>OX380350.1:12540613-14028742 GCA_947425015.1 Pterostichus niger
TTTTTGTATAAGTAATATTTGTATATATTTATTTCAAAGTGTCTATACCTATATTATTTTTTGCAAATATTGTTATTAGAATGACAATTTGTTTTTTATTTGTTAAGTAATAAAATATATCATCGGTTTATAATTTTTTTAATATGTGGGGGGCGGCAAAAGTTATATTCGCCATAGGCGGCATATTTTGACGAGCCGGCCCTGCCGGCAAGGTTGGTATCAAATATTTAAAAAAATTATTTCCATACAAGGTAAAAATCATTGTTTTTCATTTAATCTAAAAAAAAAAAATTCCCAAGACATTATATTTTGTTACAAGTGTCATAACGTGATAATATTAATATATAAATTTATCACTTTGACATTTATAATAATATAGATGTCTTGGGAATATATTGATATTATAAAAATTACAATACCATTTTTGAATATCGCGGATAAAAGCGACAATAGCGCACCTCTTGGGTGGGCCATGGCCTATCGTCGTCGAACTTTGTCGAATGTGCACGAAACTGCCGATATCAAACGTAACCTACTGCAGTTTACTGTGCAATTTAATTGCAACGAATACAGCCTTCTAGAAGTGTTTACGCAACAATTTTCAAGACATCAGAAAGTGTAATATTTTCTAATACATAATTAAATGAATTTTTAAATAATGTCAAAGCACTCTATCGGTATGAGTAAGAAACGATTAATTGAAGATGAACATCGCAATTTTCATGAAAAATGGGAATTATAATATTTTTGTATTCAAGCAAAAAATAAAATTTTATGTTTAGTATGTAGAAACTCTATTGCAGTTTGCAAAGAATACAATATTAAAAGGCACTACGATACAAATCATAAAGTAATCTACGACAAATATATTGCGGAAACTTCGTGAAGATAAATTGTTAGAATTAAAGTTGACACTTAAAAAACAACAAAGTATCGGCTGTATCATGTAACACATCGTTAATAATGAGCGACATCGATAAATTTTAACTATCAACTGTATTTTTAAAGACTCTTTCTTATTTAGATATTATGTAAACTGTATCGTTAAGAGTGTCGTTTACCTGATTTAGCGAAAACATGGTTCACTAGAATTGAAATATCTTTTGTTTAACAAAATACTGTGTTTTATCCAACAGTGCCTTCGATAGAAAAAATATCAAAGAATGGATTGGGTGGAACACATTTTTTAATTTTTCATTTATTTGTTGTTAAATGGGGCTCAAAGTTTGCATGATTTTACACATATAACTCTCACTGAAATTTATTAATTTCCATTAAAAAGCACTTTAAAATTAATTCTTTCTAGTGTACTTATTATAATAAGTTATATTCATATAAATAGTATCAGAAAACGATGATATATTAAAATTTTGATTTTTATTTATAGATATTTGAACAAAAATAGTAAAGTATAGCTTTAAATCTAGATTTAAAATTCTGCCTATTCTAGCCGCCTGTTCATGTAAAGTTTTTTTTTATTCATTGTTTATGATTATATCTATGGATTCATTGGAACAAAGTTTTAAAATTGTTAATAGTTTTCAAATAAATAACACTTTTTCTGATTTAAACAAATGAGATTTTATCGGATTTCTGCACGTCATATATTGCGAAAAAATAAATATATGTACCTCCAACTGTCCTCTGCTAGATGTACTACATGGATTTTCTATCACTCTATTGTAATTATAGAAACACGCAAATTAATGTAAGAAAATCTTAGGAAAACGTCATTCAAGTTTAAAAATAATATTACTGTGAAATTCCAGTCCAGCAACCTTCACGACACTATACCTGCTCCTGTCAATATTCAGCGACATTCTATTTACTACCCTGTTCCTTTGTTATCTAAATTGCAGTAAGTAGGGTTCTCAAATAAAGACGAAATTTTTCCCAAGCTGGACAAGAAATATAAATATGGAATGAAAATACTATATTTAAATATTATGTTTTATTAGATTTTTTAAATAAGAAAAAATTTATAACAAATAATAACTTTCTTAAAAACATAATTTTATTGAAGTATTCTTCTAGACTAAATTAAACTAATGGTTGTATAATTTTAATGACATAATAAAACAAAACACAAAAAATTAAATTAGCCACGTAATTTCATATTTCTTATTTTCCGAGGATCAATGATTTCTGGAAGTAAATAATTAAAATAAAAATTTTCTAATTTCTTCACACTGCGTTTCCAAAATTCCCTATTTCTTTCTACAATTTCTATGTGCATATCACACTTAGTATATACCATAAAAAAACACATTTGTCTGTTTGTTATTTCTAGTTGTCCTTGTATCTGACAATAAAATTTATGGTTTTGTTTCAGTTTTATTTGATTAGATTTAATTTGCAAATAATTAATTTTTTTCTGTTGTACAGCTTCTTTTATATTCATATTTTTCGCTGAAAATGGACACTTGATTTCTATAATTCCGTGTTCTTCAACCAGTCCGTCAGGAGATGCTGCTAAAAATGGCCTTTTTTCATCGACAAACATACCACATGGTTTCACACTAATGTTCATCTTATCCTCTAATTTTTTAATTGCCTCTTGTTCAGTTTCAATTCCGTATCTCGTTGCTGCATTTGAAAAAGTTTTGTACAATATCCGTTCCACCGCACCTGCCCGGGAAGTTGTATTTCTCATATTGTTAATTAATCCAAAATTTGAGGCTGTTACTCGTTTCAGTCGTTCTTTTAGCCATAAATCAGAATGGCTTTGTTTTCTAGTATTTTCTTCTAAAGCTTTGGGATTCGTATCTTTTAATTCCTTCATAAATGTATCCTTTCTACTTTTAAATTCTTCTTCGGATAAGTCGGGTTTTTCTTCTGCTGCATCTGGCCCGTAATTTCTGGAGGTTCGGATTAGAGCATGTTCGGATTAAAGAGGTCATACTGTATTCATTTTTCTATTATTTGTGTAATTATTTACTTCCCTAATTATATATATATATACAGGGTGTTATATTTTAATAGACCCAGCAAATATCTCGCTTATTTATCAACTTAGCAATTTCTTTCATATAACATGATTTATACAGCAACATGTAAGCTAGTTGATGACGGATGTACATTCATGATATCATTTCCGGTTTATTAGTAATTAATATCAACTTTGAAATTTCAAATGGAACATACTATATTTTTTTACAAATTTGGAAAGTGCATCAAATTTGCTTTATAATCATGTAAAATAATCCATATGTTACATTATTAAAAAGTAAAATGGCGGGCACTTTAATATACACCAAATCGGAAAGAGAATAGTGAGCCATGACTGTGTTCTGAAATAAAACAACTAACTAAAACAATTGTAATTATTATTATTAAACGAAATAATATTTTTTTGTCATAATAATACAGAAAATAAGAATAAGGCACACTGAGCATAGAAGTAAAAAGCCTTCAGGAACAATGTTTAAAATACGTTTAGCGGCTACGGAAGACTACCTGGAAATCTAAGCCGGGGTTGGGACCAATGTCATAAATCTTTCTATTACCAGCTACCAGCGATTCAGAAAGAGCATCTAGGTTGCATATTTTACAAACCCCACTTATTTACTGAAAACAGAAATAAAATTTAGGTAAACGACACTCTTAAGATAATTGTTAATTTTTAATTTTTATCGACATCGGTAATAAACCAACGTGGAATCCATGTTACTAGGTTTGGCAACGCTGGTTTTGTTTTGACATTTGTCAAATTTTGAGGTTATGTTGAAATGGCGAATAAAAGCATGTCCAGAACAACAAGACAACAGTTTGCAATAGTGATTGATTTCATTTGTGCAAACAAGGAAATGGTAACTCAAGATAAAACAAATCCGAAAGATATTAATACATATAAAAAAATGGAAAGAGTTGTGCGAAATATTAAACTCTAGTGGTGCAGGTCCAATAAAAACAGAGCAACAGTGGAGAAGAGTAAGTTCTAATAGTTAAAAAAAAATGTTAAATGTTATGGTTATTATTCTTTTTCCTATATTTATAGGCATTTGTAGAATTCAAACCAAAAACAAAGAAAAAATAGAGAAAACAAAGTTCAGGTTCAGGGAACAGGAGGTGGACCTATTTCAGTAAAACCACTAAACTATACGGAGCAAAAATTAATAAGTGTGCTATCAAAAGTTGTCCTAGAGGGTGCAGATATTCTTGAAGAGTATGTTACATTAAAGTATTTAAGATATTAAATTAATTATATGTAATTTCTTAAAATAAATCACATGAAATAAATTCGAATAAAATTATTTCTTATTCTTCGTGATTCAGCCAGTAAGAAGTTTCCCCTCATATGTACATAAAAAAGACATAGTTTGTACTTTATTATTATTAAAATTTTGTAAACCTACCTGCATTTACTATATTATCAATAACTGGAAAATTTGGTTCATAATTTTATAAATTATTGTCTTCATATTCATCCAAACGATATTTAATTGCTAAATTATGTAAAATAATGCATGAATATATTATTTTAGCAGCTTTTAAGGGATGATCCACTAATGCTCTAGTTTTTGTAAGACATCTAAATCGCATTTTTAATACGCCGATGCATCGTTCTACCGTGTTTCTGATAAGGCAGTGATAGTTATAGGTTATAATTTTTTTAGTTATACATTATGTACCTTTCTTCGATTTCTTGTATTTCTTCCAATATCATGGCATCAATAATTAATCTGAATGCAATTTTTTCAGTTAAAACTTATTTTTCAATGCTTTCTCTGCAAATTTTACAAAATAGATCGAATTTAATATATTTATGATATACTTATCGACGGTGTTTATTATTAACAACGTGGCGTGCACTGTCTTTAAAAATAAGGAATTTATCGAGTTAAATTAGCGATAGTCGTTTTTGTAAATTGTTATATGATAGCTAAATGTAACTGTTGTCGATAAAAAGGCTTAGCGACGTCTTTAAAAATTAGCGATGTGTTACATGATACAGCCGTATATTTGTTAAATCTATTGAAGATAACACAGCTGCTGTAAAAACTAGTTATTTGTTATCACATTTAATTGCAAGAAAATTTAAACCATTCAATGAAGAGGAATTTATTCACGAATGCATTATAAAAACAGCAGAAATTTTGTGTCCAGAACAATTTAAAAAATTCAAAAATATTAGCTTAACTCGAAACACCGTTGCAAGCAGAATTGATGATATAGCCGAGAGTTTAAGGAAACAACTGAAGTCAATAATACCAACATTTGAGACCTATTCCATTGCAATTGACGAAAGTACGGATACGCAGGATACCGCTCAGTTGGCTGTTTTTATTCGCGGATGTGATGTGAAGTTAAAAGTAAGTGAAGAACTTTTGGAAATTATTGCTATGCGCGATACAACTTCTGGAGCTGATATTTTTAACGCACTTATGGAAGTTTTGATTAAATATAATTTATCGTTAAAAAAATTAGTTTGTCTTGCAACTGATGGTGCTCCTGCCATGACTGGCGTTCTTAAAAGAGTTGTTGCAAAATTAAAAGAAAAATGCAAAGAACAAGGTAATGCTTATTTTCAACATTTTCATTGTTTTATTCATCAGCAAACATTGTGCTCCAAAGTTTTAAATATCGATCATGTACTAAAAAATGTAACTAAAATTGTAAATTATATACGTACACGTGGCCTTAATCATCGCCAATTTATAAAATTTCTAGAAGATATAGGAAGTGAATACACCAATCTACCTTATTACATAGAAATTCGATGGCTTTCGAGTCATAAAGTTTTAAAGCGATTCTTTGAATAGCTGGACGAAATTATAATTTTTTTAGAATCGAAAAATTATGAATGTGGAATATTAAAAGATGAACAATGGATAAAGGACCTGGCTTTTTCAGTTGACATTACAAATCAACTTAGTCAACTTAATATTAAACTACAAGGTAAACAGCAAGTAGTTACTATGTTATTTAACAATATTAACGTTTTTAAATAGAAATTAATACTTTGGCAAAAACAAATTCAAAAAGAAAATTTATCCCATTTTGAATGTTGTCAGTCATTATTACAAATATCACCAGAATTAAAATTTTCAGAATATGCCAAACTAATTAAATTATTAGAAAATGAATTCGAAAAAAGATTTTTGGATTTCAAGAAATGCGAAAATCAGTTTCACCTATTTACTTCTCCTCTATCAATTGATGTTGAAGCTGTTGCTGATAATTTACGAAATTAATCGAAATTCGGTGTGATTCCATATTGAAACAAAAATATATGGAAGTTGGAATACGAAATTTCTATAATTATTTATCAGTGGACCGATATCCCAATGTGTAATGTGCAATTAGGCGTATTTTAGCTATATTTGGTACCACATATTTGTGCGAACAACTATTTTCAACTTTGAAAAATAACAAATCGGCGGAAAGATCGAGATTAACAAACCAGCACGTGCAATCCATTTTAAAAATAGCTACAGTTCAACAAATTCAACCAAATTTTGAAGATTTGTTCATGATAAACGTTGCCAAGTTTCTTGAAAAAAATTATATGATATATTTATGCAGTTTTATTAAACTAATGTTAGTTTGAAAACAGTTTTTTTAATACTTATACATTATTTTGTATGTAATTACCATGTTAATAAAATATCTGTTTAGTTTCATTTGTAGTTTTTTTTTTTTGGTAATGCGGCCCTCGGCTTATGTGTAATACTTGATGTGGCCCTTGGTGGTAAACGAGTTTGACATGCCTGCAGTAGACCTTCGTATATTTTTTAAGTGCGGCTCCACTTGTACAATGATATCTCTAGTACTTTCTTTATTCAATCTAGAATATTGTAACGAGACTGGTTCCAAACGAACGCGTTAAACCCGCGAATCTCGTCACGCAATGACCTCACGAGAATGAGGCTGCCGGCTTCTCAGTGGAGAAGGAGTGGTTCATAATTAAAGGGCGCCAGGTAGTCACCACAGTGGTCCTCACTCCTTAGACTATCGTAGTGTAAGGTCTAGTCGTTAATGTGCTACAAAAAAATATGGCGACGCAACAAGAAGGTTACCTGCAAAGAGCTCTAGAATGACGGATAACGAAGGACAGAGTTAAGTTACAACGCATGTAAATTTAACCATATGAACAATATACTTGACCGGATTTTACAACAAGATAAGCTCTTAAAATAAAATACAGATAAATCATCCGTCAATTAAATAATATCAAAGAGCATAAATTACATATGTAATGTATTCTCTTTGATAATATAAGAAAATGGCTTAGCTGTGACAACGCTGGGCTGATTCGGTACTCTGGCGGACAAATACGAATCGCTCCGAGATGGATCGTCGCCGCTAAGTTCCAAGATGGCGTCAACTTCAATTCTGCCGGAAGATGGTGGAACGAATTACACACGTGAACGTGATACCATAAATAAAGGTTTCACTGGGTGTGAACTTGATGTGACCTTCGTACACTCCAACAGTAAGCTTCCAGAATAGGAAATCACAAAACGTACGATGTGTGCCAGGGCTATACAGATTACAAAGATTTCGACAATTCGAAAATTCTCAGATAATCCAACAACAAAGGAAAAAAACCTAAAAGAAATTAGAAATTAGGTTCGAGAATAAGGGCGGAACGACACTGCACTTTCTTTCTTTAGTTTCTTTTAAAAGTTACTACTGTACTTCAGAACTGTATAAAATTAATGAATAAACAGCATACTACACTTACTAAAACTGATTCTACTTTACTTAAATAAATGGCAAACTAAGCGTTGAACGAGTTTTCATTTACCTGAGTTCTTGGGCGGTTTTTATGTAAGAAATCTAATCTTTATCGATTTGATCCGGAACAATATCCGACGAAAATACTAAATTTTCACTTTCTAGTGCTACTTTTAATCCAATACAAATTGTATAAATTTTTACGAAACAAAACTTTTCGCAAAACTCAATATTTAAAGCAAAACAACTTATCGATCACGATTCTAAATTTTCAATGGCTGTTAAAAGACGAAAAACCCGTTAAAGTTAGTAATATGCAGAAAATTCATGCATTCGTTAATTACAATTTAATTGCAGTGGTGGCCCAAAATCATGAGATTCCCGAAATGCGCCCCCGTAAACAGGGTTGCATGAACAAGGCGAAATAACAACGAGAAAGAGAGCTAATGAAGGAATGAGACAGCGAAAGCAGATAAGACATAACAACAGACAACTTTATCGGCCGAGAAAATTGCGAAATCGAGTATCAAATAAATGTACTCTATAATTAATCTTTAATGTAAGCAAGGATTCTAATTTTAATAAAAAGAACTATAGGAAAAAGTATTTGTGCTTGTAATAAAACTATATCTGTATAAATTCGATAGATTTAACTGTCGGTTCTCGTTGAAACATTTTATAATAAAATTAGGTTCACCTGATGATGGTCCAGTCGACCGAAACACGTATTGTAAATTAAACTTTACATTATTTGAGACTAACCTAGTGATGATTTTTAATTTAATTTTATTATAAAATGTTTCAACGAGAACCGACAGTTAAATCTATCAGGTGAACCTGATGATGGTCTAGTCGACCGAAATACGTATTGTAAAATAAACTTTACATTATTTGAAACTAACCTAATGTTGATTTTTAATTTAATTTTATATCTGTATACACCAAACTTCAAAACAATTGCTGGAGTTACAACATCTGATGAACGCGCGCCAACTTCATCGCGTACTGTCACTAATTAACGAACAATAATAAAACAAAATGTGATTAACCTAATCATAACTAGAAGAAATAAAATTTAATTTAGATTAAATAATACAAGAAACTGTTGTAAGTTACTATTATGAAAATATTAAATTATAATCTGTGAAACGAATTTAATGATACCCAATTTTCAGGCCGAGAAATAAACAGACAAATTTGAAATGATAGAAAAAATTATAAAAGCGAAAACTAACCATTGCAAGATTTTCTAAAATATTCTACTGGTAAATTTAATTGAGTTACTTACATCCCTTAACCTACGATTTATGTCACGATATTGCTGTTTAAAAATAATTAACTTTTTCAATAAAACGAGTAACTATGTCAAGGACAATTAAGGATTTCTTTCTTTCTGATTCTTCTAAATAAAATACAAATATTAGTGGAGCTCCGTTAAATGCCATTTTATGAACACAAATCGTAATGTAACGACAGCATATGAATTGTCGCATAAAAATGTCGTTGTAAAATAACGCCATGTTACAGTTACAGAATAGCTCCATTAGAATTGTCGCTATAATAACGATAATTCGCTTCATAATAGGAACTCAATCCCAATCACAGTATCTTGTACTGGAATTGAAGGAACGAGTTACATTTATGCCCTACTGTAATGCCTACAGCACACATAAAATGAGATTGTTTGTAATGCGCAAATCTCAAAAGCCACAAGCTTTTGGAAATGAACCGCTGCCGGTGAGGTATCGAAGACAGAAAAGAACTTGGGTTACCAGAGAAATTTTCAAGGACTGGTTGTACACAGATTTTGTTCCAGCAGTGCGAAAAAAAAAAGCTGAATTTAGAAGCCAAGGCACTTTTGATTTTAGATAATGCCCCAAGACACCCTGAAGACATGTTCTAAAGATTAAAAAAATTATTGTAACGTTTTTGCCGCCAAATCTAACTCCCTTAGTGCAACCGATGAACCAAAATGTGATTCAAGCGATCTAGTTAAATTACCGCAAGAGACCTTTAAACAAAATTGTTGCTTTCGAAGGTGTAGATATTTCTGCAGAACTGAATAAAATTAATTTGAAATATGTTGTCATTGGATTATCAAGAGGATGGGAAGATGTGAGGCCGGAACTTATCCAAAAGTCCTGGACTAAACTTCTTACACCACTTTTTGATGATGGTTGGACTAAAGACGATAATCTGCCACTTTGCAGTGGAGGAACTGAATGGAGTTGGAGGGTATAGAAAGACAATTAAAAGAGGTTTCCGGAGGGGGGCGGGCAACTCGAAAATTTTAAATAAAAACGTACAGTTTTCATTGCAGATTCGGATTCTGCATAAAATTATGTGTTCATTTTACCTGGGTCATTTTTTAAATTCGCGATAGATGGCGCTGTAATCGCAAAAATAACATTTAAAATCTTAAATGACAACCTACATTTTTATTTGCAGACTCGCATTCTACGCTGAAAATGTGTTTATTTCGTGAGTCATTTTTCTAAATTCGAGGTAGATGGCGCTGTAATCGCAAAAACGGAATTATTCGATATCTTTGACGGTAACCTACATTTTTATTGCAGATTCGGATACTACACCAAATGTGTGTTGGTTTTGACTGAGATATTTTAAATGTTATTTTTGCGATTACAGCGCCATCTATCGCGAATTTAAAAAAATTACCCAGACAAAATGAACACATAATTTTATGCAGAATCCGAATCTGCAATGAAAAGTGTACGTTTCCATTTAAAATTTTCGAGTTCCCCCCTCCTAAGGCTCCCAGGGGGGTGGGTGGAGACATTTTTTGGTATTTTTTAGTAGAGTTTTTGAAAACTTTTTGGACATATTTTTTTGTTTGGCAATTGGTTGATTAGTTTTCGAGATATTTGACCGTTTCCAAACTTTTGCCACAGCCTGTATATAAATAAATATATCATCACGCCTTTTACCCATTACTGGGTGTGTGCAGTAGCAGATCTCGGTAAGTGATATATTTCTTCGCGTGAAGTGCGGTTACCAGTCGTCAAATCACGGCCCCCAAAGATGTTAGTGGAGGGGGAGCCACAGGGGTAGATTTAATTTGGTGAAATTTATTTGTCGGCTGTGGGTTCGAACCAGGGTTCTCAAGATCCACAGGTCGACTCGATACCACTGAGCCACCTACCCCATAACTTTAATATAGATTTATGAAATATACCTATATGTACTCTATTTTGTTTTTCATATGTAGTATAGTTGTTAATTAATTTTTTATTTGAAAATAAAGAATTTTTTATTGTGAGCATGTGGAAATTCTTAGAGTATTAAGAAAATGGACATTTTCTGTCATTTGTTCGATAATCCGAATATTTGGATAATCCGGATCAACCTGTGCTAATTATTAGTTCGGATTAAAGAGGTCCAACTGTATTGCATTTAGTGCAGCATCAAATACAGTATATATGGTGATGATGGAGGCACTACGGCCAGGTTATCAAGGTCCTGATCGAAAAACATTAGCGGGGTCTTTATTGGACAAAGCTGTAGATGAGGTAGATGAGCAAATTAAGGGCCAAGTTGCAAAAGAGTTCACCACTCTCACTTTAATGCAAGATAATTGGTCCAGTACAAACAATGATCCGATATTAGCCACGTGTGTCCACGCCGGTCAAGATACATTTTAACTAAACGCAACTGATTATTTTTCCAATCCTAATAAATATCTGCTTTTTACATTGTCAATTAAAAAAAAAATAGCTGAAATTAGCTTTACGGATAAGCAACTGTTTTAAACGTAAAAAGTAATGTAAATCATGAATTTAACAAGTTATACCACATGTGAGTAAACTTATTTAAAACGGTGAAATTTTGCACGTGAATACTGTTCTCATTCTCTATCGGCCAACTTAACAGTATTACATGGTGAAATTAAAGAAAATATTCAAGTAGAAAATAATAAGACAGTTTTAGCTCAAAATAAATTAGAAAACAAACCAGTTAAATTACCAGATAAAATACTAATTAAGGAATGTAAACGAAGAATACATAAATGTAAGAAACCACTCTTTAAAATCCAACAATATAACCCTAAGTTAGGTGTAATTAAAGTTACGACAAAATTGATAAGATTATGACGCCCCGACTCTTTGTTGCAGATATACCTGCATAAGAGGAAACGAGGAGTTCGAACTAATCACCGACAATCGTGGTATAAACTTTGACGAAGCCATATGAATTGCCCTCGCACAAGTTTATTTGTATATTCGAAGCATAGCTCAGTGGTAGTGAGCGCGCATTCGGTGCGAGAGATCCCGGTTCGAATCTGCATGGCGACTTTATTTTTTTATATTTTTGTTTTAAACGTTAATGGTCATTAATGTGGTTGATACACGCATAGCACTTATTGACAAACGAATTGACAAACGAGTTGTCAAACGAGTTGAAAATCGACAGTTGAAGAAATAATTAACTTTACTATTTTTGGTTTTGGTCTGTCGCTAAAAATGAGTATAAAAAGGCGATTTCGATAGCATATAGACAGTACCGAATGAGCCGTTCAGTGCGACATCATCTGATCTTCCGTCTCCGCTTCGAGTTTACCTGGTAAGCAATTTTCGATTGTTATTTGTTCAGTGGTAGCGTTTTACCTAACACTGATTGTTTAATTTTCAGTGGTAGCGTTTTAGCTAACACTGGTTAGTTACGTACGGTGATAGAGTTTAACCTAAAACCGAGCTCTTTATTTTGTATTTCCTGCGACTGTGATTTACCTGACGCAATATCCCTCCGCTCCGCTAACCGTAGTTGCGCTTTACCTGATACGGTTCCGTTCTTTCTATCTGTGACTGAACTATACCAGACAAAGATGCTCCAGCGACTTTGTTTTTTCTATAGGTACATAAATCACCTGACCCGCCGAGACATGGCTCTCAAAATTCAAATACAAATCCGTTTATTTTGTATTTTTTGTGTTGTGAAAATAAAATAATTATTTACACGTCGGACTTTTATTCACGAATCCCTGGAAATTTACATCTCCACTGATCAGCTATCCCGGATACATTACAAAACATCGTGGATTTGGGAAATGTACATACATATATAAATTCATATGATATCGATACATATATTAGAGAAGTAGAAATATATAAAAATATATTAAATTTTAATTACGATAGATTAACTGTTAAATAAAGAAATGATTAATAAATTTAATACACAAATCGAAAATATTAAACACAATGAATTAGTTTAGGAATCTCGAATAGATGCTTTCATGCAAGAAACTATAAATTGGCAAATGTCATGGGTAATTAAATACATAATCAATCAATTGATATTATTAACAATTAATTTACTTCAAATCATATTCGAAATTGAAACAAGCTTGACATTTTGTAACTTAAATCAAATTCATAGCTCAATAATATCCTTGGAAGAACAAACAAATAACTAACCAAATTTTGGGATATCACTTCACAGATTTCAAATCATTGTAACTTAAATGATAACAGAATAGAATATTTACTAGAAATTCCTATGTACGAACATAATCCTGAAAGGAAATTACTACAAATAACTCCAATCCCCATAATTAGTGGACATGAAATGTTTATGTTAAACGAAAATACATAACTTTTAATTCAAGAAAGAGATCAACTTTTGCTAATCAGTGACTGTAATAAATTAAGACAACATTTTTATTGTAAGACTAATTATGTTGAAACTAATAAAAGTTTAAATGATATTGTTAATAAACATAACAATAACGAATGTAAGTATCATAAAATTACTGAAAGGTTTATCGTTAGAAAAATTTAAAACTTTAATATTATTATTATTATCAGTAAAAATGAAGAAATTTAGATATGAAATGCTCTGAAAATGTGAAACATAAACTAATTAAAGGAGTATATAAATTTAAAACAAATAAAAATTGTGTAATTAATCATTATAAACTGTAAAACTATATAACTAATTTTAAGGGAATAATTTTTGAAAATATTCAATTTGAAATAAAAAATTAAGCATTAAGACAATTAAGAAATAAAACAATTGAGTTAAAACAAATAAACTGTCGTATACGTACCACACATCAATTTTATTATTAATGCATGTTAGTTCATATATATATATATATATATATATATATATATATATATATATATATATATATATTGTATTATTGTGTGTTTTAAAATTGTACTCAAAACCTTACTTTCTTTTGAAATGTTTTTAAGGTTATTAGTTTACAATCGCTTGGACTCACCGAAACGACTTATTTTTATAACCTTCAAACTTCCCGAAATTCTAAGACATCCTCAAGTTTTAACGGTCATTGTTCCGGGGACAATTTACCCAGATTTTCCCTCCTCATTTTGAGTAGTTGTTAACAATATTTGTTATTGGTCGTTCCGGAAGCTGCCCCTTTTTGAAGGGTTGGGGCCAACTAGTTTAAATATTCAGATTTTTTGTTTTCAAAGAGGAATTTTTTGTCATTAGTTAGTAGCAGTCATTTCAGTTGTGCAAACTTCAACTTGTAATTTGTTTTCGTAAATAAATAAGTTATTTGTTTTAACAAAGTATATTATTTGTATCGAATGGCACACAACATAAAATTGGTATCAGAAGTGAGATACAACAAAACAAATAAGATATTATAATTAAAGAGACGCCTATATTGCAAGAAATAAATGTTCCAAATGATGTTAAGAGCCATACTTTAATTAATTCTGTTATTATAGTTGTTGTAATAGTAAGTATTTGTCTAATCTTATCTAAAAATAATATAAAATGTTCCAGAAAACAATTTAAAAAGGAAGAAATAAATATGCAAAATCTTCAAACTGTACCAAATGAAGCCCTTTTAGAGCGGAAAAGTTATGCATATCAAATTCCAAACGAGACTTCATATTAAAAAACTTTGCAGGAATGAAATTATCCAGCACTCAAAGATTATAACAGGCTAAACCTCGTTATATCACGTAATCAGTCTGTCTTGTAAGTTATCTGTGTAACATAGCTTTGTAATTGGAGAAATAAAGGTTTTTTAAGAACTATACATTGCATTAAAATTGTATAAATTGTACAAATATATAGGAATAGCAACTAAAATATTATGAATTTAGAATCGCAGTTCTCATGTATTTTCTAATCATGTTTACGTACTGTAGTCCTAAAATATATTGAAAACTTGTAAACGCTTCAATTAAACAAAATATATGCACCATCAGGGTTATAGGTGCCTTTTTATATCCTAATATGAAAATATTTTTTCCTACAAGTCTTTGTGATTAAAAATTTATATGTATTCTGAATTTTGCATGGACGAGGTAAATTTGTTCTGTTTTATTTTATCATTCATCTTATAATCTGTAAGCTATATAACAAAAATATAAATAATTACTTACAATTTCCTTTTGTGAAATGTTTAAGGTTAGAATAAGAATTATTTTCTATAATCGTAATATTATAAACTTTGTTAAAAATATCGTTTTTAAAATAAATAATATATTTCAATATAACTAATCATCCTGTTTTACTAATACCTATGCTTTACTCAAATTAATAAAATATTTTGATGTTATAAAACTATTGTATCCTACTGATAACATCAAATATTGTTGTAATACACAAAAAAAATACCTCAAACCATAAATTCTGAAATGCTCGTTGAATTGATATTGTGAAATATATCATTATGAATGACAGATGTCAATCTAGATGTTCATTTTGCGCTGAGTACACATCAGTATTTTGCAAAGTAGCTAGATCAACTTCAAATTACAAAATAATATTTTATATACCTATTCCCAATTAAATGAAAGAACAAGTAGTACGTCATCATCTCTGTATATTCAACATTTTGATATGTAGATTAAAAATAATGTGAAATATTTATAAAACAAACAAACTAAATTAAAATGCAGTAGATCAATATATCAAAATTTCGAGCATAAATTTCTCAAAAATGTCAGGCACGATTTTATGTAACAATATGAACTATCTCATTGTTATTGTGTTGCGTTTAGATAAGATTGGTTTCGTATAATTTGACACTAGTGACCACATATGCCATTAAGGCTGAGTGCGACATCTTTTGGTTTTCGAATATAGGGCATTAAATTATAAAAAGAGACAGTTATAGTTAATATTCTTAGAATTCCAACCAGATTTCATGTTCGCGTTATCTGCAGTGCCCGAGTGTCAGACTACATAACCAAAACACTTGAGACATCTGTGTCCACCCCGATGTGTGAGGGATGGATTGAAGATGTGGGTATCGTACCCAGGGCAGCAAGTGTTTTGGTGGAAACCATCAGTCTCGTCCATCGACTCAAAGCGTGAAGATGTAGATCTTCACATCACGCGGTGTTCGCGTTTCAATTAAGTTTCAACTTTGTTATTTATATTAAATAAACATTCGAGTCCGTTGCCGCGTTCTTCAGCCTGGTAGCCCGCTCGTGTTAGATAGGCGCAGTCCGGTAAGATTAATTTATGTAATAATTTAATTGTGTATTCGAGCGTCGCTAAAGTTAGATAAATTTTTGGCCTAACTTTGTATACGTGAGTCAATCTCTACGAATCTTTTGCTTAAGTTGAAATTTGGTAAATTGTTTAATGTTTTAGTTGCAAATTTTTTGGTTGTGAAAGAGTTTTATTGAATTTTAAGAATTTTATAAAACAGTTTGTTTTAACAAATTATCATTTTAGTTTTGAGTCAGTGCTTTGTTTTGTTGCAAATTTAGTGCTTTTTAGTAATTTTTAAATTTGTTAATATATTTTTGAAAAATGTTATTTTATTTATTATTTATTTATTTTGTTTATTTAGTTTCAAAATTATGAGGAAACAGAAAGTTTAAATTAAATCAGGTGAACACGAGTGATAAATAAATAGATATGTATCCGTACGTTCCACCGACGTACCCGTCGCCACCTGGATACCCGCTGTTGGTTTCCGGTGACATCGCCGTGGAGTACGATACAGCATCGTATCCACCAGCGGCAGTGCAATATGGCTTGCCACACCAGCCTTCGCTACCTGTGCCAATGCCGTATCACGTGCCACCTCAGCAGCAGACAGCGCCGTGGAGTCCGATTCCGTCACCGTATCCACCGATGACCATGCAGTATGACGTGTCAATGCCATACTTCGTGCCACCCCAGCAACCGACATCCATGCCAGCTACCTGTATACAGCCGAACGTGTATGCACCACTTCCATGTATGTTGCCTTCCGTTCTTCAGCCTGGTAGCCAGCCTTTGCAAGTTGCAAAAATTACTGCGGCTGAATTTGATTCATTGTTGCAAGCTGAAGAACGCGTGTTAGTGGACATTCCGCGTCCAAAGGAAGACAACAGCGAAATCGTGGCTGTATCAGAGGAAGCTGATCATGAAGAAGAAAATAAAGAGGAGGTAAGTGCTTTAACTTGCGATGTAGTGTGTACTAAGGATGATAAAATTTTGAATTTAACTTTAAAAAAAGATGGCATGCTATTGGGAGAAAATAATCTTGACATGGGCACGGAACAAGTCCCATGTAGCGTACTTGTTTCCAGTGTTGAGCTTGGTGTTCTATGTGTAGAACACACAAGATTGGAGCGATCGTCAACTTGGAATAAGTTGTGATCGTTGAATTGGAGCGAATCCAATTCATTTTGTGCGCCCATGAGATCAAGATATTTTCTCAACAAGCATATTTGTATCAGCAGCTTTAAGTCCATCGCAGCAAGTGTTTTGCCCATTGAAATCATCAGTAATGCATTACAAGTTAGGCACTACCTGAGGAAAATAAACCCCCACCATTTACAGCGACCGGAGCTAGGCTTGAACATACGGTTCGGCCATCAGCTGATGTGCGGTCAGTGTCAACAACCCCAGTTGAAGGAAGAACCACCCCCTTGCCCTCAGTTTTTTTGGTACAATCGTGCGTAGTGATGTTGTTGTTAAGTGTAGTGTACACCCCGCGTTCCCTTGACATCTCCACAACCCGGATATGACCCAGCCACCATTGACAATCTGTGTTTTGATGAATAATAGAGTTTAAGTGCATGTTAGTTAAGTTTAGTTTAATTATGTAATATGTGTATTACAAATTCCTTTGTTTAGTTGTGGTACAATTTTCAGATGTGGGAATTAGATAATTCCATGTTTTGTCTCTGAATTTACCAGCTGATTCTAGAATTATGTGTGATATTGTGTATTTTAATTTTGTGTTTGGCAAAATTTGATTAATTACATTGTAGGAGAGTATTGCTTTGTGTAGAATATGAGAGTGAACTTGTGTTTAGTATTTTGCTTTGTTTTAGCAATTCTCTTTTTTGTTAATTATTTTATTATTATTTATATTATTTTGTTCATTTATGTTAATTCTAAAATAGAATTTTTTTCCTGTGTCCTATAATGTTTTAGCAATTCTATTTTGTGTCTTTTAGCAATTGAATTCATGATGTACAACAATTAAGTGCTGTTATTACTTTATTTGTACGTTAATATGTTTTAGATTCTTTTGATAATTTTGATTAATATTTGTAATATTTCAGATTTCAAAAGTTAGAGATTCGATCATTTGTTTAGTTTCAGTACTGCAGCATTTCAGGAATGATATAGTTCACCCAAATACCGATAAAATAAATATATCGAGGTTACCGATATATTTATGTTTTAACGTGGGGATAATGTAACAATATGAGCTATCTCATTGTTGTTATGTTGCGTTAAGATAAGATTGGTTTCGTGTAATTTGACACTCGTGACCACATGTGCCATTAAGGCTGAGTGTGAGATCTTTTGGTTTTCGAATATAGGGCATTCAATTATAAAAAGAGACAGTTATAGTTAATATTCTTAAAATTCCAATAAGATTTCATGTTCGCGTTATCTACAGTGCCCGAGTGTCAAGACTACATAACCAAAACACTTGAGACATCTGTGTCCACCCCGATGGGTGGGGGATGGATTCCAGATGTGGGTATCGTACCCAGGGCAGTAAGTGTTTTGGTGGAAACCATCAGTCTCGTCCATCGACTCAAAGCGTGAAAATGTAGATCTTCACATCACGCAATGTTCGCGTTTCAATTAGGTTTCAACTTTGTTATTTATGTTAAATAAACATTCGAGTCCGTTGCCGCGTAATGCAGCCACCCGCTCGTGTTAGATTTGTTTAAAATATTCTGTATATTTACGATTATGATCATCTATAGCACATAATTTTCTTTTTCAATTTGAATTTGTAACTCTAGAAAAAACAAATAAAATATCCAAAAAAGCCTGGTTCTGCATATTCGCGAAAAAAGTTAAATGTAGGTGGCAGTTCGGTCAGTAACAAGATAGAGGAGTAACGGGGAAACAAACTTTTTCAGTACATAATTTTGGCTGCAAAGTAGATAACTTCTTCTTGTTTCAAAATTATGGAGAAAGTTAATATAGAGTTGGTTGATATATTTGTATACATTTCAACGTCGCGACCAATACAAGAAGATGAAGTTGTTTTTAAAGCAGGACATGTGTTGCTTTGCGGAATAAAAGAAGACGCGGAACCACATACAATAGTGGGATTTTGTTTGAAGATAAGTAATTTACGTGCAGAGCCCCATTGTATAGATATTATTATAAAATCTAAATTACTGGATTGGAAGGCAAAATGCACATGTAAAGCTGGATTAGGGGGAAAATGCAAACATATTGTTGCAATTTTGTTGCATGTGAATAGGTTTGTCATTTTATTTGTTATTTTTCATTATCAGTACATATATTCACTAGCATTAATTATATTAATTTATTTATGTATATATTACAGGGCAGAAGAACTCGAAACGTTAAGCCAGATGATAAACAATATAGTCAAGCTATACAAATGGTGGAATTTTGTCAACCCACATTAAAAAAACAGAAACTAACACCGGTTGGCGGAAAATCTTGATATATTAAAAAACTGTACGTACGAATATCTGTAGTTGTATAAATAATTTTAACTTATGTTAGTACTAGTAGAGCTGATAAGTGATTTTGCTAATATGGATTGATATTTAGGTAATGAACAGAGCGCATTATCAAAATTTATACCTGGACAAACCAGTTCGACGGTAACAAAGCGTTCGTATTTAGAGGATCTTTCTGAAAATCATATTTCTACATTCGAATTTGTAACTTCGTTTATGAGTTATATCAGAAGACCAAAAGTCAAAATTTTATGGGACAAAATTGAAAATATTGACCAAAGAAATATTTTTTTGCGTACAAGTCAACAAAATTTTAATTTTTGTCCAGACTCTAGAAAATATAGAATACCTGGTTCGACTTGCTACAATTTATTTACTTACACATAAAATAAAAACCCAGATTGGGATAGCAAATTTAATCGGTTATTTAATTCAATTTTAGCGGGAATGCTGCAACCGAATATGGAAAAAATGAAGAGAAGATTACCAGGAATTGTACGCAACAATATCAAATCAAGAAGCGAAAGAATGCGGCTTTGTCGTCAACATGTAAACTCCTTGGTTGGAATATAGTCCAGATGGATTAACAGACCAAGGATTTTTGGTTAAAATTAAGTTTTCGACAGCGGGAAAAACAAAGTCGATTGAAGAAATTTTACCCAGTTTAAATTATTTACTTTTCAAATATGGTGAATATCATATTATGAGCAAGTACAATTAGGAATGAGTGTATTAAATTTAGAATATACTGATTTTGTTCTATACAGTTCTTTTAATGAAAAATCTATATACAGAATAAAAGTTCAAAATGATATTAATTTTTATAATAATATGCTACAAACTTTAAAAGTGGTTTACTTTGATAAAATGTTAAAATATTTAAATAGAATTAATTAAGAATTATTGTTGTAATATATGTAAGATATATCGTATTTTCTTAAAACTGGTTTATTTTCTTATACATATATGTATATACAGGATGTATATACCTATCATAGGTCTGGAATATTGATATTTATAATCACTCGTATATCCATGGCAACTAAAATTCATTTCCGTTAAAATCTGTAAAACTTACTCTATTCGACACTATTTTTCTGTTTTTATTTATAAATAAAGTATTATTATTTTTTGATATTTTTATATAGAGAAATAAATTAATCTTTCCAAAGAGTAAAAAAATTATAGCATGCCATTTAAATAAAATGTCGTCCCCTTCATTGTTAAAAAATGACTAGCGACATAAAATATTTGATGTTGCCAAAATATCCGCAATCATGAACTCTCCAAACTTTTTTTTTTAATTATTTAGATTACATGATTATTTCTAGAGATAATATCAATATTCCAGACTTATTTCACATACTGTATAATAATATTAATTATGAGTAAATTTATCATCATCCAAGATTGGTTTTGACAAATTTACTAGTGAACATACAATTGTCATCATCTCACTAAGTATGGTACAAGTGACCAGTCAAATTTATTTGAGAATTCACCACACGTCACTGTCAACCAATAGGATCACGAATTTGTTCGAAAATGAACCAATGAAATGTACATTTCGTCGGAAATTCATCGCTGGTGCAATTGATAACGGAAATACCACTGTTAGTAATATCCTTGGTTACGAATAAAATAAATGATATTTTCAATATATAAATTCTACATTTTTTCAGTGTACATTTAATATTCAAAATTTTCATCAATGCAATACCTAATTAATAATGTGCAAATAAATATCTAACTATTCTTGTTAATTAACTCTTGTTTGATAAATTCTCAAGCCGAATACAACTTGTAGTATGAAAATTGACAGATAATATTTTGACATAAATATACATTCGTTGTTATGGAAATGGAAACATAACGTGCTTCGCACTCGTTATGTTTCCATTTCCATAACAACTCATAATTTATGTCAAAATATTTTGAGCAATTTTCATACTACTTGTTATATTATATCCAACAAAAACACAATTACATAATAATTGAAAAGTAAGACGGCAAGTCACGTCGACATTCGCTTTCAAAAATGTTTATCGTAGCATCTGCAATATTTATTAAAGAGTTTTAAATATCAAAAAAAAGTGATATCAAAAATTTCTACTCAAGTCAGTTATTAAAATCCCTCAAAAAACAATATCATTGTAAGGGAGGTGACAAGAGTTACGCAGATGTCACCCACGCGTTGCGTACACTATTTTTTCTACAACCATAAACCAAATTTTGATAAAAATAATAAAACAAATTTCAGTAATTGTAACATCTCTGAACTTTTTTATTAATTTAGAAACTTTAGAAAGATACCTGGTTTAATGTATCCATGACAACTGACAATGACAAACAAACTCAAGAAAGTATACTGTATAGAGTTTATTTATATTAAATTACTTTTCTGCACTAGTGCAGAAATAACTGACATTTTTGCACTAGTGAAAAATCTGCTACTTTCATAATAAAAATAAGTTAAAAAACGCCTAGTTTTTTAATGGTTGTAGAAAAAAATATTACTTCTTCTATTAGTTTGATTTGTATCCTTACTATTAATATAGCATTTCGTCGTCAGATGTCACTACTATATACGCTCTGCTAAGACTTACAAATTTCACTATAGATTTCGCTGTTTAAAATCTCAGTCGATAATAACAAGTATTATAATACAAAATTCCCTAGAACCAAGCAACATAATCCCCCAACTTTCCCAAACTTCATAATAAATTGTTGTCAATTTTTACTGTAAAATCAATAGACCGCAATCAGCTTTAAAATGTAAAAAAAAGTGAAATAATACTTAATATTCTGTTAATTCTATAGGATTTTATATATTTTAAATCTAATTTTATGTGAAACTAATTCATCTTTTGTCCAGGGACACGCAGCTTGTCAACAGATATTTATAGGTTAATTTTTCTAATACAAGTTTTTACTTTATTTCTTACCTCTGTCTCTATTCTTTCGTTATTCTTCAATGTCACTGACTTTAAGAGTCTTTCTCTTTGCTTTTAAATTATCACTTAGTTAATTGTTTGTTCACTTTATAACTACTATGCTTGTTTGGCGGATTCGAACTTCACACTTCACTTGTCAACCTCATACTCAAAATGCAACCTATTTTGTTTGTTACATCCTTGAAATAAAATAAAGTAATAAATGATTTAGACATTATTGGAGTGGCCCACTGCCGTATTGTTATATTTTTGCACGTGAAGTACAGTATAAGCCGTTAAGTTACGGCCACCAAAGTTAGTAGTGAGAGAATCAAAAGGTAATTTGAATATGGTGAAAATCTCAAATCCACTAGATATGTACCCCTATTCCTCTCTTTAGATATTTATGCTTTGTGACTTGAAGCGTTAATGGTTTTGAACCTCCTGCCACTTGAACGAATATGTTATTGAAACTAATAAAAAAAATATATATTATTATTTTTAACGGGTTTTATAAAATTATAAATCTTTTGTCTTCTCTGAAATATTTACGTGAGTTTTCATGGTTGATTACCCATTTAAAAATAAATTATGACTATATTGTAACAGTTATTAAATTAATAGAATAAAATTTGTGAACTGATTCAGATACTAGCTATAAAACTAAAAGTATTCAAACACTGCTTTGCGAGCACATATTTTTATTCAATTGCATTATTGTGAAACACCATAAGTAAAATTCCTGAGATAGCGGATATAGCAAAGATAAGAACCAAAATATAGTGGTTACATGTTCAAACTATTACCCAATAAATGTCAACTTAGTGTATTATTGGGAATGCACGCATCGTTATAATATTCAAGCACGCTCTATTTTTCGTATTACATTTTTCATGCCCTGTTCTGTGCATACACAGTTTTGGTCAAATTCCCAATAGTGTCGATTTAGTAAAGATACGAACCAATTGTTGGCGGTTATGTGTTTAATCTATCTCTCACTAGATGTAGACTGGTGTATTTAAAATTCGTAATGTTTTTACACAAATTTAGTCACACCATATCCTTATTGATTGATATAAAATACATGCATTGCCAAAATCATCAATTGTATAACTAATTGTAACTTTGTAAGATATTCAGCTATGTTTATTGAATAGTGATCATGAAGCAAGTGGGCAGTGTTAAAGTTCAAATGACTACAAATATTTATTTAGGAACAAAACAGACAATGGGGTCCATTACAATATTTCAAGATAAATTAAATTAATTTGTTCAAAAATCTGGAACTAGGTGTGTACAGTAAAACTTATTTTAGATTACAAATAAATAGTAATCTATATCCTTTTTATTAGCTCAAATCGTATTATTATACGGGGATAGCACCGATAATATATACTTATAAACTATGAAAATAAAACAAAATTTTAAAGAAATATTTTTTTATGCTACTCTAAATAATTTTCTTTAATTCTACACATTTATAAATTCGTTGAAATAAGAAATACGTCCTTAAGACACCTAAAAGATCATATTTTCGAAGGCTTCACCCGCTTCATTTAAATTGTAATAAAAACCATGAATTTTATACTTTAATCGTGTAAAATTTGGACTATATATTTTTTGTGTTTTCTAGCACCATTAAACAAGAAGTTGCTTTTAGACGTGGATTAAATTATGACGTATTCGACGACACCAAACTTTCCTGATTCTGACAAGATCATGTGAAATTTTATTAATAGCTGTCATTTCAATGCCTAAAGTAGACCGTATATCTGTAGATAATTTGGGTAGTCTGATTTATTGGTGTTGATGCATAGTCTGATTCGTCCTGGGACACAGTATAAGGTAGACCCATAACTCGGCTAAATATTATGTCTGCAAATGCAAATCTATATGATTAATACATATTAGGAATAGCAGCTATATTTTTATCTGTAACTGAAGAAATTGACCGAATTTCGTTTAATTCATCAATCATCACCGAGGGAAATTCTATCAAATATGAATTAATTATTCCAGCTGTAAACTGGTCAAACACTAGGTACATCATTGCCAGTTACAATTCAAAGCCTTTCAATGCGTTCTTTTAATGAGTGCGACAGATAATGAAATCTAACAAGAAGCATTTGCATTTTTTTTTCATGTCTGCTTTGAGTATTTGTGTTTCCTCATATACATTATTTCGAACACAATTTAAGATTCTGGTGAATATTGTACAGGTTGTATTTATACCTACGCACGAAACTTTAATGAGTTATATAATTTAAAATACTGATTATAAAATGAAAGGATTTGTTTTGATATTCGCAAAAATAAGTCTACTTTATTTCAAGTGTGTAATTTATGTATCGTAGATTTAATAAACAATTTAATTATTTATTAATTATGTTTATAATGCAATAAAATTATAAACGCTGCTTACAAATAATCCCTTATTATGTAAGTATCTAATATACATACATTTTACTTCATTATTGACATAATAAATATTTAAATTTGCTATCAAACAAGTAGTAGTAAAATGTACACATAATTCTTTTTGTTCTATAATTAGTATATTAACATTTCATGCATCGGTATTAGTAACACTATACATGAAACTATTTATTAACAGTTATCATCATGTCGACTCAGAGTCGAACTTAATAATAATAATAATATTTATTTATACTGCACATACTACTAATACATTATGCATAATGAGATACAACATTTTAGTGTTCTAAATATTTTACAATATGTGATTTACTGCAGAAAAATATGTCGATATCGTGTTGCAAAGTAAATTTATTTACATTTTTTAAACAATTACCCAGAGGTGACGTGGAATTTTTTATATTAAACAAATTATCTCGCTTTCTTAGTTTAATAACAGGTACATGAAATGGCAGGGCAGAAATAATTTCAGCAGCATCAACATTATTGTTAATTACATTAAATATAAATATAACATCAATGATTTGTCTGCGTTTTTGAAGAGACGATACATTAAAGTCTGTCAGTTGGCTTGCATACGAAATCATAAATGATGATACATGGAATTTTTTAAAGTAAATACAACGTAAAAATTTCTTTTCGCGCCACCGTCCGGCATTAGCAGTATTACATAACTAAAAATCGTCCGGAAACCATGTGTTGCCGGCCAAGGGCGGCAAAAATTAGTGACTTTTTATGGTTATATGTTGGCATCACTAGAATAGCGAACTCCTGAACGTACGAAATGTCAAAATATTACATTGGCGTAAACATATTATGATAAAATATTCATAGTTGAGTATTTTCAATACAAGAAAACAGAATATTTATACATATATTTTAAACAAAATTATAAGTAATTATAATTGAATTAGCAATGTAAAATCCAAATAAAATATGATGATTTTTTAGGTTATAATACTGGAATGACAAGTCTTGAAATAGACAAAGAAATGAATTATGTTTTATGTTTATTAAATAAAGTGTACAGTGTAATTAAACTTATTGAAGATGTAAATTGATGAACAATAAATAATTAATTAAAATTAAAAGTACAGTTCTGACAATTAGATGATACCAACATAAAAAAATTCCCTGACTTTTAGAATATGAGTAATAAATTAAACTTTTTTATTAAATTAACAAAAACGTCGGCGCGAAAAATCTTGTGTATTACACGTCCAGAAATTATTTTGCGAGTGAGAGTATATTTTGAAAGGACGAGCCGCAGGCGAGGCCTTTAAATACGAGCACTCGCAAAATAGCAGTTTCTGGACTAGTGATACAAATAATTCATAATGACAGACGCATTTTCTAGTTTTGATCTGATTAAACTGTAATAAAGTAAAAATAATGTTTCAATCTTGAATTGCTTACAGGATCGTGTAATAAAGCTTAATAATCTGAAGCATCTGCTGACAAGAGTTTCTAAATGTTTTATAAATTTCAAGTCTTCAGAGAAAATTACTCCTAAATCGGTAATATAAGAAACTCTTTCTAGCTATGCATTGTTAATAGAGTATTCTGAGTTAATTGGAATTTTACTCCTAGTGAAGGTCATAGTTTTACAATTATTTTCATGAAGTTGTAAACAGTTGTTTTTACAATAAATTTGCAATGAATCAATATCATTTTGCAGAGCATCCCTGTCGCTGATCTTATGATGTTATATATTTTCAGATCGTCAGCATATAGTAGATATTTTGAAGTCTGAATATAATTGCTAATGACATTTATGAACATAATGAAAAGAAGAGGTCCTAGTATCGACCCTTGATCGAATTTGACAAGATTTCTATTTTTTAAGTAAGGGACCTGTATCAACGGCAATAATAGATAGAAAAAAAAAACATATATATATATATATATATATATATATATATATATATATATATATATATACATATATACCGGATGTCTACTTTTATTTTCCGTACATAGGAAGTTCAATGTTAAAATTTTGATTTAGCGATATATCTTTACCTATTAATTTTAGAACAAAAGTGTACTAAAGAAAAATGTTCAAAATGAAAAACTGCATTCATAGAGTAAAAGTACGTTGTTCAATTGTTTGTTATGTCCCAGTTGGAAGCAAAAGAAAATACACGCTTTAAAGCAATTATCGAATGTGCCATGAGAAATAAAACAAATTAGATAACTTAATAATAAGTATTTATTTGTCTAGATTATGTAGAAAATAGAAAATAATAGTTGCTATAATTAATTTTATTATTAAATTATATGCTCGAATAAATCGCCATTGACTGATAGGCAATGACTTAATCTATTGTAGAATTCTGGACGAACGGAACTTAATTGTCTTTGGGTAATATTGTTGCACTCTTGTATAATTGCATTTCTTAAGGATGCAATGTCATTGTATTTACCATGTTTGTACACTTTTTCTTTTTAAATAGGACCACAAAAAGAAATCACAAGGAGTAAATCCGGAGATCTAGCTGGCCTATCCAGGCATCAGAACACTGATTTAAAAATATTTTAATATTTCGTCCGTTGTGTACCGGACAGCCATCATGCTGGTACCAGACCATGCTATTATCATTAGAGTAATTCTGGTTCAATATGTTAAATAATGTCAGATACAACAAACAATTTATTGTTTTATTTCTCATGACATTCTGATAATTGCTTTAAAGCGTGTATTTTCTTTTGCTTCTAACTCGGACATAAAAAACAATTGAACAACAAACTATACTCTATGGGTGCAGTTTTTGATTCTGAACATTTTTAATTGGTATAATTTTGTTCTAAAATTAATAGGTAAAGAGGTATCACTAAACCAACATTTTAACAATGAATGTACGGAAAGGAAAGTAGACACCCGGTATAATAATTGTGTGCAATTTGTTTTCAAAAACAGGCGCAGACCGACACTCTTTTGTTGAAGTTATCATTTTGTACTATTTGTAAACAAGTTACTTATGTATTGTCAAAAAAAGATTTTTTTCAATGTGACGTTTTTCTAAAAATATTTTTTCACAGTTTAATAAACAATTATATTTTCTGAGGTATTCGTTTTCTCCTGGTTTAATAAATAAACCTCAATAGGTTATGGGCCAGGCTCGTTTGATACGTAGATTTATTTTTTCAGTTATATTTTTCATTGTAAAGTCATGGATGCTTTCAAATTTCAAATACGTCTTTTAGAAGGCAATTCAAACTGGCATACATGGATATACAAAATATGTATGGAAATTGTAGAGGGAAATCTTTAAAAGCCGAAATCACTAGAAGAAAAGACTACATTAGAAGCAAAAACAAAGTACCAGTCTGAGTTAGCTAACTTTTGTAAGACAGAAAGTAATGCATTAATAGTACTGACAACAAATATGACTGAAGAAACTCTTCAGAAAATAATACGCTCTTCAACTGCAAGAGAAGTTTGACTAGAGTTACACAGGTTGTATGTTTTGGAAAATAAGGCATGTGATTTATGTATCCAGTTCTTTAATTACAAGAGACAACCTGGGGATGACATAGCTACCAAGTTATATGTCTAAACTGAAAAATTTATAGAATGATTTAAAACAAGAAATGGCTAAAGAAAAGAACAGCAATTGTGAATTACCTGAATTATTATTAATTTGCAAGATTTTAGGTACTTTGCCTGAGCAATATTTTTCGTTAAAATCCAGTTGGATAGCAACAACTGACAGAACTATAGAGAACTTGACAAATTAACTCTGATCTTTCGAGAAAGCTTTAGCTTATAAATATGACAGTGACAGTATTGGTCAAGAAGCAATAACAGTTAAATGGTCAAAACAAAATACTAGGAAGCTAGGTAATAAAAATTATAAACATTATATCACATGTCATTACTGTAAAGAAGTGGGCCACATAGTAAGACAATGTCCAAAGTGGAAATCAGATGGCAAGCCACAAAAATCGGGAAAAGCAGGCACAACAAGTAAAAATCACACTGGAGCTAATATGACTAATATTTTCACACTAACTTTAAAAGTTTATACTACTGATTGTGATCGAGATAGCTGGTTTATAGATAATGGAGCCACAAATCATGTAACCAATCGAAAGGATAATTTTCAGACATTCGAACAGTTTGAGATCTCACATACAGTAACTACAGCAAATGGGGATGCAATAAGTGCTCTTGGTAAAAATACTATATTAGTAGAAGCTGCAGTTAATAAAAACTGGAAAAAATACATTAGGTGATGTATGATATGTTCCAAATATACAAAATAATTTATTCTCAATTTTATCTGCACACGACAAGAACCCTAGTAGTGAATTTAATTCAAGAGCTGACGTTTGCTATTAATAAAACGAAAATATTAGGTGTTAGGAGTAGATTTGATGGACTATATAAGTTGGCGCTGAGAATTATAAGACTCAAGATACCAGCTGAGGTAAATTTTTTCAAAGATGAAATTTGGTCATCAAAATAAGAGACATGTAAAAAATTAAATTTCTCGAAAATTTGGAAATAATGTTGAATTGAACAGTGAGCTTTGTGAGGGATTATTTAAAGATGATTACAGTCGTTTTGGACAAAAATCAGAGGTACCAGAGAATCTGTAAAATATGCTGATGGGAACCAAAGTTATTAGATACGCTATTAAAGAACTATTAAGTGATAATGGTGGAGAATTTGATAATGGTGTCTTCAGGAAAATACTACTATAGCATGGCATAAAACAACGATTAACAATGTCATATATACACCAGAGCAGAATGGATGTAGCGAACGTGAAAATAAAACTGTAGTTGAGATACGAGATATATATGCCACTCGACGCGAGACAGACAGATAGGTGTTAATGTGCCGGTCGGCGCCAGGCACGAGCATTAATTAATACAATACATTCTTTGTTAGGGCGGCATATCTGTTTGAAATCATTAATACAATACATTCTTTTGTTAAGTAACTTAGATTGAAAAAAAAATTGTCAAACATTTTTTTTTGAGAAACGCCCCCGATATCTTTGCTTTATTTGTGTGTGAAAATCTTTAATACAATACATGCTTAAAGTCTGAAATCTTTAGTTCTGGTCATTGTGATTTTAACGAAAATATATTTACCTCAATATTTTATATTGCACTGAAATAAATTGTGTTTTTAGTAATTTACAAAAAGAGAAACGGTGTTGCTGTTAAGCAATATATCTTTTGCAAGTCATTAAAGTCTGGTTTAGTTTATGTGAAAAAATCTTTGTATACTGTTTGAAAACGTTCCTCTTTGTTAAGCACAAAATTGATTGCTAAGAGAAACGCCCGACATCTTTGCTTTAGTTTACGGGTGAAAATCTGTGGGAAAATTTTTAATACAATAGATTCTTGATTTCTTTGCTAACTACCTCCGTTTACCCCTCGCAATCACAAACACGGTCTTATAAAAGCACGCAGAATATATTTTTCATCATTATACGAGTACAGTTTGTTCATCTTCTGTTATATAGTTCAAGTAGTTTTACGGCAAAAAATTAATTTCGTCAGTGCTAAAAATTGTACAACAAAAACATAGTCTATAGATACTGTAGATCTGAAGGCGCCGAGTTACATTCGACCATGCCTCGAACCCTACGGCGAAAATTGAAAGAATAACGATCATGAGAATCACTACGCGCAACTGTTTAATTTTACGGACAGCGAGTTTGAGCTGGATCCTGCCCTGCTTAAGGAGGAGCATTTGTTCGAGGGGGAAGAGGCTGCGCGGCTAAATCTGCTCCTGGGGGCCGCGACAACCACGAGTTTTGCATTCCCTGTAAATACCGATTCAGGGACAATAACGGCAGACTCATTAACGTCACCCCGCTGCCCCTGGACTCGAGTCACCGTACCTTCTTGGCTATAGGAGTCGACCCAAACCCTATCCCGCACGTATCGGTGAGGTTTGTAGGGAATGCAATTAAAAAATAATTATAAACATTGTTGATTAATAAAACAATATAATGTAAGGTATATATATATATATTAGTGGTATATATAAAAAATTTGTACAAAACGTAGTTATTTATAGTATTAGAAATAGATTAGCATTAGCAAAAAGTTTATATAAATACGTGTGGGAAGAAAATGTTAATTTAAAGAGTATTTATAGAATTATTTAATTATTATTATTATAAGTTATTTAGAGATGTAAGCTGTGTCAACACATTTATTTTAAGAGAAAATAAATATATAATTTAAAAATACAAAATTTCTTTTTCAATAACCTTATCTAGATGAAATATGCCTTTGCAGTTATAGATTAAATAAAATTTCTTTCATTGTATTGAATTTATAATAATACGTTAGTTTTAATGTTATAGAATTGATATAAATTACTAATTATCTATAGAGATGTTTTAAAAGACCGTTTATAAATGATAGGGGATGAAAACAAACACAGGTATATATATTTTAACAAAAGACCGTAGATTTTTGACTTACATATAAAAGAATCTCCCGAAAAAGGAAAAAAACAGTCAGGTAGACGCTGTTCGTGTTCTGTTTAGTATTTTGTATCGCTATGAATGATCAAGCAAATTTTGATGCTTTCTTTAGCATTTGCGAAGATCTCGTAGAATCTTCTTTGGCAGAGCAGGCAAATTACAATGCCTTTTTAAATTTTTGTGAAAATACTATTAATAACGCAAATTGGTGGGGGTAGCGGTGAAAATACGGAAGTGACACCACCTAGTCCTCGATTTACTTTAATATCTGAAATTGAAAAACATATAAAAAAAATAAATGTAACGGGTAGAAGAATCACCTCCATTGTGGAAGATCCTCCAGAGGGAAATAACCCTATTACATGGTTCCAGAAAGGCCTTCAAGATGTTATTTGAACATGTAATTAAAACCGTTAGTCCAAATGACTATGTGGGATTTATATTTCACACACCCCGACTGGAGAACGGGCCAGCGTGGTTCAGTTTTCGTCGTGCACATCAATTACATATGGGTGTTGTATGGGATGCAATTCGAACTATTCTACAGAGTAATACGTGTTTGCGGATGGACAATTTACAATCGTATTAACCAGAGTATCAGCTCCCTCGGGTTCAGGGAGAATACGCGGACACGGGCTTAATTATGCAGAATTGTGTCGTAAAAAAAGGGGCATTATAGAAATAGACAATAAAGAACATTAAAGATTAAATCTACTTCACTATCGAAATCATTATTCAATAATAAAAAGTTTAACTGCTGCATTTTCATGTAGATATTTCTGTAAACAATGTCACGTTCCGTATAGTATTAGAGGTGGTCATAGATGTGAAAATATATGTTCATATTGTAAATTAATATTCTCCCGCATGCCTTCCTACTTTGAATTTTATTTATTGTGATCTGTGTAAAAGAAAGTTTCGAGGACAAATATACTTTGACAATCATTTAAAATTTGTCTGTATAAAAGTGCATAAGTGTACAAAGTGTTTTAAGATATACAATTACAATAAAAATAGACAGCATGTGTGCGGTGAAACGTACTGTAAATTTTGTGAAACTTATAAAAATCCCGGACATTTGTGTTACATTTTACAGGACAAAACTACATTAAAAAGCAAAAGTTTATTTATTTATTATGATCTTGAGACTCGTCACAAGAAACAACTTGGTGATAATTTAGAACATGAAGTTAATTTGTGTGTAGCGCAGCAAGTGTGCTCTGAGTGTTGCGACAACGAAGATATAAAACAAATATGTACATAATGCTAAAGCGTTCGACTGTCAGTTTAATTAAAGTTTTTAGTAAAAGAAAGACAAGTTAAACCTAAATTAATATTAAATGGATCAAAAATTCTTGTACTACAAATTAATAACACTAAATTCATAGATTCTATTAATTATCTTCCTATGCCATTATCTGCTTTACCGAAAGCAATGGATTTACCATCTTCAATAAAAAAAGGTTACTTTCCCCATTTATTTAACACAATTCAAAATAAAAACTGTATAGGATCACTACCGGGACCCGAATTTTACGATGTAGATAATATGTCTACTTCTGTACGACAAAATTTTCTGAAATGGCATGATAAACAAACACAGAAAAATGTTGTATTTCGCATGGAGACGAAAATAATCGAATACTGCGTATTGGACGTTGACATATTACGTCGTGCTTGCGAGCAATTTAGGAAAACTTTCATACATGATTGCAAAGTGGATCCGTTTACAGAAGCAGTTACCATTGCTTCAGCATGTAACAGAGTTTATTGTCGGTTATTTATAAAGCCAAATACAATAGCTATAATCGCCCCGCATGAGGTTACCGTTTAAAAGATAATCAATCTAAAATAGCCTTACAATGGTTAATTAATGAAGAAAATTCGCGAAGTATACAAATTCAACATGCTGGACATGATGCTGAAGCTGTAATTGATAAAAAATTTAAAGTAGATGCTATTATGCTCCAAATAAATCAGTATTTGAATTTTTTGGATGTATTTGGCACGGCTGTCAATTATGCTATAGGACAAATAGAAATAAACAAGTTTTTAATTCCTCAAAAGAAACTTTGGAATACAGATATCAAAGAACTATAGAAAAATTAGACAAAATTATAAATTTAGGGTATACAGTCATATCTATGTGGAAATTTGAATTTAGAAAATTACTGGCTCAAAAAATTTACGAACGGAGCTTAATAATCATCATATAACCTTTGCAAGCCCGCGATGCACTTTTTGGAGGACGTACAGGGAATACTTGTTTGAATAAAAAAGTCGAAAATCACGAGAATATCTGCAGTAAAAGACCATAAATATCAATTATATAACTTATCATAATAACAGTTTAAAATAAACTGAGCTTATTTTACACGGATAATAAATTTATTACAATAATTATTATTGACACAGATCACTTAAATTTGACCCATCGAGTCGACATGATAATAACTGTTAATAAATATAAACATGATTGTTGATATATACTAATTATAGAACAAAAAGAATTATGTGTACATTTTACTACTAGTTGTTTGATAGCAAATTTAAATATTTATTATGTCAATAATGAAGTAAAATGTATGTATATTAGATACATACATAATAAGGGATTATTTGTAAGCAGCGGTTATAATTTTATTGCATTATAAATATAATTAATAAGTAATGAAATTTTTTATTAACCCTATAATACCAAAATTACACACTTGAAATAAAGTGGACTTATTTGTGCGAATATCAAAACAAATCCTTTCATTTTATAATCAGTATTTTAAATTATATAACTCATTAAAGTTTCGTGCGTAGGTATAAAAACAATCTGTACAATATTCACCAGAATCTTAAATTATGTTCGAAATAATTTATATGAGGAAACACAAATACTCAAAGCAGACATGAATAATAAATGCAAATGCTTCTTGTTAGATTTCATTATCTGTAGTCAATAATTTAAATAAGATAAAGTTTGTGAGATATAAAATTATCGACGAGTGTTTTTCCGTGATTTTAAAAATTCGCACTCATTAAAAGAACGCATTGAAAGAATTTGAATTGTAACTGGCAATGATGTACCTAGCGTTTAGCCAGTTTACAGCTGGTATGATTAATTCATATTTGATAGAATTTCCCTCAGTGATGATTGATGAATTAAACGAAAGTCGGTCAATTTCTTCAGTTATAGATGAAAATATAGCTGCTATTCGTAATATGTACTAATCATATAGATTTGCATTTTCAGACGTAATATTTAGCCGAGTTATGGATCTACCTTATACTGTGTCCCGGGACGAATGAGACTAATCAGACTACCCAAATTATCTACAGATATACGGTCTACTTTAGGCATTGAAATGACAGCTATTAATAAAATTTCACATGATCTTGTCAGAATCAGGAAAGTCGAATACTTTATAATTTAACTCATGCTCAAAAGCAACTGCTTGTTTATTGGTGCCAGAAAACACAAAAAAATATAGGCAAAATTTTACACGATTAAGGAATAAAATTCGTGGTTTTTATTACTATATAAATGAAGCGGTTGAATCCTTCGAAAATATGATCTTTTAGGTGTCTTAAGGACGTATTTCTTATTTCAATGAATTTATAAATGTCTAGAATTAAAGACAAATATTTAGAACAACATAAAAATAATATTTCTTTACAATTTTGATTTATTTTCATAATTTATAAGTACATATAAAAAGGATATAGATTACTATTTATTTGTTATCTATAAGTTTTAATGTACACACCTAGTTTCATATTTTTGTACAAATTAATTTAATTTATCTTGAAATATTGTAATGGGCCCCATTGTGTGTTTTGTTTCTAAATAAATATTTGTAGTCATTTGAACTTTAATACTGCCTACTTGTTTCATGATCACTATTCAATTAACATTGCTGAATATTTTATAAGTTACAATTAGTTGTACAATTGATGATTTTGGCAATGTATGTATTTTATATCAATCAATACTTATATGGTGTTACTAAATTTGTGTAAAAACATTACAAATTTTAAATACACTAGTCTACATCTAGTGAGAGATAGCTTAAACATACAGCCGCCAACAATCGGTTCGTATCTTTACTATATCGACACTATTAGGAATTTGACCAAAACTGTGCATGCACAGAACAGTGCACGAAAAATAGAGCGTGCTTGAATATTATAACGATGCGTGCATTCCCAATAATATAATAAGTTGACATTTAATGGGTAATAGTAAAGAGCATAAATTACATGTAATGTATGCACTTTGGTAATAGTTTAACATGTATCCACTATATTTTGGTTCGTATCTTTACTAAATCGGCCATCTCAGGAATATAAATTTTATGGTGTTTCACAATAATACAATTGTATAAAACTATATATATATATATATATATGAGAAGTTCTGTCGAACCAGAAGTTCGAACTTCTCATGTCATCTTACCGTTTGTTAGAGATCTTATTCTCTGCTGGCACAGTTCTTCGTCACCAGCTTCTTCACATGAACTTTGTTCTAGGTGAAGAAGTGAGTTATACCATGCTGATTAGCTCTAACAAGAGCGAAACGCGTTTATGTGTCTGTTTGATTATCGCATTTCCTCCGTATTTTAATAGTTCACCGTTTATACCATCTTTACCCAGTTGTTTTCCATTCTTACAAGCATTAATCGCATCTTTCACTTCTTGTTCTGTTGGCTCACCTACTATATCTTCATCTTCTTCTTCGCTTTCGTTATTGTCTTCTTGGTTTTCCTCCTCCGTGTTTTCTCCAGCATCATTTAAAAGCTCTCTAAAATATTCCTCCCATATCTTCTTGCATTGTTCTTTTGATTCTGTTATTTTTCCATTTTTGTCTTTCAGGCTGTTGTTTATATTTATTTTATTGGTTTTCCTCTGATTTTTTATTTTTTGGTAAAAACTTTTCGTGTTCTTGTTAGAGCTGTCTTTTTGTAAGCCATTGATCATTTCTCCTACCCACTCCCTTTTGTATTTTCTTATTACTTTCTTGCTTTCTTTCCTAATTTTTTCATATTCCTCTTTGTCCACTTTTAGTTCCGTTTGTATCCATTTTATTCTTGCGTTATTTTTTCTCTCCGCTAACTTTTTACATTCTTCGTTATACCATTCTTTCTTCTTTTCAGCTTTTTGCTTTCCTAGCTTTTCATCTGCTGCCATTATTATGCTCTTTTTTAGTCTATCCCACGTCTCATCTACATTTTGATTGTTTGAAGTTCTGTTTTCTCTTATGTTTATTGCTATCTTTTCAATATATTCGTCTCTTTCTTGTTCTCTGTTTAGCTATCTTATGTCCCATTTCTCTTGCTTATTTTTTTGCATTTTGTTCCTTTTGATTTTCTGCTTTGTTGTCGCCATGACCATGTAATGATCTGAGTCGGCGCATGCTCCCCTGTACGTTCTTACGTCTCTGATGGTTGTTTCCCATCTTTTGGAGATGAGTACATGGTCTATTTGCAAAGATTTACTGTTGTCTCCAGATGTCCACGTGATTTTATGTTGCCTCGGATGTTCAAACTTTGTGCTACTGATTATCATGTTGTTTGCCGCTGCTAGATTACATACTCTTTGGCCATTGTTGTTAGTTTTGCTGTGTATTGTGTGTCTTCCTGCAACTTCAGTTATGTAGTCTTCTTTTCCGATCTGTGCGTTTAGATCTCCGAGTACAATTATTATATCTTCTTTTGTTGTCTTGTCTAGTTCTCCTCATGCACTAAGGCAGTTGGATGATGTAAGTATAGTCAATATGTAATAGTATTTGTTTGTAATTAGTGCATGTCTGTATGTATACTCGTAATAGCTATCCATATGCAGTATCATTTTAATTATTTAATGTAAAGAACAAAAAGCCATGAGTAGTGTGTTAAAGTAATAATCAAATAGAACATATTTATAAGTTTAAAAAAACTTGTTTATATTTGCCAACATGATCATATCAAATCGTACATCAAAAAGTTGCATAAAACGAAGTTAACTAAAGTGTATTTGTCTTATTTTAATATTATTATTTAGTGGTCGCTAATAATTGGGTGACTATTAGTTTTTATTATGTACTACCTATATATAAATAAATATGCAGTTTAACATATCAAAAAATATAATAGTATTGAATAATTTCAATTTTAAATTGCAATCCTTTATATGAAGAACATGGCCAATGTACTACTCAGAAATAAACGTTTTTATCTTGTTCGCCAGCTTATAGATGAGGATAACGTTATCCTCATTGTTGAAGATAATCCTGCATCTTTGCCACTCCTGCAGCAGCTCGTGCCAGTCCTCCAGCCCGAACTAGCGCCTTTGCCAGATCCGGTGCCTGCAGTGCGAGTACTGCCACTTCCAGCGCCAGTTATCCAGCCCACACAAGCCCCATTACCAGTTCCGGACCCACAGCCGGTTCATATGCCAGTACAAGTACAGTACAGTATATATATATATATATATATATATATATATATATATATATATATATATATATATATATATATATTTCCCTAATATAACTTGTCTGGTGAACAAATTACTCGTTTCTATAAGTTTATCTTGTTAACACTAATATATACTTTTTTTTTAGTAATCATTGCGAGATCATCAAGTCCACTACAACATATACATCCTCACATTATACACGGTAAAATTTTACATTTTACTGCATTACAAATCGGCTCTTTTCAGAGCCACCAATATGTTTAAAAAAGAGAATCTTATGCCACCTACGTTATTATTTATATTTACTGTACTATAAAAAAAACCTAGAAAATATAAAGGAACGGAAAAAGTGAAATATGTTTCCAAATTAAGTATTTCAACAGTTCAATAAATTTTAGAAAAGTTCCAACGAAATAAATCAACTGAAATTTAACAAATCATAATATTGATCACTATTCACTTTAATGACGCCTTGCAATTGCAAACGAATTCAGTTTTATTTTAAATCACTATTACTTACTAAACTGTTCCAGAAAACTACTTCAATCGAAGCTTAGTAAAATTATCCATTTAAGTCAATAATCAAATAGTAAACAAACAAAGGTAATGATGATAATCTTATAATAAATGTAACAACAATAGTTAGTTACGTAAAATGTCAGAAAAGTGATCAATTACAGGATGACTAGATAGTTTCATACCGAGCGATAGCGAGGCTTGAAACAGTTATGAATCCTGTACGACGGGTTACGTATAACATTTTTAATTAAATAGTATGTTATGCATCAAGGGAGGGAATCAAGCGATTATTCCCGCGTGTGAGGTTTGCAAACTTCACACAAAGAATAATCGCGCCCTCCCGTGAAGCATATTATACTTTTCGTGCACAAAAATTACCGTCTTATCGGGACAAATGTCAAATATGGGTTGCGTAACTAGTTACCTAGTAAACGCTGCAAACAGCTAATAATCGTAGTTTCTAGGGAGAGAAACATCCTACCTAGGGAGAGAAACATAATCCCTAGGAGAGAAAAGCAGTGTTTCTCTCTCTAAAATTAGGGAATAAGAACGTGTGTCTTGTGCATGTGTTACCAAAATAAATATTTGACTTACATATTCAGTCAGTATTTTATGTTGCTAAGTAACTAGACACTCACGTTTCTTTCATTACCTGTCTTGGCAGGCAAAGCAAAGCTTTCCTGAGTATTAAAGGTCAAGCAAATATTTATTTTCGTCAGTTTCAGGTAAAATTATTTTTATAAAAATATAAATATTTTAATAATGTGACAGTTCTTCTAAGGATGTCAAGATCTCAATTATCATGAATATCCTTATGATCGCACTTGCAGTTACTAATCTGTACATGAAAAAATAAAACTAATGGTGAAATTCTGTGTAAATGCATATTCTGAAGATCCATAAATCTGTAAATAATGAATAAAATCACAACGAAACTTATGATTATGAAATACCAACTATTTATCAAAAAATATTAATATGATTTTATTCTTCCGGGGTAATTTCAAGCGTTGAGTTGAAAAACTCGTTGCTCTCGCTATTTTATCATTTTCTTGTTCAACAAATAAATTAATGAAATAAATATTTTTTTTTTAATTTTTAGCTACTAACATATTTTGAAAGTAAACAAGATTCCTTTGTTAATAATTGTTCAGGTAAAGCAATTTGTCCACACATATTTCAATTAATATATACATTATCGTATTCACAAATAGATCTGATTTTCGCAAAACGACTAATACATCCTGTTCTTACTCTGTACATTCTTAATTTTGTATGATTTATGTACAAAACATTTCCATGAATACATATACTAACCTTAATTTTATTCAAATTCATGACCGTGCAGAAAACTTAATATACGAAACATTATAAATTGAACGCTAACCCTGTTTACTTCTTTCTATTATTTAAAAATTGGCATTGTATTTCATTGCGAAGTTATAATGTTGACATATGAATTGTCATTTTGACAGTTAAAACGTATGTCGCATATTTTGGCATTCAAGTAATGTAGGTAAATGCTCAGTTTGATATCTGGTGACTGTAGTATAAGAATTTAGTTGCTTGTTCTAGATATTGTGTTTTGTTTAAGTTAGTTACATAAAAAAAGAAATGTGTTTATGAAATATATAAATGTCATTTTTGAAAAAGTAATTTAATTAATTATTATTTTTTTATTTGTTTTCATTTCTTAACAAATAATATTTATTTACTATAATGATCTCTTTATAATCATAAATTTATTTATTTTGTTTTCTATGTTTTAATTTCATGTATCACTTTTGCAAGATGTGGAATAAAATAAAATAAATATACCTCTATTTACATTTATAAACTATTATTCTTTTTGCATTCCTTCTTAATCATGATGTTATTTTATTTATTGTTATTGAATTAATACTCAATTTGATGTACATAGAGTCGAGTATTTAAGTAATTATTTAATTGATCTAATTAATCCATTAGTTGTTATTTTAATATTTGAATTATTAATTATCACGGCCTCCAAAGATATTAGTGGAGGAGGAGCCACAGGGGTAGATTTTTTAAATTGGTGAAAATTGTTTGGTTCGATCCCCACAGCCGACAAACAATTTTCACCAATTTAAAAAATCTACCCCTGTGGCTCCTCCTCCACTAATATCTTTGGAGGCCGTAATTTGATGGCTGATAACCGCACTTCACGCGAAAAAATATATCACTTACCGAGATCTGCTTAGGCAGAGTGCCACACTCAGTAATGGGTAAAAGGCGTGATGATATATTTATTTATTTATTTATTTTTATCAATTATATTATTTCATTATTTTATCAGTCGATTAATATACTATTTAATTATTTAGTCGTTTTATTGTGCGATTAATCGAATATGTGATTAATCGATTATTTGATTAATCGATTATATGATTAATCGATTATTTGATTAATCGATTATTTGATTAATCGATTATTTGATTAATCGATTTTGATTAATCGATTGTTTGATTAATCGATTGTTTGATTAATCGATTGTTTGATTAATCGATTATTTGATTAATCGATTAATCAAAATAATCGATTATTTTTAATAATCTATAATCGATTATTGAAAACCATAATCGAACAGCCCTAGTTGTAACCAATGACACGTGAGAACAAATAATTTGGGAGTGTGCGCGAGATACTCATTTTGCGCACTAGAATACGAAACAGGTGCGCAAAATACTCATTTTGCCCTGTAACGTAAAATCTTTGTGCTACAATAAATCAACCTTACGCTCCCTGGGGGATGAGCCCGGGTGGGACGGTTGAACCGCGGCTAAACTCAGTGAAGATGGGAGTGAGTCGGAGAAGGGGTGATAAATCACAAAATTGATGGGCGCCAGCTGGCCTGAGCCGCGACCGGTTCAACAAAAGTACTACGGCCGACAAAGTACGGGATACTTCCCAGGACAGGACTACGAGAGGTGTCAACTATTTCAATGACAAGATGGTAGTACGACAAACTAATGATATATTAGAGCACTCACGAGAAAATTACACAGGATACAGTAGTTGATTTTGCAAGACAGCTGGATCGTAAATCCACCTAAGATAAGAACGAATAATGACATAAACGAAAGCGGGGCGCTGTGGTTCACGGTAGCGACTAGGACTGCGGTAACGTCGACGCCTCAAATGGTGCTAACAGTGACTCGGCGTATGCAGACGTAAGACGTTTCACTGGCCAATGATACATTTACGCGGCGCGACCGAACGTACGTGATTGCGGAAACGCAGACCCTAATAACTATTACGTTGCACGAACGACACACCTCGTAGGTGACAACAACGTCACGACTAAATGACTCTAACAAAATATTCTTAAATGGATTTTCACAAAGAAATCTGTAACTACTCTTAATTATCTCGCTCCACATTAACTTAAATAATCTCGTGAACAGAAGGCACACAAGCCAAAGTATAACAACGTAATAAACTTAAACACAATAATAAATAAGGAATAAATAATGGTGGCTTAGCTGTAGTGGCGCTTAGGCGCTAACGGAGTGTGGCAGAACAACTCGATCTGCCGACCGGATGTCCGAGTCGTCACTTCCCAAGATGGCGGACAATCACGTGGAATTGGAATGTCACGCAACGTCACTTCCGCTACACGTGGTTCTTTTCCAACTGCTGGGCTTTACTCCCTTGGCAACAATTAACAGGAACTCCTCCAATGCAACGCCAACGAGCTAGTGCGCTCGCAACAGCCTCTATGCCAAGAACACGGGCACACAGCATAAACCAACAGCAATACGTACACACTTAAAACGTAAAACAACGTAAATACAACGTAACGTGAAACGTACGTAAAACGAACTAGCTGACGTCAGAAAGATGACCAGCTGGCGTCAAACAAAAAGAAAAGGCCTATAACAAAAGACTGTAATTACGACCAGGTAAAACTACGGATCGGACTAACTTTACTTGACAAGAGGCAGATTCAATAACAAATGAACAGAAATCTTTACCTGAGTTCTTGTGCGGCTTTCAACTGGTAGAAAGTATGTGATCTTTCCTATCGGAAACTTAATCCGGAACGATTCCGCTGAGTAGTGCAATAACCACCAATGCAATACTCACTAAATGGTACTATTTCTATAATCCCCACACGGGTATTTCGCAAACAAAATTGGTTTGCCGAAAAATAAATTAAATAGCCCAGTTTCCAATATTACACTCTCACACTTTTTGCAACTACGTCGTTCGAAACAGACAAAAAGAAAAGAATCCGTTCGAAAACGAACTTGTCAAATTCCTCCGCCTAAATCTGAACGGTGCCGGTAAAGATCATACCTCGCAGATCGTATTATCGGCAGAGCGTTGACAGCTAAACAAACAGATGTAAATAACCTACAAAATAGCAATGAAAACAAAAAGACTGAATTTAAGTTTTACTAATAAAGGAATACTACAACGAGAGTGAAATCTAAATGAAGCTAAGTATCAGAAGGATCTAAGTGGTCAATATCTAATCAATAATTACGTTTCAGGAATTTGACGACGAAGGAAAAATAAACAACAACAAAAAAAGTACGGAAAGCATGAAGATAAAACAGAACTGGAGAATACAAAAAAAAACCGTAACAGCCCTTTAGTGTGCAAAATAGTACGCGAAATACGCGTTAGTAGATAATGTAAAAGATGAAAATAAATCACGAACTTCAATAATATTAGCGAAAAAAGTGAACAGTCTTGACAGTTGTAAAAAATATATATATAAAATCGTATAATTTACTCTCCATATACACAAGCCGTTTTATCGAAGAAAATATATTACATATAAAATTAAATTGTCTCTACTTACATTTATTTATTTTTTAAAATATTCATTTTCATTCTTTTGTTTTTATATTAATCGATTAGCTCGTGTTTTAAACAAAGTTTACGCTCCTCGAGCAAATGCTTCGCTGTACAAATCCATGCCTTTATTATTGATTTCAGATAAATTTGCATTAATCATTTATCAATGCATTCTCCACTTTGACGAATTTCGCATTTTGCTGGTAACAAACACACATACCTCATGGAGGTGCCGTTCGACGTTGTCCACAGAATGAGACACACGTCTCAGGAACTGTAGTCGCCCTGAGCCAGTAACGTTTGCGCGTCCCTGATAATAACATCATTCTGGCGGTATCGTCGGCCTGCACCCCGCGCGATTCTTAGGTCACGCTCCAGAGCGATCATATTGTTGTAGAAAGTTATGTTTATTGGAATTAATTTTTCTGAAATATAAAAAAAAATCAGATGTTAATAATTGTTAGACACAAACGGGGTTTATTCATGATTGTTGTGGATTGTATGTTTTATATAAAATTTAAAGATTTTACAAAAATTTATCGTTTGACTCATCATAAGTAAAAATTATTGAAACAAAATGAAAAAATATATTAAGTAATATAAAATTTTATATGCAATTACCAATAAATATAAACACATTTGGATGTACGCCCATTCTGTCCAAAAGACATTTATAGAATGCTTCCAAGTGGTTGTTAGTCCGACGTGGAAGCCCATACACTGAAAATCCTGCAGGCCCTACAGACTGGATCCAGAATCTGTAACATACAATTTATTATTGTATGTTCAAATTTTGAGGCTCAGCAATACAATCTCGAGAATTAAAAAGCTACGATTTCAGTTAAATTAGACAAAAGTAGAACAATGTAATGACGTTTCAGTTTTCCAAAAACTAATTCATATATCACTAGATATAATCATGAAGATTTTGGTCGATTCTTAAGTTTTCATATATTGTTTGTATATTGAGACAGAATTTACACTATTCAATCAGTGGTGCAGAACATTATTTTATTCTTCATTCATTTTCGAAATATTACTTAATCTTTCTCAAATGAAACCACTATTAAAAAATATCGTAGCGTAAAGCTTTAAAAAAAAATTAACTATGCCAAACGCACTGTGAATATGTTACATTAATCATGTTAATTATATATGTTTTATTTAATACGCATAAAGATATAACATTTCCTTATTATAGTACCGAAGAATGTCTTGGTTATGCAAAACAACATTTCAGTGTAAAATATACAAATTTAAAAATTATGTACTACTTAATTAACATTTACATTATTATTATTTAAATTTGAAACAATTAAATTTGTTGAAATTTACCGAAGTCGTAGCTCTCATAATCAGAACACATTGTGTAAAATGTGTATCATAATTGCACTAAATTAATTACCTTTGCATGTACGCAAATAAATTTTCAAATTGTAACTGGTGCTCAGCGCACCAGTTCTGTAGTGTGTTGAGGCCTTCCGGAATTTGATGCACAGGCAGCAATGGTAGTGCCATTATCATTTTTACGGACCGGCGCGTGTCGCCGTCGTCGTGAATTTGGGGTATTAAACCTAAATTCGTGGCTTTCTTCCAAACGGCCTGTGATTAAAAATAAAATTGTTTATTATTTATAATTAGATTATTATTATAAATCATTAATGAAAAATTAAATACCAACATATTGTAATTATTTCTAAAATATCTTTATAACTTTTATACATTTTCCATCGAATTTTGTATAAGTTTAAATAAATAAATAAATAAATATATCATCACGCCTTTTACCCATCACTGAGTGTGGCACTCTGCCTAAGCAGATCTCGGTAAGTGATATATTTTTTTTTCGCGTGAAGTGCGGTTACCAGCCGTCAAATCACGGCCTCCAAAGATATTAGTGGTGGAGGAGCCACAGGGGTAGATTTTTTAAAATTGGTGAAAATTGTTTAAGTTTATTAGAACGAAATTATATTATTATTAGCCAATTACATTTTCAATCATAAATTTGAAATTAATTATATAAATAAACATGATAACAATAACATAACTTGTTTAGATACTTACATTTGCAAAGTGGAAATAACATCCCACGATGTCGGCATTGGGGAATGTTTCCGACAATGCTCCATGTAGTGGCCGTTCAAAATCTGTCATGAAAATGACAGGCTCCAAAGTAGGCGCTAGCTCACGGAGACGCCTCAATACTGCAACATTATGTTGCCTGTCTCCTATTCTCCATTAGAGCGTAGGCTATGGGTATGGTCTGCAATAAAAATTGAAAACATCCTTAATTAAATATTAATAAATAATACATTCATAATAATGTATCCGCCATTTACAACCAAAACAAAGCCCTATTCGGTTTATAATACTCATTCATAATTAGATAGTACGTTTTGAATCTGAATCTTTTATTCCTCTAAATTTAAAATGTTTTCGAAGTATACTTTGAATTTTTAAAATTCCCAGCACATAAATTTAATGGTGCAATATTTGAACGTTTTCTTCAATTAAATACATTATTTACAAGTAGCAAATCGTTCAAAATAATGCGACACTAATTAATTTAAATGTTAACTTGACAATCTGTTTCATTTTAAAATAAACAATTCGTAGACTTGGATATAGCAAATCCTATGTTTCACGTTAAAATGAATTCATTGTATAAAATCGAAGTTAGTTTACCGATTTTCTTAAAAAGAAATTACTTAGTTTTACAAATATATAAAACCATAGAATATTTACCTTATTGGCAACAACAACATGCACCGTTAGGAGCTGGTGTGCTGGAGGCTGTGGAGGGACGACCTTAAAAGTACCATCCAAGTGGATTTCCTCCGCACCAGCGACCGTCCTATCGAGCAGACGCTGCGACGCACATAGGAGAGATACGCCATTTTCCTGGATAATAATATTTCTGAAAAATTCTTCAGGAATATTGTCCAACGGACAAAAATATTTTTGAGCCGTATTTGGATCCTGGAGGATAGCTCCTAACTCCATCAACGACGCCGGGATTGGAGGATTATGCCTCCGTCGGGTTGCCGACATCGTCTTTACAGCGGTGGCATAAGTGTAGCGTTGAGCAGCTTCAGGATCACTAAAAAGGTATTGTTAAATAATAATGTTGTCAATTTTAAAGGAAAAGTAAGTCAAACTAACCGGGCGGCTTCCTCGTCATAGATGATTCTTAGAGAAGTCCGTTCTGCGACTGCTCGTCGCACACAAACCTCTCGCAGTCCACGGGGAACATCCTCCACTTGTCCGTAACCGTTGTGTGGATGTGTTATTGTTATAACTCCATCCACAGAAACTTTAATGCGGCCCCGGCAAAGAAAATGTTTGCGCTGAGCGCAGTTGTAATAACTATAATAAAATTTGAAATTTATTTCAGACATGAATTCTCATCATATATAGAATTTTATTGCTAATATTTAGTAATACACATATTTATATATTATTTTTAATGTTAGTATATTTTTATAATACTAATCTTTTTATAGAACAATTGGTTACTAGTAACTGTTATAATACTTATACGACTCCATTTAGGCGTTTATTTATAATAAACTTTTCGCCTTCAAACTCCATTATTTGAAAAAAGATAAATAAAAGTGTAGGGCACGAAAAAAACTTAGTTCTATCCCCGAACTAATGAACTGAACTTTCAGCATATCATTTCGCGGTAAAAATAAAACAATGTCGCCAAACTTTTAAATTAATTTCCCTGTTTATAAAAAAAAAAAAAAAAAATTAAATTTTAGGTTGCAATTTTCAAAACTTCAGAATGTCGAATACAACAATAGAGCAAATATCATTTTACATATATTTTTTTATAATCACTGACTAGAGTACATACCGCAGAATGTAAATTTGAGACATTAATAGATATTATCGACCTATAATCAGAAATATTTTTAAAATAATCCGTAAAATTAAAATAACATTTCTATAATCATTGATATACTCATTACTAGTGCTATTTATTTTTGACAATCTTCACGATTTTTGATTCGATTGCATTGTCATTTATGTTTAGTTTAATATTTTTCTGGTAATATTTAATTCGGTATATAATAAAAGTAACGATTCTTAAAACAGATCGCCCGTTTTTTATGTCTAGTTTAATTCGCATTCTAATAAGTTATTTTCAACCTATTTTCAGATTTATGTACAAAAACTATGTATCATAAGATTGAAATAATTACACGTTTTAAGCAGGTGTATAATTTGTACAGAACTACAGGTAATTTGGGGTATGCATTAAGTACATATATACTAATATTTTCACATATAATTTTATATACGAATACGAAAATACAGATATGTGTAATATAATTATGTTTATTCAAATATAACAATTGACATATAGATGATGTTATTTCTATTATATATCTACTATGATTTATACTTAAATAAATAAATTCAACTTGCAGCGGTTGTGACAAGGAGAGTTTGTTGAGTTGCTAACGGAAAATTAAGCATCACTGTATGCGGATAGTAAATAGATGGATGACCCGCTCTTTTGAACACCGCGTGCCGTTGTCAGACCATCGACTACGAGCAATCAAGGCGGCATATTTATGATGTACGTAATAGTTGAGTGCTTAAAAAAAATCCACCATTGTCGCAAAGTTAGGCTTACCTATGCATAAATTTCAACATTCAAATTATAATTTAAAAAGTAAGTTTTTCTATGCAAAATATAGTTTTTCATGGAACTATGAGCAGAAAGTAATGCTGCTGGCCCATGGAGATCGTTGATCGAAGCGCAGCTGAAAATAACAACCCAGACAAGAGCGGTAAAAACAAATTATTTGTTTGACATTTTAACGTAAATTTACGCCCATGTCTGTTTTGTAGTAAACCTACAATTTAATCTGGTCTTGAAACCATGAAGCTAATACTATAACACAAATTGCTAAGAGCAACATTTGTTAGGACCTCTAATCAACAATAGTTGCTAAGTAGGTCGCTATCCCCCCCCGGGGTGCGCTACTTTGAAGTAGTGGGGGGGCTTGAGCGGTTCTCGTCCTAGACGAGAACCTGACTAAAAGCGCACCAAGGAAGGCGCCATGCGACTGTCACCAGTGGTGCGGCATGGCAACAGCGTCTGTTTCCCTAGTTGGGACGGCTGTAGGAGGAAACCTGGCAGAAGGTATAAAATGCAAAACGTCAGAAAAGACGAAAAAATCGTAATGGAAGGTTTGAAAAACAAACATTCCCACGCGGGTACCAATCCCGCCGTTGGTTCCGATCGGGTGGAAGCCCCGGTGACCGACGCCGACCCCATGGGATGTGGGAGGGGTCAACAAACCTCTGGAGGCGGTAGTTCCCAGGCCGCGATTGAACAAACTGGACCTTTCAGGAGGAGTTCTGTGATGAGCAGGACACCTCCCGAGATTAAAAGGGCTGTCATCCCCTTAGAAAAGCTACCGACACTTAGAGATAGGTCAGGATCGGTAGGTAGTCTATCGACGGGTCGCGAGAGACCCGCCGGAGACTACAAACGGAAAAGAAAGGAGACGGGAGCCTCTAACGAAGAAGCTTCCTTAGATAAAATGGTCGGCTGCGTGCAGAACCTGCTGCAAGAGATCAGCGACCTGACGCTAACACTGGGTTCCGCGACTAACATCAGAAATGATGTTAAAAACGGAATCCACAAGGTAGCCATCGTGGCCACGAAACTCCAAAACGGAGGCTTCGAGGCCATGTTAGAAGAGCTACTGGAGGAAAGGGCGGCCAAAAACTTCAAAAGGTCGCCCCAAAAAACAGCAGGTAAACCGGCCACATGCGAGGCAAGCACGCAGTGGCCGGAGCCAGGCATGGTGTGGGGAAAACCGGTTAAACCTGTGAAACCGAAGTTTACCCACACAAAAATCGTCGAAGGGAGTCCCCTCGTCCTAAGTTCGGACTGGGACCTTGCGGTCATTAGATCAAAGGCCGACCCCAAAATGGAGAGAGGGATCCAGCATCTCTTCAAGAACAGGTTTGAAGGGATTGCCGACCCCGAAGGAGACGTGGCCAACGTGCAGACGGCCACATGGGTCTCTGGGAAAGAGCCGATCAAGAGATCCATCTACCGGATCGACGACGGTGATGCAAAAGAGCTCCGCAAAAGAGCGGAAGAGGTTCTCAGCAATGTAGCTGAGAACAACAGAAAGAAGCTAGCCCTACCCTGGGACGAACAACTGTCCGGGAAGCTAGCGGACCTTCGGGTAATACTGGAGGAGACAGCGGCCAAACACATGGTCGAGGTATCCATCCATGTAAAGCCCGGAGGCAAAGAAAAGAGGAAGGTGGAGACGAAGAAGGCGGGCACGGACGCCATCGTCGTCAGAAAGGCCGAGGGTGCTACGTACGCTAGCACCCTCAAGGCAGTGAAGGAGGAATTGGCAACAAAGGGCCTCGGAAGCACGATTCGCGGTGTACGCGAATCCAAATCCGGAGACCTAGTCCTTACCATGACCAAAGGAAACGGAGGGGAGGCGGACCCTATCCATAAAGCCTTGCAGCACAAGCTAGGCAAGGATAAGGTTAAGGCCCCCAGACAAAAGCCGGAGGCAACCGTGCATATTAAGGACATGGAGGTCTTGACCTCCATGGAGGACGTAAGAAAGGCGGTTGAGGGAGTGCTGGGTCAGGAGGGGACCGGCAGGATCCACGTTGCCTCTCTGCGTAAAGGGTTTGCAGGAACCCAAAACGCAACTGTCCACTTACCTAAAGAGGACATGGAGAGGCTGGTCAAACTTAAGACCATAAGAATTGGCTTGCCTGCATGTAGGGTCATTCCTGACAAGAAGCTAACAACATGCTTCAGGTGCTGGAATGTGGGGCACACAGCTCCTAAATGCACGGGACCAGACAGGTCGAAGTGCTGTAGGAACTGCGGCCAGGAAGGGCACATCCGCAAGGATTGTAAGATGGAAAGCGCTTGTGCCATCTGTAACACCAAGGGGCACCCGGCCAACACCACCAGATGCCCGGCGTTCAGGAAAGCCCTGGCACTCCCGGCCAAAAAGGCTAAAACCCCTGAGGCTACGGGGAAAGGGGAAGAACCCAAAACCAGCAATGTCAAGACGACCTAAGACGTCTGGTATGCAGGTGCTAGATAGAGCACTGGCAAAGGCCGAAGCAAAAGAACGTAACAACAGCAAAGCCTCTCAAGAACCGTTGAGGCAAATCAGGTTCGTGCACGGCGGAACCCTGCACGGAGAACCAGGGACCCTGGGCCTCCGGGCTTCCGCCGGTACAAACATAACAGGGAGCGACAACAACGGCTCAGTTATAGCACAAGCACCTAAGGCGAGGGGATGCGAGATCCCTTGGGATTATACTCGCATCAACCAGATGCAACTAGAAGGACATCTGGCGAATGCTTCGGTCTTCGATATGACCAGGCTCTATCTGGCATACCTGTGCAAGAACAGAAGCGGCCACTATCAAGGACAGACATTCGTGTCAGTCAAGGTAAAGCTGAGAGCAATGGGCTTCCCTGAGGATGTGGAGAAGGTCAGGGAAGTGTACCTGAGGTACTGCTGCTCACAAGGAGTAACCGGAGAGGAGGCGGAGGAAGACCTCCAAGTCCTCGAAGGTTACATCAAAGAAAAGAGACTGACGTATATCCAGACGACGGAAAGGCAGCGAAAGGAAGCAGCCGAGCGAAGCTACCTTGGTAGCCCAGCAAGCTGCGACCCGGAGTGTGTCATACTCTGATGACCAGTAACACCACGAGGTCAAATCCCGCAATCAAATGCCTGCAAATAAACACGGGCAGGATGCGGGATTCACAGGATATCGTCATGTCATCTGCGATGGAAAGGGGAGTTGACGTATTAATTATAAGCGAACCAAATAAGTCCCTAGCCAAACAACACCTCTGGCTCACAGACAAGGACATGGACACCGCTGTAATTATGCTCAACAAAGGCATCCCCATTAAAGATCAAGGAAGTGGGAAGGGCTTCACATGGGTTGAGGTAGATGTATACAGGATATACAGTTGCTACATCTCACCTAATGTGGACGTTAACACCTTCGAATCCTTCCTAGAAGAGCTGGGCAGTAGTATCAGACAGGTACGAAGAAAAGTCATACTCGGAGGGGATTTCAACGCGAAATCCTACATCTGGGGTGATAAACAAGATGGAAGAGGAGAAACCTTGGCTGACTGGATGTCACAACACCAGTTGGTAGTGGTCAACATAGGTACAACACCTACCTTTGTTAGAAGGACCCAGGAGTCAGTACTGGACCTTACTATGACCAAGGACATAAATGTGATACAGCGATGGGAAACCCTGGAAGAGGAGACCCTGAGCTTTCACAAGATGATCAAGTTTGACTTGCAAGTAGCGATAAACCCCAACCAGGGATCAAACTTTAAGCCTACCGGTTGGAAAGTCTCCGAAGATCTTATGCCAAGCTTCAAACACGAACTGGCAGAAATCCAGGAGACTGACCAAAGAACACCAAGTGCAGCCGCCTTTACGAACAACGTAGTAAAGGCGTGCGAAAGAAGCTTCCCACGGAGGAGAGCTCCAAAAGGCAATAGAACTCAGGCCCACTGGTGGACTACGGAAGTTGGCAACCTCCGCAAGGAATGCCTCAAGGCCCGTAGGAGTTCCACAAATACCAACAAGAGAGCCTCCTCCACAGACGAGGAAAAGCAGAGAAAGTGGGAAGAGTATAAGACAACAAGAAGAACTTTAAGAAAGGCTATCCTAGACGCAAAACGAAACTCCTGGAATAAGGTCCTACAGGACCTTGACCAGGATGTCTTCGGTCTAGGATATAGGATCGTGGTTGGGAAAATCAAAACACAAGGCAAACTTGATGTTGACCAACAACTAGAGATAGCAAGGGGACTGTTTCCTCAAGTAGCGCCGGTGGACTGGGGACCAATGGTAGAACACCTTCCATCCCCCCCACCCCCATTTGAGGAAGCAGAACTCTTGCATGCAGTCTCTAGGCTCAAGAACGGGAAAGCGGCTGGCCCTGATCAAATTCCACCTGAGATCGCTAAAGTTGCCGTATCAGAACACAAGGAGACCTTCCTGGAGATTATGGACAACATAATCTCGACAGGAGAGTTTCCGTCTGACTGGAAACAGACCAGACTAGTTCTGATAGAAAAGCCAAAAAAGGATACGACAGCCCTGCCCTCATACCGGCCCATTTGCCTACTTAACACGCTAGGCAAAATTGGTGAGCAGCTGATTTGTGACAGAATCAACCAAGAGCTCGAAGCCAAGGGGGGTCTGTCAAAGCAGCAGTTCGGCTTTAGAAAAGGACTGTGCACCACGGATGCAATGAAAGAGGTGATAACCTGCCTCCAAAAGGGAACTAGATCTCGAAACACAAGAGGTTTCTGTGTTCTCGTGACACTCGACATTAGAAATGCCTTCAACAGCGCAAGCTGGATATACATTATAGAGGCAATGATAGGCAAAAACATCAGCCCCTATCTAGTCAAGGTCACGAGAAGTTACCTTGAGAACAGAAAGATCTCGATCGGGGATAAAACCCTACCGATGAAGTGCGGCGTACCACAAGGCTCCAAGCTCGGGCCTCTCTTATGGAACATCATGTATGATGGGATATTCGAGATAGAACTGCCCGACGGAGCAACCGCAATAGGTTTCGCGGACGACATCGGCATCGTGGTCACAGCATGGACCGAAGCCGAACTGGAACTAAAGATCAGAGTAGCGGTAGAGACCATCATTACATGGCTCGAAAATAAGGGTTTGCAAGTGGCACCAGAGAAGACGGAGGCAGTAATACTGGCTGGCAGAAGGACACTTCTGGAAATGGACATCACAGTCCAGGACCAAGTGATCCAGACGTCATCCAGTGTTAAATATCTCGGTGTTCATTGGGATAAAGACCAAAAAATGCGGGAACACGTAATCCGCACTGCCAAAAAAGCAGGAGAAGCGGTACGAAACCTCTCTCGGCTCATGCCGAATATAGGAGGACCAGCCGCAACAAAGAGACGGATACTGGGTGCAGTAGTTAACTCCATACTACTGTACGCAGCCCCGATTTGGAGTAAGACCATGCTACTCGCGAAATATAGAACCATATACGAGCGAGTACAGCGGCAAATGGCATTAAGGATTTGCAGTGCATATAGGACTGTATCGACAGCGGCAGCTCAAGTCCTGTCGGGACAGATCCCTATAGACCTGTTGGTCCAAGAGAGAGAGGCAACGTACCGCAAGACAAAAGAAGAGACTAAAACCATCAAGGAAGCCACGATGAGTGCCTGGCAAACCAGGTGGAATTCAGGAGCCACGGGAGAGTGGACGAGGAGACTCATCCCGGAAATAAAAGGGTGGAAGGATAGGAAGCATGGTGAGCTAGACTTCCACCTCACACAGCTACTTAGTGGTCACGGTTCCTTTGAAGCCTATCTCAAAAAGATAGGAAGAAGGGACTCGGCAACCTGCCCCTACTGCCATCTAGGGGAGGATTCTGCCGAGCACACCTTCTTCTACTGCCCTGAATGGACAACTGAAAGGACAGTAGCGGAGGAGGAACTCAATACTAGCATAAACCCTGACAACATAGTACATCTGATGTTGCAGGGGGAGGAAAACTGGTCCGCCATAAAACGGCTTGCTAACGCAGTAATGCGGAAGAAAGAGCAAGCCGAAAAGGACCGAGAACAAGAACAGCGACATAACCGGATTTGACGACGACCTCAGCGGAACACCCAAGCTGAGTAGAAGAGGGGGCAGCCTGGAAAGTAATGCCGAGAGGTAGTTCTACGGGCTGCATACACCCCATGTATATTGGTGGTTAGGTTTTAGTGGGTATGGTCAAACGACAGGCGAGTCCCACACAAACGTGCGTAACAGCATTTCCCCCACCAAGAAAAAAAAAAAAAAAAAAAAAAAAAAAAAAAAAAAAAAAAAAAAAAAAAAAAAAAAAAAGTAGGTCGCTATCAAAAGATCATGTTTGCTATGAATGAATATTTTTGAAATATAGTTGGCATAATTTTAATACGATAACAATATTAATAAAGTAGATCTAACCAGTATATAGCAATGGAAGTATTTATACGTCACTTATTTGGAAGTGAATTTATTAAACATTTTTTACAAATTGTGTAGAAGTGTCTTTCATTAAAAGTTTTTCGACTTCGAAATGATTTCTATTGTTATAACAATACATCTCATAATTTTAATTTTCGTTATTAGAAGTTTCCTGAATTATATGCGAATTCTTCAAATTTTCTTAAGTCAAAAACATATTAAGAAGTGCACTGCCTCAGCTTACCTTAAAGAAATCATTATTAGAATAAATTAAAGTACCTTCAGTATTCATTAAAGATTTCGTTCGCTTTCAAGAACCATATACGATAACAGATTTTTTTATATTATATTCAATTTAAAAATTCTGTTTTCTATAAATACAGTGAACCATGGGATTTGCCATATCCATGGCTACGAATTTGACACAAATATATCACAAAGGTTTATTTTAAAATAAAACATAGGTTGTTAATTAAAATTGCATTAATTAGAGTCGTATTGTTATAAACGATTTGCTACCTGTAAATAATACATGCAGGTGAAGAAAACATTAAATATTTATTTGGTTAAATCGACCGGTTGAAAATATGTATAATGGCCTGCTGAATCTCCTGATTTAGCATCATTTTATTTTTTATTAGGAAAGTATACACTGGAAACATTCAGAATTTAAAAGTTTTAAATTTAGAGTTCGTGTCTGGATGTATTACAGAGCTGCTTAACTAGCGTGTGATAAAAGTCTTATAAAATGAGTTATTTATACTATTTTTTTTGTTTTGCATCTTTCAAAATTAAAATTTAAAATTTTTTCATCCGAGTTAATTTAGGGCAATTTGTATATGAAATGTTGTGGTTGGTAACTGTTATTGGTATTTATGCAATTGTTCAGATTTGCAGGTTATATTGAAATTTTGATATCCAGATATTTAATTAAAAATATAAAGAATAATACCATAATTTGTGACGATTATTTATCTTCAATTGCGTCAGAAATACCAAAATTCTTATAGAAAATTATCTGCTCTAAAACGTTTTAAAAATAATTTATTATTATTTTAACGATGTTAAATTTCAATTCTTTATTTTTGCATGTAACATATTTTGTAGAACTTATTATAGTAAAATCTTACAGATAAATTTGTAAATAAGTTCTTCCGATAAAATGTCCGCTCGTCATATAGAAATTACCACAATTTAAAAGTAATTATTGTAAAAGATTTGGTTTATTCCGTTTTAAAATTGCAAATAAGAAAATCTCAATAACTCAGTCTAGAAGAAAGCGAATTGTATATCCGAAATAAAGTTTTAGCAGAATTGTAAAGTATATTCCTTTATCTTACTATTTCGTAAATAAATATATGATACAACTCAATGAATGATTATGTAGGATATTGGAAACATGAGAAAATAGTTTGTTGTTGAAGTTCTTTAATTAAAATATGTGTTAATAATTTATAGTACCTACTCCTATATTTGAGTATACTTTTTAATATGGTTCTTATACTTTCATAACAATACTTTCACTTAATTCACGACAACCCGCAATACACATAATCTTAAAATCCGTTCATTTTTATAAAAGCAGCCCGAGCAATAGCACTAAATTGTAATTATTGCTGAAATATAAAGTACCAATCATACTTACCATTTTTTATTTAAATTTCAGGCTGCTTGTTGTATGTTGGATGTCACTCTTTTTTTAAAGTATTGTTTCATTTATTTTTGACTACATTTGTACGTTTTATACTAGATAAACCTACATTTATAATACTTTCTGTAAATAAATTGATTAATTTATGTACGATATATTAATTGATTGTTAAGTATATGTTAACTAACAGCAATAAAAATTATAAACTCGTTTACGAGCCCCGACAACTATAGGTTCGGACACTTACTTTTTTCCTCAAATAATTGTATCTGTGTTATACATAATAATGTAATGCTTCTTCTACTTTTGGCGCGCTACACACAAAACCAAGGCCTTTCGGCTTACACAACAAAATCCAAGGAAGCACCACATATACAATACCTGGCTAACAATGTTCAGCGGTGCTGGGCGTAGGTTCCGGAGGCGCCACCTAGCTCGAAAAAAAGAAGGGACACTCTAGTGAGCTAGGAACTAGTGACACAAACGGTATGATGCGCATAACATAATTAATCAAAATCACAACTAAAATAAAAGTTAAACTTTAATCTAATCTTTGTAACCAAAACAACAAACTAAATAAAAAAACAGAGACTGAAATGTAACTTAACTGAGCGGTGGAATCTGCTATTCAACTAAGACTGTGTCAGACGTACGCTGCAAAAAATGGTAGGTTGGACTATCTAATCCTCTTCTTCTGAGACTCCTGGAGAGGAGGACGGAGACGAAGAGTTGAAGTAGACCGATGTTCTTGACTGGAGATCAAGTATGGTGAGCTTCCGGACGTAAAAAGATGTGTTGGTCCTTGGTAAAGTGCGTGAGGCCACTCAATACACCGCCTGTCTCGACAATCGTCTTCAGAAGGTTAATATAGGTCACTTCTCCAAGCCTCTCCTCTCTTAGGTAGCTCAGACTAAATTCCCTTACTGATTGCACCTAAAACAGGGGTTAAACCAGCAGCAAACCATACCACAAATGTACATACAAAAGCGCAAAGCGTATCAAGCAAAAATGACAAAGCAAAAGATTCCAAATCTAAATCGTTAACACAGCTCAAGTTACATAACAAGCTACGGGTTACAAAGCAAAACTTAATTACAAAATCAAACAAAGATATTACAAAAGGTTCATAATCAAAATTCTCAAAAAGTACAAAATGTTTCAGAATTAACTTTACGTTACGCAAGCACATATAGAAATTGACAACGAAAAATAATGAGAGGGGTGAAGAGATGAATAATGAATGACTTGGTTATTGAGACAGGGACGTTGGACAGGAAGTAAGTCTCTACTTACACAATAAAAAGGCTTCGCGGCTTTGTGGTGGTTGGTTTTGACTCAAAATATCAAAAATCACAAATGTGCTAATCAGCAACCAAAAAGTCAAACCAGACCAAACAAAACTTAAACTAAATATCAGCAAAACTTAATATCTAATCAAAAAGCACAAAGCCAGCAAAGTATGTTCCAAAAAAAAAAGATGAGGCAGCTTTTCTAACTGAGCAGATAGTACACGTAGACATTTTTATCTTTGATAACAAATTTATCTAACTCTCGTAGATCCTTTTACAAAATTCGCGCAAGCAATCTATATTGAAGGAAAAACAGCAATCCACACTTGTAACGCTTTAATTAAATAATTTGCATCATTTGGCATTCCCGAAAATTTAGTCGTAGATAATGGTAAAGAATTTAATAACATAACTACTAAAGAAATCTTGAAACTACACAAAATTAACGTTCATTTCACTACCCCTCTGCACCACGAATCAAATTCTATTGTAGAGCGATTTCATTCCACAATCATCGAACATTTAAGAATACTTAAAGAAACATACCCCGACGATCAAACTGATCAAATGAACTATGCAATAATTGGTTATAACAATTCAATACACAGTGCTACAAACTACACCCCATTTGAGCTAGCATTCGGACATACAAATTCAAGAAACCCTTACGACATATTCATTCCAAACTCTTTTTACAATGACTATATCGATAATCATAAAGAAAAATTAAAACATATCTACCAACAAGTCTCTGATAAGTTACATGACAACAAAGAAAAAGTTATCACGAAACATAATACGCACGGAGATACTAATTACAATTTCAAAGTAGGACAAACTGTTTATAAACAGAATCCACTAAATAGAAGTAAAAAATCTTCGAAATTTTTAGGACCATATAAAATAATAAAACTTTTAGACAAAAATAGAGTCGAAATTTCGAACGAAAAGAAAAAGAAAAAAATAGAAATTATACACATAAAAGAATTGAGACAACCACCTGTTTCAGATCCCTCTTCCTCATCATCACTGCCGCAACACAAGAAACCCCAAAGTTCCACAACCTGAACACAAACCCTGGACTCTTACCATTAAATCTCGGACATGCACAAATTCAAACAGACTACTGAACATTCGTTCAAATATACGACATTTCTGACATCATATCCGAATACAATATATTAAGAAATTCATTTTCAAACATTAAACACGAAATTCACAAATCTGCACAAAATAAAGAAAGCTATCAAATTATACAAATTTTGGAAGATAAAGTTTCACTTCAAATACAACAACTAAACCCATTATTAATAAAAAGAAATAAAAGAGGCATAGTAGATGGCCTTGGCTCTGTAATTAAAGCTATTACAGGAAATCTCGATCAAAGTGATGCTGAAAAATATGACAAAGCGATATCAAACTTATCAAAAAATCAAAATAAATTTAAAACAATAATTGGTGAACAAATAACAATCTTAGAAACCTCTATTAAGAAGTTTGATGATAACATAAAAACACTTTTTAATAACCAACAATCTCTTAATTTAAAAATTAATGAACTAGAAGAATATATAAATATTACATCTATTTTATATGTCGAATCAGCTAATTATTTACACCTCCAAACCGTCCTTACCCAATATATCGCTAGTATGCAAATTATTTACGATCTACTAGAAAAGATAGAAGTGGCAATTACATTCTCAAAACTCAATACTTTTCACAATTCAATCATTGAACCTAAAGATCTATTAACCGAAATTGTATATATAAATAATTTATTAAATACAATTAAATTCCCATTCACACCCACTTTAGAAAATTTACTTCTGTTTGAAAAGATTATTGAAATTAAAAGTTTTAGTAAAAATAATCAAATTACATTTTTAATCGAAATCCCTTAGTAGAAACAGAAAGTTATATCCACTATCACTTATATCCCTTGCCAAGTCTGCACCAAAATTCATTTAAAACAATCATACCTCAATCCAAATTCCTTGTAACCAATGAGCAAGCTTACACATTCCTCGACAATAAATGTCAAGAAATTATTCCTGAAGAATTTCTCTGTCATGAAGCACACTCATCAAAAATAGATGCAAATGCACCTTGTGAAATACAATTATTAAAATATGCAACTAATACTACCAATTGCCAGCAAATAATTACAAACATCCCAGACACCATAATCCAGAAAATCGAAGGACATCAGTGGATTGTCATCGCCCCGAGCAGCATCGTCGCTATTCAGAAATGTGGAAGAAACATAGACAACATCCCTTTAACCGGTAGCTATGTAATAGAAGTCAACAACGAGTGTGAAGTGAAAGTGCAAAACACTGTGCTTAAAACATACCAAACTTACAAACCTAAATTTAAAAATATTATTTTACCCAGTGTATCCCTTTTAAATAACATCAGTGATGAAAACATTTTAAATTTTAAAACATTTAACATAGATCCTATAAATTTAGATAATACTGAACACATCTTTTCACTCCTAAAGAAACAAAAAAATGACTTAAATAAAATCAATGAAACACCTATATACTATGATAAAATTGGCATCTTCACTATGATTTTATATTGTTTTATAATCTTGTGTATCATATGTATTGTGTGTTATTATGTTTATAAACGTAGAAGGACCACAAGAATACCCCAACATGGACAAAACGAAGCAGGTACATTAGCTGCACCACCAAATATTCAATTCCCGCCGAACTATGTGTCAACCGTATTGTATCTTCGCAGAGAAGACAACTTATTTTTTGCTCATGCTAGTATTCTTATAAAGCATTTTGCAGTCGTTTTTAATAATAATTTATATAGATCTGCTTCTAAAAAAGTGAACCATATTTTAGTTCATATATTACAAGTGCTGTATAACTCTGGTGCGGTAGTTTTTCAATTCAAAGTGATTGACCTTTTTATTTCATCGCGTAAATTTATTAATTCGCACATAAACGTGTTTATCTTCGTTCGGTTTTTCAGAGAATAGTTCTACCTTTACAATAGAATGTCGTTCAACTGTAAGATTTGCAACCAGTCTGGTACTTCGAAAAACGCTATAAAATGTAGCATGTGTTCTGCAGTGTATCATTTAGAGTGCGCTGATTTTATGCAATCTGACTCTCGCGTGCTAAGATCGAACAAAAATATTAAATGGTTTTGCGATTCTTGCAATGTGTCCTTTGACAAAAATACTACTGACAGTATCTCTGAGTTGAAGCAATTGGTTCTTGGGCTTCAGTCTGAACTCAAGGAAATAAAGTCCGAACTTATTTCGTGTAAAACCTTAAACTCGAAATATCAATCATCGGTTGAATTTGAAAACATTGTAACTGAAATTGCTGAGCGAAATAAACGTGCATCTAATTTAATGGTCTATGGATTACCTGAAAGCTCGAGTCAAGATATTACCCAGGTGAAAAAACTTATATCTCATATTTCACCAACTGTAGCTTCTTCATATGATCCAAAAATAATGCGTGTGGGTGTAAGTTCTATTAATAAAGTGCGTCCTGTAAAAGTTATACTCCAAAATCGTGGTGATGTTCTTACACTACTAAAAAACTATGCTAAACTAAAAACAACTCCGGAATTTAAAAACATTAAAATTGGTAACGATCTAACATTAAAACAACGTGAGCATTTGTCCATATTGCGGGAAGAACTCGAGAGACGTAAAATTGAAGGAGAGGTTGATATAACTATCAAATATAAAAACGGTGTTCCGTGTATTGTCAATACAAAAAACTAAGCAACTCAACTTCTAATCGTAGTAATAATAACAGCTCGTCCATATACTACCAAAACGTTCGTGGTCTCAACTCAAAGCTATCAGAACTTTTTCTGAGTGGTGCGTCTAGCTCTTACGATGTTATCGCTCTTACCGAGACCTGGCTAGGTGGCGATATCGGCGATAGTGAGATACTGGACACACGTCATACAGTGTTCCGTTGCGATCGCAATCCGGCTTTAACTGGCAAATCAAGAGGAGGCGGAGTTCTTGTGGCAGTCAACAACCTTCTAAATCCATGTAAACAAATAATCACCTGTGATTCATGCAAAGTTGAGTTGATCTGCGTCAGGTATACTGGTAAAAACAATAACGTATTTTTAATTGTTGTATATATACCTCCGGATGCTGCTGCGACGGATTACAATCAGTTCTACGACGCTATTATAATGCTGCCCTTTGTTTTTAAATATCCTACTATTTTAATTGGTGATCTTAATTTACCTAACCTTGTAAATCTGTATAGAAACAATTTAATGTCCGATAGCAGTGTGCAACGGTTTGTAAACTTTATAAATTTGGTAAATATGTCGCAGTTTAACAATGTTACAAATATAAATGATAGGTTACTGGATGTTGTAATCTCAAATATAACTCAGTGTTCAGTATCACGATGTATTGATGCTTTAGTTCGGGAGGATGATCATCATCCTTCATTACTCATTGTTTGTAATTTGTCTCACGGAACTCCACTATTAAACGCTAAGCAAGAATATTACTATCAGTTCAATAAAGGCAATTTTGAATTATTATACAATTTACTTAGTGATACTGACTGGACTCCAATTTTTGAAAGTAAGGATGTTAATTTAGCACTTGATAAATTTTATGAATTATTACTTAACTTATTTGATATCTGTATTCCTAAAGCAGTCAAAAGATCGAAGGCTAACAAATATCCTAAATGGTTTAATTTTGACTTAATTCAATGCATTAAAGCAAAAGAACACTACCGCATCTTATACAAAAAGCATCTTTACACTTGCTATTACAATAAATTTAAAGAATATAGAGCGAAAGTCAAATCACTTAGTACAGATTTATTTAAAGATTACATTAAGAGTATTGAGAATGAGCTGTCAGCTAATCCCAACCACTTTTGGAAATATGTAAATAGTAAAAGAAATAATAATGGTATTCCTTTAACATTAATAGATGGTGATAAGTCTTATACTGATGGAGATTCAATTGCTAAAGCCTTTGCTACTTTTTTCAAAAGTGTATTTCAATCCAATGTACCTACTGATACAGGATCTGCTATTATGGAAACGCAAGACTTAACTAATGTTACAATAAACTAAGTATCGATTGAGGATATTTCTATTGCAATTAATAAGCAGAGCAATAGTAAATCCTCTGGTCCTGATTCTATACCCATCTATATAATCAAGGGATGTGCTGATACTCTTCTTTCTCCTTTACATTTTATATTTAATCTTAGTATTAAGACAATGTCGTTTCCCACCAAATGGAAAGAAGCAAAAATTGTCCCGATTCAAATCGGGTGATAAAGGCAAGCTACGCAATTACAGACCAATTTCGTGCCTAAACTGTTTTGCTAAAATATTTGAGAGTACTACACAGGAACATACAAAGTCAGATACCTCATGTTTTTAGTCCTCAACAACACGGATTTATGCAGGGTAGATCAACCATTACTAATTTATTAAACTTCACGCTCTTCACCGGTAACGCTTTGGAAAATAATCAGCAAGTAGATGTCATATACACCGATTTTTCTAAAGCGTTTGATACAGTTTTGCATTCTTTATTGATTCAAAAATTGAAATCAATTGGTTTCTGCGTTGAATTGTTGAATTTATTCTCGTCCTATCTATTCAATAGAACTCAATATGTTTGTGTTAATGGTTTTTGCTCTGATATGTATGTTTCTGAGTCTGGTGTCCCGCAAGGCAGTATATTGGATCCCTTATTATTTATATTGTTTGTAAATGATATTGTCTCTGTTGTTAAATTCTCACAATGTTTACTATTTGCGGATGACTTTAAAATATTTCGTTGTATTAAGACTGTCTGTAACTGCTTAGAACTCCAAAATGATTTAAATAGTATATATCAATGGTCACAAAAAAATCATCTGTATTTCAATTTAAACAAATGTCAAGTAATATCCTTCTCTAGGAAAAAAGAAGTCATTAACTTTAACTATTTGATGGGAAATTTTACATTGAACCGTGTGACATTTGTTAAAGACTTAGGTATTTATTTTCAATCCAATTTTTTGTTTACTTTACACTTTGATACAATTTTATCTCAAGCATGTAAAAATGTGGGTTTCTTATTACGAACAACATATAACTTTCAAACGATTAAAAGTTTTACTTCTTTATTTGCATCTCTAGTTCGTAGTAAGCTTGAATATGGTTGTGTAATTTGGAATCCATATCACTTGTATCAAATTACGGCTCTTGAAAATGTCCAAAAAAAAATTTTATAACATTTGTTTTTTTAGAATTAATCATAAATGGCCTAATATGTCTTACAATGATCTACTGATGGAATTTGGAATTGAATCCTTACAAACGCGGCGGATTAAACATCAAATTATATTCATTTACAAAATGGTAAATAATATAATAGATAATAACGAATTACTTACGTATCTTAACTTTTATGTTCGACCATGCAATGTCCGTAGTTCGGTTACTTTTCGCTGTGAAAATTCTCGTACAAACTCACATTTCCATTCAGCTCTAAATTCCATGTGTAGAGTATTTAACTCATTTTGTGTTGAGCTTGATTTATCCGATAGTTTCACTGTTTTAAAACGCAAACTCAATGCTTGTGTCAATTAAATTTTGTATTGTATTTTTCACTTTTTTTGTTTTTCTATTTGCGTATTATTTTTTTTATGTTATTAAATTTATATTATATGTATTTCTCTGTACACTCTGTACTCGTAATATTATTCTGTAATTGGGATTTATCCAGTAGAATAATAAATAAATAATAAAATAATAAATAATAAAGACCCCATAGTTCTCATCTTGTGCCGGAGGAGTTACGGAGAGCAACCTGCCCACGTTGCAGTAACTAGAGACAACTTAGGATAAGATAAATAAAATGTATAAATATAAGCGTAGTAATGTAGTAGCACATCTTCATTGTAAGTTATCCACTGTAGAGATAATAAACTGTAAAGATCCGTTGAAAAATAATTATTTTTAAAAACTCAAGATCCCGCAAAAGAATCTTAATTATATAAAAAATCATTGTTTTTTGTAAACTGGACATTGGCGGAAGTGTAAGCAAGACACCAGTTTGCTAGATAAAAGATTTTAGGTTATATTCTTTATAATGTAAGTTCTGTAGTAGAGTTATAATCATTGTGTGTTTTGTATTCTGTGCAAAATGAATAGAAAAGAAATTCTGAGGATCAAAGATATAGAAAACTTGTTTGAAAATGACGATTTTTTCAAATATTTGGAAGAAAGTAATACAAATGAAGTTGATGTAACTATGATTCCACCTGAACCAGACGAAAAAACTGATTTAGAAGATTTTGATGAAAATAATCTTTCTGGTAATGAAGAATCACGTAATGTAGCAGAGACTCTTGAAATGTTTGTACATTTTGATGACGATTTTAATATTGATGATGATATGCCTCTAACTGAGCTGAAAAGGAAAATAAACGAAGGAACAAATACACATTATCGCGATTCAACTAAATCACTGACTTCAGTGACGGTTCATTGCATGATATGAATTACTTCACTCATGACTCGCCCAACGTACCCTAACTTATTTTTATTTGGGGATTAGTTCCTAAAACTTTATGTCAAAGGATGAAACCCATAGAGGCTACACGACTTAGTATCTATTCAGAAAGTCTCCAACAAGAAGACCCTACTTATCAAGATAGTGATCCAGCTGATCATATGAGGAAAAAAACAAACCATTAACATTCATGGTGGACAAAATTATATCTATCACAATTCAGGGCCACAATCCATTTCTACAGCTCCACCTCCAACTCAAAAATCGCAGATCTTGTATGATCATGATACTGTGGAATCAACCGTGAACAATATCGACATCCACCTATTATTAATATCTAGATTGAAGCAATGTACATGCTGGAGCTCTAGGTATAATACAATGGTCAAAACACAACCTTGTGATACCACTATCTGTAGGAATGATATCACAACCTATGACAAATTAAATGGGTTAAAGAATGATCTGAATGAACACCCGCAGCAACACGATCAACACCCATATGTCCCTTCTAGACCAGACCTGAATTAAACCAACAGGGAAATAGAACAACCAACACCAACCCCAAACCCAGTACCCTCTTATCGGAATCCTGATCATGTGATAATGCCACAGCAACTTGATGAAGCACCAAGATCTGATCCACTTCAAGGGTGTGGGCTTGATACCTTAACTCGGGATAATGTTCAGACTTACCACGGATATCGTGTGTATCGACACAGAACTTATGTGGATATTGAATGTCTGAACTTAATTGGGGACAATCCAGTAACTAATGCATGGCGGTAAAGAAATGAGATTAGAATTAGATGCTTCCTACACTCACTTCACTTCCAGATCTCATCGTACTAAGAAAGGGGGTTTGATTCCTCCACTGGGTAAGCTGTGGCAATGGTTAGTTGGCTCAGAAAATGATGATGATGTTGATGCTGTATTAAAGAAGTTGAAAGATGTGAGTAAGAATATCAGGAGTTCGTTGAATGATATTCATTCTGTGCTGGACAACCAATCGACCATAAACAAGAGAGTTGACTCGAATACAAATATCATTAATGATAAATTGAATGTAACCATCAACGCATTCATGTCATTTACAGAATCTTATAATGACACAATGCGTAAAATTAATGTACGACTAAATACCCAAGATGACCATTTTGTCAATTTGGATAAAATAGTACATGCGATCTCAGTGACACAAGAGGGGTGTTACTTCAATAGCTCAGGTTTAAAAAATCAAACCAACAATTAAATGGAAAATAGGTTATTCCCAACAACAACAAAATACACAAGAGAGTGAGTAAGTGGACTGTATAAATTCTAAATGTAATTCAAACTAAAATCTAAAAATTCAACTAATAGCAACCAAAACCAAATAATAATCAAAACGAGAAAGAAAATAAATTCAAATAAGACGATGGAAAACGACCACAACTGCTAGTGAATTCCAAAAGTCAACAATAAACCAATAAACATAAATTATACACACGACCAACCAAATATCAACAAAATACGATAAATCTCAACCAAACAAACAATACGATGTAAAAGGATATAAATTTTTATATCGACTGTTTTTAAAATTATGAAATAATACTTCTTTTCGAAACGTTGACGTAATAATAAAAAATAAAAAACTGACTGAATTCCGAAAAGAAGTATTATTTCATAATACGATGTAGATCTAAAAGAAATCACATATAAAATAATAGACTAACAACCCAATTTAACTAACGCTTAAATAGCAAACAAAATACAGTTTGATTCACAACCTATTACTATAACCAAATGTTATAAACAATATGAAACCTAAGTAACAAACAACAAATATTACTTGGTTTAAACAAGGAGCAATACACGAACGATGCTATCTAACAGGCGAACGCAACTAGAATATCGCCCCCTCTCTACTGTTCAGCGCTTACTCGACTTGTATCCAGGAGAAGGGGTATTTTGGAATGCTGTGACGTCGGCGTTGCCATAGTAACGGGCCGAACGGCGCACACGTCAGCAGCGCGTGTACAACCAAGTTAGCTCGCGGACTCGCGGACTAAAGTTTTGGCAACAATCGGACGCGCTAAACAGAAAAAAGTTTTGACTATCTTTCTATTCTAAACAGGGGGATTTTACAAATACTACAACTTGATGATTTAAAGAGCTATTATATTGTTCTCTACCAGATGATCATAAGTCAAACGATAGATGCGAGAGTTGCTGAGCCCTATGTCACCAAACAATTAATTCAGGATATAGATAGGAAAGCTCATGGGAGCATGCACGTAGCTCCTATTGAGGATAAGAACCAATGGTATCAGACCAAGTTCAACAGGATCACAATCAAAGATAATAGAATTGTTATAGGATTCAGATATCCTATGCTAGAACCATCATCTTCTCTAAGCCCGTGGTAGTTATCCAACATTACTTATAGTCTTGGGAATGATATGATCCAATTAATACAATAATTATTGGGAGTATATTGATATGTCAAACGACAATTGGGTCTACATTTATAACGCTGATATGAGTGCAAAAGGTGATATGGTTACCAGAATCTGTCAAGATCTATTAATTAAAAGATCCATATCATCAAGACCCCGCCACTCCTTGATGTATGTCTTGTTAGCTAGTGAATCTGTACCTGAAAATTGTTTCATGACATTACAATCTAGAGTTGACCTAGAACCTATTAGAGCACTTCCTATACCTCCAAACCAGTGGTTAGTATACATAGAAAATAACAGGACTGTAGGAACAAAGGATTGTGTAATAGCTGCAGGCATGAGTTACACCGAACAAGTAGATTTTCAACGTCAAACACTGGTAAGTCTTGGTGGGGATTGTACTTTAAGTGTCGAACACTTAAAGTTGACATCCATATTACCCCCTGGTTATGCTGCATCGTCAAGTGATCTGGAATATACTCCAGTGCATCAATTATCATCCATGAAGTCCAACCTCACCATTTTGACTGATTTATCCCGATCTATTCCTGAGATGAAATACCTTATTAGTTCAAAATATGATCCTTCTTTGTGGACTAATGTTAAGTTTAGCAAAAATCTGACCAAGGTTGAAGATGTCATGCATAATCAGCAATCTTCACTCAATAAGTATCGTACTAGGGATCGGCAACTAGCAGGAATGATTAATGACATTCCTAAGTCCCAGAATTCAGGGTCTTGGGATATATTATCTCCGTCATCTCTAATCATATTTTTTGTTTGGCATGTTATCCTAAACAGTTTTGGTGATAATGATCATAATCAAAACAAAGGTTTTCTCCAGGAATAATCCAGTATTCACACTATCTCCAATACCGTTAATTTCTGCCACTGGTTTTGGAGCACAATCTGTCAATGCCATGAATATAACCAATGGAACATCGATTCATGAACATATTGTTAAACATTTTTCTTCAGCATCTTCGTTAATTCCGAACGTGTGGATGACTTTGCTGACGGTGTTAATGGCAATAGGTATGTATATTTGTATGAGATACCACAATCAACATGTCATGAAGAAATTCTCCCAATTAGGCATAATGCCTCTTAATAGGAAAGAAGTACATCATGTTGGGGAACTAGGTCTTGAAGCATACTTGTTGGTTAAAGTCAACACAATATTCAAATCAGCGGTCCATACAGCTAAAATAGGGGTACAAGCTTGTTACAATAAGAAATATTTTTTCATTGTTTTCCACTGCCATGTTAGATGAGGCTTTTGGACGTTATATGGTTTTTATTTTTATTGCCTACATCGTGTAGTAAATAACCAAGAAATAGATAAAAGACACAAATTTTCTTCTGTATTTTCGCTCATATTTCGAAAACAATTGGTGATATCGAGTTGATTTTGTATTCAAACTATTTCTTGGTTCAAGTCACATTGCCCTATAATACTCACATACCTATACTTTAAAAAACTATATTTTATAATAATGTACTAAATAATTTTTTCCGGAGAATATGAAAATAGTTTACAATATTTATTAACATTCAAATTAAGTCAAGACTTCTTAGAAACGTTTTTTAGCGCTATAAGGGCTCGAGGAGGTTTCAATAATAAATCTAATGTGCAACAGTTTGAAACGGCGTATAAAAGACTTTCGATCAAAACAAATTAATATTTTGCAAAATTCGAATTGCTTGTCTGGTGGAATAACAATATTGAAAATTTCTTCAAAAAAGCAAAATCTTAACAGCCTAGTTACTGGAGAAGACACAGTAGAAATAAATAGGTTCGACCATGACTACATCAATACAATGTAGAATGGAATGAGTAAATTTCATTAAAAACGTGGTTGAGTATATAGCTCAACAAAATTACGACGAAGAATATTTGTTCATTTTATTTTCAATATCTGAATACCTCTGACAAATAAAATATTTTGATTAATATTAAAAATCGTGGTAGTCTCATGTACCCTTCAAAGGATATAATTTATATTTGTAAAATGGCTGAAAGAGTTTTTAGAGAAACATAACATTTAATATTTCAAAACAAAAATTTTTGAAATATAATGTTAATAAACACTTTTAAAGAATGTTCGCCACATTGAACAGTGAAAATTATCAAAAACATTTGAAAGAGCAGACTATATTAGATAACCATAAGCCTCAAATTATAAAAATTGTAATAACAACTTTTTTTTAAATAATATAATACCACGCAACAAAATTGTTGTCTGAGAAAGATGATTATATCAGAAATAAATATACCACATTGACATTGTTTAAAAAATCAATAAAAATTGTTTAAATAACTATTTTGTTCTTATTTCCTATATCTTGCTATCACCATTTCGCTAAATTCAATATACATAGATTTAATTTTCCTATTATCTTTACAACATGATTGTATCCGACACAAATACGTATTGAATTTCGAGAATGTAATTGCCACTTCTATCTTTTCTAGTAGAACATAAATAATTTGCATACTAGCGATATATTGGGTAAGGACGGTTTGGAGTTGTAAATAATTGGCTGATTCGACATATAAAATAGATGTAATATTTATATTAGTAATTACTTTGAAAATTGAACACCAAGTACGAGTTGTTTGTATGTTTAGAAGGTAAGTGCAATTAAACTCTATAATTACTGTACAATTGGGTAATTGTCCTTGCATTGTGTACAGTTAGTCCTATAAACCGGTATATATATATATATATATATATACCGGGTGTAACACGAAAAGTGAAACATGGCAAATCAGTTTATCCGTGCGCATTGCTTCCCTAATTATTTTAGGAAAAAATGTTTCAAATAAATGTTGTCAAGCATAAAATTCTACATCCGAATCAATAAACAAAATTCATTTTGACTACTTCATAACTGCAGAAGTTAAATTTGAAAATTCACGTAATTTCAATTTAATAGTAATAGCCATGGAATTAAAAACAAGAGATGAACAAATGCGTAACGTTTTATACGTCAAATTATTAGTATTTATTTTGACCAACTGTGATATTAAATCAATATTAGGGTTTATTATTATCAAAAATGAATAATTATTCAGATGAAGAAAAGTTGCAAATAATTAAATGGCATTATTCTGGCCATAGTTTACGACTAATTCGTGACTATATTAGCGCTATTTGGCAGCATCATGATATTCCTAGTACGGCAACTATTCAGAGGTTTATAGTAAAGTTTGAAAAGACATGAACACTAAATTTCAAGAAAGAAATAAATGACAGAATTTATAACAATGAAGAAAATATTCCTGCTTTAATAGACCTGGAGCCAACAATGAGTGTGCGGGAAATTTCCAGAGAACTAAATATAAATTTTATGACAGTGCATAGAATTCTCAAAAAACATAAATACATACCTTTTAAATTTCAAAACCACCAAAATATTTTGGAACGAGATTTTGAACTGCGTGCCTCATTCTGTGAAATAATGATGGAGAAATCAAATTGTAATAGAGAATTTTTAAGTAGTATTTTATTCACAGATGAATGCACATTTACCATGAATGGCGAACCAAACTGTCATAATTATCGGTACTGGTCACAAAGTAATCCACATAATATTGTAGAATCGAGGACACAATATCGTCATTCTGTCAATGTGTGGGCAGGAATTTTTGGTGATAAAATCATTGGCCCATTCTTCATCCAACGAATAAATTCAGCATCATATTAGAATTTATTAATTAATGCTGTTGGACCACAAATTGTTGAAACAAACAAAGAAAATGTGTGGTTCCAGCATGATGGCTGCCCTGCACATAGCACTAGAGAAGTTGTGGAATATCTAAACCATGTATTTCCTGAAAGCTGGATAGGACGAAATGGACCAGTTAACTGGCCAGCACGGTCGCCAGATTTAAATCCGTGCGATTTTTTTTATGGGGCCATTTAAAATCTTATGTTTTTAAAAAAAGATACCAGAATTTAGAAGAACTTAAAAATGCTATATTACAAGAATGCCAGATAATAAATAATCGACAATTAAAGAATACTCGAGAAAGCTTCTAACAACAGATTAGGTTATTGTTTAGCTCAAAACGGTGGACTATTTGAACATCTAATTTAACAATTTAAGAATATTTAGTTTGTTGATGTTTTTATTGAATTAAATTTGTTACATTAATTAATTTGTTAAATAACATCCTACCTTACATATTTTATCGAGTTTATTATTTTATTATTCTTAAATAATAAATCTAAAAAATATTTTGCCTTAATATTATTAAATTTTTATTTAGAAAATAAATATTTAGTACGTAAAAATGATTTTGACAATTTATTCTGACATTGACGTATAAAACGTTACGCATTTGTTCATCTCTTGTTTTTAATTCCATGGCTATTACTATTAAATTGAAATTAGGTGAATTTTCAAATTTAATTTCTGCAGTTATGAAGTAGTCAAAATGAATTTTGTTTATTGATTCGGATGTAGAATTTTATGCTTTACAACATTTATTTGAAACATTTTTTTCTAAAATAATTAGGGAAGCAATGCGCACGGAAAAACAGATTTGCCATGTTAAACGCCTATGTTTCACTTTTCGTGTTACACCCGGTATATATATATATATATATATATATATATATATATATATATATATATATATATATATATATACATATGTACCATTAGTATTATTTACAGAAATGGTTAGGAAAAAGCCGCTCACAGAAAAAGAGCTACAAGAGGTAGCAGAAAATATGTTTTATGACTCTGGTGACAGTGATTATTCATATGAGCCTTCTGAAGTATCTGAAAAAAGTGATCAATCTGAGACCGACAACGAATCTTCTAATTCTAATGAAAAATCAGAAATACAACCGGAAAATGATGACCAAGTTGAAAATGAGAATGAAGGTCCAGAATAAAATGAAGGTCCCTCTGGTTCTTATACTTTATAGTTAAAACCAGATGAAAATTTTGTCTCTAAAATGCAAATTTATAGTAAACAAACTTGCACATTAGCCTCCAATATACAAGCTAAGACGCCGTATGAATGTTTCAAAAATATTTTTCCACATTCTTTATATTTGTACATTGCTCAGTTTACAAATAAAAGAATTCTAATATATAAGCAAACAAGTAAGAACGCTCGCTTGAAGGAAACAGATTCCTTGAACTGCAAGTTGTGCTTGGGTGCATACTAGTAATGTGTTACAACCATGTTCCCCAACTAAGCGATTACTGGTCCACTCATCTTTCGTTGGCAAATTCAGCAATACAAAATGTAATAGCTAGAGATCGATTCAAAATCATTTCATCAAAAATTTATTTTGCATCACCAACCAAACCTGCAGAATGCTCCAAAACATATTATATTGACGATGTAGTAAATTGCTTGAAAGCTACGTTCCAGAAATGCCGTCAAGATAGTAGTTTTCAAACCATACACGAATCACTAACTAATTTCAATGGGCACTCGTGAAGCAGTATATGCCACTAAAGCCTGTAAAGAGGGGAATCAAGTTGTGGCTTAGATCAGATTCTTCTACTGGATATACATACGATTTTAATATCTATCTAAAAAAAACTAATTTCTACAGCAAAAGAGAAAAATATTACCTTTTGTTTTGATTGCTTTTTTACTTCGATCACTCTACTACGGAACATAGATTATGCAGCAGTAGGAACTTGTAACAAAAATAGAAAAAATGTACCTAAAAATAAAGATAAACTGAAAAGAGGTGAATATGTGTTTCAGTGCAGAAAAGATGGACTGTTGTTTGTGAAATGGCAAGACCCAAAAGAGGTCCTTATGCTGAGCAATTGCCATAATTCTAATGTTATATTTGTCAATAAAACTTTGAAAGATATCTCCAAAATCAGTGTTCCTTGACCAGAAATGGTTGCATCATATAGAGATTGTGGGAGGGATTAATTTGGCGGACCTGATGATGGGATTATACGAATTAGAACTCAAATCAAACAAATGGTGGAGGAAGGTTTACTATCGACTGCTTATGATGGCTATCGAAAAAGCATGGATTATCTATAAAGAGAAGACAACGACAAAAAAAAAATTCTGCAATTACTAGTGTCCCTGGCGAAAGAAATGATAGCTGAAGAAAGAAAAACAGCAACTGTACGACGTTTTTCGAAGAAAGGAAGGCCATATGGGAAAAGACAGCGGCTCGAAAATGGATCTTCACATCTTCCAGTGGAAGGTACAACGAGATGAAAATGCAAAAGGTGCACGGAAAAAAAAACCCAAAATCGCACAAAGACAATTTGTCAAGAATGTGAAATATTTTGCAATATATCATTCTTAAAATAGTTTGTATTATATATAATTAAAATATTTAACATTTTTCAAAGAAAGTTTTTCTATAGGACTGATGATACATACAAGTACCACAACAAAAGACTAATAGTGCTTATATGTACCACTACCCCCTTCAACCCCTAAATGTTTTTTTCGACATTTTCGATTATAAAAGATAATTAAGATAAATATAAAATATCTGATGTGGACACCACATGACTTCCTTGTACACGTATTAAACTATAGATATTTTTTTAATTGCACATATTTGACATTAAATCTTTTATTTTTTGTTCTAATCCATAGCAAACTTAATTTTTTTTTAAATCAAAAAATATATAATATTTAAATTTAGATATCTCGTTTATGCAAAAAGCTAATTTAAAAATTCTTAATGTGCTAGGCGCAGAATTTAATTCTCTAAAACTTTTATTTGCAGCATTCCTTTCTAAAATTAAAATAATACCATTTTTTTCAAGGAAATCTGTTAGCAGCTTCATGTAATGTGCCACTTCCGGTTAGTCTATTTTAACCAAAATCTATTATGTTATTTCCATTGATATAGTAGTCTTATATACCAAATTTGGAAAGTTTTAAATTATATTTGAATATAGTTTTTCATGAAAATCTATTATAGGCTTCAAGTAAAGTACCACTTCCGGTAGTTGTATAATGACCAAAAAGGGAGGTGCACAACTAGATGTTATAACAGTCCTAAATATAAAGTTTCAATTTTCTACGGCTTACCGTTTTTGAGTTATGCGAGATACGTACGTACGTACGTACAGACGGCATGACGAAATTAGTCAAAATGGATTCAGGGAGGGCCAAAACACCTATTTCCGTTGAAATCTGAGAACCGAAAATTTTCGCGATTGCGTACAAGGAAGTAAAAAACCACAAAAGTATTCCTATATCTCCCAGAAAAAAAAAATCGTCGCGAAAGTATTAAAAATGTCTCTCGAAGAAAATGTATCTTGTGATTCAAAGGTCGCATCATTAAAAACCTATAATCCCAAAATGCCACATAACTGGGGGTACAAGTCTGAAGTTAGTGGGTGAACTATTTCCTAATGAACCAGTAATGTAATTGTTCGTCTGTGTAGTACAGTTCCCAAAAATAAAAATCCCAAGGTATTTTTCGATAATTATTTTACTGAGGTTTTGTTACTGGTGTTGGTATAGAAAGTGTTGGAACTGTAAGATCTAATCGTTTCCCAGAATGCATATTTTCTTTAGAAAAAGAGACAAAATTTCAAGGAAGAGGGACAATCATTGAGCAGGTTACAGAATCAGAGGGAGTTACCATAAAAGCTTTTCAATGGTATGATAATAAAATAGTGTCTCTTGTTAGTACATTTTGTAGAATCAATCCCATTCTAAAGGTAAAAAGATTTTCTCGAACAGAAAAGAGATAAATTGAGATAGATTGTCCAAATGTAGTGCAAATTTACAATGTACATATAGGTGTGGTCGACTTGCAGGACTCACTTTTGGGTTTGTGTCGTTGTACTATAAGAAGTAAAAATTAATATCACCCTCTTTTTTACAACATGCTAGCGATAACGATGGCTGAACGAGAAGAAATGTAAATCGCACGAATAAAAATGGAAAATGTAGAAATCGGAGCTGTAGACAGAAGAACAACTCAAGTCAAGGAAGCGAAAAAATGCTATAATTGCGGAGCTACAGATCATTTTAAAAGAGACTGCAAACAAATAGAAACGTATAAATATTGTGGAAAGCCAGGCCACAACATTGCTGAATGTAGGAAAAGAACAAACAGGAACAATTACAACAGAAACTACAACAATACGCATAGATATCGAAATCCACCACCAGAAAGAAGCAATAGATATAACTGAAACAATGGATATCGAGGAGCAGAAAACCAAAACAGGCACCTATACAGAGAGTTCACGCTATCAATCTAATACGTCACATTTAAACGGACAATCCCTCTCGCATGAATTTAATACGTTGGTTTGTTGTATTAAATAAAAACACTTTATTATTTTTCTTTTACAAGTTATAAGTTTATATTTTACAAAGCTAAAACAGTTTACAACACAATGATAATTATTACAAGTATTAACTAGTGTTTTATGTAAAAGAGATTAGAATAGAATGAATAATATCCTACATAATTCACTTATATAAATTAACAATGCGTAAGTGAAGATTTACGAAACAGTTGTACATGAGCGAATAGATGGATGTTTGTTGCGTGATGATGGATTTTGGTTGTGAGGAAAGAAAGAGTTCGGTATGGAGGAAGTATTAATGTGATCGAAACGAGTATCGTGTGTCAGGATAAGAATGTTGATGTGAACTGATGCTCTATGAATGTTTCAAGGGTTCGTGCTGCCCCATTATATATATAAAATATTTTGCTTGTTTTTAGTATTGCGTTATAAACCCCCATCCAATTACTCACTAACGGTTTATTTGCGTATCGAGTTCAGTTATGGCTAATTAATATTACAGAAATATTTACTTGAATCTCTCACAAGTTTCCAAACAGGCACCAACTCTTTCAAATATATACTATCAAATCAGAAATAACATCATCTCTAGTCCTGTTATCATTTACTTCTTGTCTTATCATCTCAATAATATAAAGAAATTGAAAACAATTTTTGCACAACTGTTTCGTAGCATTCCAATCTTTCATGTAATTGTAATCAGTTAGAAATTGTCTACTTTCATTAAGGAATGTTTGGCCGTCACAGTCTTCAGCGAGTTCCCTTCTAAAATATGCGCATGGTTTCATCGGACCCCAGTTGTGAGGTTTGTCTTGCAGACCAAACGCATAGATCAAGTTGGTGTAGACATATACCCAAAACACACGATAAGATAAGAAGTTTATATTGTTGCCAACAGCTTGTCCTCCGTGTTGGCAACTCAAAATACTTTGAATCTGATCATTGCTGAATGACAGTAAGGTCTCGATGTTACCTTTTTCAATAAGTATCACAAACATTTCACACCAACAACTAAACCAGAGGTGTAAATTATTTCCTTTCTTCATTTTAATAAATTCTTGTTTTAAATTCGTTTCAAGTATTTTTCTACTTTTTAATTTCTTTCGTTCTGATGTAGCAAATTCAATTAAAGCATCAGCAAACGAATTAATAAAATTAGTGTAGGATTTTAATTTCCCAAACATATTTTCTGTATAAATTGGTTTATCTAGTATTATCATAGATTTATATTTTTTTCGAAATATTTTTATACCAGTTGAAGTACAATTCGAACTTTGACAGACCTGATCGGCGAGGTAAGTTCGATGTTTTAACTGCAGTTGTACCTTACGACTCGATGAATGAATTCGTCCACACTCACCCACAGGCAGTTCAATGCCAGGGTATTTGTAACTAGTATACAACTCGGCCAAGTCCCGCCAGCATACCTTGTGAGTTAGGTGAAGACCCGAACCGGACATTGTTCTGGGCTGTCTTAATCAAACTGTTTTTTTTTTTCATTTTCCAAGTTGGAAACCAAAAATAATGAAACACATTAATTAAAATCACTTACATGCCAAACGCTTTATCGTAAAGAAGACATACCTGTATAAGTTTGTCAAATCCTTTCTATGGTCAGTCCGTTCGAAGTCATCCGCTACCGGAAGCACCGAATCTACGTCAAAGAAACATTTTTTTATTGTTAATATTGAGTTCACTAAAGTAAGCAAGCTATCTATTAATGCTGTCTCATTGTTTAATGGGGCCATCTGTTTAAGTACCTACTTGACTGTCTTAAAACTATTTTTCAATTTAATTTTACGAGTTTGTAAACTTGACTGTCTTAAATATATTTTCCAATTTCATTTTACGAGTTTGTAAACTTGACTGTCTTAAAAAAAATTCCAATTTCATTTTACGAGTTTCCAAACTTGGGAGAAGAGATCAGAGAAATATTTTACTCGACTAGCTCTCGCTTAAAAACATTTTACAATTTCATTTTACGAGTTTGTAAACTTGGCTGTCTTAAAAATATTTTCCAATTTCATTTTACGAGTTTCCAAACTTGGCTGTCTTAAAAATATTTCCCAATTTCATTTTACGTGTTTCCAAACTTGGCTGTCTTAAAGATATTTTCCAATTTCATTTTACAAATTTCCAAACAATGAACTCGTCTCTCCCAATTGCAGGTGGGATTGCTAAAAACAAGCTAAATCGATTATTTTCTGATGAAATTTTACATTTTTTACTATTTTTTACCATCTTTAAAAATCCCCCAATTGCAGGTGTGCTCGCAACCTCAATATAGATACTACTCATACATGTTTTAAAAGTGTATATAGGAGATTAACATAGGAAATCAGATTTTTGCATGCTGTTGCTCGGTGTTCTACCGGACAACAAAGATTGAAGTGTCAATCGAAAGATATAATTTTTCTGAATCAAAAGATGTAAAACATTTCGATTTACTAGTAATTTGGTCCCGTAAATTAATTTTTAAGTTTTGTAAATTTACCTATTTATTCAATTTTTAATGAAAATAAATATCGTTACCTATGACTGTTTTGTTTTGATTTCTTGCGAGCGATTTATTTGACGTTTCTGACGTTTTTGGTTATGTACACTAATGACGAGCGTATTTTTATAATAAAAATGTATTATGGAGGAAATAGTTACTTAAGAGTGCGACATCAATTTTCTATTAAGTTTATGGATCGACCGATTCCAAGTGTAACCACAATGGCTAAATTAGTGGCAAAATTTAAAAAGATGGCAGTTGTATCCACGAAAAGTACACATGAGCTCTGAAATCGCAATTTGGCAAGAACAGAAGAACGTGCGTTACTGGAAGAAAGGGTTCTAGGAATGATAAATGTAGATCCTTTGTGTAGCACTAGATTTATTGCAAATGAATTGGGAGTACATCATAGCATCGTTTACAGTATTTTGAAAAAAAAAATCTTATTCCTACAAAATGCAGTGTCATCAAGAACTTTTTCCATATGACGAAGAAAGTAGAAGAGTATTTTGCGAAGATATGCAAAACAGGGCTAAAGAAAGTTCAACACACACGTTGTAGGACTACCGCAAATCCAAGAATTAATATTACAACTCTATCCTCAAAAAATTAATATGTGGGCCGTAATTTTGGGTCTCCACATAATTGGTCCGATAGAAATACGTGGCAATTTAAATTCCACAAAATTGGGATTGTTGCAGAATGATATTGGTTCTGCAATAGAGGATGTTGCGCGCTCAAATCAAGAGGTCTGATTCCAACAAGATGGATGTCCAGCACACTATAATAGGAACGTCCGAGAATATTTGGATTTGGCATTTCCTGGACGCTGGATTGGACGAGGAGGTGCTATTAACTGGCCTGCTAGATCTCCAGATTTTGCTCCATGTGACTATTTTTTATGGGGTCACATAATAAGTCAAATTTATAAAAAAGTCACGAAGATATAAATACCTTTAGAGATGTCATAGTTAATTAATGTCGTCGTATAACTCCACGACAACTACTTAATGAGCGAACAGCTTTTAAACTAGATTAGGTTATTGTCTTATTGAAAATGGTGGTGTTTTTGAATATTTATTATAATTATGTGCTAATGATTTTCTAATTAAAAAAACACACATTTGTTGTTTGTTTGTGTACCTACATTTTGTTGTGCAATATTTTAAAAACTTAACCCTTAATAAATTAATATTATTTAAACAAAACTGTTTTTTTTTTACTTTTATTTATTTAATAAAATTTGTATGCACAGTAACTAACGATATTTATTTATGTAAATAACCATATTTTATAAATTGTAAAGTCAAAATGTCAGAAACGTCAAATAAATAAAGATATCAAAACAAAACAGTCATAGGTAACGATATTTATTTTCGTCAAAAATTGAATAAAACAGACACCCGGTATATATATATATATATATATATATATACAGGGTGTTATATTTTAATAGACTCAGCAAATATCTCGCTTATTTATCAACTTAGCAATTTCTTTCAAATAACATGATTTATACAGCAACATGTAAGCTAGTTGATGACGGATGTATATTCATGATATCATTTCCGGTTTATTAGTAATTAATGTCAACTTTGAAATTTCAAATGGAACATACTATATTTTTTTACAAATTTGAAAAGTGCATCAAATTTGCTTTACAATCATGTAAAATAATCCATATGTTACATTATTAAAAAGTAAAATGGCGGGCACTTTAATATACACCAAATCGGAAAGATAATAGTGAGCCATGACTGTGACTTGAACTAAAACAATTAACTAAAACAATTGTAATTATGATTATTAAACGAAATAATATTTTTTTGTCATAATAATACAGAAAATAATAATAAGGAACACTTAATAACAACAAAATGATTTTATAACAAATATTCAAAATGACTCCCAGCCTCTTCAATGCATTTTCTCCCGATCTGACCACTTGATTTTTTTATGGAGCTACGTGAAAGATTTTGTTTGTAATGAACCAGTAAACACATTAAACGGACTGAAGAATACAAATGAAGCAGCAATTGAATCTTTATCTGCTAACCAAATATAAAGGGCAACCTATTCTGTTTTAAAACGTTGTGCAAAAGAGACTGGGAGCCATTTTGAATATTTTTTATACATTTTTTATTTTATTTATGTAAATATTTATTCAATCAGTATAATAGAAATACAAATAAAATCACAAATACTGTCAATAACTAAAAAATAAGAATATAATAAATAATGTCAATTACTAATAATAATAATAAATAATATTATCAATAACTAATGAAAGGTTAATTATAATTAAAATTTAAAAGTGGCAAAGTGAGAAAAGTCTGAATTAAAACCAATTTATTTTTGAACTTCCATTATCTTTATTAGTGAAAAAATACTTTTAACAATTTATAACACAACGTTTCGATAGCGCAAATCTGCTATCGTCATCAGGTCACCAGAATTAAAGAACACATACGTCACACAGAGAGAGGAGAGACATCAAAATCAGGACTTGCCGAACACGCGTGGGAGCACCATCATCGAATTCAATGGGAGGGCGCGAGGATCCTCAAGAAGGAAGAACATTGGTATAAGAGGAAGTTCAAAGAAGCCGCCATCATCCAGAAGAACAAAAAAACAGTTTTCAGTCAACCGAGTGTGGAAATACGACCCTTGTGGACGAAGCACATCGCAGCAGATCCCGGCCTAAGCATTGACTCTCAGACGTCTAGAACGCCCCACCCACCCATTATACCTGACCATCCACATGTTACACTCGACCAACCGCATGTCATACTCGACCAACCGTTAACCGTTCTACCTGACCACCCTCATGACACTAGATATAAGGCCCGTATGTTAAGGAATTAGTCAGTAGTATCAGTTCACCTGATGACGATAGCAGATTTGCGCTATCGAAACGTTGTGTTATAAATTGTTAAAAGTATTTTTTTCACTAATAAAGATAATGGAAGTTCAAAATAAATTGGTTTTAATTCAAAGTGAATCATTGTCTTATAAATTTAAAAATGAGAAAAGTCTCTCTGAATAAACACTGCTCCCTGGGGAAGAAAGATAAATTCTAGCAAATTTTGCTAGATAATGCGGGAATAGATTTTTATTGGTTGCCCACCATGTATATGGATTATCAGAATGTGATATACATTTAATTTTACAATAAGCTTGAACTGCACTGATGTGCAAACGAACTAGACACAACATGTCATTTGCAAGGGATTTGCTGAAGGGAGAGGAGCGCAATTTCGCTCCGCCAATCCCCACCGGTTTATCATTTGACGCCAAAAATGTGCAGAATATTCGCCGAATATTCGGCTATTCGGCACACGGTTCCGCCTAATATTCGGTATTCGGCAGATTTACTATTCGTTGCATCACTTATATATATATATATATATATATATATATTTATTTATTTATTTATTTAAATCACTACCCAACAGGTAAAACCTAATAATAGGGTTGAAAAAAGTTATGTAACGTTACACAGAAAATGAAGCGAATATAAAAGTTAATACAAGTTATACAGAAAAGTACAATTAATTGTGAGACATATAATTTATAATATTCTTATAGAAACAAGCGTAATTAGTTGAGAAGAGGTCAACCTCAAGATTCAAACCATTAAATAAACTACACATACGAACTATAGGAGATTGCAGAAGCAAATTTGTTCTTGCAGGTGGGAGGTAAAACACATTTTGACTTCGAGTACAAATAACAGGAACAAGAAAGTTTAAAAGATATAGGCAATTCGAATCATCTATAAAATAATTAATTAATTTATAAAGATACAAAACAGATGAAATGCTACGTCTGACTGCGAGAGAATGAAAGCTAAATATATGCAGCAATATTTCATATGAAACACGATGATCAGGATATGTACCGATTATTTTATAATAAATAAACTTCAAGAACTTAGATTGAACTGAATCGATAACTTTGCTGTGACTGTCATAGATTGGATTCCATATAATGGAGCAATATTCAAGTTTAGATCTTACAAGAGAGTAATATAAGGAAAATATAGCCTGAATGTTATGGAAATTGCGTGTATTACGAATTATGAATCCTAACATTTTAAATGATGATGATACATTATGAATATGGTTAATGAAGGTCAATTTGGAGTCAAAAATCACGCCTAGATCTCGTATTGAAGAACACTTAGTTAAACTTGTGCCATTAATTTGGTAATCGAAATTGATTTGTATTTTTTTGCGAGTATACGTCACAATTTTACACTTGTAAATATTTAGATCTAGTTTATTAAGATGACACCAATTAACTAGCAAGTCAAGATCATTTTGTAATATTAAACAGTCGTTCGGATCAGATATAGAAGTAAATAATTTCAAGTCATCAGCAAATAATAGAACATTACTTTTAAAAATAGAGGAAATATCATTAATAAAGAGAAGGAAAAGAAGAGGTCCTAGATTAGAGCCCTGAGGGACGCCAGAAGTAGCATTAAAATAGGAAGAATCATGGCCAAGGAAATGAACAAAAAATTTCCGATTTTTAAGATACGATGACAACAACAAAATTGTGGAAGGAGATAGTGAGTAAGATTGTAATTTATGCATTAGAACGTTGTGATCTATACGATCAAAAGCTTTAGAGAAGTCTGTGTATATAGTGTCAGCATGCAAATTATTATCTAAAGCAGAGGAAACAAAATGAGTAAAATTACTTAAATTTGTTGAAGTTGACTTCTTTGGCATGAAACCATGTTGATTGATAGATATTTGACTTTTAGTTTGATTGTATATATTTTTATGGAGTAAACTGTCAAAAATCTTACTGAAGTTCGACAAAATAGAAATGGGTCGATAGTTTTTAACATTTGTAGACTCACCAGATTTGTAAATTGGTGTAACACGCGCACACTTCCACACATCAGGAAAATCATTAGTTTTTACAGCTAAGTTATATAAATGAAAAAGTGCAAGGGATAGAGGATAAGAACAATCTTTAATTATCATATTCGGTACTAGATCCGGACCACAAGATAAATTGTTTTTAAGATTTTTTATAGATAACTGAATTTCATCTCGAGATAAATTAGGCATGTTAGGAAGAGAACAGGAACCATTAGATAAAGGATCCGTACAAGACGGAGTGTACACACTATGAAAATAGGATGCAAATGCTTCAGCAATATCCTTAGGTCTATTGAATACACCATTGTTGAACTGCATACTTGATGGAAAGGGTGACCTTTTCTTAAGTTAACAAAGTTCCAAAATTTTTTAGGATCAGTGGCCATATTAGACTCACATTTATTTACATAATTAGCATAAGATTGTTTTATTGCAACTTTAATTTTGGAACGAAGTTGACTATACATTTCATAATAGGTTGAAATATGTGGATATTTTTTAAACATTTTAAAATAGTGAGCTTTCTTTTTGAGGTCAGACCTAATTTGAGCTGTAAACCAAGGTGGAGAAGAAATAAAGCGTTCAGCTTTAATAGGTATACATTCATTGAACATTGAATATAAGATAGAGTAAAAACAGTCACACGCTAAATTTACATCACAAAAATCTTTAAGTATATTCCAATCATATTGAGCAATTAAACTATATAATTTAAGAAAGTTTGCTTTTTTAAAATCGTATGTTTCAGGTACACATTTATGTAAATTATTATCCACTGTAAAATTAACATTTAAAACAATATGCAGTGAGGGATGATGAAAATATTCGATGTTAAATTTTCGCTCTTAACTTTACAAGTAGTATTGGAAATAATAAGATCTAACAATCTATTATTTGCATTAAATACATTATTATATTGCTTTGCATCAGTGAAAGATAGGAAATTATTGCACAAAATAACATTACGATTAGTAGAATCTGAACTAAATTCAGGGATATTGAAATCACCTGATATTAAAAAATTATTTTTACACAAAAATGGTAAATTTTCTAGAAAGTTAAATATATCACTATAATAAGTAGTATTCATTCCTGGTGGAACATAAATAGTAAAAATGTACAAATTCATATCATTCAACAAAATTTTACAACATACAATGTCTACATTTATTGGCAGTAGATATACGAAATTTTGAAGATCGACTTGCATATATATATATATATATATATACGACACTCGGTTAAACTGCGTATTCATGACAACAATATATAAGAGCTCTTATTGGCCCAGTACGTAAAATAAACTCCATACGAAATACATTCACTTTACGCATCGCTGTCAAAAAGTTGAACTTCACACACCACTAGCTAAACTTTCTTTATAACTATCATTTTTCTTTCAAACTGTAATACGAATATAACATGTAAGAAATTAGCAAACTTATTTTAATATTTTGAATATGATTTGTTAAATATACTTAACAATTTACTCAAACACACAAAAAAGCTTTCTGGTGCATAGTAGCCATTTTGATCCTCGGAGATAAATAAATAGTAAAATTATTTGCTGAATTATTTATTTATACTAGGTTTATTGTTGGCAAAAAAGTAATCGAAAAATGTAAAATCTTTATTATTATTTCCTTTGCAGTCCCAAATTGACAATTAAACTTGTGAAGGCATAGTTAATTAACAAAATTCTTAACAAAATGGTCTGTAAAATATGCTCAAATGAAAAATTAATGTTCTCATAAGCAAGCTAGATTAATAGAATATGTTGAATTATAAAATATACTTTTGTGAAAGATATTTGTATCTAATTTTTTCGTAACAAATAAGTATTAATGTATTTTGAATAAAATATTTAAACGTTGCAAATACTTGACTTCCATAGTTAAAATTAACTATTTGGTTAGTTTAATAATAAATAATTTTGTGTAATTCCATTTATTACAAGAAACCATGAGTAATAATAGTAGAAACACAATACAGTACAAAAATCTATAATTTCAGTGTGCCTTTGCAATTTCGTTATATTTTAATTTTTTCTACACAGTAATAAAAGTAATTTTTTGGCTAAATTTTGTATTTATGTGTATTAACACAATCTGGGAGCATAACATAAAACTAATATGAAATTCGATTTATTAAATGCATGTTACATAGAAAAATATAACGTGGTATATTTTGTATTTGAATATATTGAGGGCGAGTTGTAATGAGTTTTAATGACCCCAGAATGTTTGGGTTACTTACTTTTAGGTTATTATTTGTATTTGTGAATTTAGGAATAATTGTACTTTTGTGAAATATATTTGTATATAATATTTTTGTTAACAAATAAGTAGTAAATAATATTATTTTTACGTAAATACTTGTCAAAAAGTCTTTAGACCATAGTTTAAAATTTTATGTAAACACCAATATAAAATAAACAAAATCAAAATAGAAATAATTACTTACAATTTTCCTTTTGTGAAATGTTTAAAGTTAGAATGAGAATTATTTTCTATAATCGTAAAATTAAAAACTTTGTTAAATATATCGTTTTAAAAATAAATAATATATTTCAATATAACTAACCATCCTATTTTACTAATGACTAATACCTATGCTTTACTAAAATTAATAAAATATTTTGTTGTTATAAAACCTATTGTATCCTACTGATAACTTCAAATATTGATGTAATACACGAAAAACTAAATATTTCAAACTACCAATTCTGAAATCCTCGTTGAATTGATATTGTGAAATATATCATTAAATGACAGCTGTCAGTCTAGATGTTCATTTTGCGCTGAATGTACGACAAAGTACACATCAGTTGTGTAAAATGAGTATTTTGCAAAGTGGCTATATCAACTTCAAACTACAAAATAATATTTTATATACTTATTCTCATTTAAATGAAGGAAGAAGTAGTACGTCATCATCTCTGTATATTCAACATTTTGATATGTAGATTAAAAAGAATGTGAAATATTTATAAAACAAACTGAATTAAAATGGAGTTGATCAAGATATCAAAATTTCTCAAAAATGCCAGGCACGATTTTGTTTAAAATATTCTGTATATTTATGAATATGAGCATCTATAACACATAAATTTTTTATTCAATTTGAATTTGTAACTCTTGAAAATAAAACTAAAATATCCAAAAAAAGCCTGGTTCTGTATATTCGCGATTAAATTAAATTAAAGTTAAATATAGGTGGCAGTTCGGCCAGTAACAAGATGGAGGAGTAACGGAGAAAACAAACTTTTTCAGTACATAGTTTTGGCTGCAAAGTAGATAATTTCTTCTTGTTTCAAAATTATGGAGAAAGTTAATATAGAGTTGGTTGATATATTTGAATACATTTCAATGTCGCGACCAATAAAAGATGGTTAAGTTGTTTTTAGAGAAGGACATGTGTTGCTTTGTGGAATAAAAGAAGACGCGGAACCACATACAATAGTGGGATCTTGTTTGAAGACAAGTAATTTACGTGCAGAGCCCCATTGTATAGAAACTATTATAAAATCTAAAGTACTGGATTGGAAGGCAAAATGCAAATGTAAAACTGGATTAGAGGGCAAATGCAAACATATTGTTGCATGTGAACAGGTTTGTCATTTTATTTGTTATTTTTCATTATCAGTACATATATTCACTAGCATTAATTATATTAATTTATTTGTGTATATATTACAGGGCAGAAGAACTCGAAACGTTAAGCTAGATGCGAGACAATATAGTCAAGCTATACAAATGGTGGAATTTTGTCAATCCACATTAAAAAAAAAACAGAAACTAACACCGGTTGGCGGAAAATCTTGAAGTATTAAAAAACTGTACGTACGAATATCTGTAGTAGTATAAATAGTTTTAACTTATGTTAGTACTAGTCGAGCTGAGAAGTGATTTTAGTAATATTGATTGATGTTTAGGTAATGAACACAGCGCATTATCAAAATTTATACGTGGACGAACCAGTTCGACGGTAACAAAGCGTTCGTATTTAGAGGATCTTTCTGAAAATCATATTTCTACATTCGAATTTTTAACTTCGTTTATGAGTTTGAAAAATGAGATTTTGGAAACAGTTTCTGTTATATCAGAAGACCAAAAGTCAAAATGTTATGTTGACAAAATTGAAAATATTATATATTAAAATATTAAAGTCAACATTTCATGTTGACAAAATTATAATGTTTGGCCAGAGGCTAGAAAATATAGAATAAAACCCCAGATTGGGATAGCAAATTTAATCAGTTATTTAATTAAACTTTAGCGGAAATGCTGAAACCGAGTATGGAACAAATTAAGAGAACAATGCCAGGGAAAATTGTACGTAACAATATCAAATCAAGAAGTGAAATAATGCAGCTTTAACGTCAACATGAAAATTCTTTGGTTGGGATATAGTCCAGATGAATTAATAGACCAAGGATTTTTGGTTAAAATTAAGTTTTCGACAGCGAGAAAAACAAAGTCGATTAAAGAAATTTTACCCAGTTTAAATTATTTGGTTTTAAAATATGGTGAATATTTTTTTAAACAGTCTTACTCATATTATGTTGCTCATAATATGAGTAAGACTCACTCATATTATGAGCAAGTACAATTAGGAATGAGTGTATTAAATTTAGAATATACGGATTTTGTTCTATACAGTTCTTTTAATGAAAAATCTTTATATAGAATAAGTTCAAAAAGATATTAATTTTTATAGAAATATGCTACAAACTTTAAAAGTGGTTTACTTTGATAAAATGTGAAAATATTTAAATAGAATTAATTATGAATTATTGTTGTAATATATGTAAGATATATCGTATTTTCTTAAAACTGGTTTATACATATATGTATATACAGGATGTACCTATCATAAGTCTGGAATATTGATATTTATAATCACTCGTATATCCATGGCAACTAAAATTCATTTCCGTTAAAATCTGTAAAACTTAATCAATTCGCCACGATTTTTCTCTTTTTATTTTTAAATAAAGTGTTATTATTTTTTGATATTTTCATATAGAGAAAAAAATTAATCTTTCCAAAGAGTAAAAAAAATCATAGCATGCCATTTAAATAAAATGTCGTCCCGTTCCTTGTTAAAAAATGACTATCGACAAAAAATATTTGATGTTGCCAAAATATCCGCAATCATAAACTCTCCAGACGTTTTTTTTTTACATTATTTAGATTAAATGATTATTTCAAGATATAATATCAATATTCCATACTTATTTCACAGCCTGTATAATAATATTAATTATGAGTAAATTTATCATCATCCAAGATTGGTTTTGACAAATTTACTAGTGAACATACAATTGTCATCATCTCACTAAGTATGGTACTAGTGACCAGTCAAATTTATTTGAAAATACTTGAAATATTTTAATTTTTTGAATTGAACGTTCAACGTGAACTCGCGCTCTTGCTATTGAAGCAGTTTTTAGTGTTTCTTCTTTTGCAAATTGCTGTTTTTTACGCAGAAAAGGTGGTCTTATTAATTTAATTCCATTTTTAGCACATTTTTTTCAATAAGAATACATTTATCCACCATAATTCCATCTTGATATGAATCTAATAAATTAATTATTTTTTTCAACATTAAAAATAGCTTTATCTGATACACGGCCTCCATATGCACAGCTGACTTGTGCTATCAGTCCTGCTGGAGAAACAGATATTAAAAACTTTGCGGTATGTGATTTCTTATAATGAGTATAAGGTCTAATTTTACAATCTAACGAAGATGATTTTTGAACTGGTACTGCAGTAGCGTCTATAATAATTCGAACTTTCCTGTATTCTTGAAAGCAGCTAGATAAATTTCGTAAATTTTCTTCCTTAGTTGGACAATATATTGCAGGTTTCAAAGCATAATATAACAGAATAATATATTCATGATAATAATTTTGTACAGTTATTGAAAATAGTTCATACATTACAGACAATGCGCGAAAACTCAAATCTAATTTTAACTTTATTAAAATTAGACAAATCTCTTTTTCACAATTGTAATATTAACAGTACAAGACATACACATTTACTACTTTGTATAATTTCACAGAATACATTATTTTTAACCAATGAACTATTTAAATAAAACAAAAAAGACAAAAAATTGTCCATGTTGCTAATACATAGTGAAACCAATTCAATAATAAATATTAAATTAATTAATTTCAGCCCCCAAGTCCAAGTCAACCTACTAGAAATATTATATTTTTTATTATTATTAATGAACTATTTAAATAATGCTCGTTAATAAATCTCTACTACCTTATCATCGATAAAAAACTTCCTTATACCTGGTGAAAAACTTAAATTTGCCACTTTATGAACAGTAAAATTACAATCGTCGCAATATCCATTGTTTTCCCTGTTCCTCTAGTTCACAATTTTGCCACTAGACGTCAGCCACTTTAATTTTTTTTTGCGAATTTAATTTTTTTCTCAAAAGATACAAATTAAAATTGGATAAAATTTGTATATGTTATAGAGGACCATATTTTTAGATATACATAAAAATTTTAATTAAAAAGCAAGCTTGACATTTTTGAGAAATTCAAGTCCAGTTTTGAGCCGTTTTCTTCAATTATTTGTACATAAATTTAATAATATGTAGTTTATTACACCTTGAAGTATTGGCTTTAAAATTATGTACAATTCATCATAAGTTTCATTCATAAAAACAAAGGTATATTATTTGATAGAGATCAAGTCAAATCAAGTATTCTGCAGCTAACTTAAGATTTAATTAAGCGGATGTTTCACCTCAATAGGTTATTATAGTACTTATTATTGTTTATGTGTACGCAGTTTCATAACCGCTAGATATAAATGGGCCTATTACAACCTCATTTAAATCAAAATTTCACTTATTTGTTAATTGTTTAATAAAGCATACGCAATTGTATACATGTGTATGATATTTCATAGCTTAGAGTTTAATTGGGATGGTTTTATTGAAATCAATTGTTGATTGTCACACATGACGTGCATGGCGGTGACTTCATTTCGCTGTTTATTTGTAGTGCTCATTTATTCTATTGCTGGGTGTCTTACACCACTATATAGATCAATGTATCAATTTTCAGTTAAATGTTTATTGTAGTAATCTTTATTGTTTATAAATATAGTAAATTACCCGAAATCAAGTTTAATAGTTATGGAAATAATGAATCTATTGCTGGCTAATGTTTTACTGAAGAACTGTTACTGATAGCCAGCAATACATTTGAACGGTAGAACTATAGTTATGGTAGGTTAGGGTAGCGCTGAGAAAAAAATATTACCTCTTTCACACCGAACTATTAGTTTGATTTGTATCCTTACTATTAATATAGCATTTCGTCGTCAGATGTCACTACTATTTACGCTCCGCTAAGACTTATAATTTCACTATAGATTTCGCTGTTTAAAATCCAAGTCGATAATAACAATTATTATTAATACAAAATACACTAGAACCAAGCAACATAATCCCCCAACTTCATCCTAAATTTTTGTCAATTTTAACTGTAAAATTATTAGACCGCAATCAGCTATGACAAGTAAAAATTGTGAAATAATACTTAATATTCTATTAATTCCACTAGGATTTTATTAATTTTAAAACGAAATTATTACAGAAATCTAATTTTATGTGAAACTAATTCACTTTTTGTCAGGGGACACTCAGCTTGATTGTATTGTAGACAGATATTTATAGGTTAATTTTTCTAATACAAGTTTTTACTTTATTTCTTACCTCTTTCTCTACCCTTTCTCTATTCTTCAATGTCACTGGATTTATAAGTCTTGCTCTTAGCTTTTAAATTATTACTCAGTTCATTGTTCACTATATAAATAATATGCTTGTTTGGCAGATTCGAACTTCACACTTCACTTGTCAACCACATACTCAAAATGCAACCTATTTTGTTTGTTACATCCTTGAAATAAAATAAACTAATAAATATTTTAGGCATTATTGGTGTGGCCCACTACCGTATTGATATATTTTTGCACGTGAGGGAGTAGCTATTCAACTCTCTAATACTCAAACACTGCTTAGCGAGCACATAGCTTTATGCAGATGCATAATCATGAAACATCATAAAATGAAAACCTAAAATGGCGGATTTAGCAAAGATCCGAACCAAAACATAGTGGTTATATATTCATACTATTACACAATAGATGGCAATTTAGTGTAATATTAAAAACATTTAAAATTGTTTATTTTTAGGATAATTTATACTCCGCATTATTTACAGAACAACAAGCAAATTTAGACATTGTGTCATAATGTAATGTTCCGTAATAATAATGCACTGTATAGTCATCAAGTTTATGATGAAAAAATTAATGCTTTGAATGCCAAAATATATTTTCAAGGTATTTCATGAAGATATTGTTCAGAATGATTAATATCTTGTTTAAATTTATTGGTACATATAAACCTGCTAAATGATTAAATTTTATTTTGATTTTCACAGTAGTGCTAGTACGAACTTTGTCAGCAATACAAACCCAGGCTCATATAATTAATTTACACAAATCTACAACTACAAGTTTTAGAGCATCAAATTCTGCATCTAAATCAGTAAACAGAATTACTTTTACTTGCTTTGTAACGACAGAAATTAAATATGAAAATATCGAAAATTACGTTACAAATATTAATAGCCATGGAATTGAACAAAAAAATAAATAAATGCTTGACGTTTTATCTGTCAAAACATCAACGTTTGCCGTTGTGACAGATAAAATGTCAACGTTTGACGTTGGACCTGCAGGAGAAAATATTTATATTTTATAAAACATTCATAATTAAGTAGGAAAGTAAACAGTTTATTTAATTAATTTTAATATCAGAATAAAAATTTATTTATAACAAATTTAAACTTTAATGGACATAATAAATACATATTCTAGTCTAGAGTCTTTCGTAAAAATTACAGCGCATATTTGATAGCTGCCGGACTGTAATATTCCTGCATTCCTCTGCAATTCTTTGTTTTAGAGAATCCACATTTGGGTGTCTACTTTTGTAAATTTTATTTTTTAAGTGACTCCACAGAAAGAAGTCATTAGGTGACATATCCGCTGATCGAGCTGGCCATTTTATCTGTCACGTCAAATGTTGATGTTTTGACAGATAAAACATCAAGCATTTATTTATTTTTTGTTCAATTCCATGGCTATCAATATTTTTAACGTAATTTTCGATATTTTCATATTTAATTTGTGTCGTTACAAAGCATGTAAAAATAATTCTGTTTATTGATTTAGATGCAGAATTTGATGCCCTAAAACTGTTATTTAACGCGTTTTTGCATAAAATAATTAGGGAAGCAGCAAATTGCAAAAAACTTATTTCCCATGTTAAAATCCTATGACCGGCAGAGCGAGTCACCATCCTGTATATATATACATATATATATATATATATATATATATATATATATATATATTCCACATATACTCACTACTAAAGATAAGATCATCTATTCTTTTACATATTTAACATATTTCAATTATAAATCGGCCTTGTATCATTGTTTAATCGATAATAAAATACATTTTTCATTAAAAATACATACGTTACTAGATGTGGATTGCTGATAAAAAAAATCATTTTCGGTTGACAACACAAAGATCAGCAACGTAAAAAGAAAAACAAATTAAAATAATAACTAATATAATTGTATATAGAACAGACAATCAATGATTATATATATATCATCATCATCTGTGGCGCTACAGCCCAAATCGGGCCTGGGCCTACCGGGCACACCGAGCCGCAGTTTTTACACTGCCGTACTGCCGGTTTTCTTAGTCAAATGCTACATTATTTAAGGCGTATAAGTGACTAGCTTATAGCGCCCGAGTGTGATAAATACATGTAACTGTATTTTATATTTTACGACAAATCACACAATGTCGACAGGCGGATTCGAACTGACGAACCTTGGTTCGGGTGACGTCACAGTATATTAAGAGATGTGCCTTAACACGCTCGGCCACATATATATATATATATATATATCCCTATATCATTTTGGCATCCTTCAATTGATCATTTTGTATCATTTCGGCATCCACTTGTAATTTGGCGTCCGGTATACGGACGTCACTTTACTTAGCAGTTTAAATCAACTTTTCATGCATGCCGTGACATATACTGTCCATATACAAAAATTCGAAATGTCGCCAAAATGATGAAAAATTGAAAAAGAAATGTATATTTTAGTTCAGTCAGTTACCGTTCAGCGCGCTAGTCGAGTTAAGCGTATATTTCAACTATATACTTTCCGTACATATACGAGTGGATTTGGAATCCGAAAAACTGGCAACGTTGTCTCCTAATTTTTCACATTGTAGTTCGCAGTTTCGTATTTAGTTTTATGTTGTCGATATGATCAAAAGTGAAAGCAATGATTAAAAACAGCAGAAGTTCAAAAATGTTGGCTATTGTTGGTAATTTTTATTTACGTACAGGAAATAAAATTTTATTTATTGGGAGTATTTAACAATTTGTTCTGTATCACGAAACATGATTTGGTTATCACAGCGACTGTATTGAATTATATAATTGGTTATTATGAATACGATAACAAATAGTATTATGTATTTATTTATTATATTTATTTTTCTACGATTGTTATGAAAAGTTGACAATTACGCTCTCATTTGTCATCGTAAAGTTCACGTTTTCTGTGGAACAATCGAAAAATATCTTTTTTGCGCGTCTCCAATGGCAACGCGCGAAAAAGACGTTAAATGCGCGCGTTTCCAATGGCAACGTGCAAAAAAGATAATAAATACGCGCTTATTTCAAATGTTACCAGGGATAGAAACAAAACAGAAACTTGTTTATTGTCAGTTAACAGAATGAATTTATTTTTAATACGTATACGTTTTTAAATCATTTTAAGATGTAATTGTAGAAAACATTATGTGTGTATCACGAGCGTAAAGTGTCTTTGTTCCTTTTACACTATTTTACACAATTACCGTGCTCGAGTAACAAAGAATCACATTACGCTCTTAATACACAAATAACTATTTTTTTTTATTTTCTTCAAATAAATAATAATAGAGCACTTGCATCTTGGTTATATGTCAAGAGCGGGAACATGTTACCGGTCTACCACCAAAATATTAACATGGCTTTTGATATCCAATTTTCTTAAAAATTAAATCAAGTTTCTTCAAAGCAATTTTAATAAAATATGGAACGAATATAATTAAAAAAGGAAACGTTAATATACGTTTTGACAGTGTGAAATAATAAGAAATATGGACAAAATTTAATTTTTAATATCTACTAAATAAATCTTGATCAATATCATTGCAATATATATTTAGTATTTAATAACTGTATACAATACTACATATCATCATATCATCATTTCGTTATAGTATATTACACATTAAATTTTGAGTAATATTTTGATAAAACAAATATTATTTTATTAAAATTTTAAATAATAAAAATTTAAAAAAATATGTTCAAATTAAAGTAATTTGGGGCACTGAGGCTCTGAATACTATCGGATAAAAATACATTTCTATCATTTTGTATAAGTAGAGCGCCATATTGTTTTGTTTTATTCAAATTAGACTATACGCTTTTATTTTGAGGATTTAATAGCGATTTTTTTTACTTCCCCAACCTATATAATAAGGTCAGTATTATGATCGTGATTTTTATCGATCTCGAGATTTTGATGAATCTTTACGTTTTAGAACCTACTGAACCTAAAAAATATAGTCGTAGAAAAAGTCGGTCCGTCGGTCTGTTAGTCTGTCGCCGTTATCTTGGAAGCACGATAACCTAAGAACGCGTTAAAGTTTTGGATTGAAATTGTATGTTTACGATTTAGAGCCAAAAACCTAAGTAAAGTTTAATAATGAACAGTATACAAGAAATGGTACTACAACTTTACTGATGAGTCTTTTTACGGTTTTGTGTATATTTCGTCAAATCAAATTTGTAACAACTTTTATTTTAAATATTATTTGATACCAGTGACATCACAAATTTATTGATTGATTTTATAAACAATTTTCAACTAGTTTTTAATACAAATTATTGAAAAGATATCGATTTTGGTATAAAATTATTCAAAATGTGTAATAATCGGCATTTGTTTTTTTACAAAATATTTATCTATCAAGTAAATCATCCATAAAAATGCGTGAAGGATTTGATTTATAAGGTGAGTTATGTTGAAGAAGTACTGTGGGGGCCAAAGCAGATTTTTTTCTATTTAAGACATTTAAAGAAAAGTACTTATGTCTGAAAATTTCGTGCTTCGGTTCTAATAAAACAAAACATTATTGTAATGAGATACTATTTTTATATGGTTGAAAACAGAAAAATAATCGCTATTAAAAATATACATAAGATCACATCATTTACGCATTTCTGAGTGTGGCATTCTTTTTATAAGTAGATTTTAGCAGATATGGTATTTTCGCTTACTACTTTCGTCCACTCACTAATTTTATGAGTAATGTTTTCTTTTCAAAAATTCAGTGGCAGGATTGAACAAACCTCTATACAGTACTCATGAGAAACTAATTCACCCACTTGTGTGTCTTCCACAGTCGGCTTCGCCTCGTGAGTAAATGAAATTCATGCGTGGGAAAAACTTTTAGTTTCTACACTCGTACTGTAATATACTATTCTTTCAAAATATTTTTTTTTATCAAAACATATGATTTTTTTAAATTCATCTTTTATCTTCATTGGCTTAGTAAAAATTAAACTGATGTGGTAAATATAAACACATTCATTTCAAATATATGACTTTATCAGAAACATCCAAAAATTATTTGTTTTTCAGAATAAACAAGTGTAATTTGGTGGTGTAGTGGGTATACAGTCGGCTTGCGGTTCTTGAGGACCCGAGTTCGATTCCCGCAACCGACAAACTGGTTTTCACCAATTTAATATCAACTCCTGTGGCTCCCCCTCCACTAACAACTTTGGGGGCCGTGATTTGACTGCTGGTAACCGCATTTCACGCGTAAAAATATATCACTTACCGAGATCTGCTACGGCAGAGTATTGATATATTTATAATTTTATAATTGTCCCAGATAGAAAAATAAAAGTTGTGGCAAATTTAATTGCATAATATATGGGATTATAACAAAATTTTCATAAATTTATTAATTATTAATATATTTAAAGAAAAGTTTTTTTTTATCCTTACGTAAACTACCACTTCCGCTTTGTAGATTAACACTAATATATATTCAGCACATCCTTAGACGTATAAATGTAAATTACAAAATATGAATAAAGATATTGGCTGATAACACAAGCTCTGTTTTTACCTGTTTTAAGAGCAATGTATTTGGGTGTTTTAGCTATCTCTAACAGTTAAAACCGTGCTCTTAGAACACCCAAAAATATAGTATAATAATCGTATTGTACAAGCTCTAAAACTTTCTCTTTTATTGAATACTTTTTATCGAATTTTTAGCATTACCTCCCTTAATTATATCTTATGGGAAGTTATTATGAAATATTTTTCTCTGTGGTTTATAAAAATTAATTTTATGATATTTTATTACTTCATTTTACACTCGATATACTAAGTAAATGAAGCAACTGATTTTCTATCTTACCACTTTAAATAATGGCAACACGGCCGGATGTCGTTTTAACGGAGTTATAAAATTAGTATATTGAAACAGACGTCAGATTCATCGGAAATAGACTGAAATATATACATTGGATGCAATTTTACGCGTAAAGTAAAAGGATTTCAAAATGACCTTTAGCTGAAAGCAAAATGTATATTTAAAAAACTTCTTTTTTAAAAATTTGAAACGTGAGCACATATGAGCACGTAAAACAAAATAATATACTTTTTACGAAACATCAATATCTCAAGTATTAAAGGGAGACGTCAAAACCTACAAACTATAGATGGACGCCAAAATGATTAACGGATGTATATATATATATATATATATATATATATATATATATATATATATATATATATATATATATATATATATATATATATATATATATATATATATATATATATATATATATATATATATATATATTTTCTTCCATATATCCAACCATTTGCGGACCTCAATCGCTCTTTGCGGACGTCCCCAAAGAGAGATTATATTTTTCCTACACCTTGCGGACTCGCTGTTTTCGCGGGCTTGAAACGAGTGGAATATTTCTGAACTACAGTAATACCTAATACCGACTATAGATGGTGAGTGTAGTACGAGTAAGTAAGCGTTCACCGCCACACCAATATTTTAAGTGACAGGACCGTAGCTGCGTTTTACAATAAATATAATATATTCCGTTAGGAATAAATTATTGATACGATGTCATTAACTGAAAACTTATTGAAACACAAAATTTGTGAAACAAAATACCAAGTGTTTTTAATTTTTTTTTTATTTACTTTATTGAAACACTCTTTAACAAACAATATTGATAAATATTTTTCAATCCAATATTCACTACAATTTTTAGTTTAAATGTATGAGTAAAATCATTTAGTTATTGATGAATTCGAATAATAATTTACATTAATTGTGGTAGGACATTTCTGGTCTATTGAAAATTTGTTGAATTTTTATCTCTAGTAATAATTTCAATGTAGTCAGTTTACGGCTCTGCGCCAATCGCGTTGCGCTATGTCTATGTCGTCAGAGTGCACTCATTAGTATGCAAGCCACTTGCCGCTAGCTGACAGTACAGGGTATGATTTAGGCATATTTTCTGTGTTATAATTGCATTAATCAGTAATAATTGTAAGTGATATCATTGCTAAATATAAAATAATGTTTATTAACAAAATTTCCTTAATTTTACATTTACATTTTTACATATTCATATAGCATACATATTTTCTTGTTAAGTGTACTTAAAATTTCTTGTTTAATTTTATAATGAAACATACCAGGATTTATTTTACTTGAATTTTTTTTTCATTAAATGTACCAGTTGCTAGAAATTTGAATGTAAATTGTAACTACGCCGCAAGGCACGTCAGTGAACTTGGCGGACTTTACTTAAAAAAATAAACATGTATCGATAGTTTTGTTTTTGATTTTATTTCAATTTAGAAAATTAAAAAGCAAATCTGCAATTAGTTATAAGTTATAATTATCTATCTTTATTATCTCAAGTAAAATATATGAAAATAAATTCAACTGTTAGGAGTCCGTGAAATTAATTATGTTATACCCAAATATTATACGTTAATTCAAATCGTTTCATGCATAAGATTTTTGAAAACCTAGTAACATAGAAATACCTGATGTTAATAATGCATTTTTTTGTGATTCCTTAAATCAAAACTTACAAGCTGTGTATGGAAATAAAGTACCATATTTTCGACAGTAAATAATTCAATATCTAGCAGGACCAAGTTCGGATGCAGGTAGGTACGGGTCGCAAGCAGGTGGAGTGTGGGATACATTTCGGTTCACGCGCTATCCTAGCCAACCGCGGACAATGTAACATTCTTATTGTTGTTGTTGGTATAAAGTAGAATCATGTAAATTTAATAATGTCTAGTAGACACGGAAATAAGAGCAGATTGTTTCAATCTAAATACAGGCTAAGAAAACAAAATCGAAGCTTTAAAAAGTTATTGGAAAAAAAAGATAATTTAAAATAAAATTTAGTTATTTATTTGATAAGTAACAAATAAAATATTTTATCACGCCATGTACCCATTTCTGGACGCGGCACTCTGTTAGTGTCAAGGTTAGAGAAGATCTCGGTAATTGATATATTTTTGCGGAAGTAGTGCGATTACCAGTCGTCAATTCAGGACTCCCAAAGATCTTTTTAGTGGTTTTTAAATTTTTTATTGATCTAAATTCTAAATATTCATTACTGCTTCCTCATATTTTAGACAAAATCCTGACTTATCGGCAACACCTGCTAACAATAAATTAATATATGAAACTGGAAATGATAGTGACGGTAATTCATCATCAGTTTCGAAGAGTACATCAATATTTCCTGACTGTGACAGTATAAATAGTATTGGCAGTGACACGGATGCTAACTATTTATTTCAATAATTTTATGAAATTAACCATCATGATCCATTTGACTGCAATTTGAGTAATATGACACTAGTAAAAGAATTAAGACATGGATATTACTGCGAGATTCATTTCAAATGTAAAATGTGTAATAAAAATGCAATTATATTTTCCGAAAAAAAATCTGATGTGGACATCACATGACTTTCTTGCACGAGTATTAAACTATAGCTATTTTTTTAATTGCACATATTTGATGTAATTTGACTTGACAATATTTTTTGGATTTTTTTTCTTATTTATTGTTCTAATCCATTCACTTTTAATTAAAATAAAAACAAATAAGATATATTTTTTTTAAATTTATATATCTCGCTTATACAAAAGGCTAACTTAATAATTCTTAATGTGCTAGATGCAGAATTTAATTAACTAAAACTTTTATTTGCAACTGTTAGCAGCTTGATGATAAAATCTATTATGTTATTTCCATTGATATAGTAGTCTTATATACCAAATTTCAAAAGTTTTGGATAATAGTTTAATATAGTTTTTCATTAAAATCAATTATAGGTTTCAAGTAAAGTACCCCGTCCGGAAGTTATAATGACCAAAGGGAGGTGCCCAACTAGGTCCTAAATACAAAATTTCAATTTTCTACGGCTTACCGTTTTTGAGTTATGCGCGATACATACGTACGTACAGACGTCACGACGAAATTAGTCAAAATGGATTCAGGGATGGTCAAAATGGATATTTCCGCTAAAATTTGAGAACCGAAAATTTTCGTGATTACAATACAATGACAATAAAATTTATAGTTATATGTGTATATTTTATTCCAGACATTTTTGACCTCGATAACTTTTGTGTTATGTATATTCGTTTACAAATAACTCGTAAACGAATTCCGATAGTATAATTTATTATTTTACTCTTGAATTTAAAAAAAAGTTTATTATCTTTTATTAAGGTGCACTCATAAAATTTCAAGTTAACTTAAATGTAAGTATTAAATATAAAAGTATATGCACCAAAAACAAAAAAAATAAATATATACATTATATTCATATGTAAGTACTCATATTACCTGTAAAAAATGTAACGCTTGTAAAGCAAAAGTACTGCGTTTAAATAACCTAGCAAACTAGTATGAGAAACTTGCAATCAGTTGACGATTTAGAAAACAGTCACCCAGTACACTAATGCAACATTTGAAGTATTTACTTTAGTTACTACAAAGAAGCGGGGCTAACCATTCCCTTACGGCACGACACTTCTGGCATGATGCGTTTCGTATCGCAGTTCGGCATAACGCAGACGATTCTCTTAAAATAACTCGAAATCTAATGCATTTTAAGAGATTGAACTTATTTGGTGGTACCACAAGCTCGGTATTTGAGTGTATAGAACGAGAATTTAGCTTTTTGGGCATATTTCTACCAATTGCAATTCGTCTTTTAGTGCTAACATTCGTGTTGTGCAGCCAGTTCTTTATATCGCGCCAATTCCGTCGTTTAAGGGGCGATTTCTTTAATACTTTCTCGCAGATTTCCTTTCCGGGAGCAGTACTGATTCTTGAATTTTTCTCTCTTGATTAGTTCCTTTATTATTGAAAAATATTAAGATATGGTAAATAAAGAAATTATAGCGGGTGAAAAATTCTACAATTTTCTTTTTTAATTTCATTTTCTTTTGTTTTAAAATGGCGAAAATGTTGCTTGAAATGTATTGAATAGGAAATGTATGTGCGATAATTAAATAATTTATGACAATATTTTTCAAAATAACGTAATATTATTTATTTTTTCGAAAATTAACATTGTTATTTTAATATATAAAAAAAATTCAGTAAGCTATGATTTCAAAAATAATTAAATATGAAAATAATAGTATATTTCGTAACACATGCACAAGAAACACGTTCTTATTCCCTAATTTTAGAGAACGAAACGCTGCTTTTCTCCACTAGAGAGAGAAACATTATGTTTCACTCCCTAGGTAGGATGTTTCTCTCCCTAGGAAGATGTTTCTCTCTCTAGAGACTACGATTAATAGCTGTTTGCGGCGTTTCCTAGGTAACTAGTTACGCAACTCATATTTGACATTTGTCTGGATAAGACAGTAATTTTTGTGCACTTGTTACGAAAAGTATAATATGCTTCACACAAGGGAATAATCGCTTGTTTCCCTCCCTTGATGCATAACATACTATTATATATCAAGGGAGAGAAATGCATGATTTTTCCAGAGGTACAATTCGCCCTCTGGCTACAAAACACAGAGGGAAGATTGCATTCTCTCCTGAAGTATATATACTATATTTTACACGACCGAAGCAATTTTAAAATGAAAAATGTAGTTTTAGAACCTAATTTGACATTGACATTTATTGATTGTAAGATTTAGATGTCTATGAGAAATAAAATATAATAAACAAAATTACTTGACAACCGTAATGTTTTATTCATTAATTAAATGTCATTACATGTCAAAATAATGACAATTCAACTAGGGAAATAATATTCACATTTCGTCCCTAGGGGCGAAATGTGTTAGTTCTGTCATGATTTCGCGATCATAGAAACATAGTTTCTCGCTCGGTTTAGTTGTAATTATAGCTTACTGGTATTATTGAGTATTGGAAATTATAATTACAATATTAATTTTCGAAAAGAAAAATCATACTTCCTTTTCAATAATTTCATTTTGAATAATAACACTACAGACTTGACTAGAATGATCATAAAAGAGAGGACCGTTGCTTGGACTTCGACAATTGTCTTCAACCATGTAGGCAACAGATACAGCCGCTCGCCGAGAGAGTAAAAATCATATGCCGTACATTTTTTTATAAAAAACAAAACTTCTGTAGTAATTAATAATAAATTTAATCAAAATTTATGCACCTGTGGAAATTTAAATTTGGGAATAGATTTAATTTTTTCTATTGATTTTCGTTCTTAATAATATTATTGCTAAATAATGAAATACGGTTAAACGTCAGTGAGTTTTGCCCAACTGATTCGAAATGAATCGCGATATTTCAATATATAACAAATGAATTAATTTACTTATGAATACTTAATCATCATTTGTTTATGTATATTCTATGTGAACTGATAAAAATCTCATTGATTTTAATAATAATATTGCTAAAAAAATCAAATATAATAGCTAATTATCACATCGCATTTTACAATTGTTTAGAATGAATCGCGTTGTTTTAGTTCAACAAATGAATTAATTTACTTAGTCATTATTTGTTTATGTATATTGTACGAAAGCGTAGAAGGGCCATAGAAAAAAAATTTCAACTTTTTCTTACTTCTCAGGAGCATGCGCACATTACAAATCTGTAAGTTGAATCCTTGTATTTGTTCAAGGAAGATAAAGTTTGTTCCAGACGTCAGAGCCGGCAAATCTTATTGTTAGTGATATTGACTTAATAATAGGTTAGTATTATAATAAGTAATTATTTATTTACATAGCATTTAAGTTTAATGTAAAATTGTGCGCATTCTGTAACAGAACCCGTTAATTTTTAACCGTTTAACCGTTTATAATTTAAACCTAGAAACACAGAAGTAACAATTGTCAGTTTTATATAAATAATAAATATAGACAAAGCAGATAGACAGTCACAAAATAAAGAAAAAAAATAGGAAAACTAGGACAAATCAGACTTATTTTATTTATTTCGACTTTTGTTGTTTATTATTGAATCTGGGTGTGATATTGTATGTCTCAAATAATAATAAAAATATTAACATTCAATAATATTTAGTTAAATAATTTTTGTGCGAGTAATATCGTAATTATGTTATTACAAGTATACCTACTCGTACTTGTTTATGAATATTGTGTATCTTAAATGATAATAATAATAAAATTATTAACATTTTTAATATTATTCAGTTTTTGAACAAGTAAGAATAGAGTGAACATTTGTAGGTTGGGTAGTACAACTTCTTCTGCGCCGATCTGTTTTTTCTCTAAACGCACAGTATCTAAACAATTGACTTCTTGGGGAATCCTCGCAATTAGTGTACTACGGTATTCAAATTGTCATTGACGTATATTAGTCAAAAAAATTGCGACATAGGGTCAATATAAGTAAGTTTAAGGTGTTTTTTTGTCAGGGACACTTAACCAAGATTATTAATTAGTGAAGTTCTATATTATTATATTTATAAAATGTAATTTAGCAGTTATTTTTGCTGTTTGTAATTGATTCGAAAGTAATAAAATACAAATTAAATTACAATCAATAGGTATAAATTGTCAAAGCTTGTTTTTACATTTTACTTTTCAAAACTGATTGTGATCTAATAATTATGCAATAAAAATACAACAGAAAACTGACATCTGCGCTAAAAGCGATGTGTCGCTTGGTTGTACATGAAATTTAATATTATTTTGTCTATTGCACCGAGTGTACAGTCTAAAAGGACAGGCAAGCGAATTGTTAGTGCAGTGGAGCCAATTCTATTGGTTTTTATCATTTAGTACTTGCTAATTATATTCACATTGAAATCAGATATTGTTTTTTAGAAATATGGAACCCGATTATGAAATGGAGAATTTTTTGCGTAGTCGTGGCGTTTATGAAGATATAATATTAAAAATTCGAGATGAGAAAGTAAGTACATCTTACTTTTCAATAAGGACCTGATATATTATTATTATTTACCGTGACCATTTGTTATGAAAAATGACCATTAATTATTGTGGGGATATTAAAAAATTCAAACAAATGGTTGGAATGCTGGCTTTAATAATTTTTTATTTATAGAGCGACGTTTCGGTCTTGGATTTTGGCCATTTTGAAGCTAGAATTGACGTTTTTGTTACAAAAATTTTATAATTGAAATATTTAAAAGAGTCACATTTGCTTGAATTTTTCAATATCACCATAAATTATTTCAACATTATCATTATTTTCAACATTAATTATTGTAATCTTTTTGCAGATTGATTCTCATGTAATTTTACTACTGAGTGAAGAAAATGTAGCCAATTTCATACCTAAATACGGCGATAGAGTTGCTCTAAAGGAATTTTGTAATAAAAAGAATAATCCAGATACGAAAAAACAGTCATTATTAGACAAGTTGCGAAAAAAAATAAGAAAATCAAGAAAAGACAATAATTCTTCAAGCGATGAAAGATCGGTAATTTGAAACAAACTCGTCAAATTGAACTTGGCTGGCTCTGCAGCACTAATGGCGATAAGTATGTTCAAATTAGAACAAAGCAAGGAGGTGGCACGAGAAAAATGTCTGTACCTAAAAACGCTACAAAAGATTTTATTCAACAGAAAGCTTTAGAAATATTTTTCCCATCTATATTTTCTATACAGCTTTGGGATTTTAAAAGCAACATTATAAATGAAGAATGCAATGTTGAGGAAATGTTTTTGTTGTCTGGATTATCACGTCTTCGATTTTATTTAGCAACAAAAGAAAAATGTTCCACTATAACCTCTGATTATTCTGTTGATATTTTAAATCAGAATGAAACTAATAACTCAGCACCAATTGCATCTTCTTCGGACACCTTAGATACATCACAGGATAATTTTTCTGTTGATTTTTATACACAATTGATTAACGATACAATTCTTTCTGATCATCCAACACCATCACTGTTAATTCCCTCAGACAACATATTTGTATCTAATCCTGACCAGTCACCAGATATCATTCTGCACAGAGGTCAGGTATTTGATGAATTAATAAATGCATTTTATTCCTTGGACAAAAATTGTGGAACTCTGAATATTAAAATGTTGCTGCCGAATGGTGACCCAGAAATGGGTATAGATTTTGGCGGTGTTTTTAGAGATGCAATGTCAGAATTTTGGACAACATTTTATTCAAAGTGTACAGTTGGAACAAATGCGAAAATTCCGTACATACGTCATGACTTTGATTTCAGTAAATGGACAGCAATATCTAAAATTCTATATTACGGTTGGACACAAGTAAAATATTTTCCAATTGAAATATCAGAAACATTTATCGAGTACTGTATAACAGGTGAAATTAAAAGTGATATTATGGATACTTTTTTTAAATATTTAAGTAAAAATGAAACTGAAACTTTAAAAGTAGCACTTGATTCATTTGACAGTGTAGATATGGAAGAATTGTTGGATGTAATGGGAAACTTAGATTGTAAACTAATACTGAATAAGGATAACATAAAAAAAGTTGTACATGATATTGCACATAAAGAAATCATACAGAAGCCTATGTATGTAATTGATTGTTGGCATTCAGTTTTATCAGGGATGTTAACAATCTCAGAATTAAACAACATATACACCAAATGTCAGGTTACGTCTAAAAATTTATTATCTTTGTTAAAAGTAAATAATAAGAGTTCAGATGAAAGTAAGATATTTAATTTTTTGAAAAAATTTATTAGAGAGGCAGATGATGCTAATTTACAATCATTTCTTCGATTTTGTACGGGAGCAGACGTTATAACTAACAATGATATCACTATAAATTTTGTGGTTAAAGAAGGTCTTAAACGAGTACCAGTTGCTCATACTTGCAGTTGTATTTTAGAACTTCCATTAAATTATAATAATTTTCCAGAATTCCGATCGGAACTTGAATCCGTTTTGTCATCAAATATTTGGGTAATGGATTTTGCTTAATTACCTAGAAATAAGTAATTTCATAATAATAAAGTTTTATTTTTATAAGAACATCACATATATTATGTAAAGGTATACATTATTTTTGTTTAAATAAATATATAGGAATATATAATTTTAAACATTTTTATACATCATCCTTACAATTAAATCATACATAAATGGTTTTAGTATAAAAGTTAATTAAGCTTTTCAAAAAGTATTATTGATGCTTTAGCTAAAGATCATTTTCAGTGAAAAATTGGGATCAAGGAAACTATAAGACCTAGGTACAGCGGTTAAATATGCGAGTTTCCGAGATTCCAAATGTTATCACTACGAAAACAGGACACTAGTATACATTTTTTATGTAGATACCTACTGTATTAATTGTGATCTTAATTTAAAGTATTGATATAATTTCACTTCCTAATGATAAATATAAATTTAAAGCAAGAAACGGATCTTTAGAATTTTGCTGTAAATTTTTTTCTTCTGTTATTATCGTGCACAACTGAAAAACATCTTCATCGCACGGTGTTTCATCTAGAAATTCACATTCGTCGATGCAAACATTTATATTTTCATTAGTTATGTCACAGATATAATTATGTGTATCATATAATGCAGGTAAGAAATACATATTAATTAATTTTTTGATTTCGCAATACGATGTACATTCCACTCCTTTGCAACAATATTAAGTTCATCCTGAAGACAGTGAAAACTATATTATTATATAATTTTGCATTTTGTTTAATTTAATTAATAAAATAGTAAACTAAATTTAAATACATTTTTTTAAATATAATGATAATGTTAATACCTACTTGAATTAATTTCAAGAAACAAAATTGTATTAGTGCTTTGTCTAAATATGATCCAGTAAAATAGCCATCATCTTTAAGATTCTCAAATAAATTTATCCAAAATTGTGCTGTATGTTTTCTTAGTATTGACCACCAAGCTTCTATTCTTTGATTTGCCGTACTCGTTTCATATAGAAACGATGCTTGTCCATATAATACATCATCATTATTTACTGGTGTTTGTCGTAAAAAAATCTGCATTTGTTCAATATGGCGATTTTCTGTGCCTAAATCAGCTCTTATTCTTCGTGGACAACCTCCAAAATTTTGAATAGATTTGATATAATGACCTACTATTACTCGTGGATTATTACTATTTCTTGTAACTTCAAGCCATATTATATGACGCGAAAATCCATCTATGCATCCACTAATACAAATTCCATACGGTTTTAATTTATCATAACAATCAGTGTGCCATAAATAATTAGGACCTTTGTTTGTGTATTGTCGTCTACGTAAACGTTTTCGTTTCCTCGTTTTCACCCCATGAGGATCAATTACTTTTAAAATAATGCGAACAGTATTTTGCGTAACTACAAAACCATTTTGAATGCATTTAAGATGCATCCAGCGGTATCCATGAAGCTGTCCTGAAATTTGTACTTGGGTTTCAATGTACTGGACTACTTCACCTAAAGGTGAATAATTCTTTCGCCTAAACAATTTTTTGTTAGATAAAATTCGTTTCAATGTACGATGACTCATGGCTATATTATGATGTGTTGCTAAATATAATAAAATTTCACTTTGTTGTAATCCCAGAGAAAAATAGTCCTTTATAAGCAGTTTAATTCTGTTTGATATCATTGTTGAAGATAGGTCAAATATCTGAAAATAAATAAAATTAACTTATTTTTTTATACAAGAGAAATTAGAAAATATCGCGAATTTACATGTAAAACTGAACAAGATTGACAAATTAATTCTGTTTTAACCTCATGTGTGATTAATTAATTTATTATATTTTAGAATATCTTTATGTTGTTATTAATTTCCGAATGTGTTATGTAAAACTAAAACTATATGAAGATTGCAATTCATTATGATATATTTTATTCGGTACCTATACATATATAAAGGTTATGGGTAAAACGATTACTAATTGCTTTATATAAACCATAATCTACCATTATACATTTATTTTGTTTATCCTTGTAAAAAGTCTTATTTAATATTTGTTTACTAACCGCGTACAATAGATCGAATCATATATATATATATATATATATATATATTGTTTAAGTAAATAAGCTAACAATTGTTAAGTAAGAAAAAACTCACCTGTTAGAAACGTAGCACTAATCAACTTGTACAACATTAAACACGTCCCAAGTTCTAAAGCAGACGACTAGTTGATCACAAACCTAACGCCAATAGTCGTATGCTGCATAATGTACATACACATACACATTTATATACGCAAGAATAGTCGAAATTTGAAGAAAAAAGTTGAAATTTCACCTTTTTAAAAAGTTGAAATTTCAAGAAAAAAGTTGAAATTTCAAGAAAAAAATATTTTTTTCTATGGCCCTTCTACGCTTTCGTAATATTCTATATGAACTGATAAGCAAATATCCGGTTTTAATTATAATACTGTTAAAAAATGAAGTACAAGATCCAGCAGAGAGGTATGATGGTTTTGAAACGGCAGTTAGACACTTATTTTCGAACGAATATCATAATTTATTGTTTTCATACATTACTGGTACATTGTCATTTGAAAATACATAACGAAATATTAAAAAGAAAATATTCATCTGCGAAAACACGATGTGCCTGAAATGGCCTGCCAACGAGAAGGTATCACCTATTCGGAAAACATTAGATCCACTCCGACGTGCGTGACGGTCATTTTAAAAACATCATACGTTCCTGCCGGACGCTGTATCGCTGTATAGGACGCGGGCAGTCACGTGGCGAAGGCAACATCAAATTTTTGACGTTTGAAGATTTTGACGTTTGCTTTTTTCTGGTCTATTATCGTTTATATATTTTGCCTGTCTTATTTGTTACACTTCTTTATTTGTTATAAACAATTTTAGTTGCTGATTACTACAAACAGTGAAAAATATGCATTATTTTCAATAACTTTAAAGACCGCTCCAGAAAGCTTTCATTGAAGATGGCGCTTTGGTCGGACGCTAGAAATTAATTATATTTTTATTTTGCACTGATCAGCAACAGAAATAGTTTATAATAATTAAGAAGGATTAACAAATAATATAAGCACAAGAAATAAAGCATAATACACCAGAAAAAACAAAAACTCAAAATCAAAATTTGACGTTGCACACTGAACAGCTGTTCATTTTCTGTCAAGGTTGCCTTCGTCACGTGACTGCTCGCAACCTATAATAGCTAAATATTTCATTGCATTTTACAACTGATTATGATTACTTAAACCACATTTATTTATGTATTTTTACACCTGATATTAAAAAATTATTTTTACACAAAAATGGTAAATTTTCTAGAAAGTTAAATATATCACTATAATAAGTAGTATTCATTCCTGGTGGAACATAAATAGTAAAAATGTACAAATTCATATCATTCAACAAAATTTTACAACATACAATGTCTACATTTATTGGCAGTAGATATACGAAATTTTGAAGATCGACTTGCATATATATATATATATATATATACGACACTCGGTTAAACTGCGTATTCATGACAACAATATATAAGAGCTCTTATTGGCCCAGTACGTAAAATAAACTCCATACGAAATACATTCACTTTACGCATCGCTGTCAAAAAGTTGAACTTCACACACCACTAGCTAAACTTTCTTTATAACTATCATTTTTCTTTCAAACTGTAATACGAATATAACATGTAAGAAATTAGCAAACTTATTTTAATATTTTGAATATGATTTGTTAAATATACTTAACAATTTACTCAAACACACAAAAAAGCTTTCTGGTGCATAGTAGCCATTTTGATCCTCGGAGATAAATAAATAGTAAAATTATTTGCTGAATTATTTATTTATACTAGGTTTATTGTTGGCAAAAAAGTAATCGAAAAATGTAAAATCTTTATTATTATTTCCTTTGCAGTCCCAAATTGACAATTAAACTTGTGAAGGCATAGTTAATTAACAAAATTCTTAACAAAATGGTCTGTAAAATATGCTCAAATGAAAAATTAATGTTCTCATAAGCAAGCTAGATTAATAGAATATGTTGAATTATAAAATATACTTTTGTGAAAGATATTTGTATCTAATTTTTTCGTAACAAATAAGTATTAATGTATTTTGAATAAAATATTTAAACGTTGCAAATACTTGACTTCCATAGTTAAAATTAACTATTTGGTTAGTTTAATAATAAATAATTTTGTGTAATTCCATTTATTACAAGAAACCATGAGTAATAATAGTAGAAACACAATACAGTACAAAAATCTATAATTTCAGTGTGCCTTTGCAATTTCGTTATATTTTAATTTTTTCTACACAGTAATAAAAGTAATTTTTTGGCTAAATTTTGTATTTATGTGTATTAACACAATCTGGGAGCATAACATAAAACTAATATGAAATTCGATTTATTAAATGCATGTTACATAGAAAAATATAACGTGGTATATTTTGTATTTGAATATATTGAGGGCGAGTTGTAATGAGTTTTAATGACCCCAGAATGTTTGGGTTACTTACTTTTAGGTTATTATTTGTATTTGTGAATTTAGGAATAATTGTACTTTTGTGAAATATATTTGTATATAATATTTTTGTTAACAAATAAGTAGTAAATAATATTATTTTTACGTAAATACTTGTCAAAAAGTCTTTAGACCATAGTTTAAAATTTTATGTAAACACCAATATAAAATAAACAAAATCAAAATAGAAATAATTACTTACAATTTTCCTTTTGTGAAATGTTTAAAGTTAGAATGAGAATTATTTTCTATAATCGTAAAATTAAAAACTTTGTTAAATATATCGTTTTAAAAATAAATAATATATTTCAATATAACTAACCATCCTATTTTACTAATGACTAATACCTATGCTTTACTAAAATTAATAAAATATTTTGTTGTTATAAAACCTATTGTATCCTACTGATAACTTCAAATATTGATGTAATACACGAAAAACTAAATATTTCAAACTACCAATTCTGAAATCCTCGTTGAATTGATATTGTGAAATATATCATTAAATGACAGCTGTCAGTCTAGATGTTCATTTTGCGCTGAATGTACGACAAAGTACACATCAGTTGTGTAAAATGAGTATTTTGCAAAGTGGCTATATCAACTTCAAACTACAAAATAATATTTTATATACTTATTCTCATTTAAATGAAGGAAGAAGTAGTACGTCATCATCTCTGTATATTCAACATTTTGATATGTAGATTAAAAAGAATGTGAAATATTTATAAAACAAACTGAATTAAAATGGAGTTGATCAAGATATCAAAATTTCTCAAAAATGCCAGGCACGATTTTGTTTAAAATATTCTGTATATTTATGAATATGAGCATCTATAACACATAAATTTTTTATTCAATTTGAATTTGTAACTCTTGAAAATAAAACTAAAATATCCAAAAAAAGCCTGGTTCTGTATATTCGCGATTAAATTAAATTAAAGTTAAATATAGGTGGCAGTTCGGCCAGTAACAAGATGGAGGAGTAACGGAGAAAACAAACTTTTTCAGTACATAGTTTTGGCTGCAAAGTAGATAATTTCTTCTTGTTTCAAAATTATGGAGAAAGTTAATATAGAGTTGGTTGATATATTTGAATACATTTCAATGTCGCGACCAATAAAAGATGGTTAAGTTGTTTTTAGAGAAGGACATGTGTTGCTTTGTGGAATAAAAGAAGACGCGGAACCACATACAATAGTGGGATCTTGTTTGAAGACAAGTAATTTACGTGCAGAGCCCCATTGTATAGAAACTATTATAAAATCTAAAGTACTGGATTGGAAGGCAAAATGCAAATGTAAAACTGGATTAGAGGGCAAATGCAAACATATTGTTGCATGTGAACAGGTTTGTCATTTTATTTGTTATTTTTCATTATCAGTACATATATTCACTAGCATTAATTATATTAATTTATTTGTGTATATATTACAGGGCAGAAGAACTCGAAACGTTAAGCTAGATGCGAGACAATATAGTCAAGCTATACAAATGGTGGAATTTTGTCAATCCACATTAAAAAAAAAACAGAAACTAACACCGGTTGGCGGAAAATCTTGAAGTATTAAAAAACTGTACGTACGAATATCTGTAGTAGTATAAATAGTTTTAACTTATGTTAGTACTAGTCGAGCTGAGAAGTGATTTTAGTAATATTGATTGATGTTTAGGTAATGAACACAGCGCATTATCAAAATTTATACGTGGACGAACCAGTTCGACGGTAACAAAGCGTTCGTATTTAGAGGATCTTTCTGAAAATCATATTTCTACATTCGAATTTTTAACTTCGTTTATGAGTTTGAAAAATGAGATTTTGGAAACAGTTTCTGTTATATCAGAAGACCAAAAGTCAAAATGTTATGTTGACAAAATTGAAAATATTATATATTAAAATATTAAAGTCAACATTTCATGTTGACAAAATTATAATGTTTGGCCAGAGGCTAGAAAATATAGAATAAAACCCCAGATTGGGATAGCAAATTTAATCAGTTATTTAATTAAACTTTAGCGGAAATGCTGAAACCGAGTATGGAACAAATTAAGAGAACAATGCCAGGGAAAATTGTACGTAACAATATCAAATCAAGAAGTGAAATAATGCAGCTTTAACGTCAACATGAAAATTCTTTGGTTGGGATATAGTCCAGATGAATTAATAGACCAAGGATTTTTGGTTAAAATTAAGTTTTCGACAGCGAGAAAAACAAAGTCGATTAAAGAAATTTTACCCAGTTTAAATTATTTGGTTTTAAAATATGGTGAATATTTTTTTAAACAGTCTTACTCATATTATGTTGCTCATAATATGAGTAAGACTCACTCATATTATGAGCAAGTACAATTAGGAATGAGTGTATTAAATTTAGAATATACGGATTTTGTTCTATACAGTTCTTTTAATGAAAAATCTTTATATAGAATAAGTTCAAAAAGATATTAATTTTTATAGAAATATGCTACAAACTTTAAAAGTGGTTTACTTTGATAAAATGTGAAAATATTTAAATAGAATTAATTATGAATTATTGTTGTAATATATGTAAGATATATCGTATTTTCTTAAAACTGGTTTATACATATATGTATATACAGGATGTACCTATCATAAGTCTGGAATATTGATATTTATAATCACTCGTATATCCATGGCAACTAAAATTCATTTCCGTTAAAATCTGTAAAACTTAATCAATTCGCCACGATTTTTCTCTTTTTATTTTTAAATAAAGTGTTATTATTTTTTGATATTTTCATATAGAGAAAAAAATTAATCTTTCCAAAGAGTAAAAAAAATCATAGCATGCCATTTAAATAAAATGTCGTCCCGTTCCTTGTTAAAAAATGACTATCGACAAAAAATATTTGATGTTGCCAAAATATCCGCAATCATAAACTCTCCAGACGTTTTTTTTTTACATTATTTAGATTAAATGATTATTTCAAGATATAATATCAATATTCCATACTTATTTCACAGCCTGTATAATAATATTAATTATGAGTAAATTTATCATCATCCAAGATTGGTTTTGACAAATTTACTAGTGAACATACAATTGTCATCATCTCACTAAGTATGGTACTAGTGACCAGTCAAATTTATTTGAAAATACTTGAAATATTTTAATTTTTTGAATTGAACGTTCAACGTGAACTCGCGCTCTTGCTATTGAAGCAGTTTTTAGTGTTTCTTCTTTTGCAAATTGCTGTTTTTTACGCAGAAAAGGTGGTCTTATTAATTTAATTCCATTTTTAGCACATTTTTTTCAATAAGAATACATTTATCCACCATAATTCCATCTTGATATGAATCTAATAAATTAATTATTTTTTTCAACATTAAAAATAGCTTTATCTGATACACGGCCTCCATATGCACAGCTGACTTGTGCTATCAGTCCTGCTGGAGAAACAGATATTAAAAACTTTGCGGTATGTGATTTCTTATAATGAGTATAAGGTCTAATTTTACAATCTAACGAAGATGATTTTTGAACTGGTACTGCAGTAGCGTCTATAATAATTCGAACTTTCCTGTATTCTTGAAAGCAGCTAGATAAATTTCGTAAATTTTCTTCCTTAGTTGGACAATATATTGCAGGTTTCAAAGCATAATATAACAGAATAATATATTCATGATAATAATTTTGTACAGTTATTGAAAATAGTTCATACATTACAGACAATGCGCGAAAACTCAAATCTAATTTTAACTTTATTAAAATTAGACAAATCTCTTTTTCACAATTGTAATATTAACAGTACAAGACATACACATTTACTACTTTGTATAATTTCACAGAATACATTATTTTTAACCAATGAACTATTTAAATAAAACAAAAAAGACAAAAAATTGTCCATGTTGCTAATACATAGTGAAACCAATTCAATAATAAATATTAAATTAATTAATTTCAGCCCCCAAGTCCAAGTCAACCTACTAGAAATATTATATTTTTTATTATTATTAATGAACTATTTAAATAATGCTCGTTAATAAATCTCTACTACCTTATCATCGATAAAAAACTTCCTTATACCTGGTGAAAAACTTAAATTTGCCACTTTATGAACAGTAAAATTACAATCGTCGCAATATCCATTGTTTTCCCTGTTCCTCTAGTTCACAATTTTGCCACTAGACGTCAGCCACTTTAATTTTTTTTTGCGAATTTAATTTTTTTCTCAAAAGATACAAATTAAAATTGGATAAAATTTGTATATGTTATAGAGGACCATATTTTTAGATATACATAAAAATTTTAATTAAAAAGCAAGCTTGACATTTTTGAGAAATTCAAGTCCAGTTTTGAGCCGTTTTCTTCAATTATTTGTACATAAATTTAATAATATGTAGTTTATTACACCTTGAAGTATTGGCTTTAAAATTATGTACAATTCATCATAAGTTTCATTCATAAAAACAAAGGTATATTATTTGATAGAGATCAAGTCAAATCAAGTATTCTGCAGCTAACTTAAGATTTAATTAAGCGGATGTTTCACCTCAATAGGTTATTATAGTACTTATTATTGTTTATGTGTACGCAGTTTCATAACCGCTAGATATAAATGGGCCTATTACAACCTCATTTAAATCAAAATTTCACTTATTTGTTAATTGTTTAATAAAGCATACGCAATTGTATACATGTGTATGATATTTCATAGCTTAGAGTTTAATTGGGATGGTTTTATTGAAATCAATTGTTGATTGTCACACATGACGTGCATGGCGGTGACTTCATTTCGCTGTTTATTTGTAGTGCTCATTTATTCTATTGCTGGGTGTCTTACACCACTATATAGATCAATGTATCAATTTTCAGTTAAATGTTTATTGTAGTAATCTTTATTGTTTATAAATATAGTAAATTACCCGAAATCAAGTTTAATAGTTATGGAAATAATGAATCTATTGCTGGCTAATGTTTTACTGAAGAACTGTTACTGATAGCCAGCAATACATTTGAACGGTAGAACTATAGTTATGGTAGGTTAGGGTAGCGCTGAGAAAAAAATATTACCTCTTTCACACCGAACTATTAGTTTGATTTGTATCCTTACTATTAATATAGCATTTCGTCGTCAGATGTCACTACTATTTACGCTCCGCTAAGACTTATAATTTCACTATAGATTTCGCTGTTTAAAATCCAAGTCGATAATAACAATTATTATTAATACAAAATACACTAGAACCAAGCAACATAATCCCCCAACTTCATCCTAAATTTTTGTCAATTTTAACTGTAAAATTATTAGACCGCAATCAGCTATGACAAGTAAAAATTGTGAAATAATACTTAATATTCTATTAATTCCACTAGGATTTTATTAATTTTAAAACGAAATTATTACAGAAATCTAATTTTATGTGAAACTAATTCACTTTTTGTCAGGGGACACTCAGCTTGATTGTATTGTAGACAGATATTTATAGGTTAATTTTTCTAATACAAGTTTTTACTTTATTTCTTACCTCTTTCTCTACCCTTTCTCTATTCTTCAATGTCACTGGATTTATAAGTCTTGCTCTTAGCTTTTAAATTATTACTCAGTTCATTGTTCACTATATAAATAATATGCTTGTTTGGCAGATTCGAACTTCACACTTCACTTGTCAACCACATACTCAAAATGCAACCTATTTTGTTTGTTACATCCTTGAAATAAAATAAACTAATAAATATTTTAGGCATTATTGGTGTGGCCCACTACCGTATTGATATATTTTTGCACGTGAGGGAGTAGCTATTCAACTCTCTAATACTCAAACACTGCTTAGCGAGCACATAGCTTTATGCAGATGCATAATCATGAAACATCATAAAATGAAAACCTAAAATGGCGGATTTAGCAAAGATCCGAACCAAAACATAGTGGTTATATATTCATACTATTACACAATAGATGGCAATTTAGTGTAATATTAAAAACATTTAAAATTGTTTATTTTTAGGATAATTTATACTCCGCATTATTTACAGAACAACAAGCAAATTTAGACATTGTGTCATAATGTAATGTTCCGTAATAATAATGCACTGTATAGTCATCAAGTTTATGATGAAAAAATTAATGCTTTGAATGCCAAAATATATTTTCAAGGTATTTCATGAAGATATTGTTCAGAATGATTAATATCTTGTTTAAATTTATTGGTACATATAAACCTGCTAAATGATTAAATTTTATTTTGATTTTCACAGTAGTGCTAGTACGAACTTTGTCAGCAATACAAACCCAGGCTCATATAATTAATTTACACAAATCTACAACTACAAGTTTTAGAGCATCAAATTCTGCATCTAAATCAGTAAACAGAATTACTTTTACTTGCTTTGTAACGACAGAAATTAAATATGAAAATATCGAAAATTACGTTACAAATATTAATAGCCATGGAATTGAACAAAAAAATAAATAAATGCTTGACGTTTTATCTGTCAAAACATCAACGTTTGCCGTTGTGACAGATAAAATGTCAACGTTTGACGTTGGACCTGCAGGAGAAAATATTTATATTTTATAAAACATTCATAATTAAGTAGGAAAGTAAACAGTTTATTTAATTAATTTTAATATCAGAATAAAAATTTATTTATAACAAATTTAAACTTTAATGGACATAATAAATACATATTCTAGTCTAGAGTCTTTCGTAAAAATTACAGCGCATATTTGATAGCTGCCGGACTGTAATATTCCTGCATTCCTCTGCAATTCTTTGTTTTAGAGAATCCACATTTGGGTGTCTACTTTTGTAAATTTTATTTTTTAAGTGACTCCACAGAAAGAAGTCATTAGGTGACATATCCGCTGATCGAGCTGGCCATTTTATCTGTCACGTCAAATGTTGATGTTTTGACAGATAAAACATCAAGCATTTATTTATTTTTTGTTCAATTCCATGGCTATCAATATTTTTAACGTAATTTTCGATATTTTCATATTTAATTTGTGTCGTTACAAAGCATGTAAAAATAATTCTGTTTATTGATTTAGATGCAGAATTTGATGCCCTAAAACTGTTATTTAACGCGTTTTTGCATAAAATAATTAGGGAAGCAGCAAATTGCAAAAAACTTATTTCCCATGTTAAAATCCTATGACCGGCAGAGCGAGTCACCATCCTGTATATATATACATATATATATATATATATATATATATATATATATATATATTCCACATATACTCACTACTAAAGATAAGATCATCTATTCTTTTACATATTTAACATATTTCAATTATAAATCGGCCTTGTATCATTGTTTAATCGATAATAAAATACATTTTTCATTAAAAATACATACGTTACTAGATGTGGATTGCTGATAAAAAAAATCATTTTCGGTTGACAACACAAAGATCAGCAACGTAAAAAGAAAAACAAATTAAAATAATAACTAATATAATTGTATATAGAACAGACAATCAATGATTATATATATATCATCATCATCTGTGGCGCTACAGCCCAAATCGGGCCTGGGCCTACCGGGCACACCGAGCCGCAGTTTTTACACTGCCGTACTGCCGGTTTTCTTAGTCAAATGCTACATTATTTAAGGCGTATAAGTGACTAGCTTATAGCGCCCGAGTGTGATAAATACATGTAACTGTATTTTATATTTTACGACAAATCACACAATGTCGACAGGCGGATTCGAACTGACGAACCTTGGTTCGGGTGACGTCACAGTATATTAAGAGATGTGCCTTAACACGCTCGGCCACATATATATATATATATATATATCCCTATATCATTTTGGCATCCTTCAATTGATCATTTTGTATCATTTCGGCATCCACTTGTAATTTGGCGTCCGGTATACGGACGTCACTTTACTTAGCAGTTTAAATCAACTTTTCATGCATGCCGTGACATATACTGTCCATATACAAAAATTCGAAATGTCGCCAAAATGATGAAAAATTGAAAAAGAAATGTATATTTTAGTTCAGTCAGTTACCGTTCAGCGCGCTAGTCGAGTTAAGCGTATATTTCAACTATATACTTTCCGTACATATACGAGTGGATTTGGAATCCGAAAAACTGGCAACGTTGTCTCCTAATTTTTCACATTGTAGTTCGCAGTTTCGTATTTAGTTTTATGTTGTCGATATGATCAAAAGTGAAAGCAATGATTAAAAACAGCAGAAGTTCAAAAATGTTGGCTATTGTTGGTAATTTTTATTTACGTACAGGAAATAAAATTTTATTTATTGGGAGTATTTAACAATTTGTTCTGTATCACGAAACATGATTTGGTTATCACAGCGACTGTATTGAATTATATAATTGGTTATTATGAATACGATAACAAATAGTATTATGTATTTATTTATTATATTTATTTTTCTACGATTGTTATGAAAAGTTGACAATTACGCTCTCATTTGTCATCGTAAAGTTCACGTTTTCTGTGGAACAATCGAAAAATATCTTTTTTGCGCGTCTCCAATGGCAACGCGCGAAAAAGACGTTAAATGCGCGCGTTTCCAATGGCAACGTGCAAAAAAGATAATAAATACGCGCTTATTTCAAATGTTACCAGGGATAGAAACAAAACAGAAACTTGTTTATTGTCAGTTAACAGAATGAATTTATTTTTAATACGTATACGTTTTTAAATCATTTTAAGATGTAATTGTAGAAAACATTATGTGTGTATCACGAGCGTAAAGTGTCTTTGTTCCTTTTACACTATTTTACACAATTACCGTGCTCGAGTAACAAAGAATCACATTACGCTCTTAATACACAAATAACTATTTTTTTTTATTTTCTTCAAATAAATAATAATAGAGCACTTGCATCTTGGTTATATGTCAAGAGCGGGAACATGTTACCGGTCTACCACCAAAATATTAACATGGCTTTTGATATCCAATTTTCTTAAAAATTAAATCAAGTTTCTTCAAAGCAATTTTAATAAAATATGGAACGAATATAATTAAAAAAGGAAACGTTAATATACGTTTTGACAGTGTGAAATAATAAGAAATATGGACAAAATTTAATTTTTAATATCTACTAAATAAATCTTGATCAATATCATTGCAATATATATTTAGTATTTAATAACTGTATACAATACTACATATCATCATATCATCATTTCGTTATAGTATATTACACATTAAATTTTGAGTAATATTTTGATAAAACAAATATTATTTTATTAAAATTTTAAATAATAAAAATTTAAAAAAATATGTTCAAATTAAAGTAATTTGGGGCACTGAGGCTCTGAATACTATCGGATAAAAATACATTTCTATCATTTTGTATAAGTAGAGCGCCATATTGTTTTGTTTTATTCAAATTAGACTATACGCTTTTATTTTGAGGATTTAATAGCGATTTTTTTTACTTCCCCAACCTATATAATAAGGTCAGTATTATGATCGTGATTTTTATCGATCTCGAGATTTTGATGAATCTTTACGTTTTAGAACCTACTGAACCTAAAAAATATAGTCGTAGAAAAAGTCGGTCCGTCGGTCTGTTAGTCTGTCGCCGTTATCTTGGAAGCACGATAACCTAAGAACGCGTTAAAGTTTTGGATTGAAATTGTATGTTTACGATTTAGAGCCAAAAACCTAAGTAAAGTTTAATAATGAACAGTATACAAGAAATGGTACTACAACTTTACTGATGAGTCTTTTTACGGTTTTGTGTATATTTCGTCAAATCAAATTTGTAACAACTTTTATTTTAAATATTATTTGATACCAGTGACATCACAAATTTATTGATTGATTTTATAAACAATTTTCAACTAGTTTTTAATACAAATTATTGAAAAGATATCGATTTTGGTATAAAATTATTCAAAATGTGTAATAATCGGCATTTGTTTTTTTACAAAATATTTATCTATCAAGTAAATCATCCATAAAAATGCGTGAAGGATTTGATTTATAAGGTGAGTTATGTTGAAGAAGTACTGTGGGGGCCAAAGCAGATTTTTTTCTATTTAAGACATTTAAAGAAAAGTACTTATGTCTGAAAATTTCGTGCTTCGGTTCTAATAAAACAAAACATTATTGTAATGAGATACTATTTTTATATGGTTGAAAACAGAAAAATAATCGCTATTAAAAATATACATAAGATCACATCATTTACGCATTTCTGAGTGTGGCATTCTTTTTATAAGTAGATTTTAGCAGATATGGTATTTTCGCTTACTACTTTCGTCCACTCACTAATTTTATGAGTAATGTTTTCTTTTCAAAAATTCAGTGGCAGGATTGAACAAACCTCTATACAGTACTCATGAGAAACTAATTCACCCACTTGTGTGTCTTCCACAGTCGGCTTCGCCTCGTGAGTAAATGAAATTCATGCGTGGGAAAAACTTTTAGTTTCTACACTCGTACTGTAATATACTATTCTTTCAAAATATTTTTTTTTATCAAAACATATGATTTTTTTAAATTCATCTTTTATCTTCATTGGCTTAGTAAAAATTAAACTGATGTGGTAAATATAAACACATTCATTTCAAATATATGACTTTATCAGAAACATCCAAAAATTATTTGTTTTTCAGAATAAACAAGTGTAATTTGGTGGTGTAGTGGGTATACAGTCGGCTTGCGGTTCTTGAGGACCCGAGTTCGATTCCCGCAACCGACAAACTGGTTTTCACCAATTTAATATCAACTCCTGTGGCTCCCCCTCCACTAACAACTTTGGGGGCCGTGATTTGACTGCTGGTAACCGCATTTCACGCGTAAAAATATATCACTTACCGAGATCTGCTACGGCAGAGTATTGATATATTTATAATTTTATAATTGTCCCAGATAGAAAAATAAAAGTTGTGGCAAATTTAATTGCATAATATATGGGATTATAACAAAATTTTCATAAATTTATTAATTATTAATATATTTAAAGAAAAGTTTTTTTTTATCCTTACGTAAACTACCACTTCCGCTTTGTAGATTAACACTAATATATATTCAGCACATCCTTAGACGTATAAATGTAAATTACAAAATATGAATAAAGATATTGGCTGATAACACAAGCTCTGTTTTTACCTGTTTTAAGAGCAATGTATTTGGGTGTTTTAGCTATCTCTAACAGTTAAAACCGTGCTCTTAGAACACCCAAAAATATAGTATAATAATCGTATTGTACAAGCTCTAAAACTTTCTCTTTTATTGAATACTTTTTATCGAATTTTTAGCATTACCTCCCTTAATTATATCTTATGGGAAGTTATTATGAAATATTTTTCTCTGTGGTTTATAAAAATTAATTTTATGATATTTTATTACTTCATTTTACACTCGATATACTAAGTAAATGAAGCAACTGATTTTCTATCTTACCACTTTAAATAATGGCAACACGGCCGGATGTCGTTTTAACGGAGTTATAAAATTAGTATATTGAAACAGACGTCAGATTCATCGGAAATAGACTGAAATATATACATTGGATGCAATTTTACGCGTAAAGTAAAAGGATTTCAAAATGACCTTTAGCTGAAAGCAAAATGTATATTTAAAAAACTTCTTTTTTAAAAATTTGAAACGTGAGCACATATGAGCACGTAAAACAAAATAATATACTTTTTACGAAACATCAATATCTCAAGTATTAAAGGGAGACGTCAAAACCTACAAACTATAGATGGACGCCAAAATGATTAACGGATGTATATATATATATATATATATATATATATATATATATATATATATATATATATATATATATATATATATATATATATATATATATATATATATATATATATATATATATATATATATATATATTTTCTTCCATATATCCAACCATTTGCGGACCTCAATCGCTCTTTGCGGACGTCCCCAAAGAGAGATTATATTTTTCCTACACCTTGCGGACTCGCTGTTTTCGCGGGCTTGAAACGAGTGGAATATTTCTGAACTACAGTAATACCTAATACCGACTATAGATGGTGAGTGTAGTACGAGTAAGTAAGCGTTCACCGCCACACCAATATTTTAAGTGACAGGACCGTAGCTGCGTTTTACAATAAATATAATATATTCCGTTAGGAATAAATTATTGATACGATGTCATTAACTGAAAACTTATTGAAACACAAAATTTGTGAAACAAAATACCAAGTGTTTTTAATTTTTTTTTTATTTACTTTATTGAAACACTCTTTAACAAACAATATTGATAAATATTTTTCAATCCAATATTCACTACAATTTTTAGTTTAAATGTATGAGTAAAATCATTTAGTTATTGATGAATTCGAATAATAATTTACATTAATTGTGGTAGGACATTTCTGGTCTATTGAAAATTTGTTGAATTTTTATCTCTAGTAATAATTTCAATGTAGTCAGTTTACGGCTCTGCGCCAATCGCGTTGCGCTATGTCTATGTCGTCAGAGTGCACTCATTAGTATGCAAGCCACTTGCCGCTAGCTGACAGTACAGGGTATGATTTAGGCATATTTTCTGTGTTATAATTGCATTAATCAGTAATAATTGTAAGTGATATCATTGCTAAATATAAAATAATGTTTATTAACAAAATTTCCTTAATTTTACATTTACATTTTTACATATTCATATAGCATACATATTTTCTTGTTAAGTGTACTTAAAATTTCTTGTTTAATTTTATAATGAAACATACCAGGATTTATTTTACTTGAATTTTTTTTTCATTAAATGTACCAGTTGCTAGAAATTTGAATGTAAATTGTAACTACGCCGCAAGGCACGTCAGTGAACTTGGCGGACTTTACTTAAAAAAATAAACATGTATCGATAGTTTTGTTTTTGATTTTATTTCAATTTAGAAAATTAAAAAGCAAATCTGCAATTAGTTATAAGTTATAATTATCTATCTTTATTATCTCAAGTAAAATATATGAAAATAAATTCAACTGTTAGGAGTCCGTGAAATTAATTATGTTATACCCAAATATTATACGTTAATTCAAATCGTTTCATGCATAAGATTTTTGAAAACCTAGTAACATAGAAATACCTGATGTTAATAATGCATTTTTTTGTGATTCCTTAAATCAAAACTTACAAGCTGTGTATGGAAATAAAGTACCATATTTTCGACAGTAAATAATTCAATATCTAGCAGGACCAAGTTCGGATGCAGGTAGGTACGGGTCGCAAGCAGGTGGAGTGTGGGATACATTTCGGTTCACGCGCTATCCTAGCCAACCGCGGACAATGTAACATTCTTATTGTTGTTGTTGGTATAAAGTAGAATCATGTAAATTTAATAATGTCTAGTAGACACGGAAATAAGAGCAGATTGTTTCAATCTAAATACAGGCTAAGAAAACAAAATCGAAGCTTTAAAAAGTTATTGGAAAAAAAAGATAATTTAAAATAAAATTTAGTTATTTATTTGATAAGTAACAAATAAAATATTTTATCACGCCATGTACCCATTTCTGGACGCGGCACTCTGTTAGTGTCAAGGTTAGAGAAGATCTCGGTAATTGATATATTTTTGCGGAAGTAGTGCGATTACCAGTCGTCAATTCAGGACTCCCAAAGATCTTTTTAGTGGTTTTTAAATTTTTTATTGATCTAAATTCTAAATATTCATTACTGCTTCCTCATATTTTAGACAAAATCCTGACTTATCGGCAACACCTGCTAACAATAAATTAATATATGAAACTGGAAATGATAGTGACGGTAATTCATCATCAGTTTCGAAGAGTACATCAATATTTCCTGACTGTGACAGTATAAATAGTATTGGCAGTGACACGGATGCTAACTATTTATTTCAATAATTTTATGAAATTAACCATCATGATCCATTTGACTGCAATTTGAGTAATATGACACTAGTAAAAGAATTAAGACATGGATATTACTGCGAGATTCATTTCAAATGTAAAATGTGTAATAAAAATGCAATTATATTTTCCGAAAAAAAATCTGATGTGGACATCACATGACTTTCTTGCACGAGTATTAAACTATAGCTATTTTTTTAATTGCACATATTTGATGTAATTTGACTTGACAATATTTTTTGGATTTTTTTTCTTATTTATTGTTCTAATCCATTCACTTTTAATTAAAATAAAAACAAATAAGATATATTTTTTTTAAATTTATATATCTCGCTTATACAAAAGGCTAACTTAATAATTCTTAATGTGCTAGATGCAGAATTTAATTAACTAAAACTTTTATTTGCAACTGTTAGCAGCTTGATGATAAAATCTATTATGTTATTTCCATTGATATAGTAGTCTTATATACCAAATTTCAAAAGTTTTGGATAATAGTTTAATATAGTTTTTCATTAAAATCAATTATAGGTTTCAAGTAAAGTACCCCGTCCGGAAGTTATAATGACCAAAGGGAGGTGCCCAACTAGGTCCTAAATACAAAATTTCAATTTTCTACGGCTTACCGTTTTTGAGTTATGCGCGATACATACGTACGTACAGACGTCACGACGAAATTAGTCAAAATGGATTCAGGGATGGTCAAAATGGATATTTCCGCTAAAATTTGAGAACCGAAAATTTTCGTGATTACAATACAATGACAATAAAATTTATAGTTATATGTGTATATTTTATTCCAGACATTTTTGACCTCGATAACTTTTGTGTTATGTATATTCGTTTACAAATAACTCGTAAACGAATTCCGATAGTATAATTTATTATTTTACTCTTGAATTTAAAAAAAAGTTTATTATCTTTTATTAAGGTGCACTCATAAAATTTCAAGTTAACTTAAATGTAAGTATTAAATATAAAAGTATATGCACCAAAAACAAAAAAAATAAATATATACATTATATTCATATGTAAGTACTCATATTACCTGTAAAAAATGTAACGCTTGTAAAGCAAAAGTACTGCGTTTAAATAACCTAGCAAACTAGTATGAGAAACTTGCAATCAGTTGACGATTTAGAAAACAGTCACCCAGTACACTAATGCAACATTTGAAGTATTTACTTTAGTTACTACAAAGAAGCGGGGCTAACCATTCCCTTACGGCACGACACTTCTGGCATGATGCGTTTCGTATCGCAGTTCGGCATAACGCAGACGATTCTCTTAAAATAACTCGAAATCTAATGCATTTTAAGAGATTGAACTTATTTGGTGGTACCACAAGCTCGGTATTTGAGTGTATAGAACGAGAATTTAGCTTTTTGGGCATATTTCTACCAATTGCAATTCGTCTTTTAGTGCTAACATTCGTGTTGTGCAGCCAGTTCTTTATATCGCGCCAATTCCGTCGTTTAAGGGGCGATTTCTTTAATACTTTCTCGCAGATTTCCTTTCCGGGAGCAGTACTGATTCTTGAATTTTTCTCTCTTGATTAGTTCCTTTATTATTGAAAAATATTAAGATATGGTAAATAAAGAAATTATAGCGGGTGAAAAATTCTACAATTTTCTTTTTTAATTTCATTTTCTTTTGTTTTAAAATGGCGAAAATGTTGCTTGAAATGTATTGAATAGGAAATGTATGTGCGATAATTAAATAATTTATGACAATATTTTTCAAAATAACGTAATATTATTTATTTTTTCGAAAATTAACATTGTTATTTTAATATATAAAAAAAATTCAGTAAGCTATGATTTCAAAAATAATTAAATATGAAAATAATAGTATATTTCGTAACACATGCACAAGAAACACGTTCTTATTCCCTAATTTTAGAGAACGAAACGCTGCTTTTCTCCACTAGAGAGAGAAACATTATGTTTCACTCCCTAGGTAGGATGTTTCTCTCCCTAGGAAGATGTTTCTCTCTCTAGAGACTACGATTAATAGCTGTTTGCGGCGTTTCCTAGGTAACTAGTTACGCAACTCATATTTGACATTTGTCTGGATAAGACAGTAATTTTTGTGCACTTGTTACGAAAAGTATAATATGCTTCACACAAGGGAATAATCGCTTGTTTCCCTCCCTTGATGCATAACATACTATTATATATCAAGGGAGAGAAATGCATGATTTTTCCAGAGGTACAATTCGCCCTCTGGCTACAAAACACAGAGGGAAGATTGCATTCTCTCCTGAAGTATATATACTATATTTTACACGACCGAAGCAATTTTAAAATGAAAAATGTAGTTTTAGAACCTAATTTGACATTGACATTTATTGATTGTAAGATTTAGATGTCTATGAGAAATAAAATATAATAAACAAAATTACTTGACAACCGTAATGTTTTATTCATTAATTAAATGTCATTACATGTCAAAATAATGACAATTCAACTAGGGAAATAATATTCACATTTCGTCCCTAGGGGCGAAATGTGTTAGTTCTGTCATGATTTCGCGATCATAGAAACATAGTTTCTCGCTCGGTTTAGTTGTAATTATAGCTTACTGGTATTATTGAGTATTGGAAATTATAATTACAATATTAATTTTCGAAAAGAAAAATCATACTTCCTTTTCAATAATTTCATTTTGAATAATAACACTACAGACTTGACTAGAATGATCATAAAAGAGAGGACCGTTGCTTGGACTTCGACAATTGTCTTCAACCATGTAGGCAACAGATACAGCCGCTCGCCGAGAGAGTAAAAATCATATGCCGTACATTTTTTTATAAAAAACAAAACTTCTGTAGTAATTAATAATAAATTTAATCAAAATTTATGCACCTGTGGAAATTTAAATTTGGGAATAGATTTAATTTTTTCTATTGATTTTCGTTCTTAATAATATTATTGCTAAATAATGAAATACGGTTAAACGTCAGTGAGTTTTGCCCAACTGATTCGAAATGAATCGCGATATTTCAATATATAACAAATGAATTAATTTACTTATGAATACTTAATCATCATTTGTTTATGTATATTCTATGTGAACTGATAAAAATCTCATTGATTTTAATAATAATATTGCTAAAAAAATCAAATATAATAGCTAATTATCACATCGCATTTTACAATTGTTTAGAATGAATCGCGTTGTTTTAGTTCAACAAATGAATTAATTTACTTAGTCATTATTTGTTTATGTATATTGTACGAAAGCGTAGAAGGGCCATAGAAAAAAAATTTCAACTTTTTCTTACTTCTCAGGAGCATGCGCACATTACAAATCTGTAAGTTGAATCCTTGTATTTGTTCAAGGAAGATAAAGTTTGTTCCAGACGTCAGAGCCGGCAAATCTTATTGTTAGTGATATTGACTTAATAATAGGTTAGTATTATAATAAGTAATTATTTATTTACATAGCATTTAAGTTTAATGTAAAATTGTGCGCATTCTGTAACAGAACCCGTTAATTTTTAACCGTTTAACCGTTTATAATTTAAACCTAGAAACACAGAAGTAACAATTGTCAGTTTTATATAAATAATAAATATAGACAAAGCAGATAGACAGTCACAAAATAAAGAAAAAAAATAGGAAAACTAGGACAAATCAGACTTATTTTATTTATTTCGACTTTTGTTGTTTATTATTGAATCTGGGTGTGATATTGTATGTCTCAAATAATAATAAAAATATTAACATTCAATAATATTTAGTTAAATAATTTTTGTGCGAGTAATATCGTAATTATGTTATTACAAGTATACCTACTCGTACTTGTTTATGAATATTGTGTATCTTAAATGATAATAATAATAAAATTATTAACATTTTTAATATTATTCAGTTTTTGAACAAGTAAGAATAGAGTGAACATTTGTAGGTTGGGTAGTACAACTTCTTCTGCGCCGATCTGTTTTTTCTCTAAACGCACAGTATCTAAACAATTGACTTCTTGGGGAATCCTCGCAATTAGTGTACTACGGTATTCAAATTGTCATTGACGTATATTAGTCAAAAAAATTGCGACATAGGGTCAATATAAGTAAGTTTAAGGTGTTTTTTTGTCAGGGACACTTAACCAAGATTATTAATTAGTGAAGTTCTATATTATTATATTTATAAAATGTAATTTAGCAGTTATTTTTGCTGTTTGTAATTGATTCGAAAGTAATAAAATACAAATTAAATTACAATCAATAGGTATAAATTGTCAAAGCTTGTTTTTACATTTTACTTTTCAAAACTGATTGTGATCTAATAATTATGCAATAAAAATACAACAGAAAACTGACATCTGCGCTAAAAGCGATGTGTCGCTTGGTTGTACATGAAATTTAATATTATTTTGTCTATTGCACCGAGTGTACAGTCTAAAAGGACAGGCAAGCGAATTGTTAGTGCAGTGGAGCCAATTCTATTGGTTTTTATCATTTAGTACTTGCTAATTATATTCACATTGAAATCAGATATTGTTTTTTAGAAATATGGAACCCGATTATGAAATGGAGAATTTTTTGCGTAGTCGTGGCGTTTATGAAGATATAATATTAAAAATTCGAGATGAGAAAGTAAGTACATCTTACTTTTCAATAAGGACCTGATATATTATTATTATTTACCGTGACCATTTGTTATGAAAAATGACCATTAATTATTGTGGGGATATTAAAAAATTCAAACAAATGGTTGGAATGCTGGCTTTAATAATTTTTTATTTATAGAGCGACGTTTCGGTCTTGGATTTTGGCCATTTTGAAGCTAGAATTGACGTTTTTGTTACAAAAATTTTATAATTGAAATATTTAAAAGAGTCACATTTGCTTGAATTTTTCAATATCACCATAAATTATTTCAACATTATCATTATTTTCAACATTAATTATTGTAATCTTTTTGCAGATTGATTCTCATGTAATTTTACTACTGAGTGAAGAAAATGTAGCCAATTTCATACCTAAATACGGCGATAGAGTTGCTCTAAAGGAATTTTGTAATAAAAAGAATAATCCAGATACGAAAAAACAGTCATTATTAGACAAGTTGCGAAAAAAAATAAGAAAATCAAGAAAAGACAATAATTCTTCAAGCGATGAAAGATCGGTAATTTGAAACAAACTCGTCAAATTGAACTTGGCTGGCTCTGCAGCACTAATGGCGATAAGTATGTTCAAATTAGAACAAAGCAAGGAGGTGGCACGAGAAAAATGTCTGTACCTAAAAACGCTACAAAAGATTTTATTCAACAGAAAGCTTTAGAAATATTTTTCCCATCTATATTTTCTATACAGCTTTGGGATTTTAAAAGCAACATTATAAATGAAGAATGCAATGTTGAGGAAATGTTTTTGTTGTCTGGATTATCACGTCTTCGATTTTATTTAGCAACAAAAGAAAAATGTTCCACTATAACCTCTGATTATTCTGTTGATATTTTAAATCAGAATGAAACTAATAACTCAGCACCAATTGCATCTTCTTCGGACACCTTAGATACATCACAGGATAATTTTTCTGTTGATTTTTATACACAATTGATTAACGATACAATTCTTTCTGATCATCCAACACCATCACTGTTAATTCCCTCAGACAACATATTTGTATCTAATCCTGACCAGTCACCAGATATCATTCTGCACAGAGGTCAGGTATTTGATGAATTAATAAATGCATTTTATTCCTTGGACAAAAATTGTGGAACTCTGAATATTAAAATGTTGCTGCCGAATGGTGACCCAGAAATGGGTATAGATTTTGGCGGTGTTTTTAGAGATGCAATGTCAGAATTTTGGACAACATTTTATTCAAAGTGTACAGTTGGAACAAATGCGAAAATTCCGTACATACGTCATGACTTTGATTTCAGTAAATGGACAGCAATATCTAAAATTCTATATTACGGTTGGACACAAGTAAAATATTTTCCAATTGAAATATCAGAAACATTTATCGAGTACTGTATAACAGGTGAAATTAAAAGTGATATTATGGATACTTTTTTTAAATATTTAAGTAAAAATGAAACTGAAACTTTAAAAGTAGCACTTGATTCATTTGACAGTGTAGATATGGAAGAATTGTTGGATGTAATGGGAAACTTAGATTGTAAACTAATACTGAATAAGGATAACATAAAAAAAGTTGTACATGATATTGCACATAAAGAAATCATACAGAAGCCTATGTATGTAATTGATTGTTGGCATTCAGTTTTATCAGGGATGTTAACAATCTCAGAATTAAACAACATATACACCAAATGTCAGGTTACGTCTAAAAATTTATTATCTTTGTTAAAAGTAAATAATAAGAGTTCAGATGAAAGTAAGATATTTAATTTTTTGAAAAAATTTATTAGAGAGGCAGATGATGCTAATTTACAATCATTTCTTCGATTTTGTACGGGAGCAGACGTTATAACTAACAATGATATCACTATAAATTTTGTGGTTAAAGAAGGTCTTAAACGAGTACCAGTTGCTCATACTTGCAGTTGTATTTTAGAACTTCCATTAAATTATAATAATTTTCCAGAATTCCGATCGGAACTTGAATCCGTTTTGTCATCAAATATTTGGGTAATGGATTTTGCTTAATTACCTAGAAATAAGTAATTTCATAATAATAAAGTTTTATTTTTATAAGAACATCACATATATTATGTAAAGGTATACATTATTTTTGTTTAAATAAATATATAGGAATATATAATTTTAAACATTTTTATACATCATCCTTACAATTAAATCATACATAAATGGTTTTAGTATAAAAGTTAATTAAGCTTTTCAAAAAGTATTATTGATGCTTTAGCTAAAGATCATTTTCAGTGAAAAATTGGGATCAAGGAAACTATAAGACCTAGGTACAGCGGTTAAATATGCGAGTTTCCGAGATTCCAAATGTTATCACTACGAAAACAGGACACTAGTATACATTTTTTATGTAGATACCTACTGTATTAATTGTGATCTTAATTTAAAGTATTGATATAATTTCACTTCCTAATGATAAATATAAATTTAAAGCAAGAAACGGATCTTTAGAATTTTGCTGTAAATTTTTTTCTTCTGTTATTATCGTGCACAACTGAAAAACATCTTCATCGCACGGTGTTTCATCTAGAAATTCACATTCGTCGATGCAAACATTTATATTTTCATTAGTTATGTCACAGATATAATTATGTGTATCATATAATGCAGGTAAGAAATACATATTAATTAATTTTTTGATTTCGCAATACGATGTACATTCCACTCCTTTGCAACAATATTAAGTTCATCCTGAAGACAGTGAAAACTATATTATTATATAATTTTGCATTTTGTTTAATTTAATTAATAAAATAGTAAACTAAATTTAAATACATTTTTTTAAATATAATGATAATGTTAATACCTACTTGAATTAATTTCAAGAAACAAAATTGTATTAGTGCTTTGTCTAAATATGATCCAGTAAAATAGCCATCATCTTTAAGATTCTCAAATAAATTTATCCAAAATTGTGCTGTATGTTTTCTTAGTATTGACCACCAAGCTTCTATTCTTTGATTTGCCGTACTCGTTTCATATAGAAACGATGCTTGTCCATATAATACATCATCATTATTTACTGGTGTTTGTCGTAAAAAAATCTGCATTTGTTCAATATGGCGATTTTCTGTGCCTAAATCAGCTCTTATTCTTCGTGGACAACCTCCAAAATTTTGAATAGATTTGATATAATGACCTACTATTACTCGTGGATTATTACTATTTCTTGTAACTTCAAGCCATATTATATGACGCGAAAATCCATCTATGCATCCACTAATACAAATTCCATACGGTTTTAATTTATCATAACAATCAGTGTGCCATAAATAATTAGGACCTTTGTTTGTGTATTGTCGTCTACGTAAACGTTTTCGTTTCCTCGTTTTCACCCCATGAGGATCAATTACTTTTAAAATAATGCGAACAGTATTTTGCGTAACTACAAAACCATTTTGAATGCATTTAAGATGCATCCAGCGGTATCCATGAAGCTGTCCTGAAATTTGTACTTGGGTTTCAATGTACTGGACTACTTCACCTAAAGGTGAATAATTCTTTCGCCTAAACAATTTTTTGTTAGATAAAATTCGTTTCAATGTACGATGACTCATGGCTATATTATGATGTGTTGCTAAATATAATAAAATTTCACTTTGTTGTAATCCCAGAGAAAAATAGTCCTTTATAAGCAGTTTAATTCTGTTTGATATCATTGTTGAAGATAGGTCAAATATCTGAAAATAAATAAAATTAACTTATTTTTTTATACAAGAGAAATTAGAAAATATCGCGAATTTACATGTAAAACTGAACAAGATTGACAAATTAATTCTGTTTTAACCTCATGTGTGATTAATTAATTTATTATATTTTAGAATATCTTTATGTTGTTATTAATTTCCGAATGTGTTATGTAAAACTAAAACTATATGAAGATTGCAATTCATTATGATATATTTTATTCGGTACCTATACATATATAAAGGTTATGGGTAAAACGATTACTAATTGCTTTATATAAACCATAATCTACCATTATACATTTATTTTGTTTATCCTTGTAAAAAGTCTTATTTAATATTTGTTTACTAACCGCGTACAATAGATCGAATCATATATATATATATATATATATATATATTGTTTAAGTAAATAAGCTAACAATTGTTAAGTAAGAAAAAACTCACCTGTTAGAAACGTAGCACTAATCAACTTGTACAACATTAAACACGTCCCAAGTTCTAAAGCAGACGACTAGTTGATCACAAACCTAACGCCAATAGTCGTATGCTGCATAATGTACATACACATACACATTTATATACGCAAGAATAGTCGAAATTTGAAGAAAAAAGTTGAAATTTCACCTTTTTAAAAAGTTGAAATTTCAAGAAAAAAGTTGAAATTTCAAGAAAAAAATATTTTTTTCTATGGCCCTTCTACGCTTTCGTAATATTCTATATGAACTGATAAGCAAATATCCGGTTTTAATTATAATACTGTTAAAAAATGAAGTACAAGATCCAGCAGAGAGGTATGATGGTTTTGAAACGGCAGTTAGACACTTATTTTCGAACGAATATCATAATTTATTGTTTTCATACATTACTGGTACATTGTCATTTGAAAATACATAACGAAATATTAAAAAGAAAATATTCATCTGCGAAAACACGATGTGCCTGAAATGGCCTGCCAACGAGAAGGTATCACCTATTCGGAAAACATTAGATCCACTCCGACGTGCGTGACGGTCATTTTAAAAACATCATACGTTCCTGCCGGACGCTGTATCGCTGTATAGGACGCGGGCAGTCACGTGGCGAAGGCAACATCAAATTTTTGACGTTTGAAGATTTTGACGTTTGCTTTTTTCTGGTCTATTATCGTTTATATATTTTGCCTGTCTTATTTGTTACACTTCTTTATTTGTTATAAACAATTTTAGTTGCTGATTACTACAAACAGTGAAAAATATGCATTATTTTCAATAACTTTAAAGACCGCTCCAGAAAGCTTTCATTGAAGATGGCGCTTTGGTCGGACGCTAGAAATTAATTATATTTTTATTTTGCACTGATCAGCAACAGAAATAGTTTATAATAATTAAGAAGGATTAACAAATAATATAAGCACAAGAAATAAAGCATAATACACCAGAAAAAACAAAAACTCAAAATCAAAATTTGACGTTGCACACTGAACAGCTGTTCATTTTCTGTCAAGGTTGCCTTCGTCACGTGACTGCTCGCAACCTATAATAGCTAAATATTTCATTGCATTTTACAACTGATTATGATTACTTAAACCACATTTATTTATGTATTTTACAATTGATTTGAATGAATCGCGTAATTTTAGTTAAACAAATTAATTAATTTACTTATAAATACTCAATCATCATTTGTTTATGTATATTCTATGTGAACTATAAAACAAAAAAATATATTTTAATAATACTTTTGCTAAAAAATCTAATATAATAGCAAAATGTCTCAGCGCATTTGATAATCGTGTGTATTACCAGAAAAATGCCACTATACGTTTTTTTACGCCTTAAACGCAAATCATAATTTTATAATATCAAAATAAGACTTTCAACTGTATATTATTTGTTAAATGGATTTTAATAATGATGTGAAGCCTACCTACATACCCTACTAGTAGGCTCACTTGCTATTTTACATTTAAATCTAACATTAAACTTGACCTACATTTATTGTCCTTGAAATACTGAAGAATCTAATACAATCTACGTAGGTCAGTTCCTAGCAGGAAATATGAAATCCTAGGTACTTATAGTGCCATCTAAATTATAGAAATTAGTTGAAAATTTTATTTGTTAATTTAACTATACTAACGGTGGAACTTACTACAAGTTATTCGTTATATTTTAACAAAACAAATTAGATACTTTGTGAAAATATTTTAGTTAAATTCTTCATACCTGTAGTGTTAAAGTAACAGATTGTTGAAGTTAATTAAGACTATAATTTAGTTACACTCAGAGATGTGCATCTACGTGTAATCTTTAATTGTCTACATCTACACGTAGACAATACGTCGACAATTCTAGCGACGCAGACAATGTAAACAATGTAGATAATGTATCTGACAGTTGTAAAATTCAACATAACCTAAATTTATTCCTTTGTAACTATTACATGTATTCATATTAGTGAGTTCGGGTAATTATCGGTCTTTATATAATAAAACTAATAAAGTAAGTGCTCGTACATTACTAGACGAATGTCTGTCTTGGGTCTTGGGCGAACTGTCATATTTTTAAAATCGATCAACGCGCCATCTCACCAGACGGAGTTTTCTTTGGCGCCATTTTTAACAGTAACCAGTTGACAAATTTTGAACGATTTGCCCTGCACAACTAATTTTTATTTCATGTAATCCCTAGAATAAAAATAAAAATCTCTAACAACATTTAAAATTCCCTAGTTCTAGGGATAAAATTTCTAATCTGACTTAGTGAACACAGGTGTTTTCATTGTCTACATAGTTTACATTGATTACATGAAAAATGAAGACGTAGACTACATGATTGTTTACACGTAGAGAATAGCGTAGATTACTTGCAGTAGACTACACGCACATCCCTGGTTACACTACCAAAATGGGTGGTTAAATATAAAAACAAGAAAAATGTGTTAATTTAACAATCAGTTTTAGTCAGTTGTGTGTTAATTAATTCACACTTTAAAGTAGTAAACATTTAACAATAACGAATATTGTTAAATTAACTAAAAATTATTAGTGGACCATGTGGAACTAGTTTGTTAAATCTGTGTTAATTTCTTTTACTGTGTGCAGTGGCGGCTTGTGACCTTTATATTAACCAGGGACAAAAAAAGAACAGATATAAAATGTGTTGTCTTAAAAAAAAAAAATAAAGAAAAGGCTTCAGAATCCAATTTTTGTTTGTTATTATTGACATGTTATAAATATGTGTTTTATATTTTACGTTTTTTAAAGGTACCGATGATGAGCTAGTATTTTATCTTGAAACGTCCACAAATAAATATTTAAAAAACATGTTGGATTCTGAAGCCTTTTCTTTATTTAATATTATTATCTAATCGAATCATTTTAAAAATATATATTATAAAAAAAATAATATAATTGAATAAAACAATTTATAATAATTTTAAATGGAAATATTATTTTTTTAATAAATATTCTGCCCGTCTATTATTTTGAAAAACAAATTTATTTATTACCATTATGTTGAAATTTATCAAATTTGTAATGAATTCATGATGAATTGCCAGGACAGTCAGAGTTTAGTTATCTTGGTTCAAAGAATTTCTTTAAAAAGGTTTTATTCGCTTCAATTTTTTAATAAAACAGGTGTAACTGGTTTGTTCCAACATGAACCGTTCAAAACGTGATTCAGAACTGCTTAAAATCCATGCGCGAACTTATATGAATAGTCCTAGAACCGACTTGCCTAGTGTGGGAACGATTTAGAACCGATTAATATATAAAATTATACCTGGCGGAAAACATTGCGCTTTTGATTAGGTATAAAATGTCTTTCAATATTGACCTTTTCCTCGTTATTTGGCCATTGTATTATGTTGTTTGTTTCCTGAGAAATATGTAATTCGGGCTATTATTCTCACCAAACTACTGAAGAAAATATCAAACCTATCTGCTATATCTTGGAAACTTGCAGCCTGATGGCCAATATACTAGAAGTTGATCCTTCAAAATCTTAATCACTGTATTGAGGTACTATCAATCGTAGATAATTTTCATTGTTTTGCCTTATTTCCATAACATCGTTCAAGAATTCTCCATCACTTTAGCTAGCAAAAATTCTGACAATTCGAAAATATCTCTGTCTTTTTCCATTGCTAATGTCATTAATAACAAAAACAAAATATGTCAGGTTAGATAGGATGTCAAACTTATTCAGAATTAAAAATTCTGGTAAAACCCTGGAAATTTAAGAACGGTGAATCGGTTCGGATCATAATTCACTTGTTCTTGGAACACTGCATTATAAGTTCTGTAACGGTTCTGTATTTTTGTTGTAACAAACCTTAAAATTATTTCTATAAGTTTATGCACCTCAGCAAATGAATTCGTTTATCATTTTCAGGAACAACATTTTTTTAAATCATTCCAAAGCAGAAGACAACATACAAATTAAACTAAATGCACGAACTCTGTACATGCCCACTCTCGCTCTGGGACAAAACTCGACAAGCTCCGCTTATGATATTGTCACATATGTTCTGATTGGCTACCTCAAGGTCACGCGCGACCGTGTTTACTTATAGCTCGGTAAATAAAATTAAGATCGCTGCGTTATTCGGAATATTTCGCGACCTAATGATTCCTCCAGGATAAATATTTGACGTTTCATAGCATTCAATATTTGTTTGGTGTATTTTTAAAGTTTTTATTTGAAACTAAAATATTTTATATTGAAAAGAAAATTGAATAATAAGACCTCTATAAGTATTAGTTGAATTACACATCATTTTAACATGTTCAATTAATATGCAATATTTCTTCACAAATATACTATTTGGTTTTTGCACAAATACTTTTGTACAATCAAAAAATATTTGCGTATCTCCAAATTTTTTAAAACAAATTGGCATATTATTATCAATTTTATTTTTTTTCGGAAATACTATGGCAGGTTTTAAAGGAGCTGAAATAATTTTGCACATTTGCGTAAAGAACATTATGCAAAAAGAAGAACTGATACCAAACAATATTGATCAAACTGTAAAACTTAAATCGCATTTCAATTTTATAAGGCATAAAATAATCCTTTATTCTTTACTTAATATATGTACACGATTGTCGTTATATATTAAATTAATAAATTCTAAATTAACATTTAGCATTTTCAAATTTTGCAAACCAGTAAATCTATACTACATTTCAAAATTGAAACAGTAGTATCACGATACAAATAAATGTAATTGGAGGCATTCTGGAAAGTTGTAAGATAAAAACAAATATGTTTTGACAATGAAATAAATGGTCCTCACAGCCATTCCATTGTCCTCGCGTGCTGACATGTGTGCATTTACAAATTGCCTTATGAAACTAGTTCTTTAATATACTATTATCTTTTAATTTGTAAAAGTATTTCTATTTTATGTAAATTAATAATCGTAGTTCTTTATAAATACTATAATCTATTTATAAACAGAATGCAGAATATATTACAATTTTTGAAAAATCATGAGCATTCGCCGGGATTTGAACCCAAAACCTTTCACTCGCTAGGTGACTGCTCTACCACTTGAGCTACAAATACTCGGCGATTATTCATGATTTTTCGTGCGTTATAATTTAGTTGTTAATTTACTGGACAGACAGAGATGTCGAATATATAATTCTTAAAGAATGCAGAATGTTGCTATTATACTATAATAAACATAAAATAACAAAAGTACAAAGTTGTATGTCATTGATTATTAAAAATATAATTTTATTTTAATAAAACATATCGTCGCATGTTTTTATATTGCTTAAATACGCCACATATTTAAACAAATGAGTTATATCTTCGGTAAACTGGATTATTGATACTGCATGAATAATATTTTAAAATCTTACAAGTCATAATTTATATAATATCTAATGTTACATAAAACATTAATTTCATTTAATTGTCAATTCTCGTTGGTTTGTGCAGTGCAACGTTCGCTTTCGGATAGAGAAGCACTACAGTATTGTTACTGATATTATTATTCCGATTATTATTATTAGTGTTTTGTGGTTCAGATCAGAAGATCAAGTTCAAATTTCTGTTTTGTTATTACTACTATTGTATTATTGTGATGACCTATTTACATGAACAATTTCTGTAAAAAGTAAGAATTATTTTCATGTTCGTATTTTGTCCCTAAACGTATTGTATTGAAATATCAGAAATATATTTTTAAAAATATCACCCGTGTTCAAAATAATATATAATAAATTTAATTAGTTTAATTTTAAAATATATCGTTGAGTAGGTACATAATTAATTAACTTCGTTTATTCATTCTAAAGAATCTGGCAAATACCGTGATCAGTATGTTAAGTACTATATACCGTTAAAATTAATGTCGGAAGTTGTGAATCATCCTGTGTAGCAAATATACTTTTCCGAAAACTGACATAAAAAGTACTTATATCCTGGATGTAATAGTTATTTACATTCTGTAGACAAAAAAAATCATTTCGCGTGTTGTTGTCTGGAACCATTAGATGTCACATTAATTAATTCTAATGTCAAAAGTTTCTCTTTACATTTTAAATTTTTACTAATTTTAACACATAGTTTTCGGAAAAACGTTGTTTGATACTCGATTGCGAAATGCTTTTACATTCTCGAATGATTTTTTTGCTCACACAAAAAACTTTCATTCTCGAATGCAAAAGTAACATTTCGCAATCTAGAATTAAAAATAACTATTTCAATAGTAATTGCGAATGCGATAAAATAAATTTAAATGATTAAAATATAAATTGAATAAATCTTTAGATCGAATTTAATTCATGTCGGCAACTTGTAAGCCCCTGCTGTATGTCAGGTAGTATGCAAACAGGCAGCAAACTACTGGCCTGACATCTATATATATACACGTAATGTAATGCTGTTGCAACAAAAATATGAAGGTCCGCAAAGTGTCGTGTGGAGATATATATACACACATGAACCCAGGTAACAGCTAGCTGAATTACCGAGGTCCAAGAAGCGCTATATAAACATAACTTATTGAATATTGTCGATATTTATTAGCCGATTTGACTGAATTTAAAATTGGTATTATGAAGTGTAATAACAATGATGTTAGGACAAAAAAAAATAGAGGTCCGCAAACTACTGAACTGACATATATATATATATATATATATATATATATATATATATATATATATATATATATATATATATATATATATATATATACATATAGAGTTAAACAATTGTATTATTGTGAAACACCATAAAATTTATATTCCTTTGATGGCCGATTTAGTAAAGATACGAACCAAAATATAGTGGATATATGTTAAACTATTACCAAAGAGCAAACATTACATGTAATTTATGCTCTTTGCTATTACCCATTAAATGTCAACTTATTGTATTATTGGGAATGCACGCATCGTTATAATATTCAAGCACGCTCTATTTTTCGTGCACTGTTCTGTGCATACACAGTTTTGGTCAAATTTCTAATGTGTCGATTTAGTAAAGATACGAACCGATTGTTGGCGGCTATATGTTTAATCTATCTCTCACTAGATGTAGACTGGTGTATTTAAAATTTGTAATGTTTTTACACAAATTTAGTAACACCATATAAGTATTGATTGATATAAAATACATACATTGCCAAAATCATCAATTGTACAACTAATTGTAACTTATAAAATATTCAGCAATGTTAATTGAATAGTGATCATGAAACAAGTAGGCAGTAATAAAGTTCAAATGACTACAAATATTTATTTAGAAACAAAACAGACAATGGGGTCCAATACAATATTTCAAGATAAATTAAATTACTTTGTACAAAAATATGAAACTAGGTGTGTACAGGAAAACTTATTTTAGATAACAAATAAATAGTAGTCTATATCCTTTTTATTAGCTGAAATCGTATTATTATACGGGGATAGCACCGAAAATATATACTTATAAACTATGAAAATAAAACAAAATTTGAAAGAAATAGTTTTTTATGTTGCTCTAAATAATTTTCTTTAATTCTACACATTTATAAATTCGTTGAAATAAGAAATACGTCCTTAAGACACCTAAAAGATCATATTTTCGAAGGCTTCAACCGCTTCATTTATATAGTAATAAAAATCACGAATTTTATTCTTTAATCGTGTAAAATTTTGCCTATATTTTTTTTGTGTTTTCTGACACCATTAAACAAGAAGTTGCTTTTGAGCAGGATTTAAATTATGACGTATTCGACGACACCAAACTTTCCTGATTCTGACAAGATCATGTGAAATTTTATTAATAGCTGTCATTTCAATGCCTAAAGTAGACCGTATATCTGTAGATAATTTGGGTAGTCTGATTTATTGGTATTGATGCATAGTCTGATTCGTCCTGGGACACAGTATAAGGTAGACCCATAACTCGGCTAAATATTACGTCTGAAAATGCAAATCTATATGATTAGTACATATTACGAATAGCAGCTATTTTTTCATCTGTAACTGAAGAAATTGACCGACTTTCGTTTAATTCATCACTGAGGGATATTCTATCAAATATGAATTAATTATACCAGCTGTAAACTGGCCAAACGCTAGGTACATCATTGCCAGTTACAATTCAAATCCTTTCAATGCGTTCTTTTAATGAGTGCGAATTTTTAAGATCACGAAAAAACACTCCTCAATAATTTTATATTACACAATCTTTATCTTATTTTAAATTATTGACTACAGATAATGAAATCTAACAAGAAGCATTTGCATTTATTTTTCATGTCTGCTTTGAGTATTTGTGTTTCCTCATATAAATTATTTCGAACACAATTTAAGATTCTGGTGAATATTGTACAGATTGTTTTTATACCTACGCACGAAACTTTAATAGGTTATATAATTTAAAATAGTGATTATAAAATGAAAAGATTTGTTTTGATATTTGCAAAAGTAAGTCCACTTTATTTCAAGTGTGTAATTTTGGTATTATAGGTTTAATAAAAACTTTCTTTACTTATTAATTATATTTATAATGCAATAAAATTATAACCGCTGCTTACAAATAATCCCTTATTATGTAAGTATCTAATATACATACATTTTACTTCATTATTAATATAATAAATATTTAAATTTGCTATCAAACAAGTAGTAGTAAAATGTACACATAATTCTTTTTGTTCTATAATTAGTATATTAACATTTCGTGCATCGGTATAGTAACACTATAGATAAAACTATATCAACAATCATGTTTATATTTATTAACAGTTATTATCATGTCGACTCGATGGGTCGAATTTAAGTGATCTGTGTCAATAATAATTATTGTAATAAATTTATTATCCGTGTAAAATAAGCTCAGTTTATTTATGGTCTTTTACTGCAGATATTCTCGTGATTTTCGACTTTTTTATTCAAACAAGTATTCCCTGTACGTCCTCCAAAAAGTGCATCGCGGGCTTGCAAAGGTTATATGATGATTATTAAGCTCCGTTCGTAAATTTTTTGAGCCAGTAATTTTCTAAATTCAAATTCCCACATAGATATGACTGTATACCCTAAATTTATAATTTTGTCTAATTTTTCTATAGTTCTTTGATATCTGTATTCCAAAGTTTCTTTTGAGGAATTAAAAACTTGTTTATTTCTATTTGTCCTATAGCATAATTGACAGCCGTGTCAAATACATCAAAAAAATTCAAATACTGATTTATTTGGAGCATCTACTTTAAATATTTTATCAATTACAGCTTCTGCACCATGTCCAGCATGTTGAATTTGTATACCTCGCGAATTTTCTTCATTAATTAACCATTGTAAGGCTATTTTAGATTGATTATCTTTTAAACGGTAACCTCATGCGGGGCGGTTATAGCTATTGTATTTGGCTTTATAAATAACCGACAATAAACTCTGTTACATGCTGAAGCAATGGTAACTGCTTCTGTAAACGGATCCACTTTGCAATCATGTATGAAAGTTTTACTAAATTGTTCGCAAGCACGACGTTATATGTCAACGTCCGATACGCAGAATTCGATTATTTCCGTCTCCATGCGAAATACAACATTTTCCTGTGTTTGTTTAGCATGCCATTTCAGAAAATTTTGTCGTACAGAAGTAGACATATTATCTACATCGTAAAATTCGGGCCCCGGTAGTGGTCCTATACAGTTTTTATTTTGAATTGTGTTAAATAAATGGGGAAAGTAACCTTTTTTTATTGAAGATGGTAAATCCATTGCTTTCGGTAAAGCAGATAATGGCATAGGAAGATAATTAATAGAATCTATGAATTTAGTGTTATTAATTTGTAGTACAAGAATTTTTGATCCATTTAATATTAATTTAGGTTTAACTTGTCTTTCTTTTACTAAAAACTTTAAAATAAACTGACAGTCGAACGCTTTAGCATTATGTACATATTTGTTTTATATCTTCGTTGTCGCAACACTCAGAGCACACTTGCTGCGCTACACACAAATTAACTTCATGTTCTAAATTATCACCAAGTTGTTTCTTGTGACGAGTCTCAAAATCATAATAAATAAATAAACTTTTGCTTTTTAATGTAGTTTTGTCCTGTAAAATGTAACACAAATGTCCGGGATTTTTATAAGTTTCACAAAATTTACAGTACGTTTCACCGCACACATGCTGTCTATTTTTATTGTAATTGTATATCTTAAAACACTTTGTACACTTATGCACTTTTATACAGACAAATTTTAAATGATTGTCAAAGTATATTTGTCCTCGAAACTTTCTTTTACTCAGATCACAATAAATAAAATTCAAAGTAGGAAGGCATGCGGGAGAATATTAATTTACAATATGAACATATATTTTTACATCTATGACCACCTCTAATACTATACGGAACGTGACATTGTTTACAGAAATATCTACATGAAAATGCAGCAGTTAAACTTTTTATTACTGAATAATGATTTCGATAGTGAAGTAGATTTAATCTTTAATTTTCTTTATTGTCTATTTCTATAATGCCCGTTTTTTACGACACAATTCTGCATAATTAAGCCCGTGTCCGCGTATTCTCCCTGAACCCGAGGGAGCTGATACTCTGGTTAATACGATTGTAAATTGTCCATCCGCAAACACATTTTTATTACTCTGTAGAATAGTTCGAATTGCATCCCATACAACATCCATATGTAATAGATGTGCACGACGAAAACTTAACCACGCCGGCCCGTTCTCCAGTCGGGGTGTGTGAAATATAAATCCCACATAGTTATTTGGACTAACGGTTTTAATTACATGTTCAATAACATCTTGGTGGCCTTTCTGGAACCATGTAATAGGGTTATTTCCCTCTGATATTAAAGTAAATCGAGGACTAGCTGGTGTCACTTCCGTATTTTCATCGCTACCCCCACCAATTTGCACTGCGTTATTAATAGTATTTTCACAAAAATTTAAAAAGTCATTGTAATTTGCCTGCTCTGCCAAAGAAGATTCTACGAGATCTTCGCAAATGCTAAAGAAAGCATCAAAATTTGCTTGATCATTCATAGCGATACAGAATACTAAACAGAACACGAACAGCGTCTACCTGACTGGTTTTTTCCTTTGTCGGGGCATTCTTTTATATGTAGGTCGAAAATCTACGGTCTTTTGTTAAAATATATATACCTGTGTTTGTTTTCATCCCCTCTCATTTATAAACGGTCTTTTAAAAAATCTCTATAGATAATTAGTAATTTATATCAATTCTATAACATTAAAACTAACGTATTATTATAAATTCAATACAAAGAAAGAAATTTTATTTAATCTATAACTGCAAAGGCATATTTCATCTAGATAAGGTTATTGAAATAGAAATTTTGTATTTTTATTATATATTTATTTTCTCTTAAAATAAATGTGTTGACACAGCTTACATCTCTAAATAACTTATAATAATAATAATTAAATAATTCTATAAATACTCTTTAAATTAACATTTTCTTCCCACACGTATTTATATAAACTTTTTGGTAATGCTAATTTATTTCTAATACTATAAATAACTACGTTTTGTACAAATTTTTTATATATACCACTAAGGTATATGTATATATATATATATATATATATATATATATATATATATATATATATATATATATATATACATCAGTCTAACAATTTGACTTCCATACAAGAAAACAATCATTTGGCGTCCATGGTAAATACTGATCCTAGACGCCTGCTTGTTCGTGTATATACAATATTTTACCTTCCCTAATTATGTGGACGTAAGGAAATTTCGAAAAATGAATATTTAAACAAAACAATATATGCGAATAATTTGGCGTCCGTACTTTATTCGTATTTTTGGCGTCCCGCGTATATATTTTACAGGTTTACTAACAATTTGAAGGCAGAAATAAATATACGTTTACAGAAAGCTATCAATCGGGCAACCTGCACTGTTGCCATATATTTTTTCAATTGCATCGGCATGGAATACAATTATAGATGTCAAACATGGTAACATTATTTTTCTCCTTATAGTGCATACAATTTCAAATAATGGATATAGTTTTTGAGAAGGTACATATTAATTTGATGAGGTAATTTATTTAATTCACTAAACATTGAAACACTTTTTTGTATATAAATTTCGAATAAAAACTTTAATTTTTAACCAGTTCTTATTTTCTAATTCTACTGGATATTTCTCTATTAGTGCTTCACACTCGAGTTTCTTAGGTGTTTATTTTGATTTCACATATTCTGCAAAGAATTGTTTAGTTATTTTTTTCTGTTCTTCTGTCCATGGTACTAAGTTTCTTTTCTTTTTTACTCGCAGATTTTTTGTTTTCAAATTTCCTTCCACGTCATTGTTTTCTTCCTGAATACCTGAATCCTCGTTTTTAACTTCTTCTGTCTCTAAAATATTTTGCACCATGTTATCTACAGTTTCTTTTTCATCTATTTCTATTTCTTCTTCCATATTTAGATCTATCTCTTCTAATGATTTTCCTTTAAAATTGGCAGCAGATCCCTTTTCCATTACCATAAGTAATTTTGTTAATTTCGCTGTTTGATAGACATCGTCAGGGAGACGATACTATTTTCTATGTATATTTGATGTGTGACCCATAAAATTAGCCAATTCTTCAATATCTCCTTCGGACATTTGGCCTAGACTAGGGAATCCAATACCGGTCAAAAATTTCAATACCGGTATCTCGGTATTTTCGTTTTGAGAATCGGGATACCGGTATTGATAATTTTTTAAAAATTGAACCTATTTAACATTTATTTACAGTAGGGTGTGGTGTGTGCGTGTGGTATATAACGGGTGACTACTTTTTTTCCGAACATAGGAAATTCAATATTAAAATTTTGGTTTAGCGATATCTCCTTACCTATTAATTTTAGAACAAAATTGTACTGAAGAAAAATGTTCAGAATGAAAAACTGCATCCTATATAGAGTATAAGTTTGTTGTTCAATTATTTTTTATGTCCGAGTTAGAAGCAAAAGAAAATACACGCTTTAAAGCAATTATCAGAGTGCCATGAGAAATAAAACAATAATTTGTTTGATGTGTCTGACATTATTTGACATATTGGACAAGAATTGTAAGCTTACTGTAATTTATTTATTTATTTATTCGAGCATTTAATTTAATAATAAAATTAATTATAGCAACTATTATTTTCTTTTTTCTACATAATCTAGACAAATAAATACCTATTATTAAGTTATCTAATTTGTTTAATTTCTCATGGCACTCTGATAATTGCTTTAAAGCGTGTATTTACTTTTGCTTCTAACTCGGATATAAAAAACAATTGACAACAAACTTATACTCTATGGATGCAGTTTTTCATTCTGAACATTTTTCTTCAGTACAATTTTGTTCTAAAACTAATAGGTAAAGAGATATTGCTAAATCAACATTTTAACATTGAATTTCCTATGTTCGGAAAAAAAAGTAGACACCCGGTAGATTAAGGAAATTTCAAATTAAACGTTAAAGTAATAAATAATAATAATATTCCGCTAAATTGTATCTTATACTTCAATTGAAAAAATACCGAAAAACCGATATTTTTATGCTAAATACCGGTTTGAATACCGGACAAATCAGGTCCGGGATCCCGGTATTGGATTTCCTAGCCTAGACCAAACTAATTTATCCTAAAAAGGGTTTTATCCAGGAACATATAAATTTTAAAGTTCAGATAATATATTTTAATAAAATTTTGTTTTTATTATATTAGGGTATTTTTTTTTTTAAATTTATATATCGGACCAACTACTAAGGTCATATGCCGATATGTCCTTTGTATGGTCGCCACGGGCGGGACTCGAACCCACGACCTTATGGTTGCGAGTCAGGCCCTCAACCCGCGCGACCATCACGCGGGACATTAGGGTATTTTCGACCGTCTCTATTGGCTCCTGTACTCAGAATCACTTAAAACACATTAATTTAATTCTTAATAATTAAAAATAATTGGTATAGAATCTTATTGTATAGTTTTCTTGTACGGAAATGTATGATTGAATGAACGCTCAATTATTCTACAAATTTAATTATTTCATAAACTTGCAAAACTTTTGATAAAAATATTATGGCCAATTAAATTATTTTAAAAAATCCTCTTACAAATAAGCGAATCTATACCTGATATTCTACGGAAGATGTGGCTGTTTCATTACGAACCATAAAAATAAATAAAATAAATATATCATCACGCCTTTTACCCATTTCTGGGTGTGGCACTCTGCCTAAGCAGATTTCGGTAAGTGATATATTTTTTTGCGTTAAGTGCGGTTACCAGCCGTCAAATCACGGCCACCAAAGATATTAGTGGGAGGGGAGCCACAGGGGTAGATTTAATTTGGTGAAAATTGTTTGTCGGTTGTGGGGATCGAACCAGGGTTCTCAAGATCCACAGGCCGACTCGATATAACTGAGCCACCTACCTCATTACGAACAATTCCTTGTTTCATATCTTCCGTATATTTGCTTATCATTAGATACAGGAAAGATATTTTTGGGATCCATACCTTAAAATTATTTTGCAGTTACAAATGTCTTATTCACTTACATTCCTTTACAAGTAAATTGTTATAATTGTTACGTACACATTTTAATCATATTAACTAGTTATTTTACCAAATTTAATTTGTCTAAGTATATATAATAGCAGCATTTTTAAAATAAAATATATAGGTGACTCTGTAAGATATGTCGGCGGCGACGATCTCCATAGGGGATCCCCCGTTTTCTCCCGAATCTCCGATATATATTTTACACAATAAATAATAAAATTTGGTAGGTACCTAATGATCTATTACCGAACTGAGTCGAAACAAATAAAATTAATATCTTAATGTTTCTTCTAAAATAATTAGTCTATGATTTAATTTTATAGATATTTATAAAATCATTGCAGTTACAGGTTACATAATGGTGATAATATAATACGAGCTCTAACCACTAATATTTGGTACGGCTGTGTTTTTCAAATATATTAATCTTTGAAGCATTTTAAAAATTATTTGGAATAAATATATGTAATTATATTTGTACTATTTTATTAAGTTATTATAATATCTATATCAATACAAAAACTTAATTACCAAAAATGAAAATTAAAGGATTTATCCTATTATTCATAATATAACATTTTTAAGTTAGGAAACAAAATATTCCATAAATAATTGGTACGGCTATTTAAACTTATATTAATAGTGTGTAACGTTCTCCTATTGCCCTCTATTGTAATTATATTATATTTAAAGAATATTCGAGTAGGATTTGACTTTTTTATCAATCAGCTGTCATTAATATTGTCTTTTGTATTCAATAAACTGTCATTGCTATTCAACATGGTACGCAGGAAGCCTATTTCTGAAGATATTCGAAGATTTATTATTGAAAAAAATTTAAGTAGTAAAATTTATGGTGAAATTTGGAAAAATTGAATTTAGCTAAATCAATAATTATGAACATAATTGAATCTATTTCAATAGTTAAGAACAAAAATGGTAGAATTTCAAAAATTACCGAGCGATATTTGCAAGCGTTGAATTCCATTGTCAAATCAAATATACAAAGTACCGTTCGTGATTTATCAGAAAAATGGTCAGTAAAAATAAGAAAGTCCGAGGGACACGAATGGACCCGAAAAAATATACATAAACTAAAATATGGCTTTTATAAGGTAAAATGTTTAAAGTGAGAAAAATATAATCTTAAACTTAAATCTTCCAGGCCAAAGAAAAACCATTTTTGACCACTATACAAAAGAAAGAACGTTTATTATGAGCAAAAGAAAGACACCTTTGGGTACAGAAGCAGTGGGATACCATTATATTTAGTGATGAATCTAAATTTGATGTATGCGTTGGTCACTCTAGAATTAGAGTAATATGGACAAAAAAAGAAGTATACCATAAAGATTGTTTAAAGCGTACAGTAAAATTTCCTGCTAGTATCATGGTATGGGGTTGTATCTCCTCCAAAGGTGTGGGCAATTTGCACTTTATTGGCGGCATTATAAATACTCAGAAATATATAAATATTTTGGAAGGAAATTTAATTCCATCTGTAAACCTATTAATTTCTTGTGAATAATTTATATTTCAACACGATGGTGTTTCCTATCATACCGTTAAAGTTACTAAGAATTGTTTGTAAAGTAAGGGGATAAATGTTTTGAACTGGCCATCCTCTAGTCCAGATCTCAATCTTATAAAATCCTTGTTGGCAGTAATAAAATGTCGTTTAAGAAATGAGCCTTAAATAACTGTTTTAGGTTTGAAACAAAAAATTACAGAATTTTGGAATTCAATTACACCAGGTGAGTGCCAGGAACAATGTCAAAACGAGTTGAAGTGGTTAGAAAAGCAAATGGCGACGTTACGCAAAGATTAATATAAGTTTTAATTAACCGTACCAATTATTTATGGTCAATTTTTTTTCACAACTTAAAACTGTTATCTTACAAATAGAATAAATCCTTTAATTTTCATATTTGGTTATTTTGTTTTTGTGTTGATGTAGATATTATAAAAGCTTAATAAAATAGTATAAATATAATTACATAAATTTATTCCAAATAATTTTAAAATTGCTTCAAAGATTAATATACTTGAAAAACACAGCCGTACCAAATATTAGTGGTTAGGGCTCGTATATACTTAAAATGTCGCACATATGTTTATCATACAAAAGATGTTTATTTCATTTTATAGATGCATCTAAACAACAAATTACAATAAATATATATTTTGTGCCAATTTTATTTAAAAATTAACAAAATAATGTGAAGAATTAAAAAAGACTAATATTTATGATTTTATTCAATAACGATTGCACAATAATTTGTTCAAGATAATTTCTCATTTCAATATTATAAATAAATTTTAAATATCTATCTAATAACGACATTATTCTGTCGGATCGCGCCATCTGTATTTTTCAAATCACAGACCATACGTTTCAAATGTTTCACGTAAAATGAATTCCGTACTGACGATGATACCTACAACATGCACTCGATTCAAACATGCCCCGTTGCCAAATGTACGGACGCCAAATTGTCGGTGATTTTCTGTCTTTATTATACGGTAGCGTATATTAAGATGCGATGAAAGCGCTACACATGGAATTCCGATGAACTAAATATACGGATGTTAACAAGAAAACAGTCATTTGACGTCCAAAACTAAAATTGTATATAGACTCCCCACATCACGTAGATGCTAGAACTGTGAGATGAACTGATTTGTAATTTGGCGTCCATATTCGGACGTCAAATTGTTGGGGATCCGGCAATGTACGGACGTTGAATTGTTAGATTGATATATATATATATATATATATATATATATATATATATATATATATATATATATATATATATATACCTTACATTATATTGTTTTAATAATAAACTAATACTACTCAGCTAATTAAATTTAAAATGTTCTCTTCACTTAATACTATTTGTACATTTTTAAAACTACACAATAATTGTCTATTCTCCATCACAATAAAATCAAGTTTACTAGTATTAAAAATACGCTTGTCGGCGCATTTAGAAATGTCCACTTGATTAAAAAACCCATCACTGCTCCAATGTCAACAATGTTTATAATTATTTTTTAATTGCATTCCCTACAAACCTCACCGATACGTGCGGGATAGGGTTGGGGTCGACCCCTATAGCCAAGAAGGTACGGCGACTCGAGTCCAGGGGCAGCGGGGTGACGCCAATGAGTCTGCCGTTATTGTCCCTGTAATCGGTATTTACAGGGAATGCAAAACTCGTGGTTGTCGCGGCCCCCAGGAGAAGATTTAGCCGCGCAGCTTCTTCCCCCTCGAACAAATGCTCCTCCTTAAGCAGGGCAGGATCCAGCTCAGACTCGCTGTCCGTAAAATTAAACAGTTGCGCGTAGTGATTCTCATGATCGTTATTCTTCCAATTTTCGCCATAGGGTTCGAGGCATGGTCGAATGTAACTCGGCGCCTTCAGATCTACAGTATCTATAGACTGTGTTTTGTTGTACAATTTTTAGCACTGACGAAATTCATTTTTTGCCGTAAAACTACTTGAACTATATAACAGAAGATGAACAAACTGTATAATGATGAAAAATATATTCTGCGTGCTTTTATAAGACCGTGTTTGTGGTTGCGAGGGGTAAACGGAGGTAGTTAGCAAAGAAATCAAGAATCTATTGTATAAAAATTTTCCCACAGATTTTCACCCGTAAACTAAAGCAAAGATGTCGAGCGTTTCTCTTAGCAATCAATTTTGTGCTTAACAAAGAGGAACGTTTTCAAACAGTTTACAAAGATTTTTTCACATAAACTAAACCAGACTTTAATGACTTGCGAAAGATATATCGCTTAACAGCAACACCAATATTGATGTCGGGGCGTTTCTCTTTTTGTAAATTACTAAAAAAACAATTTATTTCAGTGCAATATAAAATATTGAGGTAAATATATTTTCGTTAAAATCACCATGACCAGAACTAAAGATTTCAGACATTAAGCATGTATTGTATTAAAGATTTTCACACACACATAAAGCAAAGATGTCTGGGGGCATTTCTCAAAGAAAACTAATTTTGACTATTTTTCCTTCAATCTAAGTTACTTAACAAAAGAATGTATTGTATTAATGATTTCAAACAGATACGCCGCCCTAACAAAGAATGTATTGTATTAATTAATGCACATGCCTGGCGCCGACCGGCACATTAACACCTATGTCTGTCTCGCGTCGAGTGGCATATCTTACTACTTATCTATCTATATATATATATATATATATATATATATATATATATATATATATATATATATATATATATATATATACCGGGTGTAACACGAAAAGTGAAACATAGGCGTTTAACATGGCAAATCAGTTTTTCCGTGCGCATTGCTTCCCTAATTATTTTAGAAAAAAATGTTTCAAATAAATGTTGTAAAACATAAAATTCTACATCCGAATCAATAAACAAAATTCATTTTGACTACTTCATAACTGCAGAAATTAAATTTGAAAATTCACGTAATTTCAATTTAATAGTAATAGCCATGGAATTAAAAACAAGAGATGAACAAATGCGTAACGTTTTATACGTCAATGTCAGAATAAATTGTCAAAATCATTTTTAGGTACTAAATATTTATTTTCTAAATATTAATTTAATAATAATAAGGCAAAATATTTTTTAGATTTAAAGAATAATAAAATAATAAACTCGATAAAATATTTAAGGTAGGTCGTTATTTAACAAATTAATTAATGTAAAAATATATCACTTACCGAGATCTGCTTAGGCAGAGTGCCACACCCAGTGATGGGTAAAAGGCGTGATGATGATGATGATATAATTAATGTAACATGAATTTAAATCAATAAAAACATCAACAAACTAAATATTCTTAAATTGTTCAATTAGATGTTCAAATAGTCCACCGTTTTGAGCTAAACAATAACCTAATCTGTTCTAGAAGCTTTCTCGAGTATTCTTTAATTGTCGATTATTTATTTTCTGGCATTCTTGTAATATAGCATTTTTAAGTTCTTCTAAATTCTGGTATCTTTTTTTATAAACATAATATTTTAAATGGCACCATAAAAAAAATCGCACGGATTTAAATCTGGCGACCGTGCTGGCCAGTTAACTGGTCCATTTCGTCCTATCCACCTTTCAGGAAATACATGGTTTAGATATTCCACAACTTCTCTAGTGCTATGTGCAGGGCAGCCATCATGCTGGAACCACACATTATCTTTGTTTGTTTCAACAATTTGTGGTCTAACAGCATTAATTAATAAATTCAAATATGATGCTGAATTTATTCGTTGCATGAAGAATGGACCAATTATTTTATCACCAAAAATTCCTGCCCACACATTGACAGAATGACGATATTGTGTCCTCGATTCTACAATATTATGTGGATTATTTTGTGACCAGTACCGATATTTATGACAGTTTGGTTCGCCATTCATGGTAAATGTGCATTCATCTGTGAATAAAATACTACTTAAAAATTCTCTATTACAATTTGATTTCTCCATCATTATTTCACAGAATGAGGCACGCAGTTCAAAATCTCGTTCCAAAATATTTTGGTGGTTTTGAAATTTAAAAGGTATGTATTTATGTTTTTTGAGAATTCTATGCACTGCCATAAAATTTATATTTAGTTCTCTGGAAATTTCCCCCACACTCATTGTTGGCTCCAGTTCTATTAAAGCAAGAATATTTTCTTCATTGTTATAAATTCTTTCATTTATTTCTTTCTTGAAATTTAGTGTTCCTGTCTTTTCAAACTTTACTATAAACCTCTGAATAGTTGCCGTACTAGGAATATCATGATGCTGCCAAATAGCGCTAATATAGTCACGAATTAGTCGTAAACTATGGCCAGAATAATGCCATTTAATTATTTGCAACTTTTCTTCATCTGAATAATTATTCATTTTTGATAATAATAAATCCTAATATTGATTTAATATCACAGTTGGTCAAAATAAATACTAATAATTTGACGTATAAAACGTTACTCATTTGTTCATCTCTTGTTTTTAATTCCATGGCTATTACTATTAAATTGAAATTACGTGAATTTTCAAATTTAATTTCTGCAGTTATGAAGTAGTCAAAATGAATTTTGTTTATTGATTCGGATGTAGAATTTTATGCTTTACAACATTTATTTGAAACATTTTTTCCTAAAATAATTAGGGAAGCAATGCGGACGGAAAAACTGATTTGCCATGTTTCACTTTTCGTGTTACACCCGGTATATATATATATATATATATATACAGGCTGGTGAATCGAATAGGGCACCATAGCGTTTTCAATGCTATTTTTCAAATGTTCAATTATTGGCTTCCCTAATTATTTTATGCAGAAAAGCTTAAAATAAAAGTTTTAGGGCATAATTTTCTGCATCTAAAACAATAAACATAATTTCTATTACATGCTTTGTAACGACAGAAATTAAATATTAAAATGTCGAAAGTTGTGTTGAAAATACAGACAGCCATGGAATTGAACAAAAAATAAATAAATGCTTGGCGTTTTATCTGTCATCTGCTGTCATCAGTGTTTGATAGCAAGTGTCTTGATTCAAAATGTATAATTTAGAAGAAAAATTAGATATAGTGAAATGGTTTTATGGTCAAAATTGTGCTCGACAAATATGTGCTTTGTTTAATGTAAAGTATTCAAATCGGCCCGTTCCAAGTCATACAACTGTTACAAGATTAATTCGAATATTTGAAAATTCTGGGACTTTATTAAATAATTGTAAATGTTTGCGTAATAATAATGTAAGAAATCGAAACGTAGAATATGAAAATGAATTTAACGTTTTGCAATCAGTGATAGAAAATCCAAAAATAAGTTTGAGAGAACTTGGATAAAACTCTGGAATACACCACACAACAGCTTTGCATATTCTCAAAAAACATAAATATCATTCATACAAATATAAATTTCACCAAGAACTGCTTGAAAGAGATATGGAAAATCGAAGCGAATTTTGTTTTCAAATGATGGAAAGAGTAAACAATGGAGATAGAAATTTTTTAAAACAAATTTGCTTCACGGGCGAATGTACATTTACGTTACATAATGAGCCGAATGTTCAAAATTGGAGAACATGGGCTACGGAGAATCCCCATTGTACAATACCTACCAGGACACAATATCCCCGAAAAATTAATGTTTGGGCAGGTATTCTCGGTCAGCGCGTTATAGGGCCTTTTTTATAAATGAAACTTTAAATGGTGAACGATTTCTTCAACTTTTAGAAGAGGAAATAGATCCGGCAGTGACAGAAGTTGTTAATGAGAACAAAGATATTTGGTTCCAAATGGACGGTTGTCCTGCACACAACACTGCCATAGTGCGGGAATTTTTAAATAATAGTTTTAACAACAAAGTTTTCGGACCTAATTATTTAATTAACTGGCCAGCGAGGTCACCTGATCTTTCTCCCAATGATTTTTTTCTTTGGGGTCATTTATAATCTCGACTTTACAATGGCAGACAATTTCAAGATATTAATGATTTAAAATATCATATTAGCACAGAATGTCAAAATATATCTGCGTATCAACTTGCAAATGTTAGACGAGAATTTTATGACAGACTGGGATACTGTTTAGCAGTAAATTGAAATATTTTTGAACAATTATTGTAATAAATATAAGTATTTCATCTATTAAATAAAATATCATATTTGTTTTGTTATGTCATGGCACTGAAACGTCAACGATTGACAGATATAACGTCCAACGTTGTCGTTTTGACAGATAAAACGCCAAGCATTTATTTATTGTTTGTTCAATTCCATGGCTGTCTGTACTTTCAACACAACTTTCAACATTTTAATGTCTAATTTCTGTCGTTACAAAGCATGTAATAGACATAATGTTTATTGATTTAGATGCAGAAATTTATGCCCTAAACCTTTTATTTGAAACTTTTTTGCATAAAATAATTAGGGAAGCCAATAATTGAACATTTGAAAAATAGCATTGAAAACGCTATAGTGCGCAATTCGATTCACCAGCCTATATATATATATATATATATTTAAATTATAACGTTAAACAAATTAACTTTGTTTTTAAAAAGTATTTATTTTACTTTAGACGTTCCTACTTGTACAAATTCTGAGCTAAGACTAACTTAAAACATACAATAATATTTCATGGCTAAACTACAACTACGTATAATGTAATATGATAATTCTACATAAAGTCACGTTCTTAAATATTAACTGTCTATGTCAGCACTATTCCACCCTATAACTCCTCCCTTATCAGAAAGGAGCACCTCCTGGTAGCTCAATTTGTTCTTCTTCCGGTTTTGAGTTGATGGTTGGTTTCCTTAGTTTCCTGGTTTTTATCCATTTTATTAGGAAGTACAGTCCAATTATTATTATTAACAAATATAACAAAACAGTCCATACACTTGGCACATGGATGTTGATGGCTTCTTCTTGAATAGTTACTACAGGATTTAATGAAATGTCTTCTAGTTTCACAGGGTTTAGGTTTATTGAAAAATTTGTTAATGTCGAAGTTTTAAGTGCGAAATTTAGTTTTGGTAAAATTATTGGTTGTCCTTGTTCTTTATTCAAAAATATTAATTTTTGTTGGTTGTATATTATTTTACAATTTTTATCATTTTTTATTAAATAGATTCCGCTCAAAGTTTTGATATTTATTTCATCTAAACACTTAAGCGTTATTTTATCTTCGTGAAGGAATATTAACAAATATTTATTAATTTCCGGAATTACTTCGATATGGTTTTCTTTTATGTTAATTTTAGAATAGTGACACTGGGTAGAGGACTGTTGTTGTAAGATTTCTTGTTCAGATGATGGCTGATGGTGGTTGTAGAATTTATTGGGGCACTGATAAACTTTGGTTGCAGTACATATGTCATTTAGAGGCATTATTTCAGTATTAGATTTTAGAAAATATCTTGCACTAGGGATAATCGTTACAAATTCTGAATCGTATATTGTTGGTATAGGGTACAAGTAAAACAGTTCAAAGTCCTTTTCAAAGTTAATGGGAATTGATATTAAGTAAATTATTTGGGATAGTTCAACTTTATAGTCTACTTTTAGTAGTGATTCAAATTCTAAAATATTCTCGGAGTTTGGTTCAAAAGGTAATTGGGATCTATAATGTTTAGAGATTTTTTGTAATTCAGATAATAATTCATTTGGATGTATGACTGGGGTGTAATGTTCTCAATTTACAAAAGGTAATGGAATTTTCGATATCTTGTAGGATATCTAGGATCGAGTTGTATAGGATTATTAATTGATCGTAAATAGTTTTTGCAAAAAGAATATCTTGAATATGCATGTTATTTATTATTTCACTGAGTTGTAGTATTTTGGATTTCAGAATAGATTCATTATGTTGTATGTCCAAAATGGTATTATTAAAATTTGTTATAATTTGGTGGTTTACCGAGTATGCCAGTTTTAATTGGTTTTCTAAATTGTGTTCATTCTTTTGCATGTGATTTAATATTTTGTCATATCTCTTACCGTCTTCTGCATCTAAGTTGCCAGTAACGGCTTTGAAAACTGATCCCAATCCATCTATTAAGCCTCTTTTATTTCTATTTTTATTTGTATGAAATTCTATATTATCAATTTTGTTATTAATGTTCGTACGAATAAATTGTATTATTTTCACCTAATTGTCAAGTTCATGTAAATATTTAGAGTTATTAGATATCGTTGTCTTTAGGTCATTATATTGGTTGTTTAGGTTGTCATATTGTTCGAAAAGGGGTTTGAGGTTGTAGTAGTGGATAAGTGTGTGTGTTGTTTTTTCTAATTTAGCCGGTCCCAGTCTAATAGGTAGTAATCCAATATTTTCGGTTATGTTTTTGATGATCGATCCTTGTCCAAATGTGAACAGCCTGGAAGAGTATTAAATTTATAAGTCTTTTGTCTAGGACGTTTTATATTAGAGAGATGGATTTTTTCCATTGTGTTCCCGTGTTTAGTTTCTAATTTGGCAGTTTTTAAATTTTTATTAATTGATTTTAATTTTTCGGATTTAAATTTATTTTTTGTTTTCTGTTGTTTTTGTTTATTTTTTACGAAAATTTCTTTAGGAATTTTTGGTAATTCTTCTCTGGTTTCATTACGTTTACTAATTATTTTTTCTTTATTTTGCAAAATTTTGTTATTAATAGTTTGATATAAAATTTTTGTTTTATTTCTATGATTTTCCATGTAGTTATTAACAAGCTGTTTATCAATATCTATATTGAAGGGGGAATTTATTTCCAGGTGACCGGATATGATTTCTGATGGTTTTATTTTCGTAACAGAGTGAATTGTATTATTGTATGCTAAAAGAGCATAGTTTACTTTAGCTTCAATTGTTTCTTTCGAAAATTCTGCCTGATTGTTGAACAATCTAATGTGTTCTATGAGAGTCGAGTGGAATCGTTCTATTATTCCGTTAGATTGAGGATTTTGTGAACTAATGAAGTGGGTGTGAATTTTGTGTATGTCTAAAAGTTCTTTAACTACTGAGTTTCTAAATTCTAGTCCGTTATCAGAAATTATTTGCTCCGGTATTCCATGGTGCGTGAAATGTTTTATTAAGTTATTAGCTACTTCGATACCTTGTCCGGAATTAAGTTTATATGCTTGTGCGAATTTGGAAAATGAGTCAACTACTGTTAAAAATTTAGAGTTTTCTAGTGTTATCGTATCTACATGCACAATTTCAAAGGGTTTTGTTGCTGTCGGTGTTATATTAAATTTTAAATTTAGGGGTTTTCTGTCATATTTCGTAAGTTGACATATTTCACAGTTATTAATATACGTTTGAACCGTTTTTCTTAATTTTGGCCAGTAATACCTCTGTTTAATGCGTGCCTCTGTATCGTCAATACCTCTGTGGTTTGTTTTTCCCGTGTGGTAGTTATTTATGATTTCTAGTATTTCTTCTTCGTTAGTGACGTCTGTAAGATATTGTGTGCATTTAACCATGTGTATTTGTGAATGTGTGAAATATTTTTGGAGAACTAGAGATAATTTTTCATATAATTCGTCTTCAAAATATAAATAATATTTAACTTTTGGTACTATATACTCTTTAAGGAATTGAATCATTTCTTTTTCGTAGTTTGATTTTGAAAATTGTACCAGCATTCTTTGTTTTGTGTTCTCGAAAAGTTTCAGAATTTTTGGTGGATTAGGGTTGAACTCTACTTCAGATATGATTATCTGATTTTTTCCGAAATTAACAGGGTATTCAGCAATAGGTATGCCGATTACTGGGTTCTCTTGATTAGAATGAACAGTGACGTCACTATCGTTATCGTTGTGATGTTCGTTGTTTACATTTACAGTTTGAATATCATCCCCCACTTCGACAACTAAAGATTGATTATCATCTTGATTATTAGAGTTTTTATTACTTAATTCTTTATTAAAGTTATCCATGAATTTTTGAAAATGGTTAATGTTTTCGTCTGAATCGTTTGTATTAATTTCTATGCGTGGGAGTGTACTATCTGGTAAGGTAAAGATTGTAATTAGTATGTTTGTTTTGTCGAAGATATATTCGAGCATTGATTTAACATCGTTCCAGTTTAGTTGGTCGCGTCCGCAAGCAATTCTGGGTAAACTTAGGTTTTGTATTTTATTTTTTAAGCAAAAGCTTCTTAATTGTAGTAGTGTATAAAACATGTCTTGTTTTGTCGGTTTATTGTAGTAATTTTCTTTTGTTATTAGATATATTATAAAACGGTTATTTTCTTTAAGATGAATTAAATTATGAAGTTGAGGGTTCTGAGATTTTAGTTTGTCAATATTTTGAAATTTGTTTTTAAATTGTTTAGCAATTCCTTTTGACATTTGTAAGTCCTTGCTGACGCAATGTGCGAGACTGTTGTCTGATGGTGCATTAAATAAGTTCCCAACTACTTCGATGATATTTGTGTGGGTCGGTTTGTCTGTTTGTTTTTTCGTTAGGTAGTCTTGGTATTGTGCTAGGACAGATTCGCTTTCGTACTGTTTTAATAAATTTTGAATTTTGTCATCGGGTCCTCGCGGAATTCGGCTTAGGGCGTCGGCATTTGCATTTAATTTTCCTTTTTTGTAAATAATATCGTAATTATATTCTTCGAGTTTCAATTTCCAACGTATTAATTTTTGGCTACAATCCTTAAGGGAAAACAGCCACTGTAATGGTCTGTGATCAGTGCAAATTGAAAACTTTCTTCCAAAAAGATACGGCCGAAAATATTTTGTTGCCCAGTGTATTGCTAAAAGTTCCTTCTCGATCGTGGAGTAATTAATTTCTGTTTCGTTAAGCGTTCTGCTAGCGTAAGCGATTGGAAGGTCACTGCCTATCTTACCTTGTGATAAGACGGCACCGAGTGCTACATTGCTCGTATCGCATGTCAGGATAAATTCTTTGTCAAAGTCTGGGTATTGTAATATCGGTTCGTTAGTTAGTAATAGTTTACATGTCTCAAAGCATTGTTTATATTCTGAATTATTAATGTCAATGATCGCGTCTTTTTTTAGAAATTTTGTCATGGGTTTGGTAATTTTTGCGAAGTCTTTTATGAACTTCCTATAATATCCAATAAGTCCTAAAAATCCCTTAATTTGTTTTGTCGTGGTAGGTAATGGGTAATTTAGAATAGCTGAAATTTTATCTGGGTTTGGTTTAACGCCATGAGGGGTTACAATGTGTCCGAGATACGCAACTTCTTTTTTTTTAAATTCCGACTTGTCTAATTGAATTTTTAAGTTGGCTTCTTTTAATCGGTCGAATACTAGTTTTAAATTGATTATATGTTCGTCTAGGCTTGTGCTAAAAATAATTATATCGTCGAGATATACTAAGCAAATTTTGTTAGTTAACCCTCTCAAAACATTGTCCATGACACGTTGAAAAGTCGCGGGTGCGTTCTTTAGCCCGAAAGGCATTCGTAAGAACTCGTAATGTCCGTCTTCCGTGCAGAAAGCTGTCTTAGGTATGTCATTCTTGTCCATTTCAATTTGGTGGTAACCCGACGCGAGGTCCAGGGTGGTAAAATTTAGACATCGTCCGAGTTTGTCCAGCAAGTCGGTAATGTTAGGTATGGGATACTTATCTCCGATGGTATTTTCATTTAGTTTGCGATAGTCAATGACTACTCGCCATTTTTGTTTGCCCGATGCGTCTAGCTTTTTGGGGACAACCCAAATCGGGGAAGACCATGGTGAATTAGAAGGTCGTATTATTTTTTGATTAAGCATTTTATTAACTTGGGACCTAACTTCCTCTCTGTGAATATGGGGGTATCGGTATGATTTCGTATAAATGGGTACTTCATCTTTTGTTCTGATTTTATGTTTTACTTGATTACTAAAAGATAGATTTAGATTTTCTAAATAAAAAATATTCGAGTATTGTTTAATTAATTTTGAGATTGCAATTTCTTCTTCTTTATTCAAATGATCAGTTCTAATTTTTGATTCATCGAATTTAATTTTTTCTGTTTGTGTGAGGTTTAAATTTGAGTCTGCATTCATTGTATAAATTTCGTAATTGTCTAACGCTTCTACTATAATTGGAATTTTAAACTGATATTTAACTTCGCTCTCTGACAACTTAATAATTGTACACATAGCTTCATAGTTTTTTGCTACAGTAGCACATTCAGGAATTAATAAATTTTTTGTTCTGATATTTGGAACTAGAATATTACCTTTTTCTTTGTTAACTTTTATTTTAATAATTCTTTCAGACATTGGTTCTATTATGCCATTATTACGATATTTTTGATTTACTGTTAAATTATTTGTGTCGGGGGTAGCTTTAAAATTATGGTAATGAATTTTTATTTTACTGTGTGGAGTAATTATCATGTCGTTTACTGTGTCGATTGAAATTTTTAATTTTTTCATATTTTCCATGCCAAGTAGTAAATCAAATTGATTATGAAATTTAAAAAGATAATATTTTAACGCTGGTTTTGGATTGTCTTTGAGATTAAACACGTTTGAGATAGGAATTTGTGTACTGTATTTCTCGGTAGATGAACCGTGTGCAGTTGTAATTTGAAACGGGTCTGCACTGATAGCGTGTTTGAATGCAATGTCGGGATTTACAAATGATTTCGTGCTTCCAGTGTCTATTAAAATTTTTAAATTATTTTCTGGAATTACAATGAATGGTAGCTTGCTTTGGTTATTTGTTAAATTCATTAATTGGAAGTATGAAGTATTTGATCCGAGGCCATTTCGTCTAAAAAAGAATGTTCGTTTTGATCTGATATGTTTGTTTCATTTGTAGTTTCTGGGTTATCATCGAGTGGGCATTCATTCATCGTATAATCTTGTGTCTCTGGTTGATCTATAGTATTGTGTTCGTCTGTGTAATTTAATATTTCTGATTGATCTATGTTATAAAGTTCTTCCGCGATATTTTTTGGAAAGAATTGTCTGTTTTGACTTATGAAATTTTGTCTTTGAGTGGAAGGACCGGGTCTTGGAGCATTGAATTGTGTGTTTCGTGTGGATATGCTCATTGGTGTAGGTCTGGGGAGTGGTTGATTAGTATTTCTAATCATTGTGGGAAAGTTAGTTCTACGCTGCGCTGTTTGTTGGTTATTAAAATATGTCGGCGGTTTATTAAACATGTAGTTAGTGTTCTGTGGTACACTTGTTAGTTGGAAAGGCCTGTTATTTCTCAAATTTTGATTATTTTGTTTTTGAAATGGTTTTTAAATAGGCATTACATTTTTAGATGGTTTGGAATGATTTTCGAATTGAAAGTCATTAGTAAGCATACTCAGAGCAGCGTTTAGGTCAGCAGGTTTCTTTGCTTTCATGAGTTGCCCTATTGGTTCTCTTAAACCTTTTAATAAAATTCTGAGGGCGTAATTTCTAAAGAAATCGGTCATTATTGCTGCAGTAGCCGGGTGGTTTGTTACTACATACGATACTTGTAAATTTAGAATATGTTGTATCTTATTGTAAAATTCAAATACCGTATCGTTCGCGCCTTGTTTTAGTTCGGTCATTTCTATTGTTAATGTGAAACAATCTCTTTTGTCTGCATACGTATCTATTAGTGAAGTTTTTAAGTTTTCCCATGTTTTGACGGAACAACTAGAAATATTTATCGCTGCTTCACCTTTTATTTTAGCTAATATTGTACTCATTAAATATTCATTTTGGAAATCTTGTGGATCTGCTTGATTATAAAATCGTTTTACTAATTTTTCACAGATTTCGATAAATCTTGGTAAAAGTTCTCTTTCACCGAAGAATTCTGGCACCATATCCAGATATTCTTTTTTTAAGACTGGGGTTGCCATGTTTAATATAGGTTGTCTTAGTATAATTGAAGGATTATTTAAGGTATTTGGATTTAAATAAGGATCGTCAAGATCTGAGTCAGATTCAGAATTTGAGCTTTCGCTTGAGTTTATTATTACGTTTAGACCTCGAAATGACATGTGGTACTTACAGTAGCAGTATCAGTGACGGTTTCATATTCGTTGAAATCGCTTGATGATTTCCTGGAACTGTAGTCTTGTCAGGTCGGGTGCAGGAGCCTCTGGAATCGGAGATGCCGTCCAGCTGATCGACGCTGCAAGGTTGACGTTCTCGTTGACTGATTTGCACTCAGCACAGTGAGGACGCTCAGGAACTTTAGTTAATTTGTTTTATGTTAGTCTTTTAAGATGCGTGTTAGTTAGTTATATACGTTAACTCACTACGCGCACGAAGTGTTATTTTCGTTAACACAAAAAGACTGTTCGTTGGCCAAATAAATCACAAAGGTGAACCAAATTATTTTCACTAATTTGTTAAGGCCAATCCTACCGACTGCGCCAATTATAACGTTAAACAAATTAACTTTGTTTTTAAAAAGTATTTATTTTACTTTAGACGTTTCTACTTGTACAAATTCTGAGCTAAGACTAACTTAAAACATACAATAATATTTCATGGCTAAACTACAACTACGTATAATGTAATATGATAATTCTATATAAAGTCACGTTCTTAAATATTAACTGTCTATGTCAGCACTATTCCACCCTATAACTTATATATATATATATATATATATATATATATATATATATATATATATATATATATATATATATATATATATATATATTTATATATATTGCGACGAGTTATGGCGGACTCGTCGACAAAATGTTGGCGTGAGGTTGCTCGGGCGCCAACGGTCGCATAGCGGTTTCGGAGACAATAGGGTTTTCAGAAAGAAACACAAAGTTGGTGAAAAATGACGAATTGAGTCTTTATTAAGCACTGGTGTCACTACAGAAATGTTGTTGATTATCAAGAGGTGTAGGATATACCGATGAGGGATCGGGGAATACATAGGCGACGTTTTTGGGAAAACGACGCTTGGCGTCGGGACGCCAAAAATGCCGTAAATGGCGGGCGGAGGTGCTGAAAGGATCGTACGTGGCGTGCGACGTAAATCTGCGGACTTTCAAGAAATCGACGCTCGGCGTCGGGACGCCGGTATGTCCGGAGCGACGGTCAGGGCTCGCGGTCTAGGCCTGCAGGTTTGGAAATGGTGAAATCGCGGTTATGTCACAAATCGCGGCGGTGGGGTTCCCGTAATAGCGGCTGGTCGACTCGTAATAATCGCGATGAGTGTTTTTTCGCTTTTCCGGAAAATCGACGACGGTGGGGTTCCCTGGACGACGGCTGGTGTGTCGGAAATGATTCCGCGACGCGTCTCGCGGAATTCGACGTGGTGAACTCCGGCCGTACACGCAAAACGTAACGTCTCGGATTACTCACGACAGACGCCAAAGTGATTTGTTCGGTGGTCGCACAAGAGTTCCTAAAACGGAAGGTGACACGAGACGGAATCGCGAAGTTACGGTGTGAACTCCGGCCGTGCACGCAAAACGCCTCACTGTAACGTCTCGGATTCCTCACGACAGACGCCAAAGTGTTTTGTTCGGTGGTCGCACAAGAGTTCCTAAAACGTAAGGTGGCACGCGACGAAATCGCGAAATTGCGGAGTGAACTCCGGCTTGTAACGCAAACGGCCCACAGTAACGTCTCGGATTGCTCACGACAGACGCCAATGTGAGTGGTTCGGTGATCGCACAAGAGTTCCAAAAACGGAAAGTGCCACGAGACCTCGAGGAAGCACAGTACGGTACGGTAAATAAACAGGAGTGCTTTTCTTACCTAGAAGTCGCTGTAGCCTGGTAACTGGAAGAGGGTAGTGGAGATGTCGATTAATTCAAAATGAAAAATTGACTGTCTTTGCTGTCTCGGCAGCGCGGTTTATATACTGTTTTCACTAATTAAACGGGTCCTAGGGTGTCAAAGTTTGTCCGTCCTATGTTAGCATATAGGACGGATTGGTTATAAACGGAAACTGGACTATCCGGCCCGTGATCCAGTTTAATAAGCGATTTTTCGATGAGTGTCTTACTCGTAAACTCGGTGTTGATTTTGCGCGTCTCTCGGTTGTTGCGTTCGCGAGATATAGGTGTTCTCGCGATCGTGATCTATATAACAAACATTGTGACGAGCACACTTCGTCACAATATATAAAATGTAATGTCAAGACTTTTATAGATATAGTGTGTGGTTAATATTATGAAAAAAAAATTTAAAATTTTAATACTAATAAAAATAATTCTGTATTATACTTATTTATACCGACACCAGTCAATGACCATTATCAAAGCGGCCGACGACAATAAACAACTTTGATATTGATATCAGCTGTTTAGTTAGAGTTTATTATTTTTACAATTAATTCTATTTTTAGCCGTCGAAGAAAAGTTCCACATTATTGGGAAAAATAAATGACATTCCTATGGAATATTCTAAAGACGATGACCTGTATGATAGTGAAGGTGAACTATTGAATTGTGAAAGTGGACCATATGGTGAAGATAATATAGCTTTTGAGACCATAGATAGTAGTGCTTTTATCGATGAAGAGGTTACCGGCGAGTCTAGTGATACAGAAAGTGATAGTGATTATGAATTATTTTGAATATTCGTAAAAGAAAAAGAAGAAGAAACTATCAAGCTCTAAGGACGAAAATGATGAAGATAAACAAGACGAACATAAGGAAATTGCAATAGATGGTACAATTTGGGAAAAATTACAAGCTGGTTCTAATAGTGGAAGAAAACCAATTCAATCTATTTTCAAAGATGTATCCGATCCTACAGGATATGCAAAAAGAAAAATATTATGAAAGGTGTAGTTAGCACCGCATTTTCACTGATAATAGATGACTCAATTGTAGAATACGAGTATATAAGAACTTGTACAGAAGAAGAAGCCTCTCGAGTCTTAGGAGATACATGGCTACTTACAAAATCAAAATTGCTAGCTTTCATTGGGATTCTATATGCTCGTGGGGCATATGAAGCCAGAAACTTGAAGGTTTGTTATTTATGGAATAAGCAATGGGGACAAGTTTTTTTAGTGTAGTGATGAGTAAAAATGATTTCACAGATATTTTACGATTTCTTCATTATGCTAAGAAAAGTATAAGAAGTCAAAAATTACAAGCAGATAAATTCTTTAGTATTTTTTCTCATAATTCAATATGTTGCTTCCGTGTACGTAGCGGTCAATGTAAATTGCTATCCAATGTGTTCCAGGCCTTATATCGGGGTGGGTATTTAGTTGGGGGTTTTTTATGTATAATATTTTTCTTTATGAATAAGTACGTTGTGAAATTATTTTATATTTTATTTACATATTTTGAATAACATAATTTAAGTTTATTGAAATATTTGAAAACTACAAGGAAAATTACGAGCCTCATACCAATTCAAAAATATATCTTAGTGAATGCAAAAGATATAGAAACAAAAATGGAAAGTAAATTAAAATAAAATGCCAAGAATTCTATATTTTTGGGATTTATTTAATAATTATTTTAAAAGCAAATATGGCGATAGCAAATACAGAAATATTTACGTATTATATAACTAGACGATATATTATTTGACAAACATTTATTTTTAAATACTGTGTACATTTATCTTTGAAATAATACACTACAAAATTAACAGTCCCACATTATATTTATAAATTAATTGGATACATTTATTTAATATACAGTATTAATATAATTTGAAATTAAAAATGCATTTTATTTTAATCTAAGAAGATGAGAACTATTCTATTTTAAGTTATTAACAATAATAGTTGAAATGATTGAAATGAATATGTTATTATTTTTAAATAACTGCACAATTAGTGTAAGTATGTATAGTTATTTAAATTTTATTGGAAAATATGAAATAAAAAATGAATTTTACTTACACCTTAAAAGATAAGGTATTATGACATTTTCAGTGTTATTAGAAATACTGGTTGAAAATGTTAATATGAATATTTAATTACTTTTGAATATCTGTGAAATACGGGAAAATTACATTTTAACATCTTTTAAGTAGGGGAGACCGGTGTCAATTCTAACAGGTGTCAAATGTAACAAAAGTGAATAACAGAGTCATCTTTTCGAAATAAATTAAAACGCGCTTGCAGAGTGAAGCAGAAAGAGTCCTACCTCTTTGGTGTTCAGTGTGATTACATGCGCGTACATACAGCGCCTATTATTCATGAATGTCTGTCAATCTACAGAAAAGTAAATGCAGATAGTAACATACATTGTTTATTAATCCCTATAAGTTCTCTGCTCTGAAATATTTCAAGGTAAATATCAGTTTTTGAGTTATATTTACTTTTATTTTTCATTGATATCATTTCCAGTCATTAATTAATAAATACAAAAAAAACAAATAATATCTGTATAGGTTAAGCGGTGTCAATTGCAACACATGTCAAGGTGTCGATTGTAACGTGTTACATGTGCTTTTCTAACAATAATCTTTTCTCTAGTTTAATGAAAATGGTTAAACCCAGGCCAAGAAAGACCGACAGGGGATTAATACCGAAAATAATTTATGAAGTAATATTCTTGCTGGTTTCTCTTGCACTGGGATATGGCCCTTTAACCGAGAAATTTTTAGTGATTGTGATTTTGCTCCATCTGTTGTAACCGACAGACCGTTAGATAACAAGGATTCAACGTCTGAAAATTATATGCCTCGAATTCAAAATGAGAGTCAACCAGAGCCATCAACAATCAGTCCAGAAAGACAACCAGGACCATCGACTGCTAGATACACTACTCCTTCGCCACAATTACTTCCGATCTGTAATAGTTCTGCAAAATTAATTACGCCTGAGAATCTGAAGCCATTACCTAAAGGCGATTTCACTATACCCAAAAAAGGAAGAGGAATAAAACGAAAAACTGCAATGCTGACAAATACGCCAGAGAAACTCTTAATTCAAGAACAAAATTTAAAGAAAATTCCAATTAAGCATAATCTTGATCATGATACAAATTTCAAGGAAAAACAGCTACTATCGAAAACAAAAAAGATCATGAGCAAAGAAAAGAAAACAGTCCCGAAAGTAACAGTCGCAGATTACTCTTCAGATGACTCCGATGAGGAAACTCACTGTTTGGTATGTGGTGGTCCATATTCTTCGAGCACAGAAGATTGGTTGCAGTATCGAGAATGTAAACAATGGGCACATTTAAATTGTACGATCAAAGACCCATATTATATTTGCCTAAACTATCCCGACAACGATTAAAGACATTACCAGCAGAATATGTGTTTTGTTTCTTTTTAGTTTGTTCTCAATTTTGTAATTAATAATAAAGAAATGTTTTTTTTTTTTTCAATAATTTCTTCTTTTATCTATTATCTTATTTTATTTCATCACTATTAAAATTTGTTACAATCAACACTGGCCCTGTTACTATTAACACCAGTTAGGTGGCAATTGTAACATTTGTAGTGTCTGCCTAAAAATCCTTATATTTTTATATGTGTAATATTTACAAAAGTTTTAAATTCAAAATATTATTGACTAAGGTGGACAAGTTTTCATGCAGGTAATTTCAAAATTTCGAAACGTAACATTAACTCGTGAAAAATAAAAATTTAAATTTTGTAACAATTGACACCGGTCTCCCCTATATGTAATTCAAAGACTTTGAAAATAATTTTTTATGGTTAATACAAAAACTGTGTACATTATACAAATTCTATAATAACCAAAATTTTACAAGTTATTGGTAAGACAGTAATTGACCATATATTTACAGAAGAAAGCAATTCTTGTAAGCTGATGAAAATATTTGGTGAAATAAATAATGATTACGTATAAAATCTTTGCTTTTTGAAGAAAATGTAATTGAAATAGAAAGATGTCTACGTTATACAAATTCTGCAACGTTAACAAAATTTTACAAATTATAGGCGAGGTACTTTAATATTATAAAACGATACACTTATTTCCACACAAATAAGAATATTTCAATCTAACGCAACCTATGTTATACGAATAGTAAATGTAAAGTTTAAAAAGTGCAGGCGTGGTGGCCGAGCGTGTTAAGGCACATCTCTAAACATACTGTGACGTCACCCGAACCAAGGTTCGTTAGTTCGAATCCGCCTGTCGACAATGTGTGATTTGTCGTAAAATAATAAAAAAATACAGTTACATGTATTTATCACACTCGGGCGCTATAAACTAGCCACTTGTACGCCTTAAATAATATAGCATTTGACGACGAAAACCGGCTGTACGGCAGTGTAAAAACTGCGGCTCGGTGTGTCCGGTAGGCCCAGGCCCGATTTGGGCTGTAGCGCCATCAGAAGAAGAAGAAGAAGAAAAAGAAGAAAGTTTAATACTACCGAGTTATATATATATATATATATATATATATATATATATATATATATATATATATATATATATATATACAGGGTGAGTCGGGGAAGACGCCCCCCCCTTTAACTTTTTTATTATGAGTAATAGAAAAAAATGGTTCATATGAAAGTTTTATTATTTTAAATATACTATTTGATGGCAGATGTAGATATTTTTTATAAAGTCAGGTTTACAAGATACGACTATCAACTTTTATTTTTTAAATAGCAACCTATAATTATTTTACTAAAATAAAAACCGCCATTTTTTTCTCTTTTCAACGGTGTATTATTTTTTATTAATGTATCTGAAAAAATTCGAGAAAAATAAGAAAATTGAGAAATACTAGAAATAATTTTTATACAAATATTATAGGTGGCTATGTGAAAATAAACAAAATGTAACAGTGTTAAATTAATGTCAAAAAAGTATACATTTGCTGGTTACTTTATTTAACTTATTTTGCAAACAATAAAAAAAACGTTTTCAAATGTTTACGAAAGAAGAATTAATAGATATGATTCTAATAATTGGTGAATCGACTGGAATCATGAGAAGGGCAAAAAGAATTTACCGGGAGCGGTTTCCTAGACGTCGGCAACCGAGTTTAAGATCACTGAGGAGGATTTTTACCCGATTTCGAGAAACAGGGTCAGTAGAAAAACCAAAACGAAATACATCTAATATTATAGTAAATGAAGAAACCGAAATTATGGTTTTGGCTTCTGTTTACGAAAATCCTCATGTCAGTACGAGGAATTTATCAAATTTAATTGACATTAGCCAAAGTTCTGCGTCTAGAATTTTAAGAAAACATAAATTTCATCCTTACACAAGAATTGCACGGTGAAGATTTTAATAATAGAATTCGATTTTGCAATTGGGCGATGGAAAATATTAGACGAAATCCGCTGCTATTATCTAATATTTTATTTACGGATGAGGCTACTTTTAAAAGTAATGGTTGCGTAAATAGGCATAATATGCATTATTATGCAACTGAAAATCCTCACTGGATGCGGAACGTCGACAGCCAGAGGGTATGGTCCTTGAATGTTTGGGGTGGCATAATAGGAGATTTTGTTGTTGGTCCACATTTTTTTGAAGGTCTATTGAATGGAGACGGTTATTTAATTTTTTTAATAATGATCCTCCCGGAATTATTGGAAGATATTCCATTAAATGTCCGCCAAAATTTGATATTCCAACATGACGGAGCGCCACCACATTATGCCGGTAATGTTCGGAATTATTTAAATAATCACTGGAGGGGACAATGGATAGGACGAGGTGGACATATTTCATGGCCAGCAAGATCTCCTGACCTTACGCCTATGGACTTTTTTCTTTGGGGATACGTCAAGGATCTTGTCTACCAGAAGATACCTACAGATGCAGAAGACATGAAAGAGCGTATTCGAAATGCTTTCCAAAATATTTCGCGAAACATGCTGGCAGATGTTCGAACACATCACGTTCAACGCTTAAATTTTTGTATTACAGAACATGGTCGTAATTTTGAACATTTGTTTTAAGTTGTTTTTGTTACTGAATTTGTTGCTTTAGTTTGTTAAGTTGTATAACACTGTTACATTTTGTTTATTTTCACATAGCCACCTATAATATTTGTATAAAAATTATTTCTAGTATTTCTCAATTTTCTTATTTTTCTCGAATTTTTTTAGATACATTAATAAAAACTAATACACCGTTGAAAAGAGAAAAAAATGGCGGTTTTTATTTTAGTAAAATAATTATAGGTTGCTATTTAAAAAATAAAAGTTGATAGTCGTATCTTGTAAACCTGACTTTATAAAAAATATCTACATCTGCCATCAAATAGTATATTTAAAATAATAAAACTTCCATATGAACCATTTTTTTCTATTACTCATAATAAAAAAGTTAAGGGGGGGGGGCGTCTTCCCACACTCACCCTGTATACCGGGTGTAACATGGAAACCTGGCCATAGGCGGTTAACATGGGAAATCAGTTTTTCCTTGCGCAAAAGTGGCCAATTCATTTTAGACAAAAATGCTTCAAATAAAAGTTGTAGAGCTTGAAATTATGGATCTAAATCAGTTTTCAGATTTTATTTTGCACGTTTTGTAAGAGAAATAATCGCATTAATATTTTATAAGAATTTCTACTTTATAGTGATAGCCATGGAATTGAGACAAAATGATAAACAAATGTATGACGTTTTAACTGTCAGAAAAGTTTAGTTTTAAATGGATTTCTGATTTATTTAAGTAACAACTTACCCCAAGCAAATATTTTTGCAAATCTAAATAACGATATTTTAAAAATGTTGCACCGATATTCGACGGAGACGTAAAAAACCTGTCTAATTTTATTAATACTATAGATGAGATGTGTACATTAATAATACAAACTAATCCCTCTGAAATAACACGTACAATAGTAGTAATGACTTTAAAGAATAAAATTAAGGGTAAAGCAGCTCAAAATTAAAATATGAGTTCTATTAACTCATGGACAGCATTAAAAGAACACTTATTACAAAATTTCTCTGATACACGATCCGAACACACAATTATGTACGAAGCTACATAGCACTTTAAACAATCAAAGGAAAGCATTGTTGAGTATTACAATAAATTTAATGAATTATTTTTAATTTATAAATAAAAAATCGAATGCAAATTCACAGCAGAACTAAGTACAGGTATAGTAGGTAACTCGTTACAATATTTTGTGCAATGTTTCATTAACAATTGCAAAGAACCTTTTAGAAGTCAGTTATCCGCACGTAATCCGACTAAATTAACAGAAATTTTAAATCCTGTAACTAATGATTTGCAGTATATCTATGTACAACAAAAAATTAATCAAGTTCAAAATCAAAATCAGAAACCAGTTTATAAAAATCAAATTCACTTTAACCCACCAAAATACCAATCTCCAATGCACCGATTTCCTTTCCAACAATCACAACAATCATACCAACCAAAGCCTTTTGCACCATCTACAAATATCAGAAATGCGACAAATAGAAATCCTACTCCTATGAGTATACAATCACGAGAGGTACCACGCCAAAATTATATTGCTGAAGAATTATTCCATCAAAATTTAGAAAATGAAAACGAATCCCAAAATCAAGATGAATTTCTTGAAACCGAACAAAATCTCGAGATCGAAAACGACAACGAATATATTGAAACTACCGAAAATGAAAATTTTCACGTAGACAAATCACCCACATTGAGTCTTTAACAAACAATTTTAGCAAATTACCGTTCATTCAAGTGTCCCAATTTAAAATTCTTTTAGATACTGGTTCTACACAGAACTATGTACACCCAAAATTATTAAAATCAAATACAACAAAATTCCCTGAAAAATTTATAATACACACCTGTAATGGAAAATCTACTGGTTCAGAGTTTACCTTCTTCAAATATAAAAATTATAATTTGAAATCTTATATATTTAATTTTCATATAGACTTTGATATTTTAATAGGCGTACCGGGAATACAATTATTAAAAGCAAAATTTAACTTTGAGAAAGAAGAAGTAATATTCTTAAATAAATATAAGTATAAATTTCAGTATTTAAATCAAAGAAATGAAACAAATTTTAATATGGAAATTAATAACCAACAAATTAGAGACGAACATTTAAATGATAACGAAAAAGAACAATTAACAAAACTTATACGTAAAAATAAAGATCTTATTCTAAAAGAAGACCAAAAATTAACCTTTACTAATAAAATTAAACATCATATAAAAACCACTGACAATATCCCTGTCTATTCTAAACAGTACAAATACCCTGAAATATATAAAGTAGAAGTACAAAATCAAGTAGAAAATATGTTAAAAGACGATATAATACAACACTCATACTCCCCATGGTCGTCACCTATATGAGTTGTTCCTAAAAAGCAAGACGCCTCAGGCAAACAAAAATTCAGAATGGTAGTTGATTATCGTAAACTGAACGAGAAGACAATCGATGACAAATTTCCTATACCTGACATAACCGAAATCCTTGAAAAAATTGGCAAATCAAACTACTTTACTACTATCGACTTAACATCAGGCTTTCACCAAATTGAGGTACATTCTGACGATATTCCAAAAACTGCTTTTTCGACAAATTCCGGGCATTACGAATTTAAGCGTATGCCTTTCGACTTAAAAAACGCGCCATCAACCTTTCAAAGATTGATGAACTTTGTATTAAAAGATTTAGTTAACAAAATTTGTTTTGTATATCTCGACGATATAGTAATACTGTTGGAATCTGGGATTCGGTAGGAATTATATTGAATGAAAATACGCGTACTGTATATGAAAAAACGGTTTATTGACCAAACATGTAAAAGTATATTGTGACAACTGCGAATACAAAATACATAGTTACAGGAAAAACAACAAAATAATAGAACAACAATTCAAAGGCCACGGACGCTCGGATCGCTCAGTGACATCAACTTCAACACTTCCCCTCGATCCGATCTCCGACTCTTTTCATGAGCCCTAGCAACTCCATGCACCGTCGGTGGCTGTCTCTCGGCAGCGGTTTCGTGAGAACGTCGTACTCTTGAATCTCCATTCCCAGCTTGGCTGCTAAAGCGACGACCGCTCTGATGGATCCCAGCCGGGCGACGGGTGCGTACGTCTCGTGGAAGTCTCTGCCGTAGCGTTGAGCGTAGCCTTTTGCCACCACCCGAGCCTTTCGTTTCTCCAAGGCTCCTCCGGTGCCGAACTTGTTTCGCAACACGAAACGACTTCCGATTACCTTCAGCGCCTCGGATCTTTCGACGATCTCCCAGGTGTCCTTCTCCAGGATGGATGCCATCTCGCTTGCCATGGCCGACAACCACTCGTCTCGCTTCGAACCTTTCAGCGCCTGATTGACCAGAACTTCGGTGATGAAGGCGAACTCCTCTGGCTGCTCCGCGACTGCTCTGGCAACTGGATTTGCCTTGCGTGGTCTGCCGCGCTGTCCCGTCCGGATCAGCCGTGGCCGGCCGCGTCCTCGTGCTGGTATCTGAGACGCGTTGTTCTCCGTCTCATCTATTGCCTCATCGGAGTCCTTCCCGGCGCTCTGCCACTTCTCGTCCGGGTCCCCCGAGGACACCTCGATGATGTCGTCTTCGTGCGTGTCGTGGTCTCGGTTGCGGGTGCCCGTTGCCTCTCGATGCAGGTCCAGGATGATTTCAGAGATTGGACCCTGCGTTTCTTCGCCCTCTGGAAATTCTTCTTCCCCTGGCTGCTTTCCCTGAGAACAAAAAATGTCGAGGTTTTCGGTCGACGGACTCGGGAAATTCCGGAGGAACTTCACGTCCCTCGTCACTTCGATCTTCCTGCTTTCCGGCAGCCAGACCTTGACTGCCTTGGACTCCGAACTGTAGCCCAGGAACACTCCTTTCCTGGATCGTGGCTCCATCTTCCCCTTGTTCGGCGACCGGTCCATGACGTATGCCTCGCAGCCGAATGCCTCGAAGCCAAATACGTCCGGGACCCTCCCGAGCCACTTTTCGTGCGGCGTTGCTCCATTCAGCTTGCTGGTCGGCGCACGATTTCGTATGTAGTTGGCCGTATTCACGGCCTCTGCCCAGAATCCTGACGACAGGCCTGACTGGATGAGCAGGCACCGAGACATATCGAGTAGCGTCCAATTGCGTCTCTCTGCGACGCCGTTTTGCTCCGGATTGTATGGAGCCGTCAGCCGTCGCGTGATTCCGTGCTTCTCCAGGTACCTGTCGAATTCGCCGTTGACGTACTCTCGCCCGTTGTCCGTCTGGAGCTGTTTCACCCGCCGTCCGTGCTGCGTTTCGATGAACGTCCTGAAACGTTCGAACTCTTCCAGCACCTGGTTTTTGTTCCTGACGAACCTGACCTCGCACCATCCAGAGCAATCGTCGATAAAGGTGACGAGAAATCTCTTGCCGCCGTTCGACTCGACTCGCATCGGGCCGCACACGTCGGAGTGAATGATTTCCCCCGGTTCGGTCTTCCTCGCCGATGCCTTCGGGAACGGTGCGCGGCTCATCTTCCCCTGCATGCACGTAGCGCACTCGAATTCCTCGTCGATGTCCAGCACATTCGCGCCTTGAATTCGCCCCGACTTAATGGCTTCGCGAAGCGACCGCGCGTTCTAGTGCCCCATCTTCACGTGCCAGTCTTCGAGGGAATTCTTCTCAGGGGTTGATCTGGTTTTTGCTGATTCTAGGACTTGGTTGCACTCTCGGACTTTTTTCCCACGGAGACAATATAGCCCGTTTTCGCGGTTCGCGGTGATCAGCACGCGCCCGTCGTTGCCCACGACTTCCGCTTTCGTGTTGTCGAACACGACTTTGTGGCCTTTGTCCGTAATCTTTGCGACCGAGATTAGATTCGATCGTAAATCGGGCACATATAACGCGTCGCTGAATTTAATTGTTTCGCCGCGTCCGTTTACACTTATCGCGGCTGACGCCGTACCCCGTCCTAGGACGTCCGTTTTTGTAGCGTTCGCGAGGTTTAGTTGACCGTGCTTACCACTTTGGTCTATTTCCACGAAGGCTTCAATGTCCTTGCACATGTGCGATGTGCACCCGCTGTCGAAGCACCACGTGTCGCGTCCCGTGTCACTTCCCGCACGAAATGTCATTTCGGTCGACGCGTGATGAGTCGCCTCGTAACAGTCGTTTGTTACCGTTTTCGCACTGGACTCCTTCTCGGGAGACTTGCAATTCCTAGCTCGATGCCCGATTCGACCGCACTTGAAACATTTCATCTTTACGTCGCCCTTGGAGGCGCCGCACGCGTTTGTTTTTCGCGCACTTTGTTTATTATTGTCGGGCCTTTTTACGAACATCGCATTTTATGTCCTTCGGCTCGAGCCGCCGCGCGCGTCTTGCTCTTCCGCGACCTTTATACAAAGTGTATCGACCGTGGGCAACGTATCGCGCGATGACATAGCGCACCTGAAATTTTCAAATGATTCCGGCAGACTACGTAATAGCATCACGGCCAAAAGATCCTCGTTGATCTCAATCTCGAGTTCCGCAAGCTTGTCAACGGTGTCTCCGAAACGTCGGCAATATTCCCGCGCGTCGTCCTGTTCGACCATCTTCAAGGACATCAATCTATTCATCAAAGCGATCTTCCGTGCAGGCGCTTTTGATTGGTAAATGTCTTCCAACTTTTTCCAGATATCGTTGGACGTTTGGCAAGACTTTACCTGCTTCGTCTCCGCAGAACTCATGGCAAGGATTATGTCGGACTGCGCCTTCAGGTCTGCGTCGTCCCATAGCTCCGCCGTCGATGTGTTGTTCGTCGGCCGCTGTATTTTCCCGCACACGTAGCCCCACGCGTCGTTCTTTATTAGGAGCGCCCACATTTGGATTTTCCACGTGTCGTAGTTCGTTTTACTGAGTGTTTCGAAACGCATTCCCGTCGACGAACTCATCTCGAATTTTAGTTTGAATGTCCGAAAACTTTTTTTTCCTTTCCGCGAGTTTCACTTTCACTATCGCGCGCCTGGGCCCATAACCTGTTGGAATCTGGGATTCGGTAGGAATTATATTGAATGAAAATACGCGTACTGTATATGAAAAAACGGTTTATTGACCAAACATGTAAAAGTATATTGTGACAACTGCGAATACAAAATACATAGTTACAGGAAAAACAACAAAATAATAGAACAACAATTCAAAGGCCACGGACGCTCGGATCGCTCAGTGACATCAACTTCAACAAATACTAGGGACCTCTCTTCAAGAGCATCTAGAAAATATTGAAAAGGTTTTTACAAAATTACGGGAAGCAAATTTAAAAATACAATTGGACAAATGCGAACCGTTTACAAACTGTTTAAAGAAAAATAATTAAATAGATATCAACAATAAAGAATATAGAGAATGTTTTGAAAAATGTAAGACACTTTTATCTAATGATCCCATTCTCCAATACCCAGACTTTACAAAAGACTTTATACTTACGACAGACGCAAGTTACTATGCCATAGGCGCAGTGTTGTCACAACGAGACATAAATAATAAAGACCGTCCTATTGCCTTTATATCACGCACGTTAAATAATCATGAAATCAACTACAGCACAATAGAAAAAGAAATTTTCAGTATTGTATGGTCCACGAAACAATTTCGTCCGTATCTGCTAGGACATAAATTTAAAATAATTACAGACCATCGTTCACTCGTCTGGCTAAACTCTCTTAAAGAGCCAAACCAAAAACTAATACGTTAGCGATTAAAGTTAGAGGAGTTCAACTATACTATTGAATATAAAAAGGATCTCAAAATGATGTAGCCGACGCACTTTCTAGAATTAAACCTAAATTTGAAATTAAATATCATGATACTGATATATTTGAATCAAATAACCCTTTAGTTCATTGTATTTCAAAAGATTTAGAATTATCTTAAGGATTTGCTAGACAAGTTAAAGAAAAATATCCTATTGAAAAATTATTTAATTTAGATAACAAAATCTTTATTCAAAAACAACCAAGATTAATATTACATTTAATTACTACAGATCTGTATTATAAAAAACCAATAATTCAAAAAATAACAAAATGTTTAGAAAAACTTTTAGAATTCTGTATACAAAACGATATTGATCAAATCGATTTACCTCGCATATGATCAGGATTAGATAAAAAATCATGGACAAAAATAGAAAACTTAATAACTGAAATTTTCGGAAATACGTCCATAATTTTTAATGTTTTTAATAAACCAAAAGAGTTAGAAATAAATTTAAACTCCGACACTGACTCAATCATTGTTGAAACCGGCTCAGATAGCGAAACTACAGACACCGCACATTCAGACGACGAGAAACCAATAAACGGATTATCTTACTTAGATTCTCCTATCAACACCTGTAAAAATCAAATCGTAGTCAAAGAGACAAACGGAAAGAACGAAATTAAAATAAATAAATTATTTGATAACAAAATTCAACGGCTTTATTTTTATTTAAATTAAATAAATTGTAATCAGATAATAATGAATTATATAAATAACTATTTACAGCCAGGTATTACATATTATTGCCTAATTCCTGACATTTTTAAATTAAATTTTAACGGCGTATTACAAACATACTTTGACGCAGGAAGTTACAAACTCGTATTCTGTAAGAAAATGACTAATGACATAGAAAATAAAGAAGATCAACAAATTACCATAAAGACCTATCATGAAAGTAGCATTGAAGAGGCTGGGAGCCATTTTGAATATTATTTATAAAATCATTTTGTTGTTATTAAGTGTTCCTTATTCTTATTTTCTGTATTATTATGACAAAAAAATATTATTTCGTTTAATAATAATAATTACAATTGTTTTAGTTAATTGTTTTATTTCAAGTCACAGTCATGGCTCACTATTCTCTTTCCGATTTGGTGTATAATAAAGTGCCCGCCATTTTACTTTTTAATAATGTAACATATGGATTATTTTACATGATTGTAAAGCAAATTTGATGCACTTTTCAAATTTGTAAAAAAATATAGTATGTTCCATTTGAAATTTCAAAGTTGATATTAATTAATATCATGAATTTACATCCGTCATCAACTAGCTTACATGTTGCTGTATAAATCATGTTATATGAAAGAAATTGCTAAGTTGATAAATAAGCGAGATATTTGCTGGGTCTATTAAAATATAACACCCTGTATAAAGTCAGATAAAAACAACATTAATGCACAGACGGACATAGAAAACTTAAGCAATATTTATTGCAAGTTAATAAAAAAATCAGTGTGTGTAATTATACTAGTTCCCACAATACATTTTTGTATTTTATTTTGCCTAACTACATTTTATCATTCTCTTTTAATTCGTTTTTATTTATACTTAAAAATTTATTAATTTTTACTTACAAGGTAAAATTGAAAATAATCAAGATGGTTTTGCTCCTTCGTCGTCTTCGGTATTGTATTTATTTATTACTTCCTTTTTTATTTATCAAACGAAAGAATATTTTTTCAAAATTGAATATGTTTTTAAAAATCAAATAAATGTTATACTATCAAAAATATTATATATAAAGAACGAAGAAATCAAGCACATTGTCATTACCTGCAAAAACCGGTCATGACATACGAAACGCGTGGCGTCTCTCTTTCGCGTTCGCTGTTGAGAGAGAGAGAAAAGGAAGCACTATTCGGTTATTCAACTAAAGTGGGCTATAGAATGTTAGGCTGACTTCGATCTGTTTGCACAAATCGTTCATATTTTTGTAAAAGAAGTATTAATTTTTGGAATTTGATTTTCTAAATAATTATGAATATAAGTTATTATATTTATATAGTTTTGGAGTAATGTCTTTTGATCAGAGATTTGTTCTAATAGAATAGATTTTAATTTCGATACTTTTATGAATTCTTAATATATGGGGCTAATATTATAATTGAAATATATAATTTATTCTGAGGGTTTTAATTTACATTGTCCTAAATCGGCCAGGCAGAATCCGTTATCTTGTGAGATATTTTTTCATGCCTAGTTGCTTTTAATTTTTACTTTTCCTAATGTTGAGTCATATTCTCTTATTTTTATTCTCTCAAATAATGGGTTTCTAAATTTCTTTAATAATCTATAATTCTTTTTAACAGACATTTCTCTTGGTATCTGTAAGGGGTTATAGTTTTCTTTATGACGTTTTTGCTTTTCTGTTTCAATTTTTATTTTAGTGATTTCAAACAATTCAGTTTGTTCGTTTTTATATTGTTGGATTAATTCTTCATTTATGAGGGGAATAATTTTGTTATTTTTTTCAAACAATGTTTCGTTAGGGGTTAACTTTGTAATAGAGTGTTTTTTTAAATATTATTATGGGCTAATATAACTGATTCTAATTTTTGTTTTTCTAAATTATTTAAATGTTCATTTCTGATTTGGATATTATTATTTTGTTTTAGTATTTCTGGATAATTATCTAATTGTCTTTCTTTTCCCTGTATTTTAACGGTATTTTTTACAAAGTCAATTTGTATATTTAAATCTTTGAATGCTTCTATGCGTAGGAGTAGGTTATATTCTTTGTGAAAATTATGGATATAACATTTTACTGGAATTTTATTTAATTTTCTTATAACATATTCGCTTGTTGTAGTTTTTCCGTTTACGGTTTTACAAGTACATTTTTCATGATACAATTCATATTTTTTATTTTGACTAATTCTGGGGTTATTAAGTTTATACTAGAGCCTGTATCAAAGAGAATAATATAATTTTGAATTTTTAGCGACGGTAAGTCATGCTTGACATTACGTGTTTGGTTTGTCTTCGTCGTTTATCTCTAAAAAAGGATCTTCATCTACTTCGATTTCGTCTTCGTGTTCGTGTTCAAATTGTTCTGGTATTTCTGTGTCGTTAGTTTCGTCAAGATTATAATTTTGCCTAATTGTTTGCGTTGACATAGGTTGTATTATGCGAGTCTGTTGTGTCATGGGTCATGGTTGAAAATTAAGTTTTGTTTCGTAAAATTTTTTAATTTTTTTTTAAGTCTTGGTGCGAATTGTGTTGGTTGGTTATTAGCTGTGTTAAATGAAATGGGTTTTGACGGGAATTGTTGACCAGGAAATTTCTTAGGGGGTATATTAAATGAAAAATTTGATTTTTCTTTTAGCATTGGTGATTGATGTATAAAATTAAATTCATTTCGTAAGAGTATTTCGCATTCTTCTAGAGATTTAGGTTGTTTTACGATAAAAGATCCTCGTATAGTAGTTGGTAATAGTGAAATAAAATATGTTACTATTAATTTTTTATTTTCTTTAATTATTGCATTTTTCTGCAGTTGGTTATATTCTGTTAAAAGGATTTTTGATTTATATTGTGCAAATTTTTGTGAGATAAGCTCTAAAGTTTTATCTGAACTAATTTTATTTCTAATTTGTAATATTTCTAGTAAGATAGTTTCTGTCGTACTTTTGTCACAGAAATTATTTGTTAGGTACGTTTTTAATTCTATCCAAGTTGTGAATTTATTTTCCGCTAATAATTCGGCGGCTTTGTGAGTGAGTTTATTTTTTATTAAACCGAACATATATGTTTGTTGGATATTACTGAGTGTTCCATTAGTTAATGAATAACCTTGTTACAGATGGGGATGTTGCTGGTCTGTCCCCTGGACAGGCCAAGACATTGTTGGGGAACCGAGCGACTGAAGTTTGGCAAGACAGGTGGGATCGTTCGGAGAAGGGTAGGGTGATCTACTCCTTCATCCCGGACGTGACTTTTGCCACAAGAACGAAGTGGTTCGACCCCAGTCTCGGGAGACCTGGGAGCATGTTTTGGGTGAGTGCCCGCTTTATGCGGACATTCGGGATCTGCATGCTTTGGGAGTAGTTAGACAAGGAGCAGGGCTCCACGTCGCGGGGATGTTGGGCAGCGAGGTGTGCTACAGGGAGGGAGAGGCTTTCGCGCGCGAAGCCTTTGGGCGGCGGGCAGCGGCGGCGGATATACGCGGGGTGAGAAGGGGTGTGAATGGTGATGGATGAAGGAGTGACAAGGCTGGGGCGCAGGAGGAGGACGCGGTGTGGATTTGTGGCAAACCTGCTCTGCTGAATCTCGGGCATGGCAACCCTGCGCCTTCCGAGCCACGGACGAGGGGTGGGTTGACTAGTCAGCCCGCTCTTGGGAGAGTTGGCGCCTTCCACGTACTCGTAGCTGACGCAGGGGCAGTGGTTACGCTGTTGGGGAGTTGCAACCCCACGTCCCCAGCTACGCAGGGAGCAGTGAGACATCACTGTCAGGCGCTGTGTGCGGCTGCTGGTGGTGTCGAGCTATTTGAGATGTGGCGGTCTCACGTTCCCGAGTTAACGTAAGGGGCAGTCGGGTGTCGATTCATCCCCGCGGACGGCATCAGGCTGTTACGGTACGGTGGCCGTACGGCCCCTAGCCACGCAGGGGATGAGGAAGTCCTATCGCTTGCGGTAGGGAGGGATCTCATCGGGTGTAGCGAACCTGCGTCCCCAAGCTAATAGGCCGGAGAGGAGGAGGTGCAAGACCTGCCGGCACCCGACCAGAGGCTATTTGGTAGCACGGGGATTGATTCCAGCCCCGGGGGTGAGTAATCGCCCTCGGATCAATCATGGGTTTGGAAACAAAGGTGCGGGTATGTGGTTGAAAGCCTATGTAGGCTGATGTCGGCAACGGCATCGACGGGCGAGCAGCGTACTGCTCGGGTACTGGCCCGCATAGTCAGTAGGGATTTAGATAGGTCCCCTCTCACAAGAGAGGCCGAGGGGCTTGCCCCCCAAAGCATTCTGGTAGACATCGGTCGTATACCTGGTGTACGCTCAGATGTCGCGATGATTGGGCGTATCCCAATCCCGAGCCCATGGGGGCCGTGGCGGATAGAACCGCAAGGCAGGTGCCGCCACGGAAAAATATAAGACACACTCACTCCATGAAGGTGGGGTGATTCTTATGTACATCGTCTACAGCGGATATAAAATTGTTAAGAATTTTAATATTTCCGTCATATGGAGGAATAATTTCTGATAGATTTTTAAGTATGTTCAACTTCTTAATCTGAGTTTGAATTAAGATATTCTGATTCTGATGAACTACTACTATTCATTAATTTGTGTGTTGAGACTGTGCCGGTCTCTCGATACTTTTATTACTAGTATTTGCTAGAAGTATCCCTTTGTGTAATAATTTTATAAATTTGTTAGTTAATATAAATAACTTACAATGGTAGTAATAATACAATTGTGGATAGATGCTTTACGGGCATCACCGGGTTCTTGTCTTCTTGTGATTCTTCAGGAGGACAGCAGATGTTTTCGGACGACGTGGACCAGTTGCGGAACAGAAAGTTCTTCTCGTACGAAGAGGACGTGATCTCGTAATGGAACAGCAAGTTGTCGATCTGGTGTCTTCTCTTAAAGATGGGCCGTGGTTAGGCCCTGATGGGCTTAGGTTGAAGCCGGTTATTTATTGGTTTATTCAGAGTAAAGAATTAAAATTCACCACACAATAGATTTTTGTGTCTCTCTGAAACCTACCAGAACTGCGCCAATTAAATATTGATTTATTTAATATTTAATAAAAAAATATTTATTAATTTTTTGTTGCACTACAATGATATGTACGTGTGCATTCAAGAAGTTACAAGAGCAAGTGAACAATCTTATCTTATGAGACGTGCTATTTATCCTATTTCTAACTTAGTGGAAAACTACTGGGTGTTTGGCTGATGCAGCAAGTCACAACTTACAATGTTTGTGAAATAATTTCAAGGCCTTACATAATTTATATATATATATATATATATATATATATATATATATATATATATATATATATATATATATATATATATATATACATATGTACACTCAGAAAAATGCCAGAGAAGAAAACACTGCCCTGGCAAATTTTCGATAAACGCAAGGTATGTCAATTAAGTAATGATACTGGCAACGTAGCGTTCGATCTGGCAACACTTGGAATGCAGACTTGGAGGGGCGACAGATGAATATGTGATACTCCTTCAATACGAGGTTGAACTTGCTACAGTAATTTAGTTGTTCCCAGAATTTTTTTTCGTGATATTAGTTTTTCTACTGCGTTCTAAAAATGAGTAACATAAATTTCTAGGAACGGCGTGCTATCAAGTTTTGCTTCAGACTTGGGCACAGTGCAACAGATACTTTTGCAAAACTTCAGCAGGCCTTCGGAGACAGTATTTTGGCAAAGTGGTATTAGGTATTTTCAGAAGGAAGAGAGTCGATTGAAGATGAACCACGCAGCTGAAGGCCTTCATCTTCAAGATCTAATGACATTGGCGACAGAATTAGGGATCTTGTGCGTTCAAATCGTCGGTTGACAGTCAGAATGATCGGAAAAGAGTTGAATTTGACACACACCACTGTTCATCAGATTTTAACCAATGAATTGTGGATGAGAAAAATTTGCACAAACATATTTTTTAAAAACATTTGGCAGTACCGAAAGGACATGAGGGAAAAGTGCCTTTTTGGAATCGGTAGAAAATTATCTCCATTTTTGGGAACGTGCCATTACTGGTGACGAATCTTCAGTGTATGAGTATGACCCGGATATCAAGCGTCAAAGCATGGAATGCCACAATTCAATATCTCCAAAGTCCAAAAAAGCAAGAGTAAGCATATCAAAGATCAAATGCATGCTGAATAGCTTTTTCGATATGCAGGGAATCATCCTAAAGAGTTCTTGCCTCAAGTCCAAACGGTCAATCAACACTTTTCTCGGAAGAGTCTTGAAAAATTTCAAAAAAGGATGATGTGTGTGGGACCACACATCAAGAACAACTGGGTGTTGCATCACGACAATGCGCAGAAATTTCAATTAACCGAGTTTTGTGCCAGTAAAAACATTCCTGTGAAATGTAAAAGAAGTAATTTTGAGGTAGACAATATTGAATTGTAAATCTGTTCGAATATAACAATTGAAAAAAAAAATCAGTCTCATTATTTAATTTACCCACATCGTAACTATTATAAACTATAGACACGAGAAAATATATTATACCGTCAAATGTAAAATTTTTTTAGATACATTAATAAAAACTAATACACCGTTGAAAAGAGAAAAAATGGCGGTTTCTATTTTAGTAAAATAATTATAGGTTGCTATCTAAAAAATAAAAGTTGATAGTCGTATCTTGTAAACCTGACTTTATAAAAAATATCTACATCTGCCATCAAATAGTATATTTAAAATAATAAAACTTCCATATGAACCATTTTTTTCTATTACTCATAATAAAAAAGTTAAGGGGGGGGGGCGTCTTCCCAGACTCACCCTGTATATGTAGCTCTTAATATTATTATTTTTTTAAATATCTTATTGTATTTTGCCCTGTAAATGGACCTCTGTTGGGCAATAAATATTATTATTATTAAATGAATTTATGTGAACTAAAAATCTATTTATATAATTTTTTAAATAATAGTTATTCATATATTAAGGGAATAAATTAAGGTTTAATAAATTATGCCCGAGGTGAAGCCGAGGGCATTTTCAGTTGAGAGATTAACAAAGTTTATTCCAGAAAAGCATACAAAACTTTTTTCCCGACGTCCCGACTTTTAAATTTAAATAATTTAATTTAATATGCGTTCAGAAAATCAAGTCATGAAAAAAATTACATAAAAATTTGTTGTCAGGGAGATTGTTTATTTATATCGATAATTTTTTTTTCTGAAATCGTCAAGAAAATGCCTACTTTCCTGACGCATTTTAGTATGGAAAGTAAGTATTTACCAAAACATTTGCAAAACAGTCAGGTAAAGTACTTTCTTGATTAGTCAGGAAAGTACTTTACCTGACTCAAATAAATAAACTAAATAACTAAAAAAATTAATAAGATTTTTATTTATTTTTATCAATAACGTTAATACTAAATATACAGTTGCTTAAGTTACTAAAATTTATGCATGACACTGGCGAATTTGAAGCTAAATTATTTGTTGCAATCAATAAATTACTTGAAGATTCAGTGAATAAAATAAGCAAGTAGCACATTTTCTGACAAATTAGTTACTTTATTTTGCTTTTTCCAATCCATGAAAATTTCATACTCTTTATCATATCGGTCTTTGGACTTGCTCGATAATAAATTTTCAACAGCCGCAGTTGCTTGATTTAAGATTTCAGGAGGAGTACTTGATAATACCGCCTCATACTAATTTTCATCTATATTTTCCAACATTATAAAGAAATCTTCTCTCTCGACAATATTACTTTTGACACAAATATGTTCAATAGATTTTTCACAAAAGATGTTGTTTTAAACAACTTTTGTTATCACCTTGGATATGTAGTTTGCTGCCAATATGATTTTTACCAAACAATTGAACATTTTGAAATATTTATTATTAATTATATTGATAAAATATAAATATAACCAAATTAAATTTAAAAAAAAAACACTAGGTTAGTTTCAAATAATGTAAAGTTTATTTTACAATACGTATTTCGGTCGACTAGACCATCATCAGGTGAACAAGATATCTTGTGAGACTTTGCCAAGTGTTTATTTAATATTTTTTATGAAAATACTTTCTACAAATTAAATACTTGTTACATCACAGATTTTTTAAAACGCTTATATCTTTTACTCTCATTTATTTCACAACTGATAGGTTACAATTTTAATTAATTCTTTACCTGCACACCATCTTCGTCAAGTGGTATACTACGAGATGATCCTCTCTGAAGTTCCTTCTTCAAGCAATCTTTGTATTTCACATAATGCAAGATAGCCAATAATGATTTGACGTATGGAAAAGCGCTAAAGAGAAAATAAAAATGATTCCAAACAGAGAAAATTTTTGTAACAAGTATGGTTCAAGCAGCTTCGTTTAACAGCAAAATTCATAAAAGTTAATTAAACATCTGTACAGACTGGTTGATTTTTAATTGTACAACTTGTATCTGCTGAAATATTAAAGAAACAAGAGAAAGTTAAATATAAGACTTGTTTAATAGAACCTGGTATATAAAATAGGGCAAACTGTTTTTTTTTTCAAAGCCAACTTATTTTTTTCTGAGAAATATTTTACTTGGTTTTTAAAACATAATATCCTGTGTATCTTTGCATAATACTGTTCTAAACAATGTTTATTATTTGCAGATAGCGGTTTGTCTTTAAATTATACCTTAAAATACATTATATAACTTGGGGTCTAGTTCAACAACTAGAGGACCTCGACTATGCTGATGATATACAGGTTGTAACATAACTAAGGAATATTGATATTATCTCCTGAAATAATCATTTAAACTAAATAATTTATAAAGAAAAACATTTTAAAAGTATGCTTGCGGTAATTTGGCAATATCATATTTTTTATCGATTATCATTTTATCACTGTGAAAGGATGCGACATTTAAAAAAAATATCATACTATGATTTTTTTGATCCCATTTGAAAGAATAATTTTTTCTCTACTTATAGAAAAAAATCTGATGTGGACACCACATGACTTCCTTGTACGCGTATTATACTATACCTACATTTTTTTATTGCACATATTTGACGTAATTTGACATTGACAATAAATTTTTACGAAACTTTGATAATCGGAATATAAGTCTAATATATTTTGAAAAAGTTACAATTCCAACGTTTCGGTGATAACCATCGCCTTCATCAGGGATCTACAAGTAATTAACAAGAACTTATGTTTTATAATAACACAGAAACAAAAAACTTACATGTAACGTCTAGTAATTAACATAAACAAAATGTTTAAAAAAACTGAACATAATAGTCACAATTTAAAATAATAAATAGTCAAAAAGATTTAAAATTACAACAATTCTTAACACTAACAATAAAACACATTAAAAAGAACATTACAAAAATCATGATCACAGTTTTAAATCTAGTCACAGAATGAGAACAAACAAATGAAATTAATTTTTACAACCAAATTAAAAAAACGAATCAAGCATTGAGTGGAAAAATAACGAATTAAAAGATAATGATAAAAAGTAGTTAGGCAAAATAAAATACAAAAATGTATTGTGGGAACTATAATGACACACACTGATTTTTTATTAAATTGCAATAAATATTGCTTAAGTTTTCTATGTCCGTTTGTGCATTAATGTTGTTTTTATCCGTCTTTATATATAGCATCTCTAAAGTTAATCTTTTATTTAAAATTTTCTCATTTTTTAATATTTCAGTGTTGTCGAAGTCGAACTGATGGTTGTTAGTTTTTGAGTGTTCCACTAAGGCACATTTTATAGTTTTATTTTTGTTTTCACAATTTCTTTTATGTTCTGTTAATTTAATTTTTAAATATCTTTTTGTTTGGCCTGTATATTGTTTGTTGCATTGTGAACACGGTATTTTATAAATTAAGTTTGAATGAAATACTTTTTTAGTTTTATCTTTGATTTTGGTATATAAATCATTAATTGTTTTATATTGTTTGTAAGCTACGGTTAATTCACATTTTTCTTTAAATAGTTTTTTAATTTTAGGAGTTAAACGTTGAATATATGGCATAGATATGTATTTTATTTCACTTTTATTATTTCTTATGTCACCGGACTCTCCTTATACAGGGTGTTATATTTTAATAGACCCAGCAAATATCTCGCTTATTTATGAACTTAGCAATTTCTTTCATATAACATGATTTATACAGCAACATGAAAGCTAGTTGATGACGGATGTACATTTATGATATCATTTCCGGTTTATTAGTAATTAATATCAACTTTGAAATTTCAAATGGAACATACTATATTTTTTTACATATTTGAAAAGTGCATCAAATTTGCTTTACAATTATGTAAAATAATTCATATGTTACATTATTAAAAAGTAAAATGGCGGGCACTTTATTATACATATAATCGGAAAGAGAATAGTGAGCCATGACTGTGGCTTGAAATAAAACAATTGTAATTATTATTATTAAACAAAATAATATTTTTTTGTCATAATAATACAGAAAATAAGAATAAGGAACACTTAATAACAACAAAATGATTTTATAAAAAATATTCAAAATGGCTCCCAGTCTCTTCAATACATTTTGCACAACGTTTTGAAACAGAATAAGTAGCCCTTTCTATTTGGTTAGCAGATGAAGATTCTATAGCTGCTTCATTTTTATTCTTCAGTCCGTTTAATGTGTTTACTGGTTCATTACAAACAAAATCTTTCACGTACCTCCACACAAATATCAAGTGGTCATATCGGGAGAAAATGCATTGAAAAGGCAGGGAGTCATTTTGAATATTTCTCATAAAATCATTTTGTTGTCATTAAGCGTTCCTTATTCTTATTTTCTGTATTATTATGACAAAAAAATATTATTTCGTTTAATAATAATAATTACAATAGTTTTAGTTAATTGTTTTATTGCAAGCCACAGTCATGGCACACTATTCTCTTTCCGATTAGGTGTATAATAAAGTGTCCGCCATTTTACTTTTTAATAATGTAACATATGGATTATTTTACATGATTGTAAAGCAAATTTGATGCACTTTTCAAATTTGTAAAAAAATATAGTATGTTCCATTTGAAATTTCAAAGTTGATATTAATTACTAATAAACCGGAAATGATATCATGAATATACATCCGTCATCAACTAGCTTTCATATTGCTGTATAAATCATGTTATATGAAAGAAATTGCTAAGTTGATAAATAAGCGAGATATTTGCTGGGTCTCTTAAAATATAACACCCTGTATACAATTTACGTCAGAATTAGAAACCAACAATCAAATTCCGTTCCTAGACATCTTAATAATACATAACAATGATAACACTATCTCCACTAAATGGTACATAAAACCCACATCATCAACAAGATATTGAAATTACAATTCAAATCATCCAATTCATCAAAAACTTAATATTGCAACTAACTAAAAAAATCGAGCGCATCAACTCACATCCAGTATTTATCACTCAGAAATAAATAACACAGTTAAAAATTTATTAAAAGCTAATAACTTTCCTAATAAAACAATAAATAAAATTTTAAATAATACAAAGGGAGAGTTCGGTGAAATAAACACTTGGCTATGTTTCACAATTTTATACTTTTTATTAAACCTTGTTTCACCAAGTGTTGGATGACAATTAATTTTGTCTTTGTTGTTATTTAAATTTCTATTGCGTAGCTTCTCCTTTTTTCGGTAGATGGCATGATCTGTTCCACATAACTTCTCATGTCATCTTACCTGTTTGTTAGAGATCTTATTCTCTGCTGGCACAGTTTTTCGTCACCAGCTTCTTCACGTGAACTTTGTTCTAGGTGAAGAAGTGAGTTATACCATACTGATGAGCTCTAATAAGAGCGAAACGCGTCTATGGTTACTAACTGTGCTGGCCAGCCTCTGACGATGCCCTCATAAGGTGACTTGGAGGCTGAATTTTGTGAAACATAGCCAAGTGTTTATTTTATACTGTTTATTAAACCTTGTTTCACCAAGTGTTGGATGACAATTAATTTTGTCTTTGTTGTTATTCAAAAAAACTTTACTTTAAAGTGATATCAAAAAAATTATGTGTTATCATGGATGTCGAAACGTATTGTTAACTTGAATTAAAATCTCGACTAGGTCATTATTCTTATTCTGGAAAGTTCAGAAAATCTATTAGTAGCTAATTGAAGGTAATTAAGATAGAAAAATTCTCAAAAAAGATTCTTGTATGGCAGGTCATTTGTTCCTTATTGTATGCCTTATTTTTCGACAACGACAATCAATGGCGAAAGATATTTAAGCGAGTGTTTTTAAAGACCATTTTTGCCTTTTATAAGGCTTCATAACACACCAAAACTATTTTGGCCAGATTTGAGAACATGTCATTACACAAACAATGTCATTCATTGGTATAAAAGAAACCACAGAAAATTTGTACATAAATCTGAAAATCCTACAAATTGTCCTGAATTGCGGACAATCAAAAAATATTGGCCCCATATGAAGCAGAAGTAATTAAAATATAATAAACAAGCCAATTCTGTCGATAATTCAAATATAAGTGTAAACAATTTACAAAAATGATATCTGATTATGCTGTACAAATTTTAATGAATGGGGTGAAAAGGAAATTGCGCAACTTTTGGATGAATCATAAATAAAATGTAAATCTTTGCTATTATGTACTATTTAGTTGTTGATCAATAAAGTCCTCAATAGTTTTAAAAAAATCATTTCATTATAAAGTTTTTAGTTAAAAATTATAGGCGACAACTTTTTCTGGGACAAGCTTTATTTTATAGTTTAAATATTATAATTATGTATTTAAGAAGTGTTTTATTTATATAATATTAGGTTTTAATTTTACATTGAATTTTAAAAATATCCCTGTACAATTTTGAGCAGTGTAGTTGTTCACTTGAAACAATAAAGCAATTTATGAATATCTCAAATTCAATATAAGATACCTTAATTTCATCATAAAGAACTTAAAAACAGAAATCTGATTTTCAGGGCCGCCCTGAGCATGATATATGTAATATTTTTAAACGTATGATAGTTTGAAGACAAGCAAAAACTATTATGAAGAGGTTTTTTTTGTAAGATCAATGATAAAAAGAGATCACGTTCGCAAACATTACTCTTACCTATCTATTAAAATCACCACATACGATAACATACTCACCTGGATCACACATCACACTATCTAACAAATTCCAAAATCTATTTTTTCGAGAACACTATCCGATTCATTTCACCCTACAACTAACAAGACGAAGATTCTATGAAAGCCCATCTTTTATAGCGTAGCTGGCTGTTGTATCGATTCGAACTGAGGATTTCAGAACCCAGATTCGATTCCCACAGTCAACAGACAAATTTCACTATATTCAAATTACTCCTATGGCTCCTTTTCCACTAGCATCTTTGGGACCGCAATTTGACGGTTGGTAACCGTACTATACACGTATAATCGTGTAAATATATCACTTATCGTGATCTGCCACGGCAGAGTGTCACATGTAGAACGTCTACTGACTGATTGAGAAGTTCACATTTGATTATTATTTTAATCAAATCGCTTTCAATAGAATTATTAAGAAACGTATTTCTGCATGGCTCGTAGTTTATTTTCTGATATACTTCTCTTATAACGAAATCAATATAAATTAATATAACATCGACATAACTGTACAGTCCAACCGCGGAAAATAATCACAGGCTACTAATAAATATCGTACAACAACCTCAAATGTCGTATCAGTAACTGTTGTATTTTCTTTCGATAAATTGCTGCATTTATATGTATGCGAAGGAAGTAAGAAATGTATCAATATTAACAATTAAAAATAATAGGAATAAGCAAATTAATTATTTTAAAATACGTATTATTTTTATATAAATAAAAAGTTGTTTAAATGCTATTAAAAATTAAAGTGACAACTTATAATAAAAGAAGTATTTATTAAATATCAAAATTATATTTTATTTTAATTTCTTTACATAACGAAAAAAATTTAACCGGCTACAAAACTTCTTAAATGGTTTAAATTTTTTCCCCAGAATTTTGTTCTTTTGTTTGTTGTAAACATCATCTCTTGAACTTGATGATTTTGAAAGCGTGGTCAAAACGTTATAATACTTTTTGATTTTGATCAATTCATCTATAACTTGCACAATTTGACTCGCCACTATCATATCATTCGAAAAATACAGACATTTTGAAATGGGTAAGATACAAATTTTGATAAACTCATCCGAATATATTGTGGATTCACTTCTGAATTTATCATCGCCGATGAGTATCACGTGAAATGTAAACCTGTCCGGGAGCCTAAATGTGTTGAAAAATGTCACGACTTGTTCATTTATCCAATTTAGATATAATGGTTTTCTGATAAAAAGTTTTCTGTTGCTGGCAAAAATATCAATTAATTTTGTATCTTGAATTATTCGAATTTTGTTCGCGGTGTTCGAAGAAGAAAGACACTCGCAAATTTTGCCAAACGATCCATTTTCAAAAACAGCTGGATTTCCTTTAATTTCTAAAAGTATAATAATAATATATTACTCAAATAATGAGATTACATGCGACTTACGTTCTGTCGTAGCCGGTATAATTTAATTTTCGCATATGTTTATAGAAGACTTTGAATTTAGCACTTCATTATCATTGCACTTGGATTTAGCTTTCGTGTCTTCTTTCTGTCCAAAACAAGAGCGTAAAAATTTAATAAAAGTATTCATTTCGATAAGTACATAAACTCGTTGACGAATGTAATATATTTTATATAAAGTTTCCTTAGAAACTACCTTTAATATCGGTTGTGTTTGTTAAACAATTTCAATTGTAATTGTGCCTTTTCTATGGTTACAGAATCGTGTTCAAACTGCATTTATTTACCAAACTGCTATCCGATGAGTTCGGACCCTGTGCTGTAATTGTGACTAAGCTCCTGTTGTGCAAAGCAGTGGCGCACACATAATTTTATTGAGGGGGTATCCAAGAATATAATATATTCCGTAATGGTAAACAAAAAAGTACACATTTTACAATACGGGTTTATTGGGTATTGACAACGGGTCTTCTGATTTAAAGGAAATCATACCACGAAGTAATTTTTTATCTTATGACATGACTGAAAATATAGAAAGTCAATACCTATCATGTAGGTGTCTCGGGATCGATGCTGCGTTAGACACTATGTCAGAAGAATTCGATTGACGCCATACTTTGTACCTAGGTGAATTGGTGTAGCGGTTAGCACATCTGCCCGGCAAGCAGAAGGTTCCTGGTTCGAATTCAGGCGTCATCCGAATCATAAATTTAACTTTAAATCTATCATCGTCACAATATTTTCAAGCATGTCATGACAAAAAATATATGTTAGAACAAGAACAAACTTTATACACAATAAAGGAGACGATATTTTTTAATTGACTAGTTTATATAAAAATACTGTGCTAACTAAAATTAAGTTTTGATAAAAATCAGTTATATTGCATTTAACAAATAGTGTTTTCTTTATAATTTCTTTAAACTATTGTAGTTAATTAACATATTTGTTAAAAAAAGTCTTTGTAACAGAATCAAATAAAACACAACTTTCAATTTGAAACCTATGTGGTTCCTTTATTGAAAATAAATGACTATCGATAAAATAGTCTGATCTTGATCAAATATTTACAATTTCTTGATTAAATTATTTTTTATTAGTTAGAAAGTTTATCCTATATTTAGTATACATCTGAGCATTGAATTTCATAGTTATAAAATAGAAAAAAATATTTAAAAAGCTCTAAAATATGATAAAATTTAAATTCTTTTTCGTTTGTATTTATACTTAAATTATTACCAAAAAAAATGTGAGCCGTCATGGACGCCTGGCAGATGTGAAACATCGTGTGTGTACAAGTAATATGCATAAAAGATAATATTATTACAGGAATTAAATATACCCTAATGAAAAAATGAAGTATTACGAATTTCTTACAGAAAATTCTACTTACTGATGACTTGGTAGTATGCCATAGTGTAGTTTCACTTTCTTTGCACAAGGTTGATCACTTTGATCTTCTGAGTTATCACTATCACACATATTTTATTGTCAAAAATTAAAATAAAAAATTAAATAAAACGCAGGTTATGTGTACCGTAGTAAACAACAACGTCGAACTGAGTGAGAAGCCACACCGTACACTCTACTACATATAAAATATATATATATATATATATATATATATATGTATACCTCAGTATAGCGTGGCGACCCGTCGCCACACCGTACACTCTACTACACATAAAATATATATATGTATACCTTAGTATAGCGTGGCGACCCGTCGCCACGGCAAGCGTCGCCACGCCAACAATTCGGTTTACAAGTGAGCCTATAGATGTTTCACATCAAAAATTTCAACTTGCACTGGTCAGGTCTAGGGAGTATTGTTGTACCCTCAATAACCTATTATTTGAGAGAGAATTAGAGGATGTTCTTAACGTGATCTAATTTGGGGTGAGGGTTAATGTGGAATATGTTGGAATGGAACATGTCGAGCTGGAAGTGAATAACAGATTACGATTTCAACTTTTAATGTAGAGAGAGGAATAAAGTAAAAAATTGTGATTTTTTAAATTTTGGTAGATTTTTATCGAGCGTTTGAGCACTTGTATTAATTCTGATACGTGTAGTTACATCCGCACGGTTAGATTTATGTCAACTATTAATTTAAACATATATTATTATAATATCTAATTGTTTTCAAAATTCCAAATTTGTATTATTAGCTGACGATTTAATTTTTTGTAAAAATTTTTAGAAACAGAAAGAACAATGGATCAATGGTCTAGGGATATATGATTCTCGCTTTGGGTGCGAGAAGTCTCGCTTAGCAAATATAAACTCCAGGTCAAGGCAGTGCACAGAATGAAAATGAAAGTTCGAAAACTCTACCTAGTAATCATAGGCTACAAATAAATATTATACAATAAACTCGAATTTTCCACGGCTAAAATGCAGTACGTTCTTACCTCAGATCTCACTGCACTGAAAAATGTTTCGAGTTGAACAGAATGACACAGTTTACACTTGCGCAGTTAGTAAAAATATATGAATATTAATAATTAGAAAAATGAATACTATTAAATATAATTGTGATTATTAAATTTCAAGAAGAATTTATTTTTATTTGTTTAAATAACGAAAAATTTTAAACCAACTACAAAACTTAAATGATTTAAAATATTAACAACAAAGACAAAATTAATTGTCATCCAACAATTGGTGAAACTAGGTTTAATAAAAAGTATAAAATAAACACTTGGCTCAGTTTCACAAAATTCAGCTTCCAAGTCACCTTATGAGGGCATCGTCAGAGGCTGGCCAGCACAGTTAGTAACCATAGACGCGTTTCGCTCTTATTAGAGCTCATCAGTATGGTATAACTCACTTCTTCACCTAGAACAAAGTTCACGTGAAGAAGCTGGTGACGAAAAACTGTGCCAGCAGAGAATAAGATCTCTAACAAACAGGTAAGATGACATGAGAAGTTCTGTGGAACAGGTCATGCCATCTACCGAAAAAAAGGAAAAGCTACGCAATAGCAATTTAAATAATAACAAAGACAAAATAAATTGTCATCCAACACTTGGTGAAACTAGATTTAATAAAAAGTATAAAATAAACACTTGGCTCAGTTTCACAAAATTCAGCCTCCAAGTCACCTTATGAGGGAATCGTCAGAGGCTGGCCAGCACAGTTAGTAACCATAGACGCGTTTCATATCAAAAATATTTTCTTCATATAACTAAGCACAATTTTAAATAAGAAACACAAAATTAGTTTTTTTTAAGTTTCAGGTCTATCTGGGTTAATCAAATGTTTTCTATGTCAGACAAACTAATCCAGTTATTTTGTATCTTGGAAATTTCCATATCTGTTCGCATCTGTTGGGGAAGAAAGGCACTCGCAAATCTTACCAAACGAACCATTTTCCAAAAAACTTGATTTTAAATATAATAATAATATATTACTTAAATAAGTGGAAATTATTTACGATTCACGTTCTCTGGTAGCCGGTATACCATGATTTTTCCATAAATACGTATAAAATTTTGAATTTTGCAGTGAAATAACAGCTTCATTATTATTACATTTCAATTTAGATTTTGTTTGTTGTTCCGGTCCAAAACAAGAGCGTACAAAATTTAAAAACTTATTCATTTGATGTAGTAGGTATAATTCGTTGATCAATATGTGTTTTATACAAAGTTTCTATGGAAAATGCAATTAATATTAGTTGTGTATTAAACTTTTTAAACTGAACTTTGTTTTTAAAAAAAAGTCCACTTGAAATATAAATATATTTATTTCAATAATAAATTTGAACAAAAATATTTATACTTAAAATTAATATAAAATTGAGAATAGCGTCCAAATAATTGAAATGAAATATTTTTTAGTCGAAAAGTGGACAGGAATAAAACAAAATCAGTGTTGATATGTTAACGTTTCTGTCTATTTAAGACCATCATCAGAACTATTTTTAAACGTTGCTAATTCTTTAGCAGATGATAGGCATTGAAGTGGATCATCTAGCTTACTTTCTGACTTCTCATTCTATAATTTTCATTTTGCACTACCGCTCAAATATTTTCTATTCACTTTGTAAATAAGCTGGAATAAATACATATGTTTCAAATTTTATTTAATATGTGTCTAAGATACTTTTTTCAGAGACGAACAACTAATATTAATTTAAATTGCACAATAATTACAAAAACTAAAAAGTAAAATGGGAATACATTTTATACAGTTAATTTGTTAATTGTTTATGGTTGTTGAAAAAAAAAAAAACAATTTAACGTACGTACGTTGGTTGTAGGTAAATATGGCAGAAAAAGTATACGACACTATGACACCAAAATATCTTATGATTATATGTATGAGTTGTGCAAAGTGCAGTGCACCGATGTGAGCCACAGAACTAGACACAGTGTTGCCACAGCCAGATTATTCGCGACTGCGTTCTCCTTCTTATGTCCTATGTGCGGCGCAGTGGAAAATAAATGGCACTAGAGCACGGAATTTTATCTCTACTATAAGTTGTAGGATATCAAAATATTCTGTGAATTATATTATGAATATAATTAGTATAATGAATTTTAAAAACAGTGATGTAAATTTGATAAATAGATGTTGCGCGTCCGTGTGCGTATGTGGAGTTGATTGGGTGATAGTGGCAATTATATATGAGTTCTGTTCACACAGTTTTATTTACACAGTCTTATTTACACAGTTCCTATCTACAATCTAATGTCTGGCCTAGCGCGCTGTACGCGTCCCGGACCAGCTGGAGCCTTGGGTCTCGTGGGTGGACGAGGCTCCGGTTGACGGTGTGGTATTAGGGGCCCTCCACGTGCAGGGGCTGAGGCCGGAACTGCGTCTGTGGGCCACTGGCGATTAGTGACCGGCGGAGGCAGGCCGGTGGAGTGTGGGTCTGGCCTGCAACGGAGGTGGCCTTCGGTGGAGTTGGCGGCAACGGTGACACGGAGCGCACTGTGAGGGGCCGCAGGGCTCCGAGGAATGGCTCGGCGTGGATGGCGGCGCGTAGGGCGGCCCGTCTCCTCTTGGCAGGTGGCTTCCTCGATGGGGCGGCGACTGGTGGTGTGAATTGCCGGGTCATCCGTGGACCTAGGGGTTTTTTTTATTCCTGATGCCTCCGGCCTTTCGACTGCAGAGTGTCCAGCTAAGTCCGGCCTTTCGACTGCAGCTTTAGCTTGTTTTGGGTGTTTGCTTGTGAGGCGCACACTGCCTTTTTGCCCCGCGTTTCAGCCCTTAAATACCCGTTGCGACCGGGGGGGGGGGGGGTTGTTCGTACGCGGGTGCAGTGTTGCGGGTGAGTGCGCTGTCCGGCGCGCGCCGGTTGGAGTCCCCTAACGGTACTCGCGTTTCGCTTGAGCCGAGCGCGCTTTTTGCTGTGGAGGCTTCCACTACTTAGATATCCGCTGGACGGGGCCCCTAAACGTAGGGGGCCCTGGAGCCATGACTTCATGGCTCCGAGGTTTATCTGGTCCTGACTACCGATTCGTATTCAGATTAAGCAAATAAAAATATATTAGCTGGGTATCGGAATTTTATGCTGGGGCTAATGCCGCCCCAGAGCTTTGCGCCAGCACTATGTGTTCTTTATTTATTCATAATTCAGATACAAATAGTAATACCAAATACGTACTATCCTATATACTGTGCTAAAACGATTTAAATCAATGCATGTGCGGATTAAATGAATCAAATTGGTTGAATCTTGAAACGGACAACTAGCGAGCCAATGATCAACAATTAGCTGACCAAAAGTTGTGATATTTAACATTTGAGGTTATATTTGTATTGTCAACTTAGAAGAAATAATTAAATAAAAAGTTAAAAATAAAAAATTACGTCTAATAACTTAAAAATTATTGATAATTTATTTCATTTTCACGAGATAAAAGCAAAATAAGATGTTCAATTTAAAGCTTATTATAGGATGCATTGGAAAAGAAAATCATACCTACAATAAAATAAATCTACAACTTCTCTACTTGAATTATTTGCAAAATACCATTTCAAAACTTGAACATTTTCTTCTCCATTAAATCTTGTCTTGATTTTTCATCAAAATAAAAATAAAATAATAATATTAACTATTAAATATCAATTAATAAATTTTTATCTGTTAAACTGAAATAATACGACAGCTTGAATTATATATTTTGTAAATAAATAAATATATCATCACACCTTTTACCCATTACTGGGTGTGGCACTTGGCCGTAGCAGATCTCGGTAAGTGATATATTTCTTCGCGTGAAGTGCGGTTACCAGTCGTCAAATCACGGCTCCCAAAAATGTTAGTGGCGGGGGAGCCACAGGGGTAGATTTAAATTGGTGAAAATTGTTTGTCGGCTGTGCGGATCGAACCAGGGTTCTCAAGATCCACAGGCCGACTCGATACCACTGAGCCACCTACCTCATATCTACAACTCGAATATGAGTTTCGTTTTTGATGATTCGTGGAACTTCGTAAATATTTTATATTTTATGAAAACTTTACGGGAAAAGTAATACAAATACAATTTTTATGTCTTGTTAGCGATCTACAATAAACAAATTGTTTCTTCAAGTCCGTTAGGCTGGTGATTACAGTATGGTTGCATAAGATATATTTTATTGTCGTAGACCAAACTGCCGGGGCACTCTTTACAAAGCTGTCGGTGTGCTGTTATTATGTTCTTTTCTATAAATAACAGCTATCCATATAAATAAACAAAGTGCATAAAAATAACATAAAAATCCCAAGATAAGTTATTCTGCTCACAGAATACCGAAATTGTGATAATAAAAAATCAAAGTTGTCAATATCAGTATTTGTATATGGGGTACATTAACGATTACATTTTATTTCGTTAGCAATTTATTTTAGATAGTTAGGGAACCCTTAACAATATAGACATTTTACCCGAGTGTTCGGCAGTTCTTCTTTACGAGACTGAGCGAATCTCGGTGTGAATAAACATAAAATAAAAATTGCAGTAGGTGAATTCTTGTGCATGTATGTTATGTTGATGTTGTGGTACTACTTCTATTATATTGGAAATTTCTGTAATTTACTTGATGAGTCACTGTATTACGATATTGTTATCATTCATAGTCATCAAACGAGAACTGAGATCGACTAACGTATTACGCACAATGAGATTATGTAAGTCCCTATCGTTAAGATACGAGATCATGCGGATCTATATCCTCCCGTTATGAGGTCATGCGGATCTCTAGTGATTGTGATGTGAGATCATGCGGGTCAACACCGACTATACATACATTTCGTTTGATTTTCAGGTACTATAGTGTAAGACTTATCAAAATGGAGGCGCAGATCTGTGGTGATACGTAAGGTATCATTTACAAATCTAATTATTTATTGTGGTCATTATACAGAGCTACCACTTGTTTTTTGCCACGAATTAACGAACGCATATAATTATGAAATAATAAGACTAAAAAATACTTTTCTTTAAGGTCCGTGTGCCCAGAGTAAGGGTTCGCGCAGCCGACCTAACGGATGGTATCGATCACAATATCACTCGAGACAATTATACAATTTCAGTTGATCTCCATAAGCTTACCATTGCTATCACTTGCATTTTTTGAAGTATTATTTTATTTTGTTTTTGCTAGTAGTGGTTTTTAAATTAATTATATAGAATATAGTTCAGAATCTCTATGTAATATTTAATACGAGTATTTAAGGTACAAGTGAGCAGGTCTTATTAACTACAAGATGCAAACATTATAGTGTCATAATTTATAAACTTTTGTATTTTTATGAAAGCCTAAATGCAATTGTATAGCTATTTGCGCTCAAAGCACACAAACTTTTTAGCTTTCAGCGTTACAGAACATAAAAGGAGAAAATTCTTTATTTGCTGGCACAGGTTGTTATCGCAACGGTAAATAAACATTTGATTTAGAGTTACAAATTTGGAGAGCGAGGTGTCGAACATAAGCGGAAAAGTAACATTTTACGATGAGAAATGCAATAATTTATTATTACTTACAATGTTGTAAAAAATCATAGATTAGGTACAAATATATTATATTGTACAACTAAACTTTATAAACTAAAAATATAAGATAAAGAAAATTTTAAGTACACAAACATCTTTGTTTGATTTATCACGTTATGGCCAGTTGCACTGTTATTACTAAAGCCCGGAATCGACGAAATGAAAACGTGTTGTGTTGATAAAGTTATAGGGACTCAGGATATAAATTAATTAAATTTCATTATGTATTTCTTTAGAGTTGCACCGTTGCTTCGTTTCATGTTTTTTCTTTTGTTTATAACTTGGTGAAAAGCAAATTTTATTACCTTTTGTTGTATACAGTACAGTGGTGTGGATAGCATTGCGGTATTAGAATTCGGAAATCCCGAGTTTGAATTCCACTCAAGCAAAAAATTATATGAATTCCCACACTGCGGCTCGGTGAGTGCGGACCCAGTTTTTCTTGCCGGAGCCGGTACCGAGTGATAAAATTTTACTCCTGCTGTCAGATGCAGCGGCATACATTGTAAAAGCTGCAAGTAATATGAATATTTTTTATCCGACTTTAATTCATTGCACGTGCTTAGCGCACGGACTTAATCGTGTAGCTGAAATCATTAAAGATTTTATAGATAATATATACATTGTATCTGGACATATTGGTCAAATAATTAAAAATAAATTAAACTACTTTCTGCGTAAAAATGAAGGATTCGACAATTTAAAAAAATTGCATTATTTAAAATGGTGAACATGTTCCCAATGTTATTATGGATCCCGGTGTAATTACAACATTCAAATTTGCACCAATTACAAGTGTCGACGTGGAAAGAAGTTTCTCAGCTTACAAGAATATGTTAAGTGACAGAAGACACAACTTTTCAATGGAACATTTAGAACAGAATTTAATAATCAGTTGTTTTCGGGATTAGTAGTTTTTCATTTTATAAAAGTTTTGTTTGAAAATGTGTTTTTATGTAAATAAAACTTTATAAGTTATTGATATTAATTATAATAATTTTTGTGTGGTTTTTGTAAGGATTACAGTGTTATATATATTAATATTTTTAAATAATTGACCAATATATACCTATATTCTCGCCATCTGCGTGATTTCTATGACAATTTGTTTTTGTTTTTGTTTTTTCTGACACTGTATTGTCAATAGTGGTTGTTGCCTCCACAGGTGTTTTATTTTAGTTGGACCTTCAGTCACTCAGTTGTTCCTGTTCGTATAACATTCTTTTGTGTAACACTGTAATCCTTGGCTGGAATGTTGTTTAGATTAACTTGTAATTTTCAATTTCACTGTATACCATTCATGTACCATTGTGGAATTGTAAATATATGATATTTGTTAAGGTACGTACATTTATTGTTTAAAATTTCAAAAATATTTTTGTATCACATGTATTAATTTTATATAACTTTTATAGTTCTGAGGATGGTTATAAATTAACCGAAACGTTAACGAAAAATATCATGAGTTCTTGATTATTTATTGTCCGAATTTCGACTATCTTTTTGCTCATCAATTACCACGTGACACGATCAGCCAATCCATTTATAGGCTAATGAAAATTTACGAAAAGATTCATAAGTGTCTGAAATTATTGGAAATATTCACAATGAATGAGTGGAAGTTTGACGATGGCAACACTCAACAGTTGTATACTATATTCAAAGATACTCCGTTATGGCCCTCTCAGCGGGTCTATTGTTAGGGATTTAAGCTTGATTTATAGGGGTGCAAGGACAGGTATGTATTCAGTATTTCCCAATTTAATTTTATTTTTATATATATTATAATAATGAAACAGAGAATTTTGTACAAATATTATTATTGATAATGAAGCAAAAAAAAATGTTACATGAAAGTATCATTGTATAACAATTCGTCATTTAGTTAAATAATGCAAATAAACAATAGTGTCATACATAACAATAAATACAAAATATTACACTGCTATACATATGTAATTATTCGACAATATCATTGTCACTATCACAATCCATTTCACTATCGTCACTTGTGTCTTGAATATTTATAATAAAGTCTTTAGTAATGTTATTAATATCAATATATTGATTTTCTAAATCAATCACATGACGCACACTGTTAGCCCAATTTTCTGGTGTTTATTGTTCATTTCTCTTATTATTAATTCGATAACATCGTCACTTACAGTCGGTGATGTATTGTTCCGTCTTATATTGCATTTTAAATGCCCCCAAATTAATTCAATTGGATTAAAAATACAATAATAAGGAGGCAATCGAAGTACATCGTGTCCAAATTGTTTTGCTAAATTGTCACACACATACTGTTTCACAGGGGGTTTAATTTGAACAACTTCTAACAATGTTTTTTATTATATGATTCTTCGAAGTACAGATCGTTGTTAATTAAATATTCCTGAATTTCGGCCTTCTTCATGGAATTAGATGATATTTTCGCGCTTCGCCGCGAATGGTAACTGGCATTATCCATAACAATAACGCTATTTTGCGGCAAATTCGGCAGTAAATTATCACAAAACCACGTCTCAAAAATATCAGCGCACATATTGTCATGATAATCTAAATACCCATTTTTAGCGTTATGGACAGCTAAAAATCGCACACCATTTATCCACCCTTGATCACTTCCGGCATGAAGTATAATTCTCTTGCCTCGTGCTGGTGGAACATCGATTGCACAATCATTTGTACCGTCTGTCCAACTTTTTGGTACTGTGTCGTGGGAGTCAAACCAAATTTCGTTCAAATATATTATCGGACGATTCTCAGCACAATATTTTTTAATTTCTCTTAAAAATTTGAAGCGCCATTCGCGTATTCTTCTACTCTCCATTATTGTTTGCCGTTTATCAATTTTTTTAAAACGAAAACCGATTTTATGGAGAACTGAATGCAAAGTAGTCAAAGAACAATTTATTTCACATTTATCGTCTTTGAGTCTCTGATACAATATGCGAATAGACGGCAACATTTTTTCGGCATACATTGCATATATTTTGCGTCGAATTGTATCTTCTTGAAAAGAATTCACTATTCTCGAATTACCCGCGTCACGCCTTTTCTTTCTAGGTCTTACTCCACTTACTATATCACGAACAGTATTGTACGGCACTTTCGTAATTTCTGATGTTTTTATCAGAGCCGAATTTTCACCTTCACTATCTTTTTCTTTTAAATAGTTATACACATTTGAAACTATTTCTTTCGCTTCTTGCGGAAAAAATGTCCGTTTAATTTTATCACAATTTTCAACTGGTAAAACATCAGTATTGTCTTCTTCAAATGGTCGCCACATATTAAATACGTATATTGTTGACCTCAGTACGAAAGTTAGTATTACTACTGATTTAAATACCTACTCAGTAAGTATGCCTTTGTTATCTTATTTTCCCTAATATGTAATAATACCGGTTTAATTTTGCGAATTCATTATTATTTCAAGTAAATCTGAAATACGTAATCCGCACAGAGATTAGAGATTTCCGAATTTAAATATTTTGCAATCCTACCCTGAGCGCCAACAGGTAGAATCTCTTACTGTGTGCGGTTCAACACAGGCTTAGTAAGTTAAAGCCATAACGGAGTATCTTTGAACATTCTATACACGACGTTGAATGATAGGGACAAGCAGCTGTTTAACTTTAATATCAAGGAAGTAGAATGGGATATATTTTGCTTCTATAATTGTCGTGCATTGCGATTATATGGTTTGAAGGATCCGTTGAGTACACTCTAATTGGCGCACAAGAAACAAACTAGGTAACTATGTTTCATACAGGTACAAATAACAGTTACTCGTTACTTTACTATACTATTTTCATTTTAAACTGGAGGGATCGGCATAAAACGATTAAATGCACCGCAATTACGTTTACAAAGGAACTCAAAATATGACCCGTTATAACTGGTGTCACAAGGTTCGCACAGGGTTGTACAGCCCCAATCGCCGGTACGTGTATAATAAAAACAAACAAATTACAATCTTTAAATAAGTATATTACCTTATTCATACGATACAAGTTTAATATATTATAAATGTTATATTCAAACATAATCTAAACATTTACCTACATTACTCAGTCTGATTCAGAACAGGATATTTAATCTTCTTATTGGGTAATATAACTGCTAATTGGATAATTTAATACGAATTAATAATTTTTAAATAGTCAATCATAGGAAAAAACAAGAATAATTTTCGGTTGAATACGACCCTTAAAAATGTACCTGTTGTGGACATCGTTAAGCGATTTGGGGTACCCGCACTAATAGATTTCATTGTAGTTATATGGGGCAGGGACGTTTAATCGTTTTTGCCGATCCCTCCGGTTTAAAATAAAAATACTATACTTGATAGAGGTGCAGACTTTTTTGTGTCAAAATATGTTTACTACTTGTTTCCTATTTTGTCATATAATATTCGTAAATAAAAATGAAGACATACAGTGCAACCAACTAGAAATGCAGACGGGAAATACACTATAACATCGTTCTAATGGCATAATGTTTTAATACTTGAGGAAAAAACAATAAATGGCAGTACTATATGATATACTGATTTTGCATATATACAGGATGTTTCTATACCTTTACACGAAGCTTTAATGACATATATAATTTGATATACAGATTATAGAACAAAAAGATTTGTTTTGAAATTCGCAAAAATTAGGGTATTTCATTCCTACCGAACAATTTTAGTGTCACTGGTTTAATAGTACATTTAATTATCAGTGGTATCGAGTCGGCCTGTGGATCTTGAGAACCCTGGTTCGATCCCCACAGCCGACAAACAATTTTCACCAATTAAAAAAAATCTACCCCTGTGGCTCCTCCACCACTAATATCTTTGGGGGCCGTGATTTGACGGCTGGTAACCGCACTTCACGCGAAAAAAATATATCACTTACCGAGATCTGCTTAGACAGAGTGCCACACTCAGTAATGGGTAAAAGGCGTGATGATATATTTATTTAATTTTTATTTAAAATTAAATATATTAAATAAATAAAAAGCTTGAGAATCCAATGTTTATTTTTTTTAAATATTTATTTTTCGGACGTCTCGAGCAAAAATATTTGCTCGTCATCAGCTCCTTAAAATATAAATACAATAATTATAATATAAAACTAGCAAATTAATCAAAATGTCAAACAATTAAAAAATGTAAAACAATATTTGTAAAATGTCAATAATAACAAAAAAGGAAAAAGATACATATGAAAAATAAAAATAGAAAAAAAAAATTAAAATAAAATATAAAAAATTAAATTGTTAAAATCAGTAAAAAAATTTGAGCATATTTTAAATTATAATACGCATCAGTTTGATAATTAATCGAGGTATCATGGTGTAAATTTATATGTAACATTTCTAAAATAAGTATGTTTTTTATTTTCCATAACATCAATAATTTTGGCTTCAGAAAAATTAAAAATATGTCCAGTCTCCAGGTGGTGACGAGTTAAAGCACTATAATTTGGATCAAGAAGCTTGCAATAATAATTATGTTGATATATTCATTTTTCTAATGGTTGTGTAGTTATATTACTAATGCAATAAAAGTATAACGCCTAATTTCTGAAGTACTTTAATTCTCGTAAAAAGAGGTTGTTCTTCTTTTTGTATAGGTAATGTAATATGAAAAGTTGATAAATTTAATATGCATATTACTCGATTATAGTAATTAAATAGAGATTAAATAGAAATTAATATCAACTTTGAAATTTCAAATGGTATCGTATTTCTTACAAATTTGAAAAGTTCGTCAAATTTGCTTTACATCCATACGACTTCATTCATATTACATTATTTTTTAAAATAGCGGATTCTTGAATTATACCTTAATTGGAAAAATATTAGTGAGACATGATTATGGTCCAAAATGAACAATTAACTAAGACAATGGTAATTATTATCATTTAACAAATTAATTAATTTTTATAATAATACAGAAAACGACGAAAACTGAACATTTAATAATAATTTATGTAAACTAAAATAATTTTCTATATAGTCAAAATAAATAGCAGCTTGTTTCCGGTCTTGTGTGGCAAATAGTTGAATGGTGAGTGTATTTGGATGGATGCAACAAAAATGTATTAATGTGGCTGCAAGTTATTTGGAATATTTATATAATCATTTAATGGGGTAGGTGGCTCAGTGGTACCGAGTCGGTCTGTGGATCTTGAGAACCCTGGTTCGATCCCAGCAGCCGACAAACAAATCTACCCCTGTGAGCCCCCCACTAACATATTTGGGGGGCATGATTTGACGGCTGGTAACCGCATTTCACGCGAAGAAATATATTACTTACCGAGATCTGCTTCGGCCGAGTGCTATACCCAGTAATGGGTAAAAGGCGTGATGATATATTTATTTAAATTAATTATTATTAGATGTTCCTCATTTTCGTTTTCTGTTTTATTATAATATCACACAAATGTATAAATTCGTTAAATAATAATAGTTAACTTTGTCTTAGTTCATTGTTTTATGTCGTGGCTCACTATTCCTTAACCAATTAGGGCATAGTTAAAATGGCCGCCATTTTATTTTTTAATATAATATATATATATATATATATATATATATATATATATATATATAATAAAATAAGTGAGTTCAAATAAACAGACATCTGAAGGTCAAAACGTTGTTTAACCTAAGCGAGTAAGTTAATTAACAACTATCTTTGCGCTCGTACTTGCAAGCAGTGTTCCCAACGCTAGCAAACGATAATACAATGGCATCGATACAGGATATACAAAAACTACTACAACCAATGAACTCAAACATGGAAAAAATGCAAACATCGTTAAGTCTGATAATCATACAAAGAAATACAAACAACTAGAACAGAAAATTAATGAACAACATAAACAAATTGACTCTTTAGAGAAAAAGATCAAAGAGAAAAATATAATAATTTTTGGAATAACAGAAGAACAAAACGAAAATTTAGAACAAATAATTATAAAATTAATACATGAAAACTTAAGCCTTAAACAAATATCAGCAAATAACATCGAACAAATATATAGACTGGGTAAACCTGGCAATAACAAATCTAGACCCATACTTCTCGAACTAAGCTCAAAAAAAATTAAATATGAAATCCTGAAAGGAGCAAAAAATCTAAAAAACTTAAAAATATATGTAGAAGAGGATTACACAAAAAATACTCTACATGAGCGCAAAATATTGAAACCACACTTATTCGAAGCACGAGAAAAAGGTTATAAAGCTATACTAAAACAAAATGTACTTTATATAAATGGCAACAAATATACTGTCGCAGACTTCAAGGAAGAAACTCCCTCTGATGATGCCCAACATAAAGATGATTTAGAACCAAACATGAGAAGACGTTCAGTATCTCTAGGGTCATTAAATAATATAGAAACTAATTATATAGAGCAAACAAATTACTCCACAATAGTACAAGAGCAAAATCAAGGACAAGAGAATAACACGGGAGCAAAAGAAGTATATAGTTCTCAGCAATTACATAGTCAGAAGTTAGAAATTAAAGATACGCCGAACACACGAGATAAAAAAATTAAATCAAAAAATACTGAAGTGAAATCAGGCCCACTTGATAAACTTATACAAACAAGACAACGTACGAACTCAGCATCAAAAAACTGCGATGCAAAACAAATCCCCAAACAACATATATAACTGCTTTATTTTGGAATATCCAGGGGTTTAAAAATATATTTAGGTTAACCACAGAAGAAGAAAATTTAATTCAACATCACGAACTTATTTGCCTGGTAGAAACTTGGCTTAATTATGAAATAAAAGAGAACCCACTTTTTTTTAAAAGAATTCAAAAAATATGAACAATTAGCCATAAAACAAGCCAGTACAGGCAGGGCTATTGGGGGAATTACTATATTCTCTAAACTACCCTTATCAACAACAGAAATCATTGCTAAAGAACCTCATTGGATATTTCTAAAAGTCGAAAATAAAATACAAAATTTAATAATTGCAGTCTGTTATTTTTCCCACTCATATGACCATCCAACTTTGTTAGAACTCTTTCTGGATAACTTGCAGAATATAACCACATTATACCCAGATTTTGCTTTAATTATATATGGAGACTTTAATGCTAGAATAGGAGAGAAAAACCAACTAGAAGATGTTCTTTTCTGCGATACCAACCTCAGTGCTAGCAGAACAGCAAAAGATAAACTCATAAATAAAAAAGGAGAAGATCTTCTTGATACATTGGATGAAGAAAGCTTAATTGTACTAAATGGTAGATCTTTAAGTGATACACCGGCCAGTTACACGTACATAGGTCCAAGAGGCAAAAGTACGATAGACCTTTTATGGATAAACACTATTGCATTACAACTTGTTATAGATTTTGCTATCATTGAAGATATTTTCTTATCTGACCACCTAATATGTACACTAAAAATCCATAATGTAATAGCGAATAACTCCAACAGGACTACAACAAAAAATACAAAAAACATTATTGCGACGAAATGGGATGAAACAGCAGCAGAATTATTCCAAGCAGATCTCCAATCAAACTGGAAAGTCTCTGATGAAGTACTAGACAGTAATGAACAATACAAATTCATTATTGAACAAATAAATTCAACCTCAGAAAAATTGGGAATAAGGAAATCTATAAAAATCAACGTAAATTTGCATAAAACTAAGAAAAATTGGTACGATCAAGAATGTACAAACCTAAAAAGAAATGTAAGGAAAAACTATAAACAACTAAAAAAGTCTCAATTCAACAACGAAAACCTACAAATTTACTTCAAATCAAAGAAACTATATAAACAAACAATAAACGAGCGAAAGAAAAAAAATAAACTAGAAATTAAATTAAAAATGGAGTCTATTGAAGACCAGAAGGAGTTCTGGAAAACAGTGAAATCTTTTCATTCTTCTAACAAAACCTCGAATCCCATCTCCTTACAAAAGTGAGAAGAACATTTTCAAAACTGGTACAGCTCTAGGATTGTCTATAACCAACAATACCTTGACGCATTTCATCCTTATTAGAAGAACTTAACTGGGCCCTGAAAAAATAAAAAAATAATAAAAGCCCAGGGCTCGATGGAATACTGTACGAACAACTAAAAAACCTTCCAGTAGATTGGAAAATTTATCTAACAAGATTATTAAACATGTTTTTAAGACAAGAAGATGTTCCTTTGACGTTAAAAACAATAAAATTAACTCTTATCCACAAAAAAGGAGATCAGCTAAATCCGAACAACTATAGAGCGATTGCTATTATAAATACAATATTGAAAGTATTCACATACATCTTAAATAGTAGAATGCAATGCTGGATAGAAAGTTCATTCATACTACCTGAAGCACAAGCTGGATTCCGGAAAAGAAGATCATGCGTGGATAATATATTTACATTAAACAGCATAGTGCAAACCTCGCTGCTCTCAAAAAGCAAAGGAGTTTACGCTATATTCATATACTTCCAAAGAGCATTTGATACAGTTCCACATGATCTGCTCTGGAATAAAATATATTACTGCGGTATAAGTGGTAAGATAACAAGAACATTAAGTAACATATATGAAAATTCCGAAGTACAAATCATGACCAATAATGAATTATCAAAGAAAATATCGATTACAAAAGGGGTACTTCAAGGGGAGTGCACTAGCCCCCTTCTTTTCGCTCTTTATATATCCGATTTGGAAACTTATTTTAAAGAAAAACATCTAGAAGGTTATTTTATTAATACAACGACCGACATATTATCTTTACAATATGCAGATGATATTGTAATTTTTGCCCAGTCAACACCAGATGTTCAAAGAAAATTGAACGCATTGTCAACGTATTGTGATAATCTTCAGTTAAAAATCAACCCCGACAAAACCAAAATTATTCATTTTCACAAAGGCACCTCGCCGAAGAATTCTTCATACTTGTCAAAACAAAGAAATAAAATTTACAAATAGCTACAAATACTTAGGAATAACCTTTACGTCGGGGGGTACATTTAATGAGAATACGAAAGATTTTATTAGTAAAACAGCTAGAATAACGGGCACAATTAAAAATACACTTTCAAGAGCAAAAATTAATAGCTGGAACACAAAAGCCAAACTTTATTCCTCTTTAATTATCCCAACTTTTCTATATGGTGCAGAAGTGTGGGGACCGCTACAAGCCAACAGCGTAGAAAAAGGACAGGTGCGGTATTTTAAAACCATACAATCATTGCAAAAATCCACGCCAAATTACGTCATCAGAAGAGACACAGGAGAAAGCAACGTTGAGGTGGTGATAGTAGACAATATGATGAACTTGTGGCATTAATTTTTTATTTATGCCAAATGACAGGTACCCAAAAATATGCTATGGTCGACTATTAAAATTAAACCAAATAGATAATGCAACAAATACTCGTGAGAAACAAATTAAGCATAACTGGGTAAGAAGTCTTGAAAATATTCTACATAAAACAAATTTTCATTGGGTATACGAAAAACAGAGTTGTATAACAGTAAAAGAAGAAATGGAAAATATAGTACTTTCATACAGAGAAATGTTATATAAGGAAGATACACAGAGAATCTTTAACTCATCCTACACTCATCTATACCGTTTGTATAATACTAGCTACAACTATTTATCACTAAATATCCCCCACAATGTCCTAAAGCTAATTGGCCAACTCCGAACATCCAACCTTAACAACATGTCCCTATATCAAGACGGTTTTTCCCACAAATTTAACAACGAAACAATTTGTGACATCTGCAACCTTCTACAAGAAAATACCCTCATACATTTCCTATTAAATTGTCCCATCTACAACCCACTTCGAGAACACTACATTAGAAAATATGTCCAACAAACCAATTCCGAAGAAGAAGCGATCAAAGTACTGCTGGGAAGCCCAACCAAGGACAACATATACGATGTCTTCCGATATACCCAAGCTGCTTTGAAAATTTGAGCATTTATACAAAATATATAAATAATTATTTATTGTTATTTAATATAAAATACAAGTATGTACTCACATTATTCCGCAAATCTACAATATTACCAATCTATTTGTATAAAGTTGAATCTTTTTATCAAATAAATTATTATTATTATTATTATTATTATTATTATATATATATATATATATATATATATATATATATATATATATATATATATATATATATATATGTATATATATATATATATATATATATATATATATATATATATATATGTATATATATATATATATATATACATATATATATATATATATATATATATATATATATATATATATATATATATATATATATATATATATATATATACAGGGTGTTATATTTTAATAGACCCAGCAAATATCTCGCTTATTTATCAACTTAGCAATTTCTTTCATATAACATGATTTATACAGCAACATGTAAGCTATTTGATGACGGATGTACATTCATGATATCACTTCCGGTTTATTAGTAATTTATATCAACTTTGAAATTTCAAATGGAACATACTATATTTTTGTACAAATTTGAAAAGTGCATCAAATATCCTTTACAATCATGTAAAATAATCCATATGTTACATTATTAAAAAGTAAAATGGCGGGCACTTTATTATACACCAAATCGGAAAGAGAATAGTGAGCCATGACTGTGGCTTGAAATAAAACAATTAACTAAAACAATTATAATTATTATTATTAAACGAAATAATATTTTTTTGTCATAATAATACAGAAAATAATAATAAGGAACACTTAATAACAACAAAATGATTTTATAACAAAGAGACTGGGAACCATTTTGAATATTTGTTATAAAATCATTTTATTGTTATTAAGTGTTACTTATTCTTATTTTCTGTATTATTATGACAAAAAAATATTATTTCGTTTAATAATAATAATTATAATTGTTTTAGTTAATTGTTTTATTTCAAGCCACAGTCATGGCTCACTATTCTCTTTCCGATTTGGTGTATAATAAAGTGCCCGCCATTTTACTTTTTAATAATGTAACATATGGATTATTTTACATGATTGTAAAGGAAATTTGATGCACTTTTCAAATTTGTACAAAAATATAGTATGTTCCATTTAAAATTTCAAAGTTGATATAAATTACTAATAAACCGGAAGTGATATCATGAATGTACATCCGTCATCAAATAGCTTACATGTTGCTGTATGAATCATGTTATATGAAAGAAATTGCTAAGTTGATAAATAAGCGAGATATTTGCTGGGTCTATTAAAATATAACACCCTGTATATATATATATATATATATATATATATATATATATATATATATATATATATATATATATATATATATATATATATATACTGGGTGGAACATCATACCTGTGTACATAGGCGATTAACATGAAAAAACAGTTTTTCTGTGCGCATTGCTCCCCAAATTATTTTAGTCAAAAATGCTTCAAATAAATGTTGTAGAGCATAAAATTCTGCATCTAAATCAATAAACAGAATTATATTTACATGCGTTATAACGACAGAAATTAAATAAAATATATTAAAAATTTCGTTCAATATATCAAATAGCCATGGAAGTGAAACAAAAATAGATAAATGCTTGACAAAACGACCGAAATATTATTTTCCCGCACTCGTTCGGGAAATTTCGAAAAAAACACTCCAATTTCTAAAGCACTTATTAAAAAACTATATATATAATAAAAAAGTATACTATCTCAAACACCCTTTTGCGTAATAATAATAAAAGAAAATGATGAAATATTGAATAAAATTTAATTTTAAAATGATAAATTTAGTGCATTTAGTTCAAAATGTCAGCAACGAAATAACAGCACTCGATATAGCAGTGGAAACACATTACCTACAAATGTAAGGTAAATTGTAACAACATAGATATGAAATGAAACAAGTTTATTAAATTTACTGTATATTACAAATGAAATTAGTAAATAATATAACACTCTTTATATTCTTACCTTAAAATTAAATCAATTGAAATTTGACATTATTGTGATATTAGTTATAAAATGGTTACAAAGCAGTGTTATGTGTATATGGTATATTATTGTTTATGTTAATGATTGTTTTGTGGAATGTTATTATGAATGTTTATATTTATAGTACAACTTTGGCAATTTGAAATACTAACTCCTGGCACAACTTCGTTTCTTTGAATGGATTGTAAAGCTGGCGGCACATGAACATTTATAGCAGCAGCAGCAGTTTCTGTTGAAGTACCTACTTGCACATGATGATGATGATTATATAGTTTTACATATTTCGTACAAAAAAATATTGTACAAACCTCTTGCGTGAACTAGATTCCCGGATTCGTTCTATGGCAGCGCTCGCAAGCTCGCCGGGAACCAGTCGTTCCCGCACTTGGTATGTAAATAACTAATTATTGGTCAGACAAAAATTTTATAATCAGAAAAATTTATGATAGATGCAAGAGTATTACGTCGCAATAATTAAAAAAATGTCACAACAAAAATTGGACGCTATATGCAGAAGTGTTGCCAAAATAACCTTAGAATACCAAGTTTCATCAAAATCGTCAGAGTTGATTTCGAGATCGTTGACACACATAGATAGATAGATATAATATAATTTCAATTATATTTCAATAACAAACTACAACAAGTACAAACATTATGAAATAATATAATATAATTTCATGGTATAATGTTCATGGTTGTGTGGTAGATAACTTTGAAAACTTGTGCATATTTGATGAGTAGACTGTCCGGACGACTGTCGGACCGGTGCTTGTAAAACAGCAGTGACTCGCCGTTCACGTATATTCGATACACATCTGATTCATAGAGAAACGAGATTGATACTCGAACTCCCTTCACTATAGGATTCTTTGGCAGTAATTCTTCCCCTATCCATTTATCATCTAGCAGGCTATTGAATGCAAGCAGGTTCTTTGGAATTCTACAACATAATAACTATTATTATTATTGGATTAGGTGACTCAGTGGTGGATCTTGAGAACCCTGGTTCGATCCCCACAGGCGACAAACTATTTTCACCAATTTAAATCTACACCTGTGGCTCTCCCGCTACTAACATATTTGGGGGCAGTGATTTGACGGCGGGTAACCGCACTGTACGCGAAAAAAAATATCACTTACCGAAATCTGCTTAGGCAGAGTGCCACACCCAGTAATGGGCAAAAGGTGTGATGATATATTTATGTATTTATATTTATTATTATTATTATTATAGGGTAGGTGGTTCAGTGGTATTGAGTCGGCGGCCTGTGGATCTTTAGAACCCAGGTTCGATTCCCACAACCGACAAACAATTGTCACCAAATTAAATTTACCCCTGTGCCTCCTCCACCACTAATGGCTTTGGGGCCGTGATTTGACAGCTGGTGATCGCACATCACGCGAAGAAATATATCACTTACCGAGATCTGCTTAGACAGAGTGCCACACCTAGGAATGGGTAAAAGGCGTGATGATATATTTATTTATTTAATTATACATTTTATTTTTATACTGCGTTGCATAAAGTTATTTGCATTCTTTGTAACATTATTCTTAAATATTATCTTAAATAATTCGTTGGTTTAATTATTACTTTAACTATCTTTGAAAAAGTTTAAATATTTAAAGATAGCAATGTTGCCTGTATATACTAATAGTTATTTTTGATTCTAGATTGCGAAATGTTACTTTTGCATTCGAGAATGCAAAAGCATTTCGCAATCGAGTATCAAACAACGTTTTTTCGAAAACTATGTCCCAAAATTAGTAATAATGTAATGAGAAAATTTTGACATTTAGGATTAATTAATGTGACATCTAATGTCTCCATGACAACAAAGTATGTAATATAATTGCTATCAAATCTGGTATTTTCTGGTTGGCAATAGAAACCAAACAAACGTTCTAATTTTTTTCTGCGATTTATTGGGATTCGCATTGCATTTCGCATTGCATTTCTCAAGAAACTATTCCAGTACACCAGTTAGCTTCTTAAATAAATATGAATAATTGCTCAATTGGAACATTAAATATAAATTTTGTTAAAGAATAGAAGTATTGTTTCTAAGCAAAAAAATAAAGTGACAAATTTTATTAAATTGTGAGCCTTTCTTCTATCAAAAAATTGCAGGATGCAAAAAACTTTTGCATCCTGCATGCAAAAGTCTTTTGCGTTCTGTAGACAAAAAACACTCATTTCGCATGTTGATAGTTGTCATGTAAATTTTAACTTTATATGACAGTTTTCGTAGCATATTATTTTTATCTTTTATTGCATGTACTTGATAAATGACACTAAATATTTGTAGCAATCATATTAATAAAGCTTCGTACAACCAGTGCCGGATTAACACTAGGCGGGGCCCTAGGAAATCGTAAACGAGGGGTCCCCTCCCCCGACATGAAAATACAATAACAAAAATTCAATTAAACTTTATTCATAATTCAAATAAACAGCGAACATTATACTTGATATATAATTATTGATAAAGAAAAACGAACATTTGCAATTACTACTCCAACGGTCAACTCAGAAGAAGTGTTTTCTGCATTTCAACTCGCTGAATTGTACAATTTTTTTTTAAATTAATTTTGCGGGGCCCCTATTTCACGGGAGCCCCTAGCCAATTGCCTATTAGTTAATCTAACACTGTACACAACCAATTCATAGATAAAATAGATTTGACTGATATTTGACTTACCGTCCTGACAAATGTAGAAGAGCATTCTTATTTGCATCGTCAATGTTAATATAAAACTCTTGATCAGACAAAATCACCATTCCGAGCATAGCACCAGGTTGCAAACCGTGCGTCAGGTTCACTGTGACGGTCCCTACATGACCCCTGGGGCCAAAGTCGTGAACTGTAAAAGTATGGTCGCGGTCTAAGTTTGAATTTACGCAAGACATGACTTCTGTTATTTCTAATAATTTAACATGTCGAAATTTACTTTTATACTTGATATACAGATAAAATTTAAAAATATGTTTTCGTGTTATAAATTTAGTTATTCTGTGGTTGATTGTTTACAAATATTTCATTTAGTAATCAATTATTGCAAAAATAACTTGTTATTTAAGTCTTGTCTTATTTTTCAAAAATTAAAAACAAAAAAATAATCATTCTAGGTATTTTTATTCTTCTGGCCTAAAAACTAACAACACATATAGTACATAATTATAATTCATTTCAATAAAAAACAACAAAGACAAAATTAATTGTCCGTTCCTTGGTGAAACTAGGTTTAATAAAATGTAAAAACATTAAAATAACACTTGTCTAAGTCTCACAAAATTCATTGCCGGTTCGACAGAACTTCTTATGTTTTTTACCATTGGTTAGGGATCTTATTCTCTGCTGGCACAGTTCTTCGTCACACAGCTCCTTCACGTGAACTTGTTTTCGATGAAGGAGTGTATTATACCATACTGATGAGTTCTAATAAGAGCGAAACGCGTCTATGGTTACTAACTGTGATGGCCAGCCTCTTTAATATTTCAATATTTTTATATTTTATAATTCATTTCACTCAACAGGATTAAATCCTAATTGTTGAGGAATATATACACTGGTGATAGATGACAGTGTAACACCAAAACAATAATAGATGATATAATGGATGAAATTTAACGAGTTCAGTCGTTCAGAAAATTGTAACACGAGCAAGAGCTGGGCGAATAACTCAATTACTATTCTTAATTTAATGTTTATTAAGATATATTCACAACATAAAAATAAATAGAAAAGTTAATTACAAAAGTGATAGATATTAAACGAAACATATTAAATCTCTATTTAAACAACTTGACCGAAGATGGCAAACAACAACAACATATGAACTAAAGTTGCTACATGGCAAGACTACATCTTGTCAATCCAAAAGCTAAACCACCACTGACTATTTGTTGTTGTTTTCCATGGGACGTGCTGACAAGGGGTAAGAGGGTGGAATCGTTGACTTGGTTAGAGATAACTGTTCCCATGCACGAGTTTACATAAAAAACACCAGACGCTTCTAAGGGATGAAATACAAGGATCAAAAGCTAATAATTTACCCAGATATGTCATCAAATAATAGCTAACAAGTGCGCCAATTCAGAGAAGCCATAAACTCGATAAACAATGATCGAAGAATATTGAAATATGTACTAATAAATTTGATAACCAAAACTCTGTCAAGTCAACTTTACAAAAAATATACTTAAGATAATATAAATTTTTTGTCTGTATCTTTCGAAGCTGAGTTGATAGTGAAAAACCCGAATTATAACAAAAACTACATGTTTCACTTTGTTACAAATAAATTGATTCAAATACGAGTACAGTTATCGCGCAAACTTCTTTATTAATTAGTAATTCTGTTGAAATTTGTTTCTGATCAAGTCAATATGCCTCGACGAATACAATACATCAACATGAGCAAGTTCGTCGGTAAGCCTCGATGTTGTCTGTATCAAAATTATTCTTGAATACAATAAAAATAGCAGCAGGGTGAAAGAGGATATGTGGGCCCACACGAGGAGTTATGGTATGAGCAAGTCCTTAAATTGTTAATCAGCGGTACATATATGAGATCCTGAAACTGGAAGTTCCAGCAGAACAACGTAATACTGTATGTTTCAAGATATGTACTGACCTTCTTTAATCAGTACCGAATACATGTGCTTCTGGGGCCTAAATTTTGTCCATAAACTTCTATTATTTTTTGTGTTGCACTTTCAACGACCGTCAGTATAATATGAATATATAAATATATACCGGGTGTAACACGAAAAGTGAAACGGGCGTTTAACATGACAAATCAGTTTTTCCGTGAGCATTGCTTCCCTAATTATTTTAGGAAAAAATGTTTCAAATAAATGTTGTAAAGCATAAAATTCTACATTTGAATCAGTAGCCTGTAAATAAGACCTGCTAAAATAGTTATTTGTGTATTAAGAGCGTAAAGTGATTCTTTGTTACTCGAACACAGTAATTGCAGCGCGAGCCGAAGGCGAGAGCTGCAATAGTGTAAGAGGACCAAAGACACTTTACGCTCGTGATACACACATCATTTTTTCTACGATTGCATCTTAAAATTATTATAAAACGTATACGTACTGAAAATACAATCATTCTGTCAACTATCAATATGACAAGTTTCTGTTTTGTTTGCATCCCTGGTAACTATTGAAGTAAGCACGCATCAATATCTATTTCGCGCGTTGCCATTGGAAACGCGCGCATTTAACATCTTTTTCGCGCGTTGCCATTGGAGACGCGCAAAAAAGATATTTTTCGATTGTTCCACAGAACACGTCAACTTTACGATGACAAATGAGAGCGTAATTGTCAATTTTTCATAGCAATCGTAGAAAAAATTCATTTTGCCTACTTCATAACTGCAGAAATTAAATTTGAAAATTCACGTAATTTCAATTTAATAGTAATAGCCATGGAATTAAAAACAAGAGATGAACAAATGCGTAACGTTTTATACGTCAAATTATTAGTATTTATTTTGACAAACTGTGATATTAAAGCAATAATTGGGTTTATTATTATCAAAAATGAATAATTATTCAGATGAAGAAAAGTTACAAATAATTAAATGGCATTATTCTGGCCATAGTTTATGACTAATTAGTGACTATATTAGCGCTAATTGGCAGCATCATGATATTCCTAGTACGGCAACTATTCAGAGGTTTATAGTAAAGTTTGAAAAGACAGGAACACTAAATTTAAAGAAATAAATGAAAGAATTTATAACAATGAAGAAAATATTCTTGCTTTAATAGAACTGGAGCCAACAATGAGTGTGCGGGAAATTTCCAGAGAACTAAATATAAATTTTATGACAGTGCATAGAATTCTCAAAAAAACATAAATACATTCCTTTTAAATTTCAAAACCACCAAAATATTTTAGAACGAGATTTTGAACTGCGTGCCTCATTCTGTGAAATAATGATGGAAAAATCAAATTGTAATATAGAATATAGGTAAATCTAAAGCACATGTGTCGTCTATTTTTTCCGCTGAATAAACTAACAGATATCCATAGGATTTTGAAACTATTCAGATATTAAACAAACATAAATACAAGAGAAAATACAGAGTAACGTCTGACATCGTTATCTACGCAGGGAACAACATATCCTTTTAAAAAAGTATCCTTTGAAAATTATAAGATTTAAATAACCTCAAAATATAAAATAATAATAAACCAAAACCTAAACAAATTTCACATCGCATTTCGGACAACCGGCGACATCTAGCGACAGCTGCAGAAGGAGAGATAGTGCCGGCTAGTAAGCAAGCAGCATAACACACAAGAAACGCGGAGTAATACGTCCAGGCGCTTTTAAATAAACAGAAGTCAACGCTGAAGATAACAAGAAAAGCAGGATGGAAGAAATAGAAGATCCAAAACAGGATGTTGAAGAAAAAAAAATGGAACCAGAATATATAAGAAGTAGAAATTCTAGCGTAAGCAGTGCAGGGGAAGAAGCCAATTTCAGTAAAAGCAGAAAAACAGCAAGATCACCTACTATCAAAAGAAGAGCCGTTCAACGTTAAACTGTCATACAGTGCAGACGTGTTAAAGTGCCAATCAACAAATCAAGGTCAAGGTAAAACACCTACTTATATTATTCCTATTAATATAATTAATCCCAGATATAAATAATTCCATACAGCATGCATATATACAAAACCCTGCCCCGAATCCTAAAAATCCTTCATAAAAAAAAAAAACAAAAACAAAACAGATTCATATCATAGCAGATAATACCATCTAACAAACAATAGACAAACTTCCATGCCGATAATAAAATAAACTAAAAATGGAAGCAGACGTAAACAAGCAAACGCCACCAATTAACACCCAACAGACAGGTAACAACTATGCCAACGCAACTAAACAAAATATTAACAATAACATAAATCCACACCCATCAAAGGAACAAGCAATTATAATAACAGCTGTCAATGAAATACCACTGAAATCGTATATTATGGCCATAGGAAATATTGTACAACCCAAAAATGTAATTTTTTCTTCCAGAATTTCTAACAATCGTATATGCATATACCTAACTTCGAAAATCACGGTAGATAACCTAATTGCAAAACGAAAAACTATTGAAATAGAAAACAAAATCCTAGAGGTACGACGACTTATTACACCCACAAAACGAATTATAATTTCAAATGTATGTCCATCAATACCACATGAAATAATTGTAAAAGCACTACAACAAAAAAATATCAAATTGGTCTCACCGATCACATTCCTAAGAGTAGGAATACCAGACAGCGACTACTCACATGTACTAAGCTTTCGTAGGCAGGTCTATGTAATAGAAAAAAACGACACAACAATCCCAGAAACTCTATATGTCACTTATGATAATACTGAATACAAATTATACATAAATGGAGAAACATTTTCGTGCTATAAATGTAAAAAGCCAGGACATACCTCAGCAGAATGTCAAACAAACCAACACAACCCGCCCACACAACCATCACAAACTCAACTAACAACCCAAGGAAGCACAAATAAAACAAATGTTGCCAAACAACAATCTCAAACAACAGCAACAGGACAAGAACCTACAGATACCTTAAAAAGCCTTACACAACCTCCTCATAGCCCACCAACAACCCAACAGGAAAGGCAAAATCCAAATACATCTCTGTCACAACCACTACCAAGTGCAAAAACTAACATAATAAACCCATTTAAAGGTTTTTATCCAACCTTTGAAAATCCAGATGAAACACAACCTAATAACGAAAATCACAAAGAAAAACAAAAAGCTCCTATAAACAAAAAAGAAATTAATAAAACAATAAGTACCAAAAGATCAAATGACAACGACGATATTGACAACATGGAAGACGACATCAGAAAATCACAACCAAACAAAAAACAAAATGTAACAAGGACATCAACTAAATCAAGATCAATCAGCCCTTCATACAATTTCACAACACATGACTTATTAAAAGACGTAGAATCAGAAATAAACTCTAATCCAGATACATACATACTAAACTATGAAAGATTTGTAGACTTTATAGAAAACGCTACAAATAACACTGATCCACTAACGATCTCTAAAGACTATACAAAACAAACCGACGAACTACTAACCATGTTAAACAGTATATACCCCTTTTTAATTAAAAGAATAATAAAAAATCACATCACGAGAATTCACAACCGAATAAAAGTTCAACTTGAAGAGGAAGAAGTAGAACAAGACTAATCCAAATATGAATACTATACAGTGGAACGCAAATGGGTTCCATGCGCACCTACCGGAACTTCAAAGGATTAAAGCCAAAACAGACGCACAACTTATATGTCTACAGGAAACGCGACTACACCCACTCCAAAAAGCAACACTCAAAAACTATTCTATCTACAGAAAAGACCGACACAATACAGTAAATGCCAGCGGCGGAGTAGCCATCCTAGTAAAAAGTACAAAACACGTAGAAGAAATCACCCTAAACACAAACTTAGAAGCAATTGCAATTACAATATTCGCACCACAAAAAATAACCTTTTGTTCCTTGTATCTACCACCAAACCAGGTTATAAATAATCAAGAAATAGAGCAACTAATAGGACAATTACAGGCGCGGTGGCCGAGCGTGTTAAGGCACATCTCTTAGCATACTGTGACGTCACCCGAGCCAAGGTTCGTCAGTTCGAATCCGCCTGTCGACAATGTGTGATTTGTCGTAAAATATAAAATACAGCTACATGTATTTGTCACACTCGGGCGCTATAAGCTAGTCACTTATACGCCTTAAATAATGTAGCATTCGACTACGAAAACCGGCAGTACGGCATTGTAAAAATTGCGGCTCGGTGTGTCCGGTAGGCCCAGGCCCGATTTGGGCTGTAGCGCCACAGATGACAATAGGACAATTACCAACACCGTTCCTCATAATGGGCGACTTGAACGCACACAACGTAATATGGGGAAGCGAAACTACAAACACAAGAGGAAAATCCATAGAAAACATATTAGACCGAAATGATAACCTCATAGTTTTAAACGATGGGACAAATACACACTTTTGCGCACAATCTGGCAACTACACAGCCATTGACATTACCATTTGCGACGCCACAATAGCTCAAGACTTAACATGGATAGTACTACCACTATCATATGTGGGAAACCACTTCCCCATAAGAACAACCATAAACAATGAATACGAAAATAACAATTTAAGTACAACAAGAAAATGGAATACAAAAAACGCTAACTGGACAAGATTCACGGAACTAACAAACATAACAACAATACCCGAAACAGAGAACATAGACGAACAAGTAAATATTCTAACAAATATTATAACAGAGGCAGCAGACTCCACCCTAAAAAAAATAAATCTACAAAAATGCAAGAAAAAAGTACCATGGTGGAACATTCAATGCCAAGAAGCAGTAAAAAACAACAAAAAAGCCCTAAATCAATATAAAAAAAAAAACCACGGAAAATTTAATAAATCTAAAACGAACCAAAGCACACTGTAGAAGAACAATACTGCAGAGCAAAAAATCATCTTGGCAAGAATACACATCAACAATCACAACAGACACGCCCATAATAGAGGTATGGAATAAAATCAAACGAATAAATGGAAGAAAAGCACACACAAACACTGATCTCGTAATACACAACAACAAAATAATAACAAACCCTCAAGATATTAGCAATATAATAGCAGAACAATTTTACCAAAACTCAAGTAATACACAATATACCCCTGAGTTCCTATTACACAAACAAACCACCGAAAGAGAATCCATAGAAATTAGCCACAACAACGACAACGAAATTAATGACCCAATAACGCTAAATGAACTAAACACAACGATACACGAACTGAAACATTCCACGAGCCCGGGACCAGATGGACTCATAAAACACTTAGCTGAAAACACACAAAAATTCATACTCAACATATATAATAATATTTGGATAAACAATAAATTCCCAAAAAAATGGAAAGAAGTCACCACCATCCCGCTACTAAAACCAAACAAGCAAAAAACAAATCCCATCAACTACAGACCCATAGCTTTATCGAATACCTTAAGCAAGCTTCTACAAAAAATCATAAATAAAAGACTGACATGGTATTTAGAAACCAACAACGTCCTAAACAAGAACCAAAGCGGATTCCGACACGGCCGGTCTACCACTGATCAACTTATAGCACTCCAAACAGAAATCCACAGAGCTTTTAGAAATCAACAACACACAACAGCCATATTTTTTGACATATCAAAAGCGTACGACACAGTCTGGAGATTCTACATTATCAAATCACTAAAAGAACAAAACTTAGACGGAAACATACTAAAATACATTAACAATTTCCTAAACGAACGCAAGTCTAGAGTCCTATATAATGGATACCTATCGGAGCCAAAATATCAGGAAAACGGAACACCGCAAGGAGAAATCCTTAGCGTCACCTTGTTTTTAATGGCAATGAACAAAATAACGGAATACATCCCAGAACACATAAATACATCACTATTTGCTGACGACCTTGCAATATACCACAGAAACAAAAACACGAAGACCACGCAAAAAGAACTTCAACGCACTACAGAACTCCTAAGTGAATGGGCAAAAAGTACTGGCTTACAGTTCTCCGAAGAGAAAACTAAAATGATGTTTTTCACCAAACTTACAAGACCAACAGTAAAACCCCAGATCAAACTTAACAACAAGAAAATTAAGTATGCTAACAATATAAAATTTCTCGGAATGACTCTAGATACACGACTTACATGGAAACAACATATACACCACCTAAATCAATAATGTAATAGAAGTTTAAATATTATTAAATGCCTATGCCACAACAAATGGGGATCACACAGTAACATCCTATTACAAATGTACCTGTCCTACATTCGATCCAAAATAGACTATGGATCAATCATATACCAAACAGCCAGTAAGAATATACTGAAAATTATAGATCCAATACAAAACACAGCAATTAGACTGGCTATAGGAGCTTATAGAACTAGCCCTACTATCAGCATGCTATGTGAATCTAACATCGTATCACTAGAAATCCGCAGAAACCAATTAACTCTAACATACATATCAAAACTTGCCAGAAACCCAAAAAATCCTGCCTTCTCATACATATTCAAAACATCTCAAACCCACTCAAGACCACAATCACAAACACCCCTCCAACAAAAAATCATTAAAACCCTCACAGATATCCAAACGACCCTACCTGACCTTGAAATAGACATCAAAGATACTGTACCACCATGGAGGAAGAAACCACCAAACTACAGACTCGAATTAACAAAATACAACAAATCTAACACATCACCAGAGGTCATCAAACAAGCATACAGAGAAATCGACAACCAAAACCCCCATGCACAAAAAATATTTACTGATGGGTCAAAAACATCAGAAGGCACTGGAGCTGCAGTAATAATAGACAACCAGAAAACTAAAATCCACCTACCAAACCAAACATCCATTTGTACTGCTGAAACATATAGCATACTCACTGCTCTACAAATAATACATAAAAAGAAACAACAACGAGAAGAATATATTATACACACCGATGCGTTAAGTGTTATACGAGAAATACAAAATGTATATAACACGCAACCACTAATACAAAAAATACAACATTTAATACACGATATATCACTACAAAATAAAATAACAATCATGTGGATACCATCGCACACAGGTATACGTAAAAATGAAGAAGCAGATGAAACAGCGAAAGAGGCAATACAAGAAGAAATAACGTCTATACCTATCCCTGTACAAGACTTGCACAAAATAATAAAAAAACAAACAAAAAAACAATGGAATGATCTGTGGACCAATATATCTGGAAACAAACTAAGAAACATAAAACCAAATACAACCAAATGGACAAACATAGACAACCGGAGAGACCAAATTAAAATAACTAGACTACGAATAGGACATACAAACATAACTCACAAGTACATCATACAGAAAACGGAACCAGAAACGTGTACTAACTGCAACACACCAATTACTATAGAACACATCCTCATTCAGTGTCCAAAATACGCCATACAAAGAATACGACAAAACATGCCACAGACGTTAGAAGAAGCCCTTGGAAACAATGTCACCAGACTAACGAACACAATCCAATTCTGCAATGACATCAAAATACTGCAGCAAATCTAATATTTATTTCTAAATAATAATAACTTGTAATAACCACTGTTCCGGGTACTAATGACCGCAGCAGTCGATGTACCCTTATTCTTTTAAAAAAAAAAAAAAAAGAAGAGCCATAGATACAACCGGGTCTCCTACCTCAGTCAAACGCAAAGGAATAGATAATGCCGAAGAGAAAATCATGGACATGCTGCGACTAATGAATAAAGAACTCATAGAATCACGGACGGAAAACAAAGAATTCAAGTTAGAAATGGAGCAAAGAAGCAATCAATTAAATAATGATATCAAAGAGTTGAATAGGAAATGGGAAGAGAGTATAAACAGCATGAAAGAAACAGTAGAAGAACTTACAACAAAGGAAAAAAAAATTAGAAAATGAAGTAAGAGATTTGAAACGAAAAATAATGAAATTGCAAAACGCAGAAGAAAGACTGGAGAAAAATTCTAAACCAAACAATATAGTTATTAAAGGAGCAAAATTTAAATCCGGGACAAATGAAGAGATAGAAGAATGTCTAGAAAACAATGTAAGTAAAAGATTAAAAATCATAAATACATTTAAAATTGGAAGAGACGAAGAGAGACAGACCGTAATAGCTACTGTAGACTCCTGGGAAAACAAACAAAAAATTATGAGAAACAAAAATAAACTCAGAACAAAAATGTATATTGATAATGATATGACAAGTAATGAACTGAGAATTCAAATAGTAATATCATCTAAGGCGAAAACAGCAAAAGAAAACAACAGCAGAGTAACAATTGGATACAGAAGATTAAAAATAGATAATAAGTGGTTTGATTGGGTTAATGAAAAACAAGATTTAATTGAAAGAGTGCAGTCAAAAAACGATTAGATAAAAATAGTATAGAAAAAGAAAATTTTAGAGTAGGATTTTGAAATATAGCGGGAATAAAGGGTAAAGATAAGGAATTTTGGCAAGAAATTTGTAAATATGATATTATAGGATTAACTGAAACATGGATAGAAGAGAAAGATTGGGATAGAATAAAAAAGGTAATGCCTCTAGAATTTAGATGGAAATGTAAGTACGCAAAGAGAAGCAGAAAGAAAGGCAGAGCAAGTGGGGGCATAATAACCGGGGTCAAGGCGTATATAGAAGAAATAGAACAAAGATACATATTCAAAGAAAATATCAATCTGAGACATATTAAAATAAATTCTGAATATTGGAAAATTATAACACTTTATAATGATAATAGATTGAAGAATATTTTTAACGAACTAGAAGAGATATTGGAAGAAACCAATCAAGATAATTTCATACTCGGTGGGGATTTTAACGCAAGAATAGCACAAGAAGGAGGATTAATAGATAAAGAATCAGGAAATTACATACCCAGGTGCTCAAAGGACAAGGGTAAAAATAAAGCAGGCCAAGAATTGTTACAAAACTGCAAGGAAAACGCGTGGAACATATTGAATGGTAATACGAAAGGAGATGAGTGTGGAGATTTTACTTTCATTAATAAAAGAGGAGAGAAGTCAGTAATTGATTATATTATTACTAATCAAGAAAGCGCACACAAAGTGAATAGCATGGAAATAATCAACAGAGTAGAATCAGACCATCAGTTACTTAGTTTAGAATTACAAGGTAAAATAAATATACAAAGGCAAAATAAGGTAAGAATACAGAGATCAGTATGGGCAGAAGAAGAAATAAAAATATATAAAGATAAAACTAAAGACCTAAAATTCAAAGCTAGCGATTTGGAGGATGAAATGAATGAACTGATATATAAAATAAATGATTCTACGCAGAAAAGAGACATAGTTCTTAGAAAATATATTTCCTCTAAAAATGAATGGTGGGATAAAAGTTGTGAAGCAAAAAAGAAAGCAACTAAAGAAAAACGTAAACTGTGGAAAGACGGACAAACATCACAAGAGGAGTATAAACAGGGCCGTCTTTACCCGGGGGCTCAAGGGGTGCGGGCGCACCCGAGCGCAGAGTCCTAGGGGCGCACACAAGCCGAGCGCTAGGAATTTCGATATTTCATTAAACTCTAAGTCATTCAATAACAACGTCATTGTACCGTTTCGTGCACAAAAAAAAATATAGACACCAATAATAAATTATGTTATTAAACACACCTCATACCGCTTTCGGCACTTGTTATACCGCTCACAATGTACAAGTTAAAATAGCTCTTATTACTACACACCTAACAATTACCGAAACTGCTCGTCCACGTCCCCGAAAGATATTTTAATTACGAGGCTACAGATGAACCCATTTTAGACCCAATGAAAAAATTTAAAATAAATTTTTATTTTATTTACTTGACACGGCTATCTCGAAATTAAATGAGAGATTCGAGTTGCTAACGGATCAGAATAATAATAATAATCTATTAAATAAAGAAAAGGCTTCAGAATCTAATGTTTTTATAAAATATTTATTTGTGGACGTTTCGAGCAAAAATTAGCTCATCATCAGCACCTTAAAACATAAATACAATAATTATAATATAAAACTAGCAAATTAATCAAAATGTCAAACCTTTAAAAAACGTAAAAATATAAAACAATATTGCAAAATGTTAATAATAACAAAAAAGAAAAAAGATGCATTTGAAAAATAAAAATAGAAAAACAAAAAATAATAAATAATTAAAATAAAATATATAAAAATTAAATTGTTAAATTCCCTAATAAATTTTGAGTATAATAAATTATGATACGCATCAGTTTGATAATTAATCGAGGTATCATGGTGTAAATTTATATGTTACGTTTCTAAAATAAGTCTATGCTTTTTATTTTCCATAACATCAATAATTTTGGCTTCAGTAAAATTTAAAATATGTCCAGTCTCCAGGTTTGAATTTTACAATTGAGCATGAATTTAATAAGTCTATTAATTTTCTGGATGTCACTTTATTTAAATCTAATAATAAAATTGATACGAATTGGTTTAGAAAAAATACTGCATCTGGTAGATATCTCAATTTTCATTCTTATATTGATATACGATACAAGAAGAGTGTTGTAATTGCTTTAGTTGATCGTTGTTTTAAGCTATCTGAACCATGTTATCACAATTCAAATTTACAATTTATTAATAACATCTTAATTCGTAATGGTTACCCTCCATCTTTTATAAAAAAAAAACATATATGACAGACTATATAAATTGGTTCATGGAAATAATAATGATAATAACAATTTTCAAGTTTCATAGTGTTTTAACTCGTCACCATCAGGAGACTGGACATAATTTTATTTTTTCTGATACCAAAATAAATATAAATATATATAAATTTACACCATCATACCTCGATTAATTATCAAACTGATGCGTATAATAATTTAAAATATGCTCAAATTTTTGTAGGGAATTTAACAATTTAATTTTTATATATTTTATTTTAATTATTTATGATTTTTGTTTTTTTTTCTATTTTTATTTTTCATATGTATCTTTTTCCTTTTTTGTTATTATTGACATTTTACAAATATTGTTTTATATTTTTACGTTTTTTAAAGGTTTGACATTTTGTTTAATTTGCTAGTTTTATATTATAATTATTGTATTTATATTTTAAGGTGCTGATGATGAGCTAATATTTTTGTTCGAAACGTCCACAAATAAATATTTTATAAAAACATTGGATTCTGAAGCCTTTTCTTTATTTAATATATTATATAATTGAATTCTTTTTTTAAATATATATTATAAATAATAATAATCAGAATAAATTGGTACCTATTAAATAATAATATAAAATAAAACATTACTGATGTATTTTTTCCGGGCTTTTAAATTGAAACAAAAAGTGTTGATTTTAAATTTGTACTATTTATTGTTTTATTTGTATAATTTAAGAATTTTGGGGGCGCGAGCTGACCACCCGGCACCCCGGCGCAGAATATGCTTAAGACGGGCCTGAGTATAAACAAGAGATAAAAGAATATAAAGAACTATGTAACAAGAAGAAAGAGGCAAAGAAAATAGAAGCAGAAAAAGAGTTGAGAAATATAAAAACAGAATCAGACGCATGGAAATTTATAAGCAAGGAAAGAAAACTCAGAGAAAACATTCCTAATCATATAGAAATCCAAGAATGGAAAAATCACTGTGCTTTATTAAATGGAAGTGAAGAAAGAACAAGCACAACAAGCGAAAATAATGAATTAGATTCATTTTTCGAAGAAGTCACGACCGAGCAGATAAGAACGCAAATAAAAAAATTAAGGAAGAAAAAAGCAGCAGGAGAAGATGAAATCACCAATGAAGCATGGATATATGGAAATGAAATAATAGTAGAGAGATTAAGGAACATTATAAACAGAATCTGGCAATCAGCCAAAATACCAACACGATGGAAAAAATGCATAATACATCCGATTTTTATTATTATTATTATTATTATTACAATACACTGTCCAGACAGGCGAACCCAATTAATTGGACAGGAACAAAAAAATACAAAAATATAAAAGTAAACACATATATAGTATGAAACAAAGAATAAATAAATACTAAATAAAGCTAAGCAAAATACAAATTTATTATTCAGTGTTAGCAGAGAGAAACTTCCTATAACGTGACAACGAAATACTAACAATATCAATTTGTGACTCAATACGAGTACACAGAGAGTACATAAGATGTACGGGAGATTGTTGAAAAATAGTAGTACGAGCAGCAGACGGTCGGAAAGTATGAGGATTTCTAGAATGGAATGATGGAACACAGAAATTGATTAGGTTTAGTGTTAATGGGTCATCAAATAAATTATGGATGATTTTATATAAATGTATAAGCTGTGAATTATTTCTACATACTGATAATTTATAAAATTTAAAATACTGCAGTAAAAATTCGTAACTGATATCATAAGAACGATATATGAGATATTTCTTAAAATACAAAAAACGAAGAAATTTCTTTTGAATTGATTCAAGCAGTGCAATATGATTATTATATGAAGGATTCCACACTACAGAGCAATAATTTAATTTGGATCGGACAAAGGCAAAATAAAGTGTAATTATAGGCACAATTGTTGTGAAACTGCGCGAATGACGGATTATAAATCCAAGCATTCGATGCGCTTGAGATACTACATCCTTTATGTGATTATTAAAAGATAGTCTTGGTTCAAAAATAACACCAAGATCTTTATATTCATAGCAACGGGTAAGAGGTACTGCAGAGATATTATACGCAAATTCGGTTGTTACTAGTTTCCTGGAAAACGAGATTATTTTACATTTGTTAATGTTTAAGTCAAGTTCATTGAGAATGCACCAACATGAAAGTTTATCTAAATCTTCTTGAAGTGATAGGCAATCGTTAGGATCAGAAATCGATCTAATTTTTTTTAAATCATCAGCATTGAGAAGTTTATTATTACTAATATTTAAAGGCAGATCGTTAACCCTTTCAGACCTAGTGCCGTACATGTACTGTTTAGTTTTCCTGTCGTTGGTGTCCGAGTGCCGTACTTGTACGCAAAATATTACTCTCGAGCTGAACTGCTGTCGTACATGTAGAGTTGATTTTTCGTCAGTGTAAACCTTTTAACGTACTTGTATGTTTCATATTTTGTGTGCATAGTGCTGACTGACGGACTGGTACGGCATGAATTTTCCCTTTACCTGCCGTTTTACGTACGGGTACGTTTTTTAGATAATACCTACTGCAGTACCAGTACGTTGATAAAAGTTTTATTTTTTTGTTTTGGATTTAGATAATAAAGATATATATTTCAATAGCGTTTATTTATTTATAAACATAAATATACAATAAAATAATTACATTATTGGAGAAATAACAAAACTGCAACTGAATGTCAACGTACGTACTGAACAGAATAGTGATACGCAACCCAGCTCACTCTCGATATGTCGCTGACACAGTAAAATAGCGAGCGCGAATTATGATATCTGTATTTTAATTATGATATCTGTATTTTGATTATGATATCTGTATTTTGATGACGAAGTGTTTTATTATATTAGACAATGGAAAGTTCCATTGTCTGACTCATACTTCTTTGAACTATGTTATGATAAGAGAATGATATATAAGCTTGAAAAAACTAGATTAGAACACTCTTGTACTGTTGCTGAACGTATTCACGTCAGTTGTAATTAGATTCTAAATAAATAAAATATAATTTTCAAAACGAAAGATTTGTATTTTTTTCCTTAAATACAAATCGAAAATTATAATTGGCGCAGTCGGTAGGATGCCAAAAGAGTTTTAAGCAAAATAAATAAATCTCTTTCGATCTCCATCGATTTATTTGACATCCGAACAAGAATCTATGAGCGAAACACCAGCTCAGGCCTAAACAGTGGCCCATCAGAGGTTGAACAACCCATCTCTAACCATCATCCAGGCAAGCAGTCAAGGAGGACCAGGACAACACACACTCGCTGACTCCACCTCTCCGAGAAACCAGGACAACACTACTTCGCTGATCCCGATTACCAGAGAAAACCAGAAGAAAATCTCTAGCTGATTCTCAACAAACATGATTATCTTGTTAATCATCCTTTTACTTCAACTGTAAGTAAAATATATGTAACAAAATACACTAAAGGGTTTTGAGGAAAGGCTAACGCTTTTAAGAATCAAAACGAGCCCCAGCACAAGGCATAACACAAATTATAAACCTAAATATATTACACAAAAGGGGTGTCTCTAGTAATAACTAGTAATAAAGACACCGAGGAACTGGCACAGTTCCACACACATTACAAATCATATGTACAATAGCGATAGTGAACCAGAATCAAACCCATCAGATTCTGATTCAGAAACAAACCAAACACCTAGTGTTATAAGAAATTTAATATTAACGCCCAGTAAATTACAACTCAACTCAAAAATGGCCACAACCACAAACAACGAAATTCAAATGCTCTCTAAAGGTATCCCTGAATACGACGGTAATATTAAAGATCTACCATATTTTATAAATACTGTAGACGAATTTATATTATGTTTTGCAGGAATTGTATTGACAAACGTTCAAAGAATATTTTTATTTCAATTAATAAAAAATAAATTAAAGGGACCTGCAAAAACATATCTGTCAGAGAATTCATTTGCTGATTGGCCAACATTAAAATCATTCTTACAACTAAATTTCGAAGATAAAACAACAGCCGAAACTTTATTATTAAAAATCATATACAATACCAAAAATAACAATTCCGATTTGTTTCTCAAAGACATCACTAATAATTTTAATAAATATAAGAACAAAATCATGCTAACACAACATCAATTAGTAACAAAAAACGCAATTATCGCGGAAAATCAGAAAATCGTAGTATCTCACTTCATAAATTGTTTACCTCATCTCATTCGAGGATCCTTCACGGTCAAAAATCCTAAATCTCTTGAAGAATGTGAGCAGCTATTAGTAAACGATTTTAATTACGCCCAACATCAATCTCCCCTAAGGAGATTTGAAAACCAAGTAAAAACAACACATAATAACATACAGAAGAATACACCACCACAGAAATTCCCGGCACAAATGTTTCCTTCAAAACCAGTCACGATTCAAAGACACTTTCAACCACACGGTAGGAATAACTTCGGCAGACAAAACATAGTAAATGACATAAACACAAGAAGGACATTTACACCTCAACCAATGTCCACACAAACTAGACAGACCGGCCCAATGTCAACACAGACAATCATACCAAGACAGAATTACCAAACAGACATCGAAAACGACGTAACAACCACTAATGAACCAAATAACGAATATAATGAACAACAAGAAGACGAAACAGAATTCGCCTTCGAGGATTTTCAAGACACATTGGTCGAAAACGAAGATACGTAATGGCTAATTATCAAAATTCGATCCCGATATTACACGATCACGACTCCATTATTCTAATTGACTCTGGATCAAACATAAATTTCATATCACCCGATTACGCAAAATCAAGAAATCTGAAAATTAACAATCAAGATAAAATTACCTTTCACACAGCAAATGGAAAGAAAACACTTACAAATTCAGTTAATCTAAAAATAAATAAAAAATTATTTAAGTTTTATATTACAGACTTTCATTATTTATGCAATCTATTATTCGGTATGGATATATTAAAAGAACTAAATTTAACACTAAATTTTAAAACAAATGAAATCTATTTTGAAAACAGAAAGATGAAATTTACAACACAAAATAAACTCAATAATAAACTAAACTACATACAATTTAGAGATCAAAATCTAGATATTAATAAAAAACTAAAAATTGCTAAATTACTAAAACAATACGAGGACTTGATCCCCAAAGAAGGAGAACAACTCTCCGCCACTAACGTCACCACACACAAAATTCACACCACAGACGAAACACCCATATATACAAAAAACTACAGACTACCCCAATGTTATGACGAAGATATAGAAGAACACATTAAAAACTTATTAAAAGCACAGATCATTCAAAAATCTAAATCACCATACAACTCACCTATTTGGATAGTACCAAAAAAAATAGATGCGTCAGGGAAACGGAAAACTAGATTGGTAATAGACTTCCGAAAATTAAACCAAAAAACCAGAGAAGATAAATTCCCTCTTCCTTACTTAGAAAAGCAAACCTTAAAGTCCAAATTGATAAATCTGAATTTTTTCAAAACGAAGTCGAATACTTAGGATTCGTAATATCATCCGAAGGTTTAAAACCCAATCAAAAGAAAATAGAAGCAATAAATCAAATCACCATCCCAAAAACTAGTAAAGAAATTAAAAGTTTCCTAGGAAAACTTTCTTGGTACCGAAGATTTATTCCAAATCTCGCGAAAATAATAAAACCTTTCACAAATAGCTTAAAAAAGGGTTCACACATAGAAATAGAAAATGAAGAATATCAGAAAGCCTTTAAACACGTGAAACAATTAATATCAAACCCACCTATATTGATATCACCAGATTTCTCTAAACCATTTATACTAACTACAGACGCCTCAGACTTCGCCATGGGAGCCGTTTTGTCACAAGTACAAGAAAACCAAGAAAAACCTATAGCATACGCCTCAAAAACATTTAACACCGCCGAACAAAACTACTCTACTATAGAGAAAGAATTAAAAAGTATCATCTGGTCAATAAACAACTTTAAACCTTACCTTTACGGACAAAAATTCAGAATAAAAACCGACCATAGACCTTTAGTATGGTTATTTAATATGAAAAACGGTAATCAAAAATTAATGCGTTGGAAGATCGAACTCGGAGAGTACAATTTCGAAATTGAACACATCATGGGAAAAACTAATAAAATTGCAGACTTTCTTAGTAGACAAAGAAATCCATTTAAAATCGTAGAAAAAATAGGAGACGTAACTGAAACAACAATATTTTCACACTGCATATCACGAGATTATGCTATGAGTCAAGGACTCGCACTCCAAGTAAACCAAACATATAATAGTAAAAAATATTGTCAAAATTATATAGATCAAAATTCTCAATTAATACCACAAATTATAAACGGCAAAACTATATTACACTTAGTTACTAAGCAGAAATGCAACGACTTACCATCTGTAAAAAACTTTAAAAAGGCATTAATGGAACTTCGAGATTACTGCATTAAAAACGAATTGTATGAAATTAATATCCCAAAACTTGCCTGCGGCTTAGACCAAATGGACTATAAAGACTTAATAAAATATTTAAAATTAACCTTCACGGAAACTAATATCCTCGTGAATATCTATTCATTACCACAAAACTTCCTTACCAGCGACGACACAAACGCAACAATACATAGTTCCCCAGAAAACATCGTAAACGGTATAAAATATAAAAATAGAAAAACTACCTTTCGAAACAGTACAACCTAAACAAAGAATTCATATAACCTTCTCAAAGAATAATCTAAAAAACGAAATAAATAATTTTCTGAAAGACTATTTAGTACCTAAAGTTAGATATCTGGCTATATTTAATGACGAACTGGATAAAGTAATATCTCAAGAACTACAGAAAAATTTCGAACCAAATTCTTTAAAATTAATCGGAGTAAATAAATTTGTACAAGATATCTTTACAATAGATGAACAAAAACAAATTGTAGCTGACGATCATAACGGATTTAGAAACCACAGGGGAATATTGGAAACAATCAGATACCTGAAGAAGAAATACTACTGGCCAAAAATGGTACAAACTATCCAAAATTTTATTAATAATTGTAAAATATGTAAAGAAAATAAATACGATAGAAAACCTATAAAAATTCATGAAAATTTAACTATAACTCCGACAAGACCTTTCGAGACAATTAACATAGACATACTATCATTAAATACTCAAAAATACCTCACAATATTTGACCAATTTTCCAAATTCGGACAAATAAAAGCAATAAATGTTGATTCAGTAAACGTATTAAAAGCATTAAAAGAATATTTCGAGACATATACCTTACCAAAATTAATCATTATGGATAATGGACTAGAATTTAACAACGAATTACTAAAAGATTATTTAAAAACATTAAATGTAAAACCCCATTATATTTGTATTAACAATCCAAAGAGTAACGCGGTCGAAAGATTTCATTCGACATTAATAGAACACCTTAGACTAATTCAAAATAACGAAGAATTCAAACATCTTAATCAAAATGAAAAAATAAAGAAATGCATACTTAGTTACAATAACTCAAAACACACCATAACCGAAAAAACTCCAACAGAAATAATATTTGGAGAGACACATGAGTATAAATACCCCAAAGAAATACGAACTAACTCTGAAATGATACAACAACATCTGAAAGAACAAAAAGAATTATACAAAATAATAAATAATAAGATACAACAAGAAAAAGAGAAACGTCACCAAGAGAACATAAACCCGTTAGCATTACCAAAGGACGTATACGTAAAAGAAGAAGTAAGGAGAATACAAAAATTTAAAAAACCAATGTATATAAAAAGCAAAGTCTTAGCATATAACCCAAAATTAGGTATTGTAAAAGTCGAGAAACCATATAAACAACGTAGTAAAACCTTAAAGAAAATTAGAAACATACGTATCAACAGAATAAAATTATAACTTTATCTCTGTTCCCAGTGCGCAGGGTCAACAATTGACAGACATAACACACGGCAACGGATATCATCTGACAAACCTAGGATCGACACACATTGAACAGGAAAAATTACATACATACTTTTACTATAACGTAACACCTTTATACGAAAACTTTAATAGAATAGAAACTATAATTAACGAACTCCTAACCGAAATACACACAGTTCAACACATAAACCCAAATTATATACAATTACTAAATTCCACCTTTGAAAATACACAAGAACAATTAAACAAATTAAAACTTAACAAAAGAAGGAAAAGAGGCTTAATAAACGGTTTAGGAAGTGTTATAAAATCAATTTCCGGTAACTTGGACAGTTCAGATGGTGAACGATATGATAAATTATTTGAGACTATAAAAAAGAACGAAAAAATTTTAAGTAATAATGAGAATAAATTATTTAAAAACTTAAAAGAAGTAACGGAACAATTTAATATACAATTAGAAAATATTAAAATAAACGAAAAAGAAATGAAAAAGGAACTAACCTTTATAAAAGAAATTTTGAAGAAAAATAAACTTTGGGAAACAAAAATAGAATCTGAAGGAAAAATCCAGTTAATAATAAATATTCTGAACAATATCCAAAATTTTGCTATACAAATTGAAACTAGTCTTACGTTCTGTTCCTTAAATAAATTACATTCAACTATAATTTCCATGAATAGACTCCAGAACTTTATCAAAAATCAAAATATCTTTGAAATTATGTCACTTATAACAACTCACTGTCAATACGATGGACAAATGATCTACTATATTATCGAGATCCCTATTATGAGCACCACCGTATACCCTTTATATCAATTTACGTCAATACCTTTTATGAATAACACAAAAATGTATATCCTTGATGAACCCAATATATTGTATATTAATAAAATGAATAAGAATATTATTGTCAATAACTGTGTTAGAAATAAGAATTATTATTATAAAACTGATAATGTAGAAATAAAGAAATGTATTAATGATTTAACAATAAGATATAAAAATGATGATTGTTCTTACTTGTTAATGGATAATGAAAATAATATCGAACAAATACCAAATACAAATGAAATCATTATAATAAGCCCAATTTTACAAAATTTCATAATTTATTGTAAAAGTAATGAAATTCACAAAAAGATAATAGGAATTTACAAATTTAATAACGATCAACAATGCACATTAAATAATTATCATTTTGAAAAGATAGAACAAAATTATAAAGAATTAATCTATGAAGGAAAAATTGATAAAATAAATGGGTTAAACGTTAAAAGCAGACAATTAATCGAATTGCATAAAGTAAATAATACTGAATATCATTTGGAAGAAATACAAAATTTAAATTTAAAGAATAACGATCATCATCTTTTTATTATATATTCCTTTATAAGTATAATGATAATTAGTTATATATGTTTTAAGATTTATAAGTATATAAAAGAAAGAAAACTGAAATTAATTGCTTTAAAAGATTTAGAATTAATAAAGACTCACCCTCTCGAGTAATATAATAAAAAACTTGAAGGGGAGGAATTATGATATCTGTATTTTAATTATGATATCTGTATTTTGATTATGATATCTGTATTTTGATGACGAAGTGTTTTATTATATTAGACAATGGAAAGTTCCATTGTCTGACTCATACTTCTTTGAACTATGTTATGATAAGAGAATGATATATAAGCTTGAAAAAACTAGATTAGAACACTCTTGTACTGTTGCTGAACGTATTCACGTCAGTTGTAATTAGATTCTAAATAAATAAAATATAATTTTCAAAACGAAAGATTTGTATTTTTTTCCTTAAATACAAATCGAAAATTATAATTAGCGCACAATGAATTCCGAACTCCCGGCTGGCAGCGTAGGTTACCTATTCCAGCGCGCCGGCCTGAAAGGGTTAATAAATAGGAGAAACAAAAGAGGACCAAGATTTGATCCTTGGGGGACGCCAGACGTTGCAACAAACTGAAATGAATTCAGACCACGATATTGTACGGAGAGAGAACGATCAGTGAGGTAGCAAGAAATTAAATTTATCAAAGCATCAGATATGCCAAACATGTGTAATTTTTTAAATATGATGTTATGACTATTGCGATCGAAGGCTTTGGAGAAGTCGGTATAAATAACAGAAAAGTAATGAAAATACGCAGGAATCCAGTCAGAAAATTATACAGTTTATTTACTGAGCCAAATAAACTGTATAATTTTCTGACTGGATTCCTGCGTATTTTCATTACTTTTCTATTCCTACCCACAGTCGCTTATTTACAAACCTTCGGTATAAATAACATCCACTTGTTTATTCTCATCAAGAGAGTTACAAATAAACTGGGTAATATAACAAAGATTAGTAGATGTAGACCGACGTTCTACAAAACCATGCTGGGAAAGAGATAATAAATTGTGGACCTGTTTGTAAATAGTTTTATAAATAATATTTTCATAGATTTTGCTAAAGTGAGACAAAATGGATATTGGTCTATAATTTATGATGCTAGACGTATCACCAGATTTATGTACAGGTACAACTCTTGCCTTTTTCCAGATATCGGGGAAGGTGTTAGTTTTTAATGATAAATTAATAATGTTGCATAGAGCTACTTTTAAAGGATGGGCGCAATCTTTTATCACAAAAGAAGGAATCATATCAGGACCAGATGACATTGTTATTTTTAGACAAGCAATAGAATTCATCACATCTTCCTCAGAAACTTCGATGAGAGATATTATTTGATTATATGAATGATTATTATTTACATTAATACTATTAGTTCCAGATGTAGAGTAAACACTTTGGAAGAAGGTTGCAAATCCATTTTCAATATCTTGTGGAGTGCTCAGATTAATATTGCCAAATTTCATAGAGGTATGTGCAGTATTGTTATTCTTTTTGTTCTGATAAAAGACCAGAATTTATTTGGATCAGATTTAATGGTTAGTTCAGAATCCTTAATGTAATCGGCATACGCTACTTGAATTTCAGTTTTCACTTTAGATCTATAGAATTTAAACTTATCAAAATAATAATCACAGTTATGCTTTTTATATAGTTTATGAAAATGTGTCTTTTTCTTAAGATTCGTTTTTATTTGGGACGTGTACCACACCGGGTAGGAATTTTTATGCACAGGACGGAATGGAACACATTCATCTAAAAAGTTATATAGAACACTACAAAAAATATCACAATCTTCATTTACGTTAGAGCAAGTTTCAAGCTGACTCCAATTATAACTATTAATTAAATTATAGAATTTGGGATAATTAGCTTTCCTGAAATCATATTTTTTATAACATGTATTATTAACAGCATTACTCTCAGTTCTAATGTTAAATTCAACAACAATATCTAAAGCCGGATGATGAGCATATTCAATGTTAAATAAAAGATCATCTGCATGACAGACAGTACACTTAACATTAGAAATGACTAAATCTAACAAACGATCACAGGAGTTTTTATGTGGTTAAATTGTTCAAATTCGAAAAAATTAAGTAAATTATTTATAGAATTTACAATTGGAGTATCAGAATAATTTATAAAATTAGGGATATTAAAATCTCCTGTAATAATACAATATGCATCATCATATAAGAAAGAAAGATTCTGCAAGCTCTCAAAAACATCATTATATACATCAACATTATTAGCTGGAGGAATGTAACAATTAAATACATACATATCTTTATTACCAATGCGTAATTTAACACATAAAATATCGACACAATTTGGCATTTTAAAAAAAGGAAATAGAGATAAAATAGAGAATTATAGAGGTATTACCCTTTTAGATACATCCTTTAAAATATATGCAATGGTATTACATAATAAATTGGAAGAAGAAATAAAAGAGAAGAACTTGTTACCAGAGAATCAAGCCGGTTTTCAAAAAGGAAAAAGAACAATGGATAATATTTATATCCTAAATCAGTTGGTCGAAAATGAATTAATGAAAGAAAGAGGAAAATTATATGCATTCTTTATTGATCTCAAAGCTGCTTTCGATAACGTTGATCGAAAAGAACTATTTAAAAAGAGCCGTCAAGTTCGAAGACAGAATACGAGAAATAAATAATACCATCTTACAAGAATGCTGGAAGAACATAAAAAAGGGCGACGAAGAAAAACAGAAACTAACAAATTGGGGCAAATTACGAAGAAAATATTACGAAAGAAACGGCTACGCAACGTCAGAAAAAGAGCGAAAAAGGTAAAATGGCGAGAAAGTGAATGAAGAACTACACCAACGAGATTTAGAAAACCAAATACAACAACAGTTTAACAAGATACAAGAATCAACATACAATAAATGGTACAAACATATAATAACAGTAGGGATCCCGGAGTACTTATTAGACGAAAACAATTGTATAAGATTAATAGCAAGATTTCGCTGCGGGAACGAAGAAAAAGCCAACAAGTACTGGCTTCCGTTAGAAGAAAGAATGTGCAGATTATGTGGAAGAGAAGAAGAGACAATTGAACATCTTACATTGTACTGTAGAGAACTGAATAGAGAGCATAGAAGCGAGGTAGTTTTGTTAGACGAAAAAGGAGCAGGAAAGGACTGGATGAGAAAGGTTGACATCATAAGGACGGAGGCGGAGAAAATGAGATATAATTACCTGTAAACCCAAAATTAGCAATAAATGTAAATGTAGATAGATTCAAAACCATGTAGGTATGAATAAAATAAATACAATACAATACAATAGAGAATTTTTAAGTAGTATTTTATTCACAGATGAATGCACATTTATCATGAATGGCGAACCAAACTGTCATAATTATCGGTACTGGTCACAAAATAATCCACATAATACTGTAGAATCGAGGACACAATATCGTCATTCTGACAATGTTATGCTTTACAACATTTATTTGAAACATTTTTTCCTAAAATAATTAAGGAACCAATGCGCACGGAAAAACTGATTTGCCATGTTAAACACCTATGTTTCACTTTTCGTGTTACACCCGGTATATATATATATATATATATATATATATATATATAATGGGGTAGGTGGCTCAGTGGTATCGAGTCGGCCTGTGGATCTTGAGAACCCTGGCTCAATCCCCACAGGCGACAAACAATTTTCACCAATTTAAATCTACCCCTATGGCTCCCCCTCCACTAATATCTTTGGGGGCCGTGATTTGACGGCTGGTAACCGCACTTCACGCGAAGAAATATATCATTTACCGAGATCTGCTTTCGGCAGAGTGCCACACCCAGTAATGGGTAAAAGACGTGATGATATATCTATTTATTTATTTACTAACAAAATTCAACTAAATGCATTTTACAAGGAGAACAAAATACATACATAGAAAGGATGAGCAATAATAAAAGATAAAAATAAACCGTGACACGTGAATCCAGTTGATTAGAAGAAGAAATTATTTTTGTAGTTTCTTGAAGAAGCAAAGGACGGCGAAACTTAGGAAATGACAAATTGTAATTGAATTATTTTTATTACCTTCAAACTTAAACTCTTAATTGAGTCTTTATTTATTAATAAACTCAAGATGAGACACTATCGTAATATCTGTTTACTGCATATTTTTATTGTTTTGATCGTTGTTAAATTGGAACATTATAACTAGGTAAGTTAATGCTGTAGCCACTGCCTGTAAAATAAACACAAATTTTATTTAGTTACGTACTTTCACATTTATTAAGTATAATCTTCAATAATTTTTAAATAAATAAAAGCATGAAAAATGTTTGCAAACAAAATATTGCTAAATATGATTGATTTATGTTAAATTGCATATAAATTTAATACTTTTAATTATAAACGCTATCATTAGCCAAATTAATATGTCAAAATGATGTTTTAAATTAAATGTATTGTGACGAAGTGTGCTCGTCACAAATATTGTTATGTAGATCACGATCGCGGAAACGTCTGTATCTCGCGAACGCAACACCTGAGAGACGCGAAAAAACAACACCGGGTTCACAAGTAAGACGCGCATCAGAAAATTGCTATTTAAACTAGATCACGGACCGGGTAGTCCAGTTTCCGTTTATAACCAATCCGCCCTATATGTTAACATAGGACGGACTAACTTTGACACCCTAGGACTCGTTTAATTAACAAAACAGTATATAAACCGCGCTGCCGAGACAGCCAAGACAGTCAATCTTTCATTGTGAAAACATCGACATCTCCGCTACCGTCTTCCAGTCACCAGGCCACTCAGACTTCTAGGTAAGAAAAGCACTCCTGTTTATCTACCGTACCGTACTGTGCTTCCTCGAGGTCTCGTGCCACCTTCCGTTTGGAACTCTTGTGCGATCACCGAACCACCCACATTGGCGTCTGTCGTGAGCAATCCGAGACGTTGCTGTGGGCCGTTTGCGTAACCGTAATTTCGCGATTTCGTCGCGTGCCACCTTCCGTTTTAGGAACTTTTGTGCGACTACCGGACAAATCACTTTGGCGTCTGTCGTGAGCGAATCCGAGACGTTACAGTGAGGCGTTTTGCGTGTACGGCCGGAGTTCACACCGTAACTTCGCGACTTCGTCGCGTGCCACCTTCCGTTTTAGGAACTCTTGTGCGACTACCGGACAAATCACTTTGGCGTCTGTCGTGAGCGAATCCGAGACGTTACAGTGAGGAGTTTTGCGTGTACGGCCGGAGTTCACACCGTAACTTCGCGACTTCGTCGCGTGCCACCTTCCGTTTTAGGAACTCTTGTGCGACCACCGGACAAACCACTTTGGCGTCTGTCGTGAGCGAATCCGAGACGTTACAGTGAGGAGTTTTGCGTGCACGGCCGGAGTTCACACCGTAACTTCGCGTGCCACCTTCCGTTTTAGGAACTCTTGTGCGACCACCGGACAAACCACTTTGGCGTCTGTCGTGAGCGAATCCGAGACGTTACAGTGAGGAGTTTTGCGTGCACGGCCGGAGTTCACACCGTAACTTCGCGACTTCGTCGCGTGCCACCTTCCGTTTTAGGAACTTTTGTGCGACTACCGGACAAATCACTTTGGCGTCTGTCGTGAGCGAATCCGAGACGTTACGGTGAGGAGTTTTGCGTGTACGGCCGGAGTTCACCACGTCGAATTTCGCGAGACGCGTCGCGGAATCGTTTCCGACACACCAGCCGTCGTCCAGAGAACCCCATCGTCGCGACGCCCGGCGTCGATTTTCCGGAAAAGTGAAAAACCACTCATCGCGATCGTTACGAGTCGACCAGCCGCTATTACGGGAACCCCACCCCCGCGACGCCCGGCGTCGATTTGTGACCAACCCGCGATTTCGCCGTTTCCGAACCCGCAGGCCTACACCGCGGGCCCCGACCGTCGCTCCGGACATACCAGCGTCCCGACGCCAGGCGTCGTTTTCCCAAAAACGTCACCTCTGTATTCCCCGATCCCGCCTCAGTATATCCTACACCTGCCGTTAATCAACGACATTTCTGTAGTGACACCAGTGCTCAATAAAGACTCAATTCGTCATTTTTTTACCAACTTTGTGTTTCTTTTTGAAAACCCTATTGTCTCCGAAACCGCTATCCGACCGTTGGCGCCCGAGCAACCTCACGCCAACATTTTGTCGACGAGTCCGCCATAACTCGTCACAAAATTTGGCGCCCGAGCAGGGACACAGAAGAACACAACATGACGGAGTCTACCACGGCGAAGACGAGTTGGGTCTACGAGCTGACCAAGGAACCACTACAGGAAGAGTTACGACGTTTTGGCCTCAGCTCCGAAGGCACAGTTGCCGAACTCCGGGAACGAATGGCAGCTTTTGTCAGAACAGCTACGGCCGACAAACTGGCCACTAATCCACCCGTCCCACCAGCTCTCGACTCCAAAGAAAGCGTCCGTACTAACGCACAGGTCTGTGAGACAGTACGCAAATGGAACGTGCAGTTCGACGGGAAGACCGACCCCATTATGTTCCTCGAACGGCTGGCAGAACTCCAGGCCAGCTACGCCCTCACCGGGGAAGAATTGCGCTCCGCCCTGCCCGAACTCCTCCGAGGTAACGCAATCCTGTGGTACCGCAACCACCAGGACACGCTTACCACCTGGGGCGATTTCCTCATGCAGTTTCGCGAGTACTATATCCCCGACATGAACGACCAGCTGATGGAACAAATATCTCGACGGACGCACCGAACTGGGGAAACTGGCCAGGATTATGTCACCGCGCTACAAACCCTGATGCGACGCCACGGAGGCTTCAGCCCCGAACAACAACTCCGCCGGCTATACAAGAATCTACGGCCGGAGTACCGGCAACACATCCGCCGCCAGAATTGCCCGACCGTCATCGCCCTACTGGATGAAATGCGGGACTTCGAAAAACTACAGAAGGAGCTTAAGACGACCACACGACCAATCCCCGAATTCTCCCCTCGTGACCGGACCCCCGCCAATCACGTGGTCACGTACGAGGCGCACAAAGTGTGCTGGCAATGTGGGGAAGTAAACCACTTCCGACGAGACTGCCGAAACCCTCCCAAACGGTTCTGCTCTCGCTGTGGGAAGAACGGTATCCTGTCCCGCGACTGTACCTGTCCGGGAAACGCCAGACCGGCTGGAACACACGACGGCCACCCCAGTCGGCCCTACCAGCACACCCAGTAATACCCGCCGTCCACCAAGGCGACGACGGCCGACTCTACCTCCCGGTCGTTGTCCGTAACCTAACGATCAACGCGCTCCTCGACACCGGATCTTCCTTGTCATACGTCGATGCAGAAACCGCCCACCAACTTACACTACGAGGGGTGGCACACCGGCCGCCACCCGTCCGTCAAGCACAGATGGCCAACGGAGAAACCACCAGGATCACGGGTCAGTACCACGTGTCCGCCAACATTCAGGGGACAAAAACCACAATCTCCGTACTGTGCCTGCCGACCCTGGCACTTCCAATGATCCTGGGGATGGACGCACTGCGCGCGTTCCGCATGACCCTCCAAGCCGGGCCAGACCGGGTGCACTGCCACGTGCCCACTCAGCTGGGAACCATCAACACGCCCCGCACGGGGTCTCCAATACTCGACGCCTTGCTCCAAGAGGAGCTCCCCCGGTTCGAGGAGCTACAGGGCTGCACCTCCCTCGTAACGCATCACATCCGTCTGAAGAAAACTACACCTCTAAAACAACGATATCAACCGCGAAACCCCAAGATTCAGGCGGTAATAAATGAGGAGGTAGATGAGATGCTCCGAGCCGGGGTAGTGGAGCCCTCCCGTAGCGCATGGAGCTCACCCGCCGTGATCGTGCGGAAGAAAGATGGGAAACCACGGTTCTGCATTGACTTCAGGCGACTTAACGAGGTCAGCGAAAAAGACGCGTACCCCCTCCCGTACATCAACAACATCCTGGAGAAGTTACGTCAGGCGACGGTGTTCAGCACCCTGGACCTAAAACAGGGGTACTGGCAGATACCTTTGTCCAGGGCCAGCAAACCATTAACGGCATTTACGGTGCCGGGTAGGGGGCTCTTCCAATTTCGGGTGATGCCGTTTGGCCTCCATGCCGCCCCCGCAACCTTCCAACGGCTTTTGGACACCGTCATCGGTCCTGAGATGGATCCGTACGCCATCCCTTACCTGGACGATATCATCGTCGCCAGTCGCACCATCGAGGAACACGTGATCCATCTGCGGGAAGTCTTCCACCGACTGCGTGCCGCCAACCTACGGCTCAACCCCGACAAATGCGAGTTCGGGAAGACCAGCATCCGGTACTTGGGGCACGTCATTAGCCAAAATGGCATCGAAACCGACCCCGAGAAAGTAGAGGCCATCCAGTCCATGACCGCCCCAAGCAATCTGAAACAGGTACGCCAGTTTCTGGGAGCCGCATCCTGGTACCGCCGTTTCATCAAAGGCTTCTCCCAGATAGCTCGGCCACTGACACGTCTCCTCCACAAGGACATGAAATGGAGGTGGGGGCAGGAACAGACCGACGCCTTCAACACGCTAAAACAAGCGCTCACCACCGCCCCAACGCTGGGTTGCCCGGATTTTACCCGGCGTTTCTTCCTCCAAACCGACGCTTCCGACGACGGACTAGGAGCAGTCCTTGTGCAACACGGCGATCAGGGGGAACAAGTGGTCGCCTACGCCAGCCGAACGCTCCGAGGAACCGAGCCTAAATACTCCGTGACGGAGAAGGAATGCCTGGCGATAGTCTGGGGAATCCAGAAGATGCGACACTACCTCGAGGGGTACGCCTTCACCGTCGTCACCGACCACCAGGCGCTGAGATGGCTCAACCGGCTGGAAAATCCCCCCGGTCGACTGGCCCGTTGGGCCATGTTCCTACAGCAGTTTGACTTCCAAGTACAGTATCGGAAGGGCAATCTGAACCGCGTCGCAGACGCTCTCTCCCGTCAACCACTGACGACCGACCAGCCCTCCGCCACCATCACCCCGGTTCACACACTCGCGGCCGTCTGTCCCTGGTATCAAAAGCGGGTCGAAGCAGTACGAACCCATCCACGCACATGGCCAGACTACCAGCTACGCGGCCAGGAACTCTACCGGCGCATCGAGACGTCCAGCGACACGGAGCAATCCGCATGGAAACTCTGTGTACCCCGGAGTGAACGCCACCGCGTGCTGCAGGAGAGTCACGACCACCCCACCGGAGGACATGGGGGCATCGCCAAAACCACCGCCCGGGTCGCCACCCGATACTACTGGCCCGGGATGTTCCGCGACATCACGGCCTACGTCCGTCGATGCAAACCGTGCCAGCAGTTCAAAACCTGCCAACAAGGGACAGCGGGCAAGATGTACCCCCCGCACATCTACGAACCCTGGGACACCGTCGCCGCAGATATCATGGGCCCTCTACCCCCATCGAAGAAAGGGCATAGCTACCTGTTTGTCCTCCAGGATAGGATGACGAAATGGGTCGAGTGCCGGGCTCTTCGACGCGCCACCGCCGCTACCATCACTCGCGCGATTCAGGAGTTGGTCATCTTTCGGTACGGCTGTCCCCGCGCCATCATCACTGACAACGGGACGGAATTCTCAAACCGGGTGCTCCGTGAGACCCTGGCCGCATTGGGGATCCGGCATCACCAAACACCTCCGTACACGCCGCAGTGTAACCCGGTGGAGCGAGTAAACCGGGTGTTGAAAACAATGATTGCCCAATACTGCCAGGAGAACCAGCGCACTTGGGACGAGCACCTGCCGGAACTCACCATGGCCATCAACACCAGTCGTCATGAGTCAACCGGCTACTCGGCCGCCTTCCTGAATTATGCTCGGGAACCCGTACTCCCCGGTCTTTACTACGAGACCACCCAGAACCGCGAGTCCAATGACCCTCTCCCCGCCAGTAACCATGTCCCTGACGACCTGAAAACTCGCCTCATCCGTCTGGCCGATCTGCGGAAGCTGGCTAGACTCCACCTCGCCAGAGCTGCCCAGCAGCAGTGCCACTACTACAACATGAGGCGGAGGGAGTGGCAACCTCAACCCGGGGACCTGGTGATGCGTCGGGAACATCACCTGTCCTCGGCCGCGCGGGGTTTCGCGGCGAAATTGGCTCCACGGTATTCCGGCCCGTGGACCGTCCAAAAACGGCGCTCGGGAAACGTATATGACCTCAAGGGAACCCGTGGCCAACTCCTACGAAAGATCCATGTTAAAGATCTAAAACCTGTGATTCTAGACCATGGAAAAGCCGACAACAGCCGCTCCATGGATCCGGCAGCCGACCCGACCAGTTAGGGCGGGAAGTCACCCTTACGCCCCGCGGGCAGGAGCCCCTGTAAGGGTGGCAGGTTGGGCTGGCAGCGGACCGTTGCCGCTGCCAGGTATCCGGCGGGTCGGCCACCACCGCCGCGGATCCCGGATTCGCCCAGTCATCACCGTACTAGCTAGCCAGCTAGTACGTCCCGCCCGCACTGCACCACCACCGGCTCCAGCACCCGAGTCACCACCCGCACCGTCCTGGAAACCTGGCGACGGCGACGAGGCCCTGCGAGTGGCCCTGGTCGCCAGGTTTGGATCCTTCCCGGCAAGGATAAGCGCCCCGCCAGTAATCCGGCCCTACCGGTCGCCTTCTCCGGAAGGCGACACCATTGACCTGGCCACGTCGCCCATACCGTCCGACACCGAGGACGACGTGGGTCAGGTCCCGTCCAGGCCCGGAGGCACCCTGGCGCGGCGGGCCCCAACCCCGGCGCGGAGTCCAGGCGGACTCCCCTGTCCAGCGCCGACGGACCCCATCCCGACCCGGAACAGCGTGGTGGATGCCCAGCAGGAGCTGGTGGACCTTCTCGCCTCCCTCAGCCCGGACCGCAGCCCCCCACCCGAGGACAACAGGACCCAGAGCGTCGCCGCCCCACCCGGAGCCGACTACGGAAGCTGGCTCCAGTCCTTACGTCCCCCGCGGTCCTCCCGGACCAAACGGCTGATGAGGGTACGACTCCCCAACGGGCAACGGGTCTCTACCCCCCGCCCATTAGTGCAGTGCCCCCCCCCCCTGTTGCCTAAGTTTGACATTCGTGCCGCTTACGGACAAGTTGTTAAGTTTTAGTTCATAAGTCTAGTTGGGTTAAGTTAGTTAAGTTTTTTTAGTTAAGTTGGGTTTATGTTATTAAGTTATGTAAGTTTTTGTAGTCATAAGTTGGTTTGTTAATTTTTTTAGTTTGTAAGTTAAGTTTATTGATAAGTTTTGTTAAGTTAATTAGGCTAGTTGATAAAAATTTAAGTTAAGATAGAGTGGTAATTTAACAATAAAAGACCCTGTAGCATTCCCTCTTTCTTCATCCCGAAGTATCCCGGGGATGTGACGAAGTGTGCTCGTCACAAATATTGTTATGTAGATCACGATCGCGGAAACGTCTGTATCTCGCGAACGCAACACCTGAGAGACGCGAAAAAACAACACCGGGTTCACAAGTAAGACGCGCATCAGAAAATTGCTATTTAAACTAGATCACGGACCGGGTAGTCCAGTTTCCGTTTATAACCAATCCGCCCTATATGTTAACATAGGACGGACTAACTTTGACACCCTAGGACTCGTTTAATTAACAAAACAGTATATAAACCGCGCTGCCGAGACAGCCAAGACAGTCAATCTTTCATTGTGAAAACATCGACATCTCCGCTACCGTCTTCCAGTCACCAGGCCACTCAGACTTCTAGGTAAGAAAAGCACTCCTGTTTATCTACCGTACCGTACTGTGCTTCCTCGAGGTCTCGTGCCACCTTCCGTTTGGAACTCTTGTGCGATCACCGAACCACCCACATTGGCGTCTGTCGTGAGCAATCCGAGACGTTGCTGTGGGCCGTTTGCGTAACCGTAATTTCGCGATTTCGTCGCGTGCCACCTTCCGTTTTAGGAACTCTTGTGCGACTACCGGACAAATCACTTTGGCGTCTGTCGTGAGCGAATCCGAGACGTTACAGTGAGGAGTTTTGCGTGTATGGCCGGAGTTCACACCGTAACTTCGCGACTTCGTCGCGTGCCACCTTCCGTTTTAGGAACTCTTGTGCGACCACCGGACAAACCACTTTGGCGTCTGTCGTGAGCGAATCCGAGACGTTACAGTGAGGAGTTTTGCGTGCACGGCCGGAGTTCACACCGTAACTTCGCGTGCCACCTTCCGTTTTAGGAACTCTTGTGCGACCACCGGACAAACCACTTTGGCGTCTGTCGTGAGCGAATCCGAGACGTTACAGTGAGGAGTTTTGCGTGCACGGCCGGAGTTCACACCGTAACTTCGCGACTTCGTCGCGTGCCACCTTCCGTTTTAGGAACTTTTGTGCGACTACCGGACAAATCACTTTGGCGTCTGTCGTGAGCGAATCCGAGACGTTACGGTGAGGAGTTTTGCGTGTACGGCCGGAGTTCACCACGTCGAATTTCGCGAGACGCGTCGCGGAATCGTTTCCGACACACCAGCCGTCGTCCAGAGAACCCCATCGTCGCGACGCCCGGCGTCGATTTTCCGGAAAAGTGAAAAACCACTCATCGCGATCGTTACGAGTCGACCAGCCGCTATTACGGGAACCCCACCCCCGCGACGCCCGGCGTCGATTTGTGACCAACCCGCGATTTCGCCGTTTCCGAACCCGCAGGCCTACACCGCGGGCCCCGACCGTCGCTCCGGACATACCAGCGTCCCGACGCCAGGCGTCGTTTTCCCAAAAACGTCACCTCTGTATTCCCCGATCCCGCCTCAGTATATCCTACACCTGCCGTTAATCAACGACATTTCTGTAGTGACACCAGTGCTCAATAAAGACTCAATTCGTCATTTTTTTACCAACTTTGTGTTTCTTTTTGAAAACCCTATTGTCTCCGAAACCGCTATCCGACCGTTGGCGCCCGAGCAACCTCACGCCAACATTTTGTCGACGAGTCCGCCATAACTCGTCACAGTATGTTATAGCTATTTACATACCTAGGAATGTTATGAGTTTAAAATCAGAGTTCGTAGAGCGAGGATTTTAAGCCATCTAAGACCTGGAGATTCAGATTCAGAATATAAACACGTTCTAGATATTAACATACTTAGGAATGTAATGAGTATCATTACAGCCGCAGATGTCTAAGGCCTGTTATGACTCATAACATCCGTGGTTTGTTCAACAGTTTACCGGTTTCCCACCCAGGTCAACTACCCACTCGGATTCAATACCAACTGCCGGGCCTATCTGTATGTTTGTATTTAAACGTCATAACGTGGTCATCTCTAATTTGAAAGACTGTACAATTAATATACAGGGTGTAGAATTGAAATGTGGCGTATAGGGATTTCAATGTTATTTTTTAAATATTGCTGTATCTCTTTACCTATTCACTTTAGAGCAAAAGCGTAAATACAAAAATTGTTCAGAAATTAAAAACGCTTCCTATAAAGTAAATTTCATTACATAAATGTGAATAGGTCACGAGATATTAATTAAATTAAATTCAAAATTTATTCAAATTTTTTGTAGATTGCGTTGGAAAATTAAACAAATGAACTGAATATTTGACATATTGTAAAAGAGTTTGACATTTGTTTGTTATAGTGTTGTAATATTTGTTGAACAAGTTTTTGAAGAATTTTGTAAAGCAATAATGAATAATCTTAGCACGCAAGAAAAAATGCAATGTTTTGAGAGGTATTTTGCGGAAAATTCTGCTGCGCAAGTGCGAGATCTTTTTAGCGCTTTGTATGTGGATCGGCCAATTCCATCCCTTACTACAATCCGTAGAATAATTCATAAATTTAGAACGACTGGAAGTGTTTTACCATTATGTAGGAAATGTGAAGGGCGAAATCAACAACTTGTGAATAATGACGTGCGTCAAATATCTTCTGAACTAAACTTACATTTTTCAACAGTTCATAAAATATTAAAATCAGAAAATTACAATATGCTCGTATATAAACTAATTTACATGCAAGTGGCTAGCTCATCTAATAAATCAAATCAATTAAAATTATTTACTAAGTAAAAGATATATTTACTTACAGATGTAACCAGACGTAAATTAATTTTGAAGAAGCCCAAACACGAAAAACTTAGTTGTCTAACCTTTGCGTAATAGAGCATCATTTGCAACTATAATATAAACATGTATGTAGGCAGGATTTACATACAGAGTGTATATTAAGTGTGGAATAATGTTTATAATTCGCTCCTGACATATTAGTTTCATTGTACAAACTGTAAATAGTAGTTTTATATGGTAAATTATTAGATATATTTTGCTATAAATAATTATATATTTTGTAAAAAATGAAAAGAAACACTTGTCATAGTTTCACAAAACTTTTCAGCCTCCGAGTCAACTTACTAAGTCATCATCAGAGGCTGACCAGCTTAGTTACCATAGACGCGTTTCGCTTTAATTAGAGCTCATCAGTATGATATAACCCACTCCTTCACCTAGAACAAGTTCACGTGAAGGAGCTGTGTGACGAAGAACTGTGCCAGCAGAGGATAAGATTCCTAACAACTCAGTAAAATGACATGAGAAGTTCTGTCGAACCGACAATGCCATCTACCGAGAAAAGCAAAAGCTACGAAATAGCAATTTAAATTGCTTATTCTCTGCTGGCACAGTTCTTCGTCGCACAGCTCCTTGACGTGAACTTGTTCTAGGTGAAGGAGTGGGTTATACCATACCGATGAGATTTAACAAGAGCGAAACGCGTCTATGATTACTAACTGTGCTGGCCAGCCTCTGATGATGACCTAATAAGTTAACTCGGAGTCTGTAATTTTGAGACATTCAGACAAGTGTTTATTTAAATTTTTTATTAAACCTGGTTTCACAGAACACATGGACATTTAATTTTGTCTTTGTTTTTATATATATTTTGTGTTGAACACGGATGGGATGTGAAGCAATTAATGTATTAATGGAACATTATTATGATTTGTATTTTTGGTTCTTTACATTATTTTACTATATCAAAAGTTATAAACATTATTCCCTACTTAACAAACATACAGGCTATTACTATAATGTTACCTCTTCTTTAGTGTTTCGATCTAAAAATCTGTTTTGCACCTCTGCTACTTTGATGCGTGTACGTTTGCACTAGAATAAATTTATACAAGTAGAATCATCATAATAATTCAAAAGAACAAACTTAATAAATGACCGAATCTTTAGGTGTGTTAGAGAACTTGTGAAGGAATAATGTATTTTTTTTATAAGATTTGGAAACGAACTTAAATATTTACAAATGTACATTTTTAATAGATACTTTTTTACAAATTATGCTACTGTCATTTTGAGAATGTCTAGTTATGCAATTTAAATTAAATACAAAAAAAAAATTAAGTCGTTATTGTTTCATTAGAAAGCTCTTCGATGCTCTCTGATGCTCTACGACCAGTGTGCCACAGACATGAGAGAATTAGTATACATACCTCATTCAATGTTTTCGAAGCAAAAAAACATATAATAAAAAACCTGCTAAAATAATATGCTCCCCAAAACAAATGTTCTAAATTATTCACCAGCATAGCAGGTAGGCTGTGCTTGTCTTCGCTCTTATCATATCCTCCGAATATCACGAAATAACAGTTAATCATTGTATTCGCATTGCAGCAGCCTATAGATAGAAATAAAGGCAGGTTAAAATATTTACTTATCGCTTCAAGATTCTCGCATAAACTTTTGTAAGTTTTGAAAAGTTTAGAAATTTCGTTAGTTGAGTTGGAGATGTCTCGGGAAACAATTTTCGAATTCTTCGATTGTGAGACAAACTTATTGATTGGTATTAACTTGTTTGTTGTATCTATAATAATAATAACAAATAGTTATTTGTGTATTAAGAGCGAAAAGTGTTTGTTTGTTACTCGAACACGGTAATTGCAACGCGAGCCGAAAGCAAGAGGAACTTTACGCTCATGATACACACATATTTTTTTCTACGATTGCATCATAAAATTATTAAAAAACGTATACGTATTGAAAATAAATTCGTTCTGTCAACTATCAATATGACAAGTTTCTGTTTTGTTTGTATCCCTGGTAAATATTGAAATAAGTGCGCATTTAATATCTTTTTCGCGCGTTGCCATTGGAAACGCGCGCATTTAACATCTTTTTCGCGCGTTGCCATTGGAGACGTTCAAAAAAGATATTTTTCGATTGTTCCACAGGAAACGTCAACTTTACGATGACAAATGAGAGCGTAATTGTCAACTTTTCATAGCAATCGTAGAAAAAATAATTAAATAAAATTTTTATATATGTTATTTACAACTATAAATGCAATTTTTTTAAATATATCTTTGTCATATCTCAGAAATTGACAACTGAAAAAATATTTTAATTCTCCAGTGTAAATAGAACTTTACCATCCACAATTTCCATTTGAAACTTTTTTCGATATATACAAAAAATTTTCAACAAACATTATTTTAAGAAGTTCGTTAGATCCACATTTTCACTCATATTTATGCTGTTTTATTTTAGGGAAATAAATCATGTTTAAATTGGCCTACGAAATGTAACAACTTTTGTCTAATTTAGTCGTAGCTCTTGTATTTTCTGAGATATATATATATATATATATATATATATATATATATATATATATATATATATATATATATATATATATATATATATATATATATATATATATATATATATATATATTTATTTATTTATGTTACGCTGTACAACAGGAATTTAATCCCAATAACAGTACAGGGTCCGCACTCACCGAGCCGCAGTGTGATAGTTCATATAATTTTTAGCTTGAGTGAGATTCGAACTCGGGATCTCCGGATTCGAATTCTGTATCGCTATCCACTCCACCGTACTATATATATATATATATATATATATATATATATATATATATATATATATAAGTGATATTGGCGAGTGTATTTATAAACCGTTTATTTATTTAGAATTTTAATAATAATAATAATAAATTAAAACTTACCATTTATAGAAAAAATGTTGACAGTTATATCTTCCATATTCCTGAATGCATTTAATTTGATGTTAATAAATTTGAACCTCAATAATAATAAATAACAAAGCACTACAAACTGAAACTCTACACAAACTGTTGAAAAATTATTGCAAATATTAATAATAAACATAAAAGCAACAAGCACATTCTTCTTCAATAAACTTAAATTCGTTTTTAGCTGATATGGAAAACAAAATAAAACTAAGAAAACAGTTACATAAACAATCTTTATCGCAGCTCTCTTCAGTATCTTCCCTTCTATGCTCAACCTTTTGTCACATTTATCAAATACTGCTAAGATGTTTGGGAAGTGCTGCCACATTCCTTGCAACGTGATGACGCGGCAGATTAACGCGGTTAAGGACACCGAGAATGCGTTAACCATCTTCAACACGATATCTGCATCATTGTGTTTCTTTCTAGTTATGTTGAGTGATGGGTTGAATAAGCTTCTCTGTAATTTAAAAAGAAATACTATCTTTAATTTAGAATATTTTATATTATGTGATGAACATAATATAAATAAATAAAACAACAAAGACAACATTAATTGTTTTTGAATGCTCACTTGGTGAAACTAGCTTTAATAATAAAATATCAAACTAAACACTTGTCTAAGTCTCACGAAATTCAGCCTCCAAGTCACCTTATGAGGGCATCGTCAGAGGCTGGCCAGCACAGTTAGTAACCATAAACGCGTTTCGCTCTTGTTAGAGCTCATCAGTATGGTATAACTAAATAAATTTCGTGAGACTTAGACAAGTGTTTAGTATGATATTTTATTATTAAAGCTAGTTTCACCAAGTGAGCATTCAAAGACAATTGATTTTGTCTTTGTTGTTTTATTAAAATTGCTATTTCGTAACTTTTGCTTTTTTCGGTAGATGGCATTTGCAGGTGCGACAGAATTTCTCATGTCATGTTACTGTTATTTAGAGATCTTATTCTCTGCTGGCACAGTTCTTCGTCATACAGCTCCTACACGTGAACTTTGTTCTAGGTGAAAGAGTGTGTTATACCATACTGATGAGCTCTAATAAGAGCGAAACGCGTCTATGGCTACTAACTGTGCTGACCAGCCTCTGACGATGCCCTCATAAGGTGACTTGGACAAGTGTTTAGTTTTATATTTTATTAATAATGTAAATAAATAAATATATCATCACGCCATTTACCCATTAAGGGTGTGGCATTCTACCGAAGCAGATCTTGGTAAGTGATATATTTCTTCGCGTGGAGTGCCGTCAAATCATGGCCCTCAAAGATGTTAGTGGAGAGAGAGCCACAGGGGTAGATTTAATTTGGTGAAAATTGTTTGTTGGCTGTGGGGATCAAACCAGGGTTCTTAATATGAATATAATATGAAGGAGAAATTATAACCTAAGGGATTTAATAGTTACTTAAAAAAATTCTAATTAAATTTTGTAAAAGAATTAGTTTATTTAGTATTTTAAGTACATATGTAACAATTGATGAAATTAAATTTAATTATAAAAAGAGAAATTGGGGGACCACCAGAATTTGAACTTGAAACCTATATTCTTGTCATATATAATATCATTAGTGAGTATGATTTTGGTGGAAATTTTGGTCGTCATGATCACGAATGCTTGTTGCGACGAAATCCTGCCCTCGTGTAAATGTTATTAAAGCAACAAACAGGAGTGATCCAGACAAAAATGACCAAAGGAAACTCATAGTCATGTATGGTATTCGGCTTGACAATTTCTCGAAATATTTTATTTACTCCCCGGGAAATAATTATAGAGCCATATTTTATGCAAGAACACAGAAACTGATATACAACAACAATCAATATAAAAGAGGTTCAAAGATAAAAAGTAGATAAATATATATTTTTATATATATGGAATCGAATTCAGCACTACTTTTTACCTAAAAGATTTTATATAAATAATAAAATAAAGAAAAAAACATATGAAATTATGAATTTGTATGATGACTAAAGACGATTTCAAAATTAAAATATCTGATGTGGACACCACATGACTTCCTTGTACACGTATTTAACTATAGATATTTTTTTAATTGCACATATTTGACATTAAATCTTTTATTTTTTGTTCTAATCCATAGCAAACTTAATTTAAAAAAAATCAAAAAATATATAATATTTAAATGTAGATATCTCGTTTATGCAAAAAGCTAATTTAAAAATTCTTAATGTGCTAGACGCAGAATTTAATTCTCTAAAACTTTTATTTGAAGCATTCCTTTCTAAAATTAAAATAATACCATTTTTTTCAAGGAAAACTGTTAGCAGCTTCATGTAATGTGCCACTTCCGGTTGGTCTATTTTAACCAAAATCTATTATGTTATTTCCATTGATATAGTAGTCTTATATACCAAATTTGGAAAGTTTTAAATTATATTTGAATATAGTTTTTCATGAAAATCTATTATAGGCTTCAAGTGAAGTACCACTTCCGGTAGTTGTATAATGACCAAAAAGGGAGGTGTACAACTAGATGTTATAACAGTCCTAAATATAAAGTTTCAATTTTCTACGGCTTACCGTTTTTGAGAGATACGTACGTACGTACGTACAGACGGCATGACGAAATTAGTCAAAATGGATTCAGGGAGGGCCAAAACACCTATTTCCGTTGAAATCTGAGAACCGAAAATTTTCGCGATTACAATACTTCCTTTACTTCGTACAAGGAAGTAAAAATCTGATGTGGGCAACACATGATTTCCTTGTACGCGAATTATGATATCTGTATTTTAATTATGATATCTGTATTTTGATTATGATATCTGTATTTTGATGACGAAGTGTTTTATTATATTAGACAATGGTTCCATTGTCTGACTCATACTTCTTTGAACTATGTTATGATAAGAGAATGATATATAAGCTTGAAAAAACTAGATTAGAACACTCTTGTACTGTTGCTGAACGTATTCACGTCAGTTGTAATTAGATTCTAAATAAATAAAATATAATTTTCAAAACGAAAGAATTTGTATTTTTTTTCCTTAAATACAAATCGAAAATTATAATTGGCGCAGTCGGTAGGATGCCAAAAGAGTTTTAAGCAAAATAAATAAATCTCTTTCGATCTCCATCGATTTATTTGGCATCCGAACAAGAATCTATGAGCGAAACACCAGCTCAGGCCTAAACAGTGGCCCATCAGAGGTTGAACAACCCATCTCTAACCATCATCCAGGCAAGCAGTCAAGGAGGACCAGGACAACACACATTCGCTGACTCCACCTCTCCGGGAAACCAGGACAACACAACTTCGCTGATCCCGATTACCAGAGAAAACCAGAAGAAAATCTCTAGCTGATTCTCAACAAACATGATTATCTTGTTAATCATCCTTTTACTTCAACTGTAAGTAAAATATATGTAACAAAATACACTAAAGGGTTTTGAGGAAAGGCTAACGCTTTTAAGAATCAAAACGAGCCCCAGCACAAGGCATAACACAAATTATAAACCTAAATATATTACACAAAAGGGGTGTCTCTAGTAATAACTAGTAATAAAGACACCGAGGAACCGGCACAGTTCCACACACATTACAAATCATATGTACAATAGCGATAGTGAACCAGAATCAAACCCATCAGATTCTGATTCAGAAACAAACCAAACACCTAGTGTTATAAGAAATTTAATATTAACGCCCAGTAAATTACAACTCAACTCAAAAATGGCCACAACCACAAACAACGAAATTCAAATGCTCTCTAAAGGTATCCCTGAATACGACGGTAATATTAAAGATCTACCATATTTTATAAATACTGTAGACGAATTTATATTATGTTTTACAGGAATTGTATTGACAAACGTTCAAAGAATATTTTTATTTCAATTAATAAAAAATAAATTAAAGGGACCTGCAAAAACATATCTCTCAGAGAATTCATTTGCTGATTGGCCAACATTAAAATCATTCTTACAACTAAATTTCGAAGATAAAACAACAGCCGAAACTTTATTATTAAAAATCATATACAATACCAAAAATAACAATTCCGATTTGTTTCTCAAAGACATCACTAATAATTTTAATAAATATAAGAACAAAATCATGCTAACACAACATCAATTAGTAACAAAAAACGCAATTATCGCGGAAAATCAGAAAATCGTAGTATCTCACTTCATAAATTGTTTACCTCATCTCATTCGAGGATCCTTCACGGTCAAAAATCCTAAATCTCTTGAAGAATGTGAGCAGCTATTAGTAAACGATTTTAATTACGCCCAACATCAATCTCCCCTAAGGAGATTTGAAAACCAAGTAAATACAACACATAATAACATACAGAAGAATACACCACCACAGAAATTCCCGGCACAAATATTTCCTTCAAAACCAGTCACGATTCAAAGACACTTTCAACCACACGGTAGGAATAACTTCGGCAGACAAAACATAGTAAATGACATAAACACAAGAAGGACATTTACACCTCACCCAATGTCCACACAAACTAGACAGACCGGCCCAATGTCAACACAGACAATCATACCAAGACAGAATTACCAAACAGACATCGAAAACGACGTAACAACCACTAATGAACCAAATAACGAATATAATGAACAACAAGAAGACGAAACAGAATTCGCCTTCGAGGATTTTCAAGACACATTGGTCGAAAACGAAGATACGTAATGGCTAATTATCAAAATTCGATCCCGATATTACACGATCACGACTCCATTATTTTAATTGACTCTGGATCAAACATAAATTTCATATCACCCGATTACGCAAAATCAAGAAATCTGAAAATTAACAATCAAGATAAAATTACCTTTCACACAGCAAATGGAAAGAAAACACTTACAAATTCAGTTAATCTAAAAATAAATAAAAAATTATTTAAGTTTTATATTACAGACTTTCATTATTTATGCAATCTATTATTCGGTATGGATATATTAAAAGAACTAAATATAACACTAAATTTTAAAACAAATGAAATCTATTTTGAAAACAGAAAAATGAAATTTACAACACAAAATAAACTCAATAATAAACTAAACTACATACAATTTAGAGATCAAAATCTAGATATTAATAAAAAACTAAAAATTGCTAAATTACTAAAACAATACGAGGACTTGTTCCCCAAAGAAGGAGAACAACTCTCCGCCACTAACGTCACCACACACAAAATTCACACCACAGACGAAACACCCATATATACAAAAAACTACAGACTACCCCAATGTTATGACGAAGATATAGAAGAACACATTAAAAACTTATTAAAAGCACAGATCATTCAAAAATCTAAATCACCATACAACTCACCTATTTGGATAGTACCAAAAAAAATAGATGCGTCAGGGAAACGGAAAACTAGATTGGTAATAGACTTCCGAAAATTAAACCAAAAAACCAGAGAAGATAAATTCCCTCTTCCTAATATAGACGACTTATTGGATAGAATAGGAAAACCAAAATACTTCACGACTTTAGATCTCCACTCAGGTTTTCACCAAATACCCTTGGAAAGATCGGACAGGGAAAAAACGGCTTTCTCCACACCATCTGGACATTATGAATACACTAGGATGCCTTTCGGCTTAGTAAATGCACCGGCATCATTCCAACGAATGATGAACGAAATATTAAAAGAATATATAAATAAAATATGTCTCGTCTACATGGACGACATAATCATTTTCGGATATACTGAACAAGAACATATAGAAAATATCACAAAAATATTCGAAGCACTTAGAAAAGCAAACCTTAAAGTCCAAATTGATAAATCTGAATTTTTTCAAAACGAAGTCGAATACTTAGGATTCGTAATATCATCCGAAGGTTTAAAACCCAATCAAAAGAAAATAGAAGCAATAAATCAAATCACCATCCCAAAAACTAGTAAAGAAATTAAAAGTTTCCTAGGAAAACTTTCTTGGTACCGAAGATTTATTCCAAATCTCGCGAAAATAATAAAACCTTTCACAAATAGCTTAAAAAAGGGTTCACACATAGAAATAGAAAATGAAGAATATCAGAAAGCCTTTAAACACGTGAAACAATTAATATCAAACCCACCTATATTGATATCACCAGATTTCTCTAAACCATTTATACTAACTACAGACGCCTCAGACTTCGCCATGGGAGCCGTTTTGTCACAAGTACAAGAAAACCAAGAAAAACCTATAGCATACGCCTCAAAAACATTTAACTCCGCCGAACAAAACTACTCTACTATAGAGAAAGAATTAAAAAGTATCGTCTGGTCAATAAACAACTTTAAACCTTACCTTTACGGACAAAAATTCAGAATAAAAACCGACCATAGACCTTTAGTATGGTTATTTAATATGAAAAACGGTAATCAAAAATTAATGCGTTGGAAGATCGAACTCGGAGAGTACAATTTCGAAATTGAACACATCATGGGAAAAACTAATAAAATTGCAGACTTTCTTAGTAGACAAAGAAATCCATTTAAAATCGTAGAAAAAATAGGAGACGTAACTGAAACAACAATATTTTCACACTGCATATCACGAGATTATGCTATGAGTCAAGGACTCGCACTCCAAGTAAACCAAACATATAATAGTAAAAAATATTGTCAAAATTATATAGATCAAAATTCTCAACTAATACCACAAATTATAAACGGCAAAACTATATTACACTTAGTTACTAAGCAGAAATGCAACGACTTACCATCTGTAAAAAACTTTAAAAAGGCATTAATGGAACTTCGAGATTACTGCATCAAAAACGAATTGTATGAAATTAATATCCCAAAACTTGCCTGCGGCTTAGACCAAATGGACTATAAAGACTTAATAAAATATTTAAAATTAACCTTCACGGAAACTAATATCCTCGTGAATATCTATTCATTACCACAAAACTTCCTTACCAGCGATGACACAAACGCAACAATACATAGTTCCCCAGAAAACATCGTAAACGGTATAAAATATAAAGAAGATAGACTGAATATTGCCGATAACCAAATTATATTCAAATTAGGAGAATATTCAAAATTAAAAATAGAAAAACTACCTTTCGAAACAGTACAACCTAAACAAAGAATTCATATAACCTTCTCAAAGAATAATCTAAAAAACGAAATAAATAATTTTCTGAAAGACTATTTAGTACCTAAAGTTAGATATCTGGCTATATTTAATGACGAACTGGATAAAGTAATATCTCAAGAACTACAGAAAAATTTCGAACCAAATTCTTTAAAATTAATCGGAGTAAATAAATTTGTACAAGATATCTTTACAATAGATGAACAAAAACAAATTGTAGCTGACGATCATAACGGATTTAGAAACCACAGGGGAATATTGGAAACAATCAGATACCTGAAGAAGAAATACTACTGGCCAAAAATGGTACAAACTATCCAAAATTTTATTAATAATTGTAAAATATGTAAAGAAAATAAATACGATAGAAAACCTATAAAAATTCATGAAAATTTAACTATAACTCCGACAAGACCTTTCGAGACAATTAACATAGACATACTATCATTAAATACTCAAAAATACCTCACAATATTTGACCAATTTTCCAAATTCGGACAAATAAAAGCAATAAATGTTGATTCAGTAAACGTATTAAAAGCATTAAAAGAATATTTCGAGACATATACCCTACCAAAATTAATCATTATGGATAATGGACTAGAATTTAACAACGAATTACTAAAAGATTATTTAAAAACATTAAATGTAAAACCCCATTATATTTGTATTAACAATCCAAAGAGTAACGCGGTCGAAAGATTTCATTCGACATTAATAGAACACCTTAGACTAATTCAAAATAACGAAGAATTCAAATATCTTAATCAAAATGAAAAAATAAAGAAATGCATACTTAGTTACAATAACTCAAAACACACCATAACCGAAAAAACTCCAACAGAAATAATATTTGGAGAGACACATGAGTATAAATACCCCAAAGAAATACGAACTAACTCTGAAATGATACAACAACATCTGAAAGAACAAAAAGAATTATACAAAATAATAAATAATAAGATACAACAAGAAAAAGAGAAACGTCACCAAGAGAACATAAACCCGTTAGCATTACCAAAGGACGTATACGTAAAAGAAGAAGTAAGGAGAATACAAAAATTTAAAAAACCAATGTATATAAAAAGCAAAGTCTTAGCATATAACCCAAAATTAGGTATTGTAAAAGTCGAGAAACCATATAAACAACGTAGTAAAACCTTAAAGAAAATTAGAAACATACGTATCAACAGAATAAAATTATAACTTTATCTCTGTTCCCAGTGCGCAGGGTCAACAATTGACAGACATAACACACGGCAACGGATATCATCTGACAAACCTAGGATCGACACACATTGAACAGGAAAAATTACATACATACTTTTACTATAACGTAACACCTTTATACGAAAACTTTAATAGAATAGAAACTATAATTAACGAACTCCTAACCGAAATACACACAGTTCAACACATAAACCCAAATTATATACAATTACTAAATTCCACCTTTGAAAATACACAAGAACAATTAAACAAATTAAAACTTAACAAAAGAAGGAAAAGAGGCTTAATAAACGGTTTAGGAAGTGTTATAAAATCAATTTCCGGTAACTTGGACAGTTCAGATGGTGAACGATATGATAAATTATTTGAGACTATAAAAAAGAACGAAAAAATTTTAAGTAATAATGAGAATAAATTATTTAAAAACTTAAAAGAAGTAACGGAACAATTTAATATACAATTAGAAAATATTAAAATAAACGAAAAAGAAATGAAAAAGGAACTAACCTTTATAAAAGAAATTTTGAAGAAAAATAAACTTTGGGAAACAAAAATAGAATCTGAAGGAAAAATCCAGTTAATAATAAATATTCTGAACAATATCCAAAATTTTGCTATACAAATTGAAACTAGTCTTACGTTCTGTTCCTTAAATAAATTACATTCAACTATAATTTCCATGAATAGACTCCAGAACTTTATCAAAAATCAAAATATCTTTGAAATTATGTCACTTATAACAACTCACTGTCAATACGATGGACAAATGATCTACTATATTATCGAGATCCCTATTATGAGCACCACCGTATACCCTTTATATCAATTTACGTCAATACCTTTTATGAATAACACAAAAATGTATATCCTTGATGAACCCAATATATTGTATATTAATAAAATGAATAAGAATATTATTGTCAATAACTGTGTTAGAAATAAGAATTATTATTGTAAAACTGATAATGTAGAAATAAAGAAATGTATTAATGATTTAACAATAAGATATAAAAATGATGATTGTTCTTACTTGTTAATGGATAATGAAAATAATATCGAACAAATACCAAATACAAATGAAATCATTATAATAAGCCCAATTTTACAAAATTTCATAATTTATTGTAAAAGTAATGAAATTCACAAAAAGATAATAGGAATTTACAAATTTAATAACGATCAACAATGCACATTAAATAATTATCATTTTGAAAAGATAGAACAAAATTATAAAGAATTAATCTATGAAGGAAAAATTGATAAAATAAATGGGTTAAACGTTAAAAGCAGACAATTAATCGAATTGCATAAAGTAAATAATACTGAATATCATTTGGAAGAAATACAAAATTTAAATTTAAAGAATAACGATCATCATCTTTTTATTATATATTCCTTTATAAGTATAATGATAATTAGTTATATATGTTTTAAGATTTATAAGTATATAAAAGAAAGAAAACTGAAATTAATTGCTTTAAAAGATTTAGAATTAATAAAGACTCACCCTCTCGAGTAATATAATAAAAAACTTGAAGGGGAGGAATTATGATATCTGTATTTTAATTATGATATCTGTATTTTGATTATGATATCTGTATTTTGATGACGAAGTGTTTTATTATATTAGACAATGGTTCCATTGTCTGACTCATACTTCTTTGAACTATGTTATGATAAGAGAATGATATATAAGCTTGAAAAAACTAGATTAGAACACTCTTGTACTGTTGCTGAACGTATTCACGTCAGTTGTAATTAGATTCTAAATAAATAAAATATAATTTTCAAAACGAAAGAATTTGTATTTTTTTTCCTTAAATACAAATCGAAAATTATAATTCGCGTATTAAACTATAGATATTTTTTTAATTGCACATATTTGACATTAAATTTTTTTTCTACAACTGTCAAAAATTGTTTATGTTTTGTTCACTAATATCAATACGCGAAGTAGGTACGTGATTTTGTCATCATTTACATTACTATGACAACGCGTATTTTGCGCATTATTTTGCACCCTAGTGCGCAAAATGAGTATTTTGCGCACTGTTTCGTATTCTAGTACGCAAAATGAGTATCTTCCGCACGCTCCCAAATTATTTGTTGTCAGGTTACATCAATAGTATCAAATTCATATTATTGTTGATTGGTTTCCTTCAGTTTACTTAAACAAATCAATCGTTATTGTATTATTCTGTATGTACGGTTGTAGAAAAAATGTTGTTTGTATTTCGTGGGCAAACTTCTTGTTTGTTTGGCGTTCGAATGACTTTTATTGTCTCGACTAAAAGTAAAAAAGCAAAAAAATAACTAATGTTTTCTTATTTTTTGTTCTAAACCATAGCAAACTTAATTACAAAAGTAGAAAATATACAATTTTTAAAATTACATATCTCGCTTATACAAAAGGCTAATTTCATAATTCTTAATGTACTAGACGCAGAATTTAATTCTCTAAAACTTTTATTTGCAGCATTTATTTCTAAAATCAAAATAATACCATTTTGTTAACTGTTAGCAGCTTCATGTGATGTATCACTTCCGGTTAGTCGATTTTAACCAAAATTTATTATGTTATTTCTATTGATATAGTAGTCTTATATACCAAATTTGAAAAGTTTAGGATTATATTTTAATATAGTTTTTCATGAAAATCTATTATGGGCTTTAAGTAAAATACCACTTCCAGGAAAGTTTTGAATTTACTACTCCGTTATTTTTCAATCGAATAATTACATGAATGAAATAATTAGACTTCTATCAAACTAAAAATAGTACAGAATGTACCAAATAGAACCACTAGAGAACAATCCACAACATACCAAATGACATCAAGGAAGCCCTAAAAGAAAACCAGGACCAAGCGATGAGAATAATAGAATACATAAAACAAATAAACCTGTATGATCACATATAATATCATAACATACCCACAATATAAAATGTATTTAACTATAATGTAAGAAACCACTGTAGCAACGCTATAACCTCGTTGTTAAAGCGTTATAGTCTAATAATAATAATAAAAAAATAGATCGCAATTATACTTACATTTTCCAACATTAGAAGAGAAATACTTTTAGGTATGAAGCAGCAGTGAATAATGTTGACAAGCATCCACACCGTTGTAACAAGTGTGGAAATGATGGAGAACTCGATCTTCGATATAAGATTTTTGCTTGTTTTTAATGTGGATACTCCTCCGAGCGCAGAGATAATTAACACTGGCTTGTATATAGTTGCAGCATTTATATATTTTTTCGAAAACGACATTTTTAACCGCTAAAATAAGTAAAAATATAAATAAAATAATTAACTCAAAGATAGATTAATAACGTCGTCATTTGTTAACAAGCTTGTAGCTTCGAAAGTTTAGTCACAGCATTTGTCATTGTAACTTAAACATATTTTTTCTACGATTGCTATGAAAAATTAACAATTACACTCTCATTTGTCATCGTAAAGTTGACGTTTTTTGTGGAACAATCAAAAAATATCTTTTTCGCGCGTTGCCATTGGAGACGAAATGTTAAATGCGCGCTTTTCCAATGGCAACGCGCGAAAAATATATTAAATGCGCGCTTATACCAATAGTTACCAGGGATACAAACAAAACAGAAACTTGTCATATTGACAGTTTACAGAACAAATTTATTTTCAGAATGAATTTATTTTAAATACGTTTTTAAATAATTTTAAGATGCAATCGTAGAAAAAATGATGTGTGTATCACGAGCGTAAAGTGTCTTTGTTCCTCTTACACTACTACAGCTTTCGCCTTTGGCTCGCACAATTACCGTGCTAGAGTAACAAAGAATCACTTTACGCTCTTAATACACAAATAACTATTTTGTACGATTGCTATGAAAATTTAACAATTACGCTCTCGTTTGTCATCGTAAAGTTGACGTTTTTTGTGGAACAATCGAAAAATATCTTTGTCGCGCGTCTCCAATGGCAACACGCAAAAAAGATGTTAAATACGCGCGTTTAATATCCTGAAACCGGTATAGTTATTTTTGATTCTAGATTGCGAATTGTTACTTTTGCATTCGAGAATTCAAAAACATTTCGCAATCGAGTATCAAACAACGTTCTTTCGAAAACTATGTCCCAAAATTAGTAATAATGTAATGAGAAAATGTTGACGTTTAGGATTAATTAATGTGACATCTAATGTCTCCATGACAACAATGTATGTAATATAATTGCTATCAAATCTGGTATTCTCTGACCAGCAATTGACAGCTGGTTGGCAATAGAATCCAAACAAACGTTCTAATTTGTTTCTGCGATTTATTGGGATTCGCATTGCATTTCGCATTCATTTCTCAAGAAACTATTCCAGTACACCAGTTAGCATCCTCAAGCGGGATAAATATGAATAATTGCTCAATTGGAACATTAAATATAAATTTTGTAAAAGAATAAATTTTATTGTTTCTAAGCAAAAAAATAAAGTGACAAATTTTTTTAAATTGTGAGTCTTTCTTCTATCATGAAAGTGCAGAATGCAAAAAACGTTTGCATCCTCCATGCAAAAGTCTTTTTTCTACAACCATTAAATAAAGTAGGTGTTTTTGAACTTATTTTTATTATGAAAGTAGTAGATTTTTGCACTAGTGCAAAAATGTGAATTATTTCTGCACTAGTAATTTAATATAAATAAACTCTATACAGTATACTTTCTATTAATATTTATGGAAGCAAATTTAATGTTGCAGCATTTGCTTCTTCTATAATGTCTATGGAATCTAATACGTGTTCACCACTCGATTCAAACATTTTTGAAATTGAAAGCACGGAGAAATTTTTCCTCATTATCAACAAAATAATTGAGTTTGTCATTGTCAGTTGTCATGGATACATTAAACCAGGTATCTTTCTAAAGTTTCTAAATTAATACAAAATTTCAGAGATGTTACAATTACTGATATTTGTTTTATTATTTTTATCAAAATATGGTTGTAGAAAAAATAGTGTACGCAACTCGTGCAGAAAGGGGTTTTTTGAACTAACGGTCTTGCAGCATTCGCTTCACTCATGCAGCAACGGACCACTCATTCAAAAAAACCCATCTTTCTGCACTTGATACGTAAATAATTATTGCGTTCTGTAGACAAAAAATACTCATTTCGCGTGTTGATAGTTATCATGTAAATTTTAACTTTATATGACAGTTTTCGAAAATATGTATTTTCCGAACGCTTGTTCTGATGATGGTCCTACATGAACTGAAACATTAGCAAGATACTCACTTTAAGTAGTTTTCTTCAAGCACTTGTCTAAATATCCAGTTTTTACTACTCCAAAATGAAACTTTCCGACTGCTAATGTAATATATCCTATATGTAATATGTTGCTTTGTACAGCAAAATAAAGTAAATAGGAATGCATATATGCGATGTAATATAGTGTAATATAGTTTGTTGTGAATCACTTTGTACTTGTGGCATATAATGACCTATTAACAGTAGAGTAAGTCCTATACGTGAATATCTAACGTGTTTGCTTGTTTATGTTTGTCTACTACTCTACTTGTGTGCTTGTTTAAATGCAGGTTTGTCTTTCAAACACTTTGCCGAATGATCGATTGAACTAATGTGATTGTATTAATGTAGCAAATAAGATTTGTTAAAATTCGAACATGTTAGGAGACAATGACTTTTTGGCATGTGTAGGTTGTATGGTGAAAACTAGCGTAATAATTGTACGTGCGCAGAGGTACAAATTTTGTTATGGGAGAAATTATTGATAAACTCATTACCACTCTTCATTAATTTCCAACCCTGTGTAGTAAAGTCATTATATTTTATGTTATATGTTTTGATATCATAATTAATAGCATATAACAAGAATTGTAACAAGCAAAGTTGAGCACGAGCCGTAGCGAGTGCAGTAATTTCACGAGCAATGTAACTGCGTTACAAGTCGAGTTGTGTATTATACTATACTTAATTCCGTTATGAAAAGTCTTGTTTTACATGAATTTTTGAGGTTATGAAATATAAATTATTTCATAACTGTCATTCAAGAGTTATGTAAAGAATTCTTTACATAACTAGTTACGTAATAAATGTTGAAAGTTTGAACTTACTAAAAATGCAAATAACGGAAAAAAGTATTTATTAACATTTTTAGGATTTATATACACTTAATAATTTTTCTGGTATTAAACAATTCAAATTAGCAGATTCTTCTATATCAGAAGGAAGGTTTGTCTCGGATTCAGAACTCATATTCAATGATGACATAAGCTTTATATTTACTCATTTTATTCATTTATTTTCACGGCAATGCTTTAGTATATATATATATATATAAAAATAAATAAATATATCATCACGCCTTTTACCCATTGCTGGGTGTGGCACTCTGCCTAAGGGTAAGTGATACATTCCTAGGTATGTAAATAGCTATAACATACATTTAATTTAAAACATCATTTTGACATATTAATTTGGCTAATGATAGCGTTTATAATTAAAAGTATTAAATTTATATGCAATTTAACATACATCAATCATATTTAGCAATATTTAATTGATTTGATTTGATTTATTAGATGAGCTAGCCACTTGCATGTAAATTAGTTTATATACGAGCATATTGTAATTTTCTGATTTTAATATTTTATGAACTGTTGAAAAATGTATGTTTAGTTCAGAAGATATTTGACGCACGTCATTATTCACAAGTTGTTGATTTCGCCCTTCACATTTCCTACATAATGGTAAAACACTTCCAGTCGTTCTAAATTTATGAATTATTCTACGGATTGTAGTAAGGGATGGAATTGGCCGATCCACATACAAAGCGCTAAAAAGATCTCGCACTTGCGCAGCAGAATTTTCCGCAAAATACCTCTCAAAACATTGCATTTTTTCTTGCGTGCTAAGATTATTCATTATTGCTTTACAAAATTCTTCAAAAACTTGTTCAACAAATATTACAACACTATAACAAACAAATGTCAAACTCTTTTACAATATGTCAAATATTCAGTTCATTTGTTTAATTTTCCAACGCAATCTACAAAAAATTTGAATAAATTTTGAATTTAATTTAATTAATATCTCGTGAACTATTCACATTTATGTAATGAAATTTACTTTATAGGAAGCGTTTTTAATTTCTGAACAATTTTTGTATTTACGCTTTTGCTCTAAAGTGAATAGGTAAAGAGATACAGCAATATTTAAAAAATAACATTGAAATCCCTATACGCCACATTTCAATTCTACACCCTGTATATTAATTGTACAGTCTTTCAAATTAGAGATGACCACGTTATGACGTTTAAATACAAACATACAGATAGGCCCGGCAGTTGGTATTGAATCCGAGTGGGTAGTTGACCTGGGTGGGAAACCGGTAAACTGTTGAACAAACCACGGATGTTATGAGTCATAACAGGCCTTAGACATCTGCGGCTGAACATGGTGACTCTCCACTCTTGCGAGTCGAGGTTACTCTCCACTCTTGCGAGTCGAGGATGCTCTCCAGCCCGTGGGCTCGAGGATTTTTTATTTTTTTTATTATATAAACATTAATTCAGCATGCTCCGTATACATTACAAGCTTATATACTATATATATATATATATATATATATCACAAGTTTACATTTGTTAGTTGATATCTCATATTCATTAACATTAATATATATTTCATATTTATTACTAGTTTGTGACTTATTCAATTAATAAATTACATTTTTAATAAAAGTTATTAACTACATACAGAATTATAATTTACTTTGTTACATATGCTCTTTCACATTTTGAAATTTATGGATCATAATATACTAATGTTTACTGTAAGTTTTCAAAATCTATTCCTTGTACAAAGTTTATTTTTCTACTAGCTCCCTTCCTGCTGCAGGCCAGCTGCCACTATTTGCCCTAATATTTTCTATCAGAGTTTTTCTCCCTTCATCTAGTAGCTTACAGTCATAGATTAAATGTTCCACTGTTTGGTCGCCCGCACCGCACTTGCACTCTTCGCTGTCGGTTATTTTAAATCTGTAAAAGTAACTTTAGATTTTTCCATGGACACTTAAGATAGTTGTCATTTTTGGACAGTATATTAAGTTAGTATTTAACCTACATCTGACACTGGGAAAAAATACTTTTGTTGTAGCTCCATTCGCACTATTGAGCCACTCGCACTGCCACTTTCAAACACTATATTCTTCTTCCTCTCGACACACTGTACGTTTTCTTGCTCTTTCTTCTACCTCATTTACTTCTGGACTTTCTTCTGTTGTAGCTTTCATTTTTCCATATATCCTCGCTATTTCTTCTAATTTAAGTACAATTGGAGTATTTCCAGTTAATATGCAGGACGCCTCGTGCGATATAGTTCGATAACTTTTTAGAATCTTTATGTTCATTAGTCGCTGTACTGTATTTAATTTTTTCTGGTTAATTTTCTTTTCCAGAGCGCTTTTCCAAGCAGGTACCCCGTATGACAGAATTGGCATAATAGCACCTTTATAAATTATTTCTAGAGCTTCTTGTCCAATGTCCCATATTATTTTTGCCGATTTGGATAGCACGTGTATTAATGTGCGGCATTTTTCTGTGATGTAATTTACATGATAATCGAACTGAAATTTATTGTCAAAATTAATACCCTAGTATTTGATTTTTTGTACCTGTTTCAGTGTTTCGCAATTCAAGTATACATTAATTTCCTTGTTTCTTTGTGATGCTGATACTAGCATTACTTGCGATTTACTTTCATTAAATGTTATTTTATTGTTACTTGGCCAAGATTGTACTTTTTTTAGTTCAATATTTGCTATATTTTCTGCTTGAAGTGCTGTCTTTCCTCGTGTTAACATAATGAAGTCATCGGCAAATGCTATTCTTTTGGTTGTTTTTGAGAAGTTTCGGTCCAGAAGCGAGAATTGTATTGAATATTCCAAAATCCTGGGCCACTCACGAACCTTGTGGACAACCACGGTTTACTTCTCTTTCCACCTTTACTCCGCTGATTTCTAACTCTGCTGATCTATCGCTGAAGTAGTGTCTGGCCAGGTTGTACAGGTTTTTGGGACAATTAGAGTCCTTTAGGGCTATAAATTATAGCCGGCCACCATGCCGCGTTGAAAGCACCTTTAACGTCTAGACTACTTCTTTTTGTTGAAAACATTCGTTTACATATCTAATAATTTCCATTATCGCTTCAGTTGTTCGGTTTTTGGTGTGAAACCGAACTAGTTTTTGTTCATCAAATTGTTTGAATGCATATAGTTCATTATTCTATTGATAAGCAGTTTTTCTAGTACTTTCCCACTCACGCTTATAAGACTTATCGGTCTGAATTTGGAAGCTTCATTTGACATTTCTTTCCCTGGTTTTGCTATCGGAACTATTATGGCTGATTTCCATTCTTTTGGAAAATGTGCCCTGTGGAGACATTGATTATATAGTTCAGTAATGAATGCAGGATATGTTCTGAATATTCTTAGCAGAATATCGCTCGTTATGCCTCGTTGACCTGGGGCTTTCTTCGGGTTCATGCTCAATAAATTTTTTTCTATTTCTTCCTGCATGAATATTTGATCATCTTCTGTATTAATGTTTCCTTTAATCTCATCTTTTATTTGTTTATGGTATTCTCTATCATCACGCTCCTCATCTTTCGGTATGAATTCATCCATTAGAACTTCCAGTGTACCCCTAATATTGTTTGTGAAATGTCCATTTTTGACCTTGATTGTTGTCAATGTAAAATTTTGTTTATTTTTACCAGCTGCCATTTTGTACACTGTACCCCATGGATTAGTTTTATTTGTTATATTACAGTATTCTTTCCATGAATTGAATTTGCATTTATTAATGCTTTCTTTATATATATATTTCTCTCGTTTTCATAAATTTTTTTCCTGTCTTCTCTGAGGGTTTCATCATCTTTTGTTCTTTGAAATTTTCTTCGTAGCGAATTTACTCTTCTACGCATAATACTTAGATCGTCTGTCCACCACGGGACTGTTTTACCTTGTTTTACAAATGAGCCTCCTTTAGAAAGCTTGAATGATTTTCTGTATGCTATATTTAATGCTGCGTTGTAGTTTTCGAGAGATAATTTGAGTTCTGTTTCACTTTCCAAGTTCCTCTGTAAAAGTATATCCAACTCTTCAGTAGATAGTTCTTGACTTCTGCATTGGATTAATTCCGAGAATTCCTCATGAATATTTTTATCGAAGTTCTCCCAGTTTTCTTGCCTTACAATGAACCTGCATCTGTTGTGTTGTATTTTTGTTTTATTAATGTTCGACAGCTTTATCTCGTATGTTATGATTCTATGGTCTGAGCAGCTTTCTTCATCCTCTATTTTCCAGTTTATTACATCGGTAGAAGTAGCTAGCGTGAGATCTATATTACTTTTTCCTCTACCATTATCAAATGTCGTTAGCTCGCTTTGTTCGTTTATCAAATATATCTCTTGTGTTGTTATAAAAGTTTCCATTGATGTTCCCCTTGCGTTCAGTAGTACATCATGCCATAATGTGGATCTCGAGTTGCTGTCTACTGCTACGATAAGAGCTTGATTCCCTACAAATTCAATGATTTTTTCAAGTTGCGTAATATTGGTTGAGATTTCTTGTGTTATGTCAAAATAAGCAGAAGCAGCATATATTTTTTTACCTTTATAATTTATCTCAATAACAACTATATCCTCGCCCGAAAATTGGCTAAGTAGTATAATGTCTATCTTTTTATTTCGTGCTAGAACTGCTGCTCACTTTGGACCATTTCCTAGTGCATAAATATTAATTGAATTTGGAATCCCTCTTAACTTATTTTCAATTATATATGGTTCCTGGATGAAGGCTAGAACAATTTCTTGTTCTTCCATTATTTTTACTAAATTCTGAGTAGCTGCTCTTGAATGTTGAAGATTTAGTTGCAATATCTTAATTGTGTCCCTATCTACATTGAAGTTCCTACAGTTGTTATAATAGTTTAATGTCTCTTTTTTAATACTATGTTAGTGTCTTACCGCCATTAATAGTCAATATTTTGTTTTGTTCTAATTATCACTCTATTATAACAGGGACAATTTTTATCCAGAACTGTGTGATTTTCATTGACTTTCTCCTTTCTGTTATAATTATTCCACATAACACAGTTTATGCATTTATATTTGTCTTGATTAGATTTGCAATCCTTCAATGTATGTTCTTCTGAACAAATTGAGCAAGTTAATTTCCCTTTGCAATTTGTAGCTTTATGATTGTATTTGCAACATTTAAAGCACCTGCTTACTGAAATATAATCGTCTGTAGCACATATATTCCACCTTAATTTAAGTTTTTTACCTTTAATTTTCTGCCTTGTTTGAGATTTAATTGAAATTAATAATAAAATAGTAATTTAATACCTCTCAAAGCATAATCGCTGATATATATATATATATATATATATATATATATATATATATATATATATATATTCGAATTTTGTAAGTAATTACCTATCAAGTTTATTCCGTAAATAAATAACAGAGTTTATAATTTATGAAGGGGTGGCAAAATATATATTAGGACCGCGACACTATGTATGCCAGAAAACATAAATCCAAATATAGAAAAAATCTACTAAAATATTTTTATGAATTTTTCCAACTTACAAAGTTTCGAAATCACTGCTGTAGAACCCTTTAAATTTGATCTTATAGCACGAATGAACAAATTTGTGAATCAATCTTTATTTATTATTATTTCCTCCGTTGTTTCATCAACTTCGTTCGGTTGAATGGTGACAGTATCTAAACAGTGAAATTACATTTAACTGTTCTTTATTGTTGCACAACCTTGGTTATTATATGTACAAAGACTTGAATTAATAGTTACGCCACGATCACAAACGAAATAATACGTTATTTAAGTAACAAGACCTAAAAATGGTACTGAGTGAACGGGCATACTTTGATGATAAGATAATTTTGGGTCTAGGAAAATTCACCGCCCACAATTCACCGCGAAAAGTTCACCGCACACAATTCACCGCTCCACAATTCACCTCTCCACAATTCACCGCTCCACAATTCACCGCACAAAATTCACCGTATGGAAGATTAATTTCCACTTTTACCTTCCGCCACATCTGTAAAGAGAGGGATAGGAATAGTACTAAAAATTTGGGCGGGATGGTAGGAGGCCACATACATTTTTTAATTGTATATTCAATAAAATAAAAGTTCAGTTTTAAAATATATTAAGACATTGTTACAAATAAAAGTCAAATATTAAAAGAAAATAACAGAAAACCACAGAAATTTTTTTTACAAACAAAAAATAATGAAACATAAAACAACAAATCTGAATTATATATACATATTGTTTATTTTAAAACAATAAAAACTATCTCGAAAAGATAATTTATAAAAAATTAAATAAAAGCCTACAAACAAAATCAAATGAGACATAGTTTCAAAATAAAATAAAATTTTGTAATAAAAAATATCATGAGCGAATTCACCCAAGATTATTGCTTGGATTGTAACGAGGATCATACTTATCAAATCAAACATATATGTTAGTTGAACAATTTATTTCAAATATTAGTGATAATTAATAACAACATATTTTAGTATGCAATATTATGAGCAACACCTCTAACAAAATCAAGAACATTATCTTGGTCATATTCAACTACAAGTTTCCTTAATCGTGCCGCACAGTCTCTATATTTTTTCTTGGGCTTTTTTGATTCATGTCCACTTACATATTGTTTAAATCGCACTTCGTTTAGGCTTTGTTCTTTTTTAATACAATTTATAAATTTCCATATATTTGGATTATGGGCTGATACTAGCTCTTCAAAGCCCCTGTGCCAATCTTCCACAGAATTGTTTGTTTTGGGCAAACCATCTAAAACGGTTTCATAAAGATTCCACATTTCAAGTGGAAATAGTGGTTGTCGTCGTAACTCCGTTCTTCTTTGTGAACGTCCAATCCACGTTTTTCGAAGTAGTTGATGATTTCTTGTACTAGTCCTCCCTGAGGAAAAATCTCACTTTCGCACAATAACTCAAAAACATGAATTACACTATTTACTGGCACAAAAGCAATAGCTGGCAATATTCGCAAATTTAACGCAAAATTTGCATCGGTTTCATATTTCTGCTTCAATCCATGGTTTTGAATAGAACGATAAATACATTGTGTAAAATGAAAAAAACAACCTCGAAGTATTGCACTTGGAAATTCTTTCTTACAGGCATTTATCATAGCTTTCTCAAAATCGATTGTTATCGATATCGGTTCTAGTGACGGCTCCAAATTGTAGAAGTCTTCTATAAATATTTTCTGTTTTGTCAGGTAACAGTGCATATACTAATGGCAACGACGCATTTTGTTTTAAACCATATATGGTATACGATTGCTGGAATAATAGAGGGACAGTTTTAAAAGTTCCATCCGCATACCAGTGGTCACTTTGGGCTAATAAATTGAGATTTTGACGCGTTGAAAATATTAGAATGCGATTTTCTTCAGGACCGGAATCAAAAAGTAAAAAATATTCATTATTACACGTTTTCGTAAAATCTTCAGTAAACTGAATATCTTTACGGTGCTGGGGAAGAGTTGGGCCAGACATTTGACTATTTCTTATATTTCTAATTATTCTTTTAATAGCGTCTATGCGTGGAAGTTTAGCCGCTGCCGCTTTACTGCACCCTACCGAAGCACTTGCAATTATTTGATGTGGTGTGCCATTGGTAGTTTTTGCACTTGTTCGAATGGTGTCATAAATGTTAGATGCATCTACTTCTGCTGCATCACCACAATGATTATGATCTTTCTCGCCAGGTTTTACTATTTTATTGTTAATTGTAGTCACTCGCGCTCGACACTTCATTTTTTGATATTTTTTACATTTCCAATGAACTTTATCTTCACTTTGCCTCTCTTTATAGAAACAATGCCCGAATTATAATTTTCGATTTGTATTTAAGGAAAAAAAATACAAATTCTTTCGTTTTGAAAATTATATTTTATTTATTTAGAATCTAATTACAACTGACGTGAATACGTTCAGCAACAGTACAAGAGTGTTCTAATCTAGTTTTTTCAAGCTTATATATCATTCTCTTATCATAACATAGTTCAAAGAAGTATGAGTCAGACAATGGAACCATTGTCTAATATAATAAAACACTTCGTCATCAAAATACAGATATCATAATCAAAATACAGATATCATAATTAAAATACAGATATCATAATTCCTCCCCTTCAAGTTTTTTATTATATTACTCGAGAGGGTGAGTCTTTATTAATTCTAAATCTTTTAAAGCAATTAATTTCAGTTTTCTTTCTTTTATATACTTATAAATCTTAAAACATATATAACTAATTATCATTATACTTATAAAGGAATATATAATAAAAAGATGATGATCGTTATTCTTTAAATTTAAATTTTGTATTTCTTCCAAATGATATTCAGTATTATTTACTTTATGCAATTCGATTAATTGTCTGCTTTTAACGTTTAACCCATTTATTTTATCAATTTTTCCTTCATAGATTAATTCTTTATAATTTTGTTCTATCTTTTCAAAATGATAATTATTTAATGTGCATTGTTGATCGTTATTAAATTTGTAAATTCCTATTATCTTTTTGTGAATTTCATTACTTTTACAATAAATTATGAAATTTTGTAAAATTGGGCTTATTATAATGATTTCATTTGTATTTGGTATTTGTTCGATATTATTTTCATTATCCATTAACAAGTAAGAACAATCATCATTTTTATATCTTATTGTTAAATCATTAATACATTTCTTTATTTCTACATTATCAGTTTTACAATAATAATTCTTATTTCTAACACAGTTATTGACAATAATATTCTTATTCATTTTATTAATATACAATATATTGGGTTCATCAAGGATATACATTTTTGTGTTATTCATAAAAGGTATTGACGTAAATTGATATAAAGGGTATACGGTGGTGCTCATAATAGGGATCTCGATAATATAGTAGATCATTTGTCCATCGTATTGACAGTGAGTTGTTATAAGTGACATAATTTCAAAGATATTTTGATTTTTGATAAAGTTCTGGAGTCTATTCATGGAAATTATAGTTGAATGTAATTTATTTAAGGAACAGAACGTAAGACTAGTTTCAATTTGTATAGCAAAATTTTGGATATTGTTCAGAATATTTATTATTAACTGGATTTTTCCTTCAGATTCTATTTTTGTTTCCCAAAGTTTATTTTTCTTCAAAATTTCTTTTATAAAGGTTAGTTCCTTTTTCATTTCTTTTTCGTTTATTTTAATATTTTCTAATTGTATATTAAATTGTTCCGTTACTTCTTTTAAGTTTTTAAATAATTTATTCTCATTATTACTTAAAATTTTTTCGTTCTTTTTTATAGTCTCAAATAATTTATCATATCGTTCACCATCTGAACTGTCCAAGTTACCGGAAATTGATTTTATAACACTTCCTAAACCGTTTATTAAGCCTCTTTTCCTTCTTTTGTTAAGTTTTAATTTGTTTAATTGTTCTTGTGTATTTTCAAAGGTGGAATTTAGTAATTGTATATAATTTGGGTTTATGTGTTGAACTGTGTGTATTTCGGTTAGGAGTTCGTTAATTATAGTTTCTATTCTATTAAAGTTTTCGTATAAAGGTGTTACGTTATAGTAAAAGTATGTATGTAATTTTTCCTGTTCAATGTGTGTCGATCCTAGGTTTGTCAGATGATATCCGTTGCCGTGTGTTATGTCTGTCAATTGTTGACCCTGCGCACTGGGAACAGAGATAAAGTTATAATTTTATTCTGTTGATACGTATATTTCTAATTTTCTTTAAGGTTTTACTACGTTGTTTATATGGTTTCTCGACTTTTACAATACCTAATTTTGGGTTATATGCTAAGACTTTGCTTTTTATATACATTGGTTTTTTAAATTTTTGTATTCTCCTTACTTCTTCTTTTACGTATACGTCCTTTGGTAATGCTAACGGGTTTATGTTCTCTTGGTGACGTTTCTCTTTTTCTTGTTGTATCTTATTATTTATTATTTTGTATAATTCTTTTTGTTCTTTCAGATGTTGTTGTATCATTTCAGAGTTAGTTCGTATTTCTTTGGGGTATTTATACTCATGTGTCTCTCCAAATATTATTTCTGTTGGAGTTTTTTCGGTTATGGTGTGTTTTGAGTTATTGTAACTAAGTATGCATTTCTTTATTTTTTCATTTTGATTAAGATGTTTGAATTCTTCGTTATTTTGAATTAGTCTAAGGTGTTCTATTAATGTCGAATGAAATCTTTCGACCGCGTTACTCTTTGGATTGTTAATACAAATATAATGGGGTTTTACATTTAATGTTTTTAAATAATCTTTTAGTAATTCGTTGTTAAATTCTAGTCCATTATCCATAATGATTAATTTTGGTAGGGTATATGTCTCGAAATATTCTTTTAATGCTTTTAATACGTTTACTGAATCAACATTTATTGCTTTTATTTGTCCGAATTTGGAAAATTGGTCAAATATTGTGAGGTATTTTTGAGTATTTAATGATAGTATGTCTATGTTAATTGTCTCGAAAGGTCTTGTCGGAGTTATAGTTAAATTTTCATGAATTTTTATAGGTTTTCTATCGTATTTATTTTCTTTACATATTTTACAATTATTAATAAAATTTTGGATAGTTTGTACCATTTTTGGCCAGTAGTATTTCTTCTTCAGGTATCTGATTGTTTCCAATATTCCCCTGTGGTTTCTAAATCCGTTATGATCGTCAGCTACAATTTGTTTTTGTTCATCTATTGTAAAGATATCTTGTACAAATTTATTTACTCCGATTAATTTTAAAGAATTTGGTTCGAAATTTTTCTGTAGTTCTTGAGATATTACTTTATCCAGTTCGTCATTAAATATAGCCAGATATCTAACTTTAGGTACTAAATAGTCTTTCAGAAAATTATTTATTTCGTTTTTTAGATTATTCTTTGAGAAGGTTATATGAATTCTTTGTTTAGGTTGTACTGTTTCGAAAGGTAGTTTTTCTATTTTTAATTTTGAATATTCTCCTAATTTGAATATAATTTGGTTATCGGCAATATTCAGTCTATCTTCTTTATATTTTATACCGTTTACGATGTTTTCTGGGGAACTATGTATTGTTGCGTTTGTGTCATCGCTGGTAAGGAAGTTTTGTGGTAATGAATAGATATTCACGAGGATATTAGTTTCCGTGAAGGTTAATTTTAAATATTTTATTAAGTCTTTATAGTCCATTTGGTCTAAGCCGCAGGCAAGTTTTGGGATATTAATTTCATACAATTCATTTTTGATGCAGTAATCTCGAAGTTCCATTAATGCCTTTTTAAAGTTTTTTACAGATGGTAAGTCGTTGCATTTCTGCTTAGTAACTAAGTGTAATATAGTTTTGCCGTTTATAATTTGTGGTATTAGTTGAGAATTTTGATCTATATAATTTTGACAATATTTTTTACTATTATATGTTTGGTTTACTTGGAGTGCGAGTCCTTGACTCATAGCATAATCTCGTGATATGCAGTGTGAAAATATTGTTGTTTCAGTTACGTCTCCTATTTTTTCTACGATTTTAAATGGATTTCTTTGTCTACTAAGAAAGTCTACAATTTTATTAGTTTTTCCCATGATGTGTTCAATTTCGAAATTGTACTCTCCGAGTTCGATCTTCCAACGCATTAATTTTTGATTACCGTTTTTCATATTAAATAACCATACTAAAGGTCTATGGTCGGTTTTTATTCTGAATTTTTGTCCGTAAAGGTAAGGTTTAAAGTTGTTTATTGACCAGACGATACTTTTTAATTCTTTCTCTATAGTAGAGTAGTTTTGTTCGGCGGAGTTAAATGTTTTTGAGGCGTATGCTATAGGTTTTTCTTGGTTTTCTTGTACTTGTGACAAAACGGCTCCCATGGCGAAGTCTGAGGCGTCTGTAGTTAGTATAAATGGTTTAGAGAAATCTGGTGATATCAATATAGGTGGGTTTGATATTAATTGTTTCACGTGTTTAAAGGCTTTCTGATATTCTTCATTTTCTATTTCTATGTGTGAACCCTTTTTTAAGCTATTTGTGAAAGGTTTTATTATTTTAGCGAGATTTGGAATAAATCTTCGGTACCAAGAAAGTTTTCCTAGGAAACTTTTAATTTCTTTACTAGTTTTTGGGATGGTGATTTGATTTATTGCTTCTATTTTCTTTTGATTGGGTTTTAAACCTTCGGATGATATTACGAATCCTAAGTATTCGACTTCGTTTTGAAAAAATTCAGATTTATCAATTTGGACTTTAAGGTTTGCTTTTCTAAGTGCTTCGAATATTTTTGTGATATTTTCTATATGTTCTTGTTCAGTATATCCGAAAATGATTATGTCGTCCATGTAGACGAGACATATTTTATTTATATATTCTTTTAATATTTCGTTCATCATTCGTTGGAATGATGCCGGTGCATTTACTAAGCCGAAAGGCATCCTAGTGTATTCATAATGTCCAGATGGTGTGGAGAAAGCCGTTTTTTCCCTGTCCGATCTTTCCAAGGGTATTTGGTGAAAACCTGAGTGGAGATCTAAAGTCGTGAAGTATTTTGGTTTTCCTATTCTATCCAATAAGTCGTCTATATTAGGAAGAGGGAATTTATCTTCTCTGGTTTTTTGGTTTAATTTTCGGAAGTCTATTACCAATCTAGTTTTCCGTTTCCCTGACGCATCTATTTTTTTTGGTACTATCCAAATAGGTGAGTTGTATGGTGATTTAGATTTTTGAATGATCTGTGCTTTTAATAAGTTTTTAATGTGTTCTTCTATATCTTCGTCATAACATTGGGGTAGTCTGTAGTTTTTTGTATATATGGGTGTTTCGTCTGTGGTGTGAATTTTGTGTGTGGTGACGTTAGTGGCGGAGAGTTGTTCTCCTTCTTTGGGGAACAAGTCCTCGTATTGTTTTAGTAATTTAGCAATTTTTAGTTTTTTATTAATATCTAGATTTTGATCTCTAAATTGTATGTAGTTTAGTTTATTATTGAGTTTATTTTGTGTTGTAAATTTCATTTTTCTGTTTTCAAAATAGATTTCATTTGTTTTAAAATTTAGTGTTATATTTAGTTCTTTTAATATATCCATACCGAATAATAGATTGCATAAATAATGAAAGTCTGTAATATAAAACTTAAATAATTTTTTATTTATTTTTAGATTAACTGAATTTGTAAGTGTTTTCTTTCCATTTGCTGTGTGAAAGGTAATTTTATCTTGATTGTTAATTTTCAGATTTCTTGATTTTGCGTAATCGGGTGATATGAAATTTATGTTTGATCCAGAGTCAATTAGAATAATGGAGTCGTGATCGTGTAATATCGGGATCGAATTTTGATAATTAGCCATTACGTATCTTCGTTTTCGACCAATGTGTCTTGAAAATCCTCGAAGGCGAATTCTGTTTCGTCTTCTTGTTGTTCATTATATTCGTTATTTGGTTCATTAGTGGTTGTTACGTCGTTTTCGATGTCTGTTTGGTAATTCTGTCTTGGTATGATTGTCTGTGTTGACATTGGGCCGGTCTGTCTGGTTTGTGTGGACATTGGTTGAGGTGTAAATGTCCTTCTTGTGTTTATGTCATTTACTATGTTTTGTCTGCCGAAGTTATTCCTACCGTGTGGTTGAAAGTGTCTTTGAATCGTGACTGGTTTTGAAGGAAACATTTGTGCCGGGAATTTCTGTGGTGGTGTATTCTTCTGTATGTTATTATGTGTTGTTTTTACTTGGTTTTCAAATCTCCTTAGGGGAGATTGATGTTGGGCGTAATTAAAATCGTTTACTAATAGCTGCTCACATTCTTCAAGAGATTTAGGATTTTTGACCGTGAAGGATCCTCGAATGAGATGAGGTAAACAATTTATGAAGTGAGATACTACGATTTTCTGATTTTCCGCGATAATTGCGTTTTTTGTTACTAATTGATGTTGTGTTAGCATGATTTTGTTCTTATATTTATTAAAATTATTAGTGATGTCTTTGAGAAACAAATCGGAATTGTTATTTTTGGTATTGTATATGATTTTTAATAATAAAGTTTCGGCTGTTGTTTTATCTTCGAAATTTAGTTGTAAGAATGATTTTAATGTTGGCCAATCAGCAAATGAATTCTCTGAGAGATATGTTTTTGCAGGTCCCTTTAATTTATTTTTTATTAATTGAAATAAAAATATTCTTTGAACGTTTGTCAATACAATTCCTGCAAAACATAATATAAATTCGTCTACAGTATTTATAAAATATGGTAGATCTTTAATATTACCGTCGTATTCAGGGATACCTTTAGAGAGCATTTGAATTTCGTTGTTTGTGGTTGTGGCCATTTTTGAGTTGAGTTGTAATTTACTGGGCGTTAATATTAAATTTCTTATAACACTAGGTGTTTGGTTTGTTTCTGAATCAGAATCTGATGGGTTTGATTCTGGTTCACTATCGCTATTGTACATATGATTTGTAATGTGTGTGGAACTGTGCCGGTTCCTCGGTGTCTTTATTACTAGTTATTACTAGAGACACCCCTTTTGTGTAATATATTTAGGTTTATAATTTGTGTTATGCCTTGTGCTGGGGCTCGTTTTGATTCTTAAAAGCGTTAGCCTTTCCTCAAAACCCTTTAGTGTATTTTGTTACATATATTTTACTTACAGTTGAAGTAAAAGGATGATTAACAAGATAATCATGTTTGTTGAGAATCAGCTAGAGATTTTCTTCTGGTTTTCTCTGGTAATCGGGATCAGCGAAGTTGTGTTGTCCTGGTTTCCCGGAGAGGTGGAGTCAGCGAATGTGTGTTGTCCTGGTCCTCCTTGACTGCTTGCCTGGATGATGGTTAGAGATGGGTTGTTCAACCTCTGATGGGCCACTGTTTAGGCCTGAGCTGGTGTTTCGCTCATAGATTCTTGTTCGGATGCCAAATAAATCGATGGAGATCGAAAGAGATTTATTTATTTTGCTTAAAACTCTTTTGGCATCCTACCGACTGCGCCAATTATAATTTTCGATTTGTATTTAAGGAAAAAAAATACAAATTCTTTCGTTTTGAAAATTATATTTTATTTATTTAGAATCTAATTACAACTGACGTGAATACGTTCAGCAACAGTACAAGAGTGTTCTAATCTAGTTTTTTCAAGCTTATATATCATTCTCTTATCATAACATAGTTCAAAGAAGTATGAGTCAGACAATGGAACCATTGTCTAATATAATAAAACACTTCGTCATCAAAATACAGATATCATAATCAAAATACAGATATCATAATTAAAATACAGATATCATAATTCCCGTCAATAATTAATTTGAGCTTTCCTTTCTCTGTTTGAATAAACTGAGCAGATATGTTTAATGAGTCGTGGACTAAATATACAAAACGAATGCGTCGCTATTTCAACTTCAAATAAACATCATTGTCTTTATCCTTCAATATTTATACTCTAAACAAATGTGTAGTGGTCAGGGTAAAATGTTACCGAGGGTGTTGTGGAAACTTACGTAATTCCAAGAAATACCACTCAAACTAGAACATGTGCCCTACGCTTTATTTGGGCGCTACAAATGCATAAAAACCATAGGATCTAATCCGCGGTCAGGGATTTGTTCTTACTTTAATAAGCGATAAGAGTGCAGGTACCGACCTCATGCGATTAACATTAAGGTGAATTGTGTAGCGGTGAATTGTGGAGCGGTGAATTGTGGTGCGGTGAACTTTCTGCGGTGAACTTTCCGCGGTGAATTGTGGGCGGTGAACTTTCCGGATACGGCTCAAATTAGAGTATAGGATATCCAATTGTCCAGTATATTGACAGTTTTGAATGATGTGTAGATATGCTATTTTACTTTTATAATTACAGATCATTGACGATGTACCTGAACTGGTGGCAGTTTTACCTCCTCTTGAACAGGCAGTAGTCCTGCCTGTTCCTGAACAGGCTGTTGCTCTGCCTGCTCCTGATGAACAACTCGTGCTAGCACAACGAGAAAATATGGTAATGTGTATTTTATATGAATGTTGATATACAAGAACTAATTATTTCTATCTGCAGCGTACTTGCAACGTTTGCCTTGGTGGGCAACCAACCCATGCATGTGTGCCATGTGGTCATCAATGCGCATGTGAACAATGTGCTGACAGATTAATTCAACAGAATTTACAGCGGTGCCCCATATGCCGACAAGCAATACATATGATGATAAGAATATTTTTAAATTAATTTTTTTGATTAAGAGAACTATTATTATTATTATTATTATTATTTTTTTTATTAAGAAAGCTATTTTTATTTATTTATTTTAGATTGTATATAATAATATTATAAGTATAAAATTGATAGAGTGAAAGTTTTATTCTGAGTACCCTTGAACTTCATTAACAATTTATTTGAAACATTACTGTAACAATGGTTTATTTTATTGTAAAATATAAAAATCATACGGTAAGTTCACATGCATCGAATGCAATGACAGGTTTTATACAGCGATTGTACGATAACAAAATCGCTCATGCGAAACAGAATTTAGGCTTTTTGTGTGATTAAATATTACTCTTGTGAAACGGGTCTTTGTTACAAAACATCTATCAATAAAATATATTCCTATAGTCATAGAAATCATTGTTGATATTGTCTAGGGCACGACAGTTTGTATGCCTACTTCTCAGTTTTTAAATAACAATGCCATCATTTTGATTTATTGTAGAGGAGAAAGAGACATGATATCCTTGAAATGATTTTCAGCAATTATAAATATAGGGATGGTATTGTGGAGAAGAACAAATAATATTTTTAATTACATTTACAATATTACTGATAGATCAATATTACCTCGGCAATAGTTAGATTCGGTAAATTTTCAAAACAAATCCAGTTTCATAATATTTATAGTTTTGTAAATATCGTGGTCCCGAATAAAAACTGTCAATTTACAAAATATAACTGCAGATTTCATCCAATCCAGCAATGCAAGTACAACATACTAGAAAGACTTTCAGTACTGTAACAAATTGATTACAGACTTCATCAAATCCAATAATTCAATGAAAAAGCAGTATGCACTTGAAATACAGTCATCTTCTAAAATTATTCAGGCATCTGTTTCTGAATTATTCTTTGGAAAATTTTTATCTAAAAATAATATATTTCAAACGTATCTGTAATATATTTACAGATTAGTATTACCTTTGGGACAGAAAAACTGGTGAATTTTTACATGCTTTTAACTGTTTTCGAATAAATTCTGTGTCAGTAATTAACCAAATCGATCGTTTCAATGACGAGAAAACGTTGAAAATCTACTCTGATTATTATCTAATGAAAAATGTATTTTCTAACTTTTATTTATTTAAAATCTTTTCTTATAAAGTAATTACTTAAATAGTAACTGATTATCGTAAAAGTTATTGGTATTTTTAACAACTCCTAAATGGTTATAATTTATTTTAATAACTTGAACGCAGAACTATTACTAAATTAAAATGATTAAAACACATTTCTATTGACAAACGTCAAAGTACCGCTTAAAGTTTGACAGCTGATGACGACGACTTGCGCCATCTAGTGAGAAATGTAGGTTATAACGGGATACAATACACAGGGGGAGCTGTAGTTCGCAAGCTTGAAGCCAAACGTCATTTGACGTTTACTTTCGGCAGCCATCTTACGCCGGTCAATAGTATTTTGCCGTTTACTGTAATATATACGTGTTTTTTATGGTTTTGTATTTTGTTCGTTGTTATTTGTTTATATAGTAATTAAGTAGTTATTTAATGTTTATATATTTTCGTACGAAGATTTAAAATAAGAATTTTAACAATTTATTATAAGTACTGAAGAAGGAAACAAGGTAAAATGTTGTGTTTTGAATTAATTCACGGATATCACTACGGTTCGTGACTATTTTCATAAATCACCTTCATTTGTTTGTTTATATGTCAAGCACGACGAGTCGGTAGTGAATTTATTGTAATTGTTTGTAATCCATGAAAAAGGTATGTCTCAAATGAGAATCTATGTAATTTTTTCTTATTCATTGTATTTGTTGTTGCAGGCACCTTTGCTTTTAAATATTTATTTGTCAATAAACATTATCTTCAAAAACTGACTTTTTTATTCCACGATTTCACACAAAAAGTGTCTCAGTCACAACAGGTTATGGGCCCAGGCACTGATATGAGAAAAACACTTTGAAATCGAAAAAGTCAGTAAACAAAAACTCGAAAGTCAGTCATAGTAGAAGTCCAGACGGTTGAGAGAAAAGTCTGAAGCAAAGGGGTCAAAACTCGACAGTCGGAAGCAAGCAGTCCGTGTACGTCAGAGGTCAGAAAAACGTCAGTGCGAGGTCCGAAAAAGTTAGTCACAAGGTCCACGAACATCAGTCAGAGAGTGAAAGTCAGTCAGCGGTCTGTGAGTCAGTCGTCAGTGAGTCAGAGCGTCGAGTAGTCATGGATACAGTAAAATCGCATATTGAAACGCTTACGCAAGACGCGCAGGGAAATTCGAATTATATTTCATGGCGGTTTAAAATTAATTTAACCTTGAAAATGCGAGAAATTTTTGATGTTGCGACGGGTGCGACAGTTAGACCAGCCGGGGAATTGGCTGATGCCGAAGTGAAAGCGTGGTTAAAGAAGGATTTAGAGGCGCAAACTATTGTGGGGTTGAATGTAAACAGTACTATTGCCAGCAAAATTTCAACTTGTAAAACCGCGAAGGAAATGCTCGATAAATTGTTAAAGTTGTATGGAAAAAGGTCGGAAGTCTCAACTGCTGCTCTGCAGAGAAAATTTTTTTGCTATGAATATGATGCAGGGAAGTCAGCGGTTCACAACTGCATGGAGATACTCCAGATTGTTGAAGATCTGGCCACCGACGGGGATAGAATGCGAGACTCATGGATTATGACTCGTATTCTCAACATGTTACCACCCAAGCTTCACCATTTCCGCTCAGCCTGGGATAACATTGCAGCAGTAGACAAGACAGTTGACAACCTGGTGGAAAGGCTCCGCTTAGAAGAAGACCGCCTCGACGAAAGCACCCCAAACAGGGGGGAAACTACCAAAAACGCCTTGACAGTCAGAACCTTTAGGAAGCAGCCTCATCATAGCACTGGAAAACAGGAAAACTCTCCTCTAACCTGTTTCAAGTGTGGTCAGAAGGGGCACATCAAGAAAACCTGTCGAAACAAGCCGTGTGCGAAATACATCGAATACTGCAAAAATCACTACGCATGCAATACATGTGGTTTAAAGGGTCACTTCGCCAAGGATTGTAGGAGAGGACAGGACAACCGACGTGGAAGAGATGAACCCCGAGAAGCACTCGTGACAGTGGGTCTGTCATCTGCGAAGCTGGACGACATCGAGTCCCGGAAGAATTCGCAGTGGTCCTGGTATCAAGATTGTGCTGCCACGCAGCACATGACCTCCCATCGGGACTGGTTCACCAATTTCATCCCATTGGAGACGCCTACCGTCGTACTCATCGGAGATGCGACCAGACTTGAGGGTACTGGAATCGGAAATGTTAATTTAGAGGCTTTTAACGGTAAGGAGTGGTACAAGGTAGTTTTGAAAGGAGTGTTGTATGTTCCGAAGCTGAAGTTTAACCTATTTTCCGTGGGGCAACTGTTGGACAAGGGTTTTGTGCAGAGGGCAAATCGACAGGAATCAGTTTTTGAAACTCAGGACAGGAAGAAAGTTGTTGCTAGAGCAGTTCGCGAAGGGAATCTTTTTCGAATGGAGCTACGTCAGGAGGGAGGAGAAAAATGTCTGGTTACCACCTCACTCACCACCTGGCACGAAAGGTTGGCCCACCAACACGTTCGACACGTCAAGGATATCCTGGACCGAAACAACTGCGAATACATTGACGACTGGGGCAACCGAGTATGCGAGGGTTGTATCTTCGGAAAACAGACGCGCGTGTCCCATTCCAACAACGAAAAAGTATCGAAGGAGCCTCTGGACTTAATACATGTAGATCTAGGGGAAATGAACAAGTTGTCTCTGGGAGGAGCCAAGTACTTCCTGCTACTCAAAGACGACTACTCGCACTTCAAGACCGTTTACTTCCTCAAGAAGAAGGAAGAAGCACCGGACAGGCTGGCAAAATTCGTGAGACTAGTCGAAAATCAGTTTGGAAGGCAGATCAAGCGTCTCAGATCGGACAATGGAACGGAAATTAAGAACGCGAAAACGAAGGCAATTTTGGAGGAGTTGGGGATTTTTCATACGTTCACCAACGCATATACTCCGGAGCAGAATGGCAGGATTGAGCGAGAGATGCGCACAGTAGTAGAGGCAGCCAGGTCCGCTATCCACGAAAAGGGTCTCAACGAAAACTTGTGGGCGGAAGCAGTGAATCACGCCGTTTTCACGCTAAATCAAACAGGAACAAGCTCTGTAAAAGATAAAACTCCGGTCGAACTCTGGTTTGGTCGCCAGATTAAACTGAACAGGTTGAGAGCTTTTGGTTGCACCAGCTACGTGCTGACCCCAGCACAAAAGCGAGTTAAGCTAGATCCGAAATCGCGAAAAGGGTTACTAGTGGGCTACGATTGGGACTCATGCTACAGGGTCTATCTGCCAGGAGATCAAGAAGTTGTTTGCTCGGACAACGTAGTCTTCGACGAAGAAGACGGGAAGAAGGTCAGACCAGCTGAAGTAGAAGCAAGTGGCGATAGCAGAAGAGAAGCAGAGGAAGTTCGTCAGGGCTCGGAGGAGTCCAACTTAGAGACCGACAGCGATGAAGAAGATGAGCAGAGACAGGAGGACCAGCGACAGGAAGAACCAGAAGACCAAGCTGATCAATTACTTCAATTTAGGAGACAGGGCCTTCAATCTAGGAGACAGGGTCTGCGAGACCGTCAAAATCTGAAGAAGCCAGCTAGATTCTCCGACTATGTCATGGGCTATTTTCGGGGAGACGCCAGCGTCAACGCGGCACTGATCGGCGATTCAGATGACATCTCGGTGACTGAGGCTCTCAAAGACTCAAACTGGCGAAAGGCGATGAAACAGGAATTCGACTCACTGGAAAGGATGGGAACATGGACACTGACAAAGTGCCCAGACAAGGTGAAACCATTGACATGTAGGTGGGTCTTGCGCCAGAAATCTGATGGAAGGTTGAAGGCCAGACTAGTTGCGCGGGGATTTGAGCAACTAGAGGGAGTTGACTATTTTGAGACGTTCAGCCCAGTAGCTCGTCACGCGTCCATTAGACTTCTCCTAAGTCACGCTGCTTCAGAAGGACTTCACCTTGTTTCATTCGACGTGACGTCAGCCTTCCTGCACGGCGATTTGGAGGAGATTTTTTTCATGAAGCAACCTGAAGGGTTTGAGGATGGCACAGGCAGGGTATGCAAGCTGAAGAAGAGCCTGTACGGACTCAAACAAGCGCCGAAGAAATGGAACGAGAAGATTGGAGCTTTTCTGGAGAGACTTGGGATGATCAGCTCCGACGATGATCCATGCGTTTTCTACAACAAACAGAGGACGATCCTGATGACGCTGTTCGTAGATGACGGTCTCATCGCGGGAAAGGACAGACAGGAGATTTATCAGACACTAGAAGAAATCAATAAGGAATTCGAGATAACGTTTGACAGACAGGTCCAGACCAAGTTGTCCTACCTTGGAATGGACATTTCTATCACACCGGAAGGAATTTCTGTGAGTCAGGCGAAGTATACACGGAAAATTCTTCAACGCTTCGATAGCACATCTTGCAATCCAGCACATACACCCATAGAGAAGGGGATGATCACGGAGGAGGCAAATCGAATCAATGACAGGCCGGTGTCAACGGACACTCCCTACCGTGAAGGCATTGGAAGTCTTCTTTATCTAGCCACTATATCTCGTCCCGACATTGCCTTTGCAGTGAACTTCCTGAGTCGTCATTGCTGCAAACCAATGCAGAGTCACTGGCGCATGATAAAGAGGATTCTACAGTATTTGAAGGGGACGGTGAATGCTGGAATTTTCTTTGATGGAGGGACTGAACTGTATAACGATGCTCACGCGTTGTGGGCCTCGTCACCCGTCCGGTCGAACCTCGGCTAGGCTCAAGTCGAAGTCGGTGTGGGTACGACAATTTTATGTGATAAGCTCGGGGCGCCAGACGATCTGTGCCTCAACAGTTCGACGAAGGAGTGATCGTCAAAACCTACGGACGGGTTCGGCGCTAAAACGATTTCTAAGTATCGGTGGGGAAGTAAACTAGCCGTATACTGAACACAATTATACATATATTGAAGGTAACTTATACAAACAAAAATAATGATCGGATAGTTGTTAACACAGTTACTCGACAGGATAACGAGACGTGGGAAAATCCAGTCAAGGATACACGCACCGGAGAAGATGACGGATTGTAAGCGTAGTGAAGGGGCGCTGTGTCCACTCTAGCACGTAGGATCGTTGTGGTTGCCAACGTGGCATAAAACTGAAACAATACGGCGCAACGAACGTCGATGAATCGGAGGTACCTGCGATGTATACGACGGTAGCCGACAATACTGACTCTCAATCAATCCTACTACTACCACGAAGCACGAGCTACACAACACTGGTGCAACAATAAATAAATAAACTAAATGGTGCCAACAGCCGTAGCTTGACTAGACTTCTTACAATAGCGAGACAGGTAAGAATTATCAGTCGTGAGTACTGAGCGTAAATAACAATATACAATAATGTAAAATAAAATGATAAGGCTTAGCTGTGCTCTCTCTGCCGAGGGTAGCCAGGACGTTGCCGGTGGGCGATGACTGGGTGCGGTCCGTCCACGGAGGAGCGTGACGTAACAGGATCCAAGGTCGTTCCTCAGGAATGACTCGGTCGCAACAGCACGAAGGCCCAGGAACAAACGATGAAGATGCGTGACGTAAAATGTAGCTCAACCGATGAGTGTGAGATGCGAAACCAACGCACACAAACGGGAAGTCAGGAGAAAAATTAAGACATAAAAAGTAAAAATAGAACTGTGAATGAAAATGAAAATGAAAAGCCTGAAAACAAAACCTAGATTAGACGACTTGCATAGTTGATGACACTTGTTTAATATATTGAATTTAAAATAAACGATTTAAAGAAAACTATACTAGTAATTTACCTGAGTTGGTATGCGGCTTGAGGTGAATTTTATGAAGCGAACAATGATCCGGAATATTCCGTACTTAATAATTAATCTAATTATTAATCTCTTGGAGCGGTAGCGACGCTGATCCAGTAAACTGGGCAATTTCGTTTTAAAACTTATCGCGAATTTGCAAAAAAATGTCGCACAGCTCTCTCGCTCAAAAACTGGTTAAACAGTGAAAAAAAAATTAGTAAAAACGTTAAAAATTACGCATTTCCGGCGACAAGTAAAATCTAGTAAAATACCAAAAGTGTCATCTACCCCTGCAAGGCGTCCATCGTCGAATGGTACGACAGCATAGCAGCAACAGTTGCATACGCTGCCGTAAATAGCTAGTGTCCTGACTTGCCGTTGTGCAGCACCGGAGATGTCAACAGAAGGTGACGGTGAAATGTTGACAGATGACTAAATGATAACACAGGTGATTGAACAGAAATAGAGCAGACATAAGGTAAGTACAAAAAAAGGATGAGATGTAGTCAAGAATGAAGTACAATACTAATGTTATGATTTTCAGGTGATTATAATGATGATGAAAATGAACGATGTGGTGAATCCTAAATCTAACTGTAACAAATCCCCCCTTTAATCCCATGAAGGAAAATTCCCCGAATTTCCTTCAAAAGTAAATCTACTAAACTAACTACTGAACTGATTTGCTAACTAGGTGAATTACGTATTAACCGAATTATACTAAACTACTCATGAGCCACATTGTCAAGCGGAGGTCCCTCTTTTAAATCCTTCACATGCCAAATTCCAGCATCGTGACCTTCTGCATCAACTAATTTATAAATGATGTCAGACTGTTTTTGTTTTACGGTGAATGGTCCAACGTACTTAGGCGCGAGCTTCTGAGCATAATAGTCGGCTGCATTTGATAGCTTAAAATTTCTACGCCAAACTACATCACCAACAACATAATCTACGGGCCGTCGACGAAGGTTGTACTGTGCGCGGCTGCGCTCATACGCGTGGTCCAGGCGTTTTCGAACTTCGGCGTACATTTGCTGAAAACCGGCTTCTCGCGTTTCTCCAATTTTCTCGCGATCATACTCGACCTTCCCTCCGTCCTGAATCGCAATACGGGAATATTCGGCACCAGACATGATTTGTTCGCGCCCGAAATTAATGTAAAATGGCGTGAACCCAGTGACATCATGGTGTAGAGTGCGAATCGCACACGTGACTCGCGGTAAATATTTTGCCCAATCTCGATGGTTCTCCTTAACGTACGCGGCTAGCATGGTCTTTATGACTCTATTCACGCGTTCCGTGGGGTTGTTCTGGGGGTGGTACAACGCATTAAACAATATTTTTACGTGATAACGGCTACATAACTCACGAAATTCTCTACTTTTAAACTGAACTCCGTTATCACACACAATGAACTGCGGTACACCATATACTAAAAATACGTCGTTTTCCACGTGTTTCAGAACATTTGCCGAAGTCGCGGTTCTCAACGGAAACGTAAGTACGTACTTGCTGTAATAATCAGACACAACAAAAATAAATCTGTTTCCATTGCAGGATGCCGGTAAGGGTCCCATCAGGTCCATACTGATTAGCTGGAACGGACGATACACGCGGGGCTTCGCACCCATCAGTCCCGGTGGAGCTTTTTGTACCGCTTTGTGCTCGATACACGTGACGCATCTTTTTATGAACGCGGCTACGTCACTACGCATCTTAGGCCAATAATGAGATTGTGCTAATTTACGGTATGTCTTTAGCACGCCAGGATGACCAGAAGTAGGTTCACCATGAACCGACGCCAGAAGCTCTCGACGCTTCTCCTTAGGCACGACTACCTTCCAACAATCATCCACGTCGCTTAAGTCCGGTATGACGGATTCCACAAATTTCAGTAGCCTTCCACTCTTTACACACCACGATTTGTACTTTCCCGGCTTGTTCTGGACGTTTTCCAACATGGAATTATACCAACGATCGGTGGAAACGGGGTCGGTGGGATTCGCTGCACTAATATTCGCTACAGGTACGGATCTCGATAAACAATCAGGCACTAAATGATCTTTCCCCTTGCGATGAACCAAATCGAAATCAAACTGTTGCAGCCGAATCGCCCAACGACACAATTTCCCCGTCGACTGATTAAAATTCATGAGCCATTGTAATGAGTGGTGGTCGGTGATGACCGTGAAATGCACGCCTTCGAGGTACGGTCGCAACTTCTCCAGCGCCCAGACAACAGCTAAACACTCGCGCTCAGTTGTATGATAGTTGCGTTCTGTTTTTGTTAACGAACGGCTCAGATAGCAGATCACCTTCTCTGCACCCTCCAGATTTTGTGTCAAAACAGCCCCCAGACCATAAGCGCTAGCATCAGTTTGCACAACAAAAGGCTGATTAAAATCCGGACAAGTGAGAATTGGTGCCGCAACTAAGCTATCGCGTAACCGATCGAACGATTGCTGACACTCATCTGTCCACACGAACTTACGCGACTTACGAGTCAGCTGACTCATTGGCGCTACTATGGAGGAGAACGTAGGCACAAAACGCCGATACCAAGACGCCATACCCAGGAAGCTTCGAACATCCCGAGCAGTCTTTGGAGTCGGTATCCTCAATATTGCCTCCACTTTCTCAGGATCCACCCTCAACCCCAAATGATCCACAATATAACCGAGGTATGTAATTTGCGGACGACAAAACTGACTCTTGGTTTGACTTACGGTCAAGCCTGCTGCAAATAAGCGACTAAATATCTTTTCCAATATTTCCAGGTGCTGTGTAAACGTTTCCGAGATGACAACGATGTCATCTAGATAGACGAACACGTATGGCTCGAGGTCGCATCCGAGAACAGTGTCGATAAGATTCTGCCACGTAGCTGGTGCGTTGGTCAAACCGAACGGCATACGTTTGAAGTGGAATAGCCCACGTCCCGGAATTCTAAACGCAGTGATCTCTCGACTTTCTGCCTTCAGCGGAATTTGCCAATACGCAGATTTAATATCTAATGAGCTAATATATCTCGCTCCACGTAAACGATCTAAGATGGCGGACACGTACGGAATAGGATATGCGTTCTTTTTTGTTACCTTATTCACCCGCCTAAAATCTACACAAAACCTATACGTTCCGTCTTTTTTAGGTATCATTAAGATCGGGGAGGACCACGGACTCGTCGAAGGTTCGATGATGTCGTCTCGGAGCATCTCATCCAGCGCGGTCTGAATGTGCTGCTGCATTACCGGAGATACAGGGTAATACCGTTGCCGGATTGGTTCTGAATTCTCCACCACAATCTCATGTGCAACTAAGTGAGTGCAACCTAACACTGACCCCATGATTTTCCACTGTTCCTCTAAAAATTGTTCCAAAACTAATTTTTCGTCTGGTTGTAGATTAAACGAAGATGGTGAACACGAGTTCACGGATACCGGTTCGCTAGCAGAGAAGTACCACTCGTCACGCCTTAAGTCCGGCACTATCCCCATGGATCGCCAAAAATCTAACCCCAGAATCAAGGTGTGACTGACTGACGGAACCACTAAAAACTTCACCAAACGTACTTTCTCTACCAAACGCACTGGCACCGTTACAGAGCCCAAGCTCCCACAAACTTCTCCATTCGCAACAATACAATCAGGCGAATCTTTCTCAGCTAATTCTAAATTAAATTGTTTTATTACCTCCCAACCTTTTGTCCCTACGATCGAGCGAGACGCTCCTGAGTCTAATAACCCTATAAATTCTGTTCCAAAAATAGATATCTTCAGATACGGTCGCTCATCGTGACTTAAGTGTGAAAATATGTAATCTAATATAACCGATGTTTGTTGAAATTGTGATTTGCTAACTGTACTAATTTCTGAACTGACCGAATTCATTGTAGGAAGGCGAACACGGTCCCTCACGGCCTTCCGTTCCCGTTTCCCGAACAATTTCTACAATTTTGTGTCGTGACTCCCAATTCTCCGCATCTAAAGCAATGAATACGTCGCGGCTCCTTACACTCCCTACTAATGTGTCCCGTATATCTACAATTCCAACACAACAATTTCGTGGCATTAGTGGCTCCAGAGGAAACAATATCGGTAGCGGCAAGACGTGAACTAATGCGCGGTCGCTGATACGCTAAATCAGTTTCAAGCGATTGACTGACAGTAGGAGGTGGCTTTAGATTCCTTGTACGCGTGTGGAGTGATTCTAATTGACCACAGACCGTGTCCAGTTCTTCTACTGTACTAATTTCGCGGAGACCAAGACCAACTTGTAAATAAGGGAGTAAGTTGCGGCGTATTAGAGTGATACGTTCCTGAGTCGGTGGGCGAGTACGTAAACGTCTGAATAACCCTTCCATACTAGCTATAAATATCGCGACTCGTTCCTCACTACCTTGAGTCCTACTCCTAATTTCATCCCATAACGTGAATTCGTAATCGCACGGTAAGAATGTGTCACGCAACGATTGCACTAATTCATCCCAACAATTAAGGTTATGATATTTTGCTCGATACCATATCAAGGCTTTTCCTGTGAATAACTCTACGGCAGACCTAAATAATTGTTCCTTACTAATAGATCGCGCTACTCGTAACTCCTCAATCCTCTCAAGAAACTTTGACAGGTTTGACTCGCCATCATAAGTGATGTTCCATTTATGTACTGGATAATAGGTCGAAGTACTGGGTGTGATCTCGTTTCGCGAAAGAGGTGAGCTCATTACTGACGCTAATCGCTCAAGTACGTGCGTTAAATTATTACTATCCGGTTGTGACAGTGAAAGTACATTTTCTGAACCGCGTGCTGGTTGTACGGCATTCGCGTCTAAAATCGTCGACTGATGTTCCGTGTCTATTTCCGTATCAGATTCTAGCAACGATTGCTCATGTTCTGAAACTAAAATCGCGGTAGCTTGTATTGAGAACTTGTGTTTGGATTCTTTACCATACGTTTCACATTGCTGAACTAACTGTTCTATCGTAGTTTTCTGTTCGACAGTTGCTTCGCTAATACGTCCTAACCTCAATCTCACATGTGTCAAACGCGTGCGAAGTCTCACATAATCGCTTTGATATTTCTCCTTACTAAACTTTTCTAATAATTTCCTCAATTCCTCTAACTTTTGTGCACAAATACCAATCTCAGAAGTCGGATCTAAGGAAAGTATACCGGATTCAAGCTCAACTGGGGTTTTACTACGATTTTCAGATTGCAAACATTCGCTTAGTATTTTACGCTTTTCAGCCACGTTTCCGTCCGTAGTGATTCCACGTAACAAAAGTTCATACGATAATTCATCTGTTAACAAACGGTGACTATCCATACGTAATTCCATCTTAATAATATCTAAACTCTAACCTAATTGTTCTAATATAATTTTTTTCTAGAATGAAAGAATGATGTGATATCAATGAACAACAAAATGAACTAACACAACTAAATGGAGGTGCTAAATGATTCAAGACAGTAAGAAACATACACGACGTAATATTCCAAGTTATTAAGAGGGGCCCCACGTTGTAGGGTGCCAATTTATAACGATGCTCACGCGTTGTGGGCCTCGTCACCCGTCCGGTCGAACCTCGGCTAGGCTCAAGTCGAAGTCGGTGTGGGTACGACAATTTTATGTGATAAGCTCGGGGCGCCAGACGATCTGTGCCTCAACAGTTCGACGAAGGAGTGATCGTCAAAACCTACGGACGGGTTCGGCGCTAAAACGATTTCTAAGTATCGGTGGGGAAGTAAACTAGCCGTATACTGAACACAATTATACATATATTGAAGGTAACTTATACAAACAAAAATAATGATCGGATAGTTGTTAACACAGTTACTCGACAGGATAACGAGACGTGGGAAAATCCAGTCAAGGATACACGCACCGGAGAAGATGACGGATTGTAAGCGTAGTGAAGGGGCGCTGTGTCCACTCTAGCACGTAGGATCGTTGTGGTTGCCAACGTGGCATAAAACTGAAACAATACGGCGCAACGAACGTCGATGAATCGGAGGTACCTGCGATGTATACGACGGTAGCCGACAATACTGACTCTCAATCAATCCTACTACTACCACGAAGCACGAGCTACACAACACTGGTGCAACAATAAATAAATAAACTAAATGGTGCCAACAGCCGTAGCTTGACTAGACTTCTTACAATAGCGAGACAGGTAAGAATTATCAGTCGTGAGTACTGAGCGTAAATAACAATATACAATAATGTAAAATAAAATGATAAGGCTTAGCTGTGCTCTCTCTGCCGAGGGTAGCCAGGACGTTGCCGGTGGGCGATGACTGGGTGCGGTCCGTCCACGGAGGAGCGTGACGTAACAGGATCCAAGGTCGTTCCTCAGGAATGACTCGGTCGCAACAGCACGAAGGCCCAGGAACAAACGATGAAGATGCGTGACGTAAAATGTAGCTCAACCGATGAGTGTGAGATGCGAAACCAACGCACACAAACGGGAAGTCAGGAGAAAAATTAAGACATAAAAAGTAAAAATAGAACTGTGAATGAAAATGAAAATGAAAAGCCTGAAAACAAAACCTAGATTAGACGACTTGCATAGTTGATGACACTTGTTTAATATATTGAATTTAAAATAAACGATTTAAAGAAAACTATACTAGTAATTTACCTGAGTTGGTATGCGGCTTGAGGTGAATTTTATGAAGCGAACAATGATCCGGAATATTCCGTACTTAATAATTAATCTAATTATTAATCTCTTGGAGCGGTAGCGACGCTGATCCAGTAAACTGGGCAATTTCGTTTTAAAACTTATCGCGAATTTGCAAAAAAATGTCGCACAGCTCTCTCGCTCAAAAACTGGTTAAACAGTGAAAAAAAAATTAGTAAAAACGTTAAAAATTACGCATTTCCGGCGACAAGTAAAATCTAGTAAAATACCAAAAGTGTCATCTACCCCTGCAAGGCGTCCATCGTCGAATGGTACGACAGCATAGCAGCAACAGTTGCATACGCTGCCGTAAATAGCTAGTGTCCTGACTTGCCGTTGTGCAGCACCGGAGATGTCAACAGAAGGTGACGGTGAAATGTTGACAGATGACTAAATGATAACACAGGTGATTGAACAGAAATAGAGCAGACATAAGGTAAGTACAAAAAAAGGATGAGATGTAGTCAAGAATGAAGTACAATACTAATGTTATGATTTTCAGGTGATTATAATGATGATGAAAATGAACGATGTGGTGAATCCTAAATCTAACTGTAACAACTGGAAGCCTACTCAGATTCCGACTACGGAGGAGATGCAGAAACTGGACACTCGACTAGTGGTATCATTCTGAAAAGAGGAGGACCAATCACGTGGTTCACTCAGAAGCAGCATCTTGTCGCTACCTCTACGGCTGAGGCCGAGTACCGAGCTGCTGTATCTGCAATCGATGAAGTTTGCTGGATCAGGAGATTGGCTCGAGAACTCTGGATCCTGAAAACGGACAGGCCAACCACATTGTATGTAGATAATCAATCAGCGATCTGCATGCTGCAGAACTCCCACGAAGGCAAAATAACTAAAGGAAAGAAACATATAGAAATTCCTCGAAAGTTCATTTTGGAAAACATCGGTAAGACAGTCATAGTAAAACATTTGCAAAGTAGCAAACAAGTTGCAGACATTCTGACCAAACCGCTTACTCGTCACACTTTTGTAAAATTGCGATATGAATTAATTAAGGAGGAGTGTTGTGTTTGAATTTGTTGTGTTTGAATTAATTAAGGAGGAGTGTTGTGTTTGAATTTGTTGTGTTTGAATTAATTAAGGAGGAGTGTTGTGTTTGAATTTGTTGTGTTTGAATTAATTAAGGAGGAGTGTTGTGTTTGAATTTGTTGTGTTTGAATTAATTAAGGAGGAGTGTTGTGTTTTGAATTAATTCACGGATATCACTACGGTTCGTGACTATTTTCATAAATCACCTTCATTTGTTTGTTTATATGTCAAGCACGACGAGTCGGTAGTGAATTTATTGTAATTGTTTGTAATCCATGAAAAAGGTATGTCTCAAATGAGAATCTATGTAATTTTTTCTTATTCATTGTATTTGTTGTTGCAGGCACCTTTGCTTTTAAATATTTATTTGTCAATAAACATTATCTTCAAAAACTGACTTTTTTATTCCACGATTTCACACAAAAAGTGTCTCAGTCACAACATAAAATTATATTTATTTATATATTGTATGTACTATATTTATGTGGTCTTTTTTCTTTTTAGTGTTTTAAAAATGATAGCTTGTTGTGCATTTGGATGTGACAACAGAACTTGAACTAAATAAAAAAAACAGCTTGTAGAAGAACAGAAAACGAACATTTCATTTCTTGGCTTGAATAAATAAAAGCAAATCAAAGTTAGGTATCATATGGAATAATTTACATTGCTGTCAAATATTCATTTTGCTATTAATTAATTAAACCAAGTTTACGTATATTTTTTAATTTGATTTAGATTTCCGAAGAATCCAGAAAGGCGAAATGTTTTGCTTAAAGTCATCAGAAGAGTTGGATGGACACCTACAGATACAAGACTTCGAGACACTGCGATACCTAGGATATTTAAATCATTTCCCATGTATTTACAAAAGGTATATTTCAGATAAAAGTCTAAAATGAGCAATACCCAATATATCCAATACCACTAGCTATAAAATATTTGAGGGAAACTTAACTTTCTTATTATATTTAATATACTTCGTTGTATTTTTATATAATGTACTACTATAAACCATAATTAAATATTTTTAATCCATATTATGAATAAATTTTAATATATTCACTTATGTTTTATAATTATTTATTAACAATGTTTGTTGATGTGCGAAAGTGATAGACAACGGTTTAACAAATTTGTACTGTTTTCTGGTCATTAATATCATTTTTTATTATGCACCTCTACACTTAATGGTGATTTTTTAATAAAATAAATATGTTAAAGTAATAACAAACTGTTGTTTTCTTTACTTTGTTGCCCTACAATTTAATTATGAGCATTATTTTAATACTGTTCGCATCTGACATGTTTAAACTAAGTTATCAAATGTATTTCATAATACTAGCTATACTAGGTTTGACCGTCGTAATATGGCCGCTGCTTGATCCCCCATTCCGTTTCATGGCTTCACGCAACAAACCCATAAGCGTTGGTTATACTCTCTCCATTTATTCTTTACTCCGAGATACAATATTAGGAATTGTGAACGAAACAGTGTTTGCCAGAACCGTCGAGAGGAGAGGGTAGGGGGGGGGGGAAATACCCAGGGCCCGTGGAATTCAAAGGGCCCGGATGTGATGCTATTTTATAAATTGCTTTTAATTTTCTACTATTTCACCAATTTTTTATATTCTTTACTAAAACATGTATAACGAAATGTCTGATACACGTTTCCAACAATTTATTACATTGTATAAAAATGACGAAATGCTTGATCAAGGGCCCCAGTTGCAAATTTTAAATAAATTTATACACTATTCAAAAGTACATTATTACATTGTTGCATTTTTGTTTCTTATATTACTACATTGTATACAATACACATAGGCAAAGGCTCTATACATTTGTGCGTAGTGCTGTTTTGGTATCCCCTGCATTTATCGAATATGCAACTAGATATTAGATAGTAATACAGTGAGTATACAATACACATCGCTGCACCAATTAACTCAGAATTTTGTATTTAATTTTATTTATATTGTTATAACTTTATTTAGATATTAATAATTCTTATTGTTGTCATACATATATTTATATTTTTTTTTTGGTATCTTATATTTAATTAATAAATATTCAAAGTTAAAGGAGGCCCGAATTTGTTTTTCCCGGAGCCCGCTTTTTCTCTCGGCGCCCCTGGTGTTTGCACGAAGCAGTGCATGAAAAAGGCAAGAAATTTAAAGGGCGGTATTTGAATATTAGAGTGTTGAATAAGGCACTGTTTGCATTTGGCATTGTATGTATTTTATATAACTGAACAAAAATATGTATGAATAATTTAATATATGAAATATTACAAATTTTAAATACTTCAGTCTACATCTACGGAGAGAAAGAATAAACACACGGTCTTCTTTATTTGGTTCGTATCTTCACTAATTCTATGCTATTAGGAATTGTGAACGAAACTGTGTTTGCACGAAGCAGTGCATGAAAAAAGCAATACAAATATAAGGCAGTAATTGAATATTATAACGTTGCGATGTCACCCATTTTTATGAGGTTATTTTAGAATTATTAATATGTTGTTTAAATTTATTGCTATACATAAACTTGCTAATGAATAAATTTTATTTTGATTTTCACAGTAGTGCTAGTACGAATTCTGTTAGGAATACAAACCCAGGTTCATATATTTAATTTATACAAAAAAAGTTGAATTCAATTGCAAAATTAATTTCACTTTACATAAAGTACACATTTTTAGTGCCACTGGTTTGGGGATTATTATAAATATATTATTATTAGAGATGGGCGAATATCAAATTTCTCGAATTCGAATAGCGAATACGAATATTAATCAGATCTCGAATATTCGAGGTACTCGAATATCCGAATATTCCTAAAATTATTAATAATTATTTAATTATGTCCTTTTCATTATTTGAATGAAATTGTTACGATAAAATAAAATTAAAACAAAAAGTACAAACAAAAAAGAAATGACGAAAACTTAAATTTAAGGTGAAACTTACGGGCTGATGTTAGTGAAAAACAAATTTGAAATATGGTACGTCTTCATGGTTTTGAAACAAAATATCTTTGTTATTAATAACTTCAAAGTATTGTAATAGCTTAAGTTTATGTACAAATGATAAAGGAAAACATAGTCAAAAATTGAGGTCAACATATGGCGCGATATTCGAGGTATTCGAATGTTCGCTATACTGACGTTAATATTCGAAAATCTCGAATATCGAATAATGTCAATATTCGCGGATGATATTCGCCCATCTCTAATTATTATCGAGTCGGTCTATGGATTTGAGAACCCGGGTTCGATCCCCACAGCCGACAAACAATTTTCACAAATTTAAACCTAACCCTGTGGCTCCCTCTCCACTAACATCTTTGGGGGGCGTGATTTGACGGCTGGTAACCGCACTTCACACGAAAAAATATATTACTTATCAAGATCTGCTTCGGCAGAGTGCTACTCCCAGTAATGGGTAAAAGGCGTGATGATATATTTATTTATTTATAATTATAAACATTACAAGTAGGTATTTATCTGATGTTGTATAAAGAACAAATTGACTTTTGTAGTGTGTTGTATAGTTATAATTTAATTATTAATGTTTTAGAAATAACTCTCAAAACAGTAGTACCGCAAATGTTCACTTCATGGAGAGTGCAATTAATTTTGTGAATTTTAAAAAATTCAGTTTTTCTACAACTGTCAAAAAATGTTCACTTTTAGTGCCACTATTTATATATATATATATGTATATATATACAGGCTGATTCTGGGTAGACGAACCCGGGAACGCACGCATCTCTCTAATATTCAAACACTGCTTAGCGAGCACATAGCTTTATGCAGATGCATAATCATGAAACACCATAAAATTAAAATACCTAAAATGGCGGATTTAGCAAAGATCCGAACCAAAATATAGTGGTTACATGTTCAAACTATTACCCAATAGATGGCGATTTAGTGGAATATTCATATTTTTTAAATTGTTTATTAGTAGGAAAATGTATATACCGCATTATTCAACACTCTAAAGCGCAACTGCAGCCTTTCTAAAACATTGCTTTATGATTACCCTGTTTTATTAAATATCCTAAAATGGCGATATTCACGTCAAGTGACGTCATTGACATATTATTTATCTCACACAAATGCAAACCAACTGTTGAGTTGTCACATTGACATTTAATAATGTTTTTGTTTACAGAACAACAAACAGATTCAGACATGTGTAACTAATGTAATATTCCGTAATAACAATTCAAGTTTATGATGAAAAGAATAATGTTTCGAGTGTCAAAATATATTATCAGGTTAATTTTCATAACAATATTTTTTTTAGAATGTTTAATATTATATTTAAATTAATCAACAGACATAAACCTGCTAAATTAATAAATTTTATTCTAATTTAATTCGATTTTCACAATAGTGTTAGTACGAATTATATCAGCAATACGAACCCAGGCTCATATAGTTAATTTATACAAAAAAAATAGGTCGACTCGACCAAAGAAACAAAACCAGCCGATCATCTATAATTACAGATGTAAATAAGCGACTTTTACGTAATACTGTAAAAACAAACCGGCGATCGAATACTAAATAAGTAACTACTTTGAGGAGAAGTTCGATATTTACAACAAAGAGAACTATTCGAAAAATGGGATAAAAGATCTATAAAGCAATATTTATCTATTTTTTATACCTTCATAAAAGAAAATGATTATATTTTTAAAATTTGATTCTATTTGCGGGACTCTATAATTTTCGTGCTGACTCACAAATGGTCCGTAGATCGCTAGTTGGACAGCTATGGTGTAGAAGGAATTTTCTTCCATGGAAACAAATATTGAAGTTGCAGCTAAGTGGATTCATGCAACTTTATTACTGAATTGTGCTATACTTTGATATGGAATATATGGGGCATAGATATCGTATTCGGCGAAGAACCGATATATACACGTAAATATAAAAAAAATAATTTTATTACTTTTCGGAATAACCCATTTATTTAAATTAACATTCGCTATTATATATATATTAAAAAAATAAATGTAATATAAATTAAAAAAAACTAAATTAAATGAAAAAGATTCTTATAAATTGTTCCACGTCACCTCTACAAACCGGACAATGTTGTCGCAAGCGCAGCAATTCATCTGTACACCTCTGGCATACGCAGAGATGGCCGCATGGAAGACAGGCATGTGTTATAGGTAATACCAGGCACACAGTGCACAGTCTCTGTTGATATAAAGTAATAATTATGTAGTATAATATTTAGAAATGAAGATAATATTTTCTATCAGTTACCACATTCTCCAGCTCTACGGCAGCATTAGTCTCTACGGGAACCGGGGCACCTATCACAGCTTCTGCAGCTGGTAGCTCTTCATAAAGCTCTAGAGCTAGTTCTTCAGCAGCCGCTACAGGTTGTACAAATTCAGGTACGTCGTCAATAATCTAAAAAAATGTGAATATCGAAAACATTTTTATCAAGCTGCATATATACTCACGTCATCTACGTATCCAAGATGGTGTCTCTGAAAAATAAGATATGTTTAGGTAACTGATTAAATCAAATTTGAAGTATAGTTACTTGGCGCAAATCGTTGGCTAAGTTCTCCACGGAATGAGATACAATTTCCAAAAAATGAAAAACTGTATGTGTCCCGTTTTGTAGAGCTAGCTGCGCATCCCTGATGTTGACATCATTGCGACGGTATCTATTACCCATGAGTCGACTGATTCGACGGCCTTGTCGCAGACTTTCATATTCCACGGAAGACCTAACAATTAATTGAATGAGGTTTTCTGCAAATAAAAATCATGAAAATATATCATTGTAAATATTAGAAAAATTATTCTGTAAGAACTAATTCCAAAATTGTACTATAGAATAAATATTTAAATAACACTTACACAAAAGTATATTGTCACAAGAGTGTGAATTTTCTATGAGCGAGCTCAAGGCGTTCATTTAATATGAGTGTGATAATATAGGTTTGTGCAAGTGTAGCGAATGCAATTTTGTCTACAACCATTTTTGTATAAAGCAGCATGTACATATTCAAGGAAAATAGGGAATGTATTTGGCATTACTTTGCGCTTGTTGATATGGGAGACGTACAGTAAAGTAACTTTACCGTTCACGCTGTGCGGAAATGACCTAATTAACGCACTGTTTTGAATGCGCAAAAACCTACCTTTCTTAACGGTTGTAGAAAAAGAATGTTTATAATACCGATTATAAAATACTATAGCAAATATTTTCATAAATTTATCTAATTGAAAGTGTATATAGATATTATCATTTACAATATTATACCATAATTGAGCTATTACTTATAATTTGACAATATTTTACATTTGTATTTATTGACCCATCCAGTTAAGTTAACGTTGAGAAATATAAATTAGAATCATTTTGTTCTGTTTACCTAAAAATGTAAAAACATTAGGATGTATGCCCATTTTTGTGAGAATAATTTTATTATATGCTTCCACATTATTGTTGGTCCTCCGCGGAAGTAGGAAGACGGAAATATGTTCCGGATGAACAGTTCGAATCCAGTAACTGCAAGGAACAAAATATATTCTTTAATTAAGTGCTTAAATTAATAAATAGTTACCGCTCCATGTAGGCAAATAAATTTCCTAATTGGATGCCTTGTACAGTAGCCCAATGTTGTACAACACCAAGCCCTTCTTCGAACTGCTCGGATGGAAGGAGTGGCAAGGCCATCAACATTTTAACTGCTTTGCAGTAGATAGGATTAGCAGCAAGATTGCGCACATATCCATAGCGGGCTGCCATTTTCCATACAGCCTAACATAAAAATTAGTTATAATATGAATACTAAAGATATTAAAAATAATAGGGATTTTTTATCGTGCCTACCATGTAAAAAAGAACATATAAATTATATGAAAATTATTATAAAAAATAATTGTTTCATTATCAATATTCTCATTGTTTTATTTACAAACCTAGAATTTAAGAAAGAGTGAAGATCTGAAAATCTCAATAATTAAATATGTTGGGCTGTTTTGGGAACATAAATTTAAAATATAACTACTTGCCTCTATAGGTATATACTTACATTCGCATAATGAAACCAGCAACCTACAATCTCGGCATCTGGAAATGAGATGCTAAGAGCTCTGCGTAACGCAATTTCATAATCAGTTATGATTATTTGAGGGTGTAGAGTTGGTGCCAGCACTTTGAATTCATCGAACAAGCGGGTGTATAACTGTTGCCGCCTGTTAGACATAAGAACATAGGCCACAGGTATAGTCTGAAAAAGTAAAAGAAAATTAATTTTTCTAAATACAGACCAGATACTCGAGCAATATTTTATACCTTTTCAAAAGCTACAAAATGAATAGTAAGAAGTTGGTATGAAAGTGGTGCAGCTGGAATGCATTTGAATGTACCATCTAGGTGCACCTCCTCCACACCCCCCACCACCCGATCTATAAGCGTCTGTGACGCAAAGAGCAATGCGACGCCATCTTCAGTCACCAAAAGTCTTTTAAATATGGGCTCCCGCACATCTCTTATACAGCACTGGTATTTATCTCTCCAGGCCGGGTCATTCAATAGTTCTCCAAGTTCTTCAAGTGTGTCAGGAATTGGAGGATTATGCCTTTTTCGGGCCGACGTCATTGTACTTTGCGCAGTTGCAAAAGTATAGCTGACTGCGGTCTCAGGATTTCTATATTTGTAATGATAGTAAATTCCAGGAGTAATACATATAAAATATATGATATATTAATGATTTTATTGACATTTTAATGAAATAAAAACCTATAATTCGGATTAATTTCGGGACGTTAGAACCTTGTTAACTGTAAAACATGATTAATCCAAAATTACATTACATATGTTAGCCCAAACTCGAAAACGTAACACAAACTTTAATGTTAAATATGTTACAAAATTGAAAGATTGATACAAAGAATTATTGTCTTGTAACTTAGTTAAAATATAACCATATATCAAGTCTGTGCGCCTTACTAGAAGAGATTTTTTAAACTAACCGTACTGCCTCCTCATCGTAAATTGTACGCAATCTAGTAGTTTCTGCTATGGCTCGGTGAACGAGAATTTCTCGAAATCTGCGGAATTCTTGTTCTGGCCCGTTCTGATCATGTCCATTGTGATTTTTTATAATGGTCACAACTCCACTATTATTCTTTTTTATGGATGCTAGGCAATTAAAACGTGCCTTTTCAGCGCAGTTATAGTAACTAAAAATAAAGATTTTAGTAATTATATTTTAACTTCATTTATGCAGATTATTTAATAGAAAATTATTGTCTCTGACATTGTAGTAATATTTCAGATTGTCGCATGAAAATATATTGACAACCAAAATGTGTGACATTAACAGTATAGGGTTTGAATTAAGAAATGTTGTCATTAATTACTAGGTTTACGAATTGTTGAAGGGTATAACTATTTTGTAAACATCCTTAGACTATAAGTTATATGGCATAGTGTAATACGACAATGTTTAGACTAAGATGCATATGTGCATAATAGCAATAGGATATGAGATCATGTTGGAATAAGTCAATGGTTAAGGGGGTATGTGACGTTGTTCTTTGTAGATAGTTATGAAAGTCATGTATATTCGGTGATAAACGTGGAAGATTGAAGAGTAATTGATTGTAAATACATATTTAAATCAAACTGATGTACATATTCTCTATACTTTGTTTTTTATTAATTATCCTGACAAGACGTGACCAAGAAGAATAATGAATCCAATAAATATATGCGTAAAATTAGAGCTCAATAATTATAATAGCGAATGTTAATTTAAATAAATGGGTTATTCCGAAAAGTAATAAAATTATTTTTTTTATATTTACGTGTATATATCGGTTCTTCGCCGAATACGATATCTATGCCCCATATATTCCATATCAAAGTATAGCACAATTCAGTTATAAAGTTGCATGAATTCACTTAGCTTCAACTTCAATATTTGTTTCTACGGAAGAAAATTCCTTCTATACCATAGCTGTCCAACTAGCGATCTACGGACCATTTGTGAGTCAGCACGAGAATTATAGAGTCCCGCGAATAGAATCAAATTTTAAAAATATAATCATAAATTTTTTGTTTATAGCTAAATATTGAAAGATATACAAGTATAATCATTATAAAACTTTACTAATTACTTGTAATTGTAGTAGCCCTTAGGATCAAATCATGAATAAAAATATATAATGATAAACAGACAATCAACGATAATATATATATTATTCGTTTTAAATTACCATGGTAAAGTAACGGCGTAAAAACCAAGCAGTAATTAAGTACCTAGATGAATTAATTTTAAAATGATTTTTTTAAATCGATAACCCACATTTAGTAACGTATGTATTTTTCATGAAAAATTTATTTTGATTATCGATTAGTTAATAATGCAAGGCTGATTTATAATTGAAATATCGAATGTTAAACAAATGAATAGATGTACTTACCATTAGAATAGATTTATGTAAGTACATGTTGAATATAAAAAAATATAATATTGAAAGAATATCTACATCAAATAATTTTGTCGACAAAATACTAGTGCTTTTTAATCAAAATTTTCTACCGATTACAACAAAAGTTATTTGTCAAATAAAAATTGAAACATCAATTTCCTTTCGTATTGGACACAATTTGTTTTTTACTTGTTTAAAAAAAGGTTTTTTCTATGATTGCTGTGAAAAGTTGACAATTACGCTCTCATTTGTCATCGTAAAGTTGACGTTTTCTGTGGAACAATCGAAAAATATCTTTTTTGCGCGTCTCCAATGGCAACGCGCGTAAAAGACGTTAAATGTGCGCGTTTCCAATGGCACCGCGCGAAAAAGATATTAAATGTGCGCTTATTTCAATAGTTACCAGGGATAAAAAAAAACAGAAACCTGTCATATTGACAGTTGATAGAATGAATTTATTTTCAGTACGTATATGTTTTTAAATAATTTTAAGATGCAATCGCAGAGCCTTCGGCTCGAGTAACAAAGAATCACTTTACGCTTTTAATACACAAATAACTATATTCCTATTTCAAATACACTCAGAATAAATTATACTAGGTATAATAAAGGTAACATTTTATTTATTTCACAAAAAAAAAGTTGTTTTCTGCGTATGTAGTGAAAAAAAAAATTATTATCATACTTTTGTATTAAACGAAATTACTTTTATTAGTAACCATACATAAAATACATTTATCTAATAATATTGTTTATAGCTTAAAATCTAAACTATATTATACTTACATAAAAAAATAATTGCAAATAATTTTTTCTACGATGATCTGAAAAGTTCACAATTACGCTCTCATTTGTCATCGTAAAGTTATCGTTTTCTGTGGAGCAATCGAAAAATATCTTTTTTGCGCGTCTTCAATGGCAACGCGCGAAAAAGACGTTAAATGCGCGCGTTTCCAATGACAACGCGCGAAAAAGATATTAAATGTGCGCTTATTTCAATAGGTACTAGGGATACAAACAAAATAGAAACTTGTCGTATTGACAGTTGACAGAACGAATTTATTTTCAGTATGCATACTTTTTTTAATAATTTTAAGATGCAATCGTAGAAAAAATTATGTGTATCACGAGCGTAAAGTGTCTTTGTTCCTCTTGCACTATTGCAGCGCGAGCCTTCGTGTTCGAGTACTAAAGAATCACTTTACGCTCTTAATACACAAAGAACTATATGTGAATCGTAAAATTACGAAATATTATGTACATTAAATCATATTATTTCACTTTATAACAAATAGTTATTTAATGAAAAAATAAGTACCTTTAACTTATTTCAAAAGTTCGTAACTCTTTTAAAGTAATATTCTATTATTTAAATAAATTGTTTCGATTATATGAACACATTGTTAGTTTTAAAGTTTAAACTATCAAAACAGAAAATTATATTCGAGTTGCAAAATGCATATAACAAGAACTGTGGTCAACGAACAGATCATAGTTCGACCAGCATTTAATATTGGGTTACATCGCCTTTATTAGTATTAACAGTTTTAATTATATTAGGTATTGTATCCACAAGTCTTGCACACTCGTCTGGTAGAATATTGTCCCATGTATTCTGCAAGGCAGCTTTTAATTCGAGTATTATACCTGCTGCAACATAAATACAATTTCCACCTGTCTCCTAATTCGAGATCGAGGGTATAACATTTACATAATATCTTCATACCTCTGCGAGTTAATTATGCCATTAATAAAATGTAATTTCCCTACACACTTTACAGACATATAGCCCCAGACCGTAACAGACGTTGGGATCTTGAAGCCTTTGAAGATGTATGCATAACTGGTTTTCATGTGTTACCTACACAAACATCTTTGAGTCCAGTTTCGATGTCTATTACATTTTTGTAATTTTGTTATTAAACATTTTTTCTTTGTTTATTGGAAAAATAACAAATAATTATTATAGCTAATAACATAATATTGCTTTATAGATCTTTTATCCCATTTTTCGAATAGTTCTCTTTGTTGTAAATATCGAACTTCTCCTCAAAGTAGTTACTTATTTAGTATTCGATCGCCGGTTTGTTTTTACAGTATTACGTAAAAGTCGCTTATTTACATCTGTAATTATAGATGATCGGCTGGTTTTGTTTCTTTGGTCGAGTCAACCTATTTTTTTTGTATAAATTAACTATATGAGCCTGGGTTCGTATTGCTGATATAATTCGTACTAACACTATTGTGAAAATCGAATTAAATTAGAATAAAATTTATTAATTTAGCAGGTTTATGTCTGTTGATTAATTTAAATATAATATTAAACATTCTAAAAAAAATATTGTTATGAAAATTAACCTGATAATATATTTTGACACTCGAAACATTATTCTTTTCATCATAAACTTGAATTGTTATTACGGAATATTACATTAGTTACACATGTCTGAATCTGTTTGTTGTTCTGTAAACAAAAACATTATTAAATGTCAATGTGACAACTCAACAGTTGGTTTGCATTTGTGTGAGATAAATAATATGTCAATGACGTCACTTGACGTGAATATCGCCATTTTAGGATATTTAATAAAACAGGGTAATCATAAAGCAATGTTTTAGAAAGGCTGCAGTTGCGCTTTAGAGTGTTGAATAATGCGGTATATACATTTTCCTACTAATAAACAATTTAAAAAATATGAATATTCCACTAAATCGCCATCTATTGGGTAATAGTTTGAACATGTAACCACTATATTTTGGTTCGGATCTTTGCTAAATCCGCCATTTTAGGTATTTTAATTTTATGGTGTTTCATGATTATGCATCTGCATAAAGCTATGTGCTCGCTAAGCAGTGTTTGAATATTAGAGAGATAAATACCTACCCGACGAACCCCCCTTAACTTTTTTATTATAAGAAATATAAAAATTTTCTTCATATAGATGTTTTACTATATTAAATATACTATTTTATGACACTTATAGACATTTCTTATAAAGTCAGGTTTACATGATACGACTATCAACTTTAATTTTTTAAATGGGAACCTAGAATTAGTTTATTAAAATAAAAATTGTAATTTTTTTTCTGTTTTAAACGATGTATTACTTGCCATAAATGTATATGAAAAAAGTCGAGATAAATAAGATAATTTAGAAATATCAGAATTTATTTCCATTAATTATTCTAGGTGACTATGCGAAATTAAACAAAATGTAACAACATAAATGAATGACAAAACACGTGAAACAAGAAACAAATAAGTATCTGCATTGTTATCATTCATTTTACCTTGTTACATTTTGTTTAATTTCGCATAGCCACCTAGATTAGTTGAATAAATATAATTTCTGACATTTCTCAATTATCTTATTTATCTCGATTTTTTTCATATACATTTATGACAAGTAATACATCGTTGAAAAGGGAAAAAAATTGCGGTTTTTATTTTAATAAAATAATTCTAGGTTCCCATTTGAAAAATAAAAGTTGATAGTCGTATCATGTAAACCTGATTATAAAAAAATTCTATATGTGTCATAAAATAGTATATTTAATATACTAAAACATCTATATGAAGAAAATTTTTAAATTTCTTATAATAAAAAAGTTAAGGGAGGTTAGTCTTCCCAAAATCAGCCTGTATATGAAAGGAGCATTCGGATTGGTCCGTGTTCCCAACAGTATGAAACACATTTCTGAATAAAACTTTGTACTTCAAGTGAATTAAATATTCATTTTTATTTAAATTTCTAAATTGAGAAATATAAGTAACATAACAATTTACATAATTATTTAAATAACCTTTTATATACTTATTGAATATTATTTTTTAATACGAGTGTGAATTTTTTCATGTTCAATCAAATGAGATTTTTGCACACAATATTTTTTACAAACCGAACATTGAAACTTTGTACCAGTATGCATTCTTTCATGTAGCTTCAATGTACGTTTTCGCATAAACTTTTTTTCACAGATTGAACATTGAAACTTTCTAATTCCAGAGTGAATTTCTTCATGTTGTATCAAATTACCTTTTAGCGTAAACTTTTTTTTACATATTGAACATTCGTAATTTCTAATAGCTTTGTGGATTTGTTCGTGTCGAATCAAATTATTTTTGTGCGTAAACTTTTTTTTACATATGGTACATTCGAAAGTTTTAGTTTTTTTCGTCAAACTATTTTTAAATTTGAAAGGTCTTTTACTCATTGAACAACTAAATTCGTTTCTACTTGCGTGATCTTTCAAATGCAGTCTGAATGATGCTTCACATAAATATTTTTTAGTACACATTGCACATTGAAATATTTTAGATCTCTCATTCTTTCCTGTTATTTTGTTTTCTTTAGGTTTAGTTAAGTTATTTTTACTATCAGTACCCGTATTACAGTATTTGGAATTTTCATGTACAACATCTTCAATCCTCGAAACAGAAACATCCGAGTCACTTGAAATTGAATCCCTCTTTATTTTTGTAACAAGTGCATGATAAAATTCATCGCATTCTTTATTTTCAAACGTATGATATTCTTCCTTCACAACAATGTAATTTTCTTCTTCAAATAATGAATGTGATTCATCAATTTCATACTTTATGTCAGCTTCTAGTTTTACATTTTCCTTTTCTGCAATGCGCGGCTCATCATCAGTTCCTGCGGTTGTGAATGTTTCGTCGCTACTCACTGGCGATAGTTTATTCTGGTATTTTATATCATTCAGTTTTACTGATAAATGTTTGTGGGATTGGCCTGTAGATGTTAAAGTTTGCAAGTAGCTCTTCAGATATGTGTTGTTTCGTAGCAAGTTTGTTTGAACTTATATAAACATTCTAATTTGCTTATACAATTGCTGCATATATATTTCGCAATTTCGAAATTAAAGTCAACCTGTAAATAATAACAGTGTGTATAGCATAATAATATAAATGTTTTTAGGTTATGTTTACTTACATCCAATTCAGGTAAACAATATGTTACTTTGTCAATTAACATCTGATCATTGTTTTCTATTAACACAGGTTTCAGGTTGTTAGTATTAAGGCACAAAAAACATAAGTTTGATAAGAAAAACATTTTGTTATGACATTAACCATGGAATAAATTTCAAATCAAAAAGAATTAGTGTTGCCAAATGTCGACAATTTAAAAATAAATCCCTGAATGATTCATGAAAAATCCCTATTGACAAATATTTAAAAACACATTCAATTTGTCTTACTACATTTTCCTTATGAAAATAAATAATTTACATTAAACTGTGTAGAAATTATTTTTTTATAAATACAATTCAAAGGGTAGCTATACTCAAACACTGCTTAGCAAAGCATATAGCTTTATGTAGTTGCCTAATTATGAAATACCATAAAATGCAAATACTTACAATGGCGGACTTAGCAAAGATACAAACCAAAATATAGTGGTTACATATTCGAACTAGTACCCAATAGATGGCGAAATAATGTAATATTAGAATGTTTAAAAATTGTTTATTACTAGGAAAATGTATACACCACATTATTTACGGGACAAGCAGATTCAGACATTGTGTAATTAATTTAAGGTTCCATAATAATAATGCAATGTATAGTCTTCGAGTTTATGATGAAAAAAATTTATGCTTTGAATGCCAAGATATATTTTCAGGGTTATTTTTATGAGGATATTTTTTAGAATTATTAATATGTTGTTTAAATTTATTGTTATACGTAAACTTGCTAAATGAATTAATTTTATTTTGATTTTCTCAGTAGTGCTATTACGAATTCGCTATCTATTGGGTAATAGTTCGAGTATGTAACCACTATATTTTGGTTTGTATCTTTGCTAAATCCACAATTTTAAGAAGTATTTGAGTATTATAGAGTTGCATAGCTACCCTCTGAATTGTATGTATAAATAATATCTACATAGTTTAATGGAAATTATTTATTGTCTAAGGAAAATGTTATAGAAAGAAAAATTGTATGCTTTTATAAATATTTTCCATTAATCATTCAGAGATTTCTTTTTAAATTGTTGAATTTTGGCAACACTTATTCTATTTGATTTTAAATTTATTCGATGGTTAATGTCATAACAAAATGTTTTCCTTATCAAACTTATGTTTTTTGTGCTTTAATACTAACAACCTGACACCTGTGTTAATAGAAAACAATGATCTGCTGTTAATTGACAAAGTAACATATTGTTTACCTGAATTGGATGTAAGTAAACATAACCTAAAAGCATTTATATTATAATGCTATACACACTGTTATTATTTACAGGTTGACTTTAATTTCGAAATTGCGAAATATATATGCAGCAATTGTATAAGCAAATTAGAATGTTTATATAAGTTCAAACAAACTTGCTTACGAAACAACACATATCTGAAGAGCTACTTGCAAACTTTAACATCTACAAGCCAATCCCACAAACATTTATCAGTAAAACTGAATGATATAAAATACCAGAATAAACTATCGCCAGTGAGTAGCGACGAAACATTCACAACCGCAGGAACTGATGATGAGCCGCGCATTGCAGAAAAGGAAAATGTAAAACTAGAAACTGACATAAAGTATGAAATTGATGAATCACATTCATTATTTGAAGAAGAAAATTACATTGTTGTGAAGGAAGAATATCATACGTTTGAAAATAAAGAATGCGATGAATTTTATCATGCACTTGTTACAAAAATAAAGAGGGATTCAATTTCAAGTGACTCGGATGTTTCTGTTTCGAGGATTGAAGATGTTGTACATGAAAATTCCAAATACTGTAATACGGGTACTGATAGTAAAAATAACTTAACTAAACCTAAAGAAAACATAATAACAGGAAAGAATAAAAGACCGTTCAAATTTAAAAATAGTTTGACGAAACATGAAAAAACGAACAAAGATATTAAAAATTTCGAATGTACAATATGTAAAAAAAAGTTTAAGCGAAAAAGTGATTTGATTCGACACGAACAAATCCACAAACGTATTAAAAATTACGAATGTTCAATATGTAAAAACAAGTTTATGAATAGAAGAACTTTGATAAGACATGAAGAAATTCACTCTGGAATTAGAAACTTTCAATGTTTAATCTGTGAAAAAAAGTTTACGCGAAAAAGTACATTGAAGCTACATGAAGGAGTGCATACTGGTAATACAAAGTTTCAATGTTCGGTTTGTAAAAAATATTGTTTGCAAAAATGTAATTTGATTCAGCATGAAAAGATTCACACTCGTATTAAAAAATAATATTCAATAAGTATATAAAAGGTTATTTAAATAATTATGTAAATTGTTATGTAAGTTATATTTCTCAATTTAGAAATTTAAATAAAAATGAATGTTTATTTGCCTTGAAGTACAAAGTTTTATTCAGGCATGTGTTTGATACTGTTGGAAACACCGACCAATCCTAATTCTCCTTTCATATATAAAAGAATCTTGAAGGCGGTTGAAACTAATACCATTTAATAAGTAATATCAATAATGGCAACCTAATGCCTATGGCATCGATGAACTCTTTGATGAAACAACAGAACGCACCCGTCATCGAATTAGAGGCTCGTCTATTTCCATCGAAGAGCTCATCGATGAAACGAACGTATCTCATTTCACTCATATCTTTATACGCGTACAATGAAGTCATGTGGTGTCCACATCAGATTTTTTTAAATAAGAGCACAAAACAATAGTTGAATCACGTTCAAATGATCTGTGGTGTTTTTGATGAACAGTTGGCAACAGTATAATGCACTTAAAGTCACTAAAAAAATTGTATGTTGCAACAAGAAAATTAGAACATGTAATTTTCTTGCATCAACTTGCACGTCCATGTGGCAATAATTCTTGTTGCAATTATTATTTTAAAAGAAGCAATTTTCTTGCAACTTTCTTCCGCAACAAAATGTGCATAAAAAATTGCACCATCTAAAATGGGCTTAATGGTTAGCTACTTGCCGTTACTTGTGTAGTGAATGGCAGGTAGCATTTGCCTGACACTGTTTTATTTTCAAAGAAATTAAGGGATGTGGAAATACTGGATATTGAAATACATAAAACTTATTGAAAATGTACTTTTCTCAGTTGTAATGAAAGGTCCGAGAAATAAAGTAAAAATGAATCAGCAATGAGTTGATAGCCAATCATTTTCTAAAAATTAGTAAACTAATTTTTACAATATCAATACTGTGACGCGGCAATCGTCTAGTATAAAAAATTTATTATTTTATATTATTTAGGACCAATTAGATTACGTTGTGTTTTACGTTGTGTTTATTTGATTTTACTAATGACCAGATTCTTTAATTTGAAGTCGTGAATGTGGTAGGTTATGAGGAAGTAGAGAAATTACACACTGCAACTATTTAAATGTTATTTATTTCGGATGTGGAGGTACAAAGTCCTCTGGTATTCACCTGACATCTGAGGGAAACCACAGAAAACACACAGGCAGAGGAATTTAAAATCAGTAATGGATAAATCGCACATAACATGATAACATGACATAAAAACATAAGATGTAAGCAAAGAGATTGAAGCAGTAGTTACGATAATGGTGTCGTCTGCGACTTTGGTGTTTGGCAGATGAAGCTCGGTACCCACGGCCACGAACGGAGGGTGACTCGGAATCTTTGTGCAGACGGACTCTGCCAGATGGTCGGTTATCGCCAATAGTTGTATCATAAGTGGAACGGCCAGGCGGCGTCGGCATCTGAAACTTAGAATAGAGACCACCGGGTGTCACCGTGATGACAGCCAGCGGGTGATGCCAGGTAGGAAGCAATTCTTCCCTGAGTTATGCCTGTGTAAATAGCTGGGCTAGCAAGGCTAACGCAGGTAGCGGTTGGACGGCCTGTAGTAGGTCGGGCGGTAAACGGGAACCCATCAGTGACGGCTGGTAGGCTAGCAAGGCCAGCGCAGACAGCGGACTGCAGTAAGTGGTGGCAGCGTGCGGACACCTCTCGGTGACGGCTGGTAGGCTAGCAAGACTAGCGCGGATGGCGGACAGTGGCCTGCAGTAGGCCGTGGCGGCGTGTGGACACCTCTCGGCGACGGATGGTAGGCAAGCAAGGCTAGCGCGGATGGCGGACAGTGGCCTGCAGTAGGCCGTGGCAGCGTGTGGGCATCTCTCGGTGACGGCTGGTAGGCTAGCGCGGATTGCGGACAGTGGCCTGCAGTAGGCCGTGGCAGCGTGCGGGAATCCCTCGGTGACGGCTGGTAGGCTAGCAAGGCTATCGCGGATGACAGGCCGCAGGCCGTGGCAGCGTGCGGGAGCCCCTCGGTGACGGCTAGTAGGCTAGCAAGGCTAGCGCGGATGGCGGACAGTGGCCTGCAGTAGGCCGTGGCAGCGTGCGGGAATCCCTCGGTGACGGCTGGTAGGCTAGCAAGGCTAGCGCGGATGACGGACAGCGGCCTGCAGTAGGCCGTGGCAGCGTGCGGGAATCCCTCGGTGACGGCTGGTAGGCTAGCAAGGCTAGCGCGGATGACGGACAGCGGCCTGCAGTAGGCCGTGACAGCGTGCGGGAATCCCTCGGTGACGGCTGGTAGGCTAGCAAGGCTAGCGCGGATGACGGACAGCGGCCTGCAGTAGGCCGTGGCAGCGTGCGGGAGCCCATTGGTGACGGCTGGTAGGCTAGCAAGGCTAGCGCGGATGGCGGACAGTGGCCTGCAGTAGGCCGTGGCAGCGTGCGGGAATCCCTCGGTGACGGCTGGTAGGCTAGCAAGGCTAGCGCGGATGACGGACAGCGGCCTGCAGTAGGCCGTGGCAGCGTGCGGGAACCCCTCGGTGACGGCTGGTAGGCTAGCAAGGTTAGCGCGGATGACGGACAGCGGCCTGCAGTATGCCGGGGCAGCGTGCGGGAACACATCGGTGACGGCTGGTAAACCTCCGTATGTCACAGAAGTGACGGTTGGAGGCAAGATATGTCAGTGAGGGAATAATCCTTCACTCAATATTTCTGTGCTCAAAGAGCTAATATTATTTCAAATCTGGGTAAATAGTCCCCAAAAATATATCTATCACAAGTTAGAAGGTCGTGAATCTTCGCCTTTGTGATTCTTATTATGTGCTCAAAGAGCTGTTATCTCAATTAATTATGGGTAAATAGTCCCCAAGTATACCCATCGCAAGTTAGAAGGTCGTGAATCTTCGCACTTGTGATAATGATTGTTTTCCATTACTGCAGTAGTGAAAGGGGTCGGTGTTGAATTCAACCGAGGATTCACGGAACGTGCGACGGCCGATTATGACAGAATCGCAGCTGAACGGTGAAAGTCTGTGAATAAATAATAAATGTTCTAACAGAACGTGCGACGGCCAATTCTGACAGAATCGCAGCTGAACAGTAGCTGATCTTGGCCGGAACCAAGATGCTGTTCCTGGATAAAACGTCGTGTTTTATACAGGTAAGCGCCGCCCTCAATCCTTGATTGAACTGCGATCGAATATGCCATTTCCCTAAGCTAAACAGAAATCACAAAATATTTCGGGGAAAACAGTTGTTTATGTTACTCTTATTTGTTAGCATCGTCTTGGCGTGATCGAGGACAAAAGATCAGGTTTTGTATGTGTCAGAGTGAGCTAACAATCTTTCCAATCTCTCTTATTTGTCGCGAGCAATTCCCAAATACTCAGAGTGACTTGGCAGGGTGAAATTCCTGTATGTTTATTCGTTGGTTGGATTCTTGTAGGGATTCTCACCCATGGTGGTGGTACGTCGGGTGCTCTGGTTCGTTTTTCAATGCGATCGAGACAGCTATAGTCTACCTCAAGTGGATGGGAAAGAGACGGAACGAAAACATCTTAAATTTTGCCCCCTCTTCTTTCTAAACCCTTTTGTATTTTTATCAAATGTATCCTCGCGCATGTAATTTCTTCAAACTGCACTTATTACAATAATATGAATTAAATCAACGCGAGAGCTACTTGTACAAAAATGTGATAGAACTTTACATATTGTCATGTATCGTCTTTGCAACCTAACTCCGAACAGGGTTGGTTTCTCTTTATTTTTAATGGGCCGACGATGTATTGTACATCTAGATGTTACTGAGGACATGCGATGCTTTAACTAAATTGATTCTTCTAGTTCATCGCGTTCTTTTTGATATGGTAAGAGTATTAATCTAGTTTCCACATTCTATGATAATTTTAGTTTGAGAAACACAAATTTATCGGCACGGCCCTGTTAACTACCCTCGGCTAGACACTTGAATCTTGGCCTGCGACATTCCCGGGCGTTGGTTAACGTCTTTCAAATCTTGGTCGTTCGTATTAATTTATGATACTGGAGCTTTGTGTTTTGTTTACATTTGACACCACCCGAATAGTTTCGGCGTTCTAATAATTGTTTCCAAAAAAAATAAATATGCGTGGATTATTGTTAAACTTAAAAAATTATGTTAGAATTTTTGAAAAATCATGAGCATTCGCCGGGATTTGAACCCAGAACCTTTCACTCGCTAGGTGACTGCTCTACCACTTGAGCTACAAATACTCGGCGAATATTCATGATTTTTCGTGCATTATAATTTAGTTGTTAAGTAATTTGTAAAGTGACATCACTATGTCAATTCGTTACAAATCAACAACTGTAGTATGCAGCGGTAGAGCAGTCACCTAGCGAGTGAAAGGTTCTGGGTTCAAATCCCGGCGAATGCTCATGATTTTTCAAAAATTCTAACATATTTACTGGACAGACAGAGATGTCGAAAATATAATTCTTAAAAAGTGGAAAATTTACAAACACGGGCGAAGCGAGTGTTATAATTCCATGCTTAAAAAAATGCTTTATACATAAGTTGCTATTAGCACCACCATTAACAAATTAAAAAAAATATTGCAAAAATAAATAATCAAATTTCAAAAGAAAAATTATGTAATAGTATATTATGTTATATGGAGCAAAAATAAAGCTTTATGTGCTGAGACTGGTAGTTTGGCACATAAAGCTTCATTTAGATTTAGAAAGGTCTCTCAAACTTATATTTGGATTTTCTATCACAGATTGCAGAACGTTAAATTAATTTTCATATTCTACGTTTCGATTTCTTACATTATTATTACGCAAACATTTACAATTACTTAATATAGTCTCAGAATTTTCAAATTTTCGAATTAATATTGTAACAGTTGTTTGACTTGGAATGGGCCGATTTGGATACTTTACATTAAACAAAGCACATATTTGTCGAGCACTATTTTGACCATAAAACCATTTCACTATAGGTATCTAACTTTTCTTCTAAATTATACATTTTGAATCAAGACTCTTGCTATCAAACACTGATGACAGCAGATGACAGATAAAACGCCAAGCATTTATTTATTTTTTTTGTTCAATTCCATGGCTGTCTGTATTTTCAACACAACTTTCGACATTTTAATATTTAATTTCTGTCGTTACAAAGCATGTAATAGAGATTATATTTATTGATTTAGATGCAGAAATTTATGCCCTAGAACTTTTATTTGAAGCTTTTTTGCATAAAATAATTAGGGAAGCCAATAATTGAACATTGGAAAATAGCATTAAAAACGCTATGTATATATTAGGATCGTCCTTATTTTGGGTAAGTTCGAATTTTGTCGGTCTCCACCCGAAATCTGGTTTAAAATCACAAAAAAAGTAATAAATAATTTTTTTGAGATTAATAATAATAATAATAATAAATATTTATTTGCTTGAAGAAAAAATACTTCATACAAATGAGTTGATAACATTGCATAAATAAATTATGTTAAGATTGAAATAGAGAATGTATTATACTGGACAAAATAGATAATAGAAATTTTATCAGACATATTATCATAAACATAATTGTCAGTATTGCTAAACATTTAATATAAATGCTCTGATCCTTATAGCCGCTTGAACATATTTGTAGAGATCGTAGATCTTCTCTCTGGTAGGGTTGCCAATCAGGGTATTTAGAGCATCTTCTTCTTCAGGATAATTATGTTTTGTGATGTACAAGCTTCTAAGGGGATTGTACATAGGGCAGCGGAATAGAAAATGGAATAGATTATTAGCTTCGAACAGGTTACATAAATCGCAGATATCTTCTTTATTAAATTTGTGGGAATAGCTATCTTGGTATAAGGAAAAATAATTTGGGTTAGCTGTTCTAAGCTGTCCTATTGTCTTGAGGATATTGTAAGGGATGTTTAAGGAAAGATAATTATACGTAGTGTTGTAAGTAAGGAACGTTGAAGAGTACGACGAGTTCAAAATTCTTTGAGTGTCTATTCTGTATAGCATTTCTCTGTAAGCAACGTTTATATTCTTCATTTCATTTTTCAGAAATACACAGCTTTGTTTTTCCCATATCCAATGAAAATCAGCTTTGGCTAAATGATTTTGAAGATTTCTGATCCAGTTGTGTCTAATTTGTTTGTCTTCTGTTATAATGGTGATGTGTTTAGTGTTTTGTTTTGAAAGCTGATTGTAGCAGATTTTTACGTAGCGCTCATCCGACATTAGTAATATTTTATTCCACCAACTTAAAATTTTTAAAAAGATTATAGCTTCAACATTATATTGTCCTGTTTCTCTCCTAATGATGTAATATGGCGTTGTTTTCTGCCAATATAGAACACTTTTAAAGTATTTCGCCATTCCTTTTTCGCATGTATTGCTCTGTGAAAATCCCGAAATTTCAGATCCATATAAAAGAGTGGGGACGATTAGGGAGGTATATAACTTTACTTTTGTGTCCCAATAGTTTGCTTTCGCTTTTAGTAATGTCTTCTTTATTGTACCAGTTATTCTAGAAGTTTTACTTAAGAGATCTTTTGTATTTTCATTGAACGAACATGTGGAAGTGAACGTGATACCTAAGTAAGTGTATTTATTGTTGAATTTTATTTCTTGGTTTTGACATAGGTGTTTTGTTTTCCGTCTAGGTGGCCTACCCTTATGGAAATGTAGAATTTGCGTTTTCTGGTCATTTATTTTAAGTTGCAGATTATTATAGTACGTAGAGAGAGCGTCTAGCTTTCTTTGCACGTCCGGTGTTGAATGCGCAAATATTACTATGTCGTCAGCGTACTGAAGGGATAGTATATCAGTTGATGATGTAATGAAATGGCCTTCAAGATTTTTTCTCGAAAATGGTTTTCCAGGTCGGAAATGTATATAGCAAATAGGAGAGGGCTGGTGCATTCCCCTTGGAGAACTCCTTTTGTAATAGGGATTTTTTCAGACAATTCATTATTTACCATAATTTGGACTGAAGCACTTTTATATATTTTTTGCTAAAAGTACGTGTTATTTTGCCACTGATCCCAGAATAATAAATCTTCTCCCATAGGATTTCGTGTGGAACTGTGTCGAATGCTTTCTGAAAATCTATGAAAATCGCATATGTCTCTTTGCCTTTAGATAGGAATGAATTTTGTACAATGGAGTTTAGTACAAACAAATTATCAATGCATGACCTTCTTTTTCTATAGCCTGATTGTGCTTCTGGGAGTATATCTGAACTTTCTATCCAGTTTTGCATCCTGGTGTTTATTATAAATGTGAATAATTTTGTAATAGTGTTTATGATAACTATACCTCTATAATTATTAACATTCATTAGATCCCCTTTTTTGTGTACTAATGATAGCCTTATTACTGTTAACTCTGACGGTAAATTTTCGTGTTTGAGAAAGTTATTTAATAAGTTTTTTAGATATTCTTTTGCTACTGTAGGGAGATTTTTAAGTTGTTCGTTTATTATTTCATCCAGTCCAGGACTTTTTTGATTTTTCAGCTTCTTAAGAGCAAAGTTTATTTCTTGTGTAGTGATGTCTATGTCTAAGTATGGATAAAACGCGTCGAGGAATTCACTATTATTTAGTATTTTGTGACAGTACCAATTTTGAAAATAGTTTTTCCATTCATCAATCATAATGGGATTAGGTGTAAAGTTAGAAGCGTTAATTGATTTAATTGCTTTCCAAAACTGTTTTTGGTCATTAATATTTAATAGTTTTTCTTTTAGTTCTCGGTTATATTGATTCTTGCGATTATTTATTGTTTGTTTGTATGATTTTTTAATTTGTAGGTAGATATCTAAATATTTTTTTTCAAAATTATGTTTTCTACATTCTCTATAGTTTTTTGTTTTAATTTTTCTTGAATTCTTTACATTCATCATTGTACCATTTTTTTCTATGGATGTGAGGAGAATCATATATTTTTATAATCTTTTCTATACCTATTTTATTCGAAACATATTGTATGTTTCTTTTTATGTAATTATATTGCTCATGAAGCGGTTGTAGATTACTGTTTTCATTCCATATCCACTGATGTTCGTTTACATATTCTTCTATTAGTTCTATTATATTCAACAAAAGTGTTTTTGTTAGCGGTGCTAATGTTATCTGTATATGCTACGTTTCTGAATTTCAGAGAACATATTAGGTGATCTGAAATATGTATCTCGTCAATCACCGATAAGTCCGACAGTAATTGTATTGCACTTATGTCAGCCCAAATCAAATCAATAGTGCTTTTACCCCTTGGTCCTAGGTATGTATATTTGGCTGGTGTATCGCTGCGTGATCGTCCATTTAACAGAATCAGGTTTTCTTCCTCGAATATTTGCAAAATGTTTTTACCCTTTTTATTTAGTGTGGCATCATTTACCATTCTTGTGGAGCTAAAGGACGTATTGGATAAAAGTATATCATCCAATTGGTTCTTGTCTCCAATTCTGGCATTATAATCTCCATATAAAATAAGAGGATAATCTGGGTAAAGAGTAATTGGATTTTGCAGGATTTCTGAGAATAGTTCCAATAAAGTGTCATAGTTGTATGAATGGGAGAAATAAGTTACTCCAATTATTATATTGTCTGTTTTATATTTTATTTTGAGGAAGATCCATTAGCAACAATTTCTACTGCTGATTCAATTAATTTCGAGAAAACAATTTTTCCACCAATAGCTCTTCCAGTGCTGACTTCTTTTATAGGTAACTGTTCATATTTATTAAAGTTTTTTAGGGATTTAGGGTTTTCTTTTAGTTTGTAATTAAGCCATGTTTCTACCAGACAAATAATATCATGTTGTTGTATAAGATCTTCTTCTTCTGTTGTAAGTCTATAAATATTTTTAAACCCCTGAATATTCCAAAATAGAATGTTGTTTAAGTTTATAGAAGTGTAACTTACTTTGTTTATAAGTTTTTTGGTGCATACTGGGTCTGGGAGCGTTGTCTTGTCAAAATATGTCTATCAAGAGGGCCTTCTTTTATTTGGATATTTTTTTTGTTTATTCTTCCTTTCTTTCGTATTAGGTGTATCATTAATTTGTAATGTTTGATCTCGTCTTTGTTGAGTGCTAGTATCTTGTGTCTTATGACTTAAATTTTGAGTTTGAGTCTCTTGGCTGTTATTAGTTAAATTTACTTGGTTTCCTTCAGAGGTTTCTACATCTTTTGAAATATCTAGTAGTGTACTTAGCGACATTGAACGTCTTCTTAGTTTTGGTTCAAAATGAAGGTCATCATCTAGAATATTTTCCTTAAAATCTGCAACTGTATATCGAGTGTCGTTTATATACAGTATGTTATGTTTCATCACGGCTTTATAGCCTTTCTTCCTCGTTTGGATTAAGTGTGGTTTTAAAAGTTTACGTTCCTCCAAAACTTTTTTTGTGTAGTTTTCCTCTACATAAATTTTTAAGTTCCTTAAATGTTTTGCTTCCTGTAAAATTTCTTGCTTTAATTATTTTGAGTTCAGTTCAAGGAGGATTGGTCTTATTTTGCTATTGCTAGGTCTACCCAACCTTCTGACCTGTTCAATATTATTCAGTGAAATGTGCTTTATATTTAAAGTTTCATTTATTAGCTTTATTATTATCAAGTCTAAGTTTTGTTTTTCTTCTTCCTTTACTCCGAAGAATATTAGATTTTTCTCATTTAATCGTTTTTCTAATAGTTCTATTTGTTTTTCTTGTATTAAAATTTTTTGTTCTAGTACTTCGTGCTTACTTTTATTTTCCTCGGCTAATGTTAACAGGGTGTTTTTCATTTGGAGCATTGAGGTTAGCATCTTTTTCATGTTTAAATTAATAGGTTCTAATAATTTTGCTATTTCCATAAGTCAAGCCATTTTAATTTTTGTTACCGTTGGGAACACTGTTTTCAACTAAGTGCGAGCGCGCGCGCAGCGAGGAATGTAATTGAAATAATAGCTAAACGTAAGACAAGTTTTGACCTTCAGATTGCCAGGTGTTTTAATTCACTTTTGTTTATTTATTATAATGGTTATTTGTTAGAAATAAAATTATCAATTAACAAAATATAAGATTATGATTTGAACTACTTATTTATATTTATTTTTATATTAAGATATATTTAAATTTTAGCACAAAACTTAATCACTAATTTAGCACAACTATCACTGACAAAAGCAATGTTACCAATCTAATTTTTTGAGATTTTGCCTTCAGTTCCCAAATCACTGCTCAGACTTTATTCATAATGCAATAACTTGTTTGTTTTTCAATATTTTGACACAATGCCATTGAACTAGATGAGATAACGAATCGATCGATTATAACAAAAAATAATTTTATATGATTGTTTATTTCTAAACGGATTGGTAAAAACTAACGAAAATTGAGTTGTTTTAAATACGCAAAAAGTTATTCACAGTACTGATTCTTTTCCAACAATTTTGTTTTCTAAACTGGTTTTGTTTATTTTAGACTGTTTTTGAATAATATTCATATTGTTTATAACATTTGTATTTATTTTATCATATTTTTAGCCACATATATTTTATCATTTGTAGTGTTTATTTGTAAATGTGTATAAGTGAAAGTGGCCCAGAGGCACGGGTTAAACTTATTTTTAAAATCTCAAAAAATTAATTTATTACTTTTTTGTGATTTTAAACCAGATTTCGGGTGGAAGCCGACAAAATTCAAACTTACCCAACATAAGGGCCACCCTAATACAGGGTGTTTCATAATTTCAGGTACATACGTTAATGGTATATGTTGTTCGATATGCAGATTACGAATCTAAAAGAATTTTTTTTAAATTCGAAAAATTAAGGGTTGTTTACTTAAAACATTTTTTATAGTACTGCACTGGATTCGCTTTCCTATTAAACACAAACAATGAAATAGGTAATCAACAATTTAAATTACATAATACTAGTAAAATAAACAAACAAAATTTAATTATTTTTAATGAAACAATAATTATAGTTTATTATGTATTCAAAATAATTGACATGTCAAAATAAAAAAAAAACATACAAATCGAATAATTTTTACAAAAATTGCTCAAAATTGTTGCCATTCTCTGCCATACATAATGCAGCACGGTGAATTAAAGACACGCTGCAAGCTTCGTTGAACGAATTATGATGTTTTCAACCCGTTCCCTAAGTTTTTCTAGAGTTTCATTTCGCGTTATCCATTTTTAAAACAAATCACCAATTCTTTTACACTGTTATGTATGTATCATTCACAAAAGAAACAATAAATTAACCTACTGACGTACTACGAAAGAATAATTACACAATTCAATTATTAGCAGTTATTTATAATAGAATTTTATTTAATTAATAACTTTAACATAATCTTCCATCCAGTGGCAGTGGCAACAAAAAATTTTGGACTGGGAAACATGGAAAATAATTTTGCGATTTAAAAAAAATTCTTTTTGATTCGTAATCAGCATATCAAATAACATACCATTAACGTATGTACCTGAAGTTATGAAACACCTGTATATATATATATATATATATATATATATATATATATATATATAAATTATGTTGGCTGCATCGTAATATTTCATCATATTGCATGAGAAGTAGACGACATCATATCATATAACCAACTCTTTCCCATAGAAATAAGAGTAGATAAGAAAAGTTATAAAAGTATGTTATCATGTATCTCCAGCCAGTTCTTGCTGACTCTCTGACTTGTAAACTATTTGTGTTTAATAAAAATAGTTTTTAAAAAAAACTAAGTTTAATTATTGATTGACATAATTGGCGCAGTCGGTAGGATCAATAAAACGTAGAAACAATCACTGTAACAGAAAAACAGGATTGTGGTGAATTTCAATTCTTTACTACGAAAAACTCCTACATAAACGGCTTCAACCTTGAGCCCATCCGGGTCTAACCACGACCCAACTGTAAAAGAGCCCAGCAGCCCACCAGGATCACGCCTTCCGAACTTCGAGGTATCACTGCCCTACGAGACGCACATCCCTCCATTTCCGAAAACTTGCTGTTCCAGCAGACCAACAAACATCGAAGAACTCCAGAAAATGTCAGCAAATCATCAAGTTTACATCCTACTACTTATCGTTACATTGTAAGCAAATATTTTAATATTGTAATTTTTGTTACACTAAAGGGGTAGCTCTAGTGAAAGAACTAGTAAAAAAGCTACCGTGAGACCGGCACAGTCTCAACACACACACACTGTATGTATAGTAGTGATAATTCCACAAACTCAGCTGATTCTGACAATTCTGATAACGAAACAATAAATAATTCTAATTTGCGTATTACACTTCGACCAAGTAGATTTAAAATGGCGACCACTACAATAGGCGAAATTAAAACATTCTTAAAAACTATCCCTGTATATTCGGGAAATGTAAAAACATTACCCGGTTTTATTAGACAAACCGATATTATTATGGATTTATTTAATACTTTTGCTTTAACCGACAATCAAAAACTATTCATTTATGGCATGATAAAATTAAAGTTAGTAGACCAAGCCGCTGAAATAATCAGCAATAACGAATTCGCGAGCTGGGAAGAACTCAAACTCTTCCTAACTACTAATTATACTGATAAAAGTACACCAGAAACACTGATAATTGAAATAATGGAAACTAAATATCATAATGATCCAGAGAAAACATTAAAAATCATTAATGACAAATATTTACAATACAAATCAAAAATATTAATAAAGGAGTATAGTCAACTCCAAAAGAACGCCATATTACAAGAAAATCCAAAATTTATTGTAAAGAAATTCATATCTATGTTACCTATATCAATAATGGGTTCATTCATTATCAAAGATCCCACTACACTTGAGCAGTTCCAAACACGCACAACACAACCCATGTCCGCGCAAACTATTCAAGGAAATTATTTGTGTCACGAACCAGACGAAAAAGATTATTTTCCAAACGAGACCACTGAAAAATTTGAAGACTCGGAGAACACTGACGAGATTTTTTAGAAATAGAGACCGAGGGAATCGAGAACACCTCGTAATGTCCTCCATCACTAACAACCTACCTACATTAAAAATAAACCATTACATAATACTTCTCGACACAGGATCTTCGATAAATTTCATACACCCCGATCTAGTAATACACTATAAAATTAAAAGAATTACTTACATTCAAAACAGTAAATGGAAAATCAAGATGCACAGAATACGTCATTATCAAAATAAATAAAATTCCAATAAAATGTTACCTATTCAAATTCCATAAAACTTATAATATACTGTTGGGAATAGAAGCTTTTAAACATCTGAATATGCAAATGAATTTTACCAAAGACACAGTACAAATAGGCAACAAACATTTTAAATTACAATCATTAGAAAAACCTAAATTAGAAGTAAATAACGTGCAAATACGAGACAATCACTTGAACAATTTAGAAAGAAAAAAATTAAAACAATTAATAGACGAATATAATGACTTATTCCCAGAAGAAAATAGTTCACTATCTACTACCTCAGAAATTGAACATAAAATCACACTAACAGAGGAAACACCAACTTATACTAAAAACTATAGATTGCCACAAATATACGAAAAAGATATAGAACAACATGTAGAAAAACTACTAAAAGAAGGAATAATTCAAAAATCCTTCTCCCCATGGTCATCACCACTGTGGATTGTACCAAAAAAACAAGACGCTTCAGGAATAGCAAAAACACGTATGGTTATCGACGTCAGAAAATTGAATGCAAAAATATTAGACGATAAATTCCCCATACCAAACATCGACACACTATTTGATCACCTAGGACCATCAAAATATTTTACTACGTTAGACCTCCAATCGGGATTCCACCAAATACGAATGTGCGAAAAAGACATAGAAAAAACAGCGTTCTCTACGAGTACCGGTCACTACGAATTCGTTCGTATGCCATTCGGATTAAAAAACGCCCCCGATACGTTCCAAAGGATGATAAACAATGTACTTGGTGAATTAGTAAATAAAATCTGTCTGGTATATATGGACGATATAATTATATTTGGAAACACATTAAAAGAACATTTAGAAAACATCAAACAAGTATTTGAAAAATTGAGAATAGCAAATCTAAAAATACAACTGGATAAATCGGAATTTTTAAAAGAAGAAACAAGTTACCTAGGTTATGTAATAAACCAAAAAGGACTGAACACTGATCCTAGGAAAGTAGAAATTATAAAAAATCTAAACCTACCCAAAACAAAGAAAGAGATCAAACAATTCTTAGGAACGTTAGGGTGGTATAGAAGATTCATACCAAACTATGCAGACCTGACAAAACCTTTTACGCAATGTTTAAGGAACGGCTCAAAAATTGATATCGATAATGACATTTACAAGGAAGAATTTCTAAAATGCAAAAACATCTTATCCGAGAACCCAATATTACAGAATCCCGACTTCAACAAGGAATTTATTATAACAACGGACGCTAGCGATTTTGCAGTGGGAGCAGTTTTATTACAAATACACGACAATAAAGAATTACCTATCTGTTATGCCTCTAAAACATTAAACAATGCCGAGCAAAACTACAGCACTATTGAAAAGGAACTAAAAGCCATAGTATGGGCAGTCAGGAACTTCAGACCATATATTTACGGAAGAAAATTCACCATAAAAACCGATCACAAACCTCTTATCTGGTTATTTAACATAAAGAGCCCAAACCAAAAACTCGTCAGATGGAAAATAGAATTAAGTGAGTACAATTTTGAAATTAACTATTTAAAAGGTAAAAATAACGTAATAGCTGACTTATTATCATGACAAAAACCTAAATTTCAACTAAATGAATTCCTAGGAGATATCTTAACAAAAAAAAAAAAAACATAGCCCACTGTATATCTCGAGACTGTAAGATGTCACAGGGACTAGCAGATGATATAAATAGAAAATTTAACAGCAAAAACTACTGCATAACCCAAACACCATACAAAAATATTATCATCCAAAGAACAAATGATAATATTATATTCCACCTAATCACTAAACAAAAATATAATGATAAACCATTATTAAAAGATCTCGACAAATCCTTAAAGGAACTAAGGGACTATTTAATACTAAATGAAATAAAAGAAATTAACATACCTAAAATAGCTTGTGGCCTAGACCAACTCATGTGGGATAAAGTAAAACAAAAATTAGAAAAAATCTTTGAAGATACTAACATCATTATGAATGTATACTCTCTACCACTAGTAAACAATAACGAAAAATCTAATTCAAGTGAATATAACAATGTAAATGATAATAATACAATTCACAGTTCTAACGAAAACGAAGTTTCAGGCATTAAATACTTAGATGAAAGAATAAATATTGCAAAGAACCAGATCATCTTTTATAAAACTCAAGAACCTAGTAACATAGAAATAAAAAAATATTTCGATAATAAAAAACAAAGATTTATTTGTAAATTTAACGAATCAACTTTTGAAAAGGATGTCATAGATTTTATAAAAATTTACTTAGTACCGAAAATTAGATATTTCGCTCTCTTCCAACAATCACTAGATAAAGAAATCTCAGTAATACTTCAGAAAAACTTTGAGCCAAATTCTATAAATATAATAGCCGTATCAAAAATAGTTGAAAACATTGAAAATGAAGAAGAACAGTTAGAAATCATTCACGACTTCCATGTTGGACTTACAAACCATAGAGGTATAATTGCTACCTTGAGGGAACTCAAAGAAAAATATTACTGGCCAAACATGAATAAAGACATCCAGGAATACATCAACAACTGTGAAACTTGTAAAATAAACAAATACGAGAGAAAACCTATAAAAACTACAGCCAACCTAACATCAACACCGAGTGCACCTTTCGAAATTATAAACATAGATTTACTCACCTTGGAAAAAGAATATTATATGACCATACTAGATCAATTTTCAAAACATGCACAAATGATAAAAATCTGTAATAGAAGTGCAAAAACAATCGTAGAACAATTAATAAATTACTTTGAAAGATATAAAATTCCTAAGGAAATTATAATGGATAATGGCACTGAATTTAAAAACACATTAGTAAAAGACTTACTGACTAAAAATAAAATTAAAATACATATCATCTGCGTGAGCAACCCAAAAAGCAACGCAGTAGAAAGATTCCACTCAACCATCATAGAACAAATAAGAATACTACACTCAAAACCATACTTTAAAGAAAAATCCATGATCGAAAAAGCCCAGACTGCCATCCTGGCTTATAACAATACTAAACACAGCATCACACAACTAAGTCCAAATGAAATTATCTTCGGAAGATCAGAAGAAAACCTTTTTAATAAACAACCAACAGAAGATCCGATAAACGAATACCAAAAGAAACAACAAGAAATAAAAGAAATGGTAAAAACAAAAATAGAAACCGAAAAAGTGAAAAGAAATATCGAAAATGAAAACCCGTTACAAATAAAAAAGGAAATATACGTTAAACAAAACCCTAGAATTACCCATAAATTTAAGAAACCTATCTATAAGAAATATTCAGTTAAAAGCTATAATCCAATACTAGGAAAATTAAGAATAGTAGATAAACTACACAGAGAGAAGAATATTAGAATAAATAAAATTAAAAATAAATAATTGTTTCAGAGGCCAAGGGAAATTACAAAATATAACCCATAATAATGGATTCCATCTAACTGAACTAGGGAAATGCAAGATAAAAACATCCGAACACCTCGTATACTATAACTATAACATAACACCTATATTCGAGGAATATGAAAAAATTAAGATCCATAAAAACGAATTAACTGTCAACATACAGAACAACTCCGAAACATTTCAAACCTATTTAAACATTTTAGAATATACCTTTTTAGGCCTACAAAATCAAATACTAAAGTTATTTACTAAAAGACAAAAACGAGGACTAATTAACGGATTGGGTTCAATAATAAAATCAATAACAGGAAATTTAGATTCTACAGTCGGAGAAAAATATGAGGAGATGTTTACAAAATTGAGTAGAAACCAAGAAATATTACAACATCAAAATGACCAAATCATAACACATAATATAAAAATGACTCAAAATTTCAATAAACAAATAGAAAACATAAAGCATAACGAAAAAGAATAAAAAATACAGATCAAGGACATAATAACGACATTAAAGAAAAACGTGGGTTGGCAAAGTAAAATAGACACCGGAAATAAAATTCAGAAACTAATACTTATTATAATGAATTTAAACGAATTATGCAAACAAATTGAAACCAGTATGACGTTCTGCTCTATACATAAATTGGACACCAGCATTATTACGTACGAAAATTTACAAGAAATCACACAAGACAAGAATATTTGGAGTTTCAATGAACTAATCGAAACACACTGTAAACTTTACCATGAGCAAATATATTTTATAATAACTATCCCCACCTTTTCCCAAGAAACTTTCAACCTACACCAGTTTACACCAATACCTATGATTCAAGACAAAAATTACGTAATCATTAAGGAAAAACAACAATTATATTTCTTAAAAGAAATAAATTATAACATCAATGAATGTACCCTAGTTGATGACCTATATTTATGTGTTACTAAATATTTAGAATTAAGTAATTGTTTACAAAATATTGTACTTAAACAAAGGAATGAAGAATGCAAATACCATGCAATTGAGAAATTAAATAATTTTGAACAAATAAGTAATACAAACGAAATAATAATTTTTAGCCCCAAAAAGCAACAGATAACGATAAATTGTAGAGATATAACAATTAATCAAAAACTGGAAGGAATATTTAAAATTAAATAAAATAATGACTGTCAAATTAATAAATACCTCTTTAAAACCATTGTTCGGAAATATAAAGAAATTCAATTTAAAGATTTTGATAAAACACACATTGAACTAAATATAAAAGAAATTGAATTTAAAAATGTCTCAAATATTATATCAGACAACTTACACTTGCAGAAAATTGAAAAATTACAAATAAACAGCAATCATCATTCCTATGTAATTTATTCAATCCTTATAATAGGATTAACCTGTTTTACAATTTTTAAGTTTTTATTACCAAAAATAAAACAATATGTAGTAAATAAGAGAAATAGATTAAATAATAGAGATAGCCTAAGTTAAATATGATGAAATAACTAAAAGGGGAGGAATTATGTTGGCTGCATCGTAATATTTCATCATATTGCATGAGAAGTAGACGACATCATATCATATAACCAACTCTTTCCCATAGAAATAAGAGTAGATAAGAAAAGTTATAAAAGGATGTTATCATGTATCTCCAGCCAGTTTTTGCTGGCTCTCTGACTTGTAAACTATTTGTGTTTAATAAAATTAGTTTTTTTTTTTAAAACTAAGTTTAATTATTGATTGATATAATTTATATATATATATATATATATATATATATATATATATATATATATATTTGTAGTTAAGTGAAAAAAAATTATAAGGAAAGTACATATTAATGATATAAACAATTATTTAAAATTAAAACATAATGTCTGGTAGCACAAGCTCTGTTTTTGGGTGTTCTAAGAGCTCGGTTTTAACATGTTAGAGATAGCTAAAACACCCAAATACACTGCTCTTAAAACAGGCAAAAACAGAGCTTGTACAACCAGCCTAACGTCTTTCAAGAAATTTAAATTTATTTAAAAAAATTAAAGTTCATTTCTTGACGAGGTGTTGGTACCTACTGGTTTTGAAAACGTTTACATTTGTATCCGACCCTCACTCCATTTTGTTTCACGTTGTCCTTTATCAATTTTATGGTGATTTGTTTGTTATAAATTTGATAAATAATGTCTAAAGCATTTAAAATGTTAGGAAATTTATTATACATTTATGCAACACTCATTGCATTTAATTTTCTTTTATATCCTATAAACGTAGTCATCTTTGACGTCGTTATTCTAGTTACAAATTTTGATGACGTCTCTCTTCTGCTAATTTTTTTTTTTATAGTTTCAGTATGTCATCTACTACTACCAACCGTCTAAAACAAAATGTTGCGTATCGTAAAGAAATCTTATAGACGTAGCCGTCTTTGACGTCATCCCATAGTAAAAACAATTTTGTGAAACTGAGCCAAGTGTTTATTTTATACTTTTTATTAAACCTAGTTTCACCAAGTGTTGGATGATAATTAATTTTGTCTTTGTTGTTATTTAAATTGCTATTGCGTAACTTTTCCTTTTTTCGGTAGATGGCATGATCTGTTCCACAGAACTTCTCATGTCATCTTACCTGTTTGTTAGAGATCTTATTCTCTGTTGGCACAGTTCTTCGTCACCAGCTTCTTCACGTGAACTTTGTTCTAGGTGAAGGAGTGTGTTATACCATACTGATGAGCTGTAATAAAAGCGAAACGCGTCTATGGTTACTAACTGTGCTGGCCAGCCTCTGACGATGCCCTCATAAGATGACTTGGAGGCTGAATTGTGTGAAACTGAGCCAAGTGTTTATTTTATACTTTTTAGAAAACAATTTTTATCCACAAAATCTGAAAAAATCCCGTGTTTTGGCAAGCCTGGGTATGAATATTGGGAATCGATGGCGGTGCACGTGCGAGTGGCGGGCAAGGTCAAGGATTGCGGCCAGGAGATCGATGACCTCGCACTGCCCACATTCATGCCTCGCATCCATGCCGTGACATACGGGAAATATTCACGCTCTACCAGTAATACTGCCCTCCTAAACAATTACAATGCAGTATCTTTAAAACTTAGAAAAATATTGCTAATTATATTATGTGAAAGTGTATATATTTATTTATTTTATAAAAATACAGCGAGCCGATTCTAGTATCCATCTCCAACTAATAAAGCTTCTTTAGAAATAATAATATTGTTGTAATATTTAGGAAAATATTTTGTTCTACGATTGCTATGAAAAGTTGACAATTACGCTCTTATTTGTCATCGTAAGGTTGACGTGTAATGTGGAACAATCGAACAATAACATGGTCGTGCGTCTCCAATGGCAACGCGCGAAAAATATTGTAAATGCGCGCTTATTTCAATAGTTACCAGGGATACAATCAAAACAGAAACTTGTCATATTGACAGTTGACAGAACGAATTTATTTTCAGTACGTATACGTTTTTGAATAATTTTAAAATGTAATCGTAAAAAAAATTATATACTTCACGCGAAGAAATATATCACTCACCGAGATCTGCTGATGATATATTTATTTTATTTATAAAAAATTAAATAAATAAATATATCATCAAGCCTTTTACCCATTATTGGGTGCGGCAATTTGTCGTAGCAGATTTTGGTAAATGATATTTCTTTGCGTAAAATGCGTTTATCAGTTGTCAAATCACGGCCATCAAAGATGTTAGTGAAGGGGTGTAATGAGGTAAAAAATATTTGTGGGCTATAGGAATCGAACCCGAGTTCTCAAATCCATAGGCCGATTCGATACCACTGAACTACATAACTCATTACACTAAATGCTGAACAAGAAATTGAGGTAAAAATGGAAAATATGTTGAATAATATAGTTATTTGTGTATCACGAGCGTAAAGTGTCTTTATTACACAGATAGTGTGATATCAGTAGGAGTAGTAGTGTTGTTTTTTTCTTGCTGCTTGTAATTGTTGTTTTTGTGTGGAATTTGCGAGTAATATTTTTTGAAAGTTATACTAAGGTGTAGAGTTTTTCGGACTCTACTGTACTGTGATACTTCAAAATTAGTAACACTCTTCACATACTAGTAATCCAGTTTAATGTTTTTTTAACGCTTCATTTTAAGTTAAAAATTCAATATATTTAATTAAACAAGTTAAGTCGGTTCACTGTGCGTCATCCAAGGTTGCGGCGATGTCGAGACTGTGTGGCAAGTGCCAACGAGCTGTCAGCAAGAGGAATGATTCTGGTGTCGATTGTTTTAAATGTCAAACAGCGTATCACGTGACGTGTGCAGGTATCAGCGATCAACAGCTGACTCTGCTTAAGGCAGATGATTTCGTATGGTGGTGTAAATCATGTCGCGCACTACCCAAAACTAACCTTGATGCTGATGATGACAACGCTGCAATAAAATCTGATAACACTGTAAGTCAAGACATTCGTGCCCTTTTTGTTACTCTTAAAAGAGAACTATTTGCCGAATTTAACAATAAAATGGACACTATTATTAAATCCATTGAATTTTGCTCGGACAAGATCACTGATTTTGATTTAAAATTAAAGACATTCGATGAAAAAATGAAAGAAATGGATGCTATTAAAGCTGAAAATAGTGAATTAAAAAATAAAATAAAACATCTCAATAATGTAGTTATTGACCTAGAACAATATTCTAGATTAAATAATATCATAATACATAATGTACCGGTAGTGAACAATGAGAATGTAAATAAAGTTGTTAGTGATTTGGGAAAAGTGATAGGAGTTCAACTCAATGATACAAACATTGATGCCGCGCATAGACTCCCACAATCTGACAAAACTAAATCGCGATCCATCGTCGTTAAATTCACTTCCAGATTATTGAAAGATAAATTTTTGGCCTCTGCTAAGTTAAAAAAAGATTTAAATACGACTATGTTATATCCTGGACTGTCTGAAGCAAAAATATTTATAAATGAACATCTGAGCCCTATAAATAATAATCTATTTAAATCATGTCGGGAAATATTAAAACCCAAAGGCTTCAAATTCATCTGGACAAGAAATTGCAAAATCTTTGTGAGAAGAGATGAAAACTCTCAAATCCACTTAATACGTTCAGCTGAAGATTTAAATAAATTCTAATAAATCTGCTCTGATAATTAATAAAGTGCTAATTAAAATCTTTACTTTACAATGTCTGTTTCGTTTTATTATCAGAATGTGAGAGGACTTAGATCTAAAACGTATGATATTCGCGTGAACTCTATTTTGTGCGGATATGATATTATTTGTTTAACTGAGACATTTTTGAACTCATCCGTTTATGATTCGGAAATATTATATGACAAGTATAACATCGTTCGGCGCGATAGGAGTGGAGATACTTCTACAAAACTCGATGGAGGTGGCGTACTGATTGCTGTTCATACAAAACTTTCTTACATTGAAATAAATGATTGGTCTACTAGTGCCGAGGACATCTGGATAAGTGTTCTGTTTAATAATATTCGTTTTTTGGTCTGTTGTGTCTACATTCCCCCTGATGATAATGCTGCACTGAATACTTTCTTAAATAAATTATCTTTCATTGTTGATCAAGAACCTAATGCCAAATTTATTATCTGTGGTGATTTTAATTTGCCTTGCCTTCAATGGGAATATAAACACATGAACAATCATCTCGTTTCTAATATAACTTATAACAAACAATCTAATGATTTTGTGGATATGTTGTCATATTGTGGAATTTTTCAATATAACGGCATCAGAAATGCGAATAATCGTACATTAGACTTAATTTTATCTAATTGTGAAGATTTAGAAGTTATGGAAAGTTCTAGCCCATTATCTAAAATTGACTCTCAACACCACCCACCTTTAGAGGTGGTTGTTAAATTTCAAAATATTTCTCATATGAATAAAAAACCGCGAAAAGTATTCTTCTTCAATAAAGCTGATTATGATATTATAAATAATTTTTTTGAAAGTATAAATTGGAATGAACTTTTCGATAATCTTAATGTTAATGATTGTGTCAGCAAATTTTATGATATTTTGTGGCAAGCTATTAATGATTATGTGCCGTGTAAAGACTGTCACAATAGAGTATATCCAATCTGGTTTTCTAGTGATCTTATTAGGTTAATTAAAGAGAAAGAGAAAGCGCATAAAAAATATAAACAGTTCAAAACACAGATTTATTATAACATATTCTCTCTACTGAGAAAAAGAGTCAAATCTCTAACTTACACGTGTTTTAATAACTATATCTGTAACGTGGAAGAACAAATTTTAATTAATTTTCAAAAAATTTTGGTCATACGTAACTTCACTAAAAAAAAGCAACATTCCACAACAAATGAAGTACTGCAACAGGGTGTCTAATAACGGCATTGAAGCATGTAATCTCTTCTCTGACTATTTCAAATCGGTGTACAGTATTGGCTCTTTGGACCAGAATTTAATAAGATCGCTAGAAACTGAACCTGCAGTTAATAATTGCGGATTATCAAAGATTTATGTTGATGATAAAATTGTATGTAACATATTGTCACAATTAGATGTAAACAAAGGATCTGGTCCAGATGATATACCGTGCATCTTCATAAAAAAATGTGCTACATCATTATGTAATCCACTTGCCACTATTTTCAATAAATCTCTTCAAGAGGGCTGTTTTCCGCAAATTTGGAAAAAAGCTTATGTAGTTCCGGTATTCAAGTCAGGTAACAAAAATATTGTTGAAAATTACAGGCCAATTTCGAAATTGTGTATTCTGGAAAAAGTATTTGAATTAATTGTATACAGGGTGAGTCTGGGAAGACGCCCCCCCCTTTAACTTTTTTATTATGAGTAATAGAAAAAAATGGTTCATATGAAAGTTTTATTATTTTAAATATACTATTTGATGGCAGATGTAGATATTTTTTATAAAGTCAGGTTTACAAGATACGACTATCAAGTTTTATTTTTTAAATAGCAACCTATAATTATTTTACTAAAATAAAAACCGCCATTTCTTTCTCTTTTCAACGGTGTATTAGTTTTTATTAATGTATCTGAAAAAATTGAGAAATACTAGACATAATTTTTATACAAATATTATAGGTGGCTATGTGAAAATAATTTGTTTTAAGTTGTTTTTGTTACTGAATTTGTTGCTTTAGTTTGTTAAGTTGTATAACACTGTTACATTTTGTTTATTTTCACATAGCCACCTATAATATTTGTATAAAAATTATTTCTAGTATTTCTCAATTTTCTTATTTTTCTCGAATTTTTTCAGATACATTAATAAAAACTAATACACCGTTGAAAAGAGAAAAAAATGGCGGTTTTTATTTTAGTAAAATAATTATAGGTTGCTATTTAAAAAATAAAAGTTGATAGTCGTATCTTGTAAACCTGACTTTATAAAAAATATCTACATCTGCCGTCAAATAGTATATTTAAAATAATAAAACTTTCATATGAACCATTTTTTTCTATTACTCATAATAAAAAAGTTAAAGGAGGGGGCGTCTTCCCAGACTCACCCTGTATAAGCAGCTACTTTCCAGCATCAAAAACTTTATTATTCCGCAACAACACGGATTTTTTCCAGGTAGATCAGTTGAAACTAACCTACTTGAATATACGGACTATATTTTGGGAGCTATGGATAAAAGAATTCAGGTTGACGCCATTTACACTGACTTCAGCAAAGCATTTGATAAAATTGATCATAATATATTAATGAGAAAACTTGTTGCAGCCGGTGTAAGTGGTCCATTATTGAATTGGTTTTCCTGTTATCTAACTGATAGATTGCAATGTGTAGTGGTGAATGGATTCCATTCTGATGAAGTACGTGTAACTTCTGGTGTCCCGCAAGGGTCGCACTTAGGGCCCCTGCTATTCAACATTTTTATAAATGACATAGCTTCATGTTTTTCTTTTACTAATTTTATCTTGTATGCAGATGATCTTAAAATTTATAGTTCTGTTAAATCTGAACGTGACTGTCTTTTCTTGCAACATGATATTGATAAATTTGCTGAATATGCGATTAAAAACAAATTAATAATTAACATCTCTAAATGTTACTCTATTAAATTTACTAGAAACAGAACTACTTTTGATTCTGAGTACTCCATACATGATAAAATTATTAACAGTACTAGCCATGTTAAAGATCTTGGTGTAACATTGGACCATAAACTTTTATTTGATGTACATATAGATAATATTGTTAAAAAATCCTACAAGATGTTAGGTTTTTTGATTCGTACTTGTGTCAAATTCAAAAATCCCAAAACATTTACAATATTATATTTTACACTTGTTAGGAGTCAACTAGAATTTGCCTCAGTTTGTTGGAACCCCCATTATTTAATTTACATTAATCGCCTCGAGAATATACAGAATAAATTCTTATCATTTTGTAATCGTAAATTTACTAACTTCAGTTTTAATTGTCTCAGTCTAGAAAAGAGACGAACTTTGTTTGATACGAGCTTTTTATATAAATTATTGAATAATTTAGTGGACTCTCCTATCTTATTATCACAATTATCCTTCAGAGTTCCTGGTTATGTAACTAGAATGACTTGTATGTTTGACATTCCTTTATGTAGGACTAATTCTGCAGCAAATTCTCCCATCCATAGACTATCTTATGTATATAACAAACTTTGCGAAATGGGTAATATTCCTGATATTTTTACTGTTTCGTTACAAACATTTAAACGTCACATGTCTATTATTTTAGTATAATTTTCAATTTTACTTGCATCTTAAATTTCAATTTGGTATGTAAATTATGTTTCACTTGAACAACTATGTAATATTTCTTTTATCTGTGTATCACATATTTGTTTCTTTATTGTCTATTATAATTGTAGTGCCACTCTATTATTGGGATTTATCCTGTTGAGTGGCCAAACTTCTAATAAATAAATAAATAAATAAATAAACACGGTAATTGCAGCTCGAGCCGATGGCAAGAGCTGCAATAGTGTAAGAGAAACAAAGACACTTTACGCTCGTGATATACACATCATTTTTTGTACGATTGTATCTTAAAATTATTAAAAAACATATACTGTCAACATGACAAAGTTTCCGTTTTGTTTGTATCCCTGGTAACTATTGAAATAAGCGAGTAATTAATATCTTTTTCGCACGTTGCCATTGGAGATATTTTTCGATTGTTCCACAGAAAACGTCAACTTTAATTGTCAATTTTTCATTGTAATCGTAGAAAAATAATATTTGATGCGCGCTTACATAAAGGCGGATCCAGAAATTTTTTACTCGGAGAGTGGACAGGAATAAATGAAAATCAGTGTAAACACGTATATTAATGTGTCAACAACAAGATTCTACCGCGAGTAAAATTAAAATATATAACAGGAAATACAATGGTGTTTTTTACTTCCTTGTACGAAGTAAAGGTAGTATTGTAGACGCGTTAATTTTCGATTTTGAGATTTCAGTGGAAATACGCATTTTGAGCATCCCCGAATCCATTTTAACTAATTTCGTCGTGACGTACGTACGTATGTATTTCGCATAACTCAAAAACGGTAAGCCGTAGAAAGTTGAGATTTTATATTTAGGACTGTTATAACATCTAGTTGTACACCTGCCTTTTTGGTCATTAAATAACTTCCGGAAGTGATACATTACATGAAGCTGCTAAGAGATTTTAGAAATAAATGCTGCAAATAAAAGTTGTAGAGTATTATATTCTGCGTCTAGCACATTAAGAATTTTTAAATTAGCCTTTTGCATAAGCGAGATATCTAAATTTAAGTGTAATATATTTTTTGTTTTTTTAAAAATTAAGTTTGCTATGAATTAGAACAAAAGATAAAAAAAATAAAAGATTTAATGTCAAATATGTGCAATTAAAAAAATAGTTTAATACGCGTACAAGGAAGTCATGTACTGTCTACATCAGATTTTTTTCAAATTTTTTGTTTTAATCCATACCAAACTTAATTAAAAGAAAAACAAAAAATATATAATTTTTAAATTTCCATATCTCGATTATACAAAAGGCTAATTAAATAATTCTTAATGTGCTAGACGCAGAATTTAATTCTCCAAAACTTTTATTTGCAGCATTTATTTCTAAAATCAGAATAATTCATTTTTTTCAAGAAAAACTGTTAACAGCTTCATGTAATGTATCACTTCCGGTTAGTTCCTTTTAACCAAAATCTATTATGTTATTTCGATTGATATAGTAGTCTTATATACCAAATTTGAAAAATTTTGTATTATATTTTAATATAGTTTATCATGAAAATCTAATATAGGCTTCAAGTAAAGTAGCACTTCCGGAAGTTATATAATGACCTAAAAGGAGGTGCACAACTAGATGTTATAACAGTCCTAAATACAAAATCTCAACTTTTTACGGCTTACCGTTTTTGAGTTATGCGAGATACATACGTACGTACAGACGTCACGACGAAATTAGTCAAAATGGATTCAGGAATGGCCAAAATGCGTATTTCCGCTGAAATCTGAGAACCGAAAATGTTTACGATTACAATACTACCTTTACTTCGTACAAGGAAATAAAAATTTAATGTCAGATATGTTCAATTAAATAAAATATCTATAGTTTAATACGCGTATAAGGAAGTCATGTGGTGTCCACATCAGATTTTTTATAATATGATGATGACATGAGGATCAGTCATTTTGGAACACTCTGCAGCATTTTTAAATTTTTCGCTTTGTACCTCGGAGTGGTCTTAACAAAATTATTTATTTTCAATACCAATTATTAACCAATTAACTAAATTGAATACTATATAGTATTTCTTATTATAATGAGTGTATTATCCTCTATTAAATTCTAATCTTTTTGGGCCCGCTTATAATTACCTTTCTCCAGGCGATATACAGTATTTAAGTATAATTAGCAAGCAAGTTGCGGCGATTTATAAATTCCTAGAGATTTATTTAAAAGAATTGAAGTTCATTTCTTTACCATACGTTGGTATACTATTTTCATTTTAAACTGGAGGGATCGGCATAAAACGATAAAATGCACCGCAATTACGTTTACAAAGTATCTCAAAATATGACCCGTTATAACTAGTTTCACAAGGGTCGCACAGGGTTGTACAGCCCTATTCACTGGTAAGTGTGTAATAAAAATAAACAAATTACAATCTTTAATTAAGTATATTTCTTTATTCATACGATACAAGTATTATAAATATTAACATAATCTAAACATTTACCTACATTACTCAGTCTGATTCAGTACAGGATATTTAATCTTCTTATTGAGTAACATAACTGCTAATTGGATAATTTAATCTGAATTAGTAATTTTTAAATTGTCAATCATAGAAAAAAACAAGAATAATTTTAGGCTGAATACGACCCATAAAAATGTACCTGTTGTGACCATCGTTAAGCGATTTGGGGTAGCCGCACTAATAGAATTCATTGTAGTTATATGGGACAGGGCCGTTTAATCGTTTTATGCAGCTCCCTCCAGTTTAAAATGAAAATACTATACCTACTGGTTTTGAAAACGTTTACATTTTGTTTCGCGTTGTCGTTTGTCAGTTTTGTTGTGATTTGTGTGTTATATATTTGATAAATAATGCCTAAAGCATTTCAAATGTTACGAAATTTATTATATTATGGGGTAGGTGGCTCAATGGTATCGATTCGGCCTGTGGATCTTGAGAACCCTGGTTCGATCCATCTGCTTCGGCAGAGTGCCACACCCAGTTATGGATAAAAGGCGTGATGATATATTTATTTATTTTATTTTAAATTTATTATACATTTATGCAACACTCATTGCATTTAATTTTTTGTATATCCTATAAACGTAGCCATCTTTGACGTCATTATTCTACTTACAAATTTTTATAACCTTCTCTCTTCTGCTTTAATTTATTTTGTATACAACTTATTTCTTATATACGGGGTCTAATGTATGTTAGTTATGGCCACCAGGAATCGAACGCAATGGCATGAATCAACGGAACCAGCTACGCACAAGTCTTGTACTCGAGTGGGGCGGGAATGTAATTCTGCCACGTTTCGTTCCGTTGCACCGATAGCGGCGGCGGCGGCGGTGGCGGGCGACCTCACCACCACCGCTGCAGTTCTCGACCGATGTTACCTGTTTCTCGATTCCACTTGTACAGCCGTGCTCATCACTACAAGTTGCTATAAATCTGTGTCGTTCAAGTGTGAAGAATTGTTGAGCAAAGTAAGTTAGCAACTATTTTATTATTTTATATTTTGGTGTTCTTGGGACTATATCTCACCTAAATTAAATGGTAGAATCAAAGTTTAAATGAACGTAAAGTCTGTACCTTGAAGAAAGTTTAGAAGTTTAAACAATTTTTAAATATCACTATATCTAGGCGAGTAAATGACAAAAGTTCATTTCAGACTCTAATATCGCAGAAAATCGTGTTTCAAGTTGAAAATCGACTTGTGATCATATTTCACCTAAATTAAATGGTAGAACCATGTTTAAATGAACGTAGTGTTTGTACCTTGAGTAAAGTTTAGAAGTTTAAACAATTTTAAAATATCACTATTTTTAGGCGAATAAACGACAAAAGTTCGTTTCAGACTCTAATATCGCAGAAAATTAACATTAATCTAATATTATATTGAAATCAGTTTTTTATTATAGAGGATATTGTTAAACTGTTTTTGGGAATTTTAAAGTTTGTAATGCCTATGGCACACTGGTCGAAGAGCTCTTCGATGAAACAACAGAACGCACCTGTCATTGATGAAAAATAAAAGTTGAGAAATAAAAACTAAATTTCAAAAATATGCTAACGTGAAATGAGACACAAAAGATACGAGTGAAATGAGATACGTTCGTTTCATCGATGAGCTCTTCGATGCTTTTCGACCACTGTGCCATAGGCGTAAGATTGGTACTATTAATTACGCAGTCATACATTAAATGTCATTTTAAAATAATAATTACAAATACCGGGAATTTGTTTTTATCAGTAAACATAGGGATATGTCATTAGCATAGTTACAGTTAAAAAGATTGACAGCAATACATTAGAGCGTTTATTTTAAAAGTAAACATAGGAAAAAATTTTTTTCAGGAATGCATTGAAGTGTAATAGTTTATAATAAAAGAAACATTTTAAGTTAAAAACAAATTAAATGAATTTTAATTACTTTAAATTACATTAGTTTAAATAGGAATTTTAATTTAATAACTGTTCAAAATTAACCCCATCAACCTGTTAACAATAGCCTAAACGATTATAAAATCAATATAAAATGTCGCTTCATTCGTAAATAAAATTCTGTTAAGTAATATTTCCCGAATATTAATTTTGTACATCATATTTTCGCAAAAAAACATTCCTTCGTTCTGTATCGTCGACTAATAACTCTTGATGATTTTGATATTTATATCTTTTAAAATGATCTTGGCGTAAAACCTCGTATACGCTGCTTTTACTAAAATTTCAGAATTTCTTTTTATTGAAAGGGTATTGTCATTTTCAATGAACTGTATTACTTAATTTTTCTTATTCTCTGTTAGAACCATATTTGTTCTGATTTTCTTCTTATGATGTACATTGACGCATCCTGTCGTTTTATAATTATTATAATTTTTTGTAATAGTTGCTGGACAGGGACTGGACCGATTATAAAAAGTAGCAGCAAATAAATCAGAAACTTGTTTTAAGCTCATATTCGCATCTTACCATGTTATTATTTGTACCTTTTCTTCTATCGTATAAATCATTTTGCAAGACGACAGTTTTATTACTTTGACAACTACAGATGACAGCAATGTTATTTTTCCTATGTGTACTTTTAAAATAAACGCTCTAATGTATTGCTGTCAAACTTTTTAACTGTAGCTATGGTAATGACATATCCCTATGTTTACTGATAAAAAATCTGATGTAGACACCACATGACTTCCTTGTACGCGTATTAAACTATAGATATTTTTTTAATTGCACATATTTGACATTAAACTTTAATTTTTTGTTCTAATCCATAGCAAACTTAATTTTTTTTTTAAATAAAAAAATATATAATATTTAAATTTAGATATCTCGTTTATGCAAAAAGCTAATTTAAAAATTCTTAATGTGCTAGACGCAGAATTTTATTCTCTAAAACTTTTATTTGCAGCATTTATTTCTAAAATTAAAATAATACAATTTTTTTCAAGGAAAACTGTTAGCAGCTTCATGTAATGTGCCACTTCCGGTTAGTCTATTTTAACCAAAATCTATTATGTTATTTCCATTGATATAGTAGTCTTATATACCAAATTTGGAAAGTTTTAAATTATATTTGAATATAGTTTTTCATGAAAATCTATTATAGGCTTCAAGTAAAGTACCACTTCCGGTAGTTGTATAATGACCAAAAAGGGAGGTGCACAACTAGATGTTATAACAGTCCTAAATATAAAGTTTCAATTTTCTACGGCTTACCGTTTTTGAGTTATGCGAGATACGTACGTACAGACGGCACGACGAAATAAGTCAAAATGGATTCAGGGAGGGCCAAAATACCTATTTCCGTTGAAATCTGAGAACCGAAAATTTTCGCGATTACAATACTTCCTTTACTTCGTACAAGGAAGTAAAAACTCCCGGTATTTTAAAATGTTCTTTTATAACAATTTGAAAGTATTTCCAATGATAGATAATTATTTTATAATGTTGTTATTAAGAAAACTCAATAAGAAGATTAATGTAAAACGTTATTACAATTTGGTAAGCTACAACATAACCTAAGAATTTAAATAACCAAATTATCAATATATTTATTTTGAAGATTTTATATATTATAACTACACAAATATCTGATGTGGACACCACATGACTTCCTTGTACACGTATTAAACTATAGATATTTTTTTAATTGCACATATTTGACTTTAAATCTTTTATTTTTTGTTCTAATCCATAGCAAACTTAATTTTTTTTTAAATCAAAAAATATATAATATTTAAATTTAGATATCTCGTTTATGCAAAAAGATAATTTAAAAATTCTTAATGTGCTAGAAGCAGAATTTAATTCTCTAAAACTTTTATTTGCAGCATACCTTTCTAAAATTAAAATAATACCAATTTTTTCAAGGAAAACTGTTAGCAGCATCATGCAATGTGCCACCTCCGGTTAGTCTATTTTAACCAAAATCTATTATGTTATTTACATTGATATAGTAGTCTTATATACCAAGTTTGGAAAGTTTTAAATTATATTTGAATATAGTTTTTCATGAAAATCTATTATAGGCTTCAAGTAAAGTACCACTTCCGGTAGTTGTATAATGACCAAAAAGGGAGGTGCACAACTAGATGTTATAACAGTCCTAAATATAAAGTTTCAATTTTCTACGGCTTACCGTTTTTGAGTTATGCGAGATACGTACATACGTACGTACAGACGGCATGACGAAATTAGTCAAAATGGATTCAGGGAGGGCCAAAACACCTATTTCCGTTGAAATCTGAGAACCGAAAATTTTCGCGATTACAATACTTCCTTTACTTCGTACAAGGAAGTAATTAACAATAAAATGACTAAATTACTATTTATACACATGGGAGGTAAACAGAAAAGTGTGCCTTAAAAATTTCAAGTATATCATCAGAATTTACAGTTCAAAAACGTTAAAATGTATTCTCAGCAGTGTTACCACATGTCACAAAAATCCCTAGATTGTAGTTCGATATTTTTTGCAATGAAAATTTTAAAATAATCGATTTTTGAAAAAAAAAAACATTTATAAAATCCTTAGACTATCTATTATAACATTTGTCTGAAACATTTTTTTCGATCTGTCCAAAAAATGTTTTTATTTAATTTTGAACGTACAAACTAAAAAACACGTGCCTCAAGCTTGAAGTACGCGTTTATTATTCGGCTTTTAATTCTTTAATAGCAGCAAGCCTACTTTGTTTTAAATAATTGTTGCAGTTTGTTCAAATTTATCTTGTAATTCAATTTGAATAAAAACTTGTAAGGGAGGTACCGAGAGATAGTAATCGTACTAAAAAATGCAATAACAAGCTTTCCATGAACAAGCATATTTTAAGATTCCCGGAATATGTTTTTAATTAACTTATCAATTGTTAATGAGTGTTAGATTGGATTATTAAAGTTACAACGTTCGAAATACTACTCAATAATACCTTCCATGTTTTGTAATTAAAATAAATATATCATCACGCCTTTTACCCATTACTGGGTGTGGCATTCTTGCATAGCAGATCGTGGTAAGTGATATATTTCTTCGTTTGAAGTGCAGTTACAGCCGTTAAATCACGACCCCCAAAGATGTTAGTGACCGGGGAGCTCAAGGGTAGTTTTAATGTTTGTCAGCTGTAGGAATCGAACCTGGGTTTTCATGTCTACAAGCCGACTCGATACCATTGAGCCAATTATTTCTATTGGCTGTTAATTAGTGACGTATGATTATCAAACTGAATTTTCGACATTTTAAAATATTAGATCAAAACTTTTCACAGAGTTACAAAGAACTTATTAGTCGCTAAATTTACCATTTCTTATTGTTTTCAATAATAAATGAGATAATCAAATGACACTAATTCAGGAAACACCCAGTATATATTGTACAAAAAATGTCTAGTGCCAAATAGAAAGCATAAAAAAACAAAATATTTTTTTTCTACGATTGCTATGAAAAGTTGACAATTACTGTCACATTTTTCATCGTAAAGTTGACGTTTTCTGTGGAACAATCGAAAAATATCTTTGTCGCGCGCTATAGTTACCAGGGATACAAACAAAATAGAAACTTGTCATATTGATAGTTGACAGAACGAATTTATTTTCAGTACGCATACATTTTTAAATAATTTTAAGATACAATCGTAGACAAAATTATGTATGTATCACGAGCGTAAAGTGTCTTTGTTCCTCTTACACTATTGCAGCTCTTGCCTTCGGCTAGCGCTGCAATTACCGTGCTCGAGTAACAATGAGTCATTTTACGCTCTTAATACACAAATAACTATATTATTCAACATATTTTCCATTTTTACCTCAATTTCTTGTTCAGCATTTAGTGTAATGAGTTATGTAGTTCAGTGGTATCGAATCGGCCTACGGATTTGAGAACTCGGGTTCGATTCCTATAGCCCACAAATATTTTTTACCTCATTACACCCCTTCACTAACATCTTTGATGGCCGTGATTTGACAACTGATAAACGCATTTTACGCAAAGAAATATCATTTACCAAAATCTGCTACGACAAATTGCCACACCCAATAATGGGTAAAAGGCGTGATGATATATTTATTTATTTAATTTTTTTATAAATAAAATAAATATATCATCACGCCTTTTACCCATTACTGGGTATGGCACTCTGCCTAAGAAGATCTCGGTAAGTGATACATTTCTTCGCGTGAAGTACGGTTACCAGCCGTCAAATCACGGTCTCCAAAGATATTAGTGGAGTGGGAACCACAGGGGTAGATTTAAATTGGTGAAAATTGTTTGTCGCCTGTGGGGATCGAACCAGGATTCTCAAGATCCACAGGCCAACTCGATACCAATGAGCCACCTACCCCAGTTTTGAAAATAAAATATTTATAAATAAATAAATATAAATATATCATCACGCCTTTTACCCATTACTGGGTGTGGCACTCTGTCTAAGCAGATCTTGATAAGTGATACATTTCTTCGCGTGAAGTACGGTTACCAGCCGTCAAATCACGGTCTCCAAAGATATTAGTGAAGTAGGAACCACAGGGGCAGATTTAAATTGGGGAAAATTGTTTGTCGCCTGTGGGGATCGAACCAGGATTCTCAAGATCCACAGGCCAGCTCGATACCACTGAGCCACCTACCCCATTTTTGAAAATAAAATATTTATAAATAAATAAATATAAATATATCATCACGCCTTTTACCCATTACTGGGTGTGGCAGTCTGCCTAAGCAGATCTCGATAAGTGATACATTTCTTCGCGTGAAGTGCAGTTACCAGTCGTCAAATCACGGTCCCCAAAGATATTAGTGGAGGGGAAACCACAAGGATAGATTTAAATTGGTCAAAATTGTTTGTCGCCTGTGGGGATCGAACCAGGGTTCTCAAGATCCACAGGCCGACTCGATACCACTGAGCCACCTACCCCATTTTTGAAAATAAAACATTTATAAAATTCTTAAACTATCTATTATAATATTTGTCTGAAACATTTTTTCGATCTGTCCAAAATAGTTATTTGTTTATTAAGAGCGTAAAGTAATTCTTTGTTACTCGAATACGGTAATTGCAGCGCGAGTCGAAGACACTTTACACTCGTGATACACACTTCATTTTTTCTACGATTGCATCTTAAAATTATTTAAAAACCTATACGTACTGAAAATAAATTCGTTCTGTCAACTCTCAATAAGACAAGTTTTTGTTTTGTTTGTATCTCTGGTAACTATTGAAATAAGCACGCATTTAATATCTTTTTCGCGCGTTGCCACTGGAAACGCGCGCATTTAACGTTGTTTTCAACTTTACGATGACAAATGAGAGCGTAATTGTCAACTTTTCACAGTAATCGTAGAAAAAAGTTTTTATTTAAATTTGAACGTACAAACTAGAAAACACCTGCCTCAAGTTTATTATTCGGCTTTTGTTTCATTGTTTAATGGCAGCAATACTTCGAGGAATTCTAATTGATTCTTCAAGTAATGCGAATGAGGTATGCTAGCATGACTTTTAAATTGCTTTGCTATAACAATAAATTAACACATTAAAAATTAAGTAATAAAAGAATCAGCGGACAAAATCGTAAATGATGTGTCTATTTAACTTTATGTTGTTTTCATTAGTTACGCAACTGTGTCGTTCAAAATGTGGACATAAATTTTCAGGGCCATTGAGGCACTAATTGTTTAAAAGGTTCATTACAATATATGTTTATATGTTACCACAATAGTATATTGTACAGTAAGTATGAAATGGGCATTCCATGCGAGTTGTACACTATACTTTTTCTACGAGCACGATATTATAACCGTATTAATTTATTTTTCAATAATAAAGATGTCCCAATTTCACTATTCCAGAATGACATTACAAAGTTAGTATCCCAGCAAATAGCAGTAACAACAAAACAAATATTAAATAAAATAATAAAAATAATACTTGAAATAGATGTTCGACATCAACAACTATTAGCGTGGACAATCAAAATAACTTAAATCATAACCTTAAAACTTCATGTGCACCGAAATAGTTATTTGTGTATTAAGAGTGTAAAGTGATTCTTTGTTACTCGAGCACGGTAATTGCAGCGCGAGCCGAAGGCGAGAGCTGCAATAGTGTAAGAGGAACAAAGACACTTTACGCTCGTGATACATATTTTTTTCTACGATTGCATCTTAAAATGATTAAAAAACGTATACGTACTGAAAATAAATTCGTTTTGTCAACTGTCAATATGACAAGTTTCTGTTTTGTTTGTATCTCTGGTAACTATTGAAATAAACGCGCATTTAACGTCTTTTTCGCGCGTTGCCATTGGAGACGCGCAAAAAAGATATTTTTCGATTGTTCCACAGAAAACGTCAACTTTACGATGCCACTGAGAGCGTAATTGTCAACATTTCATAGCAATCGTAGAAAAAATATTTTTAATAATTGTAACAATATTATAATCAATATCACTAATAATAAATAACTAAATAACTGATTTAATAAATATTTCTGTTTATAATATTATTGTAAAATAAAATAAATTCTTCAATCATTCTCAATTTATTATTGACAGCTGGAATACGACATACGGCCGAACTTCAGATTGGAATGAATTGCCGAAGCGCGCCAGTTTTAAATTTGAAACAATTTATAATTTTTGACAGAACTGTGCGAGAATGAAGTCGTTTTTGACAGAACTGTGCTTAATTCTGTCACTTTTCCTATGGTAACCGAAAATGTGTTTACAAAGTACCTCATTTCCCTACCAACAACAAACATACAATGAGCAGATTTCTAACTGGTCGAAGAAAAATATTATTGCCTACCACATTATAAACCAGATATGTCCAAACTACGGCCCGCGAACGTCATTTATTAATATCTTAACTCATTTCAATGATTTTAATCAAATCTTGTAAGAAAACAATGTATATGTGCATGATTTAGTACAAATCTTAAATTAATTTGAAAAAAAATTTGACCTATTAGCAAAAACTGAAAATAATGTTTGTCAAGACAAAAATAACTGCTACATTAGTAATTGAAAAGCATTATTAAATGATTTTTATCGTTTTGTTCAATTGAAGACATGTTGTGCAGACTGAAAGAATTATTTTAGGATTTTATCTTGAAGAAAACAATAGTTGCAAGTTTTATGGCAAATAAAGATAAATATGTAAATTGAGGTAGACTTGCGATGAAACTGTTCGTCATATTTGGTTCGACATATATTTATGAACATCCCTTCACACTCATGAACTGCAAAACAAGTCCAACAACATCCAGGATAACAGATGAACGTTTACAAGCGATGGCTGCCACAAATATGACACCCGAGATTGAGAAATTATTAGGAAACAACTTCATTCATTTCATTAAATTTAATTGAATCTTTGGGGGCCGTGACTTGACGGCTGGTAACTGTACTTCACGTGAAGAAATATATCACTTACCGAGATCTGCTTAGGCAGAGTGCCATACCCAGCAATTGATAAAAGGCGTGATGATATATTTATATTTTATTTAGAATGTAATATTAACATAAACGAGATCCAGGTTAACAGATGCACATTTACAAGCGATGGCTGCCACAAGATATAAAACTCGAGATTGAGAAATTATCATAAAACAACTTCATTCGTTTCATTAAATTTATCTGAATGTAATATTAATACATTTTTGTAAATATTTATTATTGTATTATGATGCAGAATTTTAGTTTCATTGTTAATAATAATTATAATAAGTTCATTAGGTGCTGTTTTTAGGTCTGAAAATATTGTTTTTATATTTCGTCTAAAAATTAATACAACAGAAAATATTCACATATAAATTTGAACCTTGTATTTCTTATACATATAATAAGCTGTGTAGTGATTTGCCCGCGAGCAATTTTGTAACCAAAATGTGGCCCGCTTATGAAAAAGTTTTTGTTATGTCTGTTATAATCCGAAACATGTACAAATTTTTAAAAATTGTAAAAATAAAAATTATAATAATTATAATGGGGAAGGTGGCTCAGTGGTATCGAATCGGCCTGTGGATCTTGAGAACTCTGGTTCGGTCTCCACAGCCGACAAACAATTAAATCTACCAGTGTGGCTCCTCCTCCACTAATATCTTTGTGGGCCGTGATTTGATTGCACTTCACGTGAAGAAATATATCACCTACCGAGATCTGCTTACGGCAGAGTGCCACACCCAATAATGGGTAAAAGGCGTGTTGATATATTTATTTTAAAAATAATAATAATTGGTCATTGTTAAAAAATATGATACAGTTATAACAAATGTCCGAAAATTGAATGCGTTGAAGATATATAAATGTAAAAGGAAATTTATTTCATACTGAATCATATTTCCATTTTTTCGTTAGTGATTTTAGTCCGGAAATTGAAACTTTACAGAACTAGTACTGTAATAAATATTACTGTATTGTTATCGTAATGTTGCTAGGTTATAAATGGCTTTTGATATTTAATTATAATTAATTTAAGATGTCACTTTCAAGATTAGAGTACAAAAATTATAATTAAATGCGACACAAATAAAATAAAATAAATATATCATCACGTCTTTTACCCATTATTGGGTGTGACATTCTACCGTGCCAGATCTCGGTAAGTGATATATTTCTTCGCGTGAAGTGTAGTTACCAGCCGTCAAGTCACGCCCCGCAAAGATATTATTGGAGGGGGAGCCACGGAGTAGTTTTAAATTGGTGAAAATTGTTTGTCGGCTGTGGGGATCGAACCAGGGTTCTCAAGATCCACAGGCCGACTCGGTACCACTGAGCCACCTACTCCATAAATAAATGCGACATAATATGAAATAAAACGTTGTACGTCATACGTCCGTTAATAATTTTTATTTTCACCTTCTATGTAAATGACACTTTATGGTTTTTTTTTGTGGTAAATAAGTAAATAACTAATTAGAAGGCTCATTAAAAACTAATATTAAGTAATTAAAAGTTATAACTTGCAGCATCTGCAATATTTGTATATTGAATTGTAAGAAAATCGGCTTTGAAATCTTCGTCGAGCATTAAATCCATGATTTGAAATGATTTGTAGAATTTAGTGTTGACAGTTAACATCACATTAAAACTACCCTTGTTGTTCTCCCTCCACTAACATATTTCGGGGACTTAATTTGACGGTTGATAACCGCACTGCACGTGCATAAATATATCATTTACCGAGATCTTTTTGGCAAAGTGCCACACCCAGTAATGGGTAAAAGGCGAGATGATATACTTGTTTTATTTTTTATTTTAATAAAAATAAAAATAAAATTAACATTATTTACCTAATTCCGTTATGAAAAATCCTGTTTTACATAAATTTTTGAGGTTATGAAATGTAAATTTTTTCATAACTGTCATTCAAGAGTTATGTAAGGAATTATTTACGTAACTAGTTACTTAATGAATGCAAATAACGGAAAAAAAACTATTTGTTAAAATGTTTAGGATTTATATACATTTAATAATTTTTCTGGTATTAAACAGTTGACGGGCAAATAAGCAGATTCTTCGAAGGAAGGTCTGTCTCGGATTCAGAACTCATTTTCAATGATGACATAAGCTTTAAATTTAAACATTTTATTCATTTATTTTCACAGCAACGCTTTGGTAAATTTTGAAATATACTGAGCTGTCATAAACCTAAAATGTTATGTATTTTAAAAATTATTTTAGCGGAATTAGATAAAATTTTGTATGTAATACGTTATGAAAACATGATATTGTTTGACTCACATAATTTACAAAACTCGCTTCTCTCGCTTTGGCAAATATTATGTTCGTCAAACAATATCAACCTTTTCATAACTGGTTACGTAAATAACTATTACCGATTGTATGTATAAAATATAAATAACTTAGAATCAGATTGGAAATTTCCTATTCATATTGAAACCGAAATCTGACAATCAGAAGATTTGATACCCAAAATTTCCAGTCAGCAAGGCCAAACCAAGTTAGAATTTTAATTTAAATATGTGAAAGGAAAACCATGATGGCCACTTAGCACAACTAAAAATAAAATGAAACTTATGTCAATATTAGTAATGTGACTAGTGTTTATATTTCTCAGAAGCGCTCAACAAATACCAGCGTACATGACTTTGGATTTTGATGTTGTGTTTGCTCGACTAACGATATTACATGTTAATGTTATTTATTTTTACTTATAGAATGACATTTTTATTATTTATCAGTAAACTTTTAACATTATCTCCTCCCTTTTTATGTTAAACTAAATAATTATTTGAAATATATATTCTTTGTTGACAGGTCTGCCAAAAAAAAATGTATCATTTATTTATATGAGTATAAACTTTTGTAATGTTAAAATCAGAAAAAAAAATGTAATTTAGAAATAATTGAATAAATATATCATCACAATTTTTATTTATTACTGGGTGTGGCACTCTGTCGTAGCAGATCTAGGTAAGTGATATATTTCTTCGCGTTACCAGCCGTCAAATCACGGTCCTCAAAGATGTTATTAAATATGCAGTTGTGTAAATATTATTTTCAAATACTGACTGAATATGTAAGTCAAATTTAAATTCATTTAAATTATGTATTATTTGTTTATAAGTTTCAGGTAAAATGTTATACGTAACACGTCAGTAAAGCGTCGTACAGGATTCATAAGCTGTCTACTCATCCTATAATTCAACGCTTTCCTGACTTTTTACGTTAATATCTATTTTTATTATCTGCGTCATTACGAAACCCAGTTGTGTATCGAAAGAGCGTTCATTACGATACGCAAAATTTTGTTTTAGACGGTTGGTAGTAGCGGATGATATACTAAAACTGTTAAGCTGAGAACATCAAGCTTTCAATATAACCTCAAAATCTGAACAATTGCATAAATTGTCCGTCAGTACGGTGGTGTGGATAGCGATACGGAATTCGAATCCGGAGATCTCGAATTCGAATCGAACTCAAGCTAAAAATTATATAAAAACTAGCACACTGCGGCTCGGTGAGTGTGGATCCTGTACTGTAATTGGAATTAAATTTCTGTTGTACAGCGTAACATAAATAAATAAATAAATAAATGTCAATAACAGTTACCAACCACAACATTTCATATACAAATTATCCTAAATTGAGTCGGTTTAAAATATCGCAGATATTTTTTAATTTTAATTTATAAAAGACACAAAATAGAAAAAATATTATAAATAAGTCATTTTATAAGACTTTTATTACACAATGTTTGTTAAATACTGCCTAGTTCGAGACTTTGGTTAGGTTTACACAAATCAGTGAAGGGAAAGTCAAACTGAATGGTGTAGATAATCTTACAGTTTATTTATGATTGTTTCTGAAATAACTGATAGCAATGCATTTGCCATGAAACTTATTTCAACTTCATTTATATATGTTTCTAAATGATAAAGTAGATCATATATGTGACTACAATTATATGTGAGCTCCACTGTTTCACATTCACACTTTCTTATGTCTGACGACACAAAATTTTACAAAAATCATTACGGCGTAATGAATAACAATTAAGACTTTCTAGAACTGTACATTGTTTTCAATTTAGATGACGTTTCATAAAAAAAATACCCCCATTGGCTTAATATTTATGTACATATACTTCGTAACAGTAAGTTAGTATAATACGTCCAACGACCATTTGGAAAAATGACTTTTAAATCCCTCCATTCTCACTAATCGATGCTACTGTTAAATATGCTTTTTTCAGGCAAATGTATGCTCTACGTAGATTACAAAATATATCTAGAAAAGATGAAAATTGCTTGAAAACTATTCAAATACAGATAGAGTTTATGGAGCCTGGCGCGACTGTAGTTACTCAGTCAAATATTTATCCCGTGATGCTATTCTTGGCTTAACAACGTATGTACAATACTGAACTGTGTAACTGGTCATATTTTGAACTGAATGTAAGTTAAAGTTACAGGATAATATAAAAATTTAATTTAGAATTATTAACTGAGCTACTACTATAAATAAAATAAATAAATAAATATATCATCATGCATTTTACCCATTACTGAGTGTGGCACTCTATCATATCAGATTTAGGTAAGTGATATATTTCTTCGCGTGAAGTGCGGTTACCAGCCGCCAAAGATGGTAGTGGTGGAGGAGCCACATGGGTAGATTTAATTTGGTGAAAATTGTTTGTCGGCAGTGGGGATCGAACCAGGGATCTCAAGATCCACAGGCCGACTCGATAACAAATCTGTTCAAATGACTATTTAGTCATTTAATACCATCTAATAAATGAAAAATTTCTTGAAAACAGTTACGTAATATAAAAAATAAAAATAAATAAATATATCATCATGCCTTCTATTCATTACTGGGTGTAGTACTCTGCCTAAGCAGATCTCGGTAAGTGATATATTTCTTCGCGTGAAGTAAGGTTACCAGCCGTCAAATCACGGCCCTCAAAGATGTTAGTGGAGAGGGAGCCACAGGGGTAGATTTAATTGTTTGGCGGCTGTGGGGATTGAACCAAGGTTCTCAAGATCCACAGGCCCGACTCGATACCACTGAGCCACCTACCCCATAGATACTACTATCAGCTTATTTAACCTTTTTATTGTGGAATTTTCTCCTGGGAGCCTATTGCCACATATCAAAAACGAATTAATTTTAATCTGAATTTTCACTATTAGAATCAGAGTCTGACGAATTTAAATTAATAATAAATGGCTCCATAGATTCAATACTCACAGTGATAGATTTTCAATTGTTATAACAAGTTTGAAAAGTTTTAAATTATATTTGAATATAGTGTTTCATGAAAATCTTTTATAGGCTTCAAGTAAAGTACCACCTCCGGAGGTTATATAATGACCAAAAACGGAGCTGCACAACTAGATGTTATAACAGTCCTAAATACCAAATTTTAACTTTCTACGGCTTACCGTTTTTGAGTTATGCGAGATACATACGTACGTACAAACCTTAAAATACTTCCTTTACTTCGTACAAGGAAGTAATAAAAATATGGGTGGATATATCTACAGGAGAATTATAAATTATACGTTAATATAATCCTGTAACTCGTGCACAATAAGGCGAATGTTTTAACAATAAATACATATTTCACGTAACAGTAAAGTACACTCACATGTAAAATATGACAGGTAGAAAGATACTTACTATTCAAACTGAAATTTGACTGGGATTGCCAACTTGAAATTAAGCGCCAATTTTAAATTCAGAATTAATAGTTTCCTTGCATTTAACGAGTTAAATAAGTTCAGAAGCTTGAATTTTTTTGAAAGGCGACACTTCTCATTATTTACCTAGATTAATAATAGTATAGTCAGCGGAGCAGTTCAGTATTGTACATACGTTGCTAAGCCAAGAATAGCAATACGTGATAAATATTTTACTGGGTACCTAGGGTCGAACCAGACCCTATAAACTCTATCTGTATTTGAAAAGTTTTCAAGTAATTTTCATCTTTCCTACATATATTTTGTAATGGGGTAGGTGGCTCAGTGATATCGAGTCGGCCTGTGGACTTTGAGAACCCTGGTTTGATCCCCACAGTAGAGATGCGCATTTTATAAAAAAAATTAACCAGACCCGACCCGAACCCGATGAGTACCCAACCTGACCCGATGGATACCCGACCCGATGGATATCCAACCCGCCCAGACCCGATGGGTACCCAACCCGACCAGACCCGACCAGACCCGATGGATATCCAACCCGACCAGACCCGATGGGTACCCAGACCCGATGGATATCCAACCTGACCCGGCCCGATGGATATCCAACCCGACCCGACCGGATGGATATCCAATCTAACCCGATTATGTGTTTACTACTTGAACAGATATGTACCCAACTGATCCGAAAGTTAATTTTACAAGGAATATGTAGTATTTCATTAGATACAATAAAAAATCTGTTAATATTAACTGTGCAAAACAACTATTTACTTAAATCTACTTGTATACTTACGAGTAGTTCAAAATGATTTGTTATAAGTATAAATATTTGAGTGAATATTTTATATAAACAAATATATAATGTTTATAGTTGTTACACATTTTTGGTACAAATTGCGGTTTTGTAGCAAAGACTACACTAAAATTCAGTAAATATCAGTGGCGAACCGAGAAAATATATTTGGAGGGGGCTTGGATATTTGTAAAACGAGTAGATTTATATATATATATATATATATATATATATATATATATATATATATATATGTAGAAATTATTTAATTACATTTAAATAAATATGAAATATAAGTGAAGACCCCTCCCTTTGCGTGCGCCAGTGGCAAATATAAATACTAAAGCGGAATGACATAAAGTATACTAAAATCCATGATTAGATAATACGAATAAAAGCGGCAGTAGAATTATAAAAATATACAATTTCTGATACACTTGTTTTGTTATGCCATCTTTATCGTAGCATTGCTTTGATTTATGTTTACAAAGCATGAATGAGAGCGCAAGCACTGTTAGATTTTCACCTCTGCTCAATATTATAAACATACAGGGTGTTCAAAAAAGGGTAAAAACTAAGGCATATACATTTCAGTGTACTTATTCTCAGCAACATTTTTTTTTAAATTCGCTAAATTAAAGGCATGGTTCTTGAAGCGTATATTTCTGAGGCACTGGCCGACATGTAATTTTTAATAAAAATTATAATGAATTATTATTACATCTTTTACGTAGTAATATATTTACTTTTATTTTATTTATAATTCATAATCAGCACATTAAAATGTATTAGCCCTCAAAGTTTTTTATCGTTTTTTAACACCCCGTATATAATATGTATAAGCGACCAAGCGTTAATTATAAATTTTAAATAAATTCTAAATATACTTGTAATTGGGTAGGTGGTTTATAGTCCTGTAGAATTTAGAACCCGGATTTCATACCCACAGGCGACAAATAATTTTCACCACGTTAAAACTAGTCCTGAGACTTTCCCTCCACTAATATCTTTGGGAGTCGTGATTTGACGGCTGGTAATCGCACTTCACACGAAGAAATATATCACTTACCGAGATATGTAATGCGTAAAAAGCGTGATGATATATTTATTTATTTATTTTGCACTTGAATATTTCATATAAATATAAATTAAATTATGAACCTGACCCGACTTATCCGTCTACAACCAGACCCGATTTATCCGTATCCAACCCGCCCAGACCCGACCGGACTTATCCGTAATGAACCAGACCCGACTTACCCGCAATGAATCAGACCCGACTTACCCGTAATGAACCAGACCCGACTTACCCGTAATGAACCAGACCCGACTTACCCGTAAATGAACCAGACCCGAACCAGACCCGACATGAACAACTTACAACTGACCCGAAACCCGACTGCGGGTCGGGTCGGGTCTGGTCGGGTTTCGGGTTTCGGGTAAAAATGCGCATCTCTACCCCACAGTCGACAAATAATTAAATCTACCTCTGTGGCTCCCTCTTCAATAACAGCTTTAGGGGCCGTGATTTGACGGCTGGTATCCGCACTTCACGCGAAGAAATATATCACTTACCGACATCTGCTTCGGTTGAGTTCCACACCCAGTAATGGGTAAAAGGCGTGATGATATATTTATTTGATTATTTTGTAATCTACGTAGAGCATATATTTGTTATTAACAATAAAATCTATTGGTGCGAATGGAGGGATTTAAAATTCATTTTTCTACAACTGTCAAAAAATGTTGTTTTTTTTTCTCACTAATATCAATACGTGAAGTGCATGATTTTTTCATCATTTACATGACCATGACAACGCGTATTTTGCGCATTATTATGCACCCTAGTGCGCAAAATGAGTATTTCGCGCACGCACCCAAATTATTTGTTGTCAGGTTTCATTAGTTACAACACATCAATAGTATCAAATTCATATTATTGTTGATTGTTTTCCTTCAATTTATTTAAATAAATTAATACTTATTGTATTTTACTTTATTTCCAGTTGTAGAAAAAATGTTGATTGTATTTCGTGGGCAAAGCGGTCTCGACTAAAAGTAACATTGTCACGCGCAACAAAAAAACACCCATTTTGCGCAATTCATATAAAAATAACTATTTTTCAAATGCTTGTTGGACATAGTATATTACCATGTCCATCAGTACGGTGGTGTAGATAGCATAACGGAATTCGAATCCGGAGATCCCGAGTTTGAATCTCACTCAAGCTAAAACTTATATCAGCTATTACACTGCGGCTCGGTGAGGGCGGACCCTGTACTGTAATTGGGATTAAGTTCCTGTTGTACAGCGTAACATAAATGTTTAAATCTGGCCGGGCACTACAAAAACCTGTTTTCCCATGTTATCTCCCTATACCAACATTATCAAAGGACACCCATTTATAGATAATTTACCAACCACCACAAACAATAAATAACAATGTATTACTGTAGGCAGTATGTGGACCATGCTGAGTTCGTGGAGCAACGGCAGCACGTGGTCCGTGATGGGCGGCATGCTAGCCGCAGCCGTGCTCGTCGCAGTGATGGCCACGGTGCTTCTACTAGCGTCGCTGAAGCTGTACGCAGTGCTGTCGTGTGGTGTGTGTCGCTCGCGAGTCGACATGAACGGCAAGGTGGTGCTGGTGACGGGTGCCAGCTCTGGCATCGGCAAGGAGACGGCGCGGGACTTGGCTCGCCGTGGAGCTAGGATTGTTCTCGCTTGCCGCGATCTGGACAAGGCCAACAAGACGAAAGGTTAGTAATATTTGGTGAGCTTGGTTTAAGGTTTTGCAGGGCTTTTTCCTTCACTTGTAAATTGTTTCTACTTCATGGAATTACAAGTTTTTATCGATGTTGTGTTACAAATAATTACATTAAATTAAATTATTCAAGGATCCTAAATCCATATATTCTTTTCCAAAATTGAAACACAGGATCAACAAATTCCAAACAAATAATTACACTTTGTTTGACTGGTATTTGACATATGTTGGTTGTTTGGCAGTACGTAGTAGTATGTTATGCATCAAGGGAGGGAAACAAGCGATTATTCCCGCTCGAGCTGAAGTCGAGGTTTGACAACTTCACACAAGGGATAATCGCGCCCTCCCGTGAAGCATGTTATACTTTCCGTAACAAGTGCACAAAAATTACCGTCTTATCGGGACAAATATCAAATATGGGTTGCGTAACTAGTTACCTAGGAAACGCCGCAAACAGCTAATAATCGTAGTCTCTAGGGAGAGAAACATGCTACCTAGGGAGAGAAGCATAATGTTTCTCTCCCTAGGGGAGAAAAGCAGTATTTCTCTCACTAAAATTAGGGAATAAGAACGTGTTTCTTGTGTATGTGTTACGAAATAGCTATTTACATGGCCAGCGCAGTAAATTAATTTTTACGGGCGAGCTTCCATAATCCAGTGAGCCCAGTAAAAGATTCCGTGTACAAAGTTTTATTTGCACCTTCACAGCGTTTATTAGTTTTATAAAAAGATACATTACGCCTTTTATTCATTACTGGGTGTGGTGTTCTGCCGTATCAGATCTCGGTAAGTGATTACCAGCCGTCAAATCCCCCAAAGATGTTAGTGGAGAAGGAGCCACAGGGGTAGCTTTAACGTGGTGAAAATAATAATACTAATAATATAAATAAATATATCATCACGCCTTTTACTTATTACACTCTACCATAGCAGATCTCGGTAAGTGATATATTTGTTCGCGTGAAATGCGATTACCAGCCGTCAAATCACGGCCCTATAGATGTTAATGGAGGCGGAGTCACAGAGGTGATTTTTTAAAGTTGAAAATTGTTTTTCGGCTGTTGGAATCAAACCCAGGTTCTCAAATCTACAGGCCGACTCGATATTCCATTGAGCCACCTACTCAATAAAAATAATATTGATAATAATAAAATAACTTTATAATGTTATAAAATAATATAATAATAATAATAATAATATATAATGGGGTAGGTGGCTCAGTGGTATTGAGTCGGCCTGTGAATCTTGAGAACCCTGGTTCGATCCCCACAGCCGACAAACAATTTTCACCAATTTAAAATATACCCCTGTGGCTCTCCCTCCACTAATATTTTTAGGGGCCGTGATTTGACGGCTGGTAACCGCACTGCACGTGAAAAAATATATCATTTACCGAGATCTTCTTAGGCAGAGTGCTACACCCAGTAATGGGTAAAAGGCGTGATGATATATTTATTTTTCGTAATACATGTACAAGAAACACATTCTTATTCCCTAATTTTAGAGAGAGAAACACTCCTTTTGTCCCCTAGGTAAGATGTTTCTCTCCCTTTTTTTTTTTTCGGGAGGAGAGGGAATCTTCAAAAAGACACCCCAGTCGCCAGGTTACCGGGGTAGTGTGGGATTTCTACCCACTAAAACCTCTCCTCGTTAGACTCCAAGCCAATCACCGGAACCGCTTTTTCGCATTGCATCAGTGACTGGTTATTCCAGGCTTAATCGCCTTCTACTATCTCCTCTTGTAGAGTGGCTTGTCTACGTCGTTCTTCTTCTTCCTTCGTTGCCATAACTGTCCTTATAAAGGTATTTATCGTATCCCAGTCCTTTTCGTCTTGGAGCATAATGTCCACGAAGTCGATGTCTATCGTGCCACCCAGCTGCGCTTCTGCTGCCATCCTCATGTTTCTCTCCCTAGGTAGCATGTTTCTCTCCCTAGAGAGATTAGCTGTTTGCGGTGTTTCCTAGGTAACTAGTTACGCAACCCATATTTGACATTTGTCCCGATAAGACAGTAATTTTTTGTGTACTTGTTACGAAAAGTATAATATGCTTCACGGGAGGGCGCGATTATTGTGTGAAGTTGGCAAACCTCGACTTCAGCCCTCGCTTACGTCTCACGGGAATAATCGCTTGTTTCCCTCCCTTGATGCATAACATACTATTATTTATTTATGTTATAAAAACCAATTAAATAGTTTTTTTCTTATGTCAATTCACTTTCATTAAATCTACATTTAATTTTTTTATGAAAAAAAAACCAAAGAGCGCGGGGTCCGGGGAATGAACTTGCCCTGAACATGACACTTGCTTATAAAATGTAATTTTGTACGTATGTTACAGATGAATTAATAGCGGACACAGGTAACTCGGACATCGTGGTAGTGCAGCTGGATCTATGTTCACAGCGCTCGATCCGCGCATGCGCAGCTGAGGTGTTGCGCAGCGAGCGTGCTCTCCACGTGCTCATCCACAACGCAGGCACGGCGGAGGTGCGCACACATGTCACCGAGGACGGGCTCGAGGCTACCATGGCTACCAACTATTTCGGGCCTTTCTTGCTCACGCATCTGCTTATAGGTTAGTTATACTGTGTCTAACTGCAATTGTGTTAAATGAATTTTGAAACAAGCGCAGGAAATGCTGCCTTCATTTCTGTATAGATTCGTTGTTAGAGAAGTGGGCGTAAGTGAAGATTTACGAAACAGGTGTACAGGAGCAAATGGATGGATGTGAATGAAGGTTTGTTGCGTGATGATAGATTTTGGTTGTGAGGAAGGAAAGAGTTCGTATGAAGGAAGTGTTAATGTGGTCGAAACGAGTATCGTGTGTCAGGATGAGAATGTTGACGGGTTCGTGCTACCCCATTTAATGGGATATTATTAACTGCATCTAATGAGTGTTACTCAATTTTTTTCTGCAAGAGTAACAAGCAAACAAAAACAGTTCTTTATATAAAAAATTTGGGATTGAAAGTACTGTGGAAAACAACGAAATAAAATATTTTTTTCTATGATTTCAATGAAAAGTTGAAATTTCGCTCTAATTTTTCATCGTAAAGTTGGCGTTTTCTGTGAAACAGTCGAAAAATAACTGCAACAGCTACGCGCGAAAAGTATATTAAAAATGCACGTCTCCAATGGCAACGCGCGAAAAAAATTAGATGCACGCTTACTTCAATAGTTACCAGGGATACAAAAAAATAGAAACTTATTAAATTGATAGAACGAATTGTTTTTAGTACGTATACGATTTTTCATAATGCAATCGTAGATAAAATTATGTGTGTATCACGAGTATAAAGTGTCTTTATAACAATAAAGCACACTCGCATGTAAAATGTGACAGGTAGAAAGATACTTATTATTCAAACTGAAATTATCAACTTGAAATTACGCGGAAATTTTCAATTCAGAATTAATATTTTCCTTGTATTTAACTAGATAAATAAATTCAGAAGCTTGAAGTTCGTTGAAAAGTGACAGTTATCATTATTTACCTAGGTCAATAACGATCCATTACTGACCGTTACTAAGGAAATGGTAGAGCATAGCAATTTATGAAACTAGTAAGGAAAGGAAGGTTATTTCCTTATGCATGTGAAATTTGCAGAACGAGGCGTAACCGAGTTATGTAAACACATGCGTAAGGTAATAACCTATTTAATTACTAGTTTCATACAATATTTTTTCTACTTCCGTTCTAATAAATACGAAAGAGCGTTTTTGAAATTATGAAATTTTTACATATTAATGACAGTTATAAATTAAAAAAATAAAAGAATAACATATCAGAATTCGTCTACTAAGATATCTGAATTTTTTTGTGTTACTATGTTACCTCAATATTTCACTAGGTAAATAATGCAGTTCATTACCTAACTCAAATAAGTGAAATAAAACGTCTATTTCCTAACAGAAGTAGAAAAAAAATTACACAACTCAAAACGAAGTCAATAATGTCATGTTGCTAGGCTAGTAGTGAAAAATAGTTATTTGTGTATTAAAGAGTGTAAAGTAATACTTTGTTACTCGAGCACGGTAATTGCAGCGCGAGTCGAAAGCGAGAGCTGCAATAGTGCAAGAGGAACAAAGACACTTTACGCTCGTGATACACATATCATTTTTTCTACGATTGCATCTTAAAATTATTAAAAAAACTTATGCATACTGAAAATAAATTCGTTCTGTCAATTGGCAATATGACAAATTTCTGTTTTGTTTGTATCTCTGGTAATTATTGAAATTAGCGCTCATTTAACATCTTTTTCGCGCGTTGTCATTGGAGACGCGCAAAAGATATTTTTCGATTGTTCCACAGAAAACGTCAACTTTACGATGACAAACGAAAGCGTAATTGTCAACTTCTCATAGCAATCCTAGAAAAAAATGTTTTTAACAAAACATACCACGTCGATGTATTTCTTGTGTGTTACAGAGCTACTGAAGAAGACCGAAGGCGCACGTATCATAGTCGTAGCATCTGTGATGTACCGCGTAACCTCCTTGAACCTGGAGCGACTGAACCCGCTGGACAGCTACGTACCAGCCTGGCTCTACTTCGTGTCCAAGTACACCAACATCGTCTGGACGTTAGAGCTAGCGCGTCGTCTTCAAGGCACCGGCGTCACCGCCAACTGCTTGCACCCAGGCATGATCCGCACCGAGATCTATCGCCATGTTTGGGCTCCACTACGTTGGCCCATGTTGTTGGTTATATACGGCTTCTTCAAGACGCCGCAGCAAGGTGCGCAGACATCCATCCACTGTGCCGTGTCCGAACGACTCGCTGGTGTCACGGGCAAGTACTTCTCGGACTGCCAGGAAGCAAGGCTTACACGCGCTGCTCGCTGCCCTGACAAGGCTAAGAAGCTCTGGGAGCTTTCGGAGAAGTTTGTTAACTTGCAGGACACTGACCCCAAGATATAATAACTTTTAAGCTGGGGTTATATACTGGGTGTGTGGATTGCTTCTCAAATTATACAATGCTGCATTTAAATCAATATATACTAGTAATATATTGCTGATGCTCTATACCAGCAATGTTATCTAAACGAAAAAGGAAAGAGAGTGAGATATATGCTATCTTACCTTTGTCCATACTTGCTTCAAAATGCGAATGACCGTAATACTGGAATACTATTGACTAATAACGAAGTGGGAGAGACATTGCAAATATGGCGAGCTCTCTTCGTCACCACTTGTGTGAATTTGAATTAGTCTGTTTGCTACATTTGTTTGTGTAAACCCTATCTTCTTCGTTATTATTATGCCAGTCAGTTGTTGTTCGTGTTTTTCAAAATCTCCTCAAGTTAGTTTAGATATTTAAATGATTTAATAATCTGAATGTTAAATATTTTTATTTATATGTTTTCCTAAAAACAAAGCAATATGTAACTTATGGAAAAAATATGAATCAATAATTTAATATGTACTGCTATATTAGTCGATATGACCTTCAATTGATAAAATATAAAATTTGCAACAAATTTAAAATATGGCGCTAGATTTGAACATGCTAGAAATTGACGTCAGCCAATCGTACTCCAGTATTACGGGCATGCGCATTTTGAAGCAAGTATGGAAAAAAGATAAAATAACATATATCTCACTCTCTTTCCCTGTTCGCTTTTGGATCCAGTGTCAGCAATATATTACTAATAGATATATGCATTTAATTTGCTATGTTTTGTAACGGCAGAAAATGTGTAAATTTACAAAATTACAATTTAATATTATATTAACCACGAAATTAAAACAAATAAATAACATTTTATAGTTAGTGACGACGTATTGAAAATAAATTCGGTTTATCAATAATAGAAGTTTCTGTTTCGAATGTATTTCTGATAACTGAAATAAACGCGCATTTAATCTCTTTTATTTCCACCTTTTATGTAAATGGCACATTATAGGTTAAATTTACCCCTGACTCCCTCAACTAATATCTTTGGGGCCGTGATTTGACGGCTGGTAATCGCACTTCAGCGAAAAAATATATCACTTACCCATATCTGCTATGGGAGAGTGCCACACCCAATAATGGGTAAAAGGCGTAATGATATATTTATATTATATTTAAGTAAATTAATAATTACAGCGCGTAGCCCTGCAAAATTTATCAAATTACAAATTACGTAAAAAGTCAGGAAAGCGTTGAATTACAGGATGAGTAGATAATTAAAACAGCTTACGAATCCTGTACGACGCTTTACTGACGTATATTATTTTACCTGAAATTTATAAACCACTAATTCATATTAACTATTAACACATTCATGTTTTACATTAAAAAAATAACTGTCAAAATATTTGGTAGAAAAACTTAATAAACTTGTACAATTAAATTGTAATTTTGTTAATTTTCATATTTAATTTCTGTCGTTACAAAACATAAGAAATTAAATTAGTTGATTGATTTAGATGTAGAATTTTAAGTTTTACAACTATTATTAGAAGTTTTTTTGTCTAAAATAATTTGTAAAATGTGGGCGTCAGCCATCTTGGTAATTGTTAGTTTTTAACATCACTTTATGCAACCGAGCATTTTATTATTTCTTTCAAGGTGGGGTCATTAAAGTAAATATGAAAAAATATAGTATTTATTTATTTATTTGCATATCTCTGAAATAAATGACAAATACATTGTTATATTAACAATATTTGTAAGATCTGAAAAAGGAAAACATAATTGTTGTGCTATTACATTAGGAAATTTATGAAAAAGAACATATTTTTATATTAATTATAGTTATATTTAATGTTTAACTTAAATAGAGTTGTATATGCTTTTTATTGTATTCATATATTGTATGGTGTTTGTCTAATGTTTCGAATGATTTTAATGTCATTTTGTTTTGTATGAGAATGAAAATAAACTTACATTTTCAGATATTTATTTATATTCTGTGCGTCCTGAATTTACTACTAGTAAATACAAAATAAAAGAAAGAATTACAAGTGACAGTAATGGTAAGTTTATGAAGACAAATTGAAAGTGTTTCTTTGTCTCAAGTTTGACTTATTGTGATCTTAGCAGTTGAATAACTCAATAGTCTGTCGGTAATATCGTAATTATGTGTTGTGGCATCAGTTGCATTTTTTCACCAACAACTCATTTCACTGGTTATCAAAATGAGATGAGATTAAAGTGAAGCTGAGTTAGTTGATTTGTAAATAAAACGCACACAGAGAACGCTATACATACAGGTGAGTCTGGGAAGACGAACCCCCCATTAACCTTTTTATTATAAGAAATAGAAAAATGTTCTTCATATGGAAGTTTTAGTATATTAAATATACTATTCTATAACACATATAGAAATTTTTTATAAAGTCAGGTTTACATGATACGACTATCAACTTTTATTTTTCAAATAGGAACCTAGAATTATTTTATGAAAATAACAACCGCCATGTTTTTCTCTTTTCAACGATGTATTACTTGCCATAAATGTATATGAAAAAAATCTGAGATAAATAAGATAATTGAGAAATGTCAGAAATAATTTTTATTCAACTATTCTAGGTGGCTATACGAAATTAAACAAAATGTAACAAGGTAAAATGAATGACAAAACACGTGAAACAAGTAACAAATAAATATCTGCATTGTTGTCATTAATTTTATATTGTTATATTTTGTTTAATTTCTCATAGCCATCTAGAATAGTTGAATATAAATAATCTCTGACATTTCTCAATTATCTTATTTATCTCGATTTTTTTCATATACATTTATGTCAGGTAATACATCGTTGAAAAAAAATTTCGGTTTTTTTTTAAAATAAAATAATTCTAAGTTCCCATTTGAAAAATAAAAGTTGATACTCGTATCTTGTAAATACACTGGCAAGTTAAATATAAGTCTCATTCGTTAAAAAAAATAATTAATTATCAGTTCTAACATTGATAATTACATTGTTTGACATGCAAGGTTATTTATATAATGGTGTCCTGTATTTATAATTAATTTTAATTATTTACGATAATTATTATTAAACAGCGGATTATTGAAGAAAAATGCTTAAATATATGTTTGAAAAAAAGCGTTAACATATGGGAAAAATAGTATATTTAAGAACGTGTTTTATAAGATGTTTTTTTTGCACGCGTCCAAGTTTATGAAATAAGCCTATGGATCTTGAGAACCCTGGTTCGATCCCCACAGCCGACAAACAATTTTCACCAATTTAAATCTACCCCTGTGGCTCCCCCAACACTAATATCTTTGGGGGCCGTAATTTGACGGCTGGTAACCGCACTTCACGCGAAAAAATATATCAAGTGCGATAAAAGTGGTATAAAATGAGTTATTTATAAACATTTTTCTATTTTGCTTGTTTTTTTACATTGAAATTAAAATAAAATCTGTGATATTTCAAAACCGATTCAAATTAGGGCAATTTGTATATGAAATTTTGTGGTTGGTAACTGTTATTGACATATATGCAATTGTTTAGATTTTGAGGTTATATTGAAATTGAGATGTTACTTGCACGTAACTAAAAGAATGATAAATATATTTGTAGTTAAGTGAAAAAAAAATTATAATAAGAAAAGAAACATTAATGATATTTACAATTATTTAAAATTAAAACATAATTAAACACAATGGCTGGTAGCACAAGCTCTGTTTTTGGGTGATCTAAGATCACGGTTTTAACATGTTAGACATAGCTATAACACTCAAATATACTGCTTTTAAAACATGCTAAAACATAGCTTGTGCTACCAGCCAATGATTTAAAAGAAATTTTAATTTATTTAAAAGAATTGAAGTTCATATCTTTACCATACGTTGGTACCTACTGGTTTTGAAAACGATTACAATTGTAACCGACTCTCACTCCATTTTGTTTCGCGTTGTCGTTTGTCAATTTTGTTGTTATTTGTGTGTTATATATTTGATAAATAATGATTTATTATACATTTATGCAACAATCATTGGTCTGAATTTGTTTGTGTATCCTATAAACGCAGCAATTTTTGACGTCGTTATTCTAGTTACAAATTTTGATGAAGTCTCCTGCTTAATTTTTTTTGTATAGGTTCAGTATGTCATCTGCTACTACCAACCGTCTAAAACAAAATGTTGCGTATCGTAAAGAATGCACTTTCGATACGCAACTGGGTAGGTGGCTCAGTGGTATCGAGAACTCGGGTTCGATCCCCACAGGCGACAAACAATTTTCACCACATGAGAACTTTGGGGGCCGTGATTTGACGCCTGGTAATTGCACTTCAAAAAATATATTACTTACCGAAATATGTCTACGGCAGAGTGCCACACCCAGTAATGGATAAAAGGCGTGATGATATATTTATTTATTTATTTTATATATTTATTATGGGGTAGGTGGCTCAGTGGTATCGAGTCGGCCTGTGGATCTTGAGAACCCTGGTTCGATCCCCACAGCCGACAAACAATTCTCACCAAACATAAATCTACCCCTGTGGCTCCTCCTCCACTAACATCTTTAGAAGTCGATATTTGACGGCTGGTAACTGCACTTCACGCGAAGAAATATATTACTTACAGAAATCTGATACGGCAGAGTGCCACGCCCAGTAATAGATAAAAGGCGTGATGATATATTAATTTATTTAATATATTTGTTACATTTTTTTGGACTTCTCCCCACAACAAAATCCAGTGTGCGCCACTGGGATGGCAAAGCTATATTTGACATATAAGCATAATTATACATCGTCAAACGTACAAACAGGTTTTGGAGTAAATTGTAATGTTAATTGAAACAAACAAAATACCATTCACATTATAGTGAAATATCAGTTCAGTCCCACGACATCTGCACACTGAAGATTAGAGAATAATAGAACATAGTAACTTAACATAATATCGTACAATTTAAATATTATTCACATGTTAGGAACATCAAAATATATTTGATTATGTAAATTTATGTAAAGACTGTCAGTTATACAAATTTGTATGCTAATGGTTACGTCAACATCTGCTGAACAAATGCAAAACAGAAAGTTATTGCCAAGCAGTGTGATTCTGTTTTAAATCATTCATTTAAAACTGTTTTGTTTGTATTTTGTATTAATTTAATTATATTTCTGGTGCAGAACAAACAAGTGTCTTAATATAAATTCAGTTGTTTAAAAAACATTTTTTCGTAACACATGGACAGGAAACACGTTCTTATTCCCTAATTTTAGAGAGAGAAATACTGCTTTTCTTCCCTAGGAAGAGAAACATTATGTTTCTCTCCGTAGGTAGGATGTTTCTCTCTATAGGTAGAATGTTTTTCTCCCTAGAGAGATGTTTCTCTCCCTAGAGACTACGATTATTAGCTGTTTGCGGCGTTTCCTAGGTAACTAATTTGTCAGTAATTTTTTGTCCCTTGTTACGAAAGGTATAATATGCTTCACGGGAGGGCGCGATTATCCCTTGTGTGAAGTTGGCAACTTCACACGCGGGAATAATCGCTTGTTTCCCTCCCTTGATGCATAACATACTATTCTACAACAGTCAAACAATGTTCATTTATTTTTCACTAATATCAATACGCGAAGTACGTGATTTTTTCATCATTTACATTACCATGACAATGCTTATTTTGCGCAATATTTTGCACCCTAGTGCGCAAAACGAATCTTTTGCGCATTGCTTCGTATTCTAGTGCGCAAAATGAGTATCTCGCGCACGCTCCTACATTATTTGTTGTCAGGTTTCATTTGTTACAACACATCAATAGTATCAAATTCATATTATTGTTGATTGTTGTCCTTCAATTTACTTAAATCAATCAATAATTATTGTATTATTCTTTATTTACAGTTGTAGAAAAAATATTGTTTGTATTTCGCAACAAAAAAACACTCATTTTGCACACTTAATACAAAAATAACTATTTTAAGGTTTTTTGTAAAACAGACAAAATAATGTTCAATATTTATTCAGTAAATTAATTAATATGAAACAAAACCCAATATCCATTCAATCATAAAAAAATATAAATAAAATAAATCATACATTCTTATGAACAAATGTCACTCTCATTTATCTTTCTATGATTCGTTAGTTGTGTCACAGTTATAATATTTCAACAAAAAAAGCAATTTTCCTGGCTTTTCAACCCCTAACTTATTTGTTAATTTGGCCACCCAAGTTGTACACACGTATAGTCGAGCATATAGTTTCAGAAATTCGTGGCAAAATTTGTAATGTGCAATCATCATCGACACTACATAGTTTTTCAAGGAATTTTTCATATAAATAGTTAAACACTAATAACTTTTATTCAATTTTGCATAGTTTTTCAAGGAATTTTTCATATAAATAGTTAAACACTAATAACTTTTATTCAATTTTGCCTTATAAACACATGTTTAATTACTTGGATACAGGCCATTTGAAAATTTTATTTCGCTAGCGGTTTAAAATGTTTATTTCACTAGCGGTTTAAAAATGTCAAATATATGTCAATTAAAATAAATCAAAAATTTATTATATAATTATACATACGAAAGTTTACACTTCTCGTAGCACTAATTCGTTGTTCACGACTTTATACAACTATTTATTCAATTTTGCCTTAATAAACTTCTACAATTTGAGTGTAGGATTTTTTTATATGAAGTCAAAATCTTGAAATGTCACTAATCGCTGATTGTGAGTTTTGTTGTTACGTTGCCATGGGTTGAATTGTTTACAAGAAAAGAAAATTGGAACAACCCATGGCAACGTAACAACAAAACTCACAATCAGCGACTAGATATTCGTAAGCGACTAGGGACATTTCAAGATTTTGACTTCATATAAAAAAATCCTAGACTCAAATTGGAGAAGTTTATTAAGGCAAAATTGAATAAATAGTTGTATTACACTCGCGGTTAAAATGTATGTTCAACTCGCGGTATTAACGCTTAAACTTACCGCTCACAAAACATACATTTATACCGCTTGTATAATAAATAACTATTACTTCATTTGGTTATATAATTTAAAAGAATAAATAAATAAAAAAATCATGATTAATAAAAAATGTATAATTTTAATTTTTTTTTAAATCATGATTTTACCAAGTCTGTTGCCAAGTTATCGTCTAGTGATGGTCCAAATTGTTTTGAAATGCTTCTACCTGTAGAATTATATTAATTATATTTGACACTGACAAGTAATGTTAAAAATAAAACGAAAATACCGGCTTATAAGGTTATAAATTACATTAATAGGATGGAGAATATTAATAATAATAATATTGAATTGAAAGTGTAAAGAAAGTAATAACAAAATTTTAAAGAATGTTTGTTAAATACATCAAAATAGTATCTAGGGACATAAATAAATAAATATATCATCACGCCTTTTACCCATTACTGGTTGTGGCACTCTGTCGTAGCAGATTTCGGTAAGTGATATATTTCTTCGCGTGAAGTGTAGTTACCTGCCGTCAAATCACGGCCTCCAAAGATGTTAGTGTTGGGAGAGTCACAGGGGTAGACCTATGGCACACTAGTCGAAGCTCATCGATGAAACAACAGAACGCACCCGTCATTGACGAAAAATAAAAGCTTCTAAAGTTGACAAAAAAACCTAAAATGCAAAAATACGCTAACGTGAAATGAGACTCAAAAGATACGAGTGAGATGAGATACGTTTGTTTCATCGATGATGGGTGCGTTCTGTTGTTTCACCGAAGACCAGTGTGCTATAGACATTATTAGTTATTTACATACCAAGTGCGGGAACGACTGGTTCCCGGATGTTAAAACGAATACGGGAACCTAGTTCACGCGAGAGTTTTGTACAATATTTTTTTGTACAAAAAGTGTAAAACTATATAATCATCATCATGTGCAAGTACTTCAACAGAAACTGCTGCTGCTGATATAAATGTTCATGTGCCGCCGCCAGCTTTACAATCCATTCAAAGAAACGAAGTTGTGCCAGGAGTTAGTATTTCAAATTGCCAAAGTTGTACTATAAATATAAACATTCCGCAAAACAATAATATACCATATACACATAACACTGCTTTGTAACCATTTTATAACTAATTTCACAGTAATGTCAAATTTCAATTGATTTCATTTTAATGTAATGAAAATAAAGAGTGTTATTTTATTTTCTAATTTCATTTGTAGCATACAGTAAATTTAATAAACTTGTTTAATTTCGTATCTATGTTGTTACAATTTACCTTACGTTTGTAGGTTATATGTTTCCACTGCTGTCGGGTGCTGTTATTTTGTTGCCAACATTGTGAACCAAATGCACTAAATTTATCATTTTAAAATGAAATTTCATTCAATATTCTATCATTTTCTTTTATTATTATTACGCAACAGGGTGTTTGAGATACTATACTTTTTTATTATAAATATAGTTTTTTTAATAAGTGCTTTAGAAATTGGAGTGTTTTGTCCAAAATTTCCCGAACGAGTGCGGGAAATTACTTAACTCGTATCCTTGTTTACGAATGTCCTAATGTTGCCAACATAACAAAATCTGTAATATTTAATATACTCTTCGATCAGTGTGCCATAAGCATTAAAGTAATTAAATTCTGGATCGAGGGCTTAAATCTTCAAAAATAGAATTAAGTCCTTTGCCCCGGGCTTAATTCAATTGAAACGGACTTTAATAAAATCGGCCTAGAAGATGATCATTGCAACATTGCATGTGTTTTTAATAACAACAAAGACAAAATTAATTGTCATCCATACACTTGGTGAAACTAGGTTTAATAAAAAATATTAAATAAACACTTTTGTGAGACTTTGCCAAGTGTTTATTTTATATTTTATTGTGTTTTTCATGTTTAGAATCATAAGGCTCGCTGGTTAATCGCGCAGTTTGTTTAAAGTAGAATTTGAATATTGATTTAATTCATCATTTCAAAAAACTTAAGAACCGATATGACATACTGTTGACAAATTATATAAAAAATAAGAAAGGAAATACAAAACTTATGAATGAGTATTAAATAAAAATTAAGTTTATTATCGATATTACCTTAATTACAATATATCATGGATGTACTGAACAACTTGACTGATTTGTATAAAAAAAATCTGATGTGGACACCACATGACTTCCTTGTACGCGAATTATAATTTTCGATTTGTATTTAAGAAAAAAAATACAAATTCTTTCGTTTTGAAAATTATATTTTATTTATTTAGAATCTAATTACAACTGACGTGAATACGTTCAGCAACAGTACAAGAGTGTTCTAATCTAGTTTTTTCAAGCTTATATATCATTCTCTTATCATAACATAGTTCAAAGAAGTATGAGTCGGACAATGGAACCATTGTCTAATATAATAAAACACTTCGTCATCAAAATACAGATATCATAATCAAAATACAGATATCATAATTAAAATACAGATATCATAATTCCTCCCCTTCAAGTTTTTTATTATATTACTCGAGAGGGTGAGTCTTTATTAATTCTAAATCTTTTAAAGCAATTAATTTCAGTTTTCTTTCTTTTATATACTTATAAATCTTAAAACATATATAACTAATTATCATTATACTTATAAAGGAATATATAATAAAAAGATGATGATCGTTATTCTTTAAATTTAAATTTTGTATTTCTTCCAAATGATATTCAGTATTATTTACTTTATGCAATTCGATTAATTGTCTGCTTTTAACGTTTAACCCATTTATTTTATCAATTTTTCCTTCATAGATTAATTCTTTATAATTTTGTTCTATCTTTTCAAAATGATAATTATTTAATGTGCATTGTTGATCATTATTAAATTTGTAAATTCCTATTATCTTTTTGTGAATTTCATTACTTTTACAATAAATTATGAAATTTTGTAAAATTGGGCTTATTATAATGATTTCATTTGTATTTGGTATTTGTTCGATATTATTTTCATTATCCATTAACAAGTAAGAACAATCATCATTTTTATATCTTATTGTTAAATCATTAATACATTTCTTTATTTCTACATTATCAGTTTTACAATAATAATTCTTATTTCTAACACAGTTATTAACAATAATATTCTTATTCATTTTATTAATATACAATATATTGGGTTCATCAAGGATATACATTTTTGTGTTATTCATAAAAGGTATTGACGTAAATTGATATAAAGGGTATACGGTGGTGCTCATAATAGGGATCTCGATAATATAGTAGATCATTTGTCCATCGTATTGACAGTGAGTTGTTATAAGTGACATAATTTCAAAGATATTTTGATTTTTGATAAAGTTCTGGAGTCTATTCATGGAAATTATAGTTGAATGTAATTTATTTAAGGAACAGAACGTAAGACTAGTTTCAATTTGTATAGCAAAATTTTGGATATTGTTCAGAATATTTATTATTAACTGGATTTTTCCTTCAGATTCTATTTTTGTTTCCCAAAGTTTATTTTTCTTCAAAATTTCTTTTATAAAGGTTAGTTCCTTTTTCATTTCTTTTTCGTTTATTTTAATATTTTCTAATTGTATATTAAATTGTTCCGTTACTTCTTTTAAGTTTTTAAATAATTTATTCTCATTATTACTTAAAATTTTTTCGTTCTTTTTTATAGTCTCAAATAATTTATCATATCGTTCACCATCTGAACTGTCCAAGTTACCGGAAATTGATTTTATAACACTTCCTAAACCGTTTATTAAGCCTCTTTTCCTTCTTTTGTTAAGTTTTAATTTGTTTAATTGTTCTTGTGTATTTTCAAAGGTGGAATTTAGTAATTGTATATAATTTGGGTTTATGTGTTGAACTGTGTGTATTTCGGTTAGGAGTTCGTTAATTATAGTTTCTATTCTATTAAAGTTTTCGTATAAAGGTGTTACGTTATAGTAAAAGTATGTATGTAATTTTTCCTGTTCAATGTGTGTCGATCCTAGGTTTGTCAGATGATATCCGTTGCCGTGTGTTATGTCTGTCAATTGTTGACCCTGCGCACTGGGAACAGAGATAAAGTTATAATTTTATTCTGTTGATACGTATGTTTCTAATTTTCTTTAAGGTTTTACTACGTTGTTTATATGGTTTCTCGACTTTTACAATACCTAATTTTGGGTTATATGCTATGACTTTGCTTTTTATATACATTGGTTTTTTAAATTTTTGTATTCTCCTTACTTCTTCTTTTACGTATACGTCCTTTGGTAATGCTAACGGGTTTATGTTCTCTTGGTGACGTTTCTCTTTTTCTTGTTGTATCTTATTATTTATTATTTTGTATAATTCTTTTTGTTCTTTCAGATGTTGTTGTATCATTTCAGAGTTAGTTCGTATTTCTTTGGGGTATTTATACTCATGTGTCTCTCCAAATATTATTTCTGTTGGAGTTTTTTCGGTTATGGTGTGTTTTGAGTTATTGTAACTAAGTATGCATTTCTTTATTTTTTCATTTTGATTAAGATGTTTGAATTCTTCGTTATTTTGAATTAGTCTAAGGTGTTCTATTAATGTCGAATGAAATCTTTCGACCGCGTTACTCTTTGGATTGTTAATACAAATATAATGGGGTTTTACATTTAATGTTTTTAAATAATCTTTTAGTAATTCGTTGTTAAATTCTAGTCCAATATCCATAATGATTAATTTTGGTAGGGTATATGTCTCGAAATATTCTTTTAATGCTTTTAATACGTTTACTGAATCAACATTTATTGCTTTTATTTGTCCGAATTTGGAAAATTGGTCAAATATTGTGAGGTATTTTTGAGTATTTAATGATAGTATGTCTATGTTAATTGTCTCGAAAGGTCTTGTCGGAGTTATAGTTAAATTTTCATGAATTTTTATAGGTTTTCTATCGTATTTATTTTCTTTACATATTTTACAATTATTAATAAAATTTTGGATAGTTTGTACCATTTTTGGCCAGTAGTATTTCTTCTTCAGGTATCTGATTGTTTCCAATATTCCCCTGTGGTTTCTAAATCCGTTATGATCGTCAGCTACAATTTGTTTTTGTTCATCTATTGTAAAGATATCTTGTACAAATTTATTTACTCCGATTAATTTTAAAGAATTTGGTTCGAAATTTTTCTGTAGTTCTTGAGATATTACTTTATCCAGTTCGTCATTAAATATAGCCAGATATCTAACTTTAGGTACTAAATAGTCTTTCAGAAAATTATTTATTTCGTTTTTTAGATTATTCTTTGAGAAGGTTATATGAATTCTTTGTTTAGGTTGTACTGTTTCGAAAGGTAGTTTTTCTATTTTTAATTTTGAATATTCTCCTAATTTGAATATAATTTGGTTATCGGCAATATTCAGTCTATCTTCTTTATATTTTATACCGTTTACGATGTTTTCTGGGGAACTATGTATTGTTGCGTTTGTGTCGTCGCTGGTAAGGAAGTTTTGTGGTAATGAATAGATATTCACGAGGATATTAGTTTCCGTGAAGGTTAATTTTAAATATTTTATTAAGTCTTTATAGTCCATTTGGTCTAAGCCGCAGGCAAGTTTTGGGATATTAATTTCATACAATTCATTTTTGATGCAGTAATCTCGAAGTTCCATTAATGCCTTTTTAAAGTTTTTTACAGATGGTAAGTCGTTGCATTTCTGCTTAGTAACTAAGTGTAATATAGTTTTGCCGTTTATAATTTGTGGTATTAGTTGAGAATTTTGATCTATATAATTTTGACAATATTTTTTACTATTATATGTTTGGTTTACTTGGAGTGCGAGTCCTTGACTCATAGCATAATCTCGTGATATGCAGTGTGAAAATATTGTTGTTTCAGTTACGTCTCCTATTTTTTCTACGATTTTAAATGGATTTCTTTGTCTACTAAGAAAGTCTGCAATTTTATTAGTTTTTCCCATGATGTGTTCAATTTCGAAATTGTACTCTCCGAGTTCGATCTTCCAACGCATTAATTTTTGATTACCGTTTTTCATATTAAATAACCATACTAAAGGTCTATGGTCGGTTTTTATTCTGAATTTTTGTCCGTAAAGGTAAGGTTTAAAGTTGTTTATTGACCAGACGATACTTTTTAATTCTTTCTCTATAGTAGAGTAGTTTTGTTCGGCGGAGTTAAATGTTTTTGAGGCGTATGCTATAGGTTTTTCTTGGTTTTCTTGTACTTGTGACAAAACGGCTCCCATGGCGAAGTCTGAGGCGTCTGTAGTTAGTATAAATGGTTTAGAGAAATCTGGTGATATCAATATAGGTGGGTTTGATATTAATTGTTTCACGTGTTTAAAGGCTTTCTGATATTCTTCATTTTCTATTTCTATGTGTGAACCCTTTTTTAAGCTATTTGTGAAAGGTTTTATTATTTTCGCGAGATTTGGAATAAATCTTCGGTACCAAGAAAGTTTTCCTAGGAAACTTTTAATTTCTTTACTAGTTTTTGGGATGGTGATTTGATTTATTGCTTCTATTTTCTTTTGATTGGGTTTTAAACCTTCGGATGATATTACGAATCCTAAGTATTCGACTTCGTTTTGAAAAAATTCAGATTTATCAATTTGGACTTTAAGGTTTGCTTTTCTAAGTGCTTCGAATATTTTTGTGATATTTTCTATATGTTCTTGTTCAGTATATCCGAAAATGATTATGTCGTCCATGTAGACGAGACATATTTTATTTATATATTCTTTTAATATTTCGTTCATCATTCGTTGGAATGATGCCGGTGCATTTACTAAGCCGAAAGGCATCCTAGTGTATTCATAATGTCCAGATGGTGTGGAGAAAGCCGTTTTTTCCCTGTCCGATCTTTCCAAGGGTATTTGGTGAAAACCTGAGTGGAGATCTAAAGTCGTGAAGTATTTTGGTTTTCCTATTCTATCCAATAAGTCGTCTATATTAGGAAGAGGGAATTTATCTTCTCTGGTTTTTTGGTTTAATTTTCGGAAGTCTATTACCAATCTAGTTTTCCGTTTCCCTGACGCATCTATTTTTTTTGGTACTATCCAAATAGGTGAGTTGTATGGTGATTTAGATTTTTGAATGATCTGTGCTTTTAATAAGTTTTTAATGTGTTCTTCTATATCTTCGTCATAACATTGGGGTAGTCTGTAGTTTTTTGTATATATGGGTGTTTCGTCTGTGGTGTGAATTTTGTGTGTGGTGACGTTAGTGGCGGAGAGTTGTTCTCCTTCTTTGGGGAACAAGTCCTCGTATTGTTTTAGTAATTTAGCAATTTTTAGTTTTTTATTAATATCTAGATTTTGATCTCTAAATTGTATGTAGTTTAGTTTATTATTGAGTTTATTTTGTGTTGTAAATTTCATCTTTCTGTTTTCAAAATAGATTTCATTTGTTTTAAAATTTAGTGTTATATTTAGTTCTTTTAATATATCCATACCGAATAATAGATTGCATAAATAATGAAAGTCTGTAATATAAAACTTAAATAATTTTTTATTTATCTTTAGATTAACTGAATTTGTAAGTGTTTTCTTTCCATTTGCTGTGTGAAAGGTAATTTTATCTTGATTGTTAATTTTCAGATTTCTTGATTTTGCGTAATCGGGTGATATGAAATTTATGTTTGATCCAGAGTCAATTAGAATAATGGAGTCGTGATCGTGTAATATCGGGATCGAATTTTGATAATTAGCCATTACGTATCTTCGTTTTCGACCAATGTGTCTTGAAAATCCTCGAAGGCGAATTCTGTTTCGTCTTCTTGTTGTTCATTATATTCGTTATTTGGTTCATTAGTGGTTGTTACGTCGTTTTCGATGTCTGTTTGGTAATTCTGTCTTGGTATGATTGTCTGTGTTGACATTGGGCCGGTCTGTCTAGTTTGTGTGGACATTGGGTGAGGTGTAAATGTCCTTCTTGTGTTTATGTCATTTACTATGTTTTGTCTGCCGAAGTTATTCCTACCGTGTGGTTGAAAGTGTCTTTGAATCGTGACTGGTTTTGAAGGAAACATTTGTGCCGGGAATTTCTGTGGTGGTGTATTCTTCTGTATGTTATTATGTGTTGTTTTTACTTGGTTTTCAAATCTCCTTAGGGGAGATTGATGTTGGGCGTAATTAAAATCGTTTACTAATAGCTGCTCACATTCTTCAAGAGATTTAGGATTTTTGACCGTGAAGGATCCTCGAATGAGATGAGGTAAACAATTTATGAAGTGAGATACTACGATTTTCTGATTTTCCGCGATAATTGCGTTTTTTGTTACTAATTGATGTTGTGTTAGCATGATTTTGTTCTTATATTTATTAAAATTATTAGTGATGTCTTTGAGAAACAAATCGGAATTGTTATTTTTGGTATTGTATATGATTTTTAATAATAAAGTTTCGGCTGTTGTTTTGTCTTCGAAATTTAGTTGTAAGAATGATTTTAATGTTGGCCAATCAGCAAATGAATTCTCTGAGAGATATGTTTTTGCAGGTCCCTTTAATTTATTTTTTATTAATTGAAATAAAAATATTCTTTGAACGTTTGTCAATACAATTCCTGCAAAACATAATATAAATTCGTCTACAGTATTTATAAAATATGGTAGATCTTTAATATTACCGTCGTATTCAGGGATACCTTTAGAGAGCATTTGAATTTCGTTGTTTGTGGTTGTGGCCATTTTTGAGTTGAGTTGTAATTTACTGGGCGTTAATATTAAATTTCTTATAACACTAGGTGTTTGGTTTGTTTCTGAATCAGAATCTGATGGGTTTGATTCTGGTTCACTATCGCTATTGTACATATGATTTGTAATGTGTGTGGAACTGTGCCGGTTCCTCGGTGTCTTTATTACTAGTTATTACTAGAGACACCCCTTTTGTGTAATATATTTAGGTTTATAATTTGTGTTATGCCTTGTGCTGGGGCTCGTTTTGATTCTTAAAAGCGTTAGCCTTTCCTCAAAACCCTTTAGTGTATTTTGTTACATATATTTTACTTACAGTTGAAGTAAAAGGATGATTAACAAGATAATCATGTTTGTTGAGAATCAGCTAGAGATTTTCTTCTGGTTTTCTCTGGTAATCGGGATCAGCGAAGTTGTGTTGTCCTGGTTTCCCGGAGAGGTGGAGTCAGCGAATGTGTGTTGTCCTGGTCCTCCTTGACTGCTTGCCTGGATGATGGTTAGAGATGGGTTGTTCAACCTCTGATGGGCCACTGTTTAGGCCTGAGCTGGTGTTTCGCTCATAGATTCTTGTTCGGATGCCAAATAAATCGATGGAGATCGAGAGATTTATTTATTTTGCTTAAAACTCTTTTGGCATCCTACCGACTGCGCCAATTATAATTTTCGATTTGTATTTAAGAAAAAAAATACAAATTCTTTCGTTTTGAAAATTATATTTTATTTATTTAGAATCTAATTACAACTGACGTGAATACGTTCAGCAACAGTACAAGAGTGTTCTAATCTAGTTTTTTCAAGCTTATATATCATTCTCTTATCATAACATAGTTCAAAGAAGTATGAGTCAGACAATGGAACCATTGTCTAATATAATAAAACACTTCGTCATCAAAATACAGATATCATAATCAAAATACAGATATCATAATTAAAATACAGATATCATAATTCGCGTATTAAACTATAGATATATTTGTAATTACACATATCTGACATTAAATTTTTAATTTTTTTCTTATTTTATTATCCATAGCAAACTTAATTAAAAAAAAACAAAAAATATATAATTTTTAAATTTACATATCCCGCTTATACAAAAGACTAATTTAAAAATTCTTAATGTGCTATACGCAGAATTTAATTCTCTAAAACTTTTATTTGCAGCAATTATTTCTAAAATGAGAATAATTCCATTTTTTTCAAGAAAAACTGTTAGCAGCTTCATGTAATGTATCACTTCCGGTTAGTCCCTTTTAACCAAAATCTATTATTTTATTTCCATTGATATAGTAGTCTTATATACCAAATTTGAGAAGATTTCGATTATATTTTGATATAGTTTTTCTTTAAAATATATTATTCAAGTAAAGTAGCATATCCGGAAGTTATATAATGACCAAAAAGGAAGGTGCACAACTAGATGTTATAACTGTCCTAAATACAAAATTTTAACTTTCTACGGCTTACCGTTTTTGAGTTATGCGAGATACATACGTACGTACGTACGTACGTACAGACGGCATGACGAAATTAGTCAAAATGGATTCAGGGATGGTCAAAATGCGTATTTCCGCTGAAATCTGAGAACCGAAAATTTTCGCGATTACAATACTTCCTTTACTTTGTACAAGGAAGTAAAAACAAGAAAGGAAATACAAAACTTATGAATAAGTATTAAATAAAAATTAAGTTTATTATCGATATTACCTTGGTTACAAAATGCCATGGATGTACTGAACAACTTGCCTGATTTGTATAAAAAAAGCTTGATTTTATTTCACACGACATACCTTCGGCTTGAATGTACATGAATACAGTTACAAATCGAAATAACTACATGTTTATAGTTCTACCTTCTCACAAAATATGCAACAAGTTACAACATAGTTCTACCACATAAATATAAAATACTGTACAATGGTAACATCAATTTTAATTCATAGCTTTAAATTGTATGAGAATAACTACATATGTAGTCAACGCAGCAATAACCTAGAATAAAAATTAATTAATAAATGTGTTGAATAGTAATAAACAGTATATACCGTGTGCATTAAAGTATAGTCTAATGTAAAAAATCCACATGCAGTCAAATTTAATCGTCCATGAATCATTTGTAAAGAGATAAATTGGAACTACAAATATGATTAGTTCAAATTATTAATTCTTATTTTAAACAAATAATAATTTATTTCAATTCTTACTTCTTCTACTTTATAATCAGCACATTTTTCTGTGTATTTATTCCAAATTTCATGTACTATCAATGATGCACGCCTAGCCTAAAAACAATTTTAAAATTGTAAATTTCAGTTTACACATATTTTTTAAATTTATCTTATTTTTTTATGTTTCTGTTCCCAATTTATAGGTGGCTCAGTGGTATCGACTCGGCCTGTGGATTTTGAGAACCCTGGTTCAATCCCCACAGCCGACAAACAATTTTCACCAATTTAAATCTACCCCTGTGATTTCCCCTTTACTAATATTTTTGGGGCCGTGATTTGAAGGCTGGTAACTGCACTTCACGCGAAAAAATATATCACTTACCGATATCTGCTTAGGCAGAGTGCCACACCCAGTAATAGGTAAAAGGCGTGATGATATATTTATTTATTTGTTTCTGTTCCCAATTTTTTTTTAGTATATATATATATATATATATCATCACGCTTTTTACCCATTTACTGAGTGTGGCACTCTGCCTAAGCAGATCTCGGTAAGTGATATATTTCTTCGCGTGAAGTGCAGTTACCAGCCGTCAAATTACGGCCCCCACAGATATTAGTGGAGGGGAAGCCACAGGGGTAGATTTAAATTGGTGAAAATTGTTTGTCGGCTGTGGGGATCGAACCAGGGTTCTCAAGATCCACAGGCCGACTCGATACCACTGAGCCACCTACCCCATAAGTTAGTATCTAAATATTAAATCTCTAGAATTAAATATATTTTAAAGACGCTATACGCAGGTGGTGTAAAATAGTACATCTAAGACATATTTTTTTCGCATGTGGCCAAGTTTAGAAAAAGAGCCGTAGGCGAGTTTACTAAAAGACAAATGTGATAAAAGTCTTTTAAAATCAGTTATTTATATTATTTTTTTCTATTTTGCGTCTTTTAAAAATTAAAAAAATCTGAGATATTTTAAACGGAGTCAATTTAGGGCAATTTGTATATGAAATGTTGTTGGTAACTGTTATTGACATTCATGCAATTGTTCAGATTCAAATTTTGTTTTTTGTAACTATTTTTTTGGAAGAATTTTGAGATGATTGAAAAAAGTTGAAAATTTACGATCGTCAGTTGTTTCAAACATAAAATGCTCTGAACCAAGACGTGTTTAGTGTCATATAAAAGAGCTTTAAAAGAACTTTCTGATCAAATTGCAAAAAAAATCTGATGTGGACACCACATGACTTCCTTGTACGCGTATTAAACTATACCGACATTTTTGTATTGCACATATTTGACGTAATTTGACATTGAAATTGAATTTCTTATTTTTTGTTCTAATCCATAGCAAACTTAATTACATGAAACAAAAAAATATATTATTTTTAAATTTAGATATCTCGCTTATACAAAAGGCTAATTTAATCATTCTTAAGGTGCTAGACGCAGAATTTAATTCTCTAAAAATTTTATTTGCAGCATTTATTTCTAAAATCTAAATAATACCATTTTTTTCAACTGTTAGCAGCTTCATGTAATGTATCATTTCCGGTTAGTCTATTTTAACCAAAATCTATTATGTTATTTCCATTGATATAGTAGTGTTATATACCAAATTTGAAATGTTTTGGATTATATTTTAATATAGTTTTTCATAAGAATCTACTATAGGCTTCAAGTAAAGTACCACTTCCGGAAGTTACATAATGACTAAAAAGGGAGGTGCACAACTAGATGTTATAACAGTTCTAAATACAAAATTTCAACTTTCTACGGCTTACCGTTTTTGAGTTATGCGAGATACATACGTACGTACAGACGTCACGACGAAATTAGTCAAAATGGATTCAGGGATACTCAAAATGGATATTTCCGCTGAAATCTCAATACCGAAAATTTTCGCGATTACAATACTTCTGATACTTCATACAAGGAAGTAAAAAGTTAAGAGGGAGGGGGGTTCGTCTTCCCAGACTCACCCTATATACTTATAAATAAATAAATAAATCATCACGCCTTTTACCCATTACTGGGTGTGGCACTCTGCCGTAAGCAGATCTCGGTAAGTTATATATTTCTGTTACCAGCCGTCGAATCACGATCCCCAAAGATATTAGTGGAGTGGGAGCCACAGAGGTAAATTTAATTTGGTGAAAATTGTTTGTCGGCTGTGGGGATCGAACCAGGGTTTTCAAGATCCACAGACTCGATACCACTGAACCACCTACCCCATTCATTTGAAAAATAAAAGTTGATAGTCGTATCATGTAAACCTGACTTTATATGTGTCATAAAATAGTATATTTAATATACTAAAACTTCCATATGAAGAAAATTTTTCTATTTCTTATAATAAAAAAGTTAAGTGGGGGTTCGTCTTCCCAGACTCACCCTGTATACTTACTTCAAAGTAAATCGATTGCCAAGTATAAATAATGACAAAAATTGCAAAAATGTATATAAAAGTCCAGATAAAAAACAAATAAACCCAGGACGTATCATGTGATAGAAACTGTTTTACTTTATACATATGTCGAATAGCATCCACAGTCGGACTGGCTCCCAAAACCAGCAACGAGAAATAAAACGCCAATTGAAGCAAGCTTTTGAGCGACCAACTATTGCACATATCTTGAGCACACTCAGACAAATCTCGATGTTTCTCTATCAGCTCCAACAAACTGTCAAATCTAAATGTATCAAACTGTTCCAATTTCTTTTGTTTTGATAGAAATATCCAAGAATAGTCCTTTATACCAAGTAAACAATCATTCAAATGTTTAAATTGAATAGTAACTTCATTCAATACCATTACTGTTGCAAATGTACTTAACAAATTGGTATAAATACCAAACATTATAGAAATGTAATAGTAGATATTTCCAATGAATTTAGTTGAAAAGTCTAGGCATATCAAAACGGCAAACAGTACAGTTATCAAGATTAATTTAAATATCAATGAATATTGTTTTGTTTCATAATCTTGTGTTGCAATAATATGTTGATTTAAGTTGTAAATACTTGATCTCATTTTGTTTTTAAATACAAAATTGTATATTACCATCAATATAAAATCTATAAAACAAACTATACACATTAAAAACAGAGCATTTTCTGTTGCTACTATATGTACATCTGCGCCGTAATTGCATGTTGCAACAAACAAAATAGACTCATATATGCAATAGCAATAAATAAATATAAATGGTAATCCTGATAAATAATTAATAATTTGATACAAAATATTAGAGTCATTTAAAGATACGAAAGACAGTGCAAAAATATGACTAATATAATGTAAAGGTCTAATATAACATTTGAAATTGTTTGTCATATTCATAGATGTTTTACTGTGAATGAACAATAAACATATTAATCTAATATGTTGAAATGTTTTACAAATTAATATCATAATGTAGAAAATGTGTATTTCTTGAATTATAAATTATTTAATACTTAATGGAAATGCTTAAAAAATTTAATTTGTTGATTGGTTTTAACTTCCGCGATGTATTTGTGTTATGTAATTGGTTTTTTTATTTTATTTGTGTTATTACAATATTATGATGAGGTATTGTACAAAAACTAGTTTTAATTTAATAAAAACAATTGTTGAAGAATAGGGTTTAGATTAAGAAAAACAAAAATATTAAACTTTTTATTAATAAATTTAATAAAAACAATTCGGGGTTATTGCAAAAGTTTGTGTAAGTTCAAATAAATTAGTATGGACATATTTTAATGCTTATATTTAATTCAAGATATACATACAAATAAATAAATAAATAAATCAACACGCATTTTACCCATTATTGGATGTGGCACTCTGCCGTTATAGATCTCGGTAAGTGATATATATATATGCGCGTGCAGCTGAATCTCGGCTCACAAAGGTGTTAGTGGCAGGGGAGACACAGGGGTAGGTTTAGTTTGGTGAAAAATCTCATATATATATATATATATATATATATATATATATATATATATATATATATATACACCGGGTGTCTACTTTTTTTCCGAATATAGGAAATTCAATGTTAAATTTTTTATTTAGCGATATCTCCTTACCTATTAATTTTAGAACAAAATTGAATGGAAGAAAAATGTTCAGAATGAAAAACTGCATTCATAGAGTATAAGTTTATTGTTCAATTGTTTCTTATGTCCAAGTTAGGAGCAAAATAAAATACACGATTTAAAGCAATTATCAGAGTATATATATACAGGGTGTTTCACAACTTAGAGCAAAAAATTAAAGGGTATATTCTGTACAACGTGCTGATCATGAAACAAAAAGAAGTTTTTTTAAAATTCAAAAAATTAAGGGTTGTTAACCTAAAACATTTTTTGTAGTACTGCACTGGATTCGCTTTCCTATTAACGTTAAACGTAACCTACCGTGCCGCGCGTTGAAACGCATGCAGAATAAGAAATTTTCAATGAACAAATTATACATTTAAGCAGTATAAATATGCACTTATTTTAAAATAATAATTAAGTAATTGATAAGTATTTATTATTTTAAGTCTAAATTTTAAAAATTCATGCAAAACAACGGAAATATGAAGTAAAATATAATTCAAATCCAAATAACTCAAAATCTGTTCCTTTTATTTTTTTTATTTTTTTATATTTTATACACATTTATATTCCCCACACATACGTGTACAAAAATCAAAATTTGAACTTGTAAAAAAAGTAGAAAAAATAATTCAAAAATTTTTTGAATTTTTTTTTTCACTTTTTATTATTTTTATAATTGATATACAATCTTAATGATATACTAAATATGCTGTATTTTTTTCAAAATTTTTACATATTTACAACTGTCTGAAAATGCCTCTCTAAATTTTCAAAAATTAATATTTAAAAAACTGACCCTTTTATTTTTTTCATTTTTTTATATGTTTTGGAAAATATTAATATCTTTTCTAAAAAAAAAAATTATGCCATTTGATCTTTGAACTTTCAAGATAATAATAAAACAATTAATTTTAATGTATTTTTAATTTTTTACTTCAAACAGATAAATTATATTTCACAAATATAATTTTTATAATAAAGTACTAATATATTAATATATTACTTACTATTTTTTTGGCAAGACAATAGGTTGTAAGAACCGTAAAAAGTAATGAAACTTACTGGAAATTTAACAATTCGTTTAATGACAACAGGCGACATGAGTAGCTGTGGGTAAATTATGTACTACTTCCACGACTCGGTTATGTTTGCGTCTCTTGCCCCACCGATATGACGCGACACATCCCATACTATATCGCTGTGCTTACGCCACGCGCTCCAAGCGATTCAATCTCCTATACTCTTGCGGCGTATGCAGGTGGAAATATTATTTTAAATCAAAATATATTTTATTTTGATTTTTAAAATTATATATATTTTTAATTTTGTATGTTAAGCTGACCAATTATCCTGATCTGGTTAGAAAATATGACTAGAAGTCTGGAATTTTACGTCAGACATGCGGAATACAATCCACATTACCCATAAGAAAAAATAAAAAAATATATTTGTCTTGAAAGGAAAAAAAATATAGATTTAGTAATTTTAAAATTTCTTTGTACTATTTTACTTAGAATTTTTAAATTTTATATTAAAGAGGTTGACTGCAAGAAGATAATTTATGATTTCATCCTATATCCCAAATAATATTCTTGATATTAAATTTTCACATCCAAATAACGCAAAATATAATGCAAGTATATCGCAAAATATGCAATATTTATACCTACGTATTTTCAAATTAGGTATAACACTTTAATAATTAATAAAAGATAAATTTCGAACTTTCATTGTCTTTATATTTTAGAAATATATATAACACAACATTTCAATTGATATAATCTTCAATCGTTATCCAGTGAATACTAAATAATAATCAATAATCAATATATAATAATAATAGTATTCACTTCATAACGATTGAAGATTATAACAATCGAAACGTTGTGTTATGTCTACAACTTTCAAACTAACTTTTATAATGTTTTACTTCTCCAATAATTTTTGAAAAAACCTTGAAATATAAATTTTATGGTATCAAATTCTGCATCTCAATAAATAGTCAATTTTGTATGCTCTGTACGTTAAAATATGTTTGACAATGTAAAAAATTACTCAATAAATAGCAGTGTTATATATGGAAGTCAAAAATATTTCCAATGTTTTGTTCCTTAAATTTATAAAATTTATTGACTGAAAAACTGGTCGAAAATAATACAATTAGTGAAAAAATTACATGTGACTATACAATTTCCTTCAATAATTATGTAATAAAATAAAGGCAGAATCCACTTTTTTTATTTGATGCGCAGTTATATATATATATATATATATATACAGGGTGTTGCGTCTTAAAACGCACCATAGGGATTTCAATGTTAATTTTGAAATGATCAAATAGTTTTTTGTAGAGAAAAAAATTCTGCATCCAATAATATCCTTACTCATAATTTCCTTTTATCCGGAACAGGAAAAATGAATTTAATAAAAATGTTAATTTTAATCAAATTACTAGTGTCATGAAATAAACAAAAACCAAATACATACTTACAATTAAATACATTTGACATTTTATAATAAACATTCATAGTAAAGCAGAAAAGAATCAATATTTCATTTAATATTGTACAATAATAAATAACAATTATAATAAATTTTCAAAAATATTTCAATTTACTGCTAAACAGTATCCTAATCTGTCATAAAATTTCTGTCTAACATTTGATAATTGATAGGCTGATATTTTATTGCATTCTACTCGAATACTTTCTTTTAATTCTTCAATATTTTCGAATCGCCGACCACCATAAATTTTAGATTTTAAATGACCCCATAGAAAAAAACCTAATGGTGAAAGATCGGGTGATCTAGCTGGCCATTTAATGAAAAAATTTGGTCCAATTACTTAATTATTAAAACTATTGTTAAAAAATTCCCGCACTATTATGAGCGGGACAACCATCCATTTGGAACCAAATTTCGCTTCTACAATTTCAGTCATTGCCGGCGCTACTTCTTCTTCTAGAAGTTGTAAAAATCGTTCACCGGTTAAATGTCCTCTTAAAAACAAAGGTCATACAATATGGTGACCAAGAATTCCTGCCCATACATTAATTTTTTGAGGATATTGAGTCCTAGTAAATAAAACGTATGTGGATTCTCCGTAGCCCACATTCTCCAGTTCTGAATATTTGGTTCATTATACAGTGTAGATGTGCATTCGTCAGTGAAACAAATATTTTTTATAAACTGGCGATCTTTATTTGCCTTTTCCATTATTTTGAAACAAAACGCGCTTCTCTTTTCCATATCATCTTCAAACAGTTCTTGGTGGCATTGGTATTTATATGAATGAAATATATTTTTTTTCAAAATGCGGAATGCAGTTTTGTAGTGAATTGAAAAATTATCCGCAAGTTGCCTCAAACTAATATTAGGATTTTCAATTACAGACGCCAGTATATTCAATTCGTTTTCGTACCGATCATTATTATTACATCTACACTTACAGTTTTTTAATAATGTTCCCGAACTTTCAAATTTTTGTATCATTCTTTGTATTGACGTATGACTTGGGCAAATAAAGCACATACTTGCCGGGAACTGTTTCCACCATAAAACCACTTCACTATTTCAATCTTTTCTTCAATGATATACATTTCAGATAAACTAGAATTGATATTATCTAGATACAAACACAATATGTCAAATAATATATATACTTATATATTTTTATATATTTTGAATTGTAGTTTTTCCGTTTTTTCTCTAAAGAAGGTTAAATACACGCATTGCTTTATGAAGGCGTACTGAAGTTATTTTAATAGTAAAAATGAAGATTTTTTTTTCTACACAACTGCAACTATACTCTATGTTTTGACATATATTTTTTAAATGTAATTATACAGGGTGTTCAGTAAAGTGAATCAAATTTGCTCAACTATAAATGACTATAATGGCGGTTACATTGAAAATCTGTTGTAAATTAAAACAAAACAATAAACTATAAATTAAAACAAACAATATCCAAGGTATACTAGATTTAAATTTTAATTGAATAAATAAATTTAGTGAAAAATGGTTAACAACTCCGAAATTATTGGTTTTAGGCATAGGATACCCGTAACCCGTAATAAATATGAAAGGTTATACAAAAAGACACACAACAGAATAATAAAATAAAGAGTGTTCCATTTGAAAATGACGAGTTATAGTCATTTGAAGTGGGATAAATTTGATTCGCTTTACTGAAGATCCTGTATAATTACATTTAAAAAAATATATGTCAAAACATAGAATATAGTTACAGTTACAGGAGTTATCGAAGACGGGCATTTCGATGACATTTGTATTTTATATAAGGTTTGTTTTACTATTTTATTTATATGTTGTTTTTTACTTCCTTGTACGAAGTAAAGGAAGTATTGTAATCGCGAAAATTTTCGGTTCTCAGATTTCAACGGAAATAGGTATTTTGGCCCTCCCTGAATCCATTTTGACTAATTTCGTCGTGCCGTCTGTACGTACTACGTACGTATGTATCTCGCATAACTCAAAAACGGTAAGCCGTAGAAAATTGAAACTTTATATTTAGGACTGTTATAACATCTAGTTGTGCACCTCCCTTTTTGGTCATTATGCAACTACCGCAAGTAGTACTTTACTTGAAGCCTATAATAGATTTTCATGAAAAACTATATTCAAATATAATTAAAAAACTTTCCAAATTTGATATATAAGACTACTATATCAATGGAAATAACATAATAGATTTTGGTTAAAATAGACTATACGGAAGTGGCACATTACATGAAGCTGCTAACAGTTTTCCTTGAAAAAAATTGTATTATTTAAATTTTAGAAATAAATGCTGCAAATAAAAGTTTTAGAGAATTAAGTTCTGCGTCTAGCACATTAAGAATTTTTAAATTAGATTTTTGCATAAACGAGATATCAAATTTAAATATATGAATTTTTTGATTTAAAAAAAAATTTAAGTTTGCTATGGATTAGAACAAAAAATAAAAGATTTAATGTCAAATATGTGCAATTAAAAAAATATCTATAGTTTAATACGCGTACAAGGAAGTCATGTGGTGTCCACATCAGATTTTTTTACTTTATATTGTATTATAGCTGAAGAAGAGTGAGTTGTACACTCGAAACGTCCCTCATTTGTATTTTCATATTTATATATAATATATTAAAAAAGTGAATTCTGAAGCCTCTATTTTATTATATAATTATATGTAGTGGATTCTACAGAAACTTTATTTCCTACAATAGTATTTATTTTCAACGTAAATTTTATTACATTTGTCGGATTATTACAATGTATTCGTTCGGTTATAATTCCCTTAGGTTTGTGTCCGAGGAAAAAATATGACAGTTGTCATCTTGCCAATAGATGGCTTTATCCTACATACACAGCTAACTTCTATATCAACTTAGTTCAAAGTCATTCATAGAGCTGACAACAGCGCTCACCTCGAGCCAGAAACAAATTAAAATTGGGTATCGTTTAACGTTAAACACAAACAATGAAGTAGGTATCAACTACGAAAGAATAATTACTCAATTCAATTATTAGCAGTTATTTATAATAGAATTTTATTTAATGAATAACTTTAACATAATCATCCACCCAGCGGCAGTGGCAACGAAAAATGTTGGACTGGGAAACATGGAAAATAGTTTTGCGATTTAAAAAAAAATCTTTTTGTTACATGATCAGCACGTCGTACAAAATATACCATTTAATTTTTTGCTCTAACTTGTGAAACATTCTGTATACAGGGTGAGTCTGGGAAGACGAACTCCCCCTTAACCTTTTTATTATAAGAAATAGAATAATTTTCTTTATATGGAAGTTTAAATTTATTAAATATATTATATTACGACACATATAGAATTTTTTTTTATAAAATCAGGTTTACATGATATGACTATCAACTTTTATTTTTTAAATGGGAATCTAGAATTATTTTATTAATAAAAAAACCGCCATTTTTTTCTCTTTTCAACGATGTATTACTTGTCATAAATGTATATGAAAAAAATCGAGATAAATAAGATAATTGAGAAATATGAGAAATTATTTTTATTCAACTCTTCTAGGTGGCTATGCGAAATTAAACAAAATGTAACAAGGTAAAATTAATGACAAGAATGCAAATATTTATTTATTACTTGTTTCACGTGTTTTGTACAGCTGTTTTTAGGAACTTTTTTATTTGTGAAGTTGTCGTATTGTCAAACAGACACAATTTAATTACTTGTCATTGCTTATATAAATGTAACTAAAATTTACTTGTTTTGATTAAAATAAGAACATCAAATAATAAAACAATTTTATTTAAATTTAAATATATTTATTTTTAGAATGATATTGATAATATTATGAAACTCTAACCTAGTTTATAAACGTCAAAATAATTTAACTTCAAATGTTTTTACATGTATCAGTGTTTCCAACTGATAATTTTAAAATAAAAAGTAAATCAATTTGTTCTGACAAACATAGTGTGAAAGACACGTTTACAATGCTCAATTGTAATGCTCATACCTACTTTGCGTAATTCGCTTGCGGCTCGTGTACGCAAACTGTAATCGTATTACAACTGAAATTATTATATTTTTCAATATACAATTATTATAATAATATGTTTGAATAAATATATATTGCATTATAAAATAAACAAACTGTTCGAACAGAGAAAGTACATTATTAAAATATGTTTCAACGTACATAGTGTATGTAAAAAATATATAATAATAAAATGTAATTCAGTGAAAACACGAACCAAAACTTTTTAGTCTTTGTTAAATGCAATGCATGGCAAAAAATTAATTTATTAAAATAATTTTTTCTGCGATTGTTATGAAAAGTTGACAATTACGCTCTCATTTATTTATTTATTTATGTTACGCTGTACAACAGGAATTTACTCCCAATTATAGCACCTACCGGGTCCGCACTCATCGTGACGTTTTCTATGGAACAATCGAGAAAATCTTTGTCGCGCATCTCCAATGGCAACACCCGAAAAAGATGTTAAATGCGCGCGTTTCCTATGGCAATGCGCAAAAAAGATAATAAATGTGCACTTATTTCAATAGTTATCAGGGATACAAACGAAACTGAAATTTGTCATATTGACAGTTGACAAAATAAATTTATTTTCAGTACGTATACATTTTTTATTAATTTTAAGATGCAATCGTAGAACAAATGATGTGTGTATCAAGAGCGTAAAGTGTCTTTGTTCCTCTTGCCTTCTGCTCGCGCTGCATTTACCGTGCGCGAGTAACAAAGAATCACTTTACGCTCTTAATACACAAATAACTATTTTACATTTGTGATACTATTTTATATAAATCAAAGGAGTTGTATTTGCAAATGCACATCATGTTTCTTTGGTCTCCATGTCAAATGACATTTCCCTCATTCAACTTAGATGTGATAGTAGCCGTTTCCCTCACTAGTGCGGAAAGTTATCCATTTTCGTCATTAGTAAGAAAAATACATTTTTCATAAGTAATGTTGAAAAAAATGGCTAGTAGCTAAGCTCTGTTTTTGCCTGTTTTAAGAGCAGTGTTTTTGGGTGTTATAGCTATTTCTAACATGTTAAAACCATGCTTTTAGAACACCTAAAAACAGAGCTTGTGCTACCAGCCAATATGTTTCGTGTTTGTAAACAAAACTGATAAATTTAAATTAACAAAAATAAGTAATATAATGTAATCAGAACTAGTGAAAAAAGGTTTAAATTTTCTTAATTTAAGAAAAAAAAAATCCCTATTTCCTCTTCATATTAAGAAAACCCGTGAAACGGGATAAATATCTGTATGTGGTAACAATGAGTTCATATTTCATCGCTAGAGGGTCGATCACGTGGACATTACAAGTGACGTCACCTGAAGAATTTGATTATTTTTTTTTTAATCGTTCAATATTATGCACTTACGTAAAATAATTAATAATATGATTTAAACTTTCAAGAAAAAAATTTAAAAAATATGAGAAAACACTACTGCGATACTATAAGTACAAATGAAATGATATATTTACTATATTTTAAGATAGAATTTAGTACTTTTACCTAATTCCGTTATGAAAAGTCATGCTTTACATCAATTTTTGAGGTTATGAAATGTCAACTGTCATTCAAGAATTATGTACGGAATTCTTTACTTAACTAGTTACGTAATGAATGTTGACAGTTTGAACTTTCTCAAAATGCAAATAACAGAAAAAACTAGAATTGTATATATTTTAACAATTATTTTAACGGAATTAGATAAAATTTTTGTACGTAATACGTTATGAAAACGTGATATTGTTAGACTCATATAATTTGCAAAACTCGCTTCCCTCGTTTTGGGAAAAATATCAACCTTCATAACTGGTTACGTAAATAACTATTAATTTTCTTTAAATAGTGCAAAACCAGATTTATTAATATTATATTTATACCTAGATCCCGTAGAATGTTCAATAAATTTATGAGGCAATTTATGTATCTCTCTACTACGAATATTATTACTATTAGTATCGATTAGGCGCGTGGTTGTTTTCTGTGTCGTCAGTTTATAATGAAGCGCAGTCTTCTCGCGTGTAGAGCTCGCAGCTGTACCAGTCGTCGTCTCATACTTCACAACATTGTCTGTAAAGCAGCCTTCAGTGTATTTCTCGACGTTGTGTTGGCAATGCTGCGGGTACACGACCCACGCGTTGAAACCGTCGCCGGATAAACGCTTGTGTTCTCGGTGCACGCGACGTGCGCATGTCACGTCGTCGGAGAGGTCGTCGTCGCGTAGCTTGGAGCATGGTAGTCCGCAGGCACCGCTGGCTTCGGTACCAGGTCCGCACCACCATAGTTCGCTGATTTGGAAGAGGCCGTGGTCTCCGCTGTAGTGGTTTTGGGCGGATGTGTTGTATTCTGATTCGTGGCGGACAATGCAAACCTGGAAAACATATACTCTAAGTTTAAAGCTGGATTTATAATGAAGTAACGCAAAATGTAACGCAGTTGCAGTAAAGTAAAGCAAGCGAAAATAATTACATACATAACATCACGCTATATCCAATTAAATGGGGTAGCACGAACCCGTCAACATTCTCATCCTGACACACGATACTCGCGATTCGACCACATTAACACTTCCTCTATACGAACTCTTTCTTTTCTCACAACCAAAATCCATCATCACGCAACAAACATCCATCCATTCGCTCCTGTACACCTGTTTCATAAATCTTCACTTACGCCCACTTCTCTAACAACGAATCTATAAGAGATGAAGGCAGCAGCTCCTGCGCTTGTTTAAAAATACATTTAACACAATTGCAGTTACACACTGTATAGTAAAAACTGACAATGAAGAAATAAAGATGAAGATGGAAGGGAGTATCTACCTGCGCTTGTTTTTGAAACTGAATTCCACACAATTGCAGTTGGATGCTCTATATTAAAAACAAAAAATGAATCAAAAAGATAAGGAAGGGAGCATCTTCCTGCGCTTGTTTTTGAAGGTGAACTCCAAACAACTCGAAAAATCTAACCAATGAGTCTAAACTCAAGAATCATACATGCTTGTCCTTATTCATCATATTTATCTCACAATTAATTTTCGCCAAACATTCCTATTCTGACACACCACTTTTGCTTCAACTACATTCATAATTTTTTTCATACAAGCTCGTTTATTCTTCTCACTCGGAATCATTCGTTCACGCAACAACCCTTCAATCATATTTATCCATTTGTTCCTAGGTCGTCCACGCAAACTTTCGCACCCTCAATTTCCCCAGCATACACCTGTTTCACCAATCTGTCATTCGACATACGTTCTACATGACCAAACCATCTCAACTAACTTATTCCCACTCTTTTAACAACATTCTTCCCAATCTCACATTCATCATACACCAATGTATTCCGGACACTATCTCTTCTAGTATATCCACACACACCCCGCAAATACCTCATTTCCACAGCAGTTATACGCCGTTCATGTTTCTGCATACATACCCAACATTCACTACCATACATCAACGTAGGCACTAACACACCATTATAAACACCCAATCGAGCATCTCTGGATACATTCACGTTCCAGATAAAGGTTCCCAGAAAATAGTTGATTTATATTAAAAAGTAGTTCCACTACTGCTAGCCAATCAGGTAATATTATAAAACATTCACATTTATTTCGGTATCTTTCGTTTAACTTCGGTATCAAGTTTGAATTTCTGTACGTCTGTCATATCATATAACGTTTGTTAGGTTATTATTATTATTATTTCTTCCCAAACCTGCTTTTTCTTTTTACCGTCTCTAAAATATTTTGATGACTTATCATGCAGTATTTTATACATTTCTACCTGCTCGATGATACTTCGGTCCATTATTTATTTTTAATAGAAAATATTTTTACTAACAAAATGAAATCTGACAGATAAACAGATGGAGAATGGTGGTGGATAAGTCGATACTAAAGATTTCTGCGCAATGTTCAAAATGCTGACTTCTTATTGGCCAGCGGTAGAAAGATGAATGTTGGGCAACTATTGCGTTACATATTTTACCTTACTTCTTACTTTACTTCAATATAAATCATTACTAGCTGTTGTACACGTTCAACTTTTTACGTTACCGATACTATTTGCGTTACTTCTTACGTTACTTTATTATAAATCTAGCTTAAGTTCTATTTATGTTAGTGCTTATTTTTTTTGTCTTAATTACTACATTAAATATAAATAAATATAGCATCACGCCTTTTACCCATTACTGGGTGTGGCACTCTGCCTAAGCAGATCTCGGTAAGTGATATATTTTTACGGGTGTAGTGCGGTTACCAGCCGTCAAATCACGGCCTCCAACGATCTTAGTGATAAGGAAGCCACAAGGGTAAATTTAAATTGGTGAAAATTGTTTGTCGGTTATGGGGATCGAACCAAGGTTCTCAAAATCCACAGGCCGACTCGATACCACTGAGCCACCTACCCCATACTATATTACTACATTGAAAGAAGGTTAATTTAACCCTGTTTTACGTTAGTATATTGGTGAAAATGAGGTCTTATACGATTTTTTTTCTTTATTTGAAACGAGATATAAAAAAATATTTAGCTTGTATTTTTTTTTTGTTAATTATGTCTTAATAAGCTAGTATTAATTATTAAAAGTAAAACTATTTAAAAAGCGACACCTTTTGCCCTGTGACGCAATAACTTTTCTATCCAATAACAACACAATAAGCGCACATACAGACTGGCGACCGCGACAACAGAACATATGACATGTAAAATTATATGTTTATAATTTTTTGCTTCACTTATTTTATTAGAGAAAAAAGATTCAAATAAATGTTATATAAAATTCTTCATTCATAATCAATAAACAGAATTAATGTTGCATACTTTATAACGGCAGAAGTTAAATGGTAAATAAAAATTAAAATAAACATTTGTTTGTTTAATGTTTAAAAATGATGAAGAATTTTCTTCTACTCTAATCAGACATTGTGAAAGCAGCGGAAAATGCTAGATTGTATTTGTTGCCTGTCCCTAACATTTTGCTATCGTACAGTAATTACCTTTACAATATTGATACTCAAAGAATTGTCGCTTCATCATACAATCCTGAATTCAATAAATTCCTGTACAACAATTCTTTCCTCACTATCGAACTTCCTTACAAAATCCTTCGTCTAATAGGACAGATCCGCAAACTCAACTAACACAATATTATATCATAATGGTTCCCTTTTCAGACTCAACCAAGACAATATATGCACCCTGTGCAATACATATGAACAAGACAACATTCATCATATGCTCTTCCGCTGCCCGATATTTAGCGCTCCAAGGAATGAATTTTTAAAGAAGTTCCTGACAAACATCAGCCCTGTGAATCTTTACCGGACCCTCTTATCTGATATAACTGTAGACAAAGCATTTAACATATATAAATTTATCAATACTGCTCTTAAGTTACGATCTTTTATACTTAATGAGTAAAATGTTCATTGTAATGAAACTATGCATGTAATATCTTCATTTGACATTATCGTTGTATAGATTTTTCTAATGCAAATAAATATTATTATTATTATTTGTTACCTGTCAAATCGAAACATTTATATGAAACGCTTCAATGAGTTGTGCAACAACAACAAAATTCGAAGAACAAAAAAGGCCTTTTGGCTTATTTTCACGAGCGATGTGCTCAAATAAAACCTTCCTCTCCATGGTCTGTACAATTTATGATAAAAACTTGTGTTTTATTGAAAGAAAACATTCAAATTAAAATGTTGACAAGCTAACTGCATTTTTAAAACGGCAGTTTATTGGTTACAAGCTCTAAAAGTTTAAGATATTGTCAAGATATAAGATAAGTTAAACCAATTTTTAGCAAAATCGACAAATTCGACATATTGAAGTATGAAGGTAAATTACAAATAAATATATCATCACGCCTTTTACCCATTACTGGGTGTGGCACTCTGCCTAAGCAGATCTCGGTAAGTGATATATTTCTTCGTGTGAAATGCGGTTACCAGCCATCAAATCACAGCCACCAAAGATGTTAGTGGAGTGGAAGCCGCAGGGGTAGATTTAAATTGATGAAAATTGTTTGTCGGATGTGGGGATCGAATCAGGATTCTCAAGATCCACAGGCTGACTCGATACCACTGAGCCACCTAGCCCATTTGTATGTTACTATAGTTATTTGTGTATTAAGAGCGTAAAGTAAATCTTTGTAACTCGAACACGGTAATTGCAGCGCGAGCCGAAGACGAGAGCAGCAATAGTGTAAGAGGAACAAAGACACTTTACGCTCGTGATAGACACATAATTTTTTCTATGATTGCATCTTAAAATTATTAAAAAAACGTATACGTACTGAAAACAAATTCGTTCAGTTAACTGTCAATATGATAAATTTATGTTTTATTTGTATCCCGGGTAACTATTGAAATAAGCGCGCATTAATATCTTTTTCTTAATTGTGAACTTTTCATATCAATCGTAGAAAAAAATATTTTCAATTATGTCAGGTAGCCCGTATTTTAGGGATTGCCGACGAGAAGAATTGAGAAATATAACATTGGATGATATCACTTACAAGGAAAACATAAATATCGTTAAGATTCCTCAAACAAAGAAGTTTAAAATTATGAAAATATTGATATAAAAAAGAACAGGAATATGCTGCTGTTCGTCCGTTCAATACGAATCATAACAGATTCTTTATCAATTATAGAAACGGTAAATGTAGTGTTTAACCAGTAGGAATTAATACTTTTAGCGCAATTCCTAGCAATATTCCAAAATTTCTTAAATTAAAAGTTCGGCTACGTTACTAAAATAGCATGGAGGTGGAGAAATCTTTCACAGTTGCCGTTCTCTTGAAAATAAGAATAAAATAGCAAAAACCGTTATATAACATCAACTACGACTACGAAAATGCATAAATATATGTGCAGATAGTTCTATTGCTTCAACACTTACAAATTCTGCTTCTACAATATCTGCTTCAACTTCTGCTTGTTTAACTTCTACATGTAACATTATACAAGCGGCCATATCTGTTAGTTTATTGCCAAATATTCATTTTCATAATTGTATGGGGTAGGTGGCTCAGTGGTATCGAGTCGATCTGTGGATTTTGAGAACCTTGGTTCGATCCCCACAGACGACAAACAATTTTCACCAAATTTAAATCTACCCCTGTGGCTCCCCCTCCACTAATATCTTTGGGGGCCGTGATTTGATGTCTAATAACCACACTTCACGCGATGAAGTATATCACTTACCGAGATTTGCTACGACAGAGTGCCACACCCAGTAATGAGTAAAAGACGTGATGATATATTTATTTTATTTATATCGGGAATTTACATCAACAATTATAGTCGTCGAGAGAACATTAAGATGTGGCATTCAATATTTAATATTTGAAGAAATATATGAATTTTTAATTGATTTATAAAAATTATTATGTATTACACGTCCAGAAACTGTTTTGAGAGTTGTCGTATTTGCAAGCCTCGTATTCGGCTCATCAAGTGAAGATATGTTCGCACTCACAAAAGTGCAGTTTCTGGACTAATTATACAATAGTGCATTAATGAACGAGTTTTGTAAAAGACAAGTGCGATGAAAGTATTATAAAATGAGTTTTCGTAACACATGCACAAGAAACACGTTCTTATTCCCTAATTGTAGAGAGAAACACTGCTTTTCTTCCCTAGGAAGAGAAATATTATGTTTCTCTCCCTAGGTAGGATGTTTCTCTCCCTAGAGACTACGATTATTAGCTGTTTGCGGCGTTTCCTAGGTAACTAGTTACGCAACCCATATTTGACATTTGTCCCGATAAGACGGTAATTTTTGTGCACTTGTTACGAAATAGCTATTTATGAAACAAGTAAGGAAATGAATGTCATTACCTTACGCATGTGAAATTTGCAGAACGAGGCGTAACCGAGTTATGGAAACATACAAGTAAGGTAAGAAGCTATTTCCTTACTAGTTTCATACAATATTTTTTCTACTTCCGTTCTAAAACGAAAGATCGTTTTGGATATTATGGAATATTGACATATTAATGACAGTTATAAATTCAAAAAGAAAAGAATAACACATCAGAATTCGTCTACCAAGATATCTGTTGCTATGTTACCTCATTATTTCACTAGTTAAATAATGCAGTTCATTACCAAACTCAAATAAGTGAAATAAAACGTCTATTTCCTAACGGAAGTAGAAAAAGTATAATATGCTTCACGGGAGGGCGCGATTATCCCTTGATGCATAACATACTATATTTATACTAGTTTTCGTCTTTTATAAATTAAAAATTTAAAAAAAATCTGCGATATTTTAAACCGAGTCAATTTAGGGCAATTTGTATATGAAATGTTGTGGTTGGTAACTGTTATTGATATTTATGCAATTGTTCAGATTTTTAGGTTGTATTGAAATTTTGATGTTCTCAACTTGACAGTCATCCACTACTACCAACCGTTTAAAACAAAATGTTGCGTTTCGTAATGAACGCTCTTTCAATATGGAACTGCGTTTCGTAACGACTTCCTTATGAACAAGCGTAATAGAAAAATAATTATTTTCATGTTAAAATATATAAAGTTTTCCACCTCTCGAATTTTGAGTACAGCAAGTAAAATGTAAGAAGCGATGAAGCGAATGTAGAGTATCAGTGAGACGTACCCATGTGGCGATGTGTTCTTTGGGGAGGGCGTGCCGGTGGCGCAGCTCTCTCGCCAGCTCGCATCGCTCGAACACGCGGCCCGCTGCCGACCCCAGCATCACAACTAGTAGGAGCAGCATGACTGCCGTTGCAACCGGCTGCGCGCTCTTAAACACCGTTCGAGAGGACTGACCTCCGCGTGACCCCGGGGACATCACACACACCTGGCGCGAACCAAGACTGCGGCAGTGGCGTGCACAAAGCCTCACAAATATTCACAGAATCAAATCACATTTATTTTTACTACTTTCAAAAACGCGCACAGAGATATACTATTTTCATTTTAAACCGGAGAGATCGGCATAAAACGATTAAATTTACAAAGAAACTCAAAATATGTCCCAAGGTTCGCACAGGGTTGTACAGCCCCATTCGCCGGTACGTGTATAATAAAAACAACAAAATTACAATCATTAAATAAGTATATTTCCTTATTCATACGATACAAGTATAATATATTTGATATACGACTAACTGATAATATTATCATTATATATGCGTTTTTTTGCTATATAATGCTATATATTAATCCCACCGGGAATAATAAGTCGGGAATAATGGTCATTATTCCCGCTCGTGAACCAATCAAAATGCTTAAAACATGGATCATGGTTTTATTGTGCCATCGGAACAGTGTTGCCATAGCGACTCATATTTAAATTAAACATGCTCGTTGCTAAGTTCACTGTTGTTTACGAATCGGAAACAAACAAAACGAAATCATCGTTGAGAAGTTGTCAAAAACGGTCTTGCAAATTGTGTTAAATTATTGTGTAATTGAAAAAATGGACAGTATTACAGGAGACAGTATATCTTCTACACCACCAGAAATAACGAAAATCGCTGATGCTACTACATATGGTTTATTACCGCAAAAGTCTAAAAATTTCTATGACAAAGCATACCAAAGTTTTATGGACTGGCGTATTAAAATAAAGACAAATTCGTATTCAGAAAATGTATTGTTGGCATATTTTATTGAATTAGGTGAAAAATACAAATCATCTTCATTATGGTCTTTTTACTCCATTTACTCATTTCAATTAGATGTAAATTTATTAGGTAAATAGATGTAAAATTAATAGATAATAAATAATATAAAAATTAACTAATTTTTATTAAATTAGTCGTATATGTTAGTCGTATACAAAGTATAGTATACAACTCGCTATAATGGCTATTATTACCTCGGATGATTACAACCCTTGCTCGCTCCGGTTGCAAACTTCATCCTCGGGAATAAGAGCATCCATTATAGCGTCGTTGTATAATATACTAATAAATATTATATACAGACATAATCTAAACATTTACCTACATTACTCAGTCTGATTCAGTACACGATATTTAATCTTCTTATTGAGTAACATAACTGCTAATTGGATCATTTAATCCAAATTAGTAATTTTTAAATGGTCAATCATCATAGGAAAAAACAAGAATAAATTTAGGCTGAATACGATCCTTAAAAATGTACCTGTTGTGATCATCGTTAAGTGATTTGGGGTAGCCGCACTTATAGATTTCATTGTAGTTATATGGGACAGGGACGTTTAATCATTTTATGCCGATCCCTCCGGTTTAAAATGAAAATACTATATAGTATGTTCAAAGATATTCCGTTATGGCTTTAACTTACTAAGCCTGTGTTGAACCGCACACAGTAAGAGATTCTACCTGTTGGCGCTCAGGGTAGGATTGCAAAATATTTAAATTCGGAAATCTCTAATCTCTGTGCGGATTACGTATTTCAGATGATACTTTCATGTAACATTTTTTTTTGCTTCATTACCAATAATAATATTTGTACAAAATTCTCTGTTTCATTATTATAATATATATAAAAATAAAATTAAATTGGGAAATACTGAATACATACCTGTCCTTGCACCCCTATAAATCAAGCTTAAATCCCTAACAATAGACCAGCTGAGAGGGCCATAACGGAGTATCTTTGAACATAGTATACTTTCTTTTCTTATCTTTTGATTCGTAACTATAGATAATATAGAGTGTCTAATTGAAATTGTTCAAAAGTCACTTTCAAAAACAAGCGCAGGACGACAGTACCTTCCTTCCTTAATTTTTTTAATCATTTTCAGTTTTTACTATACAGGGTGTGTTGCTAAAAAACTAATTAGTTTTACTGTCTAACTAATAACTTATAAAAATATATATACAGGGTGTAGAATTGAAATGTGGGGTATAGGGATTTCAATGTTATTTTTTAAATATTGCTGTATCTCTTTACCTATCACCTTAGAGCAAAAGCGTAAATACAAAAATTGTTCAGAAATTAAAAACGCTTCCTATAAAGTAAATTTCATTACATAAATGTGAATAGTTCACGAGATATTAATTAAGTGAAATTCAAAATATATTCAAATTTTTTGAAGATTGCGTTGGAAAATTAAACAAATGAACTGAATATTTGACATATTGTAAAAAAGTTTGACATTTGTTTGTTACAGTGCTGTAATATGTGTTGAACATTTATAGTCCATATACAAAAAATCAACACATAGATAAGTATTTATACTAAATAAAACAAGGTTTAAAAAATTGCCTTTGTGGCTTATTTTTTAAGTGATGATCTGCCACGAAATTTCAACGAACGACAGTTAGTTATTTATAATGTATTTAAAATTAAATGAACTAGAATTTAATTTAAAATGTGTATAGAAAAATGTCACCTAATAATATTTAATATCGTGGTTTATATTTCGGATGTTTGTCCCGCGCCCTAACTAACTACATGTGGATGCGATATATGCATCGGAAATAAAGATAATGTAGATTTAAATTTGATTTTATCCTATAAAACACTCAAACAATATATTATTAATTTGTGGATAAGTGTGTTAGGGACATTCATAAATATTAATTTAAGTTAGTCATTTGTTTAAAAGTAATTGGATAATAATGTAACATCGAATCAATTTGAAAATGACGTTTAACCAGTGTGAAATATTTAATTATAAATACATAGTATGTTTGCATTAATGCAAAAGGGAAATTTTCCAAGAATATATTGTAAGAAAAGTAACTTAGAGCTGTAAAAGAAAAATAGAGTGGGACTCCACCTACAAGGACGGGTTACACCCGAAAAATGTCCTGCTTACAAGCAGGATATTTAAAACTATGTGTAATAAAAATATCGTGAAATCGACGAGTATAATATTATAAAATGTAGCTGAAAATTCTCTCAGAAAAGGATTAGTGTATACAGTGGATGCTCCGCCTACTAGGACGGGTTACACCTGAAAAATACATAAATACAAATATAGAAAAATATGACAGACAAACGCGGCGACGAACGAACAAAACCTGAAAAGCTACGCGAAATATGACATTGTGTGTTGTTCACTGATTTGTATATGGAGACAAACCTAACGTGAGTTCCAGGGTATATTTGAAGCAAGCTGAGTAAAGGTATCTCATTGTGTTTGACACGCAGAGGACGATACTTTCCGGGGCCAGAGTGACTCAACGTGTCAACCACGCCAGAGGACAAGCCTTCCCCAAAGCCTTGCGCTCACATACATCGACGAGCTCGACGACACCAAGTTATCATGACTAATAATCATTAGAAAATGATTTGAAGTATATGTAAATACATTAAAAATAAGTTTTTTCAATTCAAAATTGTTTAAAATCAAATTAATTTGACTGAAAGGTATATATTGTAAAATACACTACGTTAACATCATAAATAAATCAATTAAAAACAATTTAATTACACTTCCGATGAGAACTATCGCCTATAGAGCCACAACAGCTCGTAATAAAATTAATCAGTTCAACCCTATAGGAATTATTACAGCCATAAATAAGTACAAATATTACAAGTAAAATTTATTCAAAAATAAATTTTTGCGAAAGAAAGTTAAAAAATATATTTAATAATGGCTCTAGAAATTAATTATCTTTAATAATATACCTTTCATATCAAATATTATTCATTCCTTTATTAAATATAAACTTTAAACTAACTCCATATACAAACCAGACTACCCTATGTTGATTTAACACCGAGCAAACCGAAACGAAACCCGAAAACAATTAGCGAAATTTACTTAATGACAAAATAAAACTGTGTGTTTTAATCTAAATTATTTAATTCGCAGGTGAACCGTATAAAAAAAATGTAGAAAACCTGAAAAATAATTGTGTCTTTCTTCCTTGCAGATTTAAGATCTTATGAGGCTTTTGAAGTTCTCTGGAGCAAATGCAGGCCCCATTACACCACAGAAGCATCCTAGAGCTTCTGTAGCCCCAGAAGATGCTGTAGCCCTGCAGGGCCCTTCTTCTGTCGTTGAAAAATAACCGAGATCACGCTACTACATCGTGCAGACTGTACTTGTCTAAACAAATTATTTAAACAACTATAATCTCGTAGCAGATGATCTCTCGCGAATTTTAAACGACCGACACCTAATTACCTAAAGTGTATTTAAGTTTAAACGAACGAAAAATGAACTAAAATTGAAATTATAGTGTGTATAATAAAATATCGCCTATAATTTTAATATTTCGGTTTTTATTTCGGATTTAGACGCGCGCCCCAACTAACTACATACGGATGCGACATGTGCTTTGGAAATAAAGAAAATATAAATTTAAATGTGATTTCATCCTGTATTTATTAAATTAAAAGTCCTAAAAAATATATGTTTAACGTGCCCATAAGTGTATTAAGGATATTCATAAACGTTCATTTAAATTAGCCATTTGTTTAAATGTAATTGACACCGATACAGGTTGAGAATCACATTCAACAAGTGTGAAATATTTAATTATGAGTACATAGTCTACTCCTACAATAATACAAAAGAGATAGACAAGAGAAGCACATGTATAGTTACTGACCTTCGCCGTCTGTAAGTTCTCCAGAACCTGCAACAATTCAACAAATATATTAGTGCAATTAAAAATAAACCAGAGCAATTACAACAGAAAAAACAATCAACAAAATAGCTCAAAAATGCTTGGAAAAACAACCTACCATTTAGAAGACTTTAACGGACCATCAGCAACTGCCAACCGGAACCTGCGACCATCTCTGCACACAACACTTACCACAAAACACAACAGGCCATTGCTTTAACTGCACAGCACTACACAACGCTAGCACTCGACATTGAAAGTCGCGACCTACTCTGCACTCGAGGGTTTATTTAATTCGCGAACTTCACTTGAGATTTAAATTCCGAACTTACACGTGGTCACTGACTCAACAAAATGGCTGAATTATGAGTAAAAGTATATGAGAATACCTTGGTACACGGCGAAGTAAACGATATTTAAATTGACTATTTACCCACTATTATGATTATTTTGTCGCAAAACACCTAACAATAAACAACGATTTTACAAATTAAAATAAAATGATGCAAATACAATAAACATTAATAGTTTTACTCATATCAAACCAATAGAAAAAATATTTATGTAGAATACCGGGTGGAACATCATACCTGTGTACATAGGCGATTAACATGAAAAAACAGTTTTTCTGTGCGCATTGCTCCCCAAATTATTTTAGCCAAAAATGTTTCAAATAAATGTTGTAGAGCATAAAATTCTGCATCTAAATCAATAAACAGAATTACATTTACATGCGTTATAACCACAGAAATTAAATAAAAAAATATTACGTTGAAAATATCAAATAGCCATGGAAGTGAAACAAAAATAGATATATGCTTGACGTTTGACAGATATCCTGATTTAACACCTAGCGCTTTTTTTTATGGGGTCATCTTAAATGTAAAATTTATAAGCAACGCCACCCAAATATTAATTCTTTGAGAGAAGCTACCGTGGATAAGTGCGCCTTAATCACAAATAGGCAGCTCGCTAATGTACGACATTCCTTCTACAATAAACTTGCCTGAAAATGGAGGTTTATTTGAATATTTATTGTAATAATAAATTGTAGTGATTATTTTATTGAGAGAATTATTGTTTGATATTTGAATTATAATAGATAGCTTTTAATTTTTACATGACCAACCCTATAAGAAATAAACGTTTCATTGAAATGTACAATTGTTTATTTATTATTAAATTGTAATCATAGGTATGGAGTTTTTTGTATGAATTTTATTGAATGATTAACTTGTCGGGGGTAAAATATCAAATAGACAGAAAAACGTCAAGCATTTATCTATTTTTTTTTTCACTTCCATGGCTATTTGATATTTTCAACGTAGTTTTTAATATTTTTAATTTAATTTCTGTCGTTACAACGTATGTAAATGTAATTCTGTTTATTGATTTAGATGCAGAATTTTATGCTCTACAACATTTATTTGAAGCATTTTTGGCTAAAATAATTTGGGGAGCAATGCGCACGGAAAAACTGTTTTTTCATGTTAATCGCCTATGTACACAGGTATGATGTTTCACCCGGTATAATGTATATTGTAATATGTTTGTAACATTTTTACACTGGTTTTAAGAACAAATATCTTTTAAGAACGTTAGAATAATATCTAGGTTTGCAATGTACCCAATATGTGATTATAAAGTGCGATGATTTGATCCCGGAACACTAACTAACCCACAGCGCAGAGCCTCGTGCCGGACGACATTTAAGGAACAACTTGTTCACTTCAGCATCGAGCGGACAACATTCTGTTATAAATTAAAGTAAAATGATGCAAATATAATAAACATTAATATTTGGACTCATTTCAATCCATAGGAAATATTATTTATGTAGAATATAATATATTACGTAATGAATTTGCTATTTTATAAATGTTAAAATATGAAAATATTCAATAATTATATCACAAGTGCAAGGCAAATACCTGAATATTTTCTCGAGTGCACGAATGTGCACGAGCGAAAATATTCTGATTGTATTTGACTTGCACGAGTGGTATATTGGTAGATTATTTCCCGAGAAAAAGTTCACATTCGATATTTTAAATTATTTTTATTATAATTTAATATTTATTTAAACTGTCATATAAACGTCAGTTGTCAGATCTTTAACACTTGATAAACGTCCAATGCCATTTTAGATAAAAATATATATATTTATCAAGTGGTGTAAGCAATAAAACAATTTTCTTAGAAACGTTATTAAACAAATGTAAATTTTTCATTAGTGTTGTCAAATTGACATATTCGAGTATTGCACTTGTGCAAAATATTCACTGATATTCGATTGTGATAGGTCGAAATTAAAAAAATACTGTAACCTGATTGGTTGAAATTTTTCGAGTGAAATATTCGTATATAATATCACAAGGGACTCAAGTTTTATCAGTAAACTTTTCTTGAAAACATTGTTTACCTAGCAACATCGTGAGAGTCATCTGTTCGAATAAATCACGAGAGCGTAGCTCGAGGGATTTATTCTGAGCAGATGACTCGAAGGATGTTGCTTAAAGGTAAACAATGTTTGAAAGAAAAGTTTACTGATAAAATAAGAGTCGCGAGTGGTATTTGTGAAGAATATTTCTCGAATGATATCTCTATATTTTTGTATTAAATTAAAAATTTATTTTAATTAGGTATTAAAGTTGTTACAATTTATTGTGCAATTATTAATTTAATACAAAACCTTTTTCATGTTGAATCCAAAGTCACATAATATATCAGCCAATTCGGTTTTGCTAGTTATTCGTTTCAACTCATATCTTCTTTCATTACAAAATGCAGTAAATATTCTCCAGATACTACCTTGACACTTTTTTGTATTTTCTGATTTCTTATTTTCTATTTCGGTACAAATTGCCGCCAAAGACGCATCTCCAAAACGATTCACTTCTGACATTTTAGAAAACTGATTGTTTATTTTGAAAATGTGGTGTTTGTTTCTCTTAGACGGCGATTTGTCGGTGACAAATGGTCTTGGGCATTTACCGCGCGACAAACCCCCGTTGGCAAGCAATTTGTTACTGTAATTGTTTATGAAACTATGTAAAATTTGTCAGTATAATTGACATAAGTGAAATAATCAATAATTATATCACAAGTGCAAGGCAAATACCTGAATATTTTCTCGAGTGCACGAACGTGCACGAGCGAAAATATTCTGATTGTATTTGACTTGCACGAGTGGTATATTGGTAGAATATTTCCCGAGAAAAAGTTCACATTCGATATTTTAAATTATTTTTATTATAATTTAATATTTATTTAAACTGTCATATAAACGTCAGTTGTCAGATCATAACACTTGATAAACGTCCAATGCAATTTTAGATAAAAAATATATATTTATCAAGTGGTGTAAGCAATAAAACAATTTTCTTAGAAACGTTATTAAACAAATGTAAATTTTTCATTAGTGTTGTCAAATTGACATATTCGAGTATTGCACTTGTGCAAATACCCGGGTATTTGCACAAGTGCAAATATTCACTGATATTCGATTGTGATTGGTCGAAATTTAAAAAATACTGTAACCTGATTGGTTGAAATTTTTCGAGTGAAATATTCGACAATATTGCACTATATTTATAGAATATTATATAAAATTACCCTGAACAATGATTTTGAAGTTGTTTACTCCTAATTGAACTATTAAACTGCAATATTCTACGTCCCTATATCTCTATGTATACAGAATGTTATATTTTAAAAGACCCAGCAAATATCTCGCTTATTTATCACCTTTGCAATTTCTTTCATATAACATGATTTATACAGCAACATGAAAGCTAGTTGATGACGGATGTACATTCATGATATCATTTCCGGTTTATTAGTAATTAATATCAACTTTGAAATTTCAAATACAACATACTATATTTTTTTACAAATTTGAAAAGTGCATCAAATTTGCTTTTCAATTATGTAAAATAATCCATATGTTACATTATTATTATTATTTTTTTTTTTTAATTGAATTTAAGGTGGATCAACTACTACGGTTATTACCACCACTGGGAAATAATGTTTTCATCAAATTTGCGTATTATAAATCCGAAAAGGGTATTACATATGGAAAGTAGAAAAAGAGAAGAAAGATAGGAAATAAAACACTACATAATTTGACTAGTTAGACCAGAGGTCTTTAAAAATTTTAAAATCGTTTTTAACATGTCTCCATCATTTGACAGGATGACTGATAATTTATCAGCAATCTGACAATTTTGTCTTTCCTGGCGATATTTAGGACAATGAAGGAGAATATGGAGAACCGTTAATTTAGTGTTACATTCTTCACACATAGGTACTGGTTGACGTAACAATAAATACAGATGTGTTGCTTTTATGTGACCTATGCGCAACCTTGTAATAGCAACTTGATCTTTGCGCTTCAATATAATTGGGGTACTCCATTTGTCCACCGTATTTTTAATCTTATAAAGTTTATCATTACTCCTATTCCAGTCTAGTTGCCATAGAGAATGACAAAACAATGTTATTGCTAAAAGCATATCATCAGATCTTACAGCATATCTTGTAGTATATTGTCGATTAGCACCCTCACGTGCTGCTTTGTCAGCAATCAGATTTTTATTTATACCCACATGTCCAGGTACCCACATAAACGTTATTTGAACATTTCGTTCATTCAGATGGCAAATTACTCTATGTATTTCTTGTACAAGAGGATCATTATTAAAACAATTTGATATACTCAAAATAGCTCCAAGAGAGTCAGAACACAAGACAAAATTCATTTTAAGCTCAACTTTTAATAAACAGTGTTGGATTGCAAAGAGAATTGCGTACAGTTCTGCACTGAAAACAGAACAAGTTGGTGATAAGGAGAAACTAAATTCTTCATCTCTAAAGATGAAAGAACATCCTGTTCCAACATTGGTTTTTGATCCATCAGTGTAAATGAATACAGAGTTTGTATATTTATTCATTAATAAGTAAAACTCCTGGACATAAAGAGAGTGAGGGGTGTCATTTTTCTTAAATCTGGTTAATCTCAAATCAGTCTTAATATCAGGGAGACACCAATTTGGTGTTTCTGATATAACCTGTGGCAATATATCTTCCATTCCCTGCGGCAGCTCATCAAATTTAAGCACAAGTTTAACAGCCAAAGGACAAAGTGAAGTAGTGCTATTATAAAACAGATCAGCACTATGATCATCTTGGAAAAGAATATGAAATAAAAAATGCCAAGGTTTTGACATCATTCGTGCAGTATATCTCATATACTGTCGAATTCTACGTAAATAAAGCGGAGGTAAACCAGATTCACAATATAAACTATTGATAGGACTTGTACGAAATGCACCTATTGCTAACCGAATGCCAGCATTATGAATAGCATCTAAACGCTTAAGATGAGACTGATTAGCTGTACTAAGTACTACAGAGCCATAATCAATTTTTGACAGTACAAAAGAAGAATAAAGACGAATAAGGCAATCTCGATCTGCTCCCCATTTTGTACTACTTAAGCATTTAATCGCATTTATGACTTTGCGACATTCTGCAGCAAGTTGTAAAATGTGCTGTTTCCAAGTTAAATATGGATCAAGAATTAGACCCAGAAATTTAACTTTATTTGTACACTGAATAGGAGTACTATATAAAATAAGAGAAGGATTATTATGTGGTGTACGCAATCGACAGAAATCAATACATTTAGTTTTCTCTACAGAAAATCTAAATCCCCTAGCTGTTGCTACATCACAAACAGAGTTAATAGCATTTTGAATGCGAAACTCACACTCAGTTATGCTAGAAGCAGAAGTGAAAATAACCAAATCATCAACATAAAGACAATGATGTATGGTCGGAGGAAGATTTAAAGCAATGCTATTAATAGCAATCATGAATAAAACAACGCTAATGGTTGATCCTTGCGGAACTCCATTTTCCAAAGAGTGAGATGAAGAATATGTATCACAAATACGTACTTTAAAAGTACGATTTTGAAAGAAAGCAGTAAGAAAGTTGGGAAGATTTCCACGAAGGCCCCAATCATGTAGCTGCTTTAAAATTCCATACCGCCAAGTCATGTCAAAAGCCTTTTCTAAATCAAAGAAAACCGCAACTAAATGCTTTCGAGCAAGGAAACTACAGTGAATAGCATTAGTAAGATGAACATGAAGATCAGTGGTGGAATGAGATTTTCTAGAACCACATTGAAGAGGATCAAGAAGATTATTATGTTCCAAAAACCAAATAAGTCTATAATTTATCATGCGCTCATATAATTTCGATAAGTGAGACGTTAAAGAAATAGGTCTATAATTCGTAGGTTGAGTCACATCTTTATTTGGTTTAGGAACTGGAACAATAATGGCTTCTCGCCAAGCATCTGGATATTCACCAGAATGCCAAAGCATATTGAAATAATTAAGAATGTGAGATTTCATCTCGAATGGTAAATGCTTTAGCATAAGATAAGAAATTCGATCAGGTCCAACAGAAGTATTTTTAGTTTTATTTAAGGCAAAATTAAATTCATTAATTGAAAATGGGCGATTATACAATTCACTACCGTTAGATGAAAAGTCAAGAGGGACTTCGGAAGAATTTTTTATATTAAGAAAACGTAAAGAATAATTATCAGTACTACTGACAGACTCAAAGTGAGTAGCTAGGCATTCAGCAATATCCTCTCGATTAGTGCTCAAAGTATTATCAATACTGAGAATATTTACATAAGAACACTTTCTATATCCATACATATATTTAATTTTTTTCCAATAGATGAGACATAATTTCTCCAAGATAAGGTTTTTGCTTCTAAAATAAGACGTCGTGCCTGGGCACGAGCCTTTTTAAATAAAATTTGATTTTCAATAGTTGGATATTTCCTATAATATTTAAAAGCCCGTTTTTTATTAGCTATAGCGCTAGCCACTTGTGAATTCCACCAAGGAACTTTTTTCTTATAAAATTTAGATGAAGATAAAGGAATATTATTCTTTGCAGAGGTTAAAATTGAAATGTTTATGTCAGAAAGTGACATGTTGATATCTGGTGAAATAAGAGGAACGGAAATTTCTTTTGAAAAGTTTTCCCAGTTAGCCTGATCAAATCGCCATCTTTGAAGAAAAGACGGTTCGGCAGTAGAAAAAGAAGTAGAGATAAGAATAGGAAAATGGTCACTAAAATGTGTATCGTCAAGAACTTTCCAAGATAAATGTGCAGCAAGAGTAGGAGAACATATGGATAAATCAATAGCAGAGAAAGAATTAGATCGAAGATTTGAATAAGTAGCTTCTCCTGTATTCAGAAGAACTACATCATTAGTGTCTAAAAGATTTTCCATAATACGTCCTCGTCCATCTGTTTGGGTTGAGCCCCACAAAAGACTATGAGCATTAAAATCACCTACAAGAAGGAAAGGTGGTTCAAGTTGATAAATAATATTCTCAATATCATGAACATTCCAATTAAATAAGGGTAAATAGATGTTACAAATTGTTATCTTTCTAGGCAGGAACAATTGAACTGCAACTGCCTGAAGATGAGTTTGAAGGACGCATGAGGTATAAGGTGTAGAGTTATTTATTAAAATTGCAACACCAGCGTGTGCCCGACAATCAGGAATTATATCATGACGAATAATATTAAATCCTTTAAGAGAAAATGTATCATTAGGTTTAAAATGAGTCTCTTGAATGCACACACAATTAGGGTTAAGCTCAGCCAGCAAAAGTTGAAGTTCAGGAAGGTGGTTGACTATACCATTACAGTTCCATTGTAGAAACATTAAGAAAGTAAGTTATAAAAAAGAATGAATGCTAAAAAATTAGCTGAAAATAAATAATAAGTTAAAAAGATTATTAGGAATTGGAGGGTTTAGAGTTGAGTTTTCTACTCCTACCCTTAATCCAACCCCTTTTTGATTTCCTTTCCTTTTGGCATACACCATTATCCTCTAATGAGATTCGTCATTTGAATCAGATATAATATTATTTTGTTCTGAAATATTATTTTTATTCATTGAGACTATAGGCACAACTGTAACATCTTTAGTTTGTTTTACTGGTTCATTTGGTTGTTTATTAAACGAGGCATTGTTTTTTGTGGGTTCAGAAATTATTTGTTTAGGTAATAAATTAACAACAGGTGCAATAAGATCTTCAACAATTTTTTTTAATTCTGGTAATATTAATGAGCATATTTCAGACATATTAACGGCAGGTGATAATGGTTTAGCAGTAACTTTAGCATAAGAAGAGGAAGATAATGAAGTTACAAAACCAGGGTTATTTTTGAAGACATATTGCCGGGCTTCCGGAAAACTACATTTATTTTGGGCCTTATATTCCAAAATGGCAAACTGAAACTTATATTTTGGACACAACTTAGATGATGATAAATGGTCACCGTTACAATTTACACATTTAATATTAAAACATTCCGCACCTTCATGTGGAACATTGCCACAAACACAAATCTTACTTTCCGAGCATTTTAAAGCTGAATGTCCAAATTTCTGACAGTTAAAGCAACGTAATGGATTGGGCACATACAACCGAACAGGTAACCGATACATAGCAGCATAAATATATGTAGGTAGAGAATTTTTTGAAAAAGTTAATACAATAGAAGGGGTATTTTCAACTATACCATTTCTTTTCGAGGTAATGCGACGAACTTCAATGACACCTTGGTCCTTCAGCTCATCTTTAATTTCATCGGGTGTTACATTTAACAAGTCTTTGCAATAAATAATACCCTTGCATACATTTAAAGTTTGATGTGCAAAAACCGAAACATCATATTCCCCGAACTTAGTTAAATTTTTCAATTTAGTAGCTTGTTTGCTGTTTAAAACTTCGATCAATAAACCATCACGAATTTTTTTGATACTTTTAACATCTCCAATAATGTTTTTAATTAATTTTGATATTAAAAAGGGATTCGATTTTGAAAAATCATCAACAGTGCGTTTAATAACATAAAACTTTGGCTCATTATCTTCATTAATATTAATTTGATTATTCAATGCAAAATCAGCTTTTCGTTTTTTAGGAAATACATCCTCAATTGAGGACATTTTAAAATTAATTGAGGGCCAAAGCCCTCAATAAGATGTACCTGTGAAAAAAACAACAAATATATAAAACGAAATTATAATACTAATAATCTGGAAAAAATAATAATCTGAAATGAAAACAACAATTAATTATTAAAGAACCAGACACTTATAATTAAATTACAAATTACAAATTACGAAAAATAAAAATAATAATTAAGGGGCCGAAGCCCCACAATTAAAGGATACCAGAAAGAAAAGGTAAATGGAACGAACTTATATCAACAAGAGGAAAAGAACGCAGTTTGTTTGGCGTAACCAAGAGATGAAGCTGGTTACTATGAAGATTGTTGATAAACAAACAGACGATCAAACAAGCAATAGAACTGTCAAAATCAAACGAAAGAAACGAAAAATGATAATAAAAACTTACTTTCCACCAAAACAAACTATCACAAATGGAGGAAAAACACTTTATCCACCCACGAAACACAAATTCAACACAAAATTCGCCGAAATTACCACCAAAAATCAACGAATTTGAAGCAGCACTTTTCACGACGTTCACTATCTAACTTCGTAACCAAGGCGATGAGTTACATTATTAAAAAGTAAGTTGTTATTAAGTGTTCCTTATTCGTATTCTCTGTATTATTATGACAAAAAAATATCATTTCGTTTAATAATAACAATTACAATTGTTTTATTTCAAGCCACAGTCATGGCTCACTATTCTCTTTCCGATTTGTTGTATAATAAAGTGCCCGCCATTTTACTTTTTAATAATGTAACAAATGGATTATTTTACATAATTGTAACGTTTGATGCACTTTTCAGATTTGTAAAAAAATATAGTATGTTCCATTTGAAATTTCAAAGTTGATATTAATTACTAATAAACCGGAAATGATATCACGAATGTACATCCGTCATCAACTAGCTTCCATGTTGCTGTATAAATCATGTTATATGAAAGAAATTGCTAAGTCGACAAATAAGCGAGATATTTGCTGGGTCTATTAAAATATAACACCCTGTATACATGTCTCGTATACCCAATACATACATGTATAGCAAAATACATGAACTTTTTTAAATATGAAAAACTATATTTGCAGGTGAAACTTATATCAAAATGCTTAGAATAACATCCATACTTACGACGCACACTATATTTTATTCATATTATCGACATTTTTACTTATAAACATTAATTTTATATCAACAAGAACTGTCACTTTTTAACAAACTCATAGAAACATATGAATATCGCACGGCGCATGCGCGACCAGCTTGTTCTGAAGATGCAACCAGTAACTACCAAAATTAAAAAAACTCACTCTGTATATAATGACGGTGAGCGCTTACTCTGATACTTTAAAAAATTATATTTGGAATAATTAAATTATGCCCGAGTGGTATTTTGATATTAAACTTTTTATTTCTTCTTGGATTTTTTCGGTTTAGAACTTTTTAACTGGGGAAGATATCTGTTTTCTAGATACTTGATTATATTACTATTCTTCATCAGAGATATTTGTTATATTGGGTTTAAATATGTTTGATAAACGATCAGCAAAAAGTTCTGATTTCTCGTCTGTTCTATAGAAAAAAAATTAAGCAGAAGGAAGACGTCATAAAAATTTGTAACTAGGATAATGACGTCAAAGACGGCTACGTACAAAAAAAACAGTGATTGTTGCATAAATGTATAATAAATTTTCTAACATTTTAAATGCTTTAGGCATTATTTATCAAATATATAACACATAAATCACAACAAAACTGACAAGCGACAACGCGAAAAAAAATGGAGTGAGAGTCGGATACAAATGTAAACGTTTTCAAAGCCAGTAGGTACCAACGTATGGTAAAGAAAAGAACTTCAATTCTTACATAACTGTTCTCAAGATATTTTTCATTTGTTTGGTGGTAACACTACTGTTTGACAGTTGATATAACTTCACAAATATTCTGTAATCGTTGTTTTTATTATTTATGGTCGTAGATATATTGCTTGTGAAATTACTGCACTCGCCGAGGCTCGTGCGCAACTTTTTCACTCGCACGTAATGTGCTTGTTACAATTCTCGTTATGTAATATACTTTTATAGGTTTCTTTGTAAAGTTTTACAGGGCTAGGCGTTGTATTTATTAATTTACTCAGTTACCATATATACTTATAAAGTGTCATTTACATAGAAGGTAGAAATAAAAATTATGAGAATTTGACTCAAAAATTGTTTTAATTATTTGTTGACACAAGTACCTCGATTCTTTCTCTTGATTTAACTACGCCACTGAGTTCTGTTCACTGTTTAAAATTCAAAATATAAAAGACATGTTTTTTTCTGCAAAAATGATAAAAAATTAAAACTACAAACTCGGACAGTTTATCGCCCGAGTGTCAAGTTCTGACAGATTTTTTGTTCCACACTAAAACAAAACCACATCATAAATTTGATATTATTAATGACTACGGCTTGTAGATGACACTTGACCTTTGAAAGCTACTCTGTTGGTTAACTCATTCAAAGAAATGTTAATGTAGATATATTTATTACTTATTTGTTTCAGTCTGATTTCTGGCAAATATATTATATTTTAATTTTGAGATAAATGGGATGGTAATAATTGTTTGTGGTATCTGTAATAGTGTAAGAGGAACAAAGGCACTTTACGCTCGTGATACACACATAATTTTTAATCTTAAATTATTTAAAAACGTATAGCTATTGAAAATATATTCGTTCTGTCAATTGTCAATATGACAAGTTTCTGTTTTGTTTGTATCCTTGGTAACTATTGAATTAAGTGTGCATTTGATATCTTTTTCGTGCGTTGCTATTGGAAACGCGCGCATTTAACATCTTGTTTACGCGTTGTCATTGGAGACGTGCGACAATAGTTATTTACGTATCAAGTGCAGAAAGATGTTTTTTTTTGAATGAGTGGTCCGTTGCTGCATGAACGAAGCGAATGCTGCAAGACCGTGAGTTCAAAAAAACCCCTTTCTGCACGAGTTGCGTACACTATTTTTTCTACAACCATAAACCATATTTTGATAAAAATAATAAAACAAATTTCAGTAATTGTAACTCGCTGAAATTTTGTATTAATTTAGAAACTTTAGAAAGATAGGTACCTGGTTTAATGTATCCATGACAACTGACAATGACAAACAAACTCAATTATTTTGTTGATAATGAGGAAAAATTTCTGCGTGCTTTCAATTTAAAAAATGTTTGAATCGAGTGGCGAACACGTATTAGATTCTATAGACATTATAGAAGAAGCAACATTAAATTTGCTTCCAAATAAATCGACAAAAAGATATGAAAAGAACATGATTTGTTCAGTGCGTGGCGAAAGAAGAAAAATGTCAAAGGAGTCAGTGAAAACATAGTTTTAGCTTACTTTTCCGAAAAAGTAAAGATTAAGAAGTCTTCCACCCTTTTGTCGCACTATTCTATGCTGAAAGCCACTTTGATCGTGAAGGAAGACGTCAACATTACCAAGTTGGCAAGATTGACGGTATTTTTAAAACACCAATCATCTATATATAAGCCGAAAAAATCGAATACATTTAGCAGAGAGGAAATGAATAAATTTTTAATGGAAGCCCCAGACGAGAATTATTTAATGTTAAAGGTGAGATTCGGATTATTTTAAAAATAATTTTTATAATTAGTTAATAGAAAGTATACTGTATAAAGTTTATTTATATTAAATTACTTAAATTAAATCATTCACATTTTTTGCACTAGTGCAAAAATCTGCTACTTTCATAATAAAAATAAGTTCAAAAACGCCTACTTTTTTTAATGGTTATAGAAAAAGATATTATTCGAACGTCAACTTTACGATGTGAAATGAGAGCGTAATTGTCAAATTTTCATAGCAATCGTAGAAAAAAAATATTTGGGAGCTTGCGCGAATTACTTATTTAGTGCGTTAGGATGTGAAACAGTCCGCAAAATGATCATTTTGCGTACTAAGGTGCAAAATACGCTTTGTAATGGTAATGTAATTGATGAAAAAATCACGTACTTCGCAAATTGATATTAGTGAAAAAATGTGAATATTTTCTTTGAAATTTAAAGTTGTAGCTACTTTGCGAAATACTTATTTTACAATTGATGTATGTTGTGACGTCACAGCTTCTTCAGGTGAACTTGTTCGCTGTGAAGGAGTTGGTTATACTATACTGATGAGCTCCAAAAAGAGCGAAACGCATCTGTGCTGGCCGGATTCTGATGATGATGTAATCAGTTGACTTGGAGGTTGAAATTTGTGAAACGTAGACAAGTGTTTGTAATCATATTTTTATTAAACCTAGTTTCACCAATTATTCCTAGATTGTTTATGTATTCTCTCATTCTTAATTCCACTAATCTAATCCTGTTTTATACGTTCTATTTTTATTTATTTATTCTACTTTGTGCAACAGCAACTTAATATCAATTAGAGTACAGACTCCGGATTCGCAAAAGTAGATTGTCAATTAGTTTTTCAATAGTTAGATAAATTATAACTAGTTGATTTAAACTTATGGTCGGAAAAAATAATATGTTGGACACAGCAGATCTTTTTATTAGGCTTAATTTTGATACTGTCCGTCAGTACGGTAGTGTGGATAGCGAGATCCCGAGTTCGAATCTCACTCAAGCTAAAAATTATATAAACTAGCACACTGCGGCTCGGTGAGTGCGGACTGTAATTGGGATTTAAGTTCCTGTTGTACAGCGTAACTTAAATAAATAAATATTTCGCTCATTACATATAGTACACTCAGGACAAATAAAATAATCCTTTTCACTTATTTTACACACAATGTAAAAATTTAATTTAATTTGTTGTTTTCAATTAATGACTTAAAACTAAATCGATGTAAAATGACTTAAACTAGGTTAATGTACAAATTCACATCATAATTGAACAAAACTGAATTTAAAATCCTATGGCACAGTTTTCGTGGAATAGCCTGCAGATAGTCCTCTAGGGACTGTGCGAGAATGTTCATTCCTGCACAGTTCTGTCACTTTTCCCATGGTAACCGAAAATGTGTTTACAATGTACCTCATTTCCCTACCAACAACAAACATACAATGAGCAGATTTGTAAGTGGTCGTAGAAAATTTTTTATAACGTATCACGTACAAGATATTCTAATGAACCGGATCAGTTAGCTGAACGGGTTTTCCCATCAGTAAACTGAACTTACCAATAGCATTGCAGTAATAATATTAAACTGGGCATGTATATGAATATGGAATTATTGATATGATATTATGGCTGAGAGTGAAATCTACTATACCAACAGACTTGCTAAAATAATTATGCATTTGTTGCCCTATTTTTTGAACGAGTATGATTCATAAAATATTAATTTTCGTAACACATGCACAAGAAACACGTTCTTATTCCCTAATTTTAGAGAGAGAAACACTGCTTTTCTCCCCTAGGGAGAGAAATATTATGTTTCCATAGGTACCATGTTTCTCTCCCTAGAGCGATGTTTCTCTCCTTAGAGAGATTAGCTGTTTGCGGCGTTTCCTAAATAACTAGTTACGCAACCCATATTTGACATTTGTCCCGATAAAACGGTAATTTTTGTGCACTTGTTACAAAAAGTATAATATGTTTCACGGGAGGGCGCGATTATCCCTTGTGTGAAGTTGGCAAACCTCGATTTCAGCCCTCGCTTACGTCTCAGTTTGCCAACTTCACACTCGGGAATAATCGCTTGTTTCCCTCCCTTGATGCATAACATACTATTATTCATGTTTGTTTTAAAAATGTTTCAACTATAATCCTTTTGGTGTTCGATTTCATTACATATTATATTTTAAGCTTCGCGAATTACTAATAAATCGCAAATTAAGACAACAACAAAATGTAAAGTTTTAAGAATTATTTAAAAAGATGCCAGAAAGCAATTTCACCCCGTGTTTCATACCAGTGACTAAAACGTTGGAACGCACAGCTTGTCAACATGTGATTGAGATGTTACTTAACCTAGTTTCCATGGTGCTGAATAACAATCATGTTAATAACGGAAGTAGAAAAAGATTTTTTTCCACGATTGCTATGAAAAGTTGAGAGTTACGCTCTCATTTATCATCGTAAAGTTGACGTTTTCAATAGATACACAAATAACTATTTAATCATTATATCTCGTAATATATTAAAATTGTATTTATTGACAAAGATAAAGGACGTATTTTAGATCTCAACAATACTAAAGACACCTTGTATATATTTTTGTACATGGCCAACTACTGTTAAACAATTTTTTTATCAGTGTAACCTTGATAAACTCTTGTTACAGACATACAAGATAGGAGTCGAGATAACATTAGGTTCAATTTATTACATATTAATACATTTTTTTCAATTTTAGTGAACATATCCAGGTCTTACATAAGAACATAAGTAACAATGTCCGTTTTATTACCCAACAGGAACGAGTCCCAATTACAGAATAATTTAACAAAAATTATAATTGTGGGAGTTTACAAAGTAAATAAAATATTGAGCGTATTATAAAATTCTATAAAACTAATAGCAAGGTTCAAATTCATTATAATTCAGCTAAAAAAATTACTAGTTACTTACAATACAAATGTATTTTTTTGCAAAACTTTTGATATTGAATATACAACTACCTTCAAATCCGCACTCATAACAAATAGATTTTTTAAACCGTTGATGTAGAAACATTTAAATTGATTTGTTCTTCAATTCGTTCAATCTCATCTTCATAAATGCACTTGTACAAACCGCCATCTTGTTTTTGTACATGCGTAATAAGCAAATTGTAACTGAAACTTCCATTTTGTAAGTCTGTTAAATGTTTGGAATAATGTTCCAAATTCAATCTATTAGCTTCTTGCGTCCATTGAATATGTGACAAGTTTGAATATTGGTCCCCTATGACTGTACAGTTCAACATCACACTGTCGCCTTCTTCAGCGTGGTAAGCAGTGGCACCAGGTGTAATTGTTAGCACGACTGAAGGAAGATCTGTTTCCTTGAGAGTGTTCCACCTCTTACCGACTAATTCTTCTGGTGTTTCACAATAGGTCCTGTACTGATAACTGTTGATGGAATTATATTTGTCCATTATTGGAATTAACTTTTTGAATTTTCGGTCACATTTCCATGGATTGTTATACAATGATAGGTCTGACCCATTGAAGTTAAGTACTCGTATTATTTAAGGGTCAATGTATTGTAACTGGTTGGTTTCTAAGTGTAAACTTGCCAGTTTTGTATTACTTTGGAAGGTATTTGGATCCAAGACACTTATTTCATTTTTAGAAAGCTCAATAAGATCCAGCAACTTCAAATTTGAGAATATTTTAGTTGGTAAATGTTGTAATCTGTTTTTATAGAGAAATAAGTTTGTTATTTTCTCATTATTTTGGAATAGTCTTTCATCTAAGGTACTTATATTATTAAAATCAAGATAAACTACTCGCAAACGCTTTAAATTGGAGAATATATTCCTCGGTAAATATTGTAGTTTATTGTTGTTCAGATACAAGTATTGAAGATTTTCGTTATTTTGCAATATGCTTGGATCCAAAACACTTATGTTAAAAAACGACAGCTTCAATATCTCCAAATTTGTTAAATTAGCGAAAATATTTTCTGGTAAATGTTCTAATTCATTATTAGACAGAAATAATTTTTTAAGTTGTTCATTATTTTGAAATATATTAGGATCCAATTCACTTAAGTTGTTAAAAGATAAGTCAAGTACTTATAGTAACTTTAAATTGGAAAATATACCATTTGGAAGTTTTTTTATTTTATTATACGTTAGATAAAGTTCTTCTAAATTGATTGTATCAATAAATAATTCATCATGCAATTCATGCAAAAGATTGTTATACAGATCTAGAATCTTATTTCTTGCTTGAATAAAAGCAGTTCTTCATTTATATCTTCTATGTCTTTTAAATCTGTTTTGGTTATTTGTGTAACGTAGTAATCTTTGAATGTCTCGTTTGTTATGTTATTTAAAGATTTACCTTCCAAACTCACAGTTAAACAATTTATTTTATAATTCACACATATTATGAATAAGATTAATATTTTGCCGATATTATTTCCACACATTGTATCTGTTCACGATATATTTCAATCAAACTAGTGAAGCTGTAGCTAACTGACTATATTTCTTTGAATCGCTGTTTATATTGTACAAGTTTTGAACATTTTATATCCGCGAAACTAATTAATCTCAATAAAAAAATATATGAATAGATAAAGTTATTTATGAGTTACGAAGTTCACAATGTCATGACTTTGGTTTATTTAGTTTTAAGATAAGATTAGTTTGTACACAGTGTTTCACAACTTATGCCACTTATTTTAACCTCATGTAGTAGGTACTCAACGTACTATACTAAAATTTTTATTCAAGAGGAGGCACGTCATCAAATTTGTAACTAAATGAGAAATACTACGTTTATATGATATACTAATTTTTTATTTTTTTTTTATTTCCATTTTAATTTACAACTAGCCATGGGCTAACCAGCATATTTGTTATTACATCACAATACTTAAATATTAAATTATAGCGTGTGGACGGTAGCGGTCCGTCGACTGCCCCTCTAAGTGAATTAACATTCATGTATTTAGCCCATGGTCAAGTCTAGAGGTTTCTTTCTTAAGAGTCTTCTTATTTCATCCGTGTTATTTAGTAGGTTAATTGCGAGGTTGTTCTGGTGGTTGTTTAGTCTGGTGTATTTTCCGGAGAAATATTTTATTTGTTCTTGTACTGTTCTTATCTTCAGGTCTTTGTGTAGCATGTCGTTTCTGAAGCACCATGGGGCATCCGCAATGGTTCTTAATGTTTTGTTTTGAAGTCGTTGAATTTTGTTGATATTTGTCTTCTTAGCGCAGCCCCATAGCTGGATGCCATAGGTCCAAATTGGTACCAGTATTGTTTTGTATAGCAGTATTTTGTTTTGCAGTGTTAGTTTCGATTTACGACCTATTAACCAGTTTATCTTTTTGGTTTTGATTTGTGTCTGTTTTTTTTGCGTCTATGTGTTTCCTCCAGGTCATCCTTCTCTCTAGGTGCATTCCAAGGTATTTAATGTTGTTAGTTTCTGGGAGGGCTCTGTTGTTGAGTGTGACTTCTGGACATGTTCCCTTTTTCATGGTAAATGTTCTATGCGCTGATTTTTCTTCACTTATCTTTATGCGCCAGGTGTTTGCCCATTTTTGTATCTCATCTAGGACTCTTTGTAAGTGTTTAGAGGCTTCTTTGGGATCTTCATGTGTTGCCAGTATTGCAGTGTCGTCTGCATACGTTGCTATTGTTACTCTATTATCGTTTGGAAGGTCTGCCGTGTATAGAAGGTACAGTACGGGGCCGAGAACGCTTCCTTGTGGTACTCCTGCTTGAATGGGGTATATTTTTGAGTGTTGATTTTCATGTGTAACTTGGAAGTGTCGTTCTGTCAGGTACGATTTAAGAAGCAGATAGTATTGATGGGTTAGTTTTTGTTTGATTTTGTGTAATAGTCCTGGGTGCCAGACTTTATCGAACGCTTGAGTTATGTCTAAGAATGCTGCGGAGCAGTATTTTTTTTCTTCTAACGATGTTTCTATTTGATTAATTACCCTATGTACCTGTTCGATGGTTGAGTGTTCATTTCTGAACCCGAACTGATGCTCTGGGATTCAATCGTTTTCTTCAAGTTCGTACTTCAGTCTCTTTAGCAATAATTTTTTAAACACTTTCGATAGAGAGGGGAGGAGTGAGATTGGTGAGATATGATTTCAGTTCATGGTTTGGTTTACCTGGTTTTAATAGCAATATTACCTGGGATAATTTCCAAAGTATTGGGTAATATTGTAGCCTTAGTATGGCATTGAAGATATGTGTAATATTGGTAATTGTTTTTTCTGGTAGTTTTTTAAAAATTGTGGCAGTGATTAGGTCGTGTCCCGGTGCTTTATGGTTATTCAGAAATTTTATTTCGGTATTTATTTCTTCTGATGTAAAGTTTTTAATTGGCAGGGATAGTTGTAGTGGTTTATCTAAGAATGCGAGGATGTTGTTTTCTTCTTCGGCTGTGATTTGGGATGTATTTGGTTTGAAGATATTAGCCAGATGCTCAGAGAATGTCTCCGCTTTCTCTTTATCTGATCTCGCCCAAGAATAGTTAGGTCTTCTTATGGCTGGTATGGTTTGTTTGGTTCTTTTTATATTTTTTGTTGCTTTCCATAGTGTGTATTCGTCCTTAGCATATGGTGATAAGTTGCTGACGTAGTTCTGGAAAGATTCGTTTTTGAATTCATATATTAATGTTTTGACTTCTCTTGTTATTCTGTTTAGGAGATTTTTTTCGCTTGGTAGTCTGCTTAGTTGCCAGCGTTTTCTAATTCTTCTTTTTTCTGCAATTTTGTCTTTGATGTGTCTTGGGTAGTTGATTAATGTGTTATCATTAGGACCGTTTGCAGGTGTGGATACCCAGGCTGCGTATTGAATATTTTTTGTTAGATTATTTACTGCTTCATCTATGTCGTTTTCGGTTTTCAGTGGGATGTTTATGTTTGTGTGGTTGGTAAGGTATTGTTCAAATGTTGCCCAGTTGGTTCTTTGGTTAACTAGAGTAGGTTTTATTTCTTTATTTATTATAGTAGTGTATAGAGTAGCCATTACTGCTGAGTGATCTGAAGTGACATCGAGACATTCTTCAACTTTTATATAATTGGGAGATATTCGATGGGTGACAAAAAAGTCTAGAGCGTCGGGGATCTTAGCAGGGTCAGTGGGCCAATATGTTGGTTTGCCTGAGCTTACTTGTTCGTACCCTTTGTTGAGCATGGCGGCTTGTAGTTGTTTGCCTTTAGGATTTGTTAGTCTTGAACCCCATCTAGGGTGCTTAGCATTGTAATCTCCTCCTGCTAGGAATCTATTACCTAGAATTTCAAATGCTTCCTCGAACTTTTCTTTACTAATTGAATATCTCGGGGGGCAGTATATTGCGGCTACTGTGAATGATCCGTTTGTATCTTATATTTTAACGCTAGTAGCTTGCATGTAGTTTTTTTCAATTTTGTCTGTTTCGTAGTGTGAAAATTTTTCATTTATTATCACTGCCGTACCTCCATGTGCAGTGTTGTCGGGATGGTTAGTGCAGTATGTCTTGTATTTCTTTATATTAAAGTAGTTTCTATCAGTGAAATGTGTTTCGCTAATTAATAGTATGTCGATTTATAGTTCTATAAGGAATGATTCTATTTCTTGTCTGTGTTGTTGCCATTAGCGTTCCATAGTACTATTTTTATATAATTATCCATTGTTGAGTTTGTTAATTAGCGTGTTGAGCAAGTTGATAATTATTCCGTTTTGTGTTAATATTTGGTTAAATAGTATCTCTATTTTGCCGAGAATTTTCTCGAGGGTAACGTTATTATCGTTACTTTGAGCTAATGTGTTCATTCTTTCGTTTTGTGTTGCTTGTGCGAAGGTTATATCGTTTTGTCGTGTTCTATTTAGGCTAGGAAATTCGTTATTATTCATACTAAATTCCGGATTTAATTGTCTGTTTTTTTGGATGTTGTTGTTTGATCTTTCTCGGGGTTTCTGGAGTTCTTTGTAAACAATACAGCCCTTGTAATTGGCAGGATGGGGTCCGTTGCAGAGTATGCATTTTGGAACATTCAGTCTTTGTTGTTGGCAGTTATATGTGGGGTGATTTCCTGCGCATTTAACACAGTTATAGGGTTTTGTGCAATAGGATTTTGTGTGCCCGTATTCTTGGCACCTGGAACATTGGGGTATCTCTTTCCTTTTACGGGGTTCTGCTACAATAACTTTGGTGCCTAGTATGTTTGTAACTTTGTATATTTGTTTGTTGTTTTCATTCGGCTCCTGGTCTATGTAGAACATGGGTAGTGGTATTTTTGTTTTCCAACTCCGTATGTTTGTTACGTTTCGAATGTTAAACCCTTTTTCATTTAGTTCGTCTTTTATTTCACCAGGTGCGATTGAGTGGTGCAGGTTTTTTATGATGACACGGTATGCTCTCTCCTGTCGTGGTTGGTATGTGTGAAAGACGATGTTATGTGTTCTCAGTAGATCTACTAATTTTCTGTAGGCTAATGAAGTTGTAGTATTAATTTTAACTTCGTTGTTTGTTAATGTTTTGCATGTGTAGTCCTGTTCTTGAATTGCTGTTTTTAGGCTTGACATCATTGCTGTGTAATTTGTCACAGCCTGTATATATACGGGTGGGGGTTTATGTTCTTTTGATGTATTTTCTATATTTTGTTGTGGAGGCTCTGTATTTTCCGGGTTTAGATGTACGATGACTTCATCGTTCAGTAGGGTGTATCTGTTGTAGGTTGGTACACTCACGTTTTCTTGGGTAGCGTTATGTCTTTTGTTTAGTTGTTCTATACTATTAATTCTTTTATTTGTTTGTTCAGTATTGTTTTTTTCCTCGTTTCCTCTTTTTCTCTTGACTTGTTGTCACGTAAACTTATCTGGTTTGTTGCTATGAGTCTCTTTGCTCATAGGTTGCTGTGCATCTTCCGTTGGTATGTTTTGAGAAAAGTATTGGGTCAGGGTATTTAGGGAGGGAGGTGAGTAAATATAATTGTTTATGTCTGAATATGGAGTTAAAGTAGGTGTATCTATATACTGTTATGTGATAGTGCGCTTTGGATTGGTGTAGTTACTGGCAATGTGTAGATGTTTGTTATACATGTTGTTGTAACCATAGTGTGTGTTGTTGTTACAACTGTATTGTTGCTTGTGGGTATATTCATTATTCCGTCACTATTTTCAGGCATAATGATTTAATTTTTTTTATCTAGTAACACTGATTACTTGCCTGTCTTGAGCGACTTTGTCACAAGGTCAGGCGCCCGCACGCCTTACCGCTAGTCGTTGAGCACTGTTTATGTCACTAATTCTTAGCTGTTTCACTTATATTTATTATCTAGTAGAGATATAATTCATTCAAGAATGAAATATTGTTTATCTTATGATTTTTTATTATCACTATATTGTGTTTCTAACGTTTTTATTCAATTTAGCTATGTAATGATTAATATTGAGTAATCGCACTTCACAGCACTGGCACTCGTCACACGTCCGTTCGCCTTGACTGCTCGCACAAGACTATATACTAATTTAATTTAAAAATTGTAAAGTGTGTTGCATATTGTATTGACGTGCAATGCTAATTTATGCTATCTAATAAATTGATTTATTTGGCGAATAATAATTGAATATCGTTGTAAAATTTAATATATTTCCAGTCGTTGGTATTGAAAACTCGGTGTAAGGGGTCACAAAATCAAGAGATAATAAAGAAATCAGTGAATAAGTGAATGATAAAACACGCATATTTATTAAACGAATATAAATACGTATATTTCATTAATTACGTTATACATATAAAATATAACACCAATATGTAGGTAAATACAAACATTACATTTTATAAAAACATAAGAGAAGTTTTCATTTATGCAATCAAGTACAGTTTTGTACACCTTATGCCTGTGTCACACCTACATGATTATGTACGATGTATGATGAAATTCGTCGTGTGCGATGAAAAACTGTACCAATAAAACAAACGTTTTGTCCGGTAGTAATTTCCTAAACAATCTGGTTCAATCGGCATTATACATTTGGTTTTTATTTTAAATAAGTTCTCTTATATTTTGGTGCAGCATCTCTAAAAATTGATTATAATTTCTGGCTGGGATGATATATTTTTCTCCATGGATTTTTAAAAATTGCACACCATATCGAATTTTAAAACCTTGATGCCAGCCATCACCAGCGTTAAATAAGCCTGAATTTTCATTGAATTTCATATTTAATTCCTTTGATATTTATTTTAGCATATCTACAGTATCTGGACAATTTCAGCTCTATTCTTGAAGAAACCGCTTACATAATATGTAGGTGATTTGTACTAGCAATACGCAATTTTCATTATTCATCTCTCCGTGGTAGTCATCTGCCTTTGTTTTCGATGCAAAAATTAGGGATGCATTGGGAGCCCACCCGTCCTCCGTACCCGCATGAAGAATTATGTATCTATAAAAATCGATCAATATCATAAGATCATGACTATAAGTAGATATTTTGAATTTAAAATAATAATCAATGTAAAAAAGGACCGATTAAATCGAGAATATAAAATTGATTAAAAACAAAATATAGAATTAAAGTTATAAAATGAAAACAGCGAAACGAAATAATCTATTAACCGATTAAATTGAATTATAAAATTGATTTTATTGATTATTTTTCGACATTCTACAAGTACAAGAGAAAAGACACAATATAAATAAAATATTAAAAAAAAAAACTAACCTTTTTCCATCTGATATTGTTTTTCGCTTCGCGCGTCTAACGTCCTCGTCTTGCCAACTTCGACGAGCAGATCCTTTCTGGAAAATCCAGGTCTCGTCCAAAAAAACAAACTTATTGCTTCCTTATAATTTCTCATCAAATTAGTCATAAAATGTATTCATTTTGATACAATATGTGGTTGCACATATATGGCCCTTCTATTGTTATCTTGCTTCCAAGAAAAACCAATGCTATGTAAAACTTTCACCAAACTTGAAATCGAACCGTGATAAATGCCTCGAGATTTTAAAATTTCGTTTAAAGATTTACAAGTCACGTGTGATTCTGAAAATAAATCATATTTGTTATCACTTGTATTATTATCAAACGTAAATATTAATAAACTTACTGTTTGAGTACATCTCATAAATAACGTTTCTTATTGCAGTTTCAACAAACGAATCTACTGCAGTAACTGATTTTTTCTTGTTCTTGGGTTTCTTCGGCGATAATAACATTTCACCTCTTGAAACTTTACCAGAAATTTTATGCACAATCCCTTTGGATATTTTCAGGCAATCTGCAGCTCTCTAGAAATAAATAATTGATTTCAATTATGTTGCAAAAAATAAAAGTTATAAATATACCTCCCGAACAGCATTTAACGGTAGCAGGGGCGCACTGTGTGCCAGCTCTTTTTCAACATATGCAATTACATTTACAATAAGCATTTGCGACTGCTAGGATAATGCTTTAGGCATTATTATTAAGGCTGGTCCAGACGCTATGTTTTGTACAACCTTTTGTCTGCACAGTCTTAAGACGGAATGAAAACGGTGCAATTATTAGAGCGTCCAGACGGTGCAGTGATGTCTGTATATTTCGCTCAGTTTTGTGGATACCGTCATGGAGGAGCTACTGCTGTGGTAAATTTTAGCATTGTGTCTTGTTAAAAAAAAAATTGGAACGTGTCCGAAGTACCCGGCGTTCAAAGTGGTCGCGGAATTTTTTTTTACAATTATTTCTCTGTTTGCGGTTGTATCAATTTCTTTTTTTTTCACTAAAATCTCATAAGCCTCTCCCTTTTTATCCCTGTCACTATAATCCTTGGATTTGATACGCCACAGGCATGGTACACTTTCGTAGAATGTAATAAATTTTGTCAGAAACTCACGAGAACATTGCCGGAGGTCCGTTATTGTTGCCTCACGAATTGAAATAGAGGAACAAAATGAATTGGAAAACGGTGCTACCGTCCACATGCACCGACTTGTCTGAACAGGTCACAGATATCTATGCTCTTTTGCTCAAATATCGCTGCAACTGTACAGTCTTGGCGCGGGATTCAAAACTGCGCAGTTTTTCAGTCTACACACAACGTTTTATCTGCAACGTTTTGAACTGTGCAGACAAAAGGTTGTACAAAACATAGCGTCTGGACCGGCCTTTAGATTATGTAAAACCACAATACACCAAAAGAGTCAAATAAAACAGTGAAAACGAAAATCACAATTGAACACTCAAAGGAATGAAGTGACGGTTAACCACAGATTATTCTGAAATAAATAACTAAAACAACGAAGCACAACTCGAACAACAGTTACTGTTGTATTGAAAAATACAGATTTGATACGCAACAAGGCAACAGTAATGAAATTTTTTTAAACCTTGTTGTATATTTAGTATAAGTACTTATCTATGTGTTGATTTTTTGTATAAATTACGTATTTATTTCAGAAATACGAGTTTTTAAAAACTATTTATTTCTTTAACAAAGGATTACATGAATTATACAATGGAACTTAAGAGTGTTGAACTATCTGTAGCAACTGTAGAACTACGTGACAAAGCTATGATCTACCTTTTTATATGAGGAGATATGATATCTAGTTACATGAGAATTTAGATAGCACTTTCTGATGCAATATGGGCGATGTCTCTATATAACTTATATGACATGACTTTTAGTACACAGTGATGATGATAAATTTACCTAATTCCGTTATGAAAAGTCCTGTATTACATCAATTTTTGAGGTTATGAAATGTAAATTTTTTCACAACTGTCATTCAAGAGTTATGTAAGGAATTCTGTACATAACTAGTTACATAATGAATGTTGACAGTTTGAACTTTCACAAAATGCAAATAACGGAAAAACTATTCAAATTTTTAGGATTTATATACATTTAATAATGTTTCTGGTATTAAACAGTTGACGGGCAAATTAGCAGATTCTTCGATATCAGAAGGAAGGTTTGTCTCGGATTCAGAACTCATTTTCAATGATGACATAAGCTTTAAATTTAAACATTTTATTCATTTATTTTCACGGCAATGCTTTGGTAAATTGATTTATTTATTTTGAAATATACTGAGCTGTCATAAACCTAGAATTTTATGTATTTTAAAAATTATTTTAGCGGAATTATGTATAATTGTGTACGTAATACGTTATGAAAACGTGATATTGTTTGACGAACATAATATTTGTCAAAACAATAGTTATTTGTGTATTAAAAGAGTAAAGTAATACTTTGTTACTCGAGCACGGTAATTACAGCGCGAGTCGAAGGTGAGAACTGCAATAGTGTAAGAGGAACAAAGACACTTTACGCTCGTGACATCATTTTTTCTACGATTGCATCTTAAAATTATTAAAAAACGTATGTGTACTGAAATTAAATTCGATCTGTCAACTGTCAATATGACAAGTTATTTACGTAACCAGTTATGAAAAGGTTGATATTGTTTGACGAACATAATTTTTGCAAAAACGAACGTAGCGAGTTTTGCAAATTATGTGAGTCAAACAATATCATGTTTTCATAACGTATTACGTACAAAATTTTATCTAATACCGTTGTCCGTCAGTACGGTGGTGTGAATAGCGATACGGAATTCGAATCCGGAGATCCCGAGTTCGAATCGCACTCAAGCTAAAAATTATATAAACTATCACACTGCGGCTCGGTGAGTGCGGACCCTGTACTGTAATTGGAATTAAATTTCTGTTGTACAGCGTAACATAAATAAATAAATAAATAAATAAAATGATTTTTAAAATACATAAAATTCTAGGTTTATGACAGGTCAGTATATTTCAAAATTTACCAAAGCGTTGCCGTGAAAATAAATGAATAAAATGTTTAAATTTAAAGCTTATGTCATCATTGACAATGAGTTCTTAACTGTTTAATACCAGAACAATTATTAAATGTATAAATATCCTACAAATTTTAATAAACAGTTTTTTTCCGTTATTTGCATTTTGAGAAAGTTCAAACTGTCAACATTCATTACGTAACTAGTTATGTAAAGAATTCTTTACATAACTCTTGAATGACAGTTATGAAAAAATTGACATTTCATAACCTCAAAAATTTATGTAAAACAGGACTTTTCATTACGGAATTAGATAAAAACTATTTTTTTCTAGTAAACTCAATTCGGGGACATATTGTATAATAATCTAACCCAGGTTTATCATGGTCGGCTGGAAATGTTGGAGCAGCTCGGACCACTGCTTGCCGGCCACGGAGGGCGGCGATGCGCCTCATAACGCGGCGTCCACTACCGTGTCCAATATACCACACAGTGTCTGGTCACAATGCCTCGAGTTGACATGCAAGTATAAATACTCCAAATCGCTCACATCGTCTTTTACATTTAATTCCAATGTTTGTAATTGATTGTTACTTAGATTAATAGTTCGTAGAGATGAAACGTTGACGAAACATCCTTCTTCAATGAAACTAATTTTATTGAAGGAGAGATCAAGTTCCTTCAACACGACTAGATTTGAAAATTCAAATCTTTTAAGTTTTGTAAAATGATTGTTGTTTAATAAAAGTTTAATCAGATGTGGTGTGTAGGAAAATGTGGTATGGTCTAGTGTCGTATTGTTTTCTGCTAAACGGAATACTGTTAATTTAGCTAAATTTTGAAACTAGTTGAATTCAATAGTATTTATGTGATTTCTTACTAAATGTAATTCTTGTAACTGGCCATATTTACTAAAAGCATTGGCATGAAGCGTTGTAGTTCGTTGATCTAGAACAGAAAATAATAAATTAATTTCTTAAACAAATTAAATAAATATATCATCATGCCTTTTACCCATTATTGGATGTGGCACTGATATATTTCTTCGCGTGAAGTGCGGTTACCAGCCGTCAAATTACGGCTCTCAAAGATGTTAGTGGAGGGGAAGCCACAGGGATAATTTGAATGTGGTGAAAATTGTTTGTCGGCTGTGGGGATCGACCCTGATTTCTAAAATCCACAGGCCGACTCGATACCACTGAGCCACTTACCCCATAAATAGATTAAATACAGTTCATATGGGGTAGGTAGCTCAGTGGTATCGAGTCGGCCTGTGGATTTTAGAAATCAGGTTCGATCCCCACAGCTGACAAACAATTAAATCTACCCCTGTGGCTTCCCCTCCACAAACATATTTTGGGGCCGTAATTTGACGGTTGTTTACCGCATTTCACGCGAAGAAATTTATCACTTACCAAGATCTGCTTAGGCAGAGTACTACATCCAGTAATGGGTAAAAATGCGTGATAATAAATTTAATTTTATTTATTTGATTATCAAAAATTTGCAAACTTTTGCTACCTTATTAAAAGGATTGGGACCTATATATTTAAATTTGTACCTAAAAGTTATAGCTATTAACATACCTAGGAATGTAATGAGTATCATTACAGCCGCAAATGTCTAAGGCCTGTTATGACTCATAACATCCGTGGTTTGTTCAACAGTTTCCCGGTTTCAGAATACAAACACGTTAACGTCATTAATACATACTCATTTTTGAAATTCTTTTATGAATAACGTCATTATCATCATTATAGAAGGTGATCAAGTAAGTCTGTGGTCTGTATGTTTTTATTTAAACGTCATAACGTGGTCACCTCTAATTTGAAAGACTGTACAATTAATGTTAATCTAAGAGGTTTTAGTTTATAATAAATACAAATCGGTATGGGTACTGGAGTACTTCCCCATGTCGAGTAAGGGAGTACAAAAATTCCAGTTAACGCCCCCTGATATCCATCGAGAAGGATGGAAGCTTCTTTCGAGAAGTCAGCTCTGCCAACAAATCCTATCCCAACGTCCAAGAAGGCAAGTTTGCCGCGTGACCTCCGGGCAATGCTAAGCAGCAGACTGGGAAAGGTGAAAGGCGAATCTCCAGCGCCTTAAAACTGGAACACCTCGGCTAAGGGAAGGAGACCCCGAAAGAAAATCCCTGGCCCTCCAGGTTGGAGGTTGTGCTCCAGGTTAACATCCTGTTCACGTAAAAATAATATTGTTACGGAAGCCCCACATGAGCCTCGGAATGGACTGGAACTTAGGAGACAACACATAGCAAGGACTAGGAAACGAAAAAGCCAAAAACAGAGTCCAATGGAGGAAGATTGTGGAGTCGGCAAGAGCTCCATAAGGGCCGTAATGCCTACAATGATGATGATGATGACGTATTTATTAAGCAGAAGAGAGTCGTCATCAAAATTTGTAACTAGAATAATGACGTCAAAAGCGGCTATGTTTATAGGGTATACTAAAAAAATCAAAATGTAATGTGTGTTGCATAAATGTATAATAAATTATAAAACACTTTAAAATTAGAAATGATAATTGTAATTGATATTTAAAATTTGTAGTAGGGCACAGTAGGATTTCAAATAATAAGAACATAAACTCATATTTATTGCATAAAATTATTTATTGAAAATACAAAAAACGTAATAAGATGAAAATTAAATTTGAGTATCGTTGTCACGAGTCACTGCTATCTTCGTCGCTTTCTTCTTCGGAGCTGTCGTCCTCGGCGTTTGTTGAAATTATCAGCGGTGCAATGTCCTCCTGATCGAGGAATACCTCTCGATCGTACCACTTTTTAATTTCTTGGACAGTGTGGTCCATTGTATTTTTCCACACTGTTGGAGTTACGGTGATCAGCGCTTCTGCCCACATAGCCAAAGTTTGACTGTCACCGTAACCATCGCGGCCTATGTGTTTATTGTAATAAGTTTTGGAAATGCCCCAGATATTTTCAATAGCATTGAAAATGCAGTGGTACGGCGGCAAACGTAGAACCCGGTGACCACATTCCAGTGCATATTCATCAATTATATGCTTCTCTTCAATTTTATGTCTACAATACAAATAAGAAATGTTACATTATTTTTCTGTTCAACATTTGTTAAGAGAAATATAAATTCAACTTACTCTGCTGCTAGATCAAGTAGTTCCCTTTTAAACATACATTGACTAGAATTAATGTTATGTTCTGTAAGCCAATTTTTTATGTTGGGCTTAGTCCAATTTTCACGCGGATTTTTTTCTTCTATCTTACTGTGATAGGACGCATTGTCCATAATTATAATGCATGGTCCCTCCAAATTCGGAATGAGTTGTTCCTTGAACCATTTTATAAAATTGTCATGGTTCATTTCCCCATGGTAATCATCAGCCTTTGTCTTAGAAGTAAAAATTAATGATGCATTAGGAACCCAACCGTCCTCCGTTCCAGCATGAAGAATGATGTACCTATGAATATTAAAAAAAGTTTTAATACTTTGATCGAATAATAGACCAGTTGCATTGACTAACTAACCTTTTCCTTCAGACGTTGTTTTCCGTTTCACGCTTCTTACGTCCGCGTTTTGCCAACTTCGGCGAGCAGATCCTTTTTGAAAAATCCACGTTTCGTCTAAGAAGACAAATTTATGTGGCGTTATAAAAAATATTATTTTCGATACAATATGTGGCAGCTCATATATGGCCCGTCTGTTGTCGTCCTGCTTCCATGAAAATCCAATGTTTCGCAATACCTTGGTTATACTGGAAAGCGATCCGTGAAAAATGTCTCTCGATTTTAATACTGCAAGCAATGTTTTGCCAGTCACGTGTGATTCTAGAAAGAAAACATATTTATTATCATTTTTATTATTATAAAACGACATTATTAATAAACTTACTGTTTGCGTACATCTCGTAAATCACGTTTCTTATTGCAGTTTCAATAAATGAATTAACTTCAGTGACTGGTCTTGCTCTCATCTTGGGTTTCTTCGGCGACGATAGCTGTTCGCCTCTTGCAATTTTTCCAGATATTTTATGGGCAACTTACTTTGATATTTGCAGGCTATCTGCTGCTCTCTATAAATGTATAATTGATTTAAATTTAGATAACAACAAGTAAAAGTTATAAACATACCTTCCGAACAGCATTTAACGGTAGCAGGGGCCCACCATGTGCCAGCTCTTTTTCAAAATATGCAATTACTTTTGCAATAAGCATTTGCGACTGCTTGGATAATGCTTTAGGCATTATTATTAGGTTATGTAAAACCACAATACACCAAAAGAGTCAAATAAAACAGTGAAAACGAAAATCACAATTGAACACTCAAAGGAATGAAGTGACGGTTAACCACAGATTATTCTGAAATAAATAACTAAAACAACGAAGCACAACTCGAACAACAGATACTGTTTGTATTGAAAAATACAGATTTGATAAGCAACAAGGCAACAGTAATGAAATTCGAAGCAAAAACAACGATGAAAGTAAACTAATGTTGATCACACGGAACGGACAAAAGCAGATGACAGATGTAATCACGCGGTTTTAGACTATAAGTGTAAACGTGACCGTTTACAGTTCCAGTAGTACCAACGTGTGGTGAAAAAATTAACTACAATTATTTTAAATAAATTAAAATATCATTAAAAACATTACGTTCAATTTTTTAATAATTGTAAATTTAATTAAAATGCATTTTTTTATAGTGTGCAAAAAAACCATTTATTTTTTTCTCTTTTCTAATCATAAACATCACTCGGGCAATACTACAAGTTTTTTTTCGTTTTGTATGGTTTTGATGACGTGCCTCCTCTGCCAAATAATTTTTACAGAATGTTTATTTTACAAATACAACCGTCTTCTCCCTACGTTCGACTCGCCCATCCTGTAGAAATTTGCGACCTCGCGAATTTATCTACGGATTGTGCCTGTAACAGAAACTAAAAAAAATATAATTGTATTTTTAATATGTACAAATTAAAATAATTTAAATTTTTCTATTTCTACAATTTTTAATCCTCATACACGACTTTTCTTTTCATGCCAAACGAATCTCTTACTGTCATTCCTATGATACATCACTCATTTACCAAAACCATAGGTCCCTTACTGTCATCCCAGTGATAGGTCACCTTTTTACCACAACCATAGGTCCCTTACTGTCATCCCAGTGACAGGTCACCTTTTTACCAAACCTGCATATTACCTAACCCTCTAACAAATCTAACAATTCATCGGTACTATTTACTTCACTATCGCTGTCAGTAGATTCTGTAAATATACCACCTGACCACTTCTGTATTGTATCAGCAGCCACAACTGTTTGAAACTTTTTATATCCTCTTATTCCTTTCAATGAGGTAATTACATATCTATCATTACCGATTACTTGCTTGATTTTGTACGGCCCACCAAATTTTAACTTCAATATCCTGTTACCGTTTTTCTCTGTTTTTTCAGCACCTTTCCATACCACCAAATCATTTTTCACGTACTTATTGCTCTCTTTTCTTTTCTTATCGACACGCTGTTTCATCCGATTTGCTTGCTTTTCTAATTTTCTTGTCGCTGTGTCTCTGCAAGTATTGACATTTTCATCGAACTCGTCAACTCCGATGTCCTGATGTCTACTCTTTGTAAATCCAAACATCAATTTGTATGGTGTAAAACCAGTAACAGTGTTAATAACATTATTCAATCCCCAAATTATGTCGGTCAACTTTTCATCCCAAACGCATTCATCTACTGTACTCGTGTTTATTGCATCTAGTAAGGTACGATTGTATCTTTCCACCTGGCCGTTTGATCTTGGTGACGCCACTGCATTTAAAATTAATTTTGTTTGAGTATCAGCACAAAATTCATTAAACATCTTACTTGTAAACGTATTTCCCCTGTCAGCAATTATTCTTTTTGGAATTCCAAACATAGAAAAAATATCTTTCAATTCGTGTATCACTTCCGCTGAGCCTATCGATTTAGTTGTCCGAACAAACAAGAATTTCGTGAATGCATCTACAATAACTAATAAGTACGAATGGCCCTTTTTACTTGTTCAAAACGGGCCTAGATGGTCTATGTGAATTGTGTGCATTGGCTCCTTTGGTTTTTCTATCGGGAATAACATTCCTTCCCGGCGTCCGTAATTTCCTTTTTTATAGGTGCAATCTAAACATGAATTAACATATTTACGAATAAATCGATTCATTTTAGGAAACCAAAACTGCCTCTTAATAATTTCTTCGCATCTTCTAAGTCCTGGATGTCCTATGTCATCATGGTACTTACGCATTATATTCCATCTAGCCATTTTTGGTATTACAAGCTTGTACACTCCATCTTGTGTTTTCCGATAAAGTTTTTCATTTTATTTCTTATAGGTTGCTAAAATATCAGAATCAGACTTATTTTCAAGTTTTTCTTTTATTATACGAATATTTTCGTCTTGTATTTGTACACCCACTATCCAATCAAGTTCTTCAACATGTGCAATGATTACGGGATTTCTGCTTAATGCATCTACATGTTTCATCTTATCGCCCGGCCTGTGTATAAATTCGAAATCATACTCCTGGATGGATAACCACCATCTTGCCACCCTTGGCATAATATCCCGTTTCGTGAATTTACTTCGAACAGCAGCGCAATCGGTCACTATCTTAAAATTAATTCCAACTGGATAAGTACGAAAACGTTTAATTGTCTCTACGACGGCTAGCATTTCTAAATCATAACTATGGTACATAGCTTCTTCCTTACTCGTGGGTCTGCTAAAATAAAAACACTGGCTTGAGCTGATCTCCATGTCGCTGTAACAAAATGGCAGCAATACCCCTGCTACTAGCATCACAATGAACTTCAGTGTTCAATTTCGCATCATAAATTGCTAGAACAGGTCTTTCTGTTAATAGAGAAGTTTCTTCCGAATTTTCGAAAATAACTACTAAGACCTAGGAATTGCTGAACCTCGTGAATATTTTCTGGCTCTTTGAACTCGTTAACTGCCTGTATCTTGGCCCTACCAGGCCGAATATCTTCAGCACTGATTTCGTATCCTAAATAATTAATATCAGTTTCAAAAAAGAAACACTTATCGATATTAAGCTTCAAATTTTCACAATTAAATATTTCTAATAATTTTTATAAATAATATAAACCACTACCAACGTCGTTAGATGTATTAGCAAGTTACCCATATACGCCAATACTTTATCAAAACGTAAATTACCCAAAATTTTATCAACAAATCTTTGAAAAGTGGCCGGCGAATTAGCTAAACCAAATGGTGTTCTTAAGAATTCATAGTGACCTTGTGGTGTAACAAATGCTGTTTTAGAGATTGAATTCTGTGCAACTGGTATGTGGTAATATGCCTGGGCCATATCTTAACATGAAAAATAACATTTACCAGCTAATTTAGAAATTTGATCCTCGATATTTGGGAGCGGATATCTATCTTTAATTGTGTTACTATTTAATTTTCTGTAATCTATACATAACCGAAAATCTCCATTCTTCTTATTAACTAATATAACCGGACTAGCATAATCGGAGCTCGACTCTCGAATTATTTTATTTTCTAACAGATCTTGAACTTTTTCCCTAATTATTACTTTCTCCATTCCGACAAACGATATGGTTTATAATACACGGGTTTATCTTGTTTTAAATTAATTTGCATTTCGATTTTGTCAGTACACCCTATTTTATTTGCTTTGTTTGAAATGCAATTGCTATATTTTTGTAATAGTTCAAATAGCAGTTTTAAAGAATTCGAATCAATAGAACTTACCTTTATTTTCGTAAAATTTATATAATTTACGCAAGGTATGTTGTCTTTTTCAAAAATGAAATTAGAGTTTATGCCTTTTGAATTGACTATTCTAATTACTGTACGTCGAATCAAAATTTGACCTTTAAAGAATGAAACAGGGATACCTCCAATATTAGTGATTTCCATCTTTCCCTCACCAGCTTGTATTAATGTCCTTGGAATACTGTATTCCACACGGCCAATAGTTCGTATTATTGGCAAAACTAACACTGGCTGCGAACAGTCTTCAAACTTAACTGGTATAAGTTCAATCGACCCTGGACTGATTGTGACGTTCTTAGATACGAAAATATCAATTTTGTCATTATAATCCACACACAGGGATGTGCGTGTATTCTACTGGAAGTAATCTACGCCATTTTCTACGTGTAAACAATGATGTAGTCTACGTCTTCATTTTTCATGTAAACAATGTAGACTATGTAGACAAAGAAAACACCTGTGTTCACTTAAGTCATATTAGAAATGTTATCCCTAGAACTAGGGAATTTTAAATGTTGTTAGAGATTTTTATTTTTATTCTAGGGATTACATGAAAAAAAATTAGTTGTGCAGGGCAAAACGTTCAAAATTTGTCAACTGGTTACTGTTTAAAATAGCGCCAAAGAAAACTCCGTCTGGTAAGATGGAGCGTTGATCGATTTTAAAAATATGACAGTTCGCCCAAGACCCAAGACAGACATTCGTCTAGTAATGTACGAGCACTTGCTTTATTAGTTTTATTATATAAAGACCGATAATGACCCGAGCTCACGAATACGAATACATGTAATAGTTACAAAGGAATAAATTTAGGTTATGTTGAATTTTACAACTGTCAGATGCATTATCTACATTATCTACATTGTTTACGTCGCTAGAATTGTCGACGTATTGTCTACGTGTAGATGTAGACAATTAAAGATTACACGTAGATGCACATCTCTGTCCACACATTGTAAAGCATTTATTGACATTAAGAACTCGTCTGATTTACATATTTCAACATTACCGTCATGAATTTTTATTGTTAACATCGGATGATTTATTATTGGCTGACCAATTAAAATATCCATTTCCGTGAAAACAGTTTCTAACACCATTACTTCTGTTTCCAACTTTATATTAGTGATGTTAATAGTAATATTTGCTTTTCCATCAGGAATTATAATTTTATCTGAAAAACATTTTACTACAGTTGTATTCGAATAAAGTTTCAAGTTGAGTTTTAGAGCAAATTCATATGAAATTGCATTACCGCACTACCATTATCCAGATAAACAGTAGCTGACACATTATTTACTAATACGTTAATAAAATAACAAGAATTGTTAATAGAATTAAATAATACTTTCCTGTGATTTCCTTATAGTGTTACCCAACACTTGTCCTTGGTGTGGCCCAGTTGGTTACATCCCTCACATCTCGGAATTGTGCTCGCTGGTATGGCTGCTTTTCCTGGCCCTCGATATCTGCATACTTGAGCAGTATGCCCTAACTTCTTGCAGATAAAACAGCAGATCTGTTCATTCTCTCGTTTTCTTTCACCGGCTTGCAGTCGGGTGCAATATTTCGCAATGTGGCCAGTATGTTTGCATAAGTAACATTCGGATGGTGAAGTTGTTCTCTTTTTATTTGTGCAGTGCTTTGCCAAGTGCCCTCTTTTATTGCAGTTAAAACAATGCATTATTCTTAAAGATTTTTGGAGACCGCTTTTACTTGCCTCGCTACAATCATTTATCATTGATAGAAAATTCCTAAATAGATCTTCTGGCAGTTCGTAAGCTCCGGCTTTAGCATTACTCTTGATATGTTCAGGTAGTCCGTCTATAATTAAGGAAACCGCTTTTAGCCCATATAATTCAAACTTCATTAAGAGTGCATTTTTATTGTAGTAGTAAGTAGCCATTGTTTCATTATTTAATTTGCATCTGTTAATTGCTTCCTTTAAAATAGTTGCCTAATCTTGTTGCATGGGGAAAGAGTCAATCAGCTCAGGTTTCCATTCGGACCATGACTTGTCATAAGTATTTAAATTACCATGCCACAATTTTGCCAGTACTTCTAATTTAGATTGCATAAGATATGCACATGTTTCTGCATCGCAATTATGAATTTTTGCCATCTGTTCAATTTTGTTTATCCAACTAGTTACAGTCACACTAGAATTCGCAGGATTAAACACAGGTATGATATCATATCCTCGCAAATTGTAGTTTGGTGAGGATTCAAATTATGAGTCCTTCTTTTGCATACTTCTTTTTAAAATTTGATTTAGTTTATCTTCGACAAGATCGTCCAACGACATATTCCACACAAATTTACCTGCACAATTATCACTATACACGTATTTATTAAGCAGAAGACAGACGTCATCAAAATTTGTAACTAGAATAATGATGTCAAAAAGCGGTTGCGTTTATAGGGTATACTAAAAAAAATAAAAAATTAAAATGTAATGTGTGTTGCATAAATGTATAATAAATTATAAAACACTTTAAAATTAGAAATGATAATTGTAATTGATATTTAAAATTTGTAGTAGGGCACAGTAGGATTTCAAATAATAAGAACATAAACTCATATTTATTGCATAAAATTATTTATTGAAAATACAAAAAACGTAATAAGATGAAAATTAAATTTGAGTATCGTTGTCACGAGTCACTGCTATCTTCGTCGCTTTCTTCTTCGGAGCTGTCGTCCTCGGCGTTTGTTGAAATTATCAGCGGTGCAATGTCCTCCTGATCGAGGAATACCTCTCGATCGTACCACTTTTTAATTTCTTGGACAATGTGGTCCACTGTATTTTTCCACACTGTTGGAGTTACGGTGTTCAGCGCTTCTGCCCACATAGTCAAAGTTTGACTGTCACCGTAACCATCGCGGCCTATGTGTTTATTGTAATAAGTTTTGGAAATGCCCCAGATATTTTCAATAGCATTGAAAATGCAATGGTACGGCGGCAAACGTAGAACCCGGTGACCACATTCCAGAGCATATTCATCAATTATATGCTTCTCTTCAATTTTATGTCTACAATACAAATAAGAAATGTTACATTATTTTTCTGTTCAACATTTGTTAAGAGAAATATAAATTCAACTTACTCTGCAGCTAGATCAAGTAGTTCCCTTTTAAACATACATTGACTAGACTCAATGTTATGTTCTGCAAGCCAATTTTTTTCTTCTATCTTACTGTGATAGGACGCATTGTCCATAATTATAATGGATGGTCCCTCCAAATTCGGAATGAGTTGTTCCTTGAACCATTTTATAAAATTGTTATGGTTAATTTTCCCATGGTAATCATCAGCCTTTGTCTTAGAAGTAAATTAATTTAATTTTTTTTATAAACCGTCATTATTATTAAACTTACTGTTTGCGTACATCTCGTAAATCACGTTTCTTATTGCAGTTTCAATAAATGAATTAACTTCAGTCACTGGTCTTGCTCTCTTCTTGGGTTTCTTCGGCGACGATAGCTGTTCGCCTCTTGCAATTTTTCCAGATATTTTATGGACAACTGATTTTGATATTTGTAGGCTATCTGCTGCTCTCTATAAATGCATAATTGATTTAAATTTAGATAACAACAAGTAAAAGTTATAAATACCTCTCGAACTGCTTTTAACGGTAGCAATGGCCCTCCTTTTCTAATTCTTTTTGCTCTAAACAATTTTTGTATTTACGCTTTTGCTCTAAAGTGAATAGGTAAAGAGATACAGCAATATTTAAAAAATAACATTGAAATCCCTATACGCCACATTTCAATTCTACACCTGTATATATATATATATATATATATATATATATATATATATATATATATATATATGAAATCTGGAAATGTTAGCGGTAATCGAATCGAATAATTACGAGTTATGTAAATGTATTTGTTATATAAGTATTTTGTGAATGAAATGGGCATTGTGGGTTGAACGTTGGGAGAAGACAGTTGTATTTGTAAAATAAACATTCTGTATATATATATATATATATATAAATGGTGTTTCGATTTGTATTTATTATAAACTAAAACCTCTTAGATTAATACTTCAGAAGTGAGATTCCAATCCAACTGGCGAAATAACAAATATGAGTAAATAAACATGAGATTTCGCAAATTTAGTGATGAAGATAGTGGTAAAGAAAAATTTTTTAGGCAGAAGAGGCACGTCATAGGTCGTGGATAAAATTTTACAAAACGAGAACTTACTTGCATTGACTGATAGAATAATATACATATTTGTAGTTAAGTGAAATAAAAAATTATAATAAGAAAAGTACACATTAATAATATTTACAATTATTTAAAATTAAAACATAATTAAACATAATGACTGGTAGCACAAGCTCTGTTTTTGGGTGTTTTAAGAGCACGGTTTTAACATGTTAAATATAGCTAAAACACTCAAATACACTGCTCTTACAACAGACAAAAACAAAGCTTGTGCTACCAGTCAATGTTTCTAAAGAAATCTTTATTAATTTCAATGATTGAAGTTTATTTCTTTACCAAGCGTTGGTACCTACTGGCTTTGAACACGTTTACATATGTATCCAGCTCTCACTCCATTTTGTTCTTGAGTTGTTGCTGTAAGTATACTATTGTTATGTTTTGTTGATTTATTTTTTCGTTTTGATTGTTAATGAGTTCGTTTAGATCTTCATACTTTTTGTGTAATTCCTTCCATGAGTTGTTAAATTCTTGGAATTGTATTTTAGTTTCTTCAATATCTTTACTTATTTTATCGATTGTATCGAGTTTTGAGAGTTTCTTTAAAATTTCTTGCAGTGATACTTTGTCCATTGCCATGCGGTTTGTGGGTTATAAATCCAAATTATGTATTTGGCGGGTAGTTCTTGCAAGTAGATATTATATTATATATATATATATTATGTTTTAGCTACATAAAACAGCTGGAATGGATCACTTGGGTGACTTTGTTTGCTACTTAAATTGGACTTTTGAAACTTTTTCTCTAGAGTATTATAAAATGGGTTATTTTTTTGACATTCAGTGTTACCAATCATATATTTCAATTATAATATTACCCCAAAAAAATTAAGAATTCATAAAAATATCGATATTAAAATCTATTCTATTAGAATAAATCTCTGATCAAAAGACATTATTCCAAGACTATATAAATATAATAACTTATAATCATAATGATTCAGAAAATCAAATCCAAAAACTTTTTAATAAACGAGCAGAACGCGGTTTAATAAACGGAATAGGTAATATCACAAAATCTATATCTGATAACCTAGACGCCTCAGACGGAAAACGAATTGACAAATTTAATGAACAATTAAAGAATCTTGAAAGTAACGAAAATCAATTACAAATGCAAATAAATGTCATGAAAAATTATTCTAATAAAAAACCTTGATTGGCAAAGTAAGATAGATATCGATAATAAATTCCAAAAATTAATATTTCTTTTACAAAAATATGAACGATTTGTGCAAACAAATCGAAGTCAGCCTAGCATTCTATAGCTTAAGAAAATTATACACCAGCATCATAAATCCCGATAACCTACAACAAATAACGTAAAATAATAGTATATTGTACACACAGCATGAAATGGACATTCCATGCGAGTTGTGCACTATACTTTTTCTACGACCACGATATTATAGCCCTATTAATGTATTTTTCAATAATAAAGATGTCCCAATTTCACTATTCCAGAATGACATTTCAAAGTTAGTAGCAACCAGCAGTAACAACAAAACAAATATTAAATAAAATAATAAAAATATTAGACTGATAATTCCAATTATCTAAGTTTCTTCAATAAAAATAATACCTGAAATAGATCTTCGACATCAACAACTATTAGCGTTGACAATCAAAACAACTTAAATCATAACCTTAAAAGTTCATGTTCACCGAAAATGATTTTTAATAATTGTAACAATATTACATTCAATATCACTAATAATAAGTAACTAAATAAGTGATTCAATAAATATTTCTGTTTATAATAATATACTAAAATAAATTCTCAGTTTATTGTTGACAGCTGGAATACGGCATACTGCCGAAATTCAGACTGGAATGATTTACCAAAGCGCGCCAGTTTTAAATTTGAAACAATTTATCATTTTTGACAGAACTAATATATAACATTTAATAATAATAATAATTTGGAAAATCTTAATAATTTAAATGTGAATAAAACCGATCTTAATAACATAATATTTAACAACTGTCAAAACATTACATTTAATATAACCAACAATATAATAATAATTCTTTAATTTACGTCTATTTTATTTTTTTACGCATGCGTTTTTATATTTTTCATGTGTAATTTAAAAGAAAATTTCACCTGTACTAAAATGAAATGACCTGTACTGAAATGAAATGACCTGTACTGAAATGAAATAACCTGTACTCAAATGACTACAAAACAAATTCATTTCGCACGATGTCTTGCAATGTACCTCATTTCCATAGCAACTACAAACATACAATGAGCAGATTTCTAAGTGGTCGTAGAAAAAGATATTTGGCTTTTCAACGAAATCATCGATACATATTGTAGAAACGATAAAGAATAATGTAAATGCGTATGAGGCTAAAGAGGTGTATTACATTTACCTTTTTCACGAATAATTGTGGATAAATTTCAAAATTACTTCCCATGACATAAAAACTTTTAGCTAAAGACCAATAACTTATTGTGACTGTATGAGCCACTATAGTTCTAAATATATGTTTACCAATACAATTATACAAATTTGTGCTACAATTCACAAATTTTATTATCTCATTAATGTTGCATTTTTATTAATTACAAACAACAATATATCATTAACTTTTTTTACTATATTTTCTTTTTTTTCTCATCTGGAAAGGAAAGAATAATTATTACACCAAAAAGAAATAATCTTATAAAGAACAAATACATTCCATAATAAATACACGAATAGACACCTTAAATACTTATTCCTTATATCAATTTACCCTCATCCCTGTTTATATAAATGATTCCCTCGTTATGTTTAATGAAAAACAAAGTGTGTATTACCTAGATAACGAAAATAAATACGGCACTTATAACTGTATTCAAATAAATAATGTATATTATAGTAATAGTCGATATATTAAAATAAATAAATGTACCTATTATGAATATTGTAAGTAATCAAAAGAGCGATGGTTGTTCATCTCGATATAAAATTAGAAAATACTTGGGAACAGATAGAAATTACAAACGACTAAACAATTATAAGTCCCATAAAAAAACAATTTCAAATTAATTGTTAAACGGAGTATATAAATTTAAACGACGTAGAATAAACAACTTTATATTTAATATTATTCAAGAAAATTATAAAGAAATACAATTCTAAAATTTCAACTCCTTCAATAACTTGAAAATAATTAATTAGAATAAATCAAAAGAAATAAAATCAGTAGATATGAAAATCTAAAATGTTCCACAAATAAAATAATTACAAATAAATAATAACCATCATTCTTGTATATTATATTGTATTATTGTAATTATTGTATTGTTTATGGTATGTTATAAATTTAAGAAAAAATTTAAAAACTTATTGGAACAAAAAAAGAATGTATTAAATAATAGAGTAAGTAATTTAGAGACAATAGAATATATATATATATATATATATATATATATATATATATATATATATATATATATATATATATATATATATATATATATATGGCTTGGTGACTTGGCCGACGCAGCATAGCGATTACAATGTTAATTTTTTAATGTGCATTTAATTGCGCCCCTAATTATTTTAGAGCTAAAGTTCTTAAAGGTTTTCTGTAGAGAAAAAATAAATGCACATTAAAAAATTAACATTGTAATCGCTATGCTGCGTCGGCCAAGTCACCAGCCTGTATATATACATGTATATATATATATATATATATATATATATATATATATATATATACATGTATATATATATATATATATATATATGTATATAGTAAAAATAATAATAATAATAATAACAGCGATTAACACCTACGCAATTTCTGTATGAACATATAGTTTCAGAGTAATTAAATGGACTGATACCGAACTTCATGCTATTGACACCAGAACTAGAAAGTTATACAATATCCATAGGAGCCATCACCCACAGAGTGCAGTGGAAAGATTTCATCTCGTGAGGAAACACGGGGCCCGAGGTATTTTGTAGTGCATATACAAGACATTACGAACAAGGCGCAAACTTCTGAAACTACTTCCTGAAAAAATCTTAAACTAGTAAACTGTACCGCGCTGTAACAACTGCTGATCGTAAAGGAACACCACTCCATCTGGCAGAAACATCCGATCCGTGCACTCGAATACAGACAATGGAAGAGCTAAAACAGTAATGGAGAGAAAAATCTCAACATGGTGTATACATTGCTATAATAGAAAGAAATAACATCAACACTCAGGCAACACTTTGATGGCTACGAGCTGGAAATCTTTTCAGAAGGCTTCATAGCGGCTATGCACTATCAGGTAGTCCCAACCAAAGAACTGCGAGAAAGAGTGCTAAAGAAAAAGATAGCAAACATTAAATATCAACAATATAAGAAAGAAGATGAAAAGTTAGTCCATTTACTCGCTGGATGTTCAATACTAGCACCTAAGCAGTATCTAGATAGCCACAATAGGGTAGCAAAAATACTCCACCTAGCAATTAAAGAACACGTAATGGGTATCCTAGTCACAACACCATACTCCAACTATGATCCTGAATATTATAGGAAGGTTAATTGTAAGAAGGACAAACTGAATTTATAATGTTTTATATTATATTCTATGTGCGATCGATTTCGAGACTATGCTCATCTTCGGGCAAACAGCTGAAAAATACATTGATAAATAATTCGAATATAATAAACAAAATAAGTAATTGGTTTCTCGTTATATAAATAAATAAATAAATGATCTATATAAATACATAAATAAATAAGTTAAATTATAATTTAAATTTTTAAATGCCTGGAATTCTGCTTTTTTGTCTCGGTTTTTTAAAAACATTTATTAGAACGCTGAAACTAATCGGGTGCGTCAAGTGTCTATCAAGGATACTTAACAGAGCCGTACCGATAAATTTGTGTTTCCTAAACCAAAATTACTACAGAATATTGAAAATATTTTTTACCATATCAATAAGTACGCAATAATATAAAAGAATCAATTTAGTTATAACACCGCATGATCTTAGTAACATACAGATTTACAGTACATCTTACTACCCATAACAAATAAAGGAAAACCAACCCTGTTTGAAGTTGGATTGGAAAGACGATGTTTGACAATGCGTAAAGTTTTATCACATCTTTCTTCATGTAGGTCTCGCGGTGATTTAATCCATATTGTTATTAGTGCATTTTGAAGAAATGACAGTTAAAAATACAAAATAGTATAGAAATAAGAGGCGGCAAAATTGAAGACGATCTTGTTCCGTCTGTTTTTCATCCACTCGGGTAGTCTACAGCTATCTCTATCGAATTGAAAAACAAATCAGAGCACCAAACGTACCACCACCATGGGTGAGAATTACTACAAGAATCCAACGAACGAATAAACATGCATGAATTTCATCCTGCCAAGTCACACAATAAATAAGAGGGAGGTAAGCGAGACTGGGAAAACGGTTATCATACACTGACGAATGCCAAGATGATGCTAAAGAATAAGAGTAACATGTTGTAATTTCTGTTTAGCTTACGATAATATCATCTCTGATCGCAGTTCAATCAAGGATTGTGGGGTGGTGTTTACCTATATAAAACCCAAAGTTTTATCAAGAAAGAGCATCATTGTTCCGACCAGGATCAGCTACAATTCAGCTGCAATCGTCAGTATTGGCTGTCACACGTACTGTTACAACACTATTATTCAATCACCGACTTCACCGTTCAGTTGAGAATTGAGGAAATAGCTCTTTGAACACAGAAATAATTGAGTGAGGAATTACTTCCTCATTGGCATAACTTTCCTCCGATCGTCACTCCGGTAACAAACAAAGGTTTACCAGCTATCACCGAGGGTTTTCCGCATGCCACCCACCCGCCAACCGTCGCCGCTGTGACCTCTTCCCCCCCTGGGCTGTCATCAAGGTGACATCCGGTGGTCTTTGCTCTAAGTTTCAGAAGCACGACGCCACTTGGCCTCTTCACTCGAAATGCAAGAAGTTTTGGCAATAACCGACCGTCTTCCAAAAGTCCGTCCGCACCTGGGACAAAAGACACCCTTCGTTCGTGTTCGTGGATACGACCGTATTGTCGTATCCACTGCTAATATTTTATATTTATATGTTATGTTATGTACGATTTATTATTTAATGATTTAGAATTCCTCTATCAGTATATTTTTGATGGCTTCCATTAAGTGGCAGGTGAATACCAGAGGATTTTGTATCTCCACAGTCGAAATGAATAACACTTAGACAGTTACAATTTGTATGTTTTCTACTTTCTCATAACCTACCAAATATATACCTCAAATTAAAAAAATCTGGTCATTAGAAAATAGTATATTGCGATATTAGGTTGGTAAGTGCAATATAACAGAATCGAGGAAAAGTGTCCGAGATTCGGTTATTAGCACATAACAACCATGTATTGCATACTATCTTTCATATGATCGTGTTTTTTAGTTTATTTTAACAAATAACAAAGTCAAAATTATCTTTAAATCACAATAAATATCATAATTGCAAGTCGATGCTAACGAATCAAATTTTTATAATAAACAAATTGCTTTTATTAGAAAAGTGACATTTATAGAAAAATTCATAAATTAAACATTATCAGACAGTATTATGGACTGTGAAATAGTAGAACCTTGGAGGATTGGTTGTGATTCTTTAATACAGGCATGTCAAACCCGCGGCCCGCCTACAAGTTGTCTGCGGCCCGGCAAGGTTGGTATCTAATATTTAAAAAAATTATTTCCATACAAGGTAAAAATCATTGTTTTTCATTTAATCTACAAAAAAAAATTCCCAAGACATCATATTTTGTTACAAGTGTCATAAAGTGATAATATTAATATATAAATTTATCAATTTAACATTTATAAAAAAATATGATGTCTTGGGAATATATTGATATTATAAAAATTACAATACTATTTTTGAATATCGCGGATAAAATTGACAATAGCGCACCTCTTGGGTGGGCCATGAACTATCGTCGTCGAACTTTGTTGAATGTGCACGAAAACCGCTGATATCAAACGTAACCAACTGCAGTTTACAACTGGAATTAATCGAAATTCAGTGTGATTCCATATTGAAACAAAAATATATGGAAGTTGGAATACCAAATTTCTATAATTATTTATCAGTGGACCGATATCCCAATGTGTTATGTGTAATTAGGCGTATTTTAGCTATGTTTGGTAGCACATATTTGTGCGAACAACTATTTTCAACTTTGAAAAATAACAAATCGGCGGAAAGATCGAGATTAACAAACCAGCACGTGCAATCCATTTTAAAAATAGCTACTGCTCAACAAATTCAATCAAATTTTGAAGATTTGGTAGCCAAGTTTCTTCAAAAAAATGATATGATATATTTATGCAGTTTTATTTAACTAATGTTAGTTTGAAAAGCCAGTTTTTTTAATACTTATACATTATTTTGTATGTAATTACCATGTTAATAAAATATCTGTTTGTTTTCAATTGTAGTTTTTTTTTGGTAATGCGGCCCGCGGCTTATGTGTAATACTTGATATGGCCCTTGGTGGTAAACGAGTTTGACATGCCTGCTTTAATACCTGCGAAATACAAGAAAATATACTATAGTGTCATTGTGTTATTACTTGCCGCACTAATTAGGTTATAACTTCTAACAGCACTGTTACTTTTCTCGTTTCTATAGAAACTTATCGCAGTGCTGTATATTCAACTTACATGGTATATAAACAACGTCTGTAAGTACGTTAAAAAACACGATCATACGAAAACTATATAAAACCAATGTAATTTAATGGGTCCTAAATAACTAGAAATAATAAATTACGATTGCCGCGTCTCAATACTATATACTAAATAAAACATACTATAACTAAATTCAACCTTGATTTAAATTAATATTTTTTCACCTTATTTTTGTTTTCTTCTGGCTTCCTGGCGGACCAACTGCTAAGGTCATATGCCGCCATTACGCTTTGATTCTGCGTTTTAGATCTTAGAGTCAACAGCAACACGGGTTTCTTGGGACGGTCACCCATTAAAATACTCCCCGCGCGCAACGTTACATAACCCGCGTTATCGCATAGATCAGTTCCAACGAGCCATGGCCGTTGACAATGTAGGAATTTAATACTGCGGACTATGCAGATATTGTTTTATACGTATTTTGTAATAGTACAACTAGTTTAATTGCGCGTTTAATTTGTTCTAACACATATTCTATTGTCTTCTTCCATGTTTAATTTAATTAATTTATGTTGTTTTGTGTGTTATATGCTGTCGCCCTAGTAGATAATTATTGACGACGTGTCGGATCTATGATTGGTTTCATTTTCAAGTCGAACGATAGTAAATTAAAATCGGAACTTAATTCAGTGTGCAAAAATTCAAAGTTTTCTCTCAAAAACATTGACGTTAATATAAGTATGGAATCACGAACAAAGCAGTGAAAAAACTAAAAAAATTAACTAAATTTAGTAACCTCAAATATTATGGATTTCTCCCACTGATTTTGCATATTTGCCAAAAATAAAAGAACTATTTATTAATTTATTAGTATTGTTACCAGAGATCGGGTCGGCTTCGTTGACCTTCCACGAATCCAAAATAAAAGTATGTTTTTAGACCTGTTACTTTATACACCACCTAGGTGAGTATTGATATTGTAAATAATTACTGTTAACTAATATTTAGAAAATTATTGGTTATCAATCCGTTGCTGATTCATTTTAACATTACCTTTCAGATCTTTTATTAGAACTGAAAAAAAAAATAATAATTATTAATATTTAAAATTTTTAAGTAAAACCAATGAACAATTAGCCGGTTAACATTATTAGCTATTTTAGTGGACATCTCTCCTTAAAACTTTTAATTTGATATCAAACACGATAGTTATTATTAACTTCTGAAAAAAATAATCAGTCGGTCGGTCAATTTTCCATTTGATACCTATCAGATTTTTATTGATATTTAGGTAAACAGTTGAGAATCAGTTGATTACAATTTTTAGTTATTCTGCTCGAAATCTCTCTTCAAAACATTTAATTTCATACTAAACACGATATGTTTTCATTGACTTGAAAAAAACAAATGATAATAATTGATCACGATTTTCGTCCTTTTTGTTTGAAATCTTTCCTTCAAATAATTCATTTGATACCAAATACGATAGGTTCCTATTGCCTTTTGGAAAAACAATTTATAATCAGTCGATAACAATTTTTCACCATTTTTATCGAAATCTCTCTTTGATACGGAACACGTTAGATTTCTGAAAACATTTTGGTAAACCAACTGTCAATCAGACGATTACAATTTTTATTTTCTCTTCAAAATTTTTAATTTGATAGGAAACACGTTATGTTTTTAATGAGTTTGAAAAATAAACATAGGACAATCAGTTGATCACAATTTTAATTAAGTACGTTTGAAATCTCTCTATGTACATTTCTAAATAACGCTACTCCGGCTTTACTGAACTTCAATCCTAAATACAGTATTAAAAACAATTTAGATTTTATTACTAATATTAAAAACAAACAAATTGTTCCTAATGCTAAACCGGTGTCTTTCCATGTTAAAGGTCTCTTTACTTCATTGTTGATAAATGAATACTTGACATGCGACTTGTCTTCTCCACGTGCAAAATTTTTTGTCATATTTATTAATGTTTCGTTTAATATTTTCGTTTGTTCACATTTTAGCTGATGATGACGTTCGACCTCGAAACGTCCTATAAAATCAATAAAGATTAATGTGTTAATCCTTATATATTTTTATCACTTGGATCCCTACGCCAACCCAATTACATATATCTCTTTACTTCTATTCCTAACTCTAACCTATTAGAAATTGTAAAAATATATATTATATGAGGATAATGTTAACCCAACGATAACAACATAATTTTCTGAATTACTTAACCTTTGCTTAAATCAAAATTACTTTAGCTTTAATGATATTTATTAGCAATATAATGGAGATCTTCCAATGGGCTCCTCTTTATCTCTCATATTAGCTGAAATATTTATGACTAATTTAGAAAACGTCTTCCTTAATCTTAGTATATTCTCTTAAAACTTTTACAGTTTGGTACAGATCCATGGATGATGTTATTTGTCTTTATACAATTAATAAACGCCAATTACAACAATTACTAAATTTTTCTCAACTAATTTGACAATAATATACAATTCACCATTGAAATAGAGGTTCATAAATGCATGCATTTTTTGATATTAGTATAGCCCACATAAATAGTAAAATTAATTTTAGTATTTATAGAAAAGATACATATACAGATACAATTATAACTGCAAATTCATATCACCCGTGGACTATAAAATTATCAGCCTTTCAAAGTTTAGTTGACCGCATTGTAAAAGTCCCTATGAGCAATACAAATTACAATAAAGAACTTCTAATCCGCATCTAGTCCAGATGCTACTAGTCAAAGAAAAAAACTATTATGTTCAAGGCATTAGTTCGAAGATAGCGAATAAGTGGAGAAAATTTAACACAATACCAGGCTTCTACAATAAGTATACATTAAGACATATTTTAGTAAATAATAAATTAGTTATTAAGGATCAATTGTCCAATTCGGGAATTACTAAATAAAATATAATGACTGCAAGTTTATAATATTAACTGGGCCTAATTTCTACACTAGATTTAAGGAACATTGTAATAATCATAAAAACAAAATACCCCAATCAACTGTAGCGAAACATCTAGTAGATTACAACCATAATTGTTAAGTTGAAAATTTGTCAATTCTCCATAGAGAAGGTAAAGATTTACGACTTACCGTCTTAGAAACTTTCGAAATTAAGAAAGTCCTGTACACTAGATCTTATAATTTACCCATTCATAGATGCAGTAATTAAAGAAATACTAAAATTGCCTCTCCCCCACTAACTGTTACTCTTTATTATATATAAGATCTGTTTCGTTAGCATGTATTCACGTCTGGAAATGTAATAACAGCCGAAATTGTACAATCCAATGATATTGATTAATTAGTGAAACAAAGACAAGTGTTTTTTTAATTTAATATTTATAATCATTTTTTACCGAGCACCGACAGCTTCATTCATTAAAATTATGTACTTAGTTCCTGTAATATAATATTATATATTGAATTGCATGCTTTATTAAACAGTCAAATACATTTTCTGTAATTTATACACATACAATAATTTATTTTTATCTTATCTTAATCAGGATAAGTGATATGCGAATTAATTCCAAAATTAATACATCATGACTGTATTATGGATGCCGGTACAAAAAGTCGTAGTCTAGTGGATAAAATCGAAAAAAAAAGCAAAAGATGATTTGTTTAAATCTCGTTGACTTCGACTTATGTCGAAAAATATTCGATTGTGTCCGAGTGGTTCGGATACCACTAAAAGTTTAAGTTGTGTAGTGTAACAAATGAATGTATAAGTGATATTTCGCAAAAAATTCATCATTCTTATAGTTATCATATTTATTTAGAAATACAAAAGCATATTCATACAAACATATTTCTCATAAACAACAAATAATTATATTATGGTGGCAATTATTGTTATAAAATCCCCTTTTGAAATGGGATCAAATGTTTAGAGTTTAGATCATCTGCAGCAAACCAAATAAGCCCAAACAAAAGAAAATTATATTTTAGAAAACAATATTTGTAGCTGTGCATTTCTCGAGTGTGTCTACAATTTCATCACTAATTTTATCAAAATCTTCCAATTGTATTAAACAATTTGTCAAATTAGTAAGACTAACATTTGCTGCGTGACGCATTAATAGACTACTCTCCTTAAACTCGTCTTCAATGAATTCCAGTTTTGATTTTTGCTTAAGTACTTCTTGTAAACATTCAATAACAATATCTGAGACAGGATCATCTTTGTCTTGATCGACGAAGCAAGTATCACTCCTCTCCTTAATTTCTATTTGTAAGTCGTCAACTTTTGTTTGTGTTTCCTTTAAATAATTGTTAATTTTATCGGTCAGTGACTCAGCTTTTGATAAACAGTTACATGTAATATTTTGACGTTCATTCCATGCTTCAAGCGATGTATCCAAAGCTATATTTTTACATATTACAGCTACGGTGTTGTTTTTAATTTCTGTTTGATCAATATTATTTATTGTTGCTTTGAGCTCATCATATTTTTGGAAGACATCAAATTTACTAGTTGCTAACTTTATTTTCAAAGAATGTGTTTTGTAGCGTGTTACTTCTGTTGTAATAGATAGCTTCAAGGTAAGAAACTGTATCTGCAAGGCTAACAAATCCGCACTGACGTCTAACCATCCAGGCCTTCTTGACAAAACTTCATAAGAATTCTGCACAAAAAGAAAACTGATTAAATTTAGAGTTATAGACTACGATAATGATCCCATATTTATTAATATCCAGCAAATTTTACTGAGGCACACTTAAAATATGTACGTTTATAGAATTAAATTATAAAAATGTTGATTTACCTCAACAGAAACCAGAGTAAAGATGACAAAAACCCAAATTTAATTATTTTATTATTTAACAATTAAATATATTTAAAATACGAGTAGTATATTGTAAGTAATAAAATAATAGTTATTGAAACGTCTTTCTTCTTTCACAGTGAAATATAATCTCTATAATTGTTCACATGTATAATTCTATCGATGTTTATCTTATCTCTTCCTTTATCTATTCATTTATAAATTCGAGAATACAATTGGCCGTGAGATTTTACACGGGCATTATTCTATTTTTCATTTGAAACTCTTTTAAATTATTTTCGAGAAACATACTTCAAATATGGGGTAGGTGGCTCAGTGGTATCGAGTCGGCCTGTGGATCTTGAGAACCCTGGTTCGATCCCCACAGCCGACAAACAATTTTCACCAATTTAAAAAATCTATCCCTGTGGCTCCTCCACCACTAATATCTTTGGAGGCCGTGATTTGACGGCTGGTAACCGCACTTCACGCGAAAAAATATATCACTTACCGAGATCTGCTTAGGCAGAGTGCCACACCCAGTGATGGGTTAAAGGCGTGATGATATATTTATTTTTTATTTTTATACTTCAAATAAAAGTGTGTAAAAATGTAGTTCCCTGAATGTTTAATATATTTAAAAAAATACAATTGTGTTTGAGTCGTTCGGATTCTACTAAGAGCTGTAGACCCTTGTACCGTAATTGAGATTAATTTGTTGTTGTGCAGAGTTACAAATAAAGAAACAAATTTTAGAGGTGTTAGGCAACAGATCGTAATAATATTTTTTAAAGATTAATTAAATAAACTACAAAGTTCTTAGAGATGTTAGTGACTATATGACCATATATTTAAAACAACGCGTAGACAATATTAATAGTTTTTTGTATTTTTTTAATATTTATTATTTTGTGTTAAGTGATTTTTAAAAATTATTTTTAGGGATACATTTTTTCAATTAAATTTTTTTCATTATTTTTGTTAGAACTAAAATACAGTAACAAGAGTGTAGCATACATAACAGAATATAATTGCTAATTTTTGCCAATTTTTATGAATTATATGTTATATTTTATAATAATTATTATATTAATCATTATAACAAAATGCGTTTTTTCAAAGATCAAAATTTATTTGTAAAAAAATTAAATGTTTTATTATTATAAGTTCTTTTAGATCAGCTAAACTTAAAAAAAAACATACTATGTATGTCTTTCTCTATCTATCTAATTGTAAATTTGAATTGTATATACCATAATAGTATATTTATCTTTAATATTAAACTATGTTCGCCAACTTATAATGTCTACAAATTCGAAATTCCTGCTTCGAGATTAGGAATTAAAAATTCGGACTTCAAAATTCAGACTTCGAAATTCGAAAATTTTTCAAATTTTATCATCCACACTACCCATAGATCCATCGTATGTACGAAGTAAAAATGAATGAGTGTAAGCTACAAAATTAGATATAATAGTAATAAAATAAAAATGTGTTCTTACCTGGATAGGCACAAGGGCGCAGACGAGAAAAAATACGAATTTCATCATGTTGCCACAGACTAATGATACCTAATGAGACCCAGAGAACCCTTTTTATATCATCTCTACTTGTATATCAAAGTATGATCTAAAATAAGGCAATCAATACTGTGATAATAATCATATATGATAAGATACCTTCGATTAGTGGGGAATTATTAGGAATACGTCATCATCATGGCACTACAACCCTTCAAGGATCTTGACCTGCTTTAGGAGCTTTCTCCATTCTTCCCTATTTTGCGCTTTCCTTTTCCAATTATTTATCTTCAATGCTTTTAAGTTCTTTTCTATCTGATCCATATATCGTATCTTCGGCCTTCCTTGCGATCTCCTGCTCACTGGCACTTGCCTGATAATTTGTTTTATTGGATCTGTATCCGACATCCTTTGAACGTGTCCCATCCATCTTAGCCTCCCTACTTTAATTTTTGTGATGATATCTGAGTCTTCGTATTCTCTGTATAGTTCGAAATTGTAGCGCCTACGCCACTCTCCGTCCTCTTGTATTCCTCCATAGATGTGCCGTAATATTTTTCTCTCAAATACTCCTAGTATCCTCTCATCGTTTTGTGTCATTGTCCACGTTTCCGAGGCATACATTAGAACAGGCCTGATTAATGTTTTATATATTATACATTTCGTGCTTTTAGATATTAGATCTGATTTCAAATGTTTCTGTAGCCCGAAATATGCCCTATTTGCTAAATAGGTTCTACGTTTTATTTCTAGTCCTGTATCATTGTTGCTGGTTACTTTGGATCCTAGGTAGATAAATTCTGATACCGTCTCAATGTTGTATGTATCAATTGTTAGGTTTTGAAGCTGTTGCGGCACCCTCGGTTTTTCACCAGCCCTCATGTACATCGTTTTATTGGTGTTGATTTCTAGGCCTATTTCCTTGGCTGCTTCCTCGAGAGCTGTGAAGGCCTGTACTAAATCTCTTTTTGATCTTGCTATTATATCCACATCATCCGCGAATGCTAAAACTTGTAGGCTTCTGTTGATAATGGTTCCTCTTGTGTATATTCCTGATTTTCTGATAACCTTTTCTAAGGCAATGTTAAAGACGATAGTAGATAGGGGATCTCCTTGCCGTAGCCCTTGCCTTGTAGTAAAGGAACGTGAGAGGTTATTCTGAACTCTAACACGGCATTCCACTTGAGCCAACGTTAACCTTGTCAAGGTTATTAGATGTGGCGGAATTTTAAAGTCCTCCATTGCTTTGTATAAAGCATTCCTATTCACTGTGTCATATGCACTTTTAAAGTCAACAAACATGTGGTGTGTTTCCATGTTATACTCGTATGACTTTTCCAAGATTTGTCTCAGTAGAAATATTTGGTCTGTTGTTGACTTATTTCTACAGAATCCACATTGGTAATTGCCAATAATATCTTCTGCATATGGTCTCAGACGTTCGTATAAGATATTAGCAAGTATTTTATATGCTATGCTCAGGAGGGTTATTCCACGGTAGTTTTCACATTCTAACTGATCCCCCTTTTTATGTAATGGAACAAGTACTCCAACGTTCCATTCTTTTGGCATTATGCCCTGTTCCCATATTTTCATTATCAGTATGTGTAATTTCTCATATAATAATTCCCCTCCTTTTTTTATTAATTCCGCTGGTATTTCATCATATCCAGGAGATTTACTATTCTTTAGTCTTCCTATTGCTGTTACTACTTCTTCGATGGATGGTTCCTCTTTTTCTCTCTCATCGTGTTCTTCCCTGTCACCCACAGTGTACTCTTGTTCTTCCTCGCCTTCTCTTCTCGGATTTAGTTTTTCTTCGAAATTTTCAGCCCATCTTTCTAAAATATCTTCCCTATTACTTATTATGTCTCCTTCTTTATTCCTACACATATTTGTCCTTGGCTGAAACTCTTTTCTGTTTTTGTTAATTTCATTATAAAATTTTTTAACTTCCGTTTGCGACCTTAGGGCCTCTAGGTCTTCCATTTTCCTTTTCGTATACTCTCTCTTCTTTATTCTGTGGGTTCTTTTTTCCTCTCGTCTCAATTGTTTGTATTCTTCGGATAATCTTCTAGTTTTTTGCCTTTGTTGAAGTTTCTTATATACTACATTTTTCCTTCTCGTTATGTCTGCACATTCTTCGTCAAACCAATTCTGGTCCCTTTGCTGCCCCTTTTTCTTTCCTATGGTTCCATTAGCTGCCCCTAAAATTATCTCTTTGCACTTCTGCCAATACTGGTCCATGCTTGTATCTGGGAGGTCAGTGTATTCTGTGTTTTCTGTGAGCTTTTGATCAATTTCTATTATGTATCTCTCCACTTCTATTTCATCTTTTAGTTTTTCTAAACATTATCGTTCTCTTTTCTTCCCCGGCTTTTTCTTTGCATTGGATATTCTTGCTCTTAATCTAGTTTCTAGCAAGTAATGATCCGAATCGATGTTTGCTCCTCGCCGGTTTCTCACATCCATTTCGTCCGAGAAATGTCTAGAATCTATTAGCAAGTGATCAATCTGATTTGTTGTCTTCGAATTTGGCGATATCCAAGTTGCTTTGTGTATCCGCTTATGTTCGAAGAAAGCTCCTCCAATTACCATATTTTGCGAGGCTGCAAACTGGGTAAGTCTGAACCCATTATCATTGGATTCCCTATGGAGACTATGTTTTCCGATTGTTGGGGCATATTGTGCTTCTTGTCCCACCTTTGCGTTTAGATCTCCTATAATTATCTTGACATCGTTTTTGGGGCAAGATTGTACCATTGTTTCAAGTTCTTGATAAAATTCATCCTTTTCTTCCTCTGACTTTCTTCGGTAGGGGCGTGTGCATTAATTATACTATAATTGAAGAATTGTAATTTTAATGTCAATTTACAAAGCCGAGGTGACCGTGCTTGAAAATCTACAACCTTTTCTCTGATGGTTTTGTTTACTATGAACCCCGTTCCCAGTATGTGATCTTTTGGATGACAACTGTAAAAAATTGTATGATTTGTTTTTCCCAGGATTTTATTTGCTGTCCACCTCATCTCTTGAATTGCTGTTACTGTTGTTATATCTGCTTTGTAATTATCTATTTGATCCAGAAGAATTTTTAATGCCCCCGGTTTAAAAAGTGATCTGACATTCCAGGAGTATAATCGTAAGTCCTTTTTCGTTTGCAAGCGTCGTCTTCTTAAGGTCCGTCCGGCTTTTTCTCCTGTAGCTCTCGTAACAATTTTGTTTTTCCGGGATGGGGTTGTTAGCCCCAAGCCCAACCCCCAACCTGGAGGACCAGTCCAGTTTTTGTTTCACGGTGGGTATTTTATTTTCCCACTACCCTCCGAGTCTGCTGGATTGCAGACCCGGCGGGCTTCCCCCAATTCCAATGGGGACGCACCCGATGGAGGTAACTGGCAATTCCCCACACGGGTTTAGGAACACGTACGTATTGTAATATATATATACAGTATGGTGACTCGCTCAGCCGGTCATAAGACTTTAACATGGGAAATCAGTTTTTGCAATTTCCTGCTTACCTAATTATTATATGCAAAAACGCGTCGAATAAAAGTTTTAGGGCATCAGAAATACTTTTACTTGCTTTGTAAAGATTGAAATTAAATATGAATTTGTCGAAAATTACATTGAAAATATTGATAGCCATAGAATTGAACAAAAAAAAAAAATGTTTGACGTTTTATCTGTCAAAACATCAACGTTTGACGTTGTTACAGATAAAACGTTTGAAGAAATATGGCTTACACAATCAGCGAGAAAAATCAATTTTCAAAAATTGTACTATAGTGGGTACGAGTTATATATGCTCTAGACTAGAATATGTATTTATTATGACCATTATAGTTTAATTTTGTTATAAATAAATTTTTATTCTGATATTAAAATTAAATATATTTAACTGTTTTCTTGGCTACTTAATTATGAATGTTTTATAAAATATAAATATTTTCTCTTGCAGGTCCAACGTCAAACGTTGACATTTTATTATATATAGATATAAATTATATTCAAATATCTGATAATTTTAATTTTACATTCAATTTTTAATATAAATAAGTTAGCGCACCACTATTTCCATAAATGACGCTGAATCCGCAAGAATCCCCACACTAGTAGCTGGAGTCATATTTTATTTTTTGATTCTCACAATGTAGTTAGTTAAGAATTGACCTCCGTTTTGTAAAGATCTTCTTTGAATGTTCATAATAAAACTGTGTGAAATAATATATATATATATATATATATATATATATATATATATATATATATATATATATATATATATATATATATATATATCGGGTGTAACACGAAAAGTGAAACATAGGCATTTAACATGGCAAATCAGTTTTTCCGTGTGCATTGCTTCCCTAATTCTTTTAGGAAAAAATGTTTCAAATAAATGTTGTAAAGCATAAAATTCTACATCCGAATCAATAAACAAAATTCATTTTACTACTTCATAAATGCAGAAATTCAATTTGAAAATTCACGTAATTTCAATTTAATAGTAATAGCCATGAAATTAAAAACAAGAAATGGAAAAATGCGTAACGTTTTATACGTCAATGTCAGAATAAATTGTCAAAATCATTTTTACGTACTAAATATTTATTTTCTAAATAAAAATTTAATAATAATAAGGCAAAACATTATTTAAGAATAATAAAATAATAAACTCGACAAAATATTTAAGGTAGGTTGTTATTAAATATTTAACAAATTAATTAATGTAACATAAATTAAATTCAATAAAAACATCAACAAACTAAATATTCTTAAATTGTTAAATTAGATGTTCAAATAGTCCACCGTTTTGAGTTAAACAATAACCTAATCTGTTGTAGAAGCTTTCTCGAGCATTCTTTAATTGTCGATTATTTATTTTCTGGTATTGTAGTAATATAGCATTTTTAAGTACTTCTAAATTCTGGTATCTTTTTTTATAAACATAAGATTTTAAATGGCGACCGTGCTGGCCAGTTAACTGGTTCATTTCGTCTTATCCAGCTTTCAGGAAATACATGGTTTAGATATTCCACAAATTCTCTAGTGCTATGTGCAGGGCAGCCATCATGCTGGAAACACACATTTTCTTTGTTTGTTTCAACAATTTGTGGTCCAACAGCATTAATTAATAAATTCAAATATGATGCTGAATTTATTCGTTGGATGAAGAATGGGCCAATGATTTTACCACCAAAAATTTGTCTTTGTTGATTTTTATTTAAATTGCTATTTCGTAGCTTTTGCTTTTTTCGGTAGATGGCATTACTGGTTCGATAGAACTTCTCATGTCATCTTACCGTTCTTTAGAGATCTTATTCTCTGCTGGCACAGTCCTTCGTCACCAGCTTCTTCACGTGAACTTTGTTCTAGGTGAAGAAGTAGGTTATACCATACTGATGAGCTCTAATAAAAGCGAAACGCGTCTATGGTTACCAACTGTGCTGGCCAGCCTCTGACGATGCCCTCATAAGGTGAGTTGGAGGCTGAATTTTGTGAGACTTAGACAAGTATTTATTTTGATATTTATTAATAAATATACTGGCTGGTAGCACAAGCTCTGTTTTGCCTGTTTTAAGAGCAGTGTTTTTGGGTGTTTTAGTTATCTTTAACATGTTAAAACCATGCTCTTAGAACATCTAAAAACAGAGCTTGTGCTACCAGCCATTGAGCATGTCTGAACTTACCATAATCGGTGACATTTTTCGTTGTCAGTTATAGCAGATAATTAGTTTCAAATTTATGACTTTGAATCTTATTGATTATTGTAACATTTAAATGATGTGGTTTTCACCGATCACCAAATTAATTATATTTCAACCAATTACATTTATCTAATTAAAAATATCCTTCTAAATTAAACAATCGCTGACATTTTTTGTTGTCAATTATGACATTATCTAATTAATTAATTATTTTTATCACCGATAGATTGTTAAAATTTTATATTTATATACATGTTTCAATTTGTAAAAAAAATGTTTAATAAATTCTACTCTATTTACCTTCAAGGGCATATTTAATTTCTGTAAATAAAAAAAATTGAACCCAATATCATCTCTTCTTTTATTTCTTGTGTCTGTAACAAAGATTACGGAGTTTATCAAGGTTACATAAATAAATAAATATATCATCACGCCATTTATCAATTACTGGATGTGGCAACCCCCCGTGGCAGATCTCGGTAAGTGATATATTTCTTCGCGTGAAGTGCGATTACCTGCCGTCAAATCACGACCCCCAAAGATGATAGTGAAGGGGAAGCCACAGGGGTAGTTTTAAATTGGTGAAAATTATTTGTCGGCTCTATTAAGGTTACATTAACAAACAAAAAAGCCAACGTTAGTTGGCCATCCACAAAAATGTATACAAGGTGTTCACTGCTGAGATGTCGAAAATTGTGAGAACTACGACTTAATGCAACGGTAAAATTAAACAAAAATTTTGAAGATATCCAAAATGATTTATATTATTTTTAGATTTTTGTTAATTGAATTTCACGGTTACAGTAATGAAAAAAAAATGAAAAACTTGAAATCTTCATATTTATTAAAAGACGTTTCGGCAAATTTAATATTTATACATTCACTACTAGTTATTTCAATTTTATATTCACTTTGTACAGATACTAGGGCTGGATTGCATGAAAGCGGGTTAACTTCTAGCCCAGGGCTACATACGGTAACCTAGGTTACCGACTTGTTTGACAGCTAACCTCGGGCTAGAAGTTAGCCCGTGCATATCCACGGGATAACTCTCGGGTTACCAAATTCGAATTGCACATGGCCGACAGCTGTCATATCAAGCATCATATTTATAATAAAAAAAGGCATTTTTATCGGTGTTTTTCATCAGGTACGCCTAAAATATAAATAATTATTCACTCTTTAATTGTACAAATTATATTTAAAACACAGAATTCATGTTTCACGGTCTCATTTTAATATATTCAGAAAAATAATAAATTGTGACATGATCTGTCAATGTAGATACACAATTTCATACACATTATTTGTTGAAAAATATGTGACGTACATTATGTAATCAATAAAAATAATAATATTTATTAAATGCATGTTTCAAGTTATATTTTAGTGTTGTCTTTCCAGTATGAGTACCACTTCTTTTGAATCTAGCTTCTATTCCTCTGATTCCTCTGTATCATCCGACGGGGAGTTCCTTGAACTTGTTCAGCAACTTCCCAGACCCCGTGTGTTTCATGATAGAACAGAACTATTTGAGCTTTATGACGATATCGATTTTAGAGCAAGATATAGATTTACAAGAGAAACAACAATTCATATATTAGAAAATATCGGAGAAAATTTAAAGAGAAACACCCAGCGCAGTCATCCTATCTCACCAATGAATCAATTGTTGATAACTTTACGTTTTTATGCCACTGGCTTATTTCAACGAGTTCTTGGAGACCACGTTCAAATACATAACTTCACAGTCTGTAGAATTATACGCAATGTATCTCATAACATTTCATAAAAATGCCAGAAGGTCAAGAACTCATTCATGTAAAAAATGCATTTTATAGGATTGCTGGTTTTCCAAATATATGTGGTGCTCTCGATTGTTCGCACATTCGCATTCAATCACCAGGTGGAGAAAATGCTGAATTGTATAGGAATAGAAAAGGTTTTTTCTCCATAAACGTGCAAGCGACATGTGATGCAAAACTAAAAATAAGAGATATTGTAGCTCGTTTTCAAGGATCTGTACATGTTAGTACCATCTTTAATTTTTCATCCTTACGAGCTAGATTTGAAGCTAATGATTTTGGCAATTCATATTTGCTGGGAGATGGAGGGTATGCATGCAGAAATTATTTACTAACACCTCTGCTAAATCCAACAACTCCCGCAGAAATACGGTATAATTCTGCACATATTCTTACTAGAAATTGTATTGAGAGATGTTTTGGATGCTGGAAGAGAAGATTTCCTGTGTTATCAATTGGAATTAGAACAAACATTAACACAACTTTATGTATACTTGTTGCAACAGCAGTATTACACAATATTGCAATTTCAACAAATGATTTTATACCTGAAGAAGATGAAGTAGCACAGAACAATGAACAGCATATTAAACACACCGTACAAGTTAATAATGCTGTACGAAATTCTTTAATAAACACCGTGTTTTCTTAATAATGAATGTTAGGTTAAATCAATGCCATTCTGTATGTGTACATTAGTAATAAAAGCTGAAACTATCAAGGTTATGTCGTCTTAATCTGAGCTGTAGCACGAATAAATACGAATTCAAAAATAAGTTATAACTTATATTTATTTTTTATTCGGTATTAAAACTTAAAATGATTATTATAACTATCTTAAAACTAAACTATAAAGAAACTTAAACCTAGATTAACTTATATAAGTGCTTAAACATCTAATCACTATTTTTTTTTATTAATTAATTCTAATATTAATAATTCTTGTTGTTTTTGTAAAATTTTCATTTCCAAATCATGTTTTTCTTCTTTATATTTTTTTTCGAGTACAAACAGTTCTTTTTTGATTCTAGTTCGAATTCTAATATTTGAATTTTTAAATTTGTTTCTATTTCTTTATTAGTTAATCGATTTTGTTTTGATTCGACGTATGTATTGAATGCATCTGTTGCATTTTTACGTTTTCTTGATTGGAAGGGAGGATTGGAAGGAGGATCGGCATTAAGAATTACTGCCGGATCAGTTTCAACAGTTGTTTCAGTAGTAGCCACTTGATACTCAGATACACTGATTACATCATCCGACTCCGGAACAGGATTTATTATAGGATCTAATATTAAAATAAATACATACGATTTATAATTTTACTTTATTAACGAGAAATATACCTATAGCTATAAATAAATGGAACAAAATACCCACTAATTATGTACTTCAATCTTACCTTTGTAATATTCACATACAACTATCGTAGGGATTTGGTAATGGATTTAATTGTCCATTCAGCAGACTCTGCAGTTTTTCACTATAGTCTGTTGTTACTTTTTTAAATGAACCACCTCCAGTTTTATACATTTCCACCTAATTGAAAAGTGTACTGACTTATTATATACATAATACTTTTAATAAACTTATTTAATAATATATTATATAGCTACTTACTTTATCATTACTGATGTCTTCTCTCGCCTTTCTCTTTAACTTTTTATACAATTCTTTCAATTGTGATCCTGTACGTTGTTCAGATTCTGATGTACGGGCATTAAATTTTTGTGCGATTTTCTCCCAAATTATTTTTTTCTTCTTATTGCATACTGAATCGGTTTTCTTATTTTCAATTACATGTATAAATTCATCTATTACATCTAATAAATTTGTTTTATCTTCTTCAGAAAATTTTTTGTTCTTTTTTATCCATAGTAATTAATTTGTAATATTTCAAAACTTATAAATTACTATTATTTGGTTTATTTACAAAACAATTGAAATGTGGTAAAAAAATTACATAAAGTAAGCCTAGTGACATCTATTATTCAGTAATTCAATTACGTTTGACAGCTAACCGAGGGTTAGATCATGCAATTCAATTTTTGGCTAGCCCGGTGTTACCCCTTGGCCCTGGGTTAGCGTAACCCGAGAGTTAGCCCGCTTTCATGCAATCCAGCCTAGGTGTAGCACCTGGCCGTAGCAGATCTCGGTAAGTGATATATTTCTTGGTTACCAGTTGTCAAATCAAGGTTCCCAAAGATAATAATGGAGGAGGAACCACAGGGGTAAATTACTCGTGGTGATACTTGTTTGTCACCTATGGAGATCAAACCAAATATGCAGTATTTATTTTTTATTCCATATAAAAATATTTTGCACAAATAAATCAAAAAAAATTTTCTACCTTCCGTTTTAAAAAGAAAGTGATACTGCTTATCCCGTGTGTAAAATTTTAATTAGCTGATTGTAATACGTAAAATGGTGAACTCACACAAATTGAAATTAAAGATGTAATTTTTTAAAATAACAGCACTCGAATAAAAAAATATACAAACTACGTGCGTGAAGACGTCTTCCGCTCATTCGCGCTATTAAAGACACTCACTCCTTGCAGTCGCTCGTGCTTCAAAAATGCGCTCATGCGGGAACATCGGCTTCCCGCACTTAGTTCGTAAATAACTATTTTTTATTTAATCTTACTTTGGTCCTGAAAATAATACTGTATAAGATACAATTAATGCAATTTACAGATTTGGAAACGATATAAAAAATCGCACCAAACAACATAAAAAATGAAAATATTATATTTCCAATGTAACCGGAAGTGACTTCCTTATTTTAAGTGGAACACCCTGTATATTTTTAAAATTTGAGTGTTACATGACATTCTGAATTGAACCATATATAAGTACATTTTTCATTAAATATTTGAGTAAAAAACTAAACTAAATTCATTAGAGTATTTATACATGACCTACAAAGATATTAGTGGTAGGGTAGGGGTAGTTTTAATGTGGTTAAAATTGTTCGGCGGCTGTCTGCTTTAAACCCGGGTTCTCAAATCCACAAGCCGACTCGATACCACTGAGCCACTTTCGTCATAAAAATAATTATAATTATTGTTAATTTAATAATAAAATAAATAAATATATCATCACGCCTTCGAGTGCATGTCATAGCGTCTAAAACCACAGCGTCGACAACCCATAGTGTCGACAAGTTCATAACGCCGACAACCCATAGTGTCGACAACACCTCCCACTCCAATGTTCATAGCGTATAAATCGTGTTCGTGTAAGTTTGCTTTGCGGTGCCATTCTCGCTGCCAAATAGTATAGAAAACATGTAATAGATGGCGCTGATTATTACAATGAACCAAATGAATCGACAACAAATTTCAAGATTTTTTAATGCAATATATAAAAACAATATTCATATATCCTTTTAATTGTAATAGCTACGTGAAAGTAAACATGATTAAAAAATTTACAAATACTATATGAAAACAAATGCAATAAATTTTATTATTTATTGCTTTTACATTTACATTATATTAAAGGTAATATTATATTTTACCAATTTTATATATAATTAAAAGAGTGTAAATTATGATTTATTTTATCATTCTTATTTAGTTATTATCTATATAAATTAAGTGAAATATTCTTGATATTTTATAAATAAAAATACAATTGCATTTAACAGGTTTACTTTAATAGTTGTTTCCAAATTTGAAATATACAGAAATTAAATAAAACTAAAATAGAAGCATACAGTGATAAGTGGTAATCAGTCAATTTTAAAATATTTTTCTAGAAAAAAATAAAATCATTTATAAATTGAGCAGCAATAATATTGTTAAAATAATAAACAAGTGATGGCACAAACAAATATAGTTTCCATATATCATTTAAAACAAAAAAAAAACTAAATATAAATCTATCTCATTTTGATATTCCAGGCTACTGTTTTCTCGTAAAAATGTATTTAGCAGATTTATAACGTAAATAACTATTACTACCAAAAATAAACTGATCTTTACAGCTTTCGAGTATATTCAATTAATTATTTCTTCAAAGATGTGTCGCCCAAATTATTGTGGATAAAAATCATTTAAATAGATACAAGTTTGAAAAGAATCAAATTCTATTTCTAAATCGGTCAACATTTCTTATTGTACTTGTTTAATTACTGTAAGAATTGAATTTAACATTGCCTAAAATTAGCTACTTTATTTTTAAATACTACTAACCGTGGAAGAAAACTAAATTCATGTAAATAATATATAATTATGAAATTATATATTTCAATAGTACATAGTAAATAGTCATAATTGACATTTAATTAAAATAATAAATATTTAGTCTTCTAAATATTTAGTAACTTTTTAATCATAATTAAAATGTTTTACAAAACTATGTAGATCTGGTGAATATAGTGGCTGAAAAATGAATTCGATCCGCAATTCGTAAATTTTGGCCATGACGACTGTCAATGTGTTGTCTTGGTGGAAAAGCATTTTCTTCTTAATTAAACATTGCAACAGTTTTTGCCTTCAGGTTGTTAAATAATACTGCCTATATTGTTTTACCTTTTTTGACATGATCGATAAACACAATTCCGTGACAATCCTACAAAAACAAAAACAGTCACGGCACAATATTATATTACATTCATTTTTACAAAAACGCTAACATCTACTGACACAATCGTCAGTCAAACAATAGCCAAGTGTCAAAAACAGCTGAAATTTTCAGAGATATCTTTCAAAACATGTACAATTGTAGTACTAGAATAGTTTTAACGAATGACTACGCTTACATATATTGAGGTTCAAAACTTTTTAGACAATTCTCGTATATAAATCCCAACGCTAAAACAAAAACGATTTCCAGTAATTGTCGCAAATGCTCCAATATTATAATATATGTATTCACAAAGTAATTGTAGTGTATAACCAGTTCTTCGTACTCATACTAATTGGATATTTGACAGTAGTATTGCATCGTTTTGTTTCATTAAAACAATCTGAAACTAGAAAAAATTAAATTGTATTCCTTTTATATTGTGACGAGTTATGGCGGACTCGTCGACAAAATGTTGGCGTGAGGTTGCTCGGGCGCCAACGGTCGGATAGCGGTTTCGGAGACAATAGGGTTTTCAAAAAGAAACACAAAGTTGGTAAAAAATGACGAGTTGAGTCTTTATTGAGCACTGGTGTCACTACAGAAATGTCGTGGATTAACGGCAGGTGTAGGATATACTGAGGCGGGATCGGGGAATACAGAGGTGACGTTTTTGGGAAAACGACGCCTGGCGTCGGGACGCCGGTATGTCCGGAGCGACGGTCGGGGCCCGCGGTGTAGGCCTGCGGGTTCGGAAACGGCGAAATCGCGGGTTGGTCACAAATCGACGCCGGGCGTCGCGGTGGTGGGGTTCCCGTAATAGCGGCTGGTCGACTCGTAATGATCGCGATGAGTGGTTTTTCACTTTTCCGGAAAATCGACGCCGGGCGTCGCGACGATGGGGTTCTCTGGACGACGGCGGGTGTGTCGGAAACGATTCCGCGACGCGTCTCGCGAAATTCGACGTGGTGAACTCCGGCCGTACACGCAAAACTCCTCACCGTAACGTCTCGGATTCGCTCACGACAGACGCCAAAGTGATTTGTCCGGTAGTCGCACAAAAGTTCCTAAAACGGAAGGTGGCACGCGACGAAGTCGCGAAGTTACGGTGTGAACTCCGGCCGTACACGCAAAACGCCTCACTGTAACGTCTCGGATTCGCTCACGACAGACGCCAAAGTGATTTGTCCGGTAGTCGCACAAGAGTTCCTAAAACGGAAGGTGGCACGCGACGAAGTCGCGAAGTTACGGTGTGAACTCCGGCCGTACACGCAAAACGCCTCACTGTAACGTCTCGGATTCGCTCACGACAGACGCCAAAGTGATTTGTCCGGTAGTCGCACAAAAGTTCCTAAAACGGAAGGTGGCACGCGACGAAATCGCGAAGTTACGGTGTGAACTCCGGCCGTGCACGCAAAACGCCTCACTGTAACGTCTCGGATTCGCTCACGACAGACGCCAAAGTGATTTGTTCGGTGGTCGCACAAGAGTTCCTAAAACGGAAGGTAGCACGCGACGAAATCGCGAAGTTACGGGGGGAGCTCCGGCTTGTAACGCAAACGGCCCACAGCAACGTCTCGGATTCGCTCACGACAGACGCCAATGTGAGTGGTTCGGTGATCGCACAAGAGTTCCAAACGGAAAGTGGCACGAGACCTCGAGGAAGCACAGTACGGTACGGTAAATAAACAGGAGTGCTTTTCTTACCTAGAAGTCTGAGTGGCCTGGTGACTGGAAGACGGTAGCGGAGATGTCGATGTTTTCACAATGAAAGATTGACTGTGTTGGCTGTCTCGGCAGCGCGGTTTATATACTGTTTTGTTAATTAAACGAGTCCTAGGGTGTCAAAGTTAGTCCGTCCTATGTTAACATATAGGGCGGATTGGTTATAAACGGAAACTGGACTACCCGGTCCGTGATCTAGTTTAAATAGCAATTTTCTGATGCGCGTCTTACTTGTGAACCCGGTGTTGTTTTTTCGCGTCTCTCAGGTGTTGCGTTCGCGAGATACAGACGTTTCCGCGATCGCGATCTACATAACAATATTTGTGACGAGCACACTTCGTCACATCCCCGGGATACTTCGGGATGAAGAAAGAGGGAATGCTACAGGGTCTTTTATTGTTAAATTACCACTCTATCTTAACTTAAATTTTTATCAACTAGCCTAATTAACTTAACAAAACTTACCAATAAACTTAACTTACAAACAAAAAAATTAACAAACCAACTTATGACTATAAAAACTTACATAACTTAATAACATAAACCAAACTTAACTAAAAAAACTTAACTAACTTAACCCAACTAGACTTATGAACTAAAACTTAACAACTTGTCCGTAAGCGGCACGAATGTCAAACTTAGGCAACAGTGGGGGGGGGCACTGCACTAGTGGGCGGGGGGTCTACGGGGGATAGAGACCCGTTGCCCGTTGGGGAGTCGTACCCTCAGCCGTTTGGTCCGGGAGGACCGCGAGGGACGTAAGGACTGGAGCCAGCTTCCGTAGTCGGCTCCGGGTGGGGCGGCGACGCTCTGGGTCCTGTTGTCCTCGGGTGGGGGGCTGCGGTCCGGGCTGAGGGAGGCGAGAAGGTCCACCAGCTCCTGCTGGGCATCCACCACGCTGTTCCGGGTCGGGATGGGGTCCGTCGGCGCTGGACAGGGGAGTCCGCCTGGACTCCGCGCCGGGGTTGGGGCCCGCCGCGCCAGGGTGCCTCCGGGCCTGGACGGGACCTGACCCACGTCGTCCTCGGTGTCGGACGGTATGGGCGACGTGGCCAGGTCAATGGTGTCGCCTTCCGGAGAAGGCGACCGGTAGGGCCGGATTACTGGCGGGGCGCTTATCCTTGCCGGGTAGGATCCAAACCTGGCGACCAGGGCCACTCGCAGGGCCTCGTCGCCGTCGCCAGGTTTCCAGGACGGTGCGGGTGGTGACTCGGGTGCTGGAGCCGGTGGTGGTGCAGTGCGGGCGGGACGTACTAGCTGGCTAGCTAGTACGTGGATGACGGGGCGAATCCGGGGTCCGTGGCGGTGGTGGCCGACCCGCCGGATGCCTGGCAGCGGCAACGGTCCGCTGCCAGCCCAACCTGCCACCCTTACAGGGGCTCCTGCCCTCGGGGCGTAAGGGTGACTTCCCGCCCTAACTGGTCGGGTCGGCTGCCGGATCCATGGAGCGGCTGTTGTCGGCTTTTCCATGGTCTAGAATCACAGGTTTTAGATCTTTAACATGGATCTTTCGTAGGAGTTGGCCACGGGTTCCCTTGAGGTCATATACGTTTCCCGAGCGCCGTTTTTGGACGGTCCACGGGCCGGAATACCGTGGAGCCAATTTCGCCGCGAAACCCCGCGCGGCCGAGGACAGGTGATGTTCCCGACGCATCACCAGGTCCCCGGGTTGAGGTTGCCACTCCCTCCGCCTCATGTTGTAGTAGTGGCACTGCTGCTGGGCAGCTCTGGCGAGGTGGAGTCTAGCCAGCTTCCGCAGATCGGCCAGACGGATGAGGCGAGTTTTCAGGTCGTCAGGGACATGGTTACTGGCGGGGAGAGGGTCATTGGACTCGCGGTTCTGGGTGGTCTCGTAGTAAAGACCGGGGAGTACGGGTTCCCGAGCATAATTCAGGAAGGCGGCCGAGTAGCCGGTTGACTCATGACGACTGGTGTTGATGGCCATGGTGAGTTCCGGCAGGTGCTCGTCCCAAGTGCGCTGGTTCTCCTGGCAGTATTGGGCAATCATTGTTTTCAACACCCGGTTTACTCGCTCCACCGGGTTACACTGCGGCGTGTACGGAGGTGTTTGGTGATGCCGGATCCCCAATGCGGCCAGGGTCTCACGGAGCACCCGGTTTGAGAATTCCGTCCCGTTGTCAGTGATGATGGCGCGGGGACAGCCGTACCGAAAGATGACCAACTCCTGAATCGCGCGAGTGATGGTAGCGGCGGTGGCGCGTCGAAGAGCCCGGCACTCGACCCATTTCGTCATCCTATCCTGGAGGACCAACAGGTAGCTATGCCCTTTCTTCGATGGGGGTAGAGGGCCCATGATATCTGCGGCGACGGTGTCCCAGGGTTCGTAGATGTGCGGGGGGTACATCTTGCCCGCTGTCCCTTGTTGGCAGGTTTTGAACTGCTGGCACGGTTTGCATCGACGGACGTAGGCCGTGATGTCGCGGAACATCCCGGGCCAGTAGTATCGGGTGGCGACCCGGGCGGTGGTTTTGGCGATGCCCCCATGTCCTCCGGTGGGGTGGTCGTGACTCTCCTGCAGCACGCGGTGGCGTTCACTCCGGGGTACACAGAGTTTCCATGCGGATTGCTCCGTGTCGCTGGACGTCTCGATGCGCCGGTAGAGTTCCTGGCCGCGTAGCTGGTAGTCTGGCCATGTGCGTGGATGGGTTCGTACTGCTTCGACCCGCTTTTGATACCAGGGACAGACGGCCGCGAGTGTGTGAACCGGGGTGATGGTGGCGGAGGGCTGGTCGGTCGTCAGTGGTTGACGGGAGAGAGCGTCTGCGACGCGGTTCAGATTGCCCTTCCGATACTGTACTTGGAAGTCAAACTGCTGTAGGAACATGGCCCAACGGGCCAGTCGACCGGGGGGATTTTCCAGCCGGTTGAGCCATCTCAGCGCCTGGTGGTCGGTGACGACGGTGAAGGCGTACCCCTCGAGGTAGTGTCGCATCTTCTGGATTCCCCAGACTATCGCCAGGCATTCCTTCTCCGTCACGGAGTATTTAGGCTCGGTTCCTCGGAGCGTTCGGCTGGCGTAGGCGACCACTTGTTCCCCCTGATCGCCGTGTTGCACAAGGACTGCTCCTAGTCCGTCGTCGGAAGCGTCGGTTTGGAGGAAGAAACGCCGGGTAAAATCCGGGCAACCCAGCGTTGGGGCGGTGGTGAGCGCTTGTTTTAGCGTGTTGAAGGCGTCGGTCTGTTCCTGCCCCCACCTCCATTTCATGTCCTTGTGGAGGAGACGTGTCAGTGGCCGAGCTATCTGGGAGAAGCCTTTGATGAAACGGCGGTACCAGGATGCGGCTCCCAGAAACTGGCGTACCTGTTTCAGATTGCTTGGGGCGGTCATGGACTGGATGGCCTCTACTTTCGCGGGGTTGGTTTCGATGCCATTTTGGCTAATGACGTGCCCCAAGTACCGGATGCTGGTCTTCCCGAACTCGCATTTGTCGGGGTTGAGCCGTAGGTTGGCGGCACGCAGTCGGTGGAAGACTTCCCGCAGATGGATCACGTGTTCCTCGATGGTGCGACTGGCGACGATGATATCGTCCAGGTAAGGGATGGCGTACGGATCCATCTCAGGACCGATGACGGTGTCCAAAAGCCGTTGGAAGGTTGCGGGGGCGGCATGGAGGCCAAACGGCATCACCCGAAATTGGAAGAGCCCCCTACCCGGCACCGTAAATGCCGTTAATGGTTTGCTGGCCTCGGACAAAGGTATCTGCCAGTACCCCTGTTTTAGGTCCAGGGTGCTGAACACCGTCGCCTGACGTAACTTCTCCAGGATGTTGTTGATGTACGGGAGGGGGTACGCGTCTTTTTCGCTGACCTCGTTAAGTCGCCTGAAGTCAATGCAGAACCGTGGTTTCCCATCTTTCTTCCGCACGATCACGGCGGGTGAGCTCCATGCGCTACGGGAGGGCTCCACTACCCCGGCTCGGAGCATCTCATCTACCTCCTCATTTATTACCGCCTGAATCTTGGGGTTTCGCGGTTGATATCGTTGTTTTAGAGGTGTAGTGTTCTTCAGACGGATGTGATGCGTTACGAGGGAGGTGCAGCCCTGTAGCTCCTCGAACCGGGGGAGCTCCTCTTGGAGCAAGGCGTCGAGTATTGGAGACCCCGTGCGGGGCGTGTTGATGGTTCCCAGCTGAGTGGGCACGTGGCAGTGCACCCGGTCTGGCCCGGCTTGGAGGGTCATGCGGAACGCGCGCAGTGCGTCCATCCCCAGGATCATTGGAAGTGCCAGGGTCGGCAGGCACAGTACGGAGATTGTGGTTTTTGTCCCCTGAATGTTGGCGGACACGTGGTACTGACCCGTGATCCTGGTGGTTTCTCCGTTGGCCATCTGTGCTTGACGGACGGGTGGCGGCCGGTGTGCCACCCCTCGTAGTGTAAGTTGGTGGGCGGTTTCTGCATCGACGTATGACAAGGAAGATCCGGTGTCGAGGAGCGCGTTGATCGTTAGGTTACGGACAACGACCGGGAGGTAGAGTCGGCCGTCGTCGCCTTGGTGGACGGCGGGTATTACTGGGTGTGCTGGTAGGGCCGACTGGGGTGGCCGTCGTGTGTTCCAGCCGGTCTGGCGTTTCCCGGACAGGTACAGTCGCGGGACAGGATACCGTTCTTCCCACAGCGAGAGCAGAACCGTTTGGGAGGGTTTCGGCAGTCTCGTCGGAAGTGGTTTACTTCCCCACATCGCCAGCACACTTTGTGCGCCTCGTACGTGACCACGTGATTGGCGGGGGTCCGGCCACGAGGGGAGAATTCGGGGATTGGTCGTGTGGTCGTCTTAAGCTCCTTCTGTAGTTCTTCGAAGTCCCGCATTTCATCCAGTAGGGCGATGACGGTCGGGCAATTCTGGCGGCGGATGTGTTGCCGGTACTCCGGCCGTAGATTCTTGTATAGCCGGCGGAGTTGTTGTTCGGGGCTGAAGCCTCCGTGGCGTCGCATCAGGGTTTGTAGCGCGGTGACATAATCCTGGCCAGTTTCCCCAGTTCGGTGCGTCCGTCGAGATATTTGTTCCATCAGCTGGTCGTTCATGTCGGGGATATAGTACTCGCGAAACTGCATGAGGAAATCGCCCCAGGTGGTAAGCGTGTCCTGGTGGTTGCGGTACCACAGGATTGCGTTACCTCGGAGGAGTTCGGGCAGGGCGGAGCGCAATTCTTCCCCGGTGAGGGCGTAGCTGGCCTGGAGTTCTGCCAGCCGTTCGAGGAACATAATGGGGTCGGTCTTCCCGTCGAACTGCACGTTCCATTTGCGTACTGTCTCACAGACCTGCGCGTTAGTACGGACGCTTTCTTTGGAGTCGAGAGCTGGTGGGACGGGTGGATTAGTGGCCAGTTTCTCGGCCGTAGCTGTTCTGACAAAAGCTGCCATTCGTTCCCGGAGTTCGGCAACTGTGCCTTCGGAGCTGAGGCCAAAACGTCGTAACTCTTCCTGTAGTGGTTCCTTGGTCAGCTCGTAGACCCAACTCGTCTTCGCCGTGGTAGACTCCGTCATGTTGTGTTCTTCTGTGTCCCTGCTCGGGCGCCAAATTTTGTGACGAGTTATGGCGGACTCGTCGACAAAATGTTGGCGTGAGGTTGCTCGGGCGCCAACGGTCGGATAGCGGTTTCGGAGACAATAGGGTTTTCAAAAAGAAACACAAAGTTGGTAAAAAATGACGAGTTGAGTCTTTATTGAGCACTGGTGTCACTACAGAAATGTCGTGGATTAACGGCAGGTGTAGGATATACTGAGGCGGGATCGGGGAATACAGAGGTGACGTTTTTGGGAAAACGACGCCTGGCGTCGGGACGCCGGTATGTCCGGAGCGACGGTCGGGGCCCGCGGTGTAGGCCTGCGGGTTCGGAAACGGCGAAATCGCGGGTTGGTCACAAATCGACGCCGGGCGTCGCGGTGGTGGGGTTCCCGTAATAGCGGCTGGTCGACTCGTAATGATCGCGATGAGTGGTTTTTCACTTTTCCGGAAAATCGACGCCGGGCGTCGCGACGATGGGGTTCTCTGGACGACGGCGGGTGTGTCGGAAACGATTCCGCGACGCGTCTCGCGAAATTCGACGTGGTGAACTCCGGCCGTACACGCAAAACTCCTCACCGTAACGTCTCGGATTCGCTCACGACAGACGCCAAAGTGATTTGTCCGGTAGTCGCACAAAAGTTCCTAAAACGGAAGGTGGCACGCGACGAAGTCGCGAAGTTACGGTGTGAACTCCGGCCGTACACGCAAAACGCCTCACTGTAACGTCTCGGATTCGCTCACGACAGACGCCAAAGTGATTTGTCCGGTAGTCGCACAAGAGTTCCTAAAACGGAAGGTGGCACGCGACGAAGTCGCGAAGTTACGGTGTGAACTCCGGCCGTACACGCAAAACGCCTCACTGTAACGTCTCGGATTCGCTCACGACAGACGCCAAAGTGATTTGTCCGGTAGTCGCACAAGAGTTCCTAAAACGGAAGGTGGCACGCGACGAAGTCGCGAAGTTACGGTGTGAACTCCGGCCGTACACGCAAAACGCCTCACTGTAACGTCTCGGATTCGCTCACGACAGACGCCAAAGTGATTTGTCCGGTAGTCGCACAAAAGTTCCTAAAACGGAAGGTGGCACGCGACGAAATCGCGAAGTTACGGTGTGAACTCCGGCCGTGCACGCAAAACGCCTCACTGTAACGTCTCGGATTCGCTCACGACAGACGCCAAAGTGATTTGTTCGGTGGTCGCACAAGAGTTCCTAAAACGGAAGGTAGCACGCGACGAAATCGCGAAGTTACGGGGGGAGCTCCGGCTTGTAACGCAAACGGCCCACAGCAACGTCTCGGATTCGCTCACGACAGACGCCAATGTGAGTGGTTCGGTGATCGCACAAGAGTTCCAAACGGAAAGTGGCACGAGACCTCGAGGAAGCACAGTACGGTACGGTAAATAAACAGGAGTGCTTTTCTTACCTAGAAGTCTGAGTGGCCTGGTGACTGGAAGACGGTAGCGGAGATGTCGATGTTTTCACAATGAAAGATTGACTGTGTTGGCTGTCTCGGCAGCGCGGTTTATATACTGTTTTGTTAATTAAACGAGTCCTAGGGTGTCAAAGTTAGTCCGTCCTATGTTAACATATAGGGCGGATTGGTTATAAACGGAAACTGGACTACCCGGTCCGTGATCTAGTTTAAATAGCAATTTTCTGATGCGCGTCTTACTTGTGAACCCGGTGTTGTTTTTTCGCGTCTCTCAGGTGTTGCGTTCGCGAGATACAGACGTTTCCGCGATCGCGATCTACATAACAATATTTGTGACGAGCACACTTCGTCACATCCCCGGGATACTTCGGGATGAAGAAAGAGGGAATGCTACAGGGTCTTTTATTGTTAAATTACCACTCTATCTTAACTTAAATTTTTATCAACTAGCCTAATTAACTTAACAAAACTTACCAATAAACTTAACTTACAAACAAAAAAATTAACAAACCAACTTATGACTATAAAAACTTACATAACTTAATAACATAAACCAAACTTAACTAAAAAAACTTAACTAACTTAACCCAACTAGACTTATGAACTAAAACTTAACAACTTGTCCGTAAGCGGCACGAATGTCAAACTTAGGCAACAGTGGGGGGGGGCACTGCACTAGTGGGCGGGGGGTCTACGGGGGATAGAGACCCGTTGCCCGTTGGGGAGTCGTACCCTCAGCCGTTTGGTCCGGGAGGACCGCGAGGGACGTAAGGACTGGAGCCAGCTTCCGTAGTCGGCTCCGGGTGGGGCGGCGACGCTCTGGGTCCTGTTGTCCTCGGGTGGGGGGCTGCGGTCCGGGCTGAGGGAGGCGAGAAGGTCCACCAGCTCCTGCTGGGCATCCACCACGCTGTTCCGGGTCGGGATGGGGTCCGTCGGCGCTGGACAGGGGAGTCCGCCTGGACTCCGCGCCGGGGTTGGGGCCCGCCGCGCCAGGGTGCCTCCGGGCCTGGACGGGACCTGACCCACGTCGTCCTCGGTGTCGGACGGTATGGGCGACGTGGCCAGGTCAATGGTGTCGCCTTCCGGAGAAGGCGACCGGTAGGGCCGGATTACTGGCGGGGCGCTTATCCTTGCCGGGTAGGATCCAAACCTGGCGACCAGGGCCACTCGCAGGGCCTCGTCGCCGTCGCCAGGTTTCCAGGACGGTGCGGGTGGTGACTCGGGTGCTGGAGCCGGTGGTGGTGCAGTGCGGGCGGGACGTACTAGCTGGCTAGCTAGTACGTGGATGACGGGGCGAATCCGGGGTCCGTGGCGGTGGTGGCCGACCCGCCGGATGCCTGGCAGCGGCAACGGTCCGCTGCCAGCCCAACCTGCCACCCTTACAGGGGCTCCTGCCCTCGGGGCGTAAGGGTGACTTCCCGCCCTAACTGGTCGGGTCGGCTGCCGGATCCATGGAGCGGCTGTTGTCGGCTTTTCCATGGTCTAGAATCACAGGTTTTAGATCTTTAACATGGATCTTTCGTAGGAGTTGGCCACGGGTTCCCTTGAGGTCATATACGTTTCCCGAGCGCCGTTTTTGGACGGTCCACGGGCCGGAATACCGTGGAGCCAATTTCGCCGCGAAACCCCGCGCGGCCGAGGACAGGTGATGTTCCCGACGCATCACCAGGTCCCCGGGTTGAGGTTGCCACTCCCTCCGCCTCATGTTGTAGTAGTGGCACTGCTGCTGGGCAGCTCTGGCGAGGTGGAGTCTAGCCAGCTTCCGCAGATCGGCCAGACGGATGAGGCGAGTTTTCAGGTCGTCAGGGACATGGTTACTGGCGGGGAGAGGGTCATTGGACTCGCGGTTCTGGGTGGTCTCGTAGTAAAGACCGGGGAGTACGGGTTCCCGAGCATAATTCAGGAAGGCGGCCGAGTAGCCGGTTGACTCATGACGACTGGTGTTGATGGCCATGGTGAGTTCCGGCAGGTGCTCGTCCCAAGTGCGCTGGTTCTCCTGGCAGTATTGGGCAATCATTGTTTTCAACACCCGGTTTACTCGCTCCACCGGGTTACACTGCGGCGTGTACGGAGGTGTTTGGTGATGCCGGATCCCCAATGCGGCCAGGGTCTCACGGAGCACCCGGTTTGAGAATTCCGTCCCGTTGTCAGTGATGATGGCGCGGGGACAGCCGTACCGAAAGATGACCAACTCCTGAATCGCGCGAGTGATGGTAGCGGCGGTGGCGCGTCGAAGAGCCCGGCACTCGACCCATTTCGTCATCCTATCCTGGAGGACCAACAGGTAGCTATGCCCTTTCTTCGATGGGGGTAGAGGGCCCATGATATCTGCGGCGACGGTGTCCCAGGGTTCGTAGATGTGCGGGGGGTACATCTTGCCCGCTGTCCCTTGTTGGCAGGTTTTGAACTGCTGGCACGGTTTGCATCGACGGACGTAGGCCGTGATGTCGCGGAACATCCCGGGCCAGTAGTATCGGGTGGCGACCCGGGCGGTGGTTTTGGCGATGCCCCCATGTCCTCCGGTGGGGTGGTCGTGACTCTCCTGCAGCACGCGGTGGCGTTCACTCCGGGGTACACAGAGTTTCCATGCGGATTGCTCCGTGTCGCTGGACGTCTCGATGCGCCGGTAGAGTTCCTGGCCGCGTAGCTGGTAGTCTGGCCATGTGCGTGGATGGGTTCGTACTGCTTCGACCCGCTTTTGATACCAGGGACAGACGGCCGCGAGTGTGTGAACCGGGGTGATGGTGGCGGAGGGCTGGTCGGTCGTCAGTGGTTGACGGGAGAGAGCGTCTGCGACGCGGTTCAGATTGCCCTTCCGATACTGTACTTGGAAGTCAAACTGCTGTAGGAACATGGCCCAACGGGCCAGTCGACCGGGGGGATTTTCCAGCCGGTTGAGCCATCTCAGCGCCTGGTGGTCGGTGACGACGGTGAAGGCGTACCCCTCGAGGTAGTGTCGCATCTTCTGGATTCCCCAGACTATCGCCAGGCATTCCTTCTCCGTCACGGAGTATTTAGGCTCGGTTCCTCGGAGCGTTCGGCTGGCGTAGGCGACCACTTGTTCCCCCTGATCGCCGTGTTGCACAAGGACTGCTCCTAGTCCGTCGTCGGAAGCGTCGGTTTGGAGGAAGAAACGCCGGGTAAAATCCGGGCAACCCAGCGTTGGGGCGGTGGTGAGCGCTTGTTTTAGCGTGTTGAAGGCGTCGGTCTGTTCCTGCCCCCACCTCCATTTCATGTCCTTGTGGAGGAGACGTGTCAGTGGCCGAGCTATCTGGGAGAAGCCTTTGATGAAACGGCGGTACCAGGATGCGGCTCCCAGAAACTGGCGTACCTGTTTCAGATTGCTTGGGGCGGTCATGGACTGGATGGCCTCTACTTTCGCGGGGTTGGTTTCGATGCCATTTTGGCTAATGACGTGCCCCAAGTACCGGATGCTGGTCTTCCCGAACTCGCATTTGTCGGGGTTGAGCCGTAGGTTGGCGGCACGCAGTCGGTGGAAGACTTCCCGCAGATGGATCACGTGTTCCTCGATGGTGCGACTGGCGACGATGATATCGTCCAGGTAAGGGATGGCGTACGGATCCATCTCAGGACCGATGACGGTGTCCAAAAGCCGTTGGAAGGTTGCGGGGGCGGCATGGAGGCCAAACGGCATCACCCGAAATTGGAAGAGCCCCCTACCCGGCACCGTAAATGCCGTTAATGGTTTGCTGGCCTCGGACAAAGGTATCTGCCAGTACCCCTGTTTTAGGTCCAGGGTGCTGAACACCGTCGCCTGACGTAACTTCTCCAGGATGTTGTTGATGTACGGGAGGGGGTACGCGTCTTTTTCGCTGACCTCGTTAAGTCGCCTGAAGTCAATGCAGAACCGTGGTTTCCCATCTTTCTTCCGCACGATCACGGCGGGTGAGCTCCATGCGCTACGGGAGGGCTCCACTACCCCGGCTCGGAGCATCTCATCTACCTCCTCATTTATTACCGCCTGAATCTTGGGGTTTCGCGGTTGATATCGTTGTTTTAGAGGTGTAGTGTTCTTCAGACGGATGTGATGCGTTACGAGGGAGGTGCAGCCCTGTAGCTCCTCGAACCGGGGGAGCTCCTCTTGGAGCAAGGCGTCGAGTATTGGAGACCCCGTGCGGGGCGTGTTGATGGTTCCCAGCTGAGTGGGCACGTGGCAGTGCACCCGGTCTGGCCCGGCTTGGAGGGTCATGCGGAACGCGCGCAGTGCGTCCATCCCCAGGATCATTGGAAGTGCCAGGGTCGGCAGGCACAGTACGGAGATTGTGGTTTTTGTCCCCTGAATGTTGGCGGACACGTGGTACTGACCCGTGATCCTGGTGGTTTCTCCGTTGGCCATCTGTGCTTGACGGACGGGTGGCGGCCGGTGTGCCACCCCTCGTAGTGTAAGTTGGTGGGCGGTTTCTGCATCGACGTATGACAAGGAAGATCCGGTGTCGAGGAGCGCGTTGATCGTTAGGTTACGGACAACGACCGGGAGGTAGAGTCGGCCGTCGTCGCCTTGGTGGACGGCGGGTATTACTGGGTGTGCTGGTAGGGCCGACTGGGGTGGCCGTCGTGTGTTCCAGCCGGTCTGGCGTTTCCCGGACAGGTACAGTCGCGGGACAGGATACCGTTCTTCCCACAGCGAGAGCAGAACCGTTTGGGAGGGTTTCGGCAGTCTCGTCGGAAGTGGTTTACTTCCCCACATCGCCAGCACACTTTGTGCGCCTCGTACGTGACCACGTGATTGGCGGGGGTCCGGCCACGAGGGGAGAATTCGGGGATTGGTCGTGTGGTCGTCTTAAGCTCCTTCTGTAGTTCTTCGAAGTCCCGCATTTCATCCAGTAGGGCGATGACGGTCGGGCAATTCTGGCGGCGGATGTGTTGCCGGTACTCCGGCCGTAGATTCTTGTATAGCCGGCGGAGTTGTTGTTCGGGGCTGAAGCCTCCGTGGCGTCGCATCAGGGTTTGTAGCGCGGTGACATAATCCTGGCCAGTTTCCCCAGTTCGGTGCGTCCGTCGAGATATTTGTTCCATCAGCTGGTCGTTCATGTCGGGGATATAGTACTCGCGAAACTGCATGAGGAAATCGCCCCAGGTGGTAAGCGTGTCCTGGTGGTTGCGGTACCACAGGATTGCGTTACCTCGGAGGAGTTCGGGCAGGGCGGAGCGCAATTCTTCCCCGGTGAGGGCGTAGCTGGCCTGGAGTTCTGCCAGCCGTTCGAGGAACATAATGGGGTCGGTCTTCCCGTCGAACTGCACGTTCCATTTGCGTACTGTCTCACAGACCTGCGCGTTAGTACGGACGCTTTCTTTGGAGTCGAGAGCTGGTGGGACGGGTGGATTAGTGGCCAGTTTCTCGGCCGTAGCTGTTCTGACAAAAGCTGCCATTCGTTCCCGGAGTTCGGCAACTGTGCCTTCGGAGCTGAGGCCAAAACGTCGTAACTCTTCCTGTAGTGGTTCCTTGGTCAGCTCGTAGACCCAACTCGTCTTCGCCGTGGTAGACTCCGTCATGTTGTGTTCTTCTGTGTCCCTGCTCGGGCGCCAAATTTTGTGACGAGTTATGGCGGACTCGTCGACAAAATGTTGGCGTGAGGTTGCTCGGGCGCCAACGGTCGGATAGCGGTTTCGGAGACAATAGGGTTTTCAAAAAGAAACACAAAGTTGGTAAAAAATGACGAGTTGAGTCTTTATTGAGCACTGGTGTCACTACAGAAATGTCGTGGATTAACGGCAGGTGTAGGATATACTGAGGCGGGATCGGGGAATACAGAGGTGACGTTTTTGGGAAAACGACGCCTGGCGTCGGGACGCCGGTATGTCCGGAGCGACGGTCGGGGCCCGCGGTGTAGGCCTGCGGGTTCGGAAACGGCGAAATCGCGGGTTGGTCACAAATCGACGCCGGGCGTCGCGGTGGTGGGGTTCCCGTAATAGCGGCTGGTCGACTCGTAATGATCGCGATGAGTGGTTTTTCACTTTTCCGGAAAATCGACGCCGGGCGTCGCGACGATGGGGTTCTCTGGACGACGGCGGGTGTGTCGGAAACGATTCCGCGACGCGTCTCGCGAAATTCGACGTGGTGAACTCCGGCCGTACACGCAAAACTCCTCACCGTAACGTCTCGGATTCGCTCACGACAGACGCCAAAGTGATTTGTCCGGTAGTCGCACAAAAGTTCCTAAAACGGAAGGTGGCACGCGACGAAGTCGCGAAGTTACGGTGTGAACTCCGGCCGTACACGCAAAACGCCTCACTGTAACGTCTCGGATTCGCTCACGACAGACGCCAAAGTGATTTGTCCGGTAGTCGCACAAGAGTTCCTAAAACGGAAGGTGGCACGCGACGAAGTCGCGAAGTTACGGTGTGAACTCCGGCCGTACACGCAAAACGCCTCACTGTAACGTCTCGGATTCGCTCACGACAGACGCCAAAGTGATTTGTCCGGTAGTCGCACAAGAGTTCCTAAAACGGAAGGTGGCACGCGACGAAGTCGCGAAGTTACGGTGTGAACTCCGGCCGTACACGCAAAACGCCTCACTGTAACGTCTCGGATTCGCTCACGACAGACGCCAAAGTGATTTGTCCGGTAGTCGCACAAAAGTTCCTAAAACGGAAGGTGGCACGCGACGAAATCGCGAAGTTACGGTGTGAACTCCGGCCGTGCACGCAAAACGCCTCACTGTAACGTCTCGGATTCGCTCACGACAGACGCCAAAGTGATTTGTTCGGTGGTCGCACAAGAGTTCCTAAAACGGAAGGTAGCACGCGACGAAATCGCGAAGTTACGGGGGGAGCTCCGGCTTGTAACGCAAACGGCCCACAGCAACGTCTCGGATTCGCTCACGACAGACGCCAATGTGAGTGGTTCGGTGATCGCACAAGAGTTCCAAACGGAAAGTGGCACGAGACCTCGAGGAAGCACAGTACGGTACGGTAAATAAACAGGAGTGCTTTTCTTACCTAGAAGTCTGAGTGGCCTGGTGACTGGAAGACGGTAGCGGAGATGTCGATGTTTTCACAATGAAAGATTGACTGTGTTGGCTGTCTCGGCAGCGCGGTTTATATACTGTTTTGTTAATTAAACGAGTCCTAGGGTGTCAAAGTTAGTCCGTCCTATGTTAACATATAGGGCGGATTGGTTATAAACGGAAACTGGACTACCCGGTCCGTGATCTAGTTTAAATAGCAATTTTCTGATGCGCGTCTTACTTGTGAACCCGGTGTTGTTTTTTCGCGTCTCTCAGGTGTTGCGTTCGCGAGATACAGACGTTTCCGCGATCGCGATCTACATAACAATATTTGTGACGAGCACACTTCGTCACAATATATATCTTATAGTGAAAAATAACATACTGATTCCTGATATATAAATATTTGTAAAGGTAAACTTAACTTCTAAAATTGTTAAAAGGTCCAGAAAACCAGAGTAGTCCTGGCATCCAATACTAGCAGGCACTTTTGACGTATAGTACATTGTCAACAAACTACATAACACGTATAACCATGGTCAACTAGATGTTTCACGCATTATTTATTATTAAAAATCATCTTAACTAAATGGAATATAGTCTTACAGTAGTTCATTCTATTATATTACCAGATTTTAAACAATAATACATTTATTTATTGGATATTAAGAAAGATATGATTTTAATTATAACAATTACGTGCCAAATATGAATCTGCAAATAAAATTGGTTGTGTATGTTTAGGATATAAAAATTCGTTTCCGCCCCTAATAATTGATGTGCCTCAATTATTTTTTACATGTACTTACAAAACATCCCTTTTATATTTACAATAGTATTTATGTTATTATATGTAGGGATATAATTTTAGAATTTGTTATTTTGAGCAAACTAAATATTTTATAATTAATATTTGTATTACTACCGACACTTTGGGGTACGTGTTCGACAATGTTTATGTCCGTAAGTACGGTGGTGTGGATAGCGATACGGAATTCGAATCAGGAGATCCCTAGTTAGAATCTCACTCAAGTTAAAAATTAGAGATGAAAAACTATCGATAGTACTATCGATACATCGATAGTTTAAAAAAAGTACTATCGATAAGTAATTAATAGAAAAAACTATCGATAGTATCGTTTAGTAATTCTCGTTTAGTAACTATCGTTTTGTAATTATCGTTTAGTAACTATCATTTAGTAACCATCGTTTAGTAACTATCGTTTAGTAACTATCGTTTAGTAATTATCATTTAGTAACTATCGTTTAGTAATTATCGTTTAGTAATTATCGTTTAGTAACTATCGTTTAGTAACTAACGTTTAGTAACTGTATTTAAAATAAAATAATTTAAAAATAAATTATAAATTTATAACACGGGCTGGGCTGTGAGTAATGACAAGCAAATTACCTTATGTTCCCGGAGCAATTCGAATACGTCTGTTATTTACGGACTACGTGGTAGCTAACGTGTTAAATATGACTTATAAAGATTTCATCTACATTTAAATGATATAATTCAAGTTATATTCAATATCGTTATAATACAGTAACTGTACACAAATGTTAGCTGTAAATCGATTGGTTGTCGGAAGACTTTCAAGGGATGAAAGACAATGTGAGATTTCTAAGAAATTTATTACAGGGTGACAGGTACGAGATAATTTACATTCAGTTGTTCTCTGATGTTCATTGTAGCTTGTGCTGCAGTGAATATTATTCTAACACTGAAGGTAAGATAATATTTCTTATATATTATTTTATCCAAATTAATATAAAAGATGTTTCGAATAGCAACTAGTTTTTCTAATATCTTGATCTCGACAAAAATATAAATGAATGTAAGAAATGGTATATACTTAGGGATAGAAGTACATATTTGCATTTGTTTTTTAGTTTTCATATTTGTTACTTCTGAAATCTTGTTATTAAGCCTAAATTTTAAAGAAATAAATTTTGGACATTTATTGTATATTTTCTTATTTTCTATTTCTCCCATTTGTACATACCTTAGAGCGGGTAATATTAACTGTAACAAAACCATATTCACAGGAATTATTTAGGAAACATCTCTTAATATAGAGCAACATCAAAAGTTTTAAATTTTAGGGGATGAGAGTAACATTTATAAAATTATAAATTTTATTTTACCTCTCTCTCTCGAAAAAGGAACGATTTTAATCAGTGATTTTTAACTCTATAGGTAAAGATTTTTTAATTTAGAAAAATAAAGTATTTATACTTTTGTAAACAAAATACTATCGATAAGTAATTAAAAGAAAACAAAAACTATCGATAGTATCGTTTAGTAATTATCGTTTAGTAACTATCGTTTAGTAACTAAAACTATCGTTTAGTAATTAAATTGACTATCGATAGTACTATCGATATATCTATAGTTTACTGATAGCACTATCGAACAATCGATAGTTGAAATTACCGATAGTTTTTCATCTCTACTAAAAATTATATAAACTACTATACTGCGGCTCGGTGAGTGCGTACCCTGTACTGTAATTGGTATTAGATACAGGAAATTCAACAATTATAATGATAAACAAGAGTTCATAAAATTAAGGGCCGAAATCAAAAGAGAGGTTGATGAGGAATATAAGAATTATTGCCTGAAGATTCAAAATGACATCATTGAGGAGCCTAAAAAATTCTGGACATTTGTTAATAATAAACGGGACAATTCTCACATTCCTTCTGTTATGAGTCACAATAACACTTCTTTTGAAAATCCGCAATCGATAGTTGAGTGTTTCGCAAATTTCTTCTCTAGCTCATTTAACGATGATTCTACTAATGCCAACATAAATGATTGTTTTATACCTAACAACTCTTCTACTGTGTCCATAAATTCTATAACTGAAGATGAAGTTATGTTAGTCATTCGAAAACTCAAATCCAGCATGACAACTGGCCCTGACCTAATTCCCTCCTTTCTTATAAATGATTGTGCTTCTGTATTTGTAAAACCTCTTACCGTGATCTTCAATCTGATTTTAAAAAGTTCAACATATCCTGATAAGTGGAAGATATCGAGGGTGAAACCTATTTTTAAAAAAGGTGATAAGAATGATATTAGCAATTATAGACCTGTTGCAATATTGTCTAATTTCAGTAAAATCCTCGAATCTATTTTACATGCAAGAATCTATAATCAGGTATGTGGTATAATTTCCTGTAATCAACACGGTTTTATGAAAGGCAGGTCGACAGTCACGAATCTTATGTGTAAGACACAGTTAATTTGCGAAGCAATGGATCGACAAGGACAAGTGGATGTCGTGTACACGGATTTTTCGAAAGCCTTTGATAAATTAGATCATTCCCTTCTTCTACAGAAACTTAAACTCTTCGGCTTCTCTGACTCTCTTTTACAGCTTGTCTCATCATATTTACGCAACAGATATCAATTTGTTAATATACAGGGATTTCAGTCTGACTATTTTCTACAAAAATCTGGTGTACCCCAAGGATCAGTTTTAGGGCCCCTATTTTTTAACATTTTCATTAATGATATTACGGCTAACATTGACGTTGAGCACTTACTATATGCAGATGATCTAAAACTGTTATGTGTCATTTCTTCTTTGGATGATTGTCTAAAGATGCAAAGAAATTTAGATTTAATTTTCAGATGGTGCTGCAGAAACAAACTTTACCTGAATATCTCTAAATGCCATTGTATGACTTTCTCGAAAAAATTAAATCCGAATCTTTTTGATTACTCTATAAACAATTCTGTTTTAGGCAGGCCAGATACGATAGTTGACTTAGGAGTTATGTTTGACTCTAAATTATCTTTTTCTAAGCACATTGAATTAAAAGTATCAACTGCCCTGAGGTGCCTTGGTTTTTTGATTCGTAATTCTGATTCGTTTCTCGCAGCAAATACATTACGTCTATTATTTGTGACTTTGGTTCGTCCTCATCTGGAGTATTGCTCTTTAATATGGAATCCGCTGTATAGTAATCAAATTGAGTCATTAGAGTATGTACAGAGGAAGTTTCTGAAATTTGCGACTTTTATCCTGGAAGGATATTATCCTCCTAGAAGGATATCGCAATCCTTACTACTGGATACATTTCGATTAAATTCACTCGAGTAGAGGCGACATATTGTTGCTGTAACATTTTTACACAAGATTATTCACAATACAATTGATTGCATATTCATCATGAGTAGAATTCTATTTCAAGTTTCCAGAGTGTCATCCAGATATAAGAACGTTTTCTACTTGCACGCGGCAAGAACTCTTATGCTATCGAAATCACCAATTCATCAAATGATCAATTCTCACAATGTCATTGAGGATGAAATTGATATTTTTCATAACAACATTAATGATATAAAGAAATCTATTACTTCTTTCTAATTCTGAGTTTCTTCCTTACCCTAGAATTGGGCGTTTGCCTGTTGGGTAATGTATTAATAATAATAATAATAATAATAATAATAATTAAGTTCCTGTTGTACAGCGTAACTTAAATAAATAAATATGTACGGTTGTCCGTGTTTTTGTGGTAGCCATACCGTGTTCGCTCTTGGTCCTGCGTTTACTTTTTTCTGTTGGGCTGTGTTCGTTCGATTGGTGTGGAATCATGAATTGTTTCACTTTTTGAAAATAATCTACAGCAGTTTAATTAAAGCCAAATAATTTACAAATATATACTTATACATAATATTCTGAATAAACATTACTCTATAAGCAATAATAAAGTAGGTATTAATAAGCAGAAATTAAAAAATCTCAGAAAAATTAAAATGGTTCTCCCACTGGCTTAATCGTCATCTCGTGAATCTGAAAAAATTATAATGCATTAATCATTTATTATATATGTCATATACGATGCTGTGTAACATTATATTTTGGTTTAAACTTTACTGCATGCACAAAATTGTTTAAATCTTTAATTATAATTTTCGCAAGGCATTTGATTATGTCAGTGAAAACGCATGAAAATGATATTAAATGCGCACTTATTTCAAAAGTTACCAGGGATACAAACAAAACAGAAACTTGTCATATTGACAATTGACAGAACGAATTTATTTTCAGTACGCATACGTTTTTTAATAATATTAAGATGCAATCGTTAAAAAAATTATGTGTGTATCACGAGCGTAAAGCGCTGCAATTACTGTGCTCGAGTAACAAACGTTCTTAATACACAAATAACTATTTATTTTGTTAGATTTCATAATTTTTTGTTTTGTTTTTGTATGGCCACAATGGCCATTAGATTTTTTTTAGTTTACTTCACTCTTGGACTTTTAGGTATTTGGCTCTACTTTTTTTATATATACAATATTTACATTTCAATTTATTGTCGTTACCATTCTGAGCTCATGCTCTGTTCCTCGATTTTATTTTAAGAGTTATCCAACATTAAATCTGACTGACTATATTTTAGTATAGAAAAGTATTATATTGCATTAAGAGTCCAAAAATTATTATCGAATGTATGTGATTTACCTGCACATGTGGCTTCGTACTCAACGCGTAGACGATGCCGTCTGTTATATCTTCAGGCAGCAGATGTGGCATCTTGTTCACAACATCTGGAGATAAGTTGGTCATATTGCCAACTATGAATATATCAGTATGAACCAACCCCGGTGAAATACTCTACAAACATATCATAAACATTCAATACTATATTCAAATAAGAAATATTAGTTGATCTGCGATTTATTCTAAAATTATATGTAGCCTCTGCCATACAAGATGGGTAAACTCAAACAATCTAGACGTCTTTCTGTTACCAACACATTCAAATCAAATAAATATATCATTACGCCTTTTACCCATTACTGGGTGAGGCACTCTGCCGTAGCAAATCTCGTTAAGTGATATATTTCTTTGCGTAAAGTGTGTGGTTACCAGCCGTTAAATCACCGCCCCCAAAGATGTTAGTAGTGGGAGAGCCACAGGGGTAGATTTAATTATTTGTCGACTGTGGGGATAGAACCAGGGTTCTCAAGATCCACAGGTCGACTCGATACCACTGAGCTACCTACCCCATTCAAATTATACACATGTCAAATTACCAGTCACCGATTTTCCAAAATTCAATGGCAATAACCAACATTGGACAAAATAGGCAGTTATATGAGATACGAAATACTTCAGACCATACATGTTTGGAAGAAAATTTAAAATTATTTCTGACCATAAACCCATGAAATATTTACACTCATTAAATTCAGTTTCAAAAACAAGCGCAGAGGGATGCTCCTTTTCTTTCTTATCTTTTTGATTCATTTTCAGTTTTTACTATACAGTGTTTAATTGCAATTGTGTTAAATGTATTTTGAAACAAGCGCAGGCGATACTGTCTTCATTTCTTTGTAGATTCGTTGTTAGAGAAGTGGGCGTAAGTGAAGATTTACGAAACAGTTGTACAGGAGCTAATAACTAATAACTAAAATGAATGAAACAGGAGAAGAACTTCCAGACATTATTAAAACAAATTATGTTCAAAAATAAAATAAATAAAACTAAACAGCCTAAGTTTAAGAAAGAAAAGATCAAAAATTTAAATAAACTCGTAAAAACAGCCGAAATAAAAACTAACCTTTACGACACAAAAACATTCTAAAAATCCCGAAAAATTACTAACAAGAATTCGGATATTCCAGGTCCCTCTAACTCTCATACCCTTATGGACAAGTATGAAAGACATAACAAATAATCCAGGACTGATGACAATAGATCCCCAAACTACAAAGCTCTAAAAATCCACACACATTCGTACAATATTGTGATCTACAACCACTATGCACACAATACGAATATTTAAACAATTTAAAATTTATGGGTTAGGTGGCTCAGTGGTATCGAGTTGGCCTGTGGATCTTGAGAACCCTGGTTCGATGCCCCCAACGACATACAATTAAATTTACCCCTGGGGCTCCCCCTCCACTAACATCTTTAGAGGCCGTGATTTGACAGCAGGTAACCGCACTTCACGCAAAGAAATATATCACTTACCGAGATCTGCTTCGGCAGTGTGCCACACCCAGTAATGGGTACAAGGCGTGATGATATATTTATTTATTTTATAAACGAATGATAGAATATTTTAATAGGGCTGTTGACACAATTAAAGAAAACAAAAAATTGATAAAATCTATAATTAAATAAGTACTTCACATTGCTGTCGATGGAGCTGTCTATAACAGATATTTTTAATCAACTAAGGGCCGCGACACCTAAAGTCCATATTCCTGATAAAAAATGGAACTTTAGTGCCTTGATACATACGTAACTATTATGTTATACTGAATAATGTATTGTAGCGAGTACGGCCCTGTTCCCTCTGGAACAGTTGACGCGTCGTAGCCTGCTGCGCGTTTAGCGCTGTCTCATACGCAATACAGAGACAAGTCCGAACCTGTTCTCTCTGCGTCATGCTTCTATAATGTTCCAGAAGTTCTGGAATATTGTAGAATATCTTGTTCCAGTATATAAAGGAGAGTTTCGGCCGGAAAGATTGATTCTGTATTTGAAGTGTGAACAGTGCAAGGCGTTGCTAAATACTTTAATGGGAATATAAATACGTGTTCTAAATAAATATATGTCTTAGTAGTTGTACTACGTTATTTTCGTTCTAAATAAATATTTTGTTAGGGTTTTAATTTTTCGTGTTTTATTTAATAATAAACTTCACCGAACCCGAAATTGTAATAAACGTTATAGTACGTATATGTTTCAGTAATTTCCTATTCATGATATATTGCGTTCACAAGTGACTTACAGTGATTTTAATCTTCGAGCCACTATTTCTCAACTCTTGTCGCATAACCTCAGTGTACGCCGTGATGCCAAACTTGGACGGGGCGTACATGTTGTTAGGGTTACCCATGTCCATGACGTTGTGACCAATAATGCTGTTGATGTTGATAACGTGGCCGTCGATGCCAGCAGACTTCATTTGTTGCACAGCTTGCTGAGAGCAGACAGCGGTACCGAACAGGTTTGTATCTAGCACACGCTTCCAGACTTTTGGATCTCCATCTACAAAGCATAAATAATAATCAATTGTAAAAGACTATCGAAGGAATTGAATTCAGACATATTTCTATTGAGAATAATATGTTTAATTTAGTCATTTATTGTTTATAATTTAAATGTCATCAGGATATGTTTTTTTTGTTCCAAATGATTGGCAACAATGTCATAATTTTAGATATAGATGTTTCTAGTTGTAGGTCAACAACATATATATATATATATATATATATATATATATATATATATATATATATATATATATATATATATATATATATATAAATTATTTGTTTAAACAACGCAAGTAACTTTTTAAAAACTATTTATTTGGTTAATACAACAATAAGTTGTTAATAGCGTTACATCTGAATCTAGACTAACTAAAACTACATGATACATTTGTTTTTATGTTCTTGAAACATGACGTGTCCGCGAGACGTGCTTCTACGTAAATGTCTTATTTGTCACGTTTGATGTTGTAGCTGGGCATATAACTCCTCCCTCCTTAGAAGGAAGCACCCTCTGGGAGTCGAAGTTCGATTTCTTCTTTCTTCGGGGTTGTTGTATTCAGTGCCTGCCTTAATTTCCTATTTCGGAACCACTTAACAGAAAAGTAAATGATTATTAACATTATTCCGAGATATAATAGAATTGTCCAAATGCTCGGGATGTGAAAGTTCGTATCCGATTCTTGAATTGGTGTGAATAAATTAGTTTTTATTTCACTAAGTTTTAGGGATTTTAGATTGATTGTAAAATTAGAAATTTTATTAGATTTTAATCTAATATTGAGTTTTGGAAGCATTAAAGGAGTTCCTTGAGTTTTATCCCAAAATATTAATTTTTGTTGTTTAAAAACTATGTCACAGTTATTTTCCACTTTAATAAGAAAAATTCCAGTTAATGATTCTACGTTAATTCCTTCTGGGCAGTTTATAGTGATTTTCTCTTCTCGGGGTAGAATAGCCAAGTATTGGTTTATATCGGGCACTAGTTCAAAGTGGTTTTCCTTTATTTCTAATTTTGTATAATGGCACTGGTTGCTTTGCTGTTCGTTGAGGATTTCTTTTTCGCATGTTGGATTGTAATGCGCGTGGAATTTATTTGGGCATTGGTATGTTTTGCTTGGAATACATATGTCGCTCAATGGAATAATTTCATTTATCGACTTTAAAAAATATCTTGAATTAGGTATTATAGTTACAAAATCTGAATCATATCTTGTTGGGATAGGATGCAAGTAATAAAGATCGAAATTTGTTTCATAATTAATTGGGATTGATATAAAGTAAATGATTTGAAAGGATTCAATCTTACAGTTAACTTTTAATAGTGATTCGTATTCCAAAATATTTTCATGATTTGGTTCAAACGGGAGTTGGGCTTTATAGAATTTTGAAATTTTTTGTATTTCTAATAGAAGTTCTTCAGGCTGTATTATACTTGGGTGCAATGTTCTTAATTTACAGAATGTAATTGAATTTTCTATATCCTGGAGTACGTTTAAAATAGAATTATAAAGTATAATAAGTTGATCATAAATATTTTTTGCAAATAATATATCCTGAATATGCATATTATTAATAATTTCGTATAATTGTAAAATTTTGGATTTCAAAGTTGATTCATTATGTTGTATATCTAACAGTGTTTTATTAAAATTTTTAATTATTTCATCATTTACAGAGTAGGCCAATTTTAATTGGTTTTCCAATTTATGGTCATTTTTTTGTAAGTGCTCTAGTATTTCATTATATCGTTTGCCGTCTTCGGCATCTAAATTTCCGGTGACAAATTTAAAAACGGTTCCCAAGCCATCTATAAGTCCTCTTTTATTTCGTTTTAATGCGGTTGAGTGGAAGCCAATGTTTGTAATTTTGTTATTAATACTATTTCGAATGAATTCCACAATTTTGTCATAGTTATGCAGTTCATCAATGTATCTAGTATTGTTTGAAATTGTCATTTTTAAACTTTCATATTGATCGTTTAAATTATAGTATTGTTCAAGCAGGGGCTTGACGTTATAGTAATGCACGAAGGTGTGAGTGGTTTTTTCTAATTTTGCAGGACCCAATTTAATGGGTAGTATTCCCAGATTCTCCGTGATATTTCTGATAATTAATCCATCGCTGAGTGCGAGGGACCTGGAAGTGGATCAAAATTATAAGTTATTTTTCTTGGTCTTTTAATATTAGATAAATGAATTTTTTCAACTGTGTTACCATGTTTTACTTTAAGTTTAGCTGTTTTCAAATTTTTATTGATAGATTTTAATGATTCGGGTTTAAATTTATTTTTAGTTTTTGCTTGTTTTTGTCTATTTTTCACAAGAATTTTATTTGGAATTTCGGGTAGTTCTTCTCTCGATTCATTAAATTTGCCAATAATTTTCTCTTTATTCTGATCGATTTTATTTTTTATTGATTCGTATAATAATTTTGTTTTGTTCTTATGATTCTCTACATAATTATTTATGAGTTGTTTGTCGATGTTTATATTAAGGGGGGATTTAGTATCAAGATGACCAGAAATTACTTCACACGGTTTTAATTTTGTAACTGAATGGATTGTATTATTATAGGCCAAAAGAGCATAATTAACTTTTATTTCTATGGATTCCTTATTATAGACTTGTTGATTATTAAATAGTCTTATGTGTGGTGTTGCGAACTAATAAAGTGTATGTTTATTTTATGAAGCTCTAAAAGTTCTGTTACAATTGAATTTTTGAATTCTAGCCCATTGTCAGAAATTATTTGTCCGGGAATTCCATGATGCGTAAAATACTTTACAAGATTATTAACAATTTCAATACCTTGAGAGGAATTGAGTTTGTATGCCTGTGCATATTTAGAAAATGAATCTATTATGGTGAGGAATTTTATTTTTTCTAATGTAATAGTATCGATATGTAATAATTCGAAAGGCTTTGATGACGTAGGCGTTAAATTTAATTTTAGCTTCAGGGGATTCCTGTCGTATTTTGTAATTTGGCAGATTTCACATGAATTAATGTAAGTTTGGATAGAGTTCCTTAGTTTAGGCCAGTAATAATTTTGCTTAATGCGCGCTTCTGTTTCTTCAATACCACGATGATTTGTTTTGCTTTCGTGGAATTTACAAATAATTTCAGATTTTTCGTTTTCGTCTGTAACATCCGTGAGGTACTGTTTACATCTAACTATGTTGATTTGGGAATTTTTAAAGTAATTTTGTAAAATCAGGCTAAACTTTTCATACGTACCGCTCTCGCAATATAAGTGATATTTAACTTTGGGTACTATGTACTCTTTAATAAAATTAATAGCTTCCCTTTCAAAATTTAATTGAGAAAGTTCTACTAGTATTCTCTGTTTTTTTGTTGCGTGTAATTTTAGAATAATTATTTTTTTTGGGCTATGTTGTGTTTCAGAAATAATTATTTGATTTTTGCCGTAATTTACAGGGCATTCTATTATTGGGATTCCTATAATTGGGTGTTCTTTATTTGAATGAATGGTGGCGTTGCTCTCACTAGAAGAGTCGTCAACATCACTTTGTTGATCACCTGTTTCGACGATTAGTGATTGATTATCTTTTTCGTCTGTTTGTCTCGGTTCTAGTAATTCGTTTAAATGTTGAATGTCTTTTATAACTGATTCAATGTCGTCCGTATCATTTATGTTTAATTCAAAGTTTGGTTTATCGTCGGGGAGTTTAAAAACTGTAACGAGTGTGTCAGTATTATTGAAAATATATTGAAGCATTGATTTGACATCTAACCAATTCTTTCGATCTAATCCTGAGGCTATTTGTGGTATGGCGAGATTTTTAATTTTGTTTTTAATGCAAAAAGCTTTTAAATTTAAAAGTGCATAAAATACATCTTGTTTTGAAGGTTTATCATCATATTTTTCTTTAGTAATCATGTAAATTATATATCTGAAATTACTTTTTAAATGAACTAAAGAATGAAGTTTTGGGTTTTGTTTCTTTAATTTATCCACATTATTAAAATTTTCTTTAAACTGTTTAGCTATTCCTCGTGCCATATATAAATCTTTGCTGACGCAGTGCGCTAGACTGCTAGATAGCGGCGCGTCGAATAGATTCCCTACAACTTCTAAAACATTATTATTCGTTGACGTATTATTAAATTTTGATGTCAAATAATACTGATATTGTGTTAATGGGTCTTTATTGTCTAAATCGGCAGGTAAATTTTGAATTTTGTCATTAGTTTCATGAGGAATACGGCTTAACGCATCGGCATTAGAATTTAACTTTCCTTTCTTATAAATTATATCATAATCGAATTCTTCAAGTTTAAGTCTCCATCTTATTAATTTTTGACTACATTGTTTTAAAGAAAATAGCCATTGTAATGGTCTATGATCGGTGTAAATTTTGAATTTACGGCCAAAAAGATAGGGTCTAAAATATTGTGTACTCCAAACTATCGCCAAAAGTTCTTTCTCTATTGTGGAATAATTCATCTCTGATTCATTCAAGGTCCTGCTCGCGTACGCGACCGGGAGGTCATTACCAGAGTTACCTTGCGATAAGACAGCTCCGATTGCGACGTTACTGGCATCACATGTCAAGATGAATTCTTTAGTAAAGTCTGGGTATTGTAACAGTGGTTCGTTTATAAGCAGATTTTTGCACGTATTAAAACAGTTTATATATTCAGGGTCATTGATGTTGATGATTGCATCTTTTTTCAAGCATTTTGTAAGTGGTTTAGTTAGTTTCGCGAAATCTTTAATAAATTTCCGATAATAACCAAGCAGGCCAAGAAATCCTTTAATTTGTTTAACGGTTTTGGGAATAGGATAGTTTTGAATTGCCGAAATTTTGTCTGGGTTAGGTCTTACACCTTGTGGGGTTACAATGTGGCCTAAATACGCGACTTCTTTTCTTAGAAATTCCGACTTATCAAGCTGAATTTTGAAACTGGATTTCCGTAAACGGTTGAAAACTAATTTTAAATTATTAATATGTTCTTGCAAACTACTTGAAAAAACAATAATGTCGTCCAGATAGACTAAACATTTTTCGTTAGTGAGTCCACGTAGTATGTTGTCCATTACTCGCTGAAAAGTTGCGGGGGCATTTTTCAAACCGAAAGGCATCCGCAAAAATTCATAATGGCCGTCTTCCGTGTTAAAAGCGGTCTTTTGTATGTCTTGATCATCCATTTGGATTTGGTGGAACCCGGAGGCCAAGTCTAAAGTAGTAAAATATGTACATCGTCCTAATTTGTCAAGTAGGTCGGTGATATTTGGTAATGGGTATTTGTCTCCTATTGTTTTCTCGTTAAGTTTGCGATAATCTATCACTATTCTCCATTTCTTTTTACCTGACGCGTCTATTTTTTTGGGTACAACCCATATGGGTGAACACCAAGGTGAGTTAGAATGTTTAATTATATTTTGGTCTAGCATTTTTTGTATTTGGTCGCGAACTTCAATTTTATGGATTTCGGGATATTTATAAGATTTTGTATAAGTCGGTATTTCGTCCGTGGTTTTAATGCTATGTCGTATTTGGTTTGTAAATGTCAGTTTGTCATTTTCATTATAAAATATATCAGAGTATTGATTAATGATTTTTAAGATTTCTGATTTTTCTTCTATGTTCATGTGTTCCGTGCGAATTTTGGATGCATTGAATTCCAAATATTTTATTTCATGACAATTTAAATTTGGGCTTGCATATGTCACATAATTATCAAAACTTTCTACTGCAACTAAACTAGGTAATCTAAATGTAACCTGATACTCCGTTGGATTGATAACGGTACATAAACAGTGAGAGTTTTGTACGTTTGTTACACATTCGGGAATAATTAAATTTTGAGATTTAATTTGCGGAACTAGTACTGTACCTTTCTCTACGTTTACCTTTATTTTTATAATTTTTTCTGACTTTGGTTCGACAGTAACATTTGGTATAGTTTTTAAGATATTTAAATTCAAATTATTTTCGTTATTAAAATAATTTATTTTAATTTTACTATATGGTGTAATAATTAAATCATTAAATGTATCAATTAAAATTCTTAACTTTTTTAAATTGTCCATGCCTAATAGCATGTCGAATTGGTCGTGAAAGTCGAAAATGTGATATTTTAAATAAGCTTCATCTTCTAAATTTGGGTTTAATATTTTAGAAATAGGTACCATTGTACTGTATAATTCTGTAGATGTCCCGTGTGCTGTTGTAATTTGGAATGGATCTTTTGTTACAAATTTATTATAAAATTTAGATGCTATGTTGGGCCGAATAAAAGATCTAGTGCTACCGGTATCTATCAATACTTTCAAATTATTCTCTGGGAGTATTATAAATGGGAGTTTACTCTGATTTATTGTTAAATTCATTAGTTCAAAGTGAGATCCGTGGCTAGATTTTCTAAAAAATGTTGGTCAGAGATATCAGTGTCATTTTTATCGTTAATATTTACTTCTTCTACTATCTCTATTTCGTTACTTTCGTATGTTTCTGGGAGATAACAATTATTATCTGCAAAGCTATCGCTTTCTTTTAATTCATATTCGTCTAAATTAAAAAGTTCTTCTGCATGGAATTGTGGGGATTGAAAATTTTGACGTGACGGTCCTGGTCTAGGCTGAAAACCAGTATTGCGAGTTGATATACTCATGGGAGTGGGTTTTGGCATAACTTTGCTCTGATTATTCGTTGAATTTCTAAAATTTTGACTTTGGAAATTTCTTTGATTTCCGAAATTAGGGTTCCTGTTTACTGTGGGAGTGAAATAGTTTTGTCTAGCAAGTGGGAATTTATTTTGATATGCGGGTTGAGGTGGTATGTATTTGGGTACCATTTTAAAATTTGGAGTGTTTTGTTTTGGAATATATTTTTGATTTTGACTATAAAGGTTTTTAGGTGTTTTAGGGTTTGCTTCGAATTGGAAATCATTCGTAAGCATGTGTAATGCCGCATTTAAATCACTAGGGTTCTTTGTCCGCATTAATTGACCGATAGGGTCTTTAAGTCCCTTTAATAAAATTCTTAGAGCATAGTTACGGAAATATCCAATTAATATTGGTGCCTCGTTAGCGACGAAATTTATAGCAATATTTGATACTTGTATATTTAAGAGATGTTGCACTCTATTATAAAATTCAAAAACAGTTTCTTTATCGCCTTGTTTCAAATCTGTCATTTCAATACATAAGGTATAACAATCTCTTTTGTCCGCGTAAGTGGTTAAGAGAGCTGTTTTTAAATCATTCCATGTAGCAATAGTGCAACTTGATATATTAATGGCTGCTTCGCCCTTTAATTTTGCTAAAATGCTACTCATGAGGTATTCATTTTGGAAATCACCTTCATCGGCGGCATTATAAAATTTTGTTACAAGTTTTCCCGTGATTTCTAAGAATCGGGGTAATAATTCCCGTTCTCCATGGAATTCAGGAATCATGTCCAGATATTCCTTTTTAAGTGTGGGTACGGTTGCCATTTTTAATTTTAATGTAGGTTGTCTTAATTTGAACGAACTGATTTGAGGATTTAAATTAAGATTTTCAGGGTCAGAGTCTGATTCAGAGTTTGTACTATTTTCTGATTCACTTGTTAAAATAAAAGTAGGAACAAACGACATATGGTACTCACAGCAACACCAGGATTCGCTTCATATCCTCTGAGACGATGGCGGCTGGCTGGTACTCGGCTCTCGATGAACGCTTCTTTGCGTAGATGCGATGACCTCTCTGGATTGGATGACTGATGTCCTCTCAGCAACTCTCTCCTTTTTGGGTCTCGTACTGGTTACTTGATTGTCTTGTACGTGAAGTGTTATTTTTGCTTTTTACACTTCGAATGTTCGATGGCTAAATTAATCACTGACGTGAAACGATTTTATATTCTCTAAAACGTTTTAGCCATCCTACCGACTGCGCCAATTATTTGTTTAAACAACGCAAGTAACTTTTTAAAAACTATTTATTTGGTTAATACAACAATAAGTTGTTAATAGCGTTACATCTGAATCTAGACTAACTAAAACTACATGATACATTTGTTTTTATGTTCTTGAAACATGACGTGTCCGCGAGACGTGCTTCTACGTAAATGTCTTATTTGTCACGTTTGATGTTGTAGCTGGGCATATAACTTATATATATATATATATATATATATATATATATATATATATATATATATATATATATATGTTGTTGACCTACAACTATATATGTATATATATATATACCGGGTGTAACATGAAAACCTGGCCATAAGCGAAATAATTGCATTAATATTTTTTAAGAATTTCTACTTTATAGTGATAGCCATGGAATTGAGACAAAATGATAAACAAATGTATAACGTTTTAACTGTCAGAAAAGTTTAGTTTTAAATAGATTTGTGATGTATTTAAGTGACAATAAAGGTGATTGTTGTAATATCATTATTGAAAACGGATAATTTTATTTTATATTTTTTTAATAATTATTATAATAAATAATAGAATTTTTACGCAAATAATTATTTTATTTATTTAGAAATAACATTAAATTACAAAAGATGTTCGAAAAGTCCTCCGTTCTGTGCTAAGCAGTAGCCTAATCTATTGTAGAAACTATTTCTAACATTGCACAACTGTCTAATATTTATTTTGTTGCATTCGCCTACAACAGCGTTTTTAAGTTCTTGGATGGCATTGTATCTTTTTTTATAAACGCAAGACTTTAAGTGTCCCCATAAAAAAGAGTCACAGGGATTTAAATCTGGAGACCGTGCTGGCCAGTTTACTGGCCCTCCATGCCCTATCCAACTTTCTGGAAACGTATCATTCAGATAATTTACAACTTCTCTTGTAGTATGGGCAGGACAGCCGTCGTGCTGGAACCACACATACTCATTATTTGCGTGGGCTATTTCCGGTCCCACTATTTCTCGTAACAATTCTAAATAAGTGTTTCCATTTAATCGTTTAATAAAAAAAGGACCAATAATTTTGTTGCCTAAAATTCCTGCCCATACATTTACTGATTCTCGATATTGTGTTCTGGATTCAATAACAATGTGCGGATTTCTCTGAGACCAGTGTCGAAAATTATTTTTATTTGGTTCGCCATTCAGCGTAAATGTACACTTATCTGTAAATAATATGTTTTTTAAAAACCTCCTATCATTGTTGGCCTTTTCCATAATTATTTCGCAAAATGTTGCGCGTCTTTCGCAATCGTGTCCAAAAATGTCTTGGTGGTTTTGTATTTTATAAGAATAGTATTTGTATTTTTTTAATATTCTATAAACCGTCATGAAACTAATATTTAGTTCTTTTGAAATTTCTCGGACACTGAAATTTGGTTCCATTTCTATTAATGCTAGTACATTTTCTTCATTATTATTATTTCTATCTCCATGCACACGTCCCTGTTCCTGTTCCACTTGATTATTAAATGTACCGGTCTTCTCAAATTTGATAATAAAGTTCTGAATTGATGTTTTACTTGGAATGTTATGATGCGGCCAAATAATACTGATTAAATCACGTATTCTTCGAAAACTTTCACCAGAATAATTCCACTTAATAATTTGTAACTTTTCTTCATGTGAATAGTTATCCATTTTCAATAATGATATAACAACAATCACCTGTATTGTCACTTAAATAAATCACAAATCTATTTAAAACTAATCTTTTCTGACAGTTAAAACGTTATACATTTGTTTATCATTTTGTCTCAATTCCATGGCTATCACTATAAAGTAGAAATTCTTAAAAAATATTAATGCAATTATTTCGCTTACAAAACGTGCAAAATAAAATCTGAAAACTGGTTTAGATCCATAATTTCAAGCTCTACAACTTTTATTTGAAGCATTTTTGTCTAAAATCAATTGGCCACTTTTGCGCAAAGAAAAACTGATTTCCCATGTTAAACGCCTATGGCCAGGTTTTCATGTTACACCCTGTATATATATATATATATATATATATATATATATATATATATATATATATATATATATATATATATATATATATATATATATATATATATATATACTAGTAATATATTGCTGATAGCCGTATACCCGCAATGTTATCTAAAGGAAAATGGAAAGAGAGTGAGATATATGCTATAGTACCTTTATCCATACTTGCTTCAAAATGCGCATGCCCGTAATACTGGAATACTATTGGCTAATAACGAAGTGGGAGAGACATTGCAAATATGGCGAGCTCTCTTCGTCACCACTTGTGTGAATTTGAATTTGTCTGTTTGGTACATTTGTTTGTGTAAAGACTATCTTCTTCGTTATTATTATACCAGTCAAAATGTCCTTAAGTTAGTTTACATGGGTAAGTGATTTAATAATCTGAATGTTAAATATTTTTATTTATATATGAATGATTTTGTTTACAGTTTTCCTAAAAACAAGGCAATATGTACCTTAAGGAAAAAATATGAATCAATAATTTAATATGTACTGCTATATTAGTCGACATGACCTTCAATGAATAAAATATATAATTTTCAACAAATTTAAAATATGGCGCTAGATTTTAACATGCTATAAATTGACGTCGGCCAATCGTATTACGGGCATGCGCATTTTGAAACAAGTATGGAAAAAAGATAAAACAGCATGTTATATCTTACTCTCTTTCCCTTTTCGCTTTTGAACCCAGTGTTAGCAATATATATACTAATAGATATATGGTAAAATTGCAGTGTAAGTATTCGAAAACCCGCCATTGTGGGCAATTGTGTTGAACGTTACTCAGGAAGTACAATAAAAGTGTTTCTGTATTTTTCCCTAAATAACTTCTATCATTTCTCATCAATTCACAATCTACAGTAAACAATTCACATCTCAACCATTTCAATTTTGAGATATTGCATTTACACGTTTAAATTTAATTTCTTGGCCTTAATCAGGGGTGTAACTAAGAAGGGGATGCGCTTACCCGTCTAGCACAATTTGCCGATTTGGGGCCTTTTTCAGAATTTAATTATATTAATTAATAATAAAATTTAAAGAAATAAGTTCGAAGTTATGCCAAAATTGTATATTAAATATTTCAACAATTGTTCATATTATGTATCAAACGTTTCAAATTTTTGTTAGTGCTGTTAAATATCAAAATAAACATATATTATGTAATTCCGTTTATGAAAAGTCCTATTTTACATCAATTTTTGAGGTTATGAAATGTAAATATTTTCATAACTGTCATTCAAAGATTTCTTTTTCTACTTCCGTTAGGAAATATAAGTTTTATTTCACTTATTTGAGTTAGGTAATGAACTGCATAATTTAACTAGTGAAATAATGAGGTAACATAGCAACACAAAAAAAATTAAGATACCTTGGTAGACGAATTCCGATCTGTTATTCTTTTATTTTTTGAATTTATAACTGTTACGTAATAAATGTGGACAGTTTGAACTTACTCAAAAATGTTTGCATATAACTGAAAAAACTGTTTTTAAAATTTTTAAGATTTATATACATTTAATAATTTTTCTGGTATTATTCTTCGATATCAGAAGGAAGGTCTGTCTCGGATTCAGAACTCATTTTCAATGATGACATAAGCTTTAAATTTAAACATTTTATTAATTTATTTTCACGGCAACGGTTTGGTAAATTGATTGATTGATTTTTAAATATACTTAGCTGTCATAAACCTAGAATTTTATGTATTTAAAAAATTATTTTACCGGAATTAGATAAAAAAATTTACGTAATACGTTATGAAAACGTGATATTGACTCACATAATTAGCAAAACTTGCTTCGCTCGTTCGCAAATATTATGTTCGTCAAACAATATCAACCTTTTCATAACTGGTTACGTAAATAACTATTTATCTCATAAATAATATTAAATCTGTTGTTATTAATGTAGACTGAAGAACACTGGAATTGATACTAAATAGTTTATTAAGAAGATTACAAGTTTGTATTTAAGGTAAATGGAGAGAAATTTGAACATTATTTATAAATTGTATAAGTTTTGTTTATTTTATGATACTTAAAAAATATTAAAATATTTGTTTATTTCTGTTGTAACACTCTTTATAAAAAGAATTTTAAATTAATTTTGCATTTTTTTCAAAATTATTATTTGTATGTATATAATAGCTATTAACATACTTAGGAATGTAATGAGTATCATAACAGCCGCAGATGTCAGTTTGAGCCATCTAAGGCCTTTTATGACTCATAACATCCGTGGTTTGTTCAATAGTTTATCGGTTTCAGAATATAAACACGTTAATGTCATTAATAAATACTCATTTTTGAAATTCTTTGATGAATAACGTCATTGTCATCATTTTAGAAGGTGATCAAGTAAGTCTGTGGTCTGTGTATGTTTGTATTTAACGTCATAACGTGGTCATCTCTGATTTGAAAGACTAATATATATTATGATAAGCAGGCGAAGTAATCTTTGTATTATTGTTGTTTTGAGTTCCGTTTGTATGAATAATGTTATATTATCAATGTGTTTTATTTTCATGTTCTAAATTAATAATATGAATGTAAAAATAATTAATTTTAAAGTTTATAAGAATTACTGCAAGTCATTCCAGCGCAAGGCAGAAATTCAATTTTTACCTACCAATAAAAGAGTTATTCACAACGGTTCCAGCATTGTTGATTAAAATGGAAACTGGTCCCAAGTTCTCCTGAATCCATTGAAAAGCCTTTTTCACGTCATTTTCATCGGACACATCGCATTTCAGCGCGTATAGTTTACCAGGTTTTCCGGACAACTTTTTAGAAAGCTTGTCCACTATATCCACTCGTCGAGCAATTCCTACAACCTATAAAAACAAATAATGATTTCAACATGTAAACTCTCTCCGTCGTAGACTAATTGACATGTAATAGCTTCATAAATAACACTTTATTAAATATATTTAATTTGATATAAGAGAAAAACACAAAATATAATAATGAATTTTATCTACGATTGCTGTGAAAAGTTGAAAATTACGCTCTCATTTGTCATTGTAAAGTTGACGTTTTCTGTGGAACAATCGGAAAATATATTTTTTGCGCGTCTCCAATGGCAACGCGCGAAAAAGATATTAAATGCGCGCTTATTTCAATAGTTACCAGGGATACAAGCAAAACAGAAACTTGTCATATTGACAGTTAACAGAACAAATTTATTTTCAGTACGCATACGTTTTTTAATAATTTTAAGATCCAATCGTAGAAAAAATGATGTGTGTATCACGAGCGTAAAGTGTCTTTGTTCCTCTTGCACTATTGCAGCTCTCGCCTTCGGTTCGCGCTGCAATTATCGTGCTCGAGTAACCAAGAATCACTTTACGCTCTTAATACACAAATAACTATTATGTTTCTGACAGGATGATAGTCATAGACGTTCGCGTTATGAGTGCCAGAATATAGTCTACAGAAGTAACATAAAAATAACATTAAAAACGTATAAAGAAATGATTTGATATATTTCTGAATAATTAGAAGAAAATTGTATCATTCATCTATTTATAAATAAAATAAATAAATATACCATCACGCCTTGTACCCATTACTGGATGTGGCACTCTGCTTAAGCAGATCTCAGTAAGTGATATATTTCTTTGCATGAAGGGCGATTACCAGCCTGCTAATCACGGCCCCAAAGATGTTAGAGGATGGGAAACCACAGGGGTAGATTTAATTTGGTGAAAATTGTTTGTTTGGGGATCGAACCAAGGTTCTCAAGATCCACATACCGACTCGATACCACTGAGCCACCTACCCCATAACTTTTTATAACACAGATAATCAGTTTTTCCGGCGTTTCTGACCGCCAAATATTATATTAGAAAACTTACTTCAAATAACAGTTGTACAGGTTTCAATTCGACCAAGCCTACTAACGTATTACATTTTACCTATTTAATCATGTTAAAATTCACCAAAAATTTCATTATTTTCTTATACGAAGTAAAGAAAGTATTGTAATCGCGAAAATTTTCGGTTTTCAGAGTTCAGCGGAAACATCCATTTTGACTAATTTCGTCGTGACGTCTGTACGTACGTATGTACCTCGCATAACTCAAAAACAGTAAGCCGTAGAAAGTTGAAATTTTGTATTTAGGACTGTTCTAACATCTAATTGTTTTGCTCATTACATAAGGTTGGTGGCTCAGTGGTATCGAGTCGGCCTGTGGATCTTGAGAACCCTGGTTCGATCCCCACAGTCGACAAACAATGAAATCTATCCCTGTGGCTCCCCTTCCACTAATATCTTTGGGGGCCGTGATTTGACGGCTGGTAACCGCACTTCAAGCGAAAAAATATATCACTTACCGAAATCTGCTCAGGCAGAGTGCTACACCTAGTAATGGATAAAAGGCATGATGATATATTTAGTTGTTTTTTTAAATAGAATAATATGTTTAAAAAAATAATTACATTTAATTTTTAAAAAATTATTGCAAAATTATAGGTACTTAAAAAAAATCTTTAAATAAATTTAGGTAAATAAATAAATACATCATCACGCCTTTCACCCATTTTCGTGTATCAGAATTTGGTAAGTGATATATTTATATGTGTAAAGTGCGGTTATCAACCCTTAAATCACAGCCAACAAGGGTAATTGAAAAATGAAAATTGTCGGCTGTGAGAATTTAATCCAGGTTTATACTATTTTCATTTTAAACTGGAGGGAACGGCATAAAACGATTAATTGCACCGCAATTACGTTTACAAAGGAATTCAAAATATGTCACAAGATTCGCACAGGGTTGTACAGCCCCATTCTCCGGTATTTTTAAATGGTCAATCATAGGAAAAAACAAGAATAATTTTAGGCTGAATACGACCCTTAAAAATGTACCTGTTGTGACCATCGTTAAGCGATTTGGGGTAGCCGCACTAATAGACTTCATTGTAGTTATATGGGACAGGGACGTTTAATCGTTTTATACCGATCCCTCCAGTTTAAAAGGAAAGTAGTATACAAAACTTCAGGCCGACTCGATATCCTACCTCATAAAAAATGTATAAATATTTTATTTGTTAAAATATAGAAAGTTTTCAAATGATTAATTTCAATTCCGTTCATATATTGATTGAAACGGTAGCTAGGGGGCACAAAATAATGTCTTTTCCTTCATAACCAAATACTTAAAGCAGTTTAAATTTGCTTTAAATTAACACTCACTTATAGAGTACGGCTGAAATTAATCGAGAAGAATAATTAATATCTCGTCTCCATAAAAACATATTTCTTAGGAAATCTGATGATTTGCTGTTACTTTAATTTTAAATGAACTCAGCTAAAAGTAATTGCAAAAGCAGTAATTAGAATTTTTTTAATTAAACTTATTTGATTAAATATAAAAATAATAAAAATTTTCAAAATGTGTTCAGAATGCTGACGCAGCGTTTCAAGGCATAGTTGTGCTCCATAAACTGTATTCATGTCTAACTGTCAGTATTAACAAATCAAACTAAATACTTAACAATTAACTTTGACGTTTAATAGCTATTAACGTACCTAGGAATGTTATGATTAGTATTACAGCAGCAGATGTCAGTTTGAAATCCGAGCAATAACAAGTGACGTTTTCAATGATCTCACACGAGGTAGATATGAAATTAGATGTCAACTTTAAAAAAATATATTTCATATACTAAACACTTAATGACGTGAAATTTGTATTAAACAACTTGACTCAACCTTTCAGAAAAAAAAATAGATTATAAAATGGGAATGACCCCATCATACTTTAGTGTGGTCAATCAAATAATTATCGCGGTTTTTTTTCTCTCAGAAAAAAAGCTATTCAAATTGTAACATAACTCATAAATGTCAAAATCACTCTTTATAAATAATAATATTTTCACATTTAACTGTAAAAATTTAATTTAGAAGGTTTTTCAATTTTCAAATGGCTGTTAAAAACATATTAAAGGAAAAAAACTTTACTTCAAATTCTAATTTGCTATACAGGGTGTTTCTGTACTTATGAATCAAACTTTAACTATATATAACCCGTTGTACTGATAACGTTATGACGTTTAAATAAAAACATACAGACCACAGACTTACTTGATCACCTTCTAAAATCATGACAATGACGTTATTCATAAAAAAAATTCAAAACTGAGTATTTATTAATGACGTTAACGTGTTTATATTCTGAAACCGGTAAACTATTCAACAAACCACGGATGTTATGAGGCATAATAGGCCTTAGACATCTGCGGCTATAATGATACTCATTACATTCCTAGGTGTGTTAATAGCTTTTTCACATTTTGTCTATTACAATTTCAATGTAATAACAAAAATAACAAATATACTCGTATATTTAGAATAAATATTGTCTTTGAATATTTAAATATTTTTAGTTTTGCTTAATAAATTATATTGCTAAAATACATACTTTATATTCGAGGCAGGAGGCTCAGTGGTATCGTATCGGCCTATGGATTTGACAATCCAGGTTCGATTCCCACAGCCGACTAACAATTTTCAGCACATTAAACTACCCCTGTGGCTCTCCCACCACTAACATCTTTGCGGACTGTGATTTCACGGCTGTTAACCGCACTTTACGCTCATAAATATATTATTTACCAGGATCTGCTACTACAGAGTGCCACACCCAGTAATTGGTAAAAGGCGTGATGATATATAATTTTTATTATTATTATTTACATTTACAATTACATTTGTCTTCGTTAAGAAAAATTATATCAAATGATCTTTCAAATATTAAAACTTTTATTATTTATAATCATTTTTTAAGAAGAGAAAAGAATATTGTAAATTTTGCGAATTTAAAAAATATTGTTTTTGTTCTATAATCTGTATATCAAATTATATATGACATTAAAGTTATGAGGTAGCTGGCTGAGTGGCACCGAGTTAACTTGTGGATTTTGAGAACCTTGGTTCGATCCCCACAGCCGACAAAAAATTTTCACCAAATTAAATCTACTCCTCCTGCACTAACATCATTGGGGGCCGTGATTTGACGCGAAAAAATATATCACTTACCGAGATCTGCTACGGCACACCCAGTAATGGATAAAAGGTGTGATGATATATTTAGTTATTTTATTTATATATAATTTAGTAATTACAAACCTGCATTCCTTCTTCCACTAGTTTCTCGGCAACATTTTCTCCGATCCCGGAGCTAGCTCCAGTAACCACAGCGATTTTACCGACCCAGCGGTTCATATTAACAATTAATATTCTTTACACTTCACGATATATTGAAATAAAATGTTATGAGATCCTGTATTTTGATGAACAAGATGTGAGAATACTACTCTGCACGTTTATAATGTGTGCGAGATAATTATGTGCGGCTATATATACACTGTGATCGCACATTATCCTGGAAGTACGTGTCTTTGCTGTCAGTGGCGTAGCTTCACTTATAGATAGGTATGTTTTTATTATTTAATAAAATATTCGTCCAACATTAAGTTCGGTATACCATATTTCCCTAATAAATAGAGAGTTGGAAATTGAAAACGGTGAGAACTACTTTAGTTTTTATTGGATTAATTATTTAACCATGTTTTTATTTTGCAATGTGCGCGAAAATTTTTTTTCTATGATTACTATGAAAAGTTGACAATTACGCTTTCATTTGTCATCGTAAAGTTGATGTTTTCTGTGGAACAACCGAAAAATATCTTTTATATATTAAATGCGCGCTTATTTCAAGGATACAAACAAAACAGAAATTTGTCATATTGACAGTTGACAGAACGAACTTATTTTCAGTACGTATACGTTTTTAAATAATTTTAAGATGCAATCGTAGAAAAAATGTGTGTGTATCACGAGCGTAAAGTGTCTTCGGCTCGCGCTGCAATTGCCGTGTTACGGTTACGCTCTTAATACACAATTAACTATTTTGTAGGATTGCTATGAAAAGTTGATAATTACGCTCTCATTTGTCATCGTAAAGTTGACGTTTTTCTGTAGACTTCCAATTAAAAAAAAAATAGGTTATGATAAAAATATTATTTAAATTATGATAAAATAAACTTTTAAAAAGATGTAAAAATTTATTTGTAAACAATATTACAAAAACAGTATTTAAAAAATAAAGTAAGACGAAAAAATAATAAATAAAAATAATTTTGAAGGATGATAACATGATCAAAAAATGATTTAATAAATTTTTGAACAAACATTTTATTATAAAATTATTTTAAAAGTTCTAAATCTTGAGTGTACGTAACACTTAAATCTTCAATATCGGATCTGTTGTTAATATTATTTATATCATTTTGAATATAAAGCATTTCCAAAAATAAACGTTCTTGTACCGTTGACTAAATAAAAACTAATATTGACTGAAATTTAAAAAAAAACCTGTTTTCATATTTAAAATCAAACAATAATGAAAAAAAAACCAAATATTATTTATTATTAGCACTTTTGTCAAACCAGCAAAAAATATCAATTTTTTCACAAATTTTTTTATTGTTTCCATTAAAAAAATATATAAATTAATGCCATATCTCGACAACTCAAAACAAAAATCCACAAAAACGTGTTTTTTTACACTATCGATTAGATAGTACAAATATTTGTCTTTTTTATTTGAACCATATTTAAGATATTATTTGTGAATTATTTGAAAATGTGGAATTGAGCAAAAACCAGTGGCGTATCCAAAAACTTTTAATGGACGGGATTTAAAATTTTGAAAGAATTATCGCTCATAATTTTAGAGGTTATGATACAGGATATCTACTGTAAGAAGTCTACAATAGCAAACTTTTTTTGTTGAAGAATTAGAAAGACAGAAAAATAAAGTAATGATATTTTATCTAATAAATTTAATGATATACTATTAAATACCAAGTAAGCGAGTTATAATTAATATAGCAATTTTTATGATAAATTACGACATTAAAAAATATCCTCCCGATAGCTATTGGATTGTATTCATTTCAATATAGCATTTCATTTAAACAATTTTTCGAATTTAATTACACAAGAGCTTTTTTTCCTAATTCCGTTATGAAAAGTCCTGCTTTACATGAATTTTTGAGGTTATGAAATATCAATTTTATCATAACTGACATTCAAGAGTTACGTATGGAATTCTTTACATAACTAGTTACGTAATGAATGTTGACAGTTTAAACTTTGTCAAAAAAATTTGTAAATAACGGAAAAAACTATTTATTAAAAATTTTAGGATATATATACAGTTAATAATTGTTCTGGTATTAAACAGTTCACGGGTAAATTAGCAGATTCTTCGATATCAGAAGGAAGGTCTGTCTCGGATTCAGAACTCATTTTCAATGATGACATAAGCTTTAAATTTAAACATTTTATTCATTTATTTTCACGGCAAAGCTTTGGTAAATTTTGAAATATACTGAGCTGTTATAAACCTAGAATTTTATGTATTTTAAACATTATTTTAGCGGAATTAGATAAAATGTTGTACGTAATACGTTATGAAAACGTGATATTATGTTCCTCAAACAATATCAACCTTTCATAACTGGTTACGTAAATAACTATTTATCACTTGCAAAATGTTACCTAACTTTTTATCCGCTGCCAAAATGATAAATTTGTTTTTCTTTTTGGCTTACTTTATATTGGAGTTAAATTATCGTTATAATTCGTATATTTGATCTCCAATTATTTCCTATACATTTTCCATAATTAAATTTGCCCGAGAAAATGACACTGGTTTGTTCATTTTACCGTCTCTCATCCCTTCAAATTAAAAAGTGTATAATGGTGGGTTGCTAACTTTGCTCGGATATTTAAAAATCGTAGTATACTATTTTCATTTTAAACCCGAGGGAACGGCATAAAACGATTAAACGTCCCTGTCCCATATAACTACAATTAAATCTATTAGTGCGGCTACTTAAAATCGCTTAACGATGGTCACAACAGGTATATTTTGCAGGGTCGTATTCAGCCTAAAATTATTCTTGTTTTTTCCTATGATTGACTATTTAAAAATTACTAATTCGGATTAAATTATCAAATTAGCAGTTATGTTACTCAATAAGAAGATTACATATCCTGTACTGAATCAGACTGAGTAATGTAGGTAAATGTTTAGATTATGTTTGTATATAATATATTATATTTGTGTAGTACGAATAAGGAAATATACTTATTTTAAGTTTGTAATTTGTTTGTTTTTATTATACACGTACCGGCGAATGGGGCTGTACAACCCTGTGCGAACCTTGTGCACCCAGTCATAACGGGTCATATTTTGAGTTCCTTTGTAAACGTAATTGCGGTGCATTTAATCATTTTATGCCGATCTCTCCAGTTTAAAATGAAAATAGTATACACTCAAACCGACAAGTTATATAAATAGCAATAAAATTTTCTTTTTCTTTCTTTATTTGTAGATAAAACTATATTGTTTATTCTAAATGGGAGGGAGACAATAATTAAATTCTTATACGTATATATTAAGGTATAGTATCTAAAATTGTTAATATATATTTTTTAAATTTATTATGTATATCACACATACAATTATTTGAGAAATAAATAAGGGTCTGAATTGGGGTTCGCATATAATAACGTGTTGATCTCGTATAGTGCCCATCAAACTCTAATATTACAAAACTAGGTTTGTCAGTAATTATAATTTGTCACTATCAACTCAGCTTTGAGAATATTGACTAATTAAATATTATCTTAAGAAGATTCTTAAAAGTTAACAGAGTTTTGTGTATCAAATATATTAGTGCATTTGTAATATTTTCAGTTTTCTTTAGAACATTAATTATCGACTTTATGGCTTCGCTGAATTATCGCGCTTTGATTAAACAATATATGTTGATATATCTGAGTAAATTAGTAGCTGAGGTTTTATGTGAATTCATGCGAGAGTGCAGGACCGTGTTTAGGAATATAGCGGCTCCTAACTGATAATTGGGCAATAAAACACAACTTATTTGTGGATATAACGAACAATAGATATTTGAGGTGGTTCAGTGGTATCGAGTCGGCCTGTGGATCTTCAGAACCCTGGTTCGATCTCCACAGTCGACAAACAATTTTCACCAATTTAAATCTACCACTAATATCTTTGGAGGGCGTGATTTGACGGCTGATAATCGCACTTCACGCGAAGAAATATATCACTTACCGAAATCTGCTTTCGGAAGCGAGCAACACCCAGTAATGGGTAAAAGGCGTGACGATATATTTATTTATTTATTTTACATTGTTTGACTTTATAATAAAATGAAAACACGAACATAGAAGAATAACTTTAAATAATTAAATTTGAAAATCATAAATAAAAAATGTAGTTTTTAGTATAATTAGATGTTTACTGTTAGAAGTACGAAAGAAAAATGAAAATAAATGAATAGTTGTCAGAAAAGTAAACCTACACATTAGAGTAATAAAAAGAAGCTTCTTGAAGACAAAATAATGTAACGTCACCAAACTAGTTTATAGCGACGCTACATAACTTCCTTTTTAAAGGAAAGAAGACAGAGGAAAAAGAAAAGACAATAAAAATATTGTACTCAAAATATAAAATGTTAAATTTAATGTGTGAAAAATACCAATGAAGAGATTGAACAATACATTGGATAAATAACATCAAGTAACTAAGAAACGGAAAGAATGATAATGTCAATGGAAAGATTTGAATTGAAAATGCTGAAAGGAGTTGTTGGGAAGGGATGAAATGATCAAGAATAAATTGAAGACATAGTAGTAGCACTAGATTGGCTGTAAACTAAATGTCACACAACACAACATTGATATTGATGAAAATGTAAAGTATAAACACAACACATGAATATATAGTAATGTTACATAGTGTTGTGTTATGACGAAAAAAAAAATATAAAATTGCATATGTAAGATTTCCAGAAGAAATAATGATAAATAAAATAAATAAATTTAACATCACGCCTTTTACCCATTACTGGGTGTGGCACTTTGCCTAAGCAGATCTCGGTAAGTGATATATTTTTCGCGTGAAGTGCGGTTACCAGCCGTCAAATCACGCCTCTCAAAGATGTTAGTGCAGGGGGAGTCACAGGGGTAGATTTAAATTGGTGAAAATTATTTATCGACTGTGGGGATCGAACCAGGGATCCCAAGATCCACAGACCGACTCGATTCCACTGAGCCACCTATTCCATAAGAAATAATAAAATAATAAGAAATAATGATGGCAGATCATATACTATATAATAACAATTTTATAGATTTCCAACTGAACAGAATAGAAAAAATCAATGAATATACAAGCTACTCGTATTCAAATAGAAAATTTTGTTCCATTGAAGTTTTCTACAGTCTGCTCAAAACATTTCACAGCATCTTGTTTTGTTGGAAATCGCCTGAGAAAAGATGCTGTTCCAACCATATTTGATTTTCCTGATGTAAAATCTATTCAGGATCAATTGCGAAAAACGGTTATTATATTTTTACTTTAAATTGTTGAAATGTGCAATTTTTATAGAATAATTTGTAAATTATTATCAATAATGTTTAAAAATTTAATAAAACATAATGTAAGGAAATATGATTATTGCATATTTACATTTTTTTAAATGTATAATTATAAATAATAATTCCGGTGGAATCTAATCTCCACTTTAATAGAGTGTTTTGGATTAATAGCAATGGCCTTAAAATTAATGCTAGTAAATCTACACTTCTAGTATTCGGCACTGATAATTTTCCTAATATTGTTCTGGATGGTATACTATTTTCATTTTAAACTGGATGGACCGGCATAAAACGATTAAATGCACCGCAATTACGTTTACAAAGGAACTCAAAATATGTCACAAGATGCGTATAAGGTTGTACAGCCCCATTCGCCGGTACGATCAATCATAGGAAAAACAAAAATAATTTTAGACTGAATACGACCCTTAAAAATCTACCTGTTGTGACAATCATTAAGCGATTTGTGGTAGCCGCACTAATAGATTTCATTGTACTTATATGGGACAGGGACGTTTAATGGTTTTATGCCGATCCCTCCAGTTTAAAATGAAAATACTATACCACTCTGAAGCAAAGTGCTTTTACGAAAATTTTAGGGCTTTATATCGATGAAAATTTGAAGTTTTGAGAGCATTTGAACAATAAAAAAATATTAATATTTCACAATCTGTATCAATTTCGTCTTGATCTTAATTCTGATATTAAACTGCGTTTGAGAAACATCTTAATTTTGCCAATATTTGATTACTGCGCATGCACTTATATTTCGAATTTGACGCAAACGGACAAAAATAGAATAACTCTAATACAAAACTCTTGTTTACGGTTTTTATGGTGTATGTAAATACGAGCACATATCTCATTACCGTGTTTTATTGAATATGAGATTCATTGATGACCGCGTAAAAATTGTCTATCTATGTTTGATTCATAAAATAAGGCTAACCAGCACTCCAAGTTATTTAGCTGACAAATTATTATTTAAAAATTATAATTACAGTCTACGTATTTAGCGTCCACTTTGTACAACAGTATTCCTGTATCTTTGAAATTTCAAATATTAAAAACAAAATAAAGAATATGATATAATTTTTGAACATTCATCTTAATGTATTTATTTTAGTAAATTTTGGTTATATTCTTGGCTTTGTAACATATGTAAGGTTAGGTGGAAGAGCAGCCTCTGGCTGAACCTCGCCTTTGACTTGGAATGTCAATAAAGATTATTATTATTAGTAAAAAAATTTTTCGTCTATATGGGATAAAATTATAGCAGCTGCTTAGATCATACGAGCAGCAACTGTCACTTTTGTGATTTGTAGTTTATCCCTTTTGCCCCACTGCTTTAAGTTTCTGATTCACAACAAACGCTCGCATGCGGGATCTAAGGATTATAGATCATTGTACTCACATATAAAATGTGACAGGTAGAAAGATACTTACTATTCAATCTGAAATTTGACTGGGATTGCCAACTTGAAATTAGGCGCCAATTTTAAATTCAGATTTAATATTTTCCTTGCATTTAACGAGTAATAAGTTCAGAATTTACTAGGGCAACAATAATCCATTATTGACCGTTGTTAAGGACGCGGTAGAGAAAAATAATTTCACGACTAAAAACGAAGTCAATAATGGCATGTTGCTAAAAAAATAAATTACTAAATATACTAACAAAATTATGAAAGGTATCGAGTTGGTCTGTGGATCTTGAGAACTCGGGTTCGATCCCCACAGCCGATAAACAATTTTCACCAAATTAAATTTACCCCTGTGGTTCCTCCACCACTAACATATTTGGGGCCGTGATTTGACGGCTGGTAACCGCACTTCACGCGAAGAAATATATCATTTACCGAGATCTGCTTTCGGCAGAGTGCCACACCCAATAATGGGTAAAAGACGTGATGATATTCTATTTATTTATTTACTAACAATATTCAATTAAATGCATTTTACAAGGAAAACTAAATACATACATAGAAAGGATGAGCAATAATAAAAGATGAAAATAAACCGGGACACGTGAATCCAGTTGATAAGAAGAAGAACTTATTTTTGTAGTTTCTTGAAGAAGCAAAGGACGGCGAAACTTAGGAAATGACATAAATTGTAATTGAATTATTTTTATTTCCTTCAAACTTAAACTCTTAATTGAGTCTTTATTTATTAATAAATTCAAGCTGAGACACTATCGTAATATCTGTTTACTGCATATTTTTATTGTTTTCATCGTTGTTAAATTGGAACATTATAACTAGGTAAGTTAATGCTGTAGCCACTGCCTGTAAAATAAACACAAATTTTATTTGGTTACGTACTTTCACATTTATTAAGTATAGTCTTCAGTAATTTTAAAATAAATAAAAGCATGAAAAATGTTTGCAAACAGAATATTGCTAAATATGATTGATGTATGTTAAATTGCATATAAATTTAATACTTTTAATTATAAATGCATATCTTTAGCCAAATTAATATGTCAAAATGATGTTTTTAGTTAAATGTATGTTATAGCTATTACCATACCTAGGAATGTTATGAGTTTGAAATCCGAGCTCGTAGAGCGAGAATTTTAAGATATCTAAGGCCTGTTATGACTCATTACATCTGTGGTTTGTTCAACAGTTTACCGGTTTCAGAATATAAACACGTTAACATCATTAGAAAATCTGATTTTTTAAAATTCTTTTATGAATAACGCCATTGTCATCATTTTAGAAGGTGATCAAGTAAGTCTGTGGTCTGTGTATGTTTGTATTTAAACGTCATAACGTGGTCATCTCTAATTTGAAAGACTGCACAATTAATATGTATTATGATAAGCAGGAGAAGTAATCTTTGTATTATTGTTGTTTTGATTTCCGTTTGTATGAATAGTGTTATATTATCATTGTGTTTTATTTTCATTTTCTTGACTGTTTTGACAAGTCATTATTGTTATATTACCGTACAGAATACAGTTAATACTTACTTACCAGCCTACTTTTGTGCATGTAAACATAGGTTTAATATCCTGCAACCGGTAAATGTAATAATACAAGTGTTTTAGATATTCAATACACTAATGATTTATTCTAAAGGACTAGAAATACTCCACGAGTGCAGTTATACATTAACACTAAGTTAGAAATAATTTAAAAATTAAATATATTTCGACGTTTAACTAAAAAAAAGATGTCCCGCAAAAAAGACTAGAATAAATTAATTATTTGTTAGATCATGAATTACTTAATAGCAACTAAATTGTTTGTACGTTAGATTTTGGTTGACATATTTCCTTCTTGTGTACCGAATAGATAAACATAAACAAACTTATTACATTCATTTTTGCTGTTGTAAAGTAATTGTATTTTTTGTCAAAGATCACTAATAATTTTTTTAATTAATTAATGTCAAAAGAATATGAATAAATTAAATTTTAAAATTTAGTGTTATGAAATTATATTTCATTTGGATATATCCAGTTTTGCTAAAAAAACTTGAATATTTAAAACAAACTTTAAATGGTATTTTAATATGAAAACGAAAAAAAATAATTACAAAAATTGGATTGTCAGTGTTGCACGCAAGCTCTTCAAACGTATAATAGTATATTACATAACGAGAATTGTAACAAGCATATTATGTGCGAGTGAAAAAGTTGAGCACGAGCCTTGGCGAGTGCAGTAATTTCACGAGCAATGTAATAGCGTTACAATTCGAGTTGTGTACTATACTTTATCTACGACCATAAACAATAACAACAACAATTACAACTGTCAAACAGCAGTGTTACCACCTAAGAAATGAACAATTGTTTGAGAACAGTTACGTTATATATATATATATATATATATATATATATATATATATATATATATATATATATATATATATATATATATATATATAACGTAGCTAGTGCCGTAAACCCTTAGCAACCTTAAACAAGCATTTACTGTTCGTGCAAATTGTTTTTCATAGCCTACTTACATATATGCTCGTATATAAACTAATTTACATGCAAGTGGCTAGCTCATCTAATAAATCAAATCAATTAAAATTATTTACTAAGTAAAAGATATATTTACTTACAGATGTAACCAGACGTAAATTAATTTTGAAGAATCCCAAACACGATAAACTTGGTTGTCTGACCATTGTGTAATAGAGCATCATTTGCAACTATAATATAAACATGTAGGTAGACAGGATTTACAGACAGAGTGTATATTAAGTGTGAAATAATGATTATAAATCGCTCCTGATATATTAGTTTCATTTTAAAAACTGTAAATCATTGTTTATATGGTAAATTATTACGCATATTTTGCTATAAATAATAATATATTTTGTAAAAAATGAAAAGAAACACTTGTCATAGTTTCACAAAACTTTTCAGCCTCCGAGTCAACTTACTAGGTCATCATCAGAGGCTGGCCAGGTTAGTTACCATAGACTCGTTTCGCTTTAATTAGAGCTCATCAGTATGGTATAACCCACTCCTTCACCTAGAACAAGTTCACGTGAAGGAGCTGTGTGAGGAAGAACTGTGCCAGCAGAGGATAAGATTCCTAACAACTCAGTAAAATGACATGAAAAGTTCTGTCGAACCGACAATGCCATCTACCGAGAAAAGCAAAAGCTACGAAATAGCAATTTAAATTGCTTATTCTCTGCTGGCACAGTTCTTCGTCACACAGCTCCTTGACGTGAACATGTTCTAGGTGAAGAAGTGGGTTATACCATACCGATGAGCTTTAACAAGAGCGAAACGCGTCTATGATTACTATCTGTGCTGGCCAGCCTCTGATGATGACCTAATAAGTTTACTCGGTGTCTGTAATTTTGTGACATTCAGTCAAATGTTTATTTAATTTTTTTATTAAACCTGGTTTCACTGAACAGATGGACATTTAATTTTGTCTTTGTTTTTATATATATTTTGTGTTGAACACGGATGGGATGTGAAGCAATTAATGTATTAATGGAACATTATTATGATTTGTATTTTTGGTTCTTTACATAATTTTACTATATCAAAAGTTATAAACATTATTAACTACTTAACAAACATACAGGCTATTATTATAATGTTACCTCTTCTTTAGTGTTTCGATCTAAAAATCTGTTTTGCACCTCTGCTACTTTGATGCGTATACGTTTGCACTAGAATAAATTTATACAAGTAGAATCATCATAGTAATTCAAAAGAACAAACTTAATAAATTATCGAATCTTTAGGTGTGTTTGAGAACTTGTGAAGGAATAATGTATTTTTTTATAAGATTTGGAAACGAACTTAAATATTTACAAATGTACATTTTTAATAGATACTTTTTTACAAATTATGCTACTGTCATTTTGAGAATGTCTAGCTATGCAATTTAAATTAAATACAAAAAAAAATTAAGTCGTTATTGTTTCATTAGAAAGCTTTTCGATGCTCTCTGATGCTCTACGACCAGTGTGCCACAGACATGAGAGAATTAGTATACATACCTCATTCAATGTTTTCGAAGCAAAAAAACATATAATAAAAAACCTGCTAAAATAATATGCTCCCCAAAACAAATGTTCTAAATTATTCACCAGCATAGCAGGTAAGCTGTGCTTGTCTTCGCTCTTATCATATCCTCCGAATATCACGAAATAACAGTTAATCATTGTATTCGCATTGCAGCAGCCTATAGATAGAAATAAAGGCAGGTTAAAATATTTACTTATCGCTTCAAGATTCTCGCATAAACTTTTGTAAGTTTTGAAAAGTTTAAAAATTTCGTTAGTTGAATTGGAGATGACTCGGGAAACAATTTTTGAATTCTTGGATTGTGAGACAAACTTATTGATTGGTATTAACTTGTTTGTTGTATCTATAATAATAATAACAAATAGTTATTTGTGTATTAAGAGCGAAAAGTGTTTGTTTGTTACTCGAACACGGTAATTGCAACGCGAGCCGAAAGCAAAAGGAACTTTACGCTCATGATACACACATCATTTTTTCTACGATTGCATCTAAAAATTATTAAAAAACGTATACGTACTGAAAATAAATTCGTTCTGTCAACTATCAATATGACAAGTTTCTGTTTTGTTTGTATCCCTGGTAACTATTGAAATAAGTGCGCATTTAATATCTTTTTCGCGCGTTGCCATTGGAAACGCGCGCATTTAACATCTTTTTCGCGCGTTGTCATTGGAGACGTTCAAAAAAGATATTTTTCGATTGTTCCACAGGAAACGTCAACTTTACGATGACAAATGAGAGCGTAATTGTCAACTTTTCATAGCAATCGTAGAAAAAATAATTAAATAAAATTTTTATATATGTTATTTACAACTATAAATGCAATTTTTTTAAATATATCTTTGTCATATCTCAGAAATTGACAACTGAAAAAATATTTTAATTAAATAAATATAAAATAAATATATCATCACGCCTTTTACCCATCACTGAGTGTGGCACTCTGCCTACGCAGATCTCGGTAAGTGATATATTTTTTCGCGTGAATTGCGGTAACCAGCCGTCAAATCACGGCCTCCAAAGATATTACTGGTGGAGGAGCCACAGGGATTTTTTAAATTGGTGAAAATTGTTTGTCGGCTGTGGGGATCGAACCAGGGTTCTCAAGATCCACAGGCCGACTCGATACCACTGAGCCACCTACCCCATAAAAAAAATATTTTAAATATTTTAATTCTCCAGTGTAAATAGAACTTTACCATCCACAATTTCCATTTGAAACTTTTTTCGATATATACACAAATTTTTCAACAAACTTTATTTTAAGAAGTTCGTTAGATCCACATTTTCACCCATATTTATGCTGTTTTATTTTAGGGAAATAAATCATGTTTAAATTGGCTTACTAAATGTAACAACTTTTGTCTAATTTAGTCGTAGCTCTTGTATTTTCTGATATATACATATATATATATATATATATATATATATATATATATATATATATATATATATATATATATATATATATATATATTTATATATATATATATTTATATATATATATATATATATATATATATATATATATATAAGTGATATTGGCGAGTGTATTTATAAACCGGTTATTTATTTAGAATATTAATAATAATAATAATAAATTAAAACTTACCATTTACAGAAAAAATGTTCACAGTTATATCTTCCATATACCTGAATGCATTTAATTTGATGTTAATAAATTTGAACCTAAAGAATAATAAATAACAAAGCACTACAAACTGAAACTCTACACAAACTGTTGCAAAATTATTGCAAATATTAATAATAAACATAAAAGCAACAAGCACATTCTTCTTCAATAAACTTAAATTCGTCTTTAGCTGATATGGAAAACAAAATAAAACTAAGAAAACAGTTACATAAACAATCTTTATCGCAGCTCTCGTCAGTATCTTCCCTTCTATGCTCAACCTGTTGTCACATTTATCAAATACTGCTAAGATGTTTGGGAAGTGCAGCCACATTCCTTGCAACGTGATGACGCGGCAGATTAACGCGGTTAAGGACACCGAGAATGCGTTAACCATCTTCAACACGATATCTGCATCATTGTGTTTCTTTCTAGTTATGTTGAGTGATGGGTTGAATAAGCTTCGCTGTAATTTAAAAAGAAATACTATCTTTAATTTAAAATATTTTCTGTTATGTGATGAACATAATATAAATAAATAAAACAACAAAGAGAACATTAATTGTTTTTGAATGCTCACTTGGTGAAACTAGCTTTAATAATAAAATATCAAACTAAACACTTGTCTAAGTCTCACGAAATTCAGTCTCCAACTCACCTTATGAGGGCATCGTCAGAAGCTGGCCAGCACAGTTAGTAACCATAAACGCGTTTCGCTCTTGTTAGAGCTCATCAATATGGTATAACTAAATAAATTTCGTGAGACTTAGACAAGTGTTTAGTTTGATATTTTATTATTAAAGCTAGTTTCACCAAGTGAGCATTCAAAGACAATTAATTTTATCTTTGTTGTTTTATTAAAATTGCTATTTCGTAACTTTTGCTTTTTTCGGTAGAGGGCATTGCTGGTGCGACAGAATTTCTCATGTCATTTTACTGTTTGTTAGAGATCTTATTCTCTGCTGGCACAGTTCTTCGTCATACAGCTCCTACACGTGAACTTTGTTCTAGGTGAAAGAGTGTGTTATACCATACTGATGAGCTCTAATAAGAGCGAAACGCGTCTATGGCTACTAACTGTGCTGACCAGCCTCTGACGATGCCCTCATAAGGTGACTTGGACAAGTGTTTAGTTTTATATTTTATTAATAATGTAAATAAATAAATATATCATCACGCCATTTACCCATTAAGGGTGTGGCATTCTGCCGAAGCAGATCTTGGTAAGTGATATATTTCTTCGCGTGGAGTGCCGTCAAATCATGGCCCTCAAAGATGTTAGTAGAGAGAGAGAGCCACAGGGGTAGGGTTTAATTTGGTGAAAATTGTTTGTCGGCTGTGGGGATCGAACCAGGGTTCTTAATATGAATATAATATGAAGGAGAAATTATAACCTAAGGGATTTAATAGTTACTTAAAAAAATTCTGATTAATTTTTTAAAAAGAATTAGTTTATTTAGTATTTTAAGTAGATATGTAACAATTGATGAAATTAAATTTAATTATAAAAAGAGAAATTGGGGGACCACCAGAATTTGAACTTGAAACCTATATTCTTGTCATATATAATATCATTAGTGAGTATGATTTTGGTGGAAATTTTGGTCGTCATGATCACGAATGCTTGTTGTGACGAAATCCTGCCCTCGTGTAGATGTTATTAAAGCAACAAAAAGGAGTGATCCAGACAAAAATGACCAAAGGAAACTCATAGACATGTATGGTATTCGGCTTGACAATTCCTCGAAATATTTTATTTACTCCCCGGGAAATAATTATAGAGCCATATTTTATGCAAGAACACAGAAACTGATATACAACAACAATCAATATAAAAGATGTTCAAAGATAAAAAGTAGATAAATATATATTTTTATATATATGGAATCGAATTCAGCACTATTTTTTACCTAAAAGATTTTATATAAATAATAAAATAAAGAAAAAAACATATGAAATTATGAATTTGCATGATGACTAAAGACGATTTCAAAATTAAAAAATCTGATGTGGGCAACACATGATTTCCTTGTACGCGTATTAAACTATAGATATTTTTTTAATTGCACATATTTGACATTAAATTTTTTTTCTACAACCGTCAAAAATTGTTTATGTTTTGTTCACTAATATCAATACGCGAAGTAGGTACGTGATTTTGTCATCATTTACATTACTATGACAACGCGTATTTTGCGCATTATTTTGCACCCTAGTGCGCAAAATGAGTATTTTGCGCACTGTTTCGTATTCTAGTACGCAAAATGAGTATCTTCCGCACGCTCCCAAATTATTTGTTGTCAGGTTACATCAATAGTATCAAATTCATATTATTGTTGATTGGTATCCTTCAGTTTACTTAAACAAATCAATCGTTATTGTATTATTCTGTATGTACGGTTGTAGAAAAAATGTTGATTGTATTTCGTGGGCAAACTTCTTGTTTGTTTGGCGTTCGAATGACTTTTATTGTCTCGACTAAAAGTAAAAAAGCAAAAAAATAACTAATGTTTTCTTATTTTTTGTTCTAAACCATAGTAAACTTAATTACAAAAACAAAAAATATACAATTTTTAAAATTACATATCTCGCTTATACAAAAGGCTAATTTCATAATTCTTAATGTACTAACGCAGAATTTAATTCTCTAAAACTTTTATTTGCAGCATTTATTTCTAAAATCAAAATAATACCATTTTGTCAACTGTTAGCAGCTTCATGTGATGTATCACTTCCGGTTAGTCGATTTTAACCAAAATTTATTATGTTATTTCCATTGATATAGTAGTCTTATATACCAAATTTAAAAAGTTTAGGATTATATTTTAATATAGTTTTTCATGAAAATCTATTATAGGCTTTAAGTAAAATACCACTTCCAGGACTTATATAATGACCAAAAAAGGAGGTGCACAACTAGATGTTATTGCAGTCCTAAATACAAAATTTCAACTTTCTACGGCTTACCGTGTTTGAGTTATGCGAGATACATACATACGTACAGACGTTACGACGAAATTAGTCAAAATGGATTCAGGGATGGCCAAAATGCGTATTTCCACTGAAATCTAAGAACCGAAAATTTTCGCGATTACAATACTTCCTTTACTTCGTACAAGGAAGTAAACTAAGTTTTGAATTTACTACTCCGTTATTTTTCAATCGAATAATTACATGAATGAAATAATTAGACTTGTATCAAACTAAAAATAGTACAGGATGTACCAAATAGAACCACTAGAGAACAATCCACAACATACCAAATGACATCAAGGAAGCCCTAAAAGAAAACCAGGACCAAGCGATGAGAATAATAGAATACATAAAACAAATAAACATGTATGATCACATATATCATAACACACCCACAATATAAAATGTATTTAACTATAATGTAAGAACCCACTGTACCAACGCTATAACCTCGTTGTTAAAGCTTTATTGTCTAATAATAATAATAAAAAAATAGTTCGCAATTATACTTACATTTTCCAACATTAGAAGAGAAATACTTTTGGGTATGAAGCAGCAGTGAATAATGTTGACAAGCATCCACACCGTTGTAACAAGTGTGGAAACGATGGAGAACTCGATCTTCGATATAAGATTTTTGCTTGTTTTCAATGTGGATACTCCTCCGAGCGCAGAGATAATTAACACTGGCTTGTATATAATTGCAGCATTTATATATTTGTTCGAAAACGACATTTTTAACCGCTAAAATAAGTAAAAATATAAATAAAATAATTAACTCAAAGATAGATTAATAACGTCGTCATTTGTTAACAAGCTTGTAGCTTCGAAAGTTTAGTCACAGCATTTGTCATTGTAACTTAAACTTATTTTTTCTACGATTGCTATGAAAATTAACAATTACACTTTCATTTGTCATCGTAAAGTTGACGTTTTTTGTGGAACAATCGAAAAATATCTTTGTCGCGCGTCTCCAATGCAATCTAAGATGCAATAGTAGAAAAAATGATGTGTGTATCACGAGCGTAAAGTGTCTTTGTTCCTCTTACACTATTGCAGTTCTCGCCTTCGGCTCGCGCTGCAATTACCGTGCACAAGTAACAAAGAATCACTTTACGCTCTTAATACACAAATAACTATTTTGTACGATTGCTATGAAAATTTAACAATTATGCTGCTCTCGTTTGTCATCGTATAGTTGACGTTTTTTGTGGAACAATCGAAAAATATCTTTGTCGCGCGTCTCCAATGGCAACACGCAAAAAATATGTTAAATACGCGCGTTTAATATCCTGAAACCGGTATAGTTATTTTTGATTCTAGATTGCGAATTGTTACTTTTGCATTCGAGAATTCAAAAACATTTCGCAATCGAGTATCAAACAACGTTTTTTCGAAAACTATGTCCCAAAATTAGTAATAATGTAATGAGAAAATGTTGACGTTTAGGATTAATTAATGTGCCATCTAATGTCTCCATGACAACAATGTATGTAATATATTTGCTATCAAATCGATAGTTGGTATGACTGAAGTTAGAAAAGATTAAACTTTATCTCGCTCCAGTCAAAAATCAAATTAATCGCAGTTAAAGTGTAAATTAAATTATAATCAGTAGTGCCTGCAGAAGTGATATACATCTACTATCATCAACTCAAAACCTAAGCCGGAAAGCTGACGTGCTGTGTGCTGAGAAACCATCTTTCAATAATCTTATATACTACTCAGGTAAGCCATTTTTGCTTAACCTTGAATAATAAGTCACCTCACGCGCGTACCTGCTCGAACTCAGCAATTAATATCAAAACCAGTGTTACAAACTCTAGCAAAGCGAAATACAATGGCTACGATAGACGACATACAAAAACTCCTCAGTAAATCATTTGAAAAACATACTGATGATATCAATAAAAAATTTACAGCCTTACAAAGTTCAATAAACAACTTCAATAAAATTACTGAAGAAACAAAGGCAAAATGTGAGCTTCTAGAGGAAAAATTACTAGCCAAAGAGAAGGAAATAGAAAATCTTGAAAGGAAAATTCGAGAGAAAAACATAGTTATATTTGGAATTCAAGAAAAAACCAGAGAAAACCTCGAAGAAATATTCTTCAAATTTGCTACTGAAACCTTAAATATTGAATACATTACTTTAAGCAATATTGAAGCCATAAGACGCATAGGGAAAAGCACAACAAACAATAACACCAAATCTAGACCAATTATAGTAGAACTAAGTTCAAAAAGAATAAAAGTAGACATCTTTAAGCAAGCCAAGGTGCAAAAAATCACAAATGTGAGTATACAAGAAGATTTTACTAAAAAAGTACTAGATAAACGCAAAGCTTCAAAAGCCTATTTGTCTAAAGCAAAAAAGGACGGAAATATAGCTTACTTAAAATACAATAAACTGGTAGTTAATAATAACATTTATACCCTCGAAGAACTCCAGAAGGAACTATACTTAGAAACTAGTGAAAGTGATATCGACCCAGAAGAACCACCCATGCTACGAAGGAAATCCGTCTCATTACACAACATCACCAACACAAATGATGATGCGGAAAATCAAGTTACCGAAACACATAAATTATCATGGGAAAACGAGTTCTCTTCGCAAGGACAAGCAAAAGCAAACATGCAAATAAATCAGGTGGAAGAGGCAAAAATTATCACTCCGAAAACAGCAGTACCAAAAAATTTAACAAATAAGAACAAATCAAATGCCTCGCCTTCAACAACACTGAATAATTTGTCAAACGGAAATGAGGAATTCAAAATAGGCGATGAGGCTACAAGAGGACCGCTGGATAAGCACTTCACTATGCGAACGCGATCTAACTCTCAGACAAAAAACTTAGAAAGGAAATAGAAAACACCAATACAGCAAAAAACAAAGTAACAAAAAACTACCAAAAATTAAAACAAACAACAATACAAAAATAATGTTCTGGAACATGCAGGGTTTAAAAAATATTAATGGATTGAACAACCAAGAAGAAAAAATTATTTCTGAACATGATATTATTTGCCTCACTGAAACTTGGGCTAACTACAAAATAAATCTAAAACCACATTTTTTTAATAATTATTCCCTCTTTGAACAACAAGCAATAAAAGAAAACCAAACTGGTAGAGCAATAGGGGGAATAGCAATCCTTACTCGCCTGGAAAACGTAACAATAACAATTATAGATAAAGATATACATTGGATCTTCCTGGAGATAAGTACTCCACACCAAATTTTCATCCTGGGTACAGTTTATCTTTCACCTAGCTACGATTATGAAACACTACTCCAAATACTCGCGATGACAGTCAGCTCTACTGACAAATATACAGAATACCCTTTAATCATCGGCGGCGACTACAATGGTAGAATCGGAAACCTAAACAACCCAGATCAAATAATATTCCTGGATACAAACCTATCCTACATCCGGGCTACTCGAGATGAAACCATTAATAAAAAAGGAAGAAACCTAGTAGAAACAATGGAACTAGAAAACCTATTCGTAATTAACGGAAGAACCTCAAATGATACTCTCGCTAACTTTACCTATCTAAGTAAGAATGGAAAAAGTATTATAGACTTAATATGGACAAACAATACTGCGCTACCACTTATACAAGATCTTACTATCTTATCTGAAATTATTATCTCCGACCATTTAATCTGCTCCCTTACTACTAAAAATATAATAAGTTCAAGCTATACAAACAAGACAGGAAAAGAAATAGGGACTGTGAAATCAACAAAAACGACATGGGAAAACAACAAAACAGAATGGTATACAAGTGAAATGGAAAAGATATTACCGTCCTATAGATTGCAATCCGAAGAATGTTATACCTACAACTTCTTTAAACAAATAATTATATTATATATCCAATAAAATAGGAATATCAAAAGAAATTAATATACATCTTAACGCAAAACCGAATAAAGACAAACCATGGTACAGCAACTCTTGTAGAAACCTCAAGAAAGAGCTGCGTATTAGTCTAAGAAACTGCAAGAAAAACAACATGGACCAAGAATACCTCAACAGCTTTATACAACTCAAAACTGAATATAAGTACATGATAGACATAGAAAAGAAAAAATTTAAAAACGAAATACAACAAAAATTGCACAATGTAAAAGACCAGAAAGAATTCTGGAAAACAGTACAATCATTGCAACCAAAAAACACCATAAATATCCCTATAGAAACTAAAGATATTACCTGGACTTCTACGGCACCAAAATAATATCAGAAACACATTACTTCGACACTATACATCCTTATCTCGACACAGAAATATCTATAAATGAAATTAACTCGGCTCTCAAAAACCTCAAAACCAACAAAAGCCCAGGACCAGATTACATTATTAATGAACAATTGAAAAATCTACCAACCAACGGTAAATTATACTTACAAAATTTATTGAACAAATATTTCTTACAAGAAAATATTCCAAAAGATCTAAAACAAATGAAACTAAAACCTATATTTAAAAAGGGTGACAGAGGAAAACCAGAAAACTACAGATCAATAGCTCTCCTGAACACGACCCTAAAACTATTAACCTCCATTATCAACTGCAGATTACAAACATGGGTTGACAGCTTTGAGATCCTCCCTGAATCACAAGCTGGTTTCCGTAAACACAGGTCCTGCCTGGACAATATATTCGTCCTAGATACAATAATAAAATCAAGGAAAATGACAAAACAGAAAACAGAAACATACGCGCTATTCATTGATTTCCAAGCAGCGTTCGACTCTGTTCCACATGATCTACTATACAACAAACTATTCTCAATTGGAGTAAGTGGGAAAGAACTATTAAAAATATTTACGACGAAGCCACTGTCCAAATCTCTGTTAACAACGAAGCAAGTAAACCTATACCAGTCAATAAAGGCGTACTACAAGGAGACTGCCTTTGCCCACTGCTGTTTGCGCTTTATATATCTGATCTAGAGAATAACTTCAGAGAACATCGATTAGAAGGTAAATACATAAACCCACAAATAGATATCTTATCGCTGCAATACGCTGATGATATTGCTGTCCTTGCAAACTCTCCAGTAGATTTGCAAAGAAAACTAAAAATATTAGACACATACTGTACCAACTAAAGATTAAATCTCAACACCTCCAAAACCCAAATATCACATTTCCACGTGGGTAGACCAGCTAAGATATCAATAAAATATATGTACCAAGAAAAGGAAATAAAACAGGTCACTTCTTACAAGTATCTAGGAGTCAAGTTCACATCATCGGGCCTATATAATCAAGCATCACAAGAAGCTATCAGCAAGGGGAATAAATTAACAGGTGCAGTAAAAAATGCGCTTATAAAAGCAAAATCTAATTCATGGGAATCAAAAATAAAACTGTTAAATCGTGAATTTGTGGGATAATGGAAAATAATGCGTGACGTTTTTATAATATTTATTTTCATTCTGTACATAGATACTGATACTATCAACTGTTATTCTTTTATTTTATATTTTAGAAACTAGGTGTGCGTGTGCATACATAACATTTCCTCTATGCTTTAATTTTCAATAGAGATATAAAATAAATTAGCTTGGTGTGTATGGCTTCCGCGGACAAGGAGTACATGATGATCGACGTGGAATTCGTTGGGTCGTGACGTACGTGCAATACGCAGCAAATAACTCATCTAAGATTGATGTTGTTGCAAGGGTTGTCATTGAGCTGGAAATCTTGATCTCTACCCACTTGCTGTACGCGTCGACAACAATAAGTAGCATCATACCAGCGACCGGTCCAGCGTAGTCAATGTGAACTCTTTCCCAAGGACCCTTGGGATACTCCCAGTGATGAATACGGAACTTGGGTGGAGCATGAGCGTGTTTGGCACATTCGGTACATGTTTTAGCGATGCGTTCAATGTCTGCATCAATTCCTGGCCAGAAAACAAAAGATCGCGCTAAACCTTTATCAATTTGTGGATATCGCTGTTCTGTGATACTCATCGTGCGACTGGCGTAGGCAATTGGACGTTCAACTCCATTCTTCAGTCGGTGTGACAAAACGGCTCCCAAACCTGTTTTACTGGCATCGGTTGCCAGCAGTAGTGGTAGTACTGGATCATAGGGCATTAGTACTTGCGGGAAAATTAAAATATTTTTGATGTCCTGGTATGCCGCCTCAGCTGCTGTTGTCCATGAAAATGGTTCAATTAGTAGCATATCTCGTAGTGGACGATTTCTGGTAGCTAGATCTGGTATGAATGAGTTGTAATAAGTTGCTTTTCCCAAAAACAACTGTAGTTCCTGAGGATTGGACGATTTCGGTGCGTCACGAATCGCTGTAATATGTTTATCTGATTTGTGCAAACCGTGAGCATCTATCTTGTGTCCCAAGAATTCAACTGCGTGCGTAGCAAATACACATTTAGCACGATTAAGTCGGAGACCATGTGCCATTAATCGTTCTAATGTTGCCTCAAGAGCTGATATTAAGTTTTCAAAATTGTCTGCAAAAACTAAAATATCATCAAAAAAATTGAGCACGTTTGGCAAACCTTTCAAGACAGTCTCCATTCGACGCTGCCAAATTGCAGGAATATTTGCTGCACCATAAACTGCACGCGTTGGACGAACCAGCCCATGCGTTGGTGTGTTGAGTGTCAGTACATGACGAAATTCTTCATCGACTGATAAGTGGGTATACGCATCCGTGATATCCAAATGACAAAAGATTGTAGCGCCTTTCATACGATTGAAGAGATGCTCAGCTCTCGGAATTGGATGTTCATCGATGATCATTCTCGGATTTAATGTTGGTTTGTAGTTGCCGGTGATGCGTAGCTTACCATTCTTCTTGGTCACGACGTGAGCTGTTGAAGCCCATTCGGAATGTTCTACTCTGACGCAATCTTAGCGTCGATTTCCTTGGCGTAAGCATCACGTAGTGCTAGCGGTACTTCGCGAGCTCGTGCGAAAACAGGTGCTGCACCTGGTTTAAGATGTATGGTGGCAGGCGGTCCAGTAAGTTTACCTGCTACCTCGCTGATGTCTTCGTATCGACCCAGCAGTTGGTTGAGTCGAATTTTCTGTTCATGTGACAGACGTGGCGTGGCTGCAGCTAGTGTGTGTACCTGATGACAGTTAGAGAAGAGTTCTGCAAAGTTAATTTCATTCACAAACTGTGAAATCCATTCTCTCCCAAACAGCGTGTCAAAATCGCCATCTACGACGTAGAGATTTAGTCTTCTCGATGTCGAGCCGATTGTGGCATCAACCTGGAGACAGCCAATGCAATTTATACGATGTCTCGTATAGCTGGCGAATTGTCTGTTAGTTTTCTGTAACACGAATCTAGGTTTAATAGTTTGTAGTGTTTTCTGACTGATGATCCCGCAAGGCGCTCCGGTGTCGAGCTCCATGTCTATGTTGCGGCCATCAATCCGCACTCGTAGTAACTGTTTGGTGAACGGTTTCACAACGTTGACATCATGTACCTTACTGAAATGTTCCACAATATCAATCTTGTCGGCTGGTTGCGCGGAATCTGCAACTTGATTAGACGACATGTGTTTTTTTGATCTACACACTTTGGCGATGTGGCCCTTTTTGCCACAGTTATGGCACTTGCTGTCGAGGAATTTGCACTGGTCGCGTGCATGTTTCCCTCCACAACCGTTGCAGTGGTGACGATTTCCACGGTCACTTCGTTCTCTCTTCTGCGATGTGCTGCGCGAGTTGCGCTGCTGTTCCAAACTTCGTGAAGACGACCTGGAAAATGGTATCTTGTTCCCTTTCGTTGGTGATTTGGAATAATAGCCAAGTTGTCTTATTGCCTCTGTAGACTTAATGACGTTGGACGTGTTGCGTGTCACTTCGAGAGAATTTGTGATCTCGTATGCTGCGTTGAAGGTTTCTGGTTTTTTAGCAATGATCTCGTCGCACATTTCACGAGATTCTAAGCCATGCAAGAGCTGTTCAATCAGCATCCTGTCGAGGAAGTCTCCATATTCGCAATGGCCAGCAGCCTGTTTTAATCTAAGTGAAAAATTAGCAACAGTCTCACCTCTTTGTTGTGTGATGTGTCGGAATTTAATGCTTTCAGCGAATTTATTTCTTGAACGGTCGAAATGGTCCTTTAAAATTTGTTGTAACTCATCGTACGTGAGTTGTTCTGGTTTACGAGGACTCACAAGAAATTTTAACGCGTTGTTTAGTTCAGCGCCCATGTAAACGCGAGCATAATTTGCATGTTGATCTTCAGGAATTTTGCTCAACTGTAGTGCCCAATCGAAACGCTTGAAGTAGTCTTCGATGCTTGTTTCGTCTGAAGATCGATATTCATTTGCTGAAAACAATGGTTTGGTTTTTGAACTAAGAGCACTCGCAGGAATGCTGGCAGTTGCATTTGCTGCAGACGTTTGGATAGCGTTCGCGATCATATTGGTAAGCGCTTGTAACAACTCGTTAGGTACTTCCATCTTTGATGCGTTTATTGTTCAAATTGCACTGTACACATTTATATCTTCACTCTGGGTGTGAAGATGTATCCCACTTCTGACACCAATGTTAAATCGTGAATTTGTGGGATAATGGAAAATAATGCGTGACGTTTTTATAATATTTATTTTTATTCTGTACATAGATACTGATACTATCAACTGTTATTCTTTTATTTTATATTTTAGAAACTAGGTGTGCGTGTGCATACATAACAAAAACTCTTCCATTCAATTGTCACCCCATCAGCACTGTACTCTGCTGAAATCTGGGCGATAAACTTATTAGAATCCATAGAAAAGATACAATGTAATTTCTTTAAAACAATGTACAACCTACAGAAAAACACACCGAACTACTTTATACGTATAGAGTTCGGATTAAGCAAATTAGCGGTCATGGTTTTTCAAATGATGCTTAAATGGTGGAATAAACTACTAATAGCACCCGATTGGAGATACATAAAAATAAGCTATCTACTACTTATGAAACTGGACACCTCCACCACAATACCAAAGAAAAAATTTATAAAACTTAACTGGATAACGAGACTTAAACAATTACTACTTGCCTCTAACTTCTCCTGGGTCTGGGACTCACAGAGTACAATTATTTTGAAAAAAGAATCCGACAACATAAGAATGTCTTTTCAAGAAATACATTTCCAAGAAGATATACAAAGAATAAACACCTCTAATTACAATACAACCTACAAACACCTTACATTTTCCCAAACCTACCTAAACACTGATGTCCCTTATAAAGTCCTGAAACTTATAATAACAATCAGATCTTTATCTTCAAAAAACCCAATAATTTATCATGATGGTTACTCCAACATTTTTCAGCAAGAACAACTATGCAGCCTGTGTAACTCATATGAAGAAGACGACCTCACGCACTTCTTTTTCACATGCCCAATTTTCACCCCTATCAGACTACATACCATACAAAAATACAGCCTTAACAGTCAACCCCAAGATCCACTACTCAACCTACTGTCAAATCTATCGAAAGAAAAAAAAACCGATATACAATTTTGTAATTAACGCAATTGAATTAAGAAATTTTATACAGAATAATTAAAATAATTTTGCTATGTACCAATATTAATATTACTGTCATACCAATATTTCTTTGTATAAGCTATAGCTTTATAACAAATAAACTATTTATTTATTTATTTATTTAATTGCTATCAAATCTGGTATTCTCTGACCAGCAATTGACAGCTGGTTGGCAATAGAAACCAAACAAACGTTCTAGTTTTTTTCTGCGATTTATTGGGATTCCAGTACACCAGTTAGCATCCTCAAGCGGGATAAATATGAATAATTGCTCAATTGAACATTAAATATAAATTTTGTTAAAGAATAGAAGTATTGTTTCTAAGCAAAAAAATAAAGTGAAAAATTTTATTAAATTGTGAGCCTTTCTTCTATCAAAAAAGTGCAAAATTCAAAAAACGTTTGCATCCTGCATGCAAAAGTCTTTTTTCTACAACCATTAAAAAAAGTAGGCGTTTTTGAACTTATTTTTATTATGAAAGTAGCAGATTTTTGCACTAGTGCAAAAATTTGAATTATTTCTGCACTAGTGTAGGAAAGTAATTTAATATAAATAAACTCTATACAGTATACTTTCTATTAATATTTATGGAAGCAAATTTAATGTCTATAGAATCTAATACGTGTTCGCCACTCGATTCAAACATTTTTGAAATTGAAAGCACGGAGAAATTTTTCCTCATTATCTACAAAATAATTGAGATTGTCAGTTGTCATGGATACATTAAACCAGGTATCTTTCTAAAGTTTCTAAATTAATACAAAATTTCAGAGATGTTACAATTACTGAAATTTGTTTTATTATTTTTATCAAATTATGGTTTATGGTTGTAGAAAAAATAGTGTACACAACTCGTGCAGAAAGAGTTTTTTTGAACTCGCGATCTTGCAGCATTCGCTTCGCTCATGCAGCAACGCACCACTCATTAAAAAAAACCATCTTTCTGCACTTGATACGTAAATAACTATTGCGTTCTGTAGACAAAAAATACTCATTTCGCATGTTGATAGTTGTCATGTAAATTTTAACTTTATATGACAGTTTTCGAGAAAATGTATTTTCCGAACCCTTGTTCTGATGATGGTCCTACATGAACTGAAACATTAGCAAGATACTCACTTTAAGTAGTTTTCTTCAAGCACTTGTCTAAATATCCAGTTTTTACTACTCCAAAATGAAGCTTTCCGACTGCTAATGTAATATATCCTATATGTAATATGTTGCTTTGTACAGCAAAATAAAGTAAATAGGAATGCAACATATGCGATGTAATATAGTGGTTGTGAATCACTTTGTACTTGTGGCATATAATGATCTATTAACAGTAGAGTAAGTCCTATACGTGAATATCTAACGTGTTTATATTTGTCTACTACTCTACTTGTGTGCTTGTTTACATGCAGATTTGTCTTTCAAACACTTTGCCGAATGATCGATTGAACTAATGTTAATGTAGCAAATAAGATTTGTTAAAATTCGAACATGTTAGGAGACAATGACTTTTTGGCATGTGTAGGTTGTACGGTGAAAACTAGCGTAATAATTGTACGTGCGCAGAGGTACAAATTTGTTATGGGAGAAATTATTGATAAACTCATTACCACTCTTCATTAATTTCCAACCCTGTGTAGTAAACTCATTATATTTTATGTTATATGTTTTGATATCATAATTAATAGCATATTCCATAACAAGAATTGTAACAAGCAAAGTTGAGCACGAGCCGTAGCGAGTGCAGTAATTTCACGAGCAATGTAACTGCGTTACAAGTCGAGTTGCGTATTATACTTTACTTAATTCCGTTATGAAAAGTCTTGTTTTACATGAATTTTTGAGGTTATGAAATATAAATTATTTCATAACTGTCATTCAAGAGTTATGTAAAGAATTCTTTACATAACTAGTTACGTAATAAATGTTGAAAGTTTGAATTTTCTCAAAATGAAAATAACGGGAAAAGTATTTATTAACATTTTTAGGATTTATATACACTTAATAATTTTTCTGGTATTAAACAATTCAAATTAGCAGATTCTTCTATATCAGAAAGAAGGTTTGTCTCGGATTCAGAACTTATTTTCAATGATGACATAAGCTTTATATTTACTTATTTTATTCATTTATTTTCACGGCAATGCTTTAGTTGGTTTAGTATATATATAAAATAAATAAATATATCATCACGCCTTTTACCCATTGCTGGGTGTGGCACTCTGCCTAAGCAGATCTCGGTCGTCAAATCACGACCCCCAAAGATATTAGTGGAGGGGGAGCCACAGGGGTAGATTTAAATTGGTGAAAATTGTTTGTCGCCTGTGGGGAATGAACCAGGGTTCTCAAGATCCACAGGCCGACTCGATACCACTGAGCCACCTATCGCATTATATATATGGATATATATATATATATATACATATACCGGGTGTAACACGAAAAGTGAAACATAGGCGTTTAACATAGCAAATCAGTTTTTCCGTGCGCATTGGTTCCTTAATTATTTTAGGAAAAATGTTTCAAATAAATGTTGTAAAGCATAAAATTATACATCCGAATCAATAAACAAAATTCATTTTGACTACTTCATAACTGCAGAAATTAAATTTGAAAATTCACACATTGTCAGAATGACGATATTGTGTTCTTGATTCTACAATATTATGTGGATTATTTTATGACCAGTACCGATAATTATGACAGTTTGGTTCGCCATTCATGGTAACTGTGCATTCATCTGTGAATAAAATACTACTTAAAAAGTCTCTATTACAATTTGATTTCTCCATCATTATTTCACAGAATGAGGCACGCAGTTCAAAATGTCGTACTAAAGTATTTTGGTGGTTTTGAAATTTAAAAGGAATGTATTTATGTTTTGTTGAGAATTCTATGCACTGTCATAAAATTTATATTTAGTTCTCTGGAAATGTCCCGCACACTCATTGTTGGCTCCAGTTCTATTAAAGCAAGAATATTTTCTTCATTCTAATAAATTCTTTCATTTATTTCTTGAAATTTAGTGTTCCTGTCTTTTCAAACTTTACTATAAACCTCTGAATAGTTGCCATACTAGGAATATCATGATGCTGCCAATAAGCGCTAATATAGTCACGAATTAGTCATAAACTATGGCCAGAATAATGCCATTTAATTATTTGCAACTTTTCTTCATCTGAATAATTATTCATTTTTGATAATAATAAACCCTATTATTGCTTTAATATCACAGTTTGTCAAAATAAATACTAATAATTTGACGTATAAAACGTTATGCATTTGTTCATCTCTTGTTTTTAATTCTATGGCTATTACTATTAAATTGAAATTACGTGAATTTTCAAATTTAATTTCTGCAGTTATGAAGTAGGCAAAATGAATTTTTTCTACGATTGCTATGAAAAGTTGACAATTACGTTCTCATTTGTCATCGTAAAGTTGACGTTTTCTGTGGAACAATCGAAAAATATGTTTTTTGCGCGTCTCCAATGGCAACGCGCGAAAAAGATGTTAAATGCGCGCGTTTCCAATGGCAACGCGCGAAAAAGATATTGATGCGTGCTTTCTTCAATAGTTACCAGGGATACAAACAAAACAGAAACTTGTCATATTGATAGTTGACAGAATGGTTGTATTTTCAGTACGTATACGTTTTATAATAATTTTAAGATGCAATCGTAGAAAAAATGATGTGTGTATCATGAGCGTAAAGTGTCTTTGGTCCTCTTACACTATTGCAGCTCTCGCCTTCGGCTCGCGCTGCAATTACTGTGTTCGAGTAACAAAGAATCACTTTACGCTCTTAATACACAAATAACTATTTTAGCAGGTCTTATTTACAGGCTACTGATTCAAATGTAGAATTTTATGCTTTACAACATTTATTTGAAACATTTTTTCCTAAAATAATTAGGGAAGCAATGCGCACGGAAAAACTGATTTGTCATGTTAAACGCCCGTTTCACTTTTCGTGTTACACCCGGTATATATTTACATATTCATATTATACTGACGGTCGTTGAAAGTGGAACACAAAAAATAATAGAAGTTTATGGATAAAATTTAGGCCCGAGAAGCACATGTATTCGGTACTGATTAAAGAAGGTCAGTACATATCTTGAAACATACAGTATTACGTTGTTCTGCTGGAACTTCCAGTTTCAGGATCTCATATATGTTCCGCTGATTATTTAAACTACTAGGAATGCGAATTACTCGCGATTAACAATTGCAGGGACTTGCTCCCCATATCATAACTTCTCGTGTGGGCCCACATATCCTCTTTCACCCTGCTGCCATTTTTATTGTATTCAAGAATCATTTTGATACAGACAATATTGAGGCTTACCGACGAACTTGCTCATGTTGACGTATTGTATTCGTCGAGGCATATTGACTTGATCAGAAACAAATTTCAACAGAATTACTAATTAATAAAGAAGTTTTCGCGATAACTGTACTCGTATTTGAATCAATTTATTTGTAACAAAGTGAAACATGTAGTTTTGAAATAAAATTAGAACCATTAGAATTTTCTTAGCAATTTTATTTTTAAATGAAAGCCTGTACTTTAATCTACTTTTCTATATAATTTCCTCCAATATTAAGGCATTTATCGTATCGTACAACCAGCTTTTGAATACAATCCTCGTATAAATCTGCCGCCTGATTAGACAACCATTGCAACACGATCGCTTTGACGTCTTCATCGTCGTCGTGGCGCTGACCACCCAGATGGTTCTTCAAATGCAGGAATATATGATAGTCACTGGGCACTAGATCAGGGCTGTATGGAGGGTTATCAAATTGTTTCCACCCAAATTATCCGATCAGCTCTTGAGTTCGATTAGCCCATTTCCGTACCATCCCATGGCTCAAATGTTTTCTCCATACACTTCTCTGATCTGACGATGAATTTCAGCAGATATCACGCTTTTAGCACTAAGAAAACGAATCACAGCGCGTATTTTACAGTCGGCGGGATTCTCAATCGGAGGAGGCGGTACACAGTGTGCATGTGCCAAATGCCGACCGCGGCGCTACAGCGGCGGAATTTCAAAACGGTACTTACTTTAAAAACACGCCTCGTAATTAGGGTTTTTCACAATCAACTCAGCTTCGAAAGTTACAGACAAATTAAATGTTATCTTAAGTATCTTTTTTGTAAAGTTGACTTGACAGAGTTTTGGTTATCAAATTTATTAGTACATATTTCAGTATTCTTCGATCATTATTTATCGAGTTTATGGCTTCTCTGAATTGTCGCGCTTGTTAGCTATTATGTGATGATATATCTGGGTTAATTATTAGATGTGCGTTGGTCTGAGATAGCTTTTGATGTTTGTATTTCATCTCTTAGAAGCGTCTGGTGTTTTTTATGTAAACTCGTGCATCGAAACAGTTATCTCTAACAAAGTCAACGATTCCACCCTCTTACTCCTTGTCAGCACGTCCCATGGAAAACAACAACAAATAGTCAGTGGTGGTTTAGCTTTTGGATTGACGAGATGTAGTCTTGCCATGTAGTAAATTTAGTTCATATGTTGTTGTTGTTTGCCATCTTCGGTCAAGTTGTTTAAATAGAGATTTAATATGTTTCGTTTAATATCTATCACTTTTGTAATTTTGTAACTTTTCTATTTACTCTTAATAAACATTAAATTAAGAATAGTAATTGAGTTATTCGTCAAGCTCTTGCTCGTGTTACATTTTCTGAACGACTGCACTCGATGGTTCTATTTTTTTCGTTACTACGATAATAACAAAAGTCTTCTGATTTAAATTTCATCCATTATATCATCTGTTATTGTTTTGTTGTTACACTTTCATCTATCACCAGTGTATATATTCCTCAACAATTAGTATTTAATCCTGTTGAGTGAAATGAATTATAATTATGTACCACATGTGTAATTAGTTTTTTGGTCAGAAAAATACAAATACCTTCAATAATATTTTTTTTTAATTTTTGAAAAATAAGACAAGATTTAAATAACAAGTTATTTTTGCAATAATTGATTACTAAATGAAATATTTGTAAACAATTAACCACAAAATTATTAAATTTATATCACGAAAACATATTTTTAAATTTTATCTGTATTCATCAAGTATAAAAGTAAGTTTCGACATGTTAAATCATTAGAAATAACAGAACAGTCATGTCTTGCGTAAATTCAAACTTAGACCGCGACCAGACTTTCACAGTTCACGACTTTGGCCCCAGGGGTCATGTAGGGACCGTAACAGTGAACCTGACGCACGATTTGCAACCTGGAGCTATGCTCGGAATGGTGATTTTGTCTGATCAATAGTTTTATATTAACATTGACGATACAAATAAGAATGCTCTTCTACATTTGTCAGGACGGTAAGTCAAATATCAGAAAAATATATTTAATACGGATTAGTTGTACGCAGTGTTGGATTAACCAATAAGCAATTGGCTAGGGACTCCCGTCAAATAAGGGCCCCGAAAAATGAAATTATAAAAAAATTGTACAGTTCAGTGAGTTGAAATGCAGAAAACCCTTCTTTTGAGTTGACCGTTGGAGTAGTAATTGCAAATGTTTGTTTTTCTTTATGAATAATTATATACAGGTCATAGGGATATAACATGGGAAATAAGTTTTTTGCAATTTCCTGCTTCTCTAATTATTTTAAACAAAAACGTGTCAAATAAAAATTTATTGAAATATAACAACGATCTCGAAATCGACTCTAACGATTTTGATGAAACTTGGTATTTTAATGTTATTTTGGGAGCATATAGCTTCCAATTTTTGTTGTGTCATTTTTTAAATTATTGCGACGTAATACTCTTGGTCCTTGTTTAACTATAACTGATCGTCAAAGAATACAGAAAGTACAAAATAGTTGTGCGCGTTTCGTTCTAGGATTACGGAAATATGTTGATTGCATTACATAGGCTTAATATGGTCAACCGACGAACACATTATTTAGCATGTTTGATACATCGTACTATAATTAGTAATATTCCACCCTACCTGGCATCAAAAATTTCCTTCCGATCAGATTTGCGCAATCGACACTTAAGGAATAATATCATGGTACACGTTCCATCTCATCGCTCACCACTATTCACACACAGTTTCAGCTACAATTACTCATTTATTTATAATCAGGTTCCAGTAGAGTTGAAAGATCTCAAATACTCCTCGTTTTCAATTCAATTGAAACAATTCATGTTATCACAACAATAAAAAATTCTTTAAATTCATGAACATGTAAATAATATTATTCTACATATCCTTGGGAAGAAGTTTTTTGACTGAACAACTCGACATGGACATCATACACCAGGTACAACTTACTTACGGAACAAGAACAAAATATCAACGTAAACAACTTTTAAATATTAATAACAAGCTCGCAATAGCAAGAAACCAAAGAATATTTCTCTTAACGTGTCGTAAACAAAATCTAATTCCTAATCACATAATTAATAATATCAACTGTATGCAAAATTTACTTTTAAATGAACATCCGTTTAAATACCAAGTGACTAAAATTTTTAGTAAATTACAAGAAAAAATTTTAAACTTAGAGATAAAAATTACCTGTTGGCGAGTCACAGTTTTAATAAACCAATACAATCATATTTTAAATCTAGTACAAAATACTATAGATAATTCATTTCTACAAAATATTTTTTATATACTACATAAAAATTATAACAATCTTAATAATAAATTAAAAATAAAACACATCAATAAAATTAACAATTTAAAAGAAAAACAAGTTCCAGTTGAAACGAATTATACATCACAAGATGGTTGGTTTCTTAACCTCACGACTACTCCAATACCCCCGGATATTAAACAATTCCTATCTATGGGACAAAAATTCAGCGTACCTCTCAAAAACAATGAAATTCCGATTTTCGATCTTATTACTGACGTAGAATTTGGTTTAGCAAATATCAAAGATACAGAAGTCAAAAACAATGTACGTGCAGAATTCACTAATATTGTAACTAATCATTTAAAAAAACCGGAAAAATTCACACATAAAGAAGAACAATCAATTAAATTATACAACAAAACTAAAATATTTTTAAAACAAAACACGGATATTATGATAATAAAAGCAGATAAAACTAATAAAACAATAGCAATAATAAAACAAGATTACAAGGACAAAATGAATCAGCTGTTAAATGACATTCATACCTATCAACTTTTACCGAATGATATTACTATAAAAATTCAAAATAAAAATAATAACATAGTTAAAAAATTGTATAATGACAAATATATTAATGAATCAATTAAAAAACAACAAATAATCGAAAATTCTGTGCCTCCAAAAATATATGGTTTAATTAAAGTGCATAAAACAGGTTATCCGATGCGTCCTATAGTGTCAGGATTAAATTCCCCAACTTACAATTCATCAAAATATTAAAGTCAAGTTCTCAGTAATATGGAAAATGATGATTATTATGTAAAAAATTCAATAGACCTTATTAACACCATTTCATCTATAAAAATTCCGGATAATCATATATTAATATCATTAGATGTAGTATCCCTATTCACTAATATTCCATTAGAATTAATAGTAGAAGTAATTAAATTAAAGTGGAACATCATTAGCTTAAAAACCAATATACCTCAGAAAGAATTTTTAGAATTTACAGAATTTTGGTACAACAATAGCTATTTCGTATATGACGACAAAGTATAGAAACAACAATTTGGTACAACAATGGGGTCTCCACTATCACCAGTACTAGCAAATCTTGTTATGGATCATGCGGTTTCTTCCATACTACAAAAGCTACCATTTAAAATCACTTTTTTAAAAAAATATGTAGATGACATATTAACAATTATACCTGCTAATAAAATTAAATTAGTAGAGATATTTTCAATAGTTTTCACAAAAATATACAATTTACGTCAGAATTAGAAACCAACAATCAAATTCCGTTCCTAGACATCTTAATGATAACACTATCTCCACTAAATGGTACAAAAAACCCACATCATCAACAAGATATTTAAATTACAATTCAAATCATCCAATTCATCAAAAACTTAATATTGCCACTAACTTAAAAAATCGAGCGCTTCAACTCACATCCAGTATTTATCACTCAGAAATAAATAACACAGTTAAAAATTTATTAAAAGCTACTTTCTTAATAAAACAATAAATAAAATTTTAAATAATACAAAAGGAGAGTCCAGTGACATAAGAAATAATAAAAGTGAAATAAAATACATATCTATGCCATATATTCAACGTTTAACTTCTAAAATTAAAAAACTATTTAAAGAAAAATGTGAATTAACCATAGCTTACAAACAATATAAAACAATTAATGATTTATATAGCAAAATCAAAGATAAAACTAAAAAAGAATTTAATTTAAACTTAATTTATAAAATACCGTGTTCACAATGCAACAAACAATAAGATATTTAAAAATTAGATTAACAGAACATAAAAGAAATTGTGAAAACAAAAATAAAACTATAACATGTGCCTTAGTGGAACACTCAAAAACTAACAACCATCAGTTCGACTTCGACAACGTTAAAATATTAAAAAATGAGAAAATTTTAAATAAAAGATTAACTTTAGAGATGCTATATATAAAGACGGATAAAAACAACATTAATGCACAAACGGACATAGAAAACTTAAGCAATATTTATTGCAATTTAATAAAAAATCAGTGTGTGTAATTATAGTTCCCACAATACATTTTTGTATATAATTTTGCCTAACAACTTTTTATCATTCTCTTTTAATTCGTTATTTTTCCACTCCATGCTTGATTCGTTTGTTTAATTGGTTGTAAAAATTAATTAATTTTTTTGTTCTCATTCTGTGACTAGATTTAAAACTGTGATCATGATTTTTTGTAATGTTCTTTTTAATGTGTTTTATTGTTAGTGTTAAGAGTTGTTGTAATTTTAAACCTTTTGACTATTTATTATTTTAAATTGTGACTATTATGATCAGTTTTTTTTTAAACATTTTGTTTATGTTAATTACTAGACGTTACATGTAAGTTTTTTGTTTCTGTGTTATTATAAAAAATAAGTTCCTGTTAATTACTTGTAGATCCCTAAAGAAGGCGATGGTTATCACCGAAACGTTGGAATTGTAACTTTTTCAAAATATATTAACTGATATTCCGATTATCAAAGTTTCGTCGTTAGAGAATATTGTTTTAAATTATGTGTAAGTATGATGCTAAAGTCGTTTGTCCCAAATTTAACTTTTAAAATACAAGAATTATATACTACTGTATATAGTATTTTCATTTTAAACCGGAGGGATCGGCATAAAACGATTAAACGTCCCTGTCCCATATAACTACAATGAAGTTTATTAGTGCGGCTACCCCAAATCGCTTAACGATGGTCACAACAGGTACATTTTTAAGGGTCGTATTCAGCCTAAAATTATTCTTGTTTTTTCCTATGATTGAACATTTAAAAATTACTAATTCGGATTAAATTATCCAATTACCAGTTATGTTACTCAAGAAGAAGATTATATATCCTGTACTGAATCAGACTGAGTAATGTAGGTAAATGTTTAGATTATGTTTCTATATAATATATTATACTTGTACCGTATGAATAAGGAAATATACTTATTTAAAGATTGTATTTTTTTGTTTTTATTATACACGTATTGGCGAATGGAGCTGTACAACCCTGTGTGAACCTTGTGACACCAGTTCCAACGGGTCATATTTTGAGTTCCTTTTTAAACGTAATTGTGGTGCATTTAATCGTATTATGCCGATCCCTCCAGTTTAAAATTAAAATAGTATATACAACCATGCTGATAAAATTTTCTTATCATCTCTTCTTCTTGCAGACAAGCGTTCCTGGTTCTACCGCCTCATGTGTTCGGGAGGGGTAGACCCCGACGACCCTGCAATCCAATAAATAACCAAGAACACGGTCTTATGGTATTCTTCCGTGATTATTTGGCCGCCTTCATCAACAACGGTTTCGTCAAAGAATCGCTTTACGCTCTTAATACACAAATAACTATATCATCACGCTTTTACTGATTACTGAGCGTGACAATATATCGAAACAAATCTTGGTAAATAAATCACTTACCTATATTTAGTACGGCAGAGTGCCACGTCTAATAATGAGTAAAAGGCGTGATGATATATTTATTTATTTTATTTTATTATCATTAGTCACAATTTATTAATCTGTAACTGTAGTAGGTAGGTGGCTAAGTGGTATCGAGCCGGCTTGTGGATTTGAGAACCCGGATTTAATACAGACAGTCGCCGAACAATTTTCACCACATTAAAACTACCCCTGTGGCTCCTCGTCCACTAATATCTTTGTGGGTCGTTACTTACTTAAGGTAAATGCTTTAGTGGTATTGAATCAGTCTGCGGATCTTGAAAACCCTGGTTCGATTCTCACAGGCGCCAAATAATTTTCACCAAATTAAATCTACCCTTGTGGCTCCTCCTCCACTAATATCTTTGTGGGTCGTGATTTAACGGCTGGTAACCCCACTTCACGCGTTGAAATATATCGTTTACTGAGATCTACTATGGCACAGCGCCACACCCAGTAATGAGTAAAAGACGTGATGATATCTTTATTTTATTTTTTAATTAAATTTATTTATAGGTCAGTTAGAGAAAATGATTAAGTAGACAATTGAAATTTCCATAAACAATTTTGTAAGTATAGCCTTGAAGAAATTTCGTAACTTTTGATATAGACATGCGAGATATTAGCTCAAGATGACATCAGGTTCAAATTATTGTTTATAAACATAAGGAATGTGTAGTTATCTCTAATAAAAAACTAAATAAAATAAGAGAACTTAATCAAATGTAGCCTAAAATATTTTTTATCTACAACTATCAAAGATTGTTAATTTTTTTTCACTAATATCAGTATGCGAAGCACGTGTTTTTTTCATCATTTACATTACCATGACAACTCGTATTTTGCGCATTATTTTGCACCCTAGTGCGCAAAATGAGTATGTTGCGCAGTGTTTCGTATTCTAGTGCGCAAAATGAGTATTTCGCGCACGCTCCCAAATTATTTGTTGTCAGGTTTCATTAGTTACAACACATCAATAGTATCAAATTCATATTATTGTTGATTGTTTTCCTTCAATTTACTTATATAAATCAATAATTATTGTATTATTCTTTATTTAAAGCTGTAGAAAAAATGTTGTTTGTATTTCGTGGGCAAAGTTCTTGGTTTTTGGCGCGTTCGAATGACTTATTGTGTCGACCTGCGGTCTCGACTAAAAGTAACATTCTCACGTGCAACAAACAAACACTCATTTTGCGCATTTAATACAAAAATAACTATTTAAAATGTCCGACATTTTTTTAATACAAATATTACTCTCTATTTAGGCAATTTAGATATTTGTATAAATACTCTAATGAATTTAGTTTGGTTTTTTACTCAAATATTTAATGAAAAATGTACTTATATATGGTTCAATTCAGAATGTCATGTAACACTCAAATTTTAAAAATATACAGGGTGTTCCATTTAAAATAAGGAAGTCACTTCCGATTACATTGGAAATATAATATTTTCTTTTTTTATGTTGTTTGGTGCGATTTTTTATATCGTTTCCAAATCTGTAAATTGCATTAATTGTATCTTATACGGTATTATTTTCACGACCAAAGTAAGATTAAATAAAAAATAGTTATTTACGAACTAAGTGCGGGAAGCCGATGATCTTGCATGAGCGCATTTTTGAAGCACGAGCGACTGCAAGGAGCGAGTGTCTTTAATAGCGCGAATGGGCGGAAGACCTCTTCACGCACGTAGTTTGTATATTTTTTTGTTCGAGTGCTGTTATTTAAAAAAAAACATCTTTAATTTCAATTTGTGTGAGTTCACCATTTTACGTATTACAATCAGCTAATTAAAAGTAAATTTTACACACGGTATAAACAGTATCACTTTCTTTTTTAAACGGAAGGTAGAAAATGTTTTTTTTTTATTTATTTGTGCAAAACATTTTTATATGGAATAAAAAATAAATACTGCATATTTGGTTTGATTTCCATAGGCGACAAACAAGTATCACCACGGGTAATTTACCCCTGTGGTTCCTCCTCCATTATCATCTTTGGGAACCTTGATTTGACAACTGGTAACCAAGAAATATATCACTTACCGAGATCTGCTACGGCCAGGTGCTACACCTAGTATTTGTACAAAGTGAAAACAAAATTGAAATAACTAGTAGTGAATGTATAAATATTAAATTTGCCGAAACGTCTTTTAATAAAGATTTCAAGTTATTATTTTTTTTTCATTACTGTAACCATGAAATTCAATTAACAAAAATGTAAAAATAATATAAATCATTTTGGATTTCTTCTAAATTTTATCACTTACCGAGATCTGCCACGGAAGAGTGCCACACCGAGTAATTGGTAAATGGCGTGATGATATATTTATTTATTTATGTAATCTTGATAAACTTCGTAATCTTTGTTCCAGACACTAGAAATGAAAGAGGAGATATATTGGGTTCAATTTTTTTTATTTACAGAAATTAAATATGCCCTTGAAGGTAAATAGAGTAGAATTTATTAAAAAAAAATTTACAAATTGAAACATGTATATATAAATTAAATCAATCAATAATAAGATTGGATTTTTAAAAAGAATTTTATTTTGCTGCACAAGTACATACAGTGAACTCTTCTACTAGACTATCTTCTAACAACTAACTCTACGTATTATATTTTGTCTACATATAACATTTCTTATCTAATATATCTTATTACAAATATGTCATGGAAAAGTACCGTGTGAAAGGTGCAATGCTGATGCAATAGGGGTTGTGTCCCTACATAATTCCTCCCCTGTTAGACGAAAGAATACCTATGGTATTTTCATCAGGTATTGTTTCGCAAGTTTGATTTTGATTTTGTTTTTGTTTTAAGTTTAACAATTTTCTAGCAAGTGCCGAATAGATTTTTATCAGTAAGAGCATTGCAACGGTCACGATTATCGTGTACAATAATACATCGTAAAATATAGGATGTGATTCAGAACTACTAATTTGATTTAAATGAATTATCTTTTGACTTGGAACTTTAATAGTTTCTAAGTTTTTAATATTCAAGGTTTTATTAAATATTAGTTTTTCTTTACTATTATCAATATCTAAATTAATTATTTTGTCATAATTAATATTTTTATAATGTCTTTGTTTATTAATTAAACAATTTTTTATACAATAGATACCAGAAATTACTTTTTCTTCTATTTCGTGACCACATTCAATATTTATTAATTCCTTATGAGGTAAATAAAGGTATACAATATTAGAGTTTGGAACTATAATGATTTCGTTATGATCAAGTAAATTTATATAATTACAATTATTATTATTTCTATAAAAGTACATATTTTCTAAACATGTGTCAGGAATTGAGTTTCCTTGACTACAAATATAAAGTTTATCTTCTACGAGGGTACATTTGTTTCAATAACTAATTTGTGTGTTAGATTTTGAATAAATCCTTGTTGTACATTTAAAGTAACAAAGGTTTCATTGTGTATAGTGGGTATAGGTGTAATTTGTAAGAGTTCTGTTTGTACGAGAGGAATGGGAATGTCTATTATGATATTTAATGAGAGTTTTTCGAATTTGCAATAAGTTTTGATTAATTGTTGATTTTGCCAATTTTTTATTATGAGATTTTTGAAACTATCTGGCAAAAGTTTATCAATTTTTAATTTGATGTCATCTCTAGACAATATTCCAAAATAAAGAGTGTTTATTTCGCAAAAAGCGAAGGTAGTCTCGATTTCGTTAATAATGCTAATTAAATTTGTAGCCATAAATGTCAATTGAGTGATAATATTTTCTAAATATATTATATCATTATAATCTATAATTTTCCCAACTGTTTTTCCTATTTCACTAATTTTATCTTTAATTGCTTTATTATTCTTATTAATTTTTTCTATTTGATTATTAAAGTGATTCGATATATTTTTGTTAAAAATAATAATTTGTTTCATGTTATCTTTAAGAATGTTGTCATTATCATTTATTAATTTTAAAGCATTATCGTATCTTTCTTGATCTGCTGCATCTAAATTTGCTGTTATGCTTTTTATAATGGAGCCTAAACCATTTATAAGTCCTCGTTTATTTCTAGTATTGTCGTAAAAGTGATTTGTATTTTATTACTTATTATATCTAGGAAGTTTTCTAGCATTATAAAGTTATTATTTAGACTTTGTGTGAATTTACTATTTCTATCGTTACTATAATTATTATTTATTTCTAACTTAATATTATTAAAATGAATAGTTAGATTATTATATAATTCCTTAATTTTATACAGGTTAATATTTACGTAAAGATACTTATTATTAGTGGAGATTAGAGCTTCTCCTAGCTTTAGGACGTTGATTCCGGGGTTGGTTCTAGCATCTTCGAGGTTGATGGTTGTGCTAGCTCGCATGATTCTGTAAATTTACGATAAGGTTTTAGCTTATCAATTTTTATTTTTTTGTCTTTATCGGTAGTTATTTGTGCTCTGTCTCGACTGTATGTTTTTACCACTTGTTGTTTATAGCGCGGTTTCTCTACTTTACCGGTATTTCGTTTAGCTTGTTCTTCACACACTTTCTTTTGTAATTTACAGCTAGCTACTTGTGAGGTTGCGTATTTTGTTTTATTTTTTCTAATAAAATTTTATTTTCTTCGTAAATTTTGTTCATAATGTCTTTATGAATTTGGATATAATTATCAGTTATAATTTCGGTTGAGATTTCTTCGGTTGATTCGTTATAATGGCCAAAAAGTACTTCATTTGGTGTTCTTTTAGTTGCAGAATGAATAGTTTGATTGTATGCTTGAACTGCGTATCGGGCTTTATTATTTGTGTTTAAATCATTAAAATCTTTATTCTGTTCTAATATTCTAACATGTTCGATAATGGTAGAGTGGAATCTTTCTATATTGCCGTTACTTTTGGGATTATTCACACTGATTAAATGTATACGAATGTTTTTTGTTGATAAGAAATTATAAATTAATTGGTTATTAAATTGTAGACCGTTATCTGATATAACTAATTTCGGTTGTCCGAATATTGAAAAATATTTGATTAATTTTTGAACTACAGTTATAGTATTAGTTTCTGGTAAGTGATATATTTGTGCGTATTTAGAGAAACTGTCGATTATTGTTAGGAATTTATTTTTCTTCAATGATAATATATCAATGTGAATGGTTTCGAGAGGTTTTGATGCTGTGGGTGTTTTTATTATGGGAATTTTAACTGGATTTCGCTCGTATTTGTTTTCCTGACATACGTCGCAATTGTTTATAAATTTAGAGACAGTTTGTTGCATGTTAGGCCAGTAGTGTTTTTGTTTTAATTTTTTATATGTTTCTACTATGCCTCGGTGATTCGTTGTACCAAGATGATAGTTTTGAATTAATTTCAGTTGTTCTTCCGATGATTCTATGTCTGTTAGTAGGTTTTTACAACTAACTAATATATAAGTGCCAGGTTGAATGTATACTTGTAAAATAGAATTTAGCATTAATTTCAGAGAATCGGGTACTAAGCAGTAATATTTAATTCCTGGTACTAAATAACTTTTAATAAATTTTAATAATGTGTCTTTGGAATTGACTTTATTGACATGCATATACATTCTTTGTTTATCATTTTCAAATAGTTTAATTAATTCAAATGTATTTTTTGAGTTTGTTTCTTTAAATATTATTTGATTTTTTCCATAGTTAATTGGATTTTCAATATAAGAAAGACCGTTTACTGGTGCTTCATCATCTGAATGTTGTGTGAAACTATCAGTGTCTTTTTCAGCGTTAACAGAGTTAGCGTAGTTTTGAATATTATTTATAGTAAATACGTTTATTTGAATATTTGTGTTTTCAAATGTTTGCTTTAGTAAATTTTCTATTTCAAACCAAATTTTTTGGTCTAAGCCAGAAGCTATTTTAGGCATGTTAATTGAATTAATATTATTTTGTATTAAATAATCGCGTAGTTGTTTTAAACAGTTTGCTATGTTTGCTAGGTTTGGTTCATGGAAGTATTTCTTTTTTGTAATTAAATGAATTATGGGTCTTGGTGACATTTGAATAGCAATATTTTCCTTTATTGATAATTTATCTAAATTATTTGTTGTTTGAAATTTCTCATTAATTTGCTGCGCAAAGCCTTGACTCATTTTAAAGTCTTCGGATATGCAATGTACTATTGGTTCGTTATGGTCGAAAATATTTGAATTTTTATAAATTATTTCGAAGGGTTTTGGAATTCTAGACAGATAATCTGCAACGTAATTTTGTTTACCTTTTTGATATTCTATGTCACATTTATATTCGCATAATTTTAAATTCCATCTGATGAGTTTCTGATTAGGTTCTTTTAAACTGCTAAACCAAATAAGCGGTTTATGATCCGTTATTAATTTGAATTTATGTCCGTATAGATATGGATGAAAATGTTTGATTGACCAAATTATTGCGAGTAATTCTTTTTCGGTGGTGGAGTAATTAATTTCGTGGGTATTAAGGGTTCTACTAGCGTATGCTATGGGTAGATCCTTGCCGTCAATATTTTGTGAAAGCACTGCACCAAGAGCAAAATTTGAAGTGTCAGTGCTTAATCTAAATTGTTTTGAGAAGTCAGGATATTGTAATATTGGAGAGTTTGAAAGTAATAATTTACATTTTTCAAAACCTGAAATGTATTCTTTATCTTCGAAATTAATTTTTGTGTTTTTCTTTAGACATTGGGTAAGTGGTTTTGTTAATTTAGCAAAATCCTGTATAAATCTCCGATAATAACCGAGTAAACCTAAAAATGATTTAATTTCTTTTTGTGTTTTCGAAATGCTAAATTTTTGTATTATTTTAATTTTATCACGATTCGGTTTTACTCCATCTGTTGTGATTAAATGCCCGAGATAGGCGACTTCTTTCCTGATAAATTCGCTCTTATCTAGTTGTAATTTGAGATTCGCTTCGCGTAGTTTGTGAAAAACAGTTTTGATGTTTTGTATGTGTTCTTGTAATGACGTTCCTAAAATAATGATATCGTCTAGGTAAACGAAGCATATTTTGTTTATAAGATCTTTTAAGACAAAATTCATGAGTCTTTGAAAAGTGCTAGGTGCATTTTTGAGGCCAAAAGGCATTCTGAGAAATTCAAAATGGCCTTGGTCTGTCGAGAAAGCTGTTTTATCTATCGAATCGGGATCCATTTCAATTTGATGAAATCCATTTTTGAGGTCAATTGTTGTGAAGTAATTCGATTTACCCAGTTTATCTAAAATATCCGTAATGTCTGGGATCGGGAACTTATCATCTATCGTTTTAGAATTAAGTTTTCTATAGTCGACTACCATACGAAATTTTTCTTTACCGGAAGCGTCTGCTTTTTTCGGTACAATCCAGATTGGGCTACTCCAAGGTGAATAGGAGTGGCGAATTATATTTTCCTCTAATAATTTGTTTATTTGCGAATTTACTTCATTTTTATAAACTATTGGATATTTATATGATCTTTGGTATACAGGCGTTTCGTCTGTTACATTAATTTTGTGTTTTATTTTATTAGTACAAGAAAGGTTTTGGTCATCTGCAATCGTTAGATCTTCAAATTCTCGAATTATTTTATTTAGTTCGTGTTTTTCTATGTCATTGAGATGTTCAGTTCTAAGGTTTAATTTGTCTGATATTTCGTGTATATTCAAGTTTAATTTATTTTGATGAAAGTAATTAAATTTAAATGTATGTTTATCTAATATGACGGATTCATTTGAATAATTTATTTTTGCATTTAATAACTTTAACCCTGAATTTCCTATTACAATATTAAAATCTTTATGAAATTCGTAAATGTAACATTTCAATTTTTTATTAAATAATTCTACAAATGTAAAGTAATTTCCGTGGGAAACAGCGTTGGCAGTTTGAATTTCGAAATGTTCAGGAAATATTTGAAATTTATTTTTATTCTCATTTACAAATTCTTGGCTGATAAAATTTTCGGATGATCCTGTATCTATTAAAACTCTAGCGTTTTTGAATTGTATAAACGGTAATTTAGAAGTATAATTTGCTAAGGATTCGAATTTTCTGTCGGGTCCAAAGAAAAATTTTCATTTTCTGTTTCTATCTCAGCATTATTTTCATAATTTTGCGTTTCATCAAAATGTTCAAAATTTTCTAATTCTGATTCATTATTTAACTCGATAGGGTTATCTAAAAGTTGTAAATCTTGTCTTTGTCTTTTCAAATGTGGTTTAAATGTATTAGTACTAATAGACATAGGTTGGGGATAATTTTGTTTTGTTTTGAATTGTGATTGTTGTTGTTGTTGTGAATATCGAATCATTGGTGATCGATATTGATTCGTATGTATGTTCGGATTGTGTGGTTTATATGCAGGTGTTGGTGTACTTATCTTTTGCTTTATTGTGTTTTGTTTATTAATATTTGCATGAATGTACTGGAAATCATTTTTGATTAAGTTTTGTATATCATTTAAAGATTTAGGATTTCTAGCTGCTAGTTGACTTCGGTATGGTTCTTTACAATTTATTATGAAGTTATGAGAAGCATATGTGGACATAAATATTGATAAATTGTCAAATCCATTGCCAAAATTTATACTTAATAAACTCATCATTCTGTTGAAAATATCTTCATATTTATCGAAGTATATGAAAATATCTTCATTAGATTTTTGTTCTAAATGAGACAATTCTGTCAAGAAGTGAACTTCGTTTCTTTTGTCTCCATATTCTTCCATTAACAATTTTTTTAAACTTGTCCAATTAGTATATGTTTTAGTAGCTAGTTTTGCATTAGCTTCTTTAATAATTTTCTTTCTAATTGTATGTAAAATAATTCTTTCTACAATTTTAGATAATTTTTGTTTGTCTACGATATCGAGAGCTTCATTGCAAATATTTATAAAATGAGGTAAAGTACCTGTACTTCCATCGTATTCTGGGATTATTTCTAATAAATCTTTAATTTCACTAGGAACTTTAGGTATGAGATTAATTGTAGCGGGTTGAATTACTGGTGTTGACATTTTGTAGCTGTGTTTTTAATATTTGATAATAATGTCTAGTATATAAATTTGAATAGATTAATAATTGTGTAAGTTTTATTTTAAATGTATTGATGTTACGTTAATAATGAGGAACAGTGATTCGATCAACAAACAATACAGAGATGAATAAAATTACTTACAGTAATATTAGGATTAAATTAAATATGGCCAATTTCATGGTCCTTGGGTTGAAGCTTGGAGCTTGGTGAGGTGAGGCCTGATGTTTGCTCAGGTGGGCAGTGGGTGTTGATTTTCGCTCAACGGATGATGGTGAGGCGTCTTCAGCGGCCGGTCAGCACTCGATGACGGTCACGGAATCAACGACGATATGATTTGCCTTTCCTCGTCGGAGTTGTAGAGAGAAGATGTAGTTTTTGATGTTGGTTTGCAGTTTGTGAGGCACTGATGCACTTTAACTTGTTGTCACGTTTTATGTTGAGTGTAGAAATCTTTAACGAATTAGTCTCATCAAGAGTTATAGTGAGACTTCGGATTTTAATCACTCTGAGAACGTATTGATTCGAAGATACTGATTTTAACACTTGAAAGTGACGACTGAAATTCTTCAATGAATTGGAAACTCAAATTTGAGGTTCTTCGGAATTTACAGACTTGTCAGTTATCCTACCAGGACTGCGCCAATTAAATCAATCAATAATAAGATTGGATTTTTAAAAAGAATTTTATTTTGCTGCACAAGTACATACAGTGAACTCTTCTACTTGACTATCTTCTAACAACTGACTCTACGTCTTACATTTTGTCTACATATAACATTTCTTATCTATTATATCCTATTACAAATATGTGCAATGCTGATGCAATAGGGGTTGTGTCCCTACATAATTTATATATATATATATATATATATATATATATATATATATATATATATATATATATATAAAATTTTAACCATCTATCGGTGATAAAAATAATGGTATCAAATCGTGCCATGAAATGTATGTTTGAAATTAATTACATAATGTCATAATTGCCAATGAAAAATGTCAACGATTGTTTAATTTAGAAGGATATTTTTAAATAAATAAATGTAATTTGTTGAAATATAATTATTTTGGTGATCGGTGAAAACCACATCATTTAAATGTTACAATAATCAATAATATTCAAAGTCATAAATTTAAAACTAATTATCTGCCATAACTGACAACGAATAATGTCACCGATTATAGTAAGTTCAGACATGCTCAATGGCTGGTAGCACAAGCTCTGTTTTTAGATGTTTTAAGAGCATGGTTTTAACATGTTAGAGATAAATAAAACACCCAAATACACGGCTCTTAAAACAGGCAAAAACAGAGCTTTTGCTACCAGCCAATATATTTATCTTTGTTTCGTCATGGTACGATTTGATGCCACTGTTTTAAATCTTTCTATATAATAAAATTAATTATTCATTCTTCATATCACAAACATACACAACAAAGTCAACAATAATTTGTGCATTTAGACCGCGGAATGATTTTTTGACTATTTTCTAAGCGCTTCAAATCATTTCGTGGCCGATGTGCACACCAAATTTTTCATGCAACTACATTAATTTCAGAAACTTTCAAAATTTATTACAAATTTGTATTCGAAATGATGTTTACTATAAATATGAATAACCTTTTCAAAATAAAATAAGAAGATCATGTTTTTGATTGATTTAGAACAGCTCGTCGACTGTTTACAAAGCCTTTCAACTTTGTTTATTGCCACTATTTTATTTATTATTTGCTTCGTTTAAAGTTTACCTAAATTATAACTCAAATTTAATAAACTGGCATTAGACAAAACATAGTGATTAAATTTCTTTCATTACAAACTTTTAACAATTATCATAATATTTATTGCTAACAGAAAAACGAAGCTTATGTATTATACAAATTGTGCACGTCGCAAGACTGACAAGTAACACTACCCAACTGTCACTCACCGATTTAAATGAAACTTGGCTGAAGGTTTTCATTATCTTGGAACAAGTTAGGATCCAAAACACTTATTTTAAGAAACGATAAATTCAATATTTCCAAATTCGTTAAATTAGCGAATATATCTTTTGGTAAATACTCTATTTCGTTATTAGATAGAAATAAATTTTTAATTTTGTTGTTACTTTGGAATATATTGTGATCCAATTCATTTATGTTGTTAAAAGACAAGTCGAGTGCATATAAAACCTTTAAATTGGCAAATATATTTTTTGAAAGTTTTCGTAGTTTATTGTTAAGGAAGTAAGTTGCTTTAAACTTATTGTATCAAAAAATAAATCATCAGGTAATTCTTGCAATAAATTATTAGACAAATCTATAATTGTTATGTTTAGCTTGAACAAAAACAAAGCTTCATTTATGTCTTCTATAACTTTTAAATTTGTTTTGGCTATTTCTGTGACATTTGCTTTGTCTTCAGTAAGCAGAACACGTGTTTTTCTTGGCTTTGTGTTTATTAGTCTTTTCGGCTGGTTTATTTCAAGTTTTTGTGATATTTTTTTGTACTTGTATTAACATCTTATTATTACTATCTTTTCTATATTAGTGTCTCCTTCATCTGTTGTCTCAGGGGTGAGTTATTCTTTAATATTCGATATTTCTATGTTTCATTTTTATATGAATATCTCTCCTTGAACATTACTTGGCTTAGCTCGCTTAATTTAATTAACAAACTGTCAGATACCTGACTGCTGTTGCTTGTATACATATACAAGGTGCTCTTTCTTAGCATACATATACTGGGTGTTACTTTTCCTTCACATTTTTTTTCTTTTTTATTAATATGGAGTTTATTTGTAACTGTTGCAATAAAAAAACTGAAGAACATAGGCTTATATCTTGTTCGATATGCAAGAAACATTTTAGTTTTTCCTGTGTTGACTTAACCGCTGCTGAAGCGAGGAAGTTACGGTCTGGACATAGTGGCCTAACATGGAGTTGTTCTAATTGTAAAGAGCTAGGCATAGATTTTGCCAGTCTCATGGCATTAATTGTGAACTTACAAAAAGATGTACAAGAACTCAAAAACAATAATTACACTGCTATCCCATCTCCATTTTTCACTGCTGAAGACATTATCTTCGAAATTGCTGAGCGTGAAAAACGTTCCAAGAACATCATGATTTTTGGTTCTAAGGAGAACAATACACTTAACAAAGATCTACAATTAGAAAAAGATATGACCTTAGTCAATGATCTTTTTTCTGACTTGGGTTTAAATCCTCCACCAATTTTCAAAATTATTCGAATGGGACGTTTAGATCCCACATCCTCTCACGCGCGTCCAATAAAACTATTGCTTTCTTCCACTTATGATGTTAAGCGTATATTTATGAATTTAAAAAAATTAAAATCTATGAACAAATGGGCAAATATATCTGTTTCTGGTGATAAAACTCGTAAACAAAATGAATATTACAAAGCTTTAAAACTAGAACTTAACAATCGTATTTCTAATGGTGAAACTGATCTTGTCATTAAGTTTATTAATAATGTACCCAAAATAATTAAGCCTTTAAACGATAGTCCAGTTTTGAATTTTTATTATCAAAACACCCGGGGGTTAAATTCTAAGTGTCATGAGTTTTATGTTTCCTGCTGTTCGTTCTCGTTTGATGTCGTATTTTTGTCAGAAACTAGGCTTAATGATTCTGTGAATTGTTCTGAATTATTTCCTGATAATTACAAAGTGTTACGCTGTGACAGAGATTTTTCTGCTGTTGGTCGTTCTAGAGGTGGCGGCGTTTTGGTTGCCCTAGCTGAGCACATATCTTATAACTTTCTTGATACGTCAACTATTAAAAATCGTACACCGTTAATTGATATAGTTGCCTGTAAGTGCTATTTTAATTTAATTAATTTTATCATATGTGTCATTTATATTCCTCCTGACACATATTGTAATGATATTGATGTATTTCTTGATGCTTTAGAAGTTTTTTTAATCAATGAATTTGTTATCCTTGTAGGAGATTTTAATTTACCTAATTTTTATAATACATCATTCACTTGTACAAAGTCAATTTCAGTTCGTAACTTTTGTAATATATTAAATCTCAAACAATATAATAACATTGTAAATGTTAACAATAATCAATTAGATTTGATCTTGTCTAATTTGTGCTCCAATATAACAGTTACAAGGTCTGACTCTCCAATGATTCCTGAAGATATGTATCATCCAGCTCTAAACTTTTGCTTGGAATTACTATCTCCCAATCTAACTAAAAAAATCCCTTCAGCATGCAATTTACGATATAACTTTCGCTTTGCAGATTATAATAAACTATATGAAGACATTTGCAATTTTGATTGGTTGAGTTTGAATAAATTCGATAAAGTCAATGATGCTCTTTGTAAATTTTACGAAATACTATATGTTATCCTTGATATGTCAGTACCAAAATATAAATATTCCTCTATGAAGAGTAATAATTATCCACCCTGGTTTAATCTCGAAATAAAATATAACCTGAAAACCAAAGAATATCTTAGGAAAAAATGGATTAAAACTCGTCTCCATTTTTACTTACATGAATTTAAAAGAACGCGCCAATTATGTAAAGTACAAATCCAAGAAGCTTATAATATCTATGTTCGTGCTGCTGAAGTCCACATCAAAACAAATCCTGGCGATCTTTGGAAGTACGTTCATTTAAAACAGGGTACCACTCGTATACCTGGAAAACTTCATGATGAAGAACATGATTATGAATCTCCACACGTTATTGTTAATGCTTTTGCCAGATTCTTCTCTAAAACTTTTTCCACTGGTTCCCTTAATGATTCGTCCACAAACTTCACGTATCATCCGTCTTTCGTAGTTAACTCTGTCACCGAAGATGATATAATTTTTATAATGGCTACTTTTTCCAATAAATTAACTTCGGGTGATGATCAAATACCCAGTTTTTTAATTAAAGACTCTAGGCTTATTTTAGCCAAGGCACTTACTTTTATCATAAATTTAGCAATTAAAACATGTACTTTCCCAGAACGATGGAAGAGAACTAGAATTACATCTGTATTCAAGAAAACCGATAAATCCAATATCAATAACTACCGACCGATATCTATATTGAATAACTTTGCTAAAATCTTCGAAATGGTTATCTACGAAACTATTTATAACAACACACGTTCTTTAATATCCCCAAATCAACATGGATTTATGCGTGGACGATCAAGTGTTACAAATCTAACTACTTTCTCGCAAATTCTTTCTGAAACTCTTGATAACAGGGGTCAAGTCGACGTCATTTATACTGACTTTTCACTTGCATTTGATTCAATCAATCACGATTTATTACTCAAAAGAATTGAAACTTTTGGTGCAGCTCCTTGTTTGGTAAAACTTTTAAGTTCTTACCTTAATAACCGTACATGTTATGTATTTTACAATGGTTTCTCTTCTTTTGAGTTTGTTGCTACATCTGGGGTTCCACAGGGCTCAAACCTGGGACCTTTATTATTCAACTTATTTATAAATGAGCTTTTGGAAACTTTTACGCAGATGACATTAAAATATTTAGAAAAATTTCACAATCTGATGATGCTGTTCACCTGCAATTTAATTTTGACAGGATGATTACCTGGTGTGAAAAAAATAAACTTAATTTGAATTTTGATAAATGTTGCTTTATCACTTATACACGTTGTTTCAATAACCTCATATTTTCATATAGCTTGCATAATAAACCTCTTAATAAAAAACTATCTATAAAAGATTTAGGTGTCACTTTTTGCTCTAACTTAGTTTTCACGGAACATATTAACAACATTTGCATTTCTAGCTGTAAGTCTCTTGGATTCATTATGAGGATTTCAAAAATGTTTCATGATATCAATGTCCTTAAGCCTCTTTATTTCGCCTATGTTTTAAGTAAATTAGAATATGCTATTTTGGTATGGTATCCTTTCTATGCGTCACATTGTTTAACCTTGGATCGCATTCACCGTAGATTTTTGAAATTTCTTTCATTTAAATGTGACAACATATATCCTGAACGTGGTATCGAGCAGGATTCGCTTCTTCAACGCCATTCAATGGCTTCATTAACATCCCGTAGAGAAACTTGCTGCGCGAAGTTCTTATGGCAATTACTTCATAATAAAATTTATGCTCCACTATTGTTGTCCCGTGTGGGTTTTCATGTTCCTAGGTTTGCTTCCAGACAGTCCAAGACCTTCTATCTGCCAGCATCCCGCACCGATGTTCTCCGGCGATCCCCGTTATTCACGATGTGCCGAATTGCGGATGGTCATTTTGAAGACATTTTTTCTTAAATTATTTCTCTTGTAAAGTATATATTATTTGTATTTGTATCTTATTTTCATATGTTTTTTGTTTTTTTTGTTTTGTATTGTGCCCTGTTAATGGACATTCTGTTGGGCAATAAAGACTTATTATTATTATTATTATTATAATAATCTTTAAATGTGTCGTTAGATACGTTTTTTAAAGATTTACCTTCCAAATTCACACTTAAAAAACAGTTGACCTGACAAATCACAAATATTAGAAATAAAAATAAAATTTTGTGAATGGAATTTCCACTTATTGTTACAAACCTTGAGTTTGTTCACGATATACTTCAAACTAATTGGAGAATCTGTTGTGAACTGACCATGGTTCTTCCAGTTGCTGTTTATATTGTAAAAGTTTTAATTTTTTTTTGTCAGCGAAACTGATTAATTTAATTAAAAAAGAAATGTAAATAGATAATGATATTATTTATGACTTAAGCAGTTTAAAATATCATAACCTTGGTTTAATTTAGTTTTTGGTTTTTTTTAAAGATAATTGAATAAAATGTACAGGCTGTTTCACAACTTATGACACTTACTATAACCCCATTTAGTACTTAACATGCTGATTGTTAAAGAAAAAGAATTTATTCAAATTTCGCAAAATTAATTGTACTTCCTTTCCTATATTTTTGATTCATTTTCTGTTTTTATTATAGAGTGTCCAACTGCAATTGTGTGGAATTCAGTTTCGAAAACAAGCGCAGGCAGATACTTCCTTCCTTCCTCATCCCTTTTTCTTCATTGTCAGTTTTTACTATACAATTGTGTTAAATGTATTTTGAAACAAGCGCAGGCGATGCTGCCTTTATTTCTTTATAGATTCGTTGTTAGTGAAGTGAGCGTAAGTGAAGATTTAAGAAACAGGTGTACAGGAGCGAATGAATGGATGTGAATGAAGGTTTGTTGCGTGATGTGAAGTGTTAATGTGGTTGAAACGAGTATCGTGTGTCAGGATGAGAATGTTGACGTGAACTGATTTTTTTTTATGAATCTGTTAGTGGATGTTCTGTGAATGTTTCAGGGGTTCGTTCTACCCCATTTAATGGGATATAGCGTGATTTTATGTATGTATGAAGTAAACATTTTTCATGCAAGATATTTTCTAAAATCTAATACTGAAATAATGCCTCTAAATGACATATGTACTGCAACCAAGGTTTATCAGTGCCCCAATAAATTCTACAACCACCATCAGTCATCATGTGAACAAGAAATCTAACAACAGTCCTCTGGCCAGTGTCACTATAATAAAATTCCGGAAATCAATAAATATTTATTATTATTCCTTCATGAAGGTGAAATAACGCTTAAGTGTTTAGATCAAGTAACTATCAAAACTTTGCGCGGAATCTATTTAACAAAAAATGATAAAAATTGTACAATTATACAACCAACAAAAATTAATATTTTTGAATAAAGAACAAAGACAACCTATAATTTTACCAAAATTAAATTTCGCTCGTAAAACTTCGACATTAACAACATTTTTCAATAAACCTAAACCCTGCGAAGCTAGAAGATATTGCATTAAATCCTGTAGTAGCTATTGTAACAATATGAGCTATATCATTGTTGTTATGTTGGGTTTAGATAAGATTGGTTTCGTGTAATTTGACACACGTGACCACATGTGCCATTAAGGCTGAGTGTGAGATCTTTTGGTTTTCGAATATAGGGCATTAAATTATAAAAAGAGACAGTTATAGTTAATATTCTTAGAATTCCAACAAGATATCATGTTCGCGTTATCTGCAAGGCCAGAGTGTCAGACTATATAACCAAATCACATGAGACATCTGTGTCCACCCCGATGTGTGAGGGATGGATTCCAGATGTGGGTATCGTACCCAGGACAGCAAGTGTTTTGGTGGAAACCATCAGTCTCGTCCATCGACTCAAACCGTGAAGATGTAGGTCTTCACATCACGCGGCGTTCGCGTTTCAATTAAGTTTAAACTTTAATAGCAGTACGTTTAATAAGATTTTAAGACTGCGTTTTTTTATGCTCGTGTTACACTATTCAGGAAGAAGCCATTAACATCCATGTGCCAAGTGTATTTACTGTTATGTTATATTTGTTAATAATAATAATTGGACTATACTTTCTAATAAAATGAATAAAAACCAGGAAACTAAGGACACCAATCATCAACTCAACACCGGAAGAAGAACAAATTGAGCTACCGAGAGCTAATAGTGCTGACATAGACAGTTAATATTTAAGAACGTAAAAGTAGGAACTTCTAAAATAAAATAAATACTTTTAAAAACAAAGTTAATTTGTTTAACGATATAATTAATTTCAGTGACCTGTGGATCTTGAGAACTCTGGTTAGATCCTCACAGGCAACAAACAATTAAATCTACCCCTATGGCTCCACTATCATCTTTGAGGGTCGTGATTTGACGGCTGGTAACCGCACTTCACGCGAAGAAATATATCACTTACCGAGATCTGCTCCGACAGAGTGCCACACCCAGTAATGGGTAAAAAGCGTGATGATATATTTATGTATTTAAATTAATTGTATATATTATATACAGTATAATTAATTTTAGATAATTTTACTAAAATATTTCAATAGTAAAAAAGTATTTCGTATATTTAGTCCTTATTTATTTTACAAATTTACATTTTGCACTTTATTACTATATTATGTAGTTCTAATAATAGGACTTTCCGTTTATTAAAACAAAAACCAATGTCTCTAGTGTTACTCTATCATTCTATACATAAATCGTATAGCTTTCGTATATCATCATCATCATCACGCCTTTTACCCATTACTGAGTTTGGCACTCTGCCTAAGCAGATCTCGGTAAGTGATATATTTGTTCGCGTGAAGTGAGGTTACCAGCCGTCAAATCACGGCCTCCAAAGATATTAGTGGAGGGGGAGCCACAGGGGTAGATCTAAATTGGTGAAAATTGTTTGTCGTCTGTGGGGATCGAACCAGGGTTTTCAAGATCCACAGGCCGACTCGATACCACTGAAAACTTGAATCTCGGATTTATTTTCTCGAGTTCTTCATAGGTCAGAGTGATGATGTCTTGAAATCCATTCCTGGCTGCTAGTTTCTGCGATGTCGTTGCACTGAACACTGTTACAGTTGCTGGTAAACCGACAGCTTTACACAATGGAATTCTGAAAGAAAATTATCTTTCTTAATAATTGTATAAACATTATTAAACAGTATTAATATCAGACAGCGATCAAAATGTTCTGTTTTGGGAAAGTCAAATAAATAGATAAAATGTGTACTCGGTGTAAAACAATTAATCTAATAGTAACTAATTAAATATAAGGTTACTAATTACTCGTATTTTCAAGCTGTCAAGCTAGCAAAATCGTAATAATTCATTAAATCTAATAATAATTTGAAACTTACGCTATTGAAGCTAGGTATTGGTAGTAAATTGCTGACAAGGATTCTTCTCCAGAGAACTACGTTCACAGCTGGACTAATAGTCTTTTATTTTGTCAAAGACCGAGCGAGATATAAACGAATGATAAATGTTTTTCCAGGGCGCACAGATTCACACTTTCTGTTTGGCAATGTTTGGCGATTTACCGCAAAATCAGGTAATTCATACATAATTTATATTTCTATAATTATTATTACATACATAACATCATGCTATATAATTGTTTGTCATACGATATGATTGAAAGTACAGTGACGATGATAAATTTAAAGTTAAATTTATGACAGAAAAATTCGGGTGACGCCAGGATTCAAACCAGACACCTTCTCCTTGCCAGACAGGACCCTGGTTCGAATCTATATTTGAATAGTTTTCATTTAATTTTCATCTTTATAAGATATATATTGTAATGTACGTAGAGCATACATTTGCCTGGAAACAAGAATGTTTAACAGTAGCATAGATTAGTGAGAATGAAGGGATTTAAAAGTCATTTTTCCAAATGATCGCTGGACGAACTATACTAACTTACTGTTACGAAGTACATGTACATAAATATTTACCCAATGGTAATAATTTGAAATCCAAGAAAAGGAAATTAAATTATTTTAATATATAATATATACAAGCATCCGACAAACAGTTTGACATTAGACAAAAATATAGAATAAAACATTTTTGTACTCGTAACCTTCAAAATGCCACTTTCCTGAATTTTGCTTTATTCAAAGTTTGGGAAATAAGAGTAATTTGTCAGCATTTGACAACGTCCAAACTAAGACGTCATTGATACAACTTGTTGCAGATTGTAATCGCGACTAATACTATATAAATAATAACAAAAAACACATATTGTGGAATATAACAACTTAGTTTAATGGAAAAGTAAGATTATAACAACATAAAATGCTTAAATTAATAAATCTATTTTAGGTTAGGTTTGAAATTTGAACTAAAAAACAATATTTTTAGATTGGGAAGAGCCACAATTGTTACAAGTGTTATTAGAAACATTTATAGTAAAATTTAGACAATTAGAAATGGAAGTTGCTGGAGCAGCTTGGTTTGCAATTGATAAATTTACAGATTCTGGTGTACTCGCACAAGTTGTATTTACAGATGATGGTCCTCGAACAAACTACGTGCGTGAAGACGTCTTTCGCTCATTTGCGCTGTTAAAGACACATATTTGGCTTCCCTCTCTTGATATTTAGGGTTTTATTTGCTTTAGTAATTATTTATTTTCTGGTATGTAAAAAGAATATCTAACCAAAGTAAACTAATATAACAGGTTCAATGAAGGTAGTTACATTCTATTTCGAACATGTCTTTTATTTTCCACGCGAAAAAAAGTGACCAATAGGAACTCTTTAATACTTGTGATGTCATTATAACTTTAATCGTTTGTATCTCTAGAGAGAAAAATAATTCTATCAGTTCGGTGTAAATAAGTTTTCATTTTGTACAGTTTTATCCTCGACCTATGACTTCTTTCTTCTGCTCAATTTTTTTTATATATATTGAATTATAATAATTAGCAAAAAAAAAAACTAAATGAAAAATATTTTTTATTTAGTATTTTTTTAGTATTTTTTAGTATTTTTAGTATTTTTTTAGTATGTTTTTGCTAATTATTATAATTCAATATATATTAAAAAAATTGAGCAGAAGAAAGACGTCATAGGTCGAGAATAAAACTGTACAAAATGATAACTTATTTACACCGAACTGATAGAATTATATATATATATATATACTGGGTGTTTCTATACCTCTGTACGAAACTTTAATGACATATATAATTTGATATTCAGAATACAGATTATAGAACAAAAATATTTTTTTTAAAATACGCAAAAATTAGGGTATTTCATTCCTAGTGAACATTTTTAATGTCACTGGTTTAATAGTACATTTAATAATTTATAATTATGTTGCTAATGAAATAAAGTAAACAAAACTAATAGCTATTAACATACCTAGGAATGTAATGAATATCATTACAGCCGCAGATGCCAATGTGAGACATCTAAGGCTTGTTATGACTCATAACATCCGTGGTTTGTTCAATAGTTTACTGGTTTCAGAATATAAACACGTTAACGTCATTAATAAATACTCAATTTCGAAAAATGAGGATATAATTTTTTTAATTTCACATCAGAATAAACTGCAACAAGTCATTGCTACAAAAATTATTCAAAATTTTTAGAGAGTTCGAGAATTTTCCTTTGATAAGTTTTTCCTGAAATCCTATCTATAAACTGGTGTAGCAAATAGACATGTATAAGAATTTATTATCGATTTACATTTATGGCTGTTTATCAATTTTAACAAAAATGTAAATAATTTTCAGATCAAATATTTAAGTATATATATATATATATATATAATTCTATCAGTTCGGTGTAAATAAGTTTTCATTTTGTACAGTTTTATCCTCGACCTATGACGTCTTTCTTCTGCTCAATTTTTTTTATATATATTGAATTATAATAATTAGCAAAAAAAAAACTAAATGAAAAATATATTTTATTTAGTATTTTTTTAGTATTTTTTAGTATTTTTAGTATTTTTTTAGTATTTTTTTGCTAATTATTATAATTCAATATATATAAAAAAAATTGAGCAGAAGAAAGACGTCATAGGTCGAGAATAAAACTGTACAAAATGATAACTTATTTACACCGAACTGATAGAATTATATATATATATATATATATATATATATATATATATATATATATATATATATATATATATACTGGGTGTTTCTATACCTCTGTACGAAACTTTAATGACATATATAATTTGATATTCAGAATACAGATTATAGAACAAAAATATATTTTTTTAAATACGCAAAAATTAGGGTATTTCATTCCTAGTGAACATTTTTAGTGTCACTGGTTTAATAGTACATTTAATTATTTTTAATTATGTTGCTAATGAAATAAAGTAAACAAAACTAATAGCTATTAACATACCTAGGAATGTAATGAATATCATTACAGCCGCAGATGCCAATGTGAGACATCTAAGGCTTGTTATGACTCATAACATCCGTGGTTTGTTCAATAGTTTACTGGTTTCAGAATATAAACACGTTAACGTCATTAATAAATACTCATTTTCGAAAAATGAGGATATAATTTTTTTAATTTCACATCAGAATAAACTGCAACAAGTCATTGCTACAAAAATTATTCAAAATTTTTAGAGAGTTCGAGAATTTTCCTTTGATAAGTTTTTCCTGAAATCCTATCTATAAACTGGTGTAGCAAATAGACATGTATAAGAATTTATTATCGATTTACATTTATGGCTGTTTATCAATTTTAACAAAAATGTAAATAATTTTCAGATCAAATATTTAAGTATATATATATATATATATAATTCTATCAGTTCGGTGTAAATAAGTTTTCATTTTGTACAGTTTTATCCTCGACCTATGACGTCTTTCTTTTGCTCAATTTTTTTTATATATATTGAATTATAATAATTAGCAAAAAAAAAACTAAATGAAAAATATTTTTTATTTAGTATTTTTTTAGTATTTTTTAGTATTTTTAGTATTTTTTTTGCTAATTATTATAATTCAATATATATAAAAAAAATTGAGCAGAAGAAAGACGTCATAGGTCGAGAATAAAACTGTACAAAATGATAACTTATTTACACCGAACTGATAGAATTATATATATATATATATACTGGGTGTTTCTATACCTCTGTACGAAACTTTAATGACATATATAATTTGATATTCAGAATACAGATTATAGAACAAAAATATTTTTTTTTAAATACGCAAAAATTAGGGTATTTCATTCCTAGTGAACATTTTTAGTGTCACTGGTTTAATAGTACATTTAATTATTTATAATTATGTTGCTAATGAAATAAAGTAAACAAAACTAATAGCTATTAACATACCTAGGAATGTAATGAATATCATTACAGCCGCAGATGCCAATGTGAGACATCTAAGGCTTGTTATGACTCATAACATCCGTGGTTTGTTCAATAGTTTACTGGTTTCAGAATATAAACACGTTAACGTCATTAATAAATACTCATTTTCGAAAAATGAGGATATAATTTTTTTAATTTCACATCAGAATAAACTGCAACAAGTCATTGCTACAAAAATTATTCAAAATTTTTAGAGAGTTCGAGAATTTTCCTTTGATAAGTTTTTCCTGAAATCCTATCTATAAACTGGTGTAGCAAATAGACATGTATAAGAATTTATTATCGATTTACATTTATGGCTGTTTATCAATTTTAACAAAAATGTAAATAATTTTCAGATCAAATATTTAAGTATATATATATATAATTCTATCAGTTCGGTGTAAATAAGTTTTCATTTTGTACAGTTTTATCCTCAACCTATGACATCTTTCTTCTGCTCAATTTTTTTTATATATATTGAATTATAATAATTAGCAAAAAAAAACTAAATGAAAAATATTTTTTATTTAGTATTTTTTTAGTATTTTTTAGTATTTTTAGTATTTTTTTAGTATTTTTTTTGCTAATTATTATAATTCAATATATATAAAAAATTGAGCAGAAGAAAGACGTCATAGGTCGAGAATAAAACTGTACAAAATGATAACTTATTTACACCGAACTGATAGAATTATATATATATATATATATATATATATATATATATATATATATATATATATATATATATATATACTGGGTGTTTCTATACCTCTGTACGAAACTTTAATGACATATATAATTTGATATTCAGAATACAGATTATAGAACAAAAATATATTTTTTTAAATACGCAAAAATTAGGGTATTTCATTCCTAGTGAACATTTTTAGTGTCACTGGTTTAATAGTACATTTAATTATTTTTAATTATGTTGCTAATGAAATAAAGTAAACAAAACTAATAGCTATTAACATACCTAGGAATGTAATGAATATCATTACAGCCGCAGATGCCAATGTGAGACATCTAAGGCTTGTTATGACTCATAACATCCGTGGTTTGTTCAATAGTTTACTGGTTTCAGAATATAAACACGTTAACGTCATTAATAAATACTCATTTTCGAAAAATGAGGATATAATTTTTTTAATTTCACATCAGAATAAACTGCAACAAGTCATTGCTACAAAAATTATTCAAAATTTTTAGAGAGTTCGAGAATTTTCCTTTGATAAGTTTTTCCTGAAATCCTATCTATAAACTGGTGTAGCAAATAGACATGTATAAGAATTTATTATCGATTTACATTTATGGCTGTTTATCAATTTTAACAAAAATGTAAATAATTTTCAGATCAAATATTTAAGTATATATATATATATATATATAATTCTATCAGTTCGGTGTAAATAAGTTTTCATTTTGTACAGTTTTATCCTCGACCTATGACGTCTTTCTTTTGCTCAATTTTTTTTATATATATTGAATTATAATAATTAGCAAAAAAAAAACTAAATGAAAAATATTTTTTATTTAGTATTTTTTTAGTATTTTTTAGTATTTTTAGTATTTTTTTTGCTAATTATTATAATTCAATATATATAAAAAAAATTGAGCAGAAGAAAGACGTCATAGGTCGAGAATAAAACTGTACAAAATGATAACTTATTTACACCGAACTGATAGAATTATATATATATATATACTGGGTGTTTCTATACCTCTGTACGAAACTTTAATGACATATATAATTTGATATTCAGAATACAGATTATAGAACAAAAATATTTTTTTTTAAATACGCAAAAATTAGGGTATTTCATTCCTAGTGAACATTTTTAGTGTCACTGGTTTAATAGTACATTTAATTATTTATAATTATGTTGCTAATGAAATAAAGTAAACAAAACTAATAGCTATTAACATACCTAGGAATGTAATGAATATCATTACAGCCGCAGATGCCAATGTGAGACATCTAAGGCTTGTTATGACTCATAACATCCGTGGTTTGTTCAATAGTTTACTGGTTTCAGAATATAAACACGTTAACGTCATTAATAAATACTCATTTTCGAAAAATGAGGATATAATTTTTTTAATTTCACATCAGAATAAACTGCAACAAGTCATTGCTACAAAAATTATTCAAAATTTTTAGAGAGTTCGAGAATTTTCCTTTGATAAGTTTTTCCTGAAATCCTATCTATAAACTGGTGTAGCAAATAGACATGTATAAGAATTTATTATCGATTTACATTTATGGCTGTTTATCAATTTTAACAAAAATGTAAATAATTTTCAGATCAAATATTTAAGTATATATATATATAATTCTATCAGTTCGGTGTAAATAAGTTTTCATTTTGTACAGTTTTATCCTCAACCTATGACATCTTTCTTCTGCTCAATTTTTTTTATATATATTGAATTATAATAATTAGCAAAAAAAACTAAATGAAAAATATTTTTTATTTAGTATTTTTTTAGTATTTTTTAGTATTTTTAGTATTTTTTTAGTATTTTTTTTGCTAATTATTATAATTCAATATATATAAAAAATTGAGCAGAAGAAAGACGTCATAGGTCGAGAATAAAACTGTACAAAATGATAACTTATTTACACCGAACTGATAGAATTATATATATGTGGTGCCTGTTACTATTAATTTACATGACATATAAGTAAAGGAAAGAAGTAGGTTTAGGTTTATTTTTATATTATTGGTTGTTATGAAATATTTGAATTTACTATTTATGTTTTATTATTATTGTGTTAGTTACTATAAACAAGTTGATGAAAAATAAAATATTTGGTGTTTGGTTTAGTTAATTTATTCTACAAGTTTATATAATTTAGCAATTATCTTAAATTCATTTAACATTGGTGACCCCGACGTGAGGCGTTTAAGTACGGTATGGCATTATCGGCTCCTTCCACTTCACCCGAAGTGATTACCTCAGAAGTTTCTGCATTGTCTACCTTTTTTAAAGTTCCTGAGTTCTGGCCGGCCGACCCAGAGTTATGGTTTGATCAAGTAGAAGCAATTTTTGTAACTCATAGAATCACTTCCGAATTCAGTAAATTTAGTAAGTTAATTACTGTATTAAGTCCTCAATTTGCAAGTGAAGTTAGAGACATCATTGTGGCACCTTCACGAGATTTTCCTTATTCCAAATTAAAAGAAGCTTTAATTAAACGAACTGGTCTGACAGAAAAAGAAAAATTACAACAATTATTTAATGTTTCAAATATTGAAGATAAACCTACTCAAATACTCAGGCGAATGCGCCAGCTAATTGGTTCTAAGTCGTTAGATGATACTATTTTGGAAGAACTTTTTTTACAAAAGCTGCCAGTTAACGTTCAGGTCATCATTACTTCTGTCAAGAATTGCTCACTTGAAGAAAAGGCAGAGATTGCAGACAAAATCATCTGTATCGATCAACCAGCAATTTCTTCAATTTCAAGGGAGACTTCAGTTTTGCAACAATTAGTGCAAGATGTTCGTGAATTGAAATTAAAATTGTCATCAAGATCAACAGCGGAAAACATACCGACATCATCTACTGAACCAGTATGTTGGTATCACGATAGATTTGGTTCCAGAGCTAGGAAATGCATTCCTCCTTGTTCCAGTAATTTGCATGTTTTAAATAAAGAGGTGGTTATTACTTCTCAATTAAATGACATCGCATATCCGATTAATTTTTGTACTGATTATAGCGTAACATCAACAAATTTACTGTACGTAACTGATAAGAATTCTGGACATCGTTTTTTGGTGGATAGCGGGGCTCAGGTGAGTGTCTTTAAAGTATCAAGTCAGATTAATTGTGTCAAAAGATCTTTTTCTTTGCAAGCTGCAAATAATACAACAATTTCTACATACGGATCAAAAACTTTAAAATTAGATTTTGGCTTATCTAAAACGTTTACCTGGAAATTTATAATCGCAAAAGTTCGTCATTCAATTTTAGGTGCAGATTTCTTAAATTATTTCAAATTGTTAATTGATCTTCCTGCAAAAAGGTTGTTGGAATCGGGTTGTCCAATAGAAAACCCATCAAATGTCAAAATTGTGTCCAACGTGACAGAAAATTCCAATTCAAATATATTTTTTACTGTTTTGTCTCAGTTTCCAAAGCTGACTACACCCATTGATTTTAAATGTCAAAAGAGTCATTCAATTAAACATTTTATAATAACAACTGACTCGCCGACATTTGCTAGACCACGACGTTTACCACCAAACAAATTACTTATTGCTAAATCGGAATTTGACAAAATGCTTTTAAAAGGTTTAATTCGACCCTCATCTAGTAATTGGGCTTCGCCACTACATTTGGTAAAAAAAAAATGGGGAATGGAGGCCTTGTGGTGATTACAGAGCTTTAAATGTACAAACTGTTCCAGACAGGTATCCCATTCCTCACATACAAGATTTTGCTTCAAATTTAGAAAATACAAATATTTATTCAAAATTAGATTTGGTACAAGCTTATAATCAGATTCCGATGGATGAAGATTCTATCGCCAAAACAGCTATCACAACGCTATTTGGACTTTTTAAATATACAGTCATGCCATTTGGATTACGCAATAGTGCTCAAACTTTTCAACGGTTTATTGATCAAGTAATTAGAGGGTTAAACTTTTGTTTCGCATACATTGACGATTTATTAATTGCTAGCAATTCCATTCAACAACATAAAAAACACTTAGAAATTATATTTGGTAGACTACAAGAGTACGGTATTTTAATTAACATACATAAATGTGAATTGGGTGTAAAACAAATTGATTTTTTAGGTCATACTATTTCTCAATGTGGAATTAAACCATTGAAAAGTAAAGTTGATGTTATTAGTAATTTTCCTCTTCCTAAAAAGCAACGTCAATTGCGTGAATTTTTGGGTTTAATTAATTTTTATCATCGATTTATCCCTGAATGTGCGATAATTTTACATCCAATTAACAATTTATTAGATAATTCAAAAGATAGTGCAGTAGAAATTATTTGGAATGATCAAGCTAGGAAAGCATTTAACGAAATTAAAGAAAAACTTGCTGTCACGACTTGTTTAGCTTTTCCTTCACATACCGCTTAAATCAATATTATGGTAGATGCTTCAAATGTAGGTGTTGGGGCTGTATTACAACAATATAATAATAATAACTGGGAACCTATTGCTTTTTTTTCTGTGGCATTAACTGATACACAAAAACGTTATAGTACTTTTGGTCGAGAGCTATTAGCAATATTTTTGGCAGTAAAGAAGTTTCGTTATTTTATTGAAGGTCGACAATTTTATATACTAACTGATCATAAACCATTAACATTTATTTCTAAAATTAAACAATCAAATAATTACTCTCCTCGCGAAATACGACATTTAGATTACATTTTCCAATTTACCAATGACATTCGTCATGTTTCAGGTAAACAAAACCCTGTAGCCGACGCTTTATCTAGATTGCAAATTACCAGCATTTATAATCACGAAAATATTAACTACGAACAAATGGCTAAATGTCAGAAAGTTGACTCCGATTTACTCAATTTAAAACAAAATAATAGTAGCAATTTAAAATTAATAGATTTTGATTTGCCAAATTCAAAAATTAAGTTAACTTGCGATATTTCTTTAGGTTCAATCAGACCTTTTGTACCTCAGTGTTTTCGTGAACTCATTTTTGAACACTTTCATTCATTATCACATCCAGGTGTAAAAGTCACAGATAAACATATTAGTTCTAAATTTGTTTGGCCTTTTATGCATACAGATTTAAAAAACAAAACAAAAAAATGTTTGAAATGTCAACGTTCAAAAATTACCAGACATACATTTTCTCCTGTTGGACAATTTCCAACACCAACTTCTCGTTTTAGCATGATACACATTGATATCGTAAAATTACCTCCATCAAATGGTTTTTCCTACGTTTTAACTTGCATAGATCGTTTTACTAGGTGGCCGGAAGTGATTCCGTTGAAAGACATTACAACCAAAACTATTGCCAGGGCTTTCGTCGAAGGTTGGATTTCTCGTTTTGGAATTCCATCTTCGGTCACTTCTGACAGAGGTCTACAATTTAATTCTGCTTTATTTCAAAATTTATCTTTATTACTCGGATTTCATCACATTTCTACTACCTCATACCATCCACAAGCAAATGTCATGATTGAACGATTTCATAGGCAACTGAAAGCTGCTTTGAGATCCATTGAAAATCCATCCAATTGGACAGTATTCTTACCCATAATTTTATTAAGTTTACGAACCACTTACAAAGAGCCAATCAAATGTAGTGCAGCTGAGTTGGTTTATGGTTCTAAAATCTCCCTCCCTGGAGAGTTTTTACCGAATTCAAATAAATTGAATGACATCAATATTGACTCTTATATGACGATGATTAAATCAGCAATTGGCAAATTTATACCACCCGCGTCACGAAATCAAAAAGAAAAAAAAATGTACATTCCTCCTGATTTATTTAAAGCAACTCATGTTTTTATTAGAAAAGACTCAATTGGATCAATTTTACAACAACCTTACACAGGTCCATATAAAGTTTTAGATCGTTTTAACAAATTTTTTAAAGTATTAATCAATAATAAAAGCAAAACGGTAACAATAGATAGATTAAAACCAGCTTTTTTGACTTGATATTTAGTTAAAGACACTAACTTGACTCTTATTTTTCTATGTTGACATCTATTTTTTTCCTTTATTATTTATATTGTTTGTTTGTTAATTTTCTTTTTGGGGGGAGTATTGTGGTGCCTGTTACTATTAATTTACATGACATATAAGTAAAGGAAAGAAGTAGGTTTAGGTTTATTTTTATATTATTGGTTGTTATGAAATATTTGAATTTACTATTTATGTTTTATTATTATTGTGTTATTTACTATAAACAAGTTGATGAAAGATAAAATATTTGGTGTTTGGTTTAGTTAATTTATTCTACAAGTTTATATAATTTAGCAATTATCTTAAATTCATTTAACATATATATACTGGGTGTTTCTATACCTGTGTACGAAACTTTAATGACATATATAATTTGATATTCAGAATACAGATTATAGAACAAAAATATTTTTTTTTAAATACGCAAAAATTAGGGTATTTCATTCCTAGTGAACATTTTTAGTGTCACTGGTTTAATAGTACATTTAATTATTTATAATTATGTTGCTAATGAAATAAAGTAAACAAAACTAATAGCTATTAACATACCTAGGAATGTAATGAATATCATTACAGCCGCAGATGCCAATGTGAGACATCTAAGGCTTGTTATGACTCATAACATCCGTGGTTTGTTCAATAGTTTACTGGTTTCAGAATATAAACACGTTAACGTCATTAATAAATACTCATTTTCGAAAAATGAGGATATAATTTTTTTAATTTCACATCAGAATAAACTGCAACAAGTCATTGCTACAAAAATTATTCAAAATTTTTAGAGAGTTCGAGAATTTTCCTTTGATAAGTATTTCCTGAAATCCTATCTATAAACTGGTGTAGCAAATAGACATGTATAAGAATTTATTATCGATTTACATTTATGGCTGTTTATCAATTTTAACAAAAATGTAAATAATTTTCAGATCAAATATTTAAGTATATATATATATATAATTCTATCAGTTCGGTGTAAATAAGTTTTCATTTTGTACAGTTTTATCCTCGACCTATGACGTCTTTCTTCTGCTCAATTTTTTTTATATATATTGGATTATAATAATTAGCAAAAAAAAAACTAAATGAAAAATATTATTTATTTAGTATTTTTTTAGTATTTTTTAGTATTTTTAGTATTTTTTTAGTATTTTTTTTGCTAATTATTATAATTCAATATATATAAAAAAAATTGAGCAGAAGAAAGACGTCATAGGTCGAGAATAAAACTGTACAAAATGATAACTTATTTACACCGAACTGATAGAATTATATATATATACTGGGTGTTTCTATACCTCTGTACGAAACTTTAATGACATATATAATTTGATATTCAGAATACAGATTATAGAACAAAAATATTTTTTTTTAAATACGCAAAAATTAGGGTATTTCATTCCTAGTGAACATTTTTAGTGTCACTGGTTTAATAGTACATTTAATTATTTATAATTATGTTGCTAATGAAATAAAGTAAACAAAACTAATAGCTATTAACATACCTAGGAATGTAATGAATATCATTACAGCCGCAGATGCCAATGTGAGACATCTAAGGCTTGTTATGACTCATAACATCCGTGGTTTGTTCAATAGTTTACTGGTTTCAGAATATAAACACGTTAACGTCATTAATAAATACTCATTTTCGAAAAATGAGGATATAATTTTTTTAATTTCACATCAGAATAAACTGCAACAAGTCATTGCTACAAAAATTATTCAAAATTTTTAGAGAGTTCGAGAATTTTCCTTTGATAAGTTTTTCCTGAAATCCTATCTATAAACTGGTGTAGCAAATAGACATGTATAAGAATTTATTATCGATTTACATTTATGGCTGTTTATCAATTTTAACAAAAATGTAAATAATTTTCAGATCAAATATTTAAGTATATATATATATATATAATTCTATCAGTTCGGTGTAAATAAGTTTTCATTTTGTACAGTTTTATCCTCGACCTATGACGTCTTTCTTCTGCTCAATTTTTTTTTATATACAGGGTGAGTCTGGGAAGACGCCCCCCCTTTAACTTTTTTATTATGAGTAATAGAAAAAAATGGTTCATATGAAAGTTTTATTATTTTAAATATACTATTTGATGGCAGATGTAGATATTTTTTATAAAGTCAGGTTTACAAGATACGACTATCAACTTTTATTTTTTAAATAGCAACCTATAATTATTTTACTAAAATAAAAACCGCCATTTTTTTCTCTTTTCAACGGTGTATTAGTTTTTATTAATGTATCTGAAAAAATTCGAGAAAAATAAGAAAATTGAGAAATACTAGAAATAATTTTTATACAAATATTATAGGTGGCTATGTGAAAATAATTTGTTTTAAGTTGTTTTTGATACTGAATTTGTTGCTTTAGTTTGTTAAGTTGTATAACACTGTTACATTTTGTTTATTTTCACATAGCCACCTATAATATTTGTATAAAAATTATTTCTAGTATTACTCAATTTTCTTATTTTTCTCGAATTTTTTTCAGATACATTAATAAAAACTAATACACCGTTGAAAAGAGAAAAAAATGGCGGTTTTTATTTTAGTAAAATAATTATAGGTTGCTATTTAAAAAATAAAAGTTGATAGTCGTATCTTGTAAACCTGACTTTATAAAAAACATCTACATCTGCCATCAAATAGTATATTTAAAATAATAAAACTTTTATATGAACCATTTTTTTCTATTACTCATAATAAAAAAGTTAAAGGGGGGGGCGTCTTCCCAGACTCACCCTGTATATTGAATTATAATAATTAGCAAAAAAAAAACTAAATGAAAAATATTTTTTATTTAGTATTTTTTTAGTATTTTTTAGTATTTTTTTTGCTAATTATTATAATTCAATATATATAAAAAAAATTGAGCAGAAGAAAGACGTCATAGGTCGAGAATAAAACTGTACAAAATGATAACTTATTTACACCGAACTGATAGAATTATATATATATACTGGGTGTTTCTATACCTCTGTACGAAACTTTAATGACATATATAATTTGATATTCAGAATACAGATTATAGAACAAAAATATTTTTTTTTAAATACGCAAAAATTAGGGTATTTCATTCCTAGTGAACATTTTTAGTGTCACTGGTTTAATAGTACATTTAATTATTTATAATTATGTTGCTAATGAAATAAAGTAAACAAAACTAATAGCTATTAACATACCTAGGAATGTAATGAATATCATTACAGCCGCAGATGCCAATGTGAGACATCTAAGGCTTGTTATGACTCATAACATCCGTGGTTTGTTCAATAGTTTACTGGTTTCAGAATATAAACACGTTAACGTCATTAATAAATACTCATTTTCGAAAAATGAGGATATAATTTTTTTAATTTCACATCAGAATAAACTGCAACAAGTCATTGCTACAAAAATTATTCAAAATTTTTAGAGAGTTCGAGAATTTTCCTTTGATAAGTTTTTCCTGAAATCCTATCTATAAACTGGTGTAGCAAATAGACATGTATAAGAATTTATTATCGATTTACATTTATGGCTGTTTATCAATTTTAACAAAAATGTAAATAATTTTCAGATCAAATATTTAAGTATATATATATATATATATAATTCTATCAGTTCGGTGTAAATAAGTTTTCATTTTGTACAGTTTTATCCTCGACCTATGACGTCTTTCTTCTGCTCAATTTTTTTTTATATACAGGGTGAGTCTGAGAAGACGCCCCCCCTTTAACTTTTTTATTATGAGTAATAGAAAAAAATGGTTCATATGAAAGTTTTATTATTTTAAATATACTATTTGATGGCAGATGTAGATATTTTTTATAAAGTCAGGTTTACAAGATACGACTATCAACTTTTATTTTTTAAATAGCAACCTATAATTATTTTACTAAAATAAAAACCGCCATTTTTTTCTCTTTTCAACGGTGTATTAGTTTTTATTAATGTATCTGAAAAAATTCGAGAAAAATAAGAAAATTGAGAAATACTAGAAATAATTTTTATACAAATATTATAGGTGGCTATGTGAAAATAATTTGTTTTAAGTTGTTTTTGTTACTGAATTTGTTGCTTTAGTTTGTTAAGTTGTATAACACTGTTACATTTTGTTTATTTTCACATAGCCACCTATAATATTTGTATAAAAATTATTTCTAGTATTTCTCAATTTTCTTATTTTTCTCGAATTTTTTTCAGATACATTAATAAAAACTAATACACCGTTGAAAAGAGAAAAAAATGGCGGTTTTTATTTTAGTAAAATAATTATAGGTTGCTATTTAAAAAATAAAAGTTGATAGTCGTATCTTGTAAACCTGACTTTATAAAAAACATCTACATCTGCCATCAAATAGTATATTTAAAATAATAAAACTTTTATATGAACCATTTTTTTCTATTACTCATAACAAAAAAGTTAAAGGGGGGGGCGTCTTCCCAGACTCACCCTGTATATTGAATTATAATAATTAGCAAAAAAAAAACTAAATGAAAAATATTTTTTATTTAGTATTTTTTTAGTATTTTTTAGTATTTTTAGTATTTTTTAGTATTTTTTTTGCTAATTATTATAATTCAATATATATAAAAAAAATTGAGCAGAAGAAAGACGTCATAGGTCGAGAATAAAACTGTACAAAATGATAACTTATTTACACCGAACTGATAGAATTATATATATATATATATATATATATATATATATATATATATATATATATATATATATATATATATATATATATATATATATATATATATATATATATACTGGGTGTTTCTATACCTCTGTACGAAACTTTAATGACATATATAATTTGATATTCAGAATACAGATTATAGAACAAAAATATTTTTTTTTAAATACGCAAAAATTAGGGTATTTCATTCCTAGTGAACATTTTTAGTGTCACTGGTTTAATAGTACATTTAATTATTTATAATTATGTTGCTAATCAAATATTTAAGTATATATATATATATATAATTCTATCAGTTCGGTGTAAATAAGTTATCATTTTGTACAGTTTTATCCTCGACCTATGACGTCTTTCTTCTGCTCAATTTTTTTTTATATATATTGGATTATAATAATTAGCAAAAAAAAAACTAAATGAAAAATATTATTTATTTAGTATTTTTTTAGTATTTTTTAGTATTTTTAGTATTTTTTTAGTATTTTTTTTGCTAATTATTATAATTCAATATATATAAAAAAAATTGAGCAGAAGAAAGACGTCATAGGTCGAGAATAAAACTGTACAAAATGATAACTTATTTACACCGAACTGATAGAATTATATATATATACTGGGTGTTTCTATACCTCTGTACGAAACTTTAATGACATATATAATTTGATATTCAGAATACAGATTATAGAACAAAAATATTTTTTTTTAAATACGCAAAAATTAGGGTATTTCATTCCTAGTGAACATTTTTAGTGTCACTGGTTTAATAGTACATTTAATTATTTATAATTATGTTGCTAATGAAATAAAGTAAACAAAACTAATAGCTATTAACATACCTAGGAATGTAATGAATATCATTACAGCCGCAGATGCCAATGTGAGACATCTAAGGCTTGTTATGACTCATAACATCCGTGGTTTGTTCAATAGTTTACTGGTTTCAGAATATAAACACGTTAACGTCATTAATAAATACTCATTTTCGAAAAATGAGGATATAATTTTTTTAATTTCACATCAGAATAAACTGCAACAAGTCATTGCTACAAAAATTATTCAAAATTTTTAGAGAGTTCGAGAATTTTCCTTTGATAAGTTTTTCCTGAAATCCTATCTATAAACTGGTGTAGCAAATAGACATGTATAAGAATTTATTATCGATTTACATTTATGGCTGTTTATCAATTTTAACAAAAATGTAAATAATTTTCAGATCAAATATTTAAGTATATATATATATATATATATAATTCTATCAGTTCGGTGTAAATAAGTTTTCATTTTGTACAGTTTTATCCTCGACCTATGACGTCTTTCTTCTGCTCAATTTTTTTTTATATACAGGGTGAGTCTGGGAAGACGCCCCCCCTTTAACTTTTTTATTATGAGTAATAGAAAAAAATGGTTCATATGAAAGTTTTATTATTTTAAATATACTATTTGATGGCAGATGTAGATATTTTTTATAAAGTCAGGTTTACAAGATACGACTATCAACTTTTATTTTTTAAATAGCAACCTATAATTATTTTACTAAAATAAAAACCGCCATTTTTTTCTCTTTTCAACGGTGTATTAGTTTTTATTAATGTATCTGAAAAAATTCGAGAAAAATAAGAAAATTGAGAAATACTAGAAATAATTTTTATACAAATATTATAGGTGGCTATGTGAAAATAATTTGTTTTAAGTTGTTTTTGATACTGAATTTGTTGCTTTAGTTTGTTAAGTTGTATAACACTGTTACATTTTGTTTATTTTCACATAGCCACCTATAATATTTGTATAAAAATTATTTCTAGTATTACTCAATTTTCTTATTTTTCTCGAATTTTTTTCAGATGCATTAATAAAAACTAATACACTGTTGAAAAGAGAAAAAAATGGCGGTTTTTATTTTAGTAAAATAATTATAGGTTGCTATTTAAAAAATAAAAGTTGATAGTCGTATCTTGTAAACCTGACTTTATAAAAAACATCTACATCTGCCATCAAATAGTATATTTAAAATAATAAAACTTTTATATGAACCATTTTTTTCTATTACTCATAATAAAAAAGTTAAAGGGGGGGGGCGTCTTCCCAGACTCACCCTGTATATTGAATTATAATAATTAGCAAAAAAAAAACTAAATGAAAAATATTTTTTATTTAGTATTTTTTTAGTATTTTTTAGTATTTTTTTTGCTAATTATTATAATTCAATATATATAAAAAAAATTGAGCAGAAGAAAGACGTCATAGGTCGAGAATAAAACTGTACAAAATGATAACTTATTTACACCGAACTGATAGAATTATATATATATATATATATATATATATATATATATATATATATATATATATATATATATATACTGGGTGTTTCTATACCTCTGTACGAAACTTTAATGACATATATAATTTGATATTCAGAATACAGATTATAGAACAAAAATATTTTTTTTTAAATACGCAAAAATTAGGGTATTTCATTCCTAGTGAACATTTTTAGTGTCACTGGTTTAATAGTACATTTAATTATTTATAATTATGTTGCTAATCAAATATTTAAGTATATATATATATAATTCTATCAGTTCGGTGTAAATAAGTTATCATTTTGTACAGTTTTATCCTCGACCTATGACGTCTTTCTTCTGCTCAATTTTTTTTTATATATATTGGATTATAATAATTAGCAAAAAAAAAACTAAATGAAAAATATTATTTATTTAGTATTTTTTAGTATTTTTTAGTATTTTTAGTATTTTTTTAGTATTTTTTTTGCTAATTATTATAATTCAATATATATAAAAAAATTGAGCAGAAGAAAGACGTCATAGGTCGAGAATAAAACTGTACAAAATGATAACTTATTTACACCGAACTGATAGAATTATATATATATATATATATATATATATATATATATATATATATATATATATATATATATATATATACTGGGTGTTTCTATACCTCTGTACGAAACCTTAATGACATATATAATTTGATATTCAGAATACAGATTATAGAACAAAAATATTTTTTTTAAATACGCAAAAATTAGGGTATTTCATTCCTAGTGAACATTTTTAGTGTCACTGGTTTAATAGTACATTTAATTATTTATAATTATGTTGCTAATGAAATAAAGTAAACAAAACTAATAGCTATTAACATACCTAGGAATGTAATGAATAACATTACAGCCGCAGATGCCAATGTGAGACATCTAAGGCTTGTTATGACTCATAACATCCGTGGTTTGTTCAATAGTTTACTGGTTTCAGAATATAAACACGTTAACGTCATTAATAAATACTCATTTTCGAAAAATGAGGATATAATTTTTTTAATTTCACATCAGAATAAACTGCAACAAGTCATTGCTACAAAAATTATTCAAAATTTTTAGAGAGTTCGAGAATTTTCCTTTGATAAGTTTTTCCTGAAATCCTATCTATAAACTGGTGTAGCAAATAGACATGTATAAGAATTTATTATCGATTTACATTTATGGCTGTTTATCAATTTTAACAAAAATGTAAATAATTTTCAGATCAAATATTTAAGTATATATATATATATAATTCTATCAGTTCGGTGTAAATAAGTTTTCATTTTGTACAGTTTTATCCTCGACCTATGACGTCTTTCTTCTGCTCAATTTTTTTTTATATATATTGAATTATAATAATTAGCAAAAAAAAACTAAATGAAAAATATTTTTTATTTAGTATTTTTTTTAGTATTTTTTAGTATTTTTAGTATTTTTTTTAGTATTTTTTTGCTAATTATTATAATTCAATATATATAAAAAATTGAGCAGAAGAAAGACGTCATAGGTCGAGAATAAAACTGTACAAAATGATAACTTATTTACACCGAACTGATAGAATTATATATATACTGGGTGTTTCTATACCTCTGTACGAAACTTTAATGACATATATAATTTGATATTCAGAATACAGATTATAGTACAAAAATATTTTTTTTTAAATACGTAAAAATTAGGGTATTTCATTCCTAGTGAACATTTTTAGTGTCACTGGTTTAATAGTACATTTAATTATTTATAATTATGTTGCTAATCAAATATTTAAGTATATATATATATAATTCTATCAGTTCGGTGTAAATAAGTTATCATTTTGTACAGTTTTATCCTCGACCTATGACGTCTTTCTTCTGCTCAATTTTTTTTTATATATATTGAATTATAATAATTAGCAAAAAAAAAACTAAATGAAAAATATTTTTTATTTAGTATTTTTTTAGTATTTTTTAGTATTTTTAGTATTTTTTTAGTATTTTTTTTGCTAATTATTATAATTCAATATATATAAAAAAAATTGAGCAGAAGAAAGACGTCATAGGTCGAGAATAAAACTGTACAAAATGATAACTTATTTACACCAAACTGATAGAATTATATATATATATATATATATATATATATATATATATATATATATATATATATATATATATATATATATACTGGGTGTTTCTATACCTCTGTACGAAACTTTAATGACATATATAATTTGATATTCAGAATACAGATTATAGAACAAAAATATTTTTTTTTAAATACACAAAAATTAGGGTATTTCATTCCTAGTGAACATTTTTAGTGTCACTGGTTTAATAGTACATTTAATTATTTATAATTATGTTGCTAATGAAATAAAGTAAACAAAACTAATAGCTATTAACATACCTAGGAATGTAATGAATATCATTACAGCCGCAGATGCCAATGTGAGACATCTAAGGCTTGTTATGACTCATAACATCCGTGGTTTGTTCAATAGTTTACTGGTTTCAGAATATAAACACGTTAACGTCATTAATAAATACTCATTTTCGAAAAATGAGGATATAATTTTTTTTAATTTCACATCAGAATAAACTGCAACAAGTCATTGCTACAAAAATTATTCAAAATTTTTAGAGAGTTCGAGAATTTTCCTTTGATAAGTTTTTCCTGAAATCCTATCTATAAACTGGTGTAGCAAATAGACATGTATAAGAATATATTATCGATTTACATTTATGGCTGTTTATCAATTTTAACAAAAATGTAAATAATTTTCAGATCAAATATTTAAGTATATATATATATATATATATATAATTCTATCAGTTCGGTGTAAATAAGTTTTCATTTTGTACAGTTTTATCCTCGACCTATGACATCTTTCTTCTGCTCAATTTTTTTTTATATATATTGAATTATAATAATTAGCAAAAAAAAAACTAAATGAAAAATATTTTTTATTTAGTATTTTTTTAGTATTTTTTAGTATTTTTAGTATTTTTTTAGTATTTTTTTTGCTAATTATTATAATTCAATATATATAAAAAAAATTGAGCAGAAGAAAGACGTCATAGGTCGAGAATAAAACTGTACAAAATGATAACTTATTTACACCGAACTGATAGAATTATATATATATATATATATATATATATATATATATATATATATATATATATATATATATACTGGGTGTTTCTATACCTCTGTACGAAACTTTAATGACATATATAATTTGATATTCAGAATACAGATTATAGAACAAAAATATTTTTTTTTAAATACGCAAAAATTAGGGTATTTCATTCCTAGTGAACATTTTTAGTGTCACTGGTTTAATAGTACATTTAATTATTTATAATTATGTTGCTAATGAAATAAAGTAAACAAAACTAATAGCTATTAACATACCTAGGAATGTAATGAATATCATTACAGCCGCAGATGCCAATGTGAGACATCTAAGGCTTGTTATGACTCATAACATCCGTGGTTTGTTCAATAGTTTACTGGTTTCAGAATATAAACACGTTAACGTCATTAATAAATACTCATTTTCGAAAAATGAGGATATAATTTTTTTAATTTCACATCAGAATAAACTGCAACAAGTCATTGCTACAAAAATTATTCAAAATTTTTAGAGAGTTCGAGAATTTTCCTTTGATAAGTTTTTCCTGAAATCCTATCTATAAACTGGTGTAGCAAATAGACATGTATAAGAATTTATTATCGATTTACATTTATGGCTGTTTATCAATTTTAACAAAAATGTAAATAATTTTCAGATCAAATATTTAAGTATATATATATATATATATATAATTCTATCTGTTCGGTGTAAATAAGTTTTCATTTTGTACAGTTTTATCCTCGACCTATGACGTCTTTCTTCTGCTCAATTTTTTTTATATATATTGAATTATAATAATTAGCAAAAAAAAAAACTAAATGAAAAATATTTTTTATTTAGTATTTTTTTAGTATTTTTTAGTATTTTTAGTATTTTTTAGTATTTTTTTTGCTAACTATTATAATTCAATATATATAAAAAAAATTGAGCAGAAGAAAGACGTCATAGGTCGAGAATAAAACTGTACAAAATGATAACTTATTTACACCGAACTGATAGAATTATATATATATATATATATATATATATATATATATATATATATATTTATATATATATATATATATATACTGGGTGTTTCTATACCTCTGTACGAAACTTTAATGACATATATAATTTGATATTCAGAATACAGATTATAGAACAAAAATATTTTTTTTTAAATACGCAAAAATTAGGGTATTTCATTCCTAGTGAACATTTTTAGTGTCACTGGTTTAATAGTACATTTAATTATTTATAATTATGTTGCTAATCAAATATTTAAGTATATATATATATAATTCTATCAGTTCGGTGTAAATAAGTTATCATTTTGTACAGTTTTATCCTCGACCTATGACGTCTTTCTTCTGCTCAATTTTTTTTTATATATATTGAATTATAATAATTAGCAAAAAAAAAACTAAATGAAAAATATTTTTTATTTAGTATTTTTTTAGTATTTTTTAGTATTTTTAGTATTTTTTTAGTATTTTTTTTGCTAATTATTATAATTCAATATATATAAAAAAAATTGAGCAGAAGAAAGACGTCATAGGTCGAGAATAAAACTGTACAAAATGATAACTTATTTACACCGAACTGATAGAATTATATATATATATATATATATATATATATATATATATATATATATATATATATATATATATATATACTGGGTGTTTCTATACCTCTGTACGAAACTTTAATGACATATATAATTTGATATTCAGAATACAGATTATAGAACAAAAATATTTTTTTTAAATACGCAAAAATTAGGGTATTTCATTCCTAGTGAACATTTTTAGTGTCACTGGTTTAATAGTACATTTAATTATTTATAATTATGTTGCTAATGAAATAAAGTAAACAAAACTAATAGCTATTAACATACCTAGGAATGTAATGAATAACATTACAGCCGCAGATGCCAATGTGAGACATCTAAGGCTTGTTATGACTCATAACATCCGTGGTTTGTTCAATAGTTTACTGGTTTCAGAATATAAACACGTTAACGTCATTAATAAATACTCATTTTCGAAAAATGAGGATATAATTTTTTTAATTTCACATCAGAATAAACTGCAACAAGTCATTGCTACAAAAATTATTCAAAATTTTTAGAGAGTTCGAGAATTTTCCTTTGATAAGTTTTTCCTGAAATCCTATCTATAAACTGGTGTAGCAAATAGACATGTATAAGAATTTATTATCGATTTACATTTATGGCTGTTTATCAATTTTAACAAAAATGTAAATAATTTTCAGATCAAATATTTAAGTATATATATATATATAATTCTATCAGTTCGGTGTAAATAAGTTTTCATTTTGTACAGTTTTATCCTCGACCTATGACGTCTTTCTTCTGCTCAATTTTTTTTTATATATATTGAATTATAATAATTAGCAAAAAAAAACTAAATGAAAAATATTTTTTATTTAGTATTTTTTTTAGTATTTTTTAGTATTTTTAGTATTTTTTTTAGTATTTTTTTGCTAATTATTATAATTCAATATATATAAAAAATTGAGCAGAAGAAAGACGTCATAGGTCGAGAATAAAACTGTACAAAATGATAACTTATTTACACCGAACTGATAGAATTATATATATACTGGGTGTTTCTATACCTCTGTACGAAACTTTAATGACATATATAATTTGATATTCAGAATACAGATTATAGTACAAAAATATTTTTTTTTAAATACGTAAAAATTAGGGTATTTCATTCCTAGTGAACATTTTTAGTGTCACTGGTTTAATAGTACATTTAATTATTTATAATTATGTTGCTAATCAAATATTTAAGTATATATATATATAATTCTATCAGTTCGGTGTAAATAAGTTATCATTTTGTACAGTTTTATCCTCGACCTATGACGTCTTTCTTCTGCTCAATTTTTTTTTATATATATTGAATTATAATAATTAGCAAAAAAAAAACTAAATGAAAAATATTTTTTATTTAGTATTTTTTTAGTATTTTTTAGTATTTTTAGTATTTTTTTAGTATTTTTTTTGCTAATTATTATAATTCAATATATATAAAAAAAATTGAGCAGAAGAAAGACGTCATAGGTCGAGAATAAAACTGTACAAAATGATAACTTATTTACACCAAACTGATAGAATTATATATATATATATATATATATATATATATATATATATATATATATACTGGGTGTTTCTATACCTCTGTACGAAACTTTAATGACATATATAATTTGATATTCAGAATACAGATTATAGAACAAAAATATTTTTTTTTAAATACACAAAAATTAGGGTATTTCATTCCTAGTGAACATTTTTAGTGTCACTGGTTTAATAGTACATTTAATTATTTATAATTATGTTGCTAATGAAATAAAGTAAACAAAACTAATAGCTATTAACATACCTAGGAATGTAATGAATATCATTACAGCCGCAGATGCCAATGTGAGACATCTAAGGCTTGTTATGACTCATAACATCCGTGGTTTGTTCAATAGTTTACTGGTTTCAGAATATAAACACGTTAACGTCATTAATAAATACTCATTTTCGAAAAATGAGGATATAATTTTTTTTAATTTCACATCAGAATAAACTGCAACAAGTCATTGCTACAAAAATTATTCAAAATTTTTAGAGAGTTCGAGAATTTTCCTTTGATAAGTTTTTCCTGAAATCCTATCTATAAACTGGTGTAGCAAATAGACATGTATAAGAATTTATTATCGATTTACATTTATGGCTGTTTATCAATTTTAACAAAAATGTAAATAATTTTCAGATCAAATATTTAAGTATATATATATATATATATATAATTCTATCAGTTCGGTGTAAATAAGTTTTCATTTTGTACAGTTTTATCCTCGACCTATGACATCTTTCTTCTGCTCAATTTTTTTTTATATATATTGAATTATAATAATTAGCAAAAAAAAAACTAAATGAAAAATATTTTTTATTTAGTATTTTTTTAGTATTTTTTAGTATTTTTAGTATTTTTTTAGTATTTTTTTTGCTAATTATTATAATTCAATATATATAAAAAAAATTGAGCAGAAGAAAGACGTCATAGGTCGAGAATAAAACTGTACAAAATGATAACTTATTTACACCGAACTGATAGAATTATATATATATATATATATATATATATATATATATATATATATATATATATATATACTGGGTGTTTCTATACCTCTGTACGAAACTTTAATGACATATATAATTTGATATTCAGAATACAGATTATAGAACAAAAATATTTTTTTTTAAATACGCAAAAATTAGGGTATTTCATTCCTAGTGAACATTTTTAGTGTCACTGGTTTAATAGTACATTTAATTATTTATAATTATGTTGCTAATGAAATAAAGTAAACAAAACTAATAGCTATTAACATACCTAGGAATGTAATGAATATCATTACAGCCGCAGATGCCAATGTGAGACATCTAAGGCTTGTTATGACTCATAACATCCGTGGTTTGTTCAATAGTTTACTGGTTTCAGAATATAAACACGTTAACGTCATTAATAAATACTCATTTTCGAAAAATGAGGATATAATTTTTTTAATTTCACATCAGAATAAACTGCAACAAGTCATTGCTACAAAAATTATTCAAAATTTTTAGAGAGTTCGAGAATTTTCCTTTGATAAGTTTTTCCTGAAATCCTATCTATAAACTGGTGTAGCAAATAGACATGTATAAGAATTTATTATCGATTTACATTTATGGCTGTTTATCAATTTTAACAAAAATGTAAATAATTTTCAGATCAAATATTTAAGTATATATATATATATATATAATTCTATCTGTTCGGTGTAAATAAGTTTTCATTTTGTACAGTTTTATCCTCGACCTATGACGTCTTTCTTCTGCTCAATTTTTTTTATATATATTGAATTATAATAATTAGCAAAAAAAAAAACTAAATGAAAAATATTTTTTATTTAGTATTTTTTTAGTATTTTTTAGTATTTTTAGTATTTTTTAGTATTTTTTTTGCTAACTATTATAATTCAATATATATAAAAAAAATTGAGCAGAAGAAAGACGTCATAGGTCGAGAATAAAACTGTACAAAATGATAACTTATTTACACCGAACTGATAGAATTATATATATATATATATATATATATATATACTGGGTGTTTCTATACCTCTGTACGAAACTTTAATGACATATATAATTTGATATTCAGAATACAGATTATAGAACAAAAATATTTTTTTTTAAATACGCAAAAATTAGGGTATTTCATTCCTAGTGAACATTTTTAGTGTCACTGGTTTAATAGTACATTTAATTATTTATAATTATGTTGCTAATCAAATATTTAAGTATATATATATATAATTCTATCAGTTCGGTGTAAATAAGTTATCATTTTGTACAGTTTTATCCTCGACCTATGACGTCTTTCTTCTGCTCAATTTTTTTTTATATATATTGAATTATAATAATTAGCAAAAAAAAAACTAAATGAAAAATATTTTTTATTTAGTATTTTTTTAGTATTTTTTAGTATTTTTAGTATTTTTTTAGTATTTTTTTGCTAATTATTATAATTCAATATATATAAAAAAAAATTGAGCAGAAGAAAGACGTCATAGGTCGAGAATAAAACTGTACAAAATGATAACTTATTTACACCGAACTGATAGAATTATATATATATATATATATATATATATATACTGGGTGTTTCTATACCTCTGTACGAAACTTTAATGACATATATAATTTGATATTCAGAATACAGATTATAGAACAAAAATATTTTTTTTAAATACGCAAAAATTAGGGTATTTCATTCCTAGTGAACATTTTTAGTGTCACTGGTTTAATAGTACATTTAATTATTTATAATTATGTTGCTAATGAAATAAAGTAAACAAAACTAATAGCTATTAACATACCTAGGAATGTAATGAATAACATTACAGCCGCAGATGCCAATGTGAGACATCTAAGGCTTGTTATGACTCATAACATCCGTGGTTTGTTCAATAGTTTACTGGTTTCAGAATATAAACACGTTAACGTCATTAATAAATACTCATTTTCGAAAAATGAGGATATAATTTTTTTAATTTCACATCAGAATAAACTGCAACAAGTCATTGCTACAAAAATTATTCAAAATTTTTAGAGAGTTCGAGAATTTTCCTTTGATAAGTTTTTCCTGAAATCCTATCTATAAACTGGTGTAGCAAATAGACATGTATAAGAATTTATTATCGATTTACATTTATGGCTGTTTATCAATTTTAACAAAAATGTAAATAATTTTCAGATCAAATATTTAAGTATATATATATATATAATTCTATCAGTTCGGTGTAAATAAGTTTTCATTTTGTACAGTTTTATCCTCGACCTATGACGTCTTTCTTCTGCTCAATTTTTTTTTATATATATTGAATTATAATAATTAGCAAAAAAAAACTAAATGAAAAATATTTTTTATTTAGTATTTTTTTTAGTATTTTTTAGTATTTTTAGTATTTTTTTAGTATTTTTTTGCTAATTATTATAATTCAATATATATAAAAAATTGAGCAGAAGAAAGACGTCATAGGTCGAGAATAAAACTGTACAAAATGATAACTTATTTACACCGAACTGATAGAATTATATATATACTGGGTGTTTCTATACCTCTGTACGAAACTTTAATGACATATATAATTTGATATTCAGAATACAGATTATAGTACAAAAATATTTTTTTTTAAATACGTAAAAATTAGGGTATTTCATTCCTAGTGAACATTTTTAGTGTCACTGGTTTAATAGTACATTTAATTATTTATAATTATGTTGCTAATGAAATAAAGTAAACAAAACTAATAGCTATTAACATACCTAGGAATGTAATGAATATCATTACAGCCGCAGATGCCAATGTGAAACATCTAAGGCTTGTTATGACTCATAACATCCGTGGTTTGTTCAATAGTTTACTGGTTTCAGAATATAAACACGTTAACGTCATTAATAAATACTCATTTTCGAAAAATGAGGATATAATTTTTTTAATTTCACATCAGAATAAACTGCAACAAGTCATTGCTACAAAAATTATTCAAAATTTTTAGAGAGTTCGAGAATTTTCCTTTGATAAGTTTTTCCTGAAATCCTATCTATAAACTGGTGTAGCAAATAGACATGTATAAGAATTTATTATCGATTTACATTTATGGCTGTTTATCAATTTTAACAAAAATGTAAATAATTTTCAGATCAAATATTTAAGTATATATATATATAATTCTATCAGTTCGGTGTAAATAAGTTTTCATTTTGTACAGTTTTATCCTCGACCTATGACGTCTTTCTTCTGCTCAATTTTTTTTATATATATTGAATTATAATAATTAGCAAAAAAAAAACTAAATGAAAAATATTTTTTATTTAGTATTTTTTTTGCTAATTATTATAATTCAATATATATAAAAAAAATTGAGCAGAAGAAAGACGTCATAGGTCGAGAATAAAACTGTACAAAATGATAACTTATTTACACCGAACTGATAGAATTATATATATATATATATATATACTGGGTGTTTCTATACCTCTGTACGAAACTTTAATGACATATATAATTTGATATTCAGAATACAGATTATAGAACAAAAATATTTTTTTTTAAATACGCAAAAATTAGGGTATTTCATTCCTAGTGAACATTTTTAGTGTCACTGGTTTAATAGTACATTTAATTATTTATAATTATGTTGCTAATGAAATAAAGTAAACAAAACTAATAGCTATTAACATACCTAGGAATGTAATGAATATCATTACAGCCGCAGATGCCAATGTGAGACATCTAAGGCTTGTTATGACTCATAACATCCGTGGTTTGTTCAATAGTTTACTGGTTTCAGAATATAAACACGTTAACGTCATTAATAAATACTCATTTTCGAAAAATGAGGATATATTTTTTTAATTTCACATCAGAATAAACTGCAACAAGTCATTGCTACAAAAATTATTCAAAATTTTTAGAGAGTTCGAGAATTTTCCTTTGATAAGTTTTTCCTGAAATCCTATCTATAAACTGGTGTAGCAAATAGACATGTATAAGAATTTATTATCGATTTACATTTATGGCTGTTTATCAATTTTAACAAAAATGTAAATAATTTTCAGATCAAATATTTAAGGAATTCAGAGAATATAATAAATTATTTCCAAAAGGCTATAAAATTTGGACAATTTGGTATGGCGTAATCTGCCTTAATATACCAGAATATGTAGAAGTATGCATTATTACAACTTTTTGAAACATTTATGTAATAGATTTTATTTTACATTTTAGGTAATTTTATCAAGTACACGACATATTAAAAAGAGTCGAATTTATCATCATTTACATCCATGGCTAAAGACTGGCTTGTTAACTAGAAAAAATTGTCGCCTACAATTTTTAACTAAAAACGTTATAATGAAATGAATTTGTTTTAAACTATTGAGGACTTTATTGATCAACAACTAAATAGTACATAATAGCAAATAATTACATTGTATTTATGATTCATCCAAAAGTTGCGCAATTTTCTTTTCATCCCATTCATTAAAATTTGTACAGCATAATCAGATATCATTTTTGTAATTTGTTTCCACTTATATTTGAAAATATCGACAGAATTGGCTTGTTTCTTATATTTTAATAACTTCTGCTTCATATGGGCCCAATATTTTTTGATTTGGCGCAATTCAGGACAATTTGTAGGATTTTCAGATTTATGTACAAATTCTATGTGGTTTCTTTTATACCAATCAATGACATTTTTTGTGTAGTGACATGTTGTCAAATCTGGCCAAAATAGTTTTGGTGTGTTATGAAGCCTTATAAAGGGCAATAATCGTCTTTAAAAACACTCGTTTAAAATATCTATCGCCATTGATTGTCGTTGTCGAAAAATAATGCATACTGCGTTTGCCACTGGAACAAATGGCCTGCCATACAAGCATCTTTTTTGAGAATTTTTCTATTTTAATTACGTTCAATTAGCTACTAACAGATTTACTGAACTTTCCAGAATAATAATGACCTGGTCGAGATTTTAATTCAAGTTAACAATACGTTTCGACATCCATGATAGCACATAATTTTAATATGCAACTTTATATTTTTTAATGGAACTCCTACATATATTTGTAAAATTTTAAAGATCTTTTGTTTCTCTTTAAAACAGTTCTTATACGTTATTAGAGACCGGACTAAAAGGCACAAAAAGAAACAGAAAAAGGCACTTAAAAAGGCATAAAATTTAGACAAAAAAAGCGTTAAAAAGGCATAAAAATTAGAAAAATAACAAAAAAATTATTATAATTAATAACAATAACTTATACAATTTTATTTACATAAAAATATATTTTTTCTTCAAGCATACAACAATATTCATATTATGCTACTACACACACTATGTAGAACTAAGTCATTATGTTATTAGTACAATAATGAAATTCATTATTATATTAGTACAATAATGTTAGTTATAAAATATACCACAGGCAGCAGCACTTGCTAGGGCAGCCCGGCTACTGGCTCAGCGTTACCAATCGTACGATAATTATCATACATGTAGCATAATTAGGGGAATTGTACGATGTACGATAGTAAGTTACTATCGTACAGCGTACTTAAAATGACAAAATATATATAAAAAAAATATCGTGAACATAATTAGGAGTCACAACCCATAATTTTGAGTGTTCCGTACGACAATTTCAATATCTAATGTTGGCAACTGAAGTGAAGTGAGGTTAACTGACTGACAGCCAGTAGTGATAAATATCGTTATTTGTTTCACACAAAAAATGTCTCAAGAAGTGGATGAAATGCAATTTACACCTCCAGCAATAGCAGAAATCGCAAAGTCAGTCATTCAAACATTGATTCCTGAAAAATCACGTAAGGTTTATGATTTGGCTTATGAGAGATTTGTCAATTGGACTAGAGAACAAAATGTGAAGAATTTCTCTGAGAATGTTATGCTAACTTACTTTACTCAATGATTAAGGCTGAATTAAATATCAAACATAACGTAAACATATATAAATACACTAAACTAATAGCATTTTTGAAAATATTTAGTTATTTGATACTTCGACAGAAATGACTTGCAACATACCTGTTACATTTGGAAGTAATCAAGGTACGGAAATAAACAATGAAATTTATACAGCTTCTATCTATTAGGATATTGGAACTATCGATACAAATACTGCCAGTAGTGGTTTAAATATTCAAAATTGTGAAATAGAAAACTGTACATTTAACATAACTGTTAATAAAGCGAGTTAGGGAAAAAAATTCAATAATTTATATTTTATTCTTTAAATTTACGTTAGAATGCTTGAAGAAAAAATAGTATATGCTACTCGGAGTAGAATGCTCTTTTTTATTGAGCTCAGATGTTTGCGGCCGAGGCGTGTAGCCGAGGCGATGCAAACTGAGCTTTCTACTCCTAGTAACATAATATACTATTCAAACTATGGTTAACTATGGTTTCGTGTAGCAAGTGCGCTCGTTCTGTAAACAATAAATATCCCGGCATAAAATGCTTGTCGTGCCAACAAACATTTCACGCCTTGTGTGCCGACCTTACGAATGAACGTTTTAAGATGCTGGTTGCAAACAATGACATTGCCTGGGTTTGCACTGTTTGTCGCCACAAATCTGATGATGAAGATCAAATGTTGCAACTATCTAACATCAATCCATTACCTACAGATGTCTTAACTTATTTAAAAACTGTAAAGGACGAAATAGTAAATGCAATGAATATTAAATTCGAATCCGTAATGAAATGTGTAAATTTTTGTTCGGATAAAATAACCGACTTCGAAACTAATTTTAAAATTTTAAATGATAAGATGAAAGTTATAGATACGATAGTTAAAGAAAATTCAGAACTAAAAAATCAAGTAATAAATTTAAACAAGAAAATTGAAGATTTGGAGCAATATTCCAGAATTAACAATTTAATTATTCATAACATTCCGGAACAAAAAAATGAAAACGTCATTGGAATTATTTCCGATATCGCTAAGCATGTTGGAGCTGACATCAAACCACATGATATTGATGCTGCTCATAGAATTCCATCCACGCAAAGGGATGTTCCGAAGAAAATAGTTGTTAAATTTACTACACGATTACAAAAAGACAATTTCATGTCATCATTCAAAAAAATTAAAAGTGTGACAACGCGAAGTCTCAATATTGATAATTTCGACACCAAAATATTCGTGAACGAACATCTTAAGCCGAATAATAGTGTGTTATTTAAAAAAGTGCGAGATATACTGCGTCCTAAGGGCTTTAAGTATATTTGGACAAAAAATTGTAAAATATTTGTGCGCAAAGATGATACGTCGCGGATTAAACTCATTGAATCTGAAAGCGACATCCACAAACAATAACTTGAATATATTATTTGCAATTTTTTTTATTATTGTGAATTATAATGGCTATCGCGATTTATTATCAGAACGTACGCGGTTTACGAACAAAAACAAATGAAATTCGGTTAAACTCATTTTCGTGTTCCTATGATGTAATCTGTTTAACAGAAACATTTTTACAATCGCATGTGAACGATTACGAAGTGCTATCTCCTGAATTTAATATCGTGAGAAGAGACAGATCAAGTGCAACTTCACATAAATCTGATGGTGGTGGTGTGTTAGTCGGTCGAAAAACATTTGTTATGAAGAGAGACCTGAGTGGGCAACTAATATTGAAGAAGTGTGGGTAACGATAACTTTAAATCACAACAAATATCTCCATATGTGTTGTGCCTATATTCCGCCAAATGACAATGAAGCTATGACACTACTTACTTCCAATTTGTCACGTCTTATTGATTTATACCCAACAGACTCATTTGTGGTTTGCGGAGATTTTAACATGCCGCATTTAGAATGGATTTCTCATAATAATTATTACATTTCGTCAAATGCATATAACATTGCATCAACTGAATTTATAGACTGTATTTCATATTGTAACTTAAATCAATTTAATGTAGTTAAAAATGAGAATAATCGCACTTTAGACCTAGTTCTAAGCAATATGAGCACAGTTACTGTTGTCTGCTGTGACAATCCTCTTACAAAAATTGACGCACATCATCCCCCTCTTGATATATTTATTCACTACGCTAATAGTTGTAATTTATCTCAAAAACCTAGAAAACATTACAAATTCTTTAATGCTGATTATGATATAATTAATAACAAACTATTATCAATTAATTGGAATTTTGAATTTCGTGGTTTATATACTGAACAAATCACAACAAAACTCTATAATATAATTAATAGTCTTATTGATGAATGCGTTCCACACAAATTTAAATCTAGAAATCAGTATCCCTGTTGGTTTTCGTCTGATTTAATTAAAATTATTAAAGAGAAAGATAAAGCACATAATAATTACAAACGCTTTAAAACAACGGCAGCATACAATATTTTCTCTATTCTAAGAAAACGAGTGAAAAATTTAATAAAAGCTTGTTATAATAATTATATTGATAACATAGAATTACAAATCCAGCATAACGCTAAAAAGTTTTGGTCACATGTAAACTCCCTTAAACAACATTCCATTCCTTCTGTAATGGAATATAATAATAAAACTTCGACAGATGGTAATGAAATTTGCAGAATGTTTTCTGATTATTTTAATTCAGTATATTCAGAAAGTACTGTGCCTGATTTAAATTTTTTCTGTGAGACTTCCAACAATAATTCAGTATTGTCACATATTAATATTACCTCTGACAAAGTTTTCTCCATTCTTTCTACTCTTGATATTAACAAGGGTGCTGGACCAGACAATATACCATCTATTTTTGTTAAACAATGTGCAATTTCACTATGCTATCCTTTATCTGTGCTATATAACAGATCTTTACGGGAAGGCCATTGTCCAGAATTATGGAAGAAAGCATATGTAGTGCCTATATATAAAAGTGGCAAAAAAAAGTTAATAGAAAATTATCGACCAATATCTAAATTATGTACAATAGAAAAGGTCTTTGAACTAATAATTTATGACCACTTATTTGCACTTGTAAAGCATCTCTTAATTCCGGAGCAACATGGGTTTTTCCGAGGAAGATGTGTTGAAACAAATTTAGTGACATACACGGACTATATTCTTAACGCAATGGATGATCGCATTCAGGTTGATTCGGTTTACACAGATTTTAGTAAAGCATTTGATAAAATTGATCATGCTATTCTAATTAAACGGCTTGCTGAAGTTGGTGTACACGGTAATCTCTTGAAATGGTTTCATTCATACTTAACTGGTAGAACTCAAAGTGTAATTGTCAATGGATATTGTTCAGATTTCGTTACCATAGCATCAGGAGTTCCTCAAGGATCGCACCTTGGTCCACTGTTATTTAATATTTTTATCAATAATGTTAAACTGTGCTTTCTAAACTCCAAAATTTTATTATATGCTGATGATTTAAAAATATTTCATTCTGTAACTAGTGTCGGTGACTGTGAGGCTATACAGGAAGATATTGATAGGTTTTGTGATTTTTGTATCAAACATAAATTAATTCTAAATTATTCTAAGTGTTCACAAATTACATTTACAAGAAATAGAAGTCCTATCCAATGTAATTATAAAATTAATAACAATATCATTCAATCAGTTTCGCATATAAAGGATCTTGGTGTTACATTGGATAGCAAGCTTCTATTTCTTATACATATAGATAATGTAATAAAAAAATCTTACCGTACGCTCGGTTTTGTTTTACGTACATCTAAAAACTTTAGTAATCCATGTACTTTATTTAAATTATATTTTTGTCTTGTACGCAGTCAACTTGAATTTGCATCTGTTTGTTGGTCGCCACAATATTTTATTTACAATGAAAGAATTGAAAAAATTCAACACAAATTCTTACGTTCTATGCGTTATAAATTTCCACAAAGAATTTTAAATTTAATATCTCTTGAAAACAGAAGAAAAGTATCCGACCTGTCATTTTTATACAAAATTATTAACAATATATTTAATTGTAATAATTTGTTAGATGTTATGCAATTTAGAATTCCCAAGTATTGTATGAGAACTAATGAACTTTTCAAAATTGTTGGATGTAAAACAAATTCTGCATCACATTCTCCACTTAATCGAATAACTTCTATGTATAATACTTTGTGTAATTCTAATTGCACCATAGATATATTTTCTGATTCCATAAATGTATTTACAAACAACGTGAAAACCTATTTTTGCAATGTTTAAATTTTGTTTGATTAATCTTATTTTTTATTATGTATTCTATATTTTAAGTTAATCTGTTTTTGTATCTTTGTGCTGCTCTGTTATTGGGACTTTGTCCTGTTGGGCAGCTGAATTTTTCAAATAAATAAATAAAATAAATAAACAAAACTTTTAAAAAATGAAAAACTACTAATCCCGAAAACAACTGATTATTAAATGCTGTTCTAAATGTTCCATTAAAAAGTTGTGTCTTCTGTCAATTAACATATTCTTGTAAGCTGAGAAACTTCTTTCCACGTCGACACTTGTAATTGGTGCAAATTTAAATTTTGTAATTATACCGGGATCCATAATAAAATTGGGAACATGTTCACCATTTAAAATTAATGCAATTTTTTGTAAAGTGTCGAATCCTTCATTTTTACGCAGAAAGTCGTTTAATTTATTTTTAATTATTTGACCAATATGTCCAGGTACAATGTACATGGTATCTATAAAATCTTTAATGATTTCAGCTACACGATTAAGTCCGTGTGCGAAGCACGTGCAATGAATTAAATTCGGATACAAAATATTCATATTACTTGCAGCTTTTACCATGTATGCCGCTGCATCTGACAGCAGGAGTAAAATTTTATCATTCGATACCGGCTCCGGCAAGAAAAACTGGGTCAGCACTCACCGAACCGCAGTGTGGGAGTTCATATAATTTTTAGCTTGAGTGCGATTCAAACTCGGGATCTCCGAATTCTAATGCCGCAACGCTATCCACACCACTGTACTGTATACAACAAAAGGTAATAAAATTTGTTTTTCACCAAGTTAAAAACAAAAGAAACAATATGAAACGAAGCAACGGTGCAACTCTAAAGAAATACATAATTAAATTTAATTAATTTATATCCTGTGTCCCTATAACTTATCAACACAACACGTTTTCATTCCGTCGATTCCTTTGATCACATGACATCCTCAAACAGAACAGAACAGATATTACAATCATTTAAAAATTTCCATTGGTGCTGCGCTCTTTATTCGGACAAAAATGCGAATTTCATTCACTTCATAATCAATCTTCCGATTCAATAAATTAGAAAAAAACTGTGCGTATTGCGTAATTGCATGCGAATTTGAATTAAACAGTCGCCTGTCAAATGGATTTCTCTGTATGACATTGTACTTTTTTTTTAATATACATGATAATTGTTGAGTGAAAATAATAATAATATTTATAGGTTATGTTACTATATAGAGTACGGCCAAAGCATTAGTTAATTTCTATTGGTAGTCCAAATAGTACTATAAAATAAAATAAATATATAATCACATCCTTTACTTATTATTGGGTGTGGCACTCTGCCGTAGCAAATCTCGGTAAGTATAATTTAGAGATGGGCGAATATCAAATTTCTCGAATTCGAATATCGAATACGAATATTAATCAGATCTCGAATATTCAAGGTACTCCTATACTCCTAAAATTATTAATAATTATTTAATTATGTCCTTTTCATTATTTGAATGAAATTGTTAAGATAAAATAAAAGTACAAACAAAAAAGAAAAAGACGAAAACTTCAAATTTAAGGTGAAACGTACGGGCTGATGATGGTTTTGAAACAAAATATCTTTGTTAATAATAACTTCAAAGTATTGTAATAGCTTTAAGTTTATGTACAAATGATAAAGAAAAACATAGGCAACATATGGCGCCATATTCCAGGTATTCGAATGTTCGCTATACTGACGTTAATATTCGAAAATCTCGAATATCGAATAATGTCAATATTCGCGGCATTCGACTATTCGCGGATGATATTCGCCCATCTCTAGTATAATTATCAACTGTCAAAACACGACTCCCAAAGATGTTAGTGAAGGAAGAACCATAGCGGTAATTTTTATGTTGTGAAAATTGTGGGAATCGAACCCGGAGTCTCAAATTCACAAGTCGACTCGATGCCACTGAGCCATCAACCCCATATCATAACCTATACAATTATTAAATGACAGTGATTGATACTGATAAGTAATTTGTCTAAAGACAAATTATATTCATAAAGATAATGCCAAGATTGCATTAACAGAACGAAACATAAAAATAATATTTAATTAAAAGTGACAAAAGTTTATCAACTTTATCGAAAACACCTAAATTCAAGTCTCATAAAATTATAGGTTCAAAAACAGTTTAATTAGAATAAATCAGAACAATAACAAATCAATGACATATTCGAAATAAAGTTGTTATCAAAATTAAAAGTGAGAAAATATAATGTTGTTTAAGTCGATTTGAAATGAAAGCTTATTTTAAAAAAATCATTAACTGAGTTCTGCACTCGTATTTACCTTAGAGATCGTCTCTTGTAACCATGGAAATAAAATGCATTTTTCTTATTAATTTATCGTTACATATATCTTCATTTATATTATTATTAGCTCCATATCTTTAAAACTAAAACTCTGCAAGAGGACGAAAATTAACCTGCGTGACAGTATTAGAAATCTAGTAATCATGATTGAGATAGTTTAGGTATATGAAAGGGATGAACATTCCAAAGACATCCTAATATTCAAGTAACCAAAATCTCCCTTGAGAGAAGTGAACAAATACGCTGTACTTTTGCAACGATTTGCATATAAACCTAACAATAAATTGAACATTTAGGTACCTGGAGCACCGCACAGAAATGGCGGGTTATACGAGGAGCCCAGCGCGTCCAAGACACGTAAACCCCGGATTTAAATGACATCACTCGGAGCTTGCAGCTTGCAGCTTGTAACGTTGCATCGTTACAATGTCCGTAGTAAACATGGGTTCTTATATCTCTACAAATAGTTGTGGACAACATTTCGTTCCGCGCTATTTTAAACAATATAGGGCTCCAAACATACGTAGTTTTCTTAGTATTACTGTATATTATTACAGAGGCCAAATTTTGATTGTTTTTACTACATACTTTACAAACCTTATGTCAAATTGACTGTTTTACTTAAAACTTTTATATAAACTTGACATCAATTGAAACAATTTAACACATACTCTTATATCCTCAATTCTCTAGTACCTAAATAAATTTTAAACGTTAGACACTATGACAGAAGAATTTGGTTGATGCCATACGTCGGACACAGGTTACGTAGTGTAGCAATCTCTGATCCTTGAAAATTTCACAAGTTTGTAATTAATTTCCCGCGGACTATATTTAAAAAAATTTGAGATATCCAAAAGGCACTGTTCCCAAACATTCTTTAAATCCTAGAAAAAAATCGTAACAATCACTCAATCTGTGTAAGCTGTAGGGCCGTGGACATTGGTTGCCATCCAGATGTGCGATACTGCAGACTAATAATATATCGGAAAATTTTCAGATTCTAGTGTATAACATGAAAGATGCCGGAATGTGCTGTATATTTCGAAATATAGCATTTTTTTAGAAAACAGCATTAAGTTTACCTATAAGCAATGCTGTAGTAGAGCGAGTGTCCATTTGTAGGAAGAGGTAATATTAAAACAAAAGTGACAAATAGGATAAACATGTATATATTAGACACTTTATTAGGAATAAAAATATATTTTAAAGTAAATAAATTCTGTTGCAAAAGGTTCATACCATCAGATTAAATGATTTAAAAAATTAATACGAGTACCGAAATGTTGGTAGAATGACAGTGTTGACGACACTATTAAATTATTTTATGAATATTAATTTTTTTTTACAAAAATGTGTTTATTGTGAGAATGATTTTTAAAGTATATTATTTTTCTAGGTGTGTTTGTTTATCGACTGTTTAACGATTGTTTGATTTTTAAATAAAAATAATTTAACTAGTAGGCAGTTACAACGCTGTGTCTTACATTTTCAGTCTTCCTTAAATGAACAATATTGTATCGAAATGAAATATCAAATTAAAAACTTAAAATTGCTGTTAAACAATTGTTTCGATAGGTTAAATTTAAGCAATCCTTAAAATTATAGTAATAACAGTGCAACTGGCCATAATGTGATAAATCAAACAAAGCTGTTTGTGTACTTAAAATTTTCTTTATCTTATATTTTTAGTTTATAAAGTTTAGTTGTACAATATAATATATTTGTACCTGATCTGTGATTTTTTACATAGTAAGTAATAATAAATTATATTCTGAGACATAAATTTGTATTTAAATGTCAAAATAAATTAAGAAAAACTTATTTTCGTGATATTTAAAAACTAACCGGAATTTTAAAATAAACATTTGGATTAGGTAATGTATACATAAAGGAAGTATTGAGAATTTTGAATAAGAATGCGATCATAGGGACGAAAATTTTAACTACGGCCAAGGTACAGTTTGCTTCTAATTTAATCTTGCCTTATATAAAGAGTAGGTAGTGGAAAATGCAGAAATATATAATAATACAACTTGTTTATAACTATATTTTTCTAAAGCCAATATACAAAATAGATATTTGCGCTTCAATTTCTCATCGTTAAATGTTACTTTTCCGCTTATGTTCGACACCTTGCGCTCCAAATTTGTAACTCTAAATTAAATGTTTATTTACCGTTGCGATAACAACCTGTGCCAGCAAATAAAGAATTTTCTTCTTTTATGTCCTGTAACGCTGAAAACTAAAACGTTTGTATGCTTTGAGCGCAAATAGCTATACAATTGCAGTTAGGCTTTCATAAAAATACAAAAGTTTATAAATTATGACACTATAATGTTTGCATCTTGTAGTTAATATGACCTGCTCACTTGTACCTTCAATACTCGTATTAAATATTACAGAGAGATTCTGAACTCTATTCTATATAATTAATTTAAATACCACTACTAGCAACCACAAAATAAAACAATACTTCAAAAAATGCAAGTGATCGCAATGGTAAGCTTATGGAGATCAACTGAAATTGTATAATTGTTTCGAGTGATATTGTGATCAATATCATCCGTTAGGTCGGCTACGCGAACCCTTACTCTGGGCACACGGACCTTGAAGAAAAGTATATTTTTTAGTCTTATTATTTCATAATTATATGCGTTCGTTAATTAGTGGCAAAAAAACAACTGGTAGCTCTTTATAATGACCACAATAAATAATTAGATTTGTAAATGATACCGTACGTATCATCACAGATCTGCGCCTCCATTTTGATAAGTCTTACACTATAGTACCTGAAAATCAAACGAAATGTATGTATAGTCGGTGTTGACCCGCATGATCTCACATCACAATCACTAGAGATCCGCATGACCTCATAACGGGAGGATATAAATCCGCATGATCTCGTATCTTAACGATAGGGACTTACATAATCTCATTGTGTGTAATACGTTAATCGATCTCAGTTCTCGTTTGATGACTATGAATGATAACAATATCGTAATACAGTGACTCATCAAGTAAATTACAGAAATTTCCAATATAATAGAAGTAGTACCACAACATCAACATAACATACATGCACAAGAATTCACCTACTGCAATTTTTATTTTATGTTTATTCACACCGAGATTCGCTCAGCAGGGATGTGCGTGTAGTCTACTGCAAGTAATCTACGCAATTCTCTACGTGTAAACAATCATGTAGTCTACGTCTTCATTTTTCATGTAAACAATGTAGACTATGTAGACAATGAAAACACCTGTGTTCACTTAAGTCATATTAAAATTTTATCCCTAGAACTAGGGAATTTTAAATGTTGGTAGAGATTTTTATTTTTATTCTAGGGATTACACGAAAAAAAATTAGTTGTGCATGGCAAAACGTTCAAAATTTGTCAACTGGTTACTGTTAAAAATAGCGCCAAAGATAACTCCGTCTGGTGAGATGGCGCGTTGGTCGATTTTAAAAATATGACAGTTCGCCCAAGACCCAAGACAGACATTCGTCTAGTAATGTACGAGCACTTGCTTTATTAGTTCTATTATATAAAGACCGATAATGACCCGAGCTCACGAATACGAATACATGTAATAGTTACGAAGGAATAAATTTAGGTTATGTTGAATTTTACAACTGTCAGATGCATTATCTACATTGTTTACATTGTCTACGTCGCTAGAATTGTCGACGTATTGTCTACGTGTAGATGTCGACAATTAAAGATTACACGTAGATGCACATCTCTGTCGCTCAGTCTCGTAAAGAAGAACTGCCGAACACTCGGGTAAAATGTCTATATTGTTAAGGGTTCCCTAACTATCTAAAATAAATTGCTAACGAAATAAAATGTAATCGTTAATGTATCCCATATACAAATACTGATATTGACAACTTTGATTTTTTATTATCCCAATCGAAGCTGATATTCGAGTTGGCTCAGTGGTATCTAGTCGGCCTGTGGATCTTGAGAACCCTGGTTCGATCCGCACAGCCGACAAACAATTTTCACCAATTTAAATGTACCCCTGTGGCTCCCCCGCCACTAACATCTTTGGGGGCCGTGATTTAACGACTGGTAACCGCAATTCACGCGAAGAAATATATCACTTACCCAGATATGCTACGGCAAAGTGCCACACCCAGTAATGGGTAAAAGGCGTGATGATATATTTATTTATTTACAAAATATATAATTCAAGCTGTCGTATTGTTTCAGTTTAGCGCAGATACAAATTTATTAATTGATATTTAATAGTTAATATTATTATTTTATTTTTATTTTGATGTAAAAATCAAGACAAGATTTAATGGAGAAGAAAAAGTTCAAGTTTTGAAATGGTATTTTGCAAATAATTCAAGTAGAGAAGTTGTAGATTTATTTATTGTAGGTATGTTTTTGTTTTCCAATGCATCCTATAATGAGCTTTAAATTGTACATCTTATTTTGCTTTTATCTCGTGAAAATTAAATAAATTATCAATAATTTTGAAGTTATTAGACGTAATTTTTTATTTTTAACTTTTTATTTAATTATTTCTTCTAAGGTGACAATACAAATATAACCTCAAATGTTAAATATCACAACTTTTGGTCAGCTAATTGTTGATCATTGGCCCGCTAGTTGTCCGTTTCAAGATTCAACCAATTTGATTCATTTAATCCGCACATGCACTGATTTAAATCGTTTTAGCACAGTATATAAGATAGTACGTATTTGGTATTACCATTTGTATCTGAATTATAAATAAATAAAGAACACATAGTGCTGGCGCAAAGCTCTGGGGCGGCATTAGCCCCAACATAAAATTCCGATACCCAGCTAATATATTTTTATTTGCTTAATCTGAGAAAATATTTTTTACCTACGAATCGGTAGTCAGGGCCAGGTAAACCACGGAGCCATGAAGGCATGGCTCCAGGGCCCCCTACATTTAGGGGCCCCGTCCAGCGGATATCTATATATCAAATTTACATCACTGTTTTTAAAATTCATTATACTAATTATATTCATAATATAATTCACAGAATATTTTGATATCCTACAACTAACTAGAGATAAAATTTCGTGCTCTACTGCCATTTATTTTCCACTGCGCCGCACATAGGACATAAGAAGGAGAACGCAGTCGCGAATAATCTGGCTGTGGCAACACTGTGTCTATTTAGTTCTGTGGCTCATATCGGTGCACTGCATTTTGCACAACTCATACATATAATCATAAGATATTTTGGTGTCATAGTGTCGCATACTTTTTCTGCCATATTTACCTACAACCAACGTACGTACGTTAAATTGTTTTTTTTTCAACAACCACAAAATCAAAGAAAATGTGAGTATAAACAATTAACAAATTAACTGTATAAAATGTATTCTCATTTTACTTTTTAGTTTTTGCAATTATTGTGCAATTTAAATTAATATTAGTTGTTCGTCTCTGAAAAAAGTATCTTAGACACATATTAAATAAAATTTGAAACATATGTATTTATTCCAGCTTATTTACAAAGTGGATAGAAAATATTTGAACGGTAGTGCAAAATGAAAATTATAGAATGAGAAATCAGAAAGTAAGCTAGATGATCCACTTCAATGCCTATCATCTGCTAAAGAACTAGCAACGTTTAAAAATAGTAATATCAAAAGTATGAGCCGTTGGCACTTGGTGAAACATTATGAATAAGAATAAAGAACGTAGACACTTGATGTAGTTTCACAAAATTATTTATTAACAAAGTTGATCGATTTCGGCTTATTGGGCCATCTTCTGAACGTTGACGTTGTGACGAAATGTTTTTTCGTCACTCGCAGTTTAGGCTCACCGATGTCCGGAGACGTCCGAAACATCGGTGATTCCTAAACTGCTCTCATTTCTCCGGAAATAAGAGCAACCCCGGGTTTTTGTGAATAACTCCGGCTGTAAACACCCGATCCGAATAAAGTTATACTTTCCTGGCAGCATAATTCCAGGGCTAGCGATTGAATGAACGTCTAAAGGGCACGAGAAGCCCTTCAACCACAACATGTAAGTTACCCCTATGTAAATACATTGTAGCGACCACTGACAACCCGTCCGAACCCGATTTATTAACGTTTTTGTATATAAGCCGGGATCCGCGAAGCGAAAGACACAGTCATATCCTCATCCGAATGAGAGAAGTGCCACCGTGACAAATCCGAGAAGAAGCCGTCCAGAGAGATTCACCAAGGTAAGAGATACATTCTAGTTTACCGTTTTTACCGTTCCCGTCCGTTCCGAGCCCCTCAGGCTACCTAGTTTCAAACCAACATTGCGACTTGGAGTCCCTGACTGAGAACGCCGTCATCCTCGAGTCCACGGGCTGGAGAGCATCCTCGACTCGCAAGAGTGGAGAGTATCCTCGACCCGCAAGAGTGGAGAGTCACCCTGTTCAGGGGGTCCCAAATCACAACGTCGGCTATTTCACTGTACGCCTTCAGCACCCGCGGCTCCACAGTTGGGAGCACGATACCGTCTGCTTTGAGACCTAGAGGTACCCTCCGAGAGCGCCGACATCCTCGAGCCCCCGGGCTGGAGAGAATCCTCGACTCGCGTCGTTTCCGAGTTACGGCCGTTTTTAATTTCCACTACGTGGAAATCAGCTCCGCCATCCTCGGGAGGACCGAGAGACCCCGTAACATCCCCACGCCAAGCGTCGTTTCAGCACGAGTCGCCAGAACGCGCCGCGCTTCGCAGGGTCGATTCAGGGACCCGCCAAGGACCCATCCGACACACCGCCGCCCAACCGACGCCCGGGCGTCGGTTTTCCGAAAACCACCGTTTTACGTCAGGACGCCCGCAAGGGGTGTTCTGGAGATCAAGTCAGTGGCCGCTACCGCGACCAACCCGAGCAAATCAGTGTACACCAGGATTCGCAAAATAAATCTGAAATCTGAAGCCATCCGCTGTTTTATTTCTATATCCTGGACACAACCCCGACACCGCTATCCATTACCGTTTGGCGCCCGAGCAATCCACGCCAAACTCCTTGTGCTCGACCAAACATCGTCACAAGAATTTGGCGCCCGAACAGGGACCCTGGAAATAAAACGCGATGGCAGGAGACCCACCAGAACCACCAACGCCGGCAGCAACAGCAAAAACCGGCTGGGTCTACAGCCTCAACAAGGAGGATCTCCAGGCAGAGCTCCGAAGATTTGGCCTGAGAGACGAAGGGACTGTGGAGGAACTACGAAGAGTCATGGTGGAGTTCGTGAAACGAGCCACGGGAAATGAACCTGAACCCGGGGTAGTAAAAACACCCACCGAAGAACCCATCACCGCCGAAACACCCAGGACACCAAGCACACCGATACACCTCTGCGAGGTCGTCCGCAAGTGGGGCTTACACTTCGACGGTAAGACCGACCCGGTCGCCTTCTTGGAGCGGCTCACCGAACTGCAGAGCAGCTACCAAATCCCCGGAGATTGCCTACTGGGAGCATTACCGGAACTATTCAGAGGGAATGCCACACTCTGGTACCGTATTAACCTCGTCAACTGGCACAAATTGGAGGACTTCCTCCGAGAGTTCAACGATTATTTCATCCCGGATCAAAAGCATCAACTCGAAGAAGAAATTCACCGACGCAGCCAAAGACCGAAAGAGGCGGGCCTAGACTATATCGTCGCCCTACAGACGCTCATGCGACGACATGGGGGATATGACAGCGACCAACAGCTACACTGGCTGTACCGGAACCTGCGACCCGAGTACCGGCAACGTATACGTCGACAGGACGTCTCCACGGTTACGTCCCTCCTCCGGGAGATCCGTGAGTTTGAAGAGCTGCAACGCGACCTCGCAGCGCAACAACCTCAAGCTGCGATTCACGCCACCACCCAGCTGCCGCGACCAGGAGCACGGACATGCTGGCGATGCGGGGAACCAGGGCACTATCGGCAGGACTGCAAAAACCCTGCCAAGCTATTCTGCAGTCGGTGCGGTAAGCTCGGAATAATGACCCGTGACTGTGGATGTAAGAAGACTCCGGGAAACGACCAGCGGACGGCCCCATAAGGTGGAGGGCGCCGCCCACGTGCAACTGGTCGCCATTTTTGTCGGCAATGCGACACAACTGGGATGACCGTATCCACCTTCCCCTTTGGATTGGCGACACGCAGGTTCAGGCCCTCCTGGATACCGGGTCGACGCAGTCATATATGAACCAAGAGACGGCAGAAGTCTGCCAGAACCGAGGTAGCCAACCGTGGGGTTCCACCCATCAGCACGCACAAATGGCCAACGGAGCCACCGTAGAAATCTCGGCCGGATACCGAGTGCGGTGCAGGATGGAAAACAAAACAAGAACCGTACAGCTCCTATGTATCCCAACACTGGCTACCCCAGTTATATTGGGGATGGACGCCATGCGACTCTTCGGCGTCACCCTTACCTTAGGACCGCATACCACTGAATACCACATGACACGGCCGACCATCCCAGCAATAGCCACGCTCAGAAACCCGCCGAATATCCTCGACAAATTGTTGAGAGAGGAGCTACCGAAATTTGCAGAACTGCGGGGGACCACACCGTTAGCTCAACACCAGATTCGACTTAGAGACCAAACGCCGATCAAACAGCGTTATCGTCCCCGGAACCCGAAGATGCAAGCCATCATAAACGAAGAGGTCGATAAAATGATGGCAGATAAGGTGATCGAGAAGTCACAAAGCTCGTGGAGCTCTCCGGCCGTGATCGTGCGGAAAAAGGACGGCAAACCCCGCTTTTGCATCGATCTCCGGAAGTTGAACAACGCCAGCGAGAAGGACGCCTACCCACTGCCTCACATCAACCACATTTTAAGCAAACTGCAACAGGCGGCCATCTTTAGCACCCTGGACTTAAAGCAAGGATACTGGCAGGTACCCCTAGAACCAGAAAGCCGACCACTGACGGCATTCACCGTACCCGGCAGGGGTCTGTTCCAGTTCACGGTGATGCCGTTTGGATTACACTCCGCTCCAGCGACTTTCCAACGCTTGCTGGACCAAGTCATCGGTCCGGAACTCGACCCGTTCGCCATCGCCTACCTAGACGACATTATCGTCGCCAGCCGTACACTCGAGGAGCACACCGAACATCTGAAAGAAGTCTTCAAGAGGCTACGCGAGGCCAACCTACGCATAAATCCCGACAAATGCGAGTGGGGCAAGACGGAAATCCGCTACTTGGGTCACCTGGTCAGTAGCGCTGGAATTCAGACGGATCCCGATAAAGTCGAGGCGATTAGGGCCATACCACCTCCAACCACGCCGAAGAAAGTCCGGCAATTCATGGGAGCTGAGTCCTGGTATCGTCGATTCATACCCAACTTCTCCAAAATCGCCGAACCATTACACCACTTGTGCCGGAAGAACGTAAAATGGGAGTGGGGGCCAGCTCAAACCAATGCGTTTGCCCAATTACGCGACGCACTCACCACAGCACCAGTTTTGACCTGCCCCGACTTCAACAAACGGTTCTTCCTGCAGACCGACGCATCCGACACCGGCATGGGGGCGGCACTCGTACAATACACGGACCAAGGCGAACAAGTCATCGCCTATGCCAGCGCCACGCTCCAAGGACCCGAACTACGGTATTCCACCACCGAAAAGGAATGCCTAGCTATTGTATGGGCAATAAAAAAAATGCTCAACTACTTGGAGGGATACAGCTTCACGGTAGTAACCGATCACCAGGCTCTCCGCTGGCTAAACTCCCTCGAAAATCCTCCAGGGCGACTCGGCCGCTGGGCAATGTTCCTGCAGCAATTCAACTTCAAGTTTGAATCGCGTCGCCGACACGCTATCCCGACAACCGCTCCAGGCTACCGAACCGGTAGAAGACAACTTGTTCGCCGTCACAGCTGAGTGCAAATGGCATACCCGGAAATCCCAAGAGGTCAGGGACAAACCCTTGGAGTGGCCGGACTATCGTATCCAGGACGGACGTCTCTTCCGAAAGATAGCGGCCGCCACCGAAACCGAGGAAGGGGATTCCTGGAAGTTGTGCGTTCCACAAACCGAACGCAGGCAGGTCCTTCAGGAGAACCACGACAACCCCTCAGCTGGACACAACGGCACCGCTAAAACGGCAGCCCGTACGGCGACCCGATACTACTGGCCCGGCATGTTTCGGGACATCCGGAACTACGTCAAGCGCTGCACGACGTGCCAGCGGTACAAGTCCAGCCAACAGGGCCAAGCAGGACACATGCACCCACCACAGATACACGAGCCCTGGGATACGGTCGCCATAGACGTCGTGGGAGCTCTACCGCGCTCAAAGAAGGGACACAGTTACCTCCTAGTCTTCCAAGACCGAATGACTAAGTGGGTGGAGTGCAAACCTCTGCGTCAAGCCACAGCCAAAACCATTACCAGGGCTTTGGAGGAGAGCATCCTATTCCGGTTCGGATGCCCAAAAAACGTCATAACCGACAATGGAACCGAATTTAATAATCGGCTCTTCAAGGGGACGTTGGCAGCGTTGAATATCCGCCACTTACAGACACCGCCGTACACACCACAAGCCAACCCCGTCGAACGAGTCAACCGAGTCCTCAAGACTATGATCGCCCAGTACAGCCAGACGACCCAGCGGGACTGGGACGAACACCTAGCCGAACTCACCATGGCAATAAATACCAGCCGACACGAGTCCACCAGCTTTACACCCGCCTGGCTGAACTACGGTCGGGAACCCGTACTACCGGGGTTATTCCAACAAGTCGGACGAGGCATCACCGACCCGCAAACTAAAAATAAAGTGCCGGAAAGCCTGCAGAAACGCCTTGAAAGGCTACGGGAGTTCCAACAACTCGCCCGCATCAAGCTAACAACCGCGTCCCAAACACAATGCCGCTACTACAATCTCCGGCACCGGCCTTGGCAATGCCAAGTGGGCGATCAAGTTATGCGCCGAGAGCACCCGCTATCGGTAGCGGCACAAGGGTTCGCCGCTAAACTCGCGCCACGTTACTCCGGCCCATGGAGGGTCTACCGGAAACTGACCCCGAATGTATACGACCTGCGCGACACTCGGGGACAAAACCTCAAACGTATCCACATCAAGGATCTAAAACCTTACGTCCCACCAGAAGATGTCTCCAACGAAACGGGAACCAGCGCCATGGATCCGCCACCGCACTCAACCTAGTCGGGTGGGTGGTAGGGCAAGGGGGCGGGAGGTGGTTCTCCCGCCCAGGGTGCGGCCGGCAACCGATCCCAGCTCGGCCCCAACTCCACCAGACCCGCAACGGCGACGACTCCGGATCCGGCCCTGGACTAGCGGACCGACAGCGACCCCAGCACCGGACCGACTCCCGAAAATTTTAGAGGTCGTTGTCATCCGACCGCCGCTGTTCCCAGGACCCGTCCGCGAGCCGTCACGCCCCATCATCCCCCAGCAGCCCCCACGGAAGTGGACACCCGGCCAAGGAGATGAGGTCCTCCGTCAGACCCTCACCGACCGCTTCGGCCCCTACTGGGCACCCGGCCTGGCGGAGGACATCATCGATCTGACGACTTCCCCCATCCCGTCAGACGACGAGGACGGGAAAGGAGTAGCTGCTCAAATCCCGACTCCACCGGCCGCCGACAAGGAGACAGATCTGGAGGACGCTCGCCGCGAGCTAGAGGAGCTACTGAGCGGCCTCTCCCCGGACGGCTACAAGATCTGCCCCCACTACGGCCACGAGCAGCCAACCGAACCGTGAGGAGCCCCGCCCATCACCCCCAGCAGCCCCGGTACACCTCCAAGGGAGGTCCCGCCCGCCGCCCCCGCAGCAGGTCGCACACGAGGTGCAAGTCAGGCTGGACGCCGGCGAAGACGTCTCCGGCCCACTCCTCCAACTGCTGCGGCCCAGGAAGGCGTCAAGGACCCGGAGGTGCCGGTACCAGCTGCCGAACGGCAGGTGGATCACCATCCCCGGACAACGCCGGCATCATGAGCGACCCTGTCCGGACGAGATCCCCCTTCCGCCCCCCACCATAGACAATATTTAATATTGAAGTGCCGTGTTAGTTATAAGTAATTTTGTAAGTTTTGTAATAATAGTTTGGCAAATTAGGTACTAAGTTATGTTAAGTAAGTTAATTAAGCTGGTATTAGGTCATAAGTCGTTTTCTTTTAGTAATATAGTCAGTTTGGGGAAAATTTTGTAGTTAAGACTGTACATGACACCTTATTTATGTATGTATGGGGGAGATGTGACGAAATGTTTTTTCGTCACTCGCAGTTTAGGCTCACCGATGTCCGGAGACGTCCGAAACATCGGTGATTCCTAAACTGCTCTCATTTCTCCGGAAATAAGAGCAACCCCGGGTTTTTGTGAATAACTCCGGCTGTAAACACCCGATCCGAATAAAGTTATACTTTCCTGGCAGCATAATTCCAGGGCTAGCGATTGGCGCTAGTATGAACGTCTTAAGGGCACGAGAAGCCCTTCAACCACAACATGTAAGTTACCCCTATGTAAATACATTGTAGCGACCACTGACAACCCGTCCGAACCCGATTTATTAACGTTTTTTGTATATAAGCCGGGATCCGCGCAGCGAAAGACACAGTCATATCCTCATCCGAATGAGAGAAGTGCCACCGTGACAAATCCGAGAAGAAGCCGTCCAGAGAGATTCACCAGGGTAAGAGATACATTCTAGTTTACCGTTTTTACCGTTCCCGTCCGTTCCGAGCCCCTCAGGCTACCTAGTTTCAAACCAACATTGCGACTTGGAGTCCCTGACTGAGAACGCCGTCATCCTCGAGCCCACGGGCTGGAGAGCATCCTCGACTCGCAAGAGTGGAGAGTATCCTCGACTCGCAAGAGTGGAGAGTCACCCTGTTCAGGGGGTCCCAAGTCACAACGTCGGCTATTTTACTGTACGCCTTCAGCACCCGCGGCTCCACAGTTGGGAGCACGATACCGTCTGCTTTGAGACCTAGAGGTACCCTCCGAGAGCGCCGACATCCTCGAGCCCCCGGGCTGGAGAGAATCCTCGACTCGCAAGAGTGGAGAGCATCCTCGACTCGCAAGAGTGGAGAGTATCCTCGGTAGGGTTAATCCAGGTCACAACGCGGGTCCGCCGTAAAACACCAGCACCAGGTCCCAAACCTCCCCGCACCCCGCACCCTTCCTCCTCGAGTCTGACGACTGGAGAGAGCAACCCGTCTTCATCCTTTCCGTATCTCTGCCACCATCCTCGAGGTAGTGAACTCGAGAGCACCAGGTCGTACAACACCGAACCGCCCACCGTGACGTCACCCGCTGTGACGTCAGTTTCGCGTTTTACGACGTCCCGTCCGAACGACGCGCCGCACACCGAAACCGCGACCGCCACCGACATCGGGACACTCTCCCGACGAACATACTCGAAGTCAGTCGTCGCGACGCCGGGCGTCGACTTTGAGTTTGCACCGGGAACCCATCCTAACCACTGTCAGCAGTGGATAGAGACCGACGCCGCCGCGACGCCGGGCGTCGTTTCCGAGTTACGGCCGTTTTTAATTTCCACTACGTGGAAATCAGCTCCGCCATCCTCGGGAGGACCGAGAGACCCCGTAACATCCCCACGCCAAGCGTCGTTTCAGCACGAGTCGCCAGAACGCGCCGCGCTTCGCAGGGTCGATTCAGGGACCCGCCAAGGACCCATCCGACACATCGCCGCCCAACCGACGCCCGGGCGTCGGTTTTCCGAAAACCACCGTTTTACGTCAGGACGCCCGCAAGGGGTGTTCTGGAGATCAAGTCAGTGGCCGCTACCGCGACCAACCCGAGCAAATCAGTGTACACCAGGATCCGCAAAATAAATCTGAAATCTGAAGCCATCCGCTGTTTTATTTCTATATCCTGGACACAACCCCGACACCGCTATCCATTACCGTTTGGCGCCCGAGCAATCCACGCCAAACTCCTTGTGCTCGACCAAACATCGTCACAACGTTCAGCTTTTCCTTTTTTTCGGTAGATGGCATGACCTGTTCCACAGAACTTCTCATGTCATCTTACCTGTTTGTTAGAGATCTTATTCTCTGCTGGCACAGTTTTTCGTCACGTGAACTTTGTTCTAGGTGAAGAAGTGAGTTATACCATACTGATGAGCTCTAATAAGAGCGAAACGCGTCTATGGTTACTAACTGTGCTGGCCAGTCTCTGACGATGCCCTCATAAGGTGACTTGGAGGCTGAATTTTGTGAAACTGAGCCAAGTGTTTATTTTATACTTTTTATTAAACCTAGTTTCACCAAGTGTTGGATGACAATTAATTTTGTCTTTGTTGTTAATATTTTTAATCATTTAAGTTTTGTAGCCGGTTTAAAATTTTTCGTTATTTAAACAAATAAAAATAAATTCTTCTTGAAATTTAGTAATCACAATTATTTTTAATAGTATTCATTATTTCTAATTATTAATATTCCTATATTTTTACTAACTGCGCAAGTGTAAACTGTGTCATTCTGTTCAACTCGAAACATTTTTCAGTGCAGTGAGATCTGAGGTAAGTACTTACTGCATTTTAGCCGTGGAAAATTCGAGTTTATTGAATAATATTTATTTGTAGCCTGTGATTACTAGGTAGAGTTTTCGAACTTTCATACGCATTCTGTGCACTGCCTTGACCTGGAGTTTATATTTGCTAAGCGAGACTTCTCGCACCCAAAGTGATAATCACATATCCCTAGACCATTGATCCGTTGTTCTTTCTATTTCTACAATTTTTTACAAAAAATTAAATCGTCAACTAATAATACAAATTTGGAATTTTGAAAACAATTAGATATTAAATAATATATGTTTAAATTAATAGTTGACATAAATCTAACCGTGCGGATGGAACTACACGTATCAGAATTAATACAGGTGCTCAAACGCTCGATAAAAATCTACCAAAATTTAAAAAATCACAATTTTTTACTTTATTCCTCTCTCTACATTCAAAGTTGAAATCGTAATCTGTTATTCACTTCCAGCTCGACATGTTCCATTCCAACATATTCCACATTAACCCTCATCCCAAATTAGATCACGTTAAGAACATCCTCTAATTCTCTCTCAAATAATAGGTTATTGAGGGTACAACAATACTCCCTAGACCTGACCAGTGCAAGTTGAAATTTTTTGGTAATAATTTAAGTATAAATAAGTAGTAAATAGGCGCCGATAGCCAGACACCTATGGAGTGCGAGAGAGACAGACATATATAAAAGTCAAGGCAAAGACAAAGACGGAATCCCTCGTGTATGACAAAGATATCTGCCTCTTCGTCCACTCTAAACAACTGCCATAGACGTGCGCCGTGTTCGCGGTGGGCTCTATTGATAGATCTTGTAAGTTAGTATTGTGTAGTGAATTGGCAATGTTGATCTCGCATTTGCAGATCTCGTGACGGGGCTGGTGGGATATTTGATGAATAGAATACGTTATAAGAGTTAATAATAATAATAATAAAAAAGAGATTACCTTTAAGTGTGCCGCCACTGAATGCAGCGGTATTCAAAATGAACTGAATAACATATTCAGTCGAAATAAGCTGACGTAGGGGAATCAGTGGCACCAACTAAAAAAAACCATGAGCCCGTAGCCTATGTACTTATATTTATTTATAAAAAAGTTTTTATACATATACAAGAATTAACATATAAGTATATTTTATTGAAGAAAAAATATAAAATATAAAATTGAACATTAATACACACTTATATTTATTTATAAACGAGTTTTATACATAACAGAGTTTTATTAGAGCCACCATTTTACAAATATACACACACTCAAATAAAGTAGAAATTATAATAACTATTTTTAAAATATTACATACACTACTAATACTACTACTATTAAGACCACTACAGTAATATAAATATTATATTTTTTGTTTCTTATTAAATCCAAAAGGTTTTGAATTATGTTCACTGTATTTTCTTTTAAGATATACTGGTTGATAAGTTTTTATTTGTTCTCGACTCATTACTCGCCATTGATTGGTACGAATGAATTTATTTGGATATTTTAAAACTATTGGATCTGTGTATTCTGTGACCAAACGAATTAAAGTATCAAAATTAACAATATTTTCAGTGCTAATATTTATTGTTATACCTTTTACTTTATACTCTGTTTTAAGATTATTTTTATCTCCTTTAACTCGGATACGAAAAGAATAGTGCTTTGGCCCGCCAGATACAAATGTGTCAATGTAAGAAAGTTTACCGTATTTTTCAAGTTCATTTGTCATATCACCCAGATATATTCCATGCGTAGGCATCCATTCATTTGGTTTATGTGTATAAATAATACTGTCTGTGTCACAATAAAGAACACGAGTGTTAAGTTTATTTAGATATTTGTAAAGGTGAATTCGTGCCAACGCAGTAGTGTAAGTTGCAATAAAAATGTTTGTGGTAGGTGATGGTTGCAAATTTTTTTCATTTTCTTTCCACGTAATGTATATAATGTCGTCGTTGATGGGTATCGATGAAATAATTTCATAATTTGGGTTACAGAAATACGTAACAAGTTCTTCGTACGTGGAAATGATTTTAGTGTGTGTTATATCTTCTCTCATCCCAAAACGACCCCATAAACTATTTAATTGTAATTTTGATACAGATCTTAAACCAGGATTATATTGAATATTCTCTTTATCTAATTGTATACCCTCTCTATCAAAGAAATCTTTAATATATTTAGTTTTTAATATTTCATTATTGTGACATTCGGTTGGCCAATCACTTGCCTCTTGTTTAATTTTTAGAAATTTATTGACATAATTACCAAACAATCCACCGGATTTTGTTTTCTCATCATATTGAATAGTATTAAATTTCCACACTTCATGTGTTTTAACAATTTTGTAACCCATATTAATAGCTAAACGTACCTCATCAACGACCCATGTAGACGTAATTTCCCGGTCACGGTCACAGTGTGTACATGCGTCGAGACTCATATTTACACCACACGTACGACATAAAATAAACATACATTTTTTATTTATTTTCAAAGGCAATACCGGATGATACAAATCAATAGGCGGTAATATTGTACACTTAATTAAACCTTCAAATTCACTTATTTCGGGACATTCATCGCCTACATATATTGTAGGATGACCAATGGGATAGCGACCGTATTTGTTAATAAATGGATATAAACTGCAAATATCTGAATAAAAAATTTTCTCATTTTTATCGTCATCAACCTTGTAATAGGTTGTCATAGTTTCGACTCGTCCACCATAAAAACTATCACGTGGATTTAATGGTTTTATTTGAAAAATATCATTTGAACTTAAAAATGTTTGTAATTCAACATTACTTTTACATTTTTTCTCAAACTGACATTGCCACATTTCTACTATTTCATAACCTGCACTTTTTAATATATCAATTTTTCTAACAGTTGATTCAAATCGTAAATTTATGGTATCACCGCCTGTATTATACAAATCATCGTCTCGATGTTGTGGAAAACAAGTTTTGCAACCATGAAACCAGCACCCATAATATTCGAAAATTATTTTTCTATCATCAATTTCTGTATAGCCATCTACTTTAAACCCAAGCACAGTATGTTCATTTTTACGAAATGCATGCTGTATTGTAATATTACGAACCTTTTCCTCCCACAATAACCAAACTGTTGCCTCATAAGAGAAATTATTACTTTGATTACATCTGTATCCGGTTGTTGGGACAACAGCAATTGTATTTTCTGGTAAATAATTTTTCCTATAAGTATATAAACATGCACTAGATATAGTAATTGATCGTCTAAATATATCTACATTATTGTTCTGTAGGAAAAGGTTTCTAAATTTTAAACATGCTTCACGTAATATAGTAACATCATTTTTACAATATTCTACTAATTCTTTTTGCATATCAAACACATAATTTGATTCTTTCATTTGTTTGTACCAAGTTTCAAAATTTACGTATTCTTTAGAACTCATACCTTCAATAGCGTAATATTTTTTTAATGGTATATGACCAATATATTTCATGTTTTCCTCTCGAATAAAGTAATACGGAAAATAACCTTTGTGTTTACAATATTCACCTTCTAAATTTAGAGTCTTGGCATTTCACTTAGTTTCATAGGCAGAAAATTTAAACTATCTATAAAATTTATATTTTTTATACGAATATTTAATATTTTAGTTCCACGTATCAGTACATTTGGTTTTAGTTTTAATTTGTCAACCATGTATCTTAAAAGAAAATGACCATCATAAGACCTTAAATTATGGGCTATTACAATTATATCTTTTAAATTATTGCGTGGTAACGTTAAATAATCGAAAAAATATTTAATTGGATTATCACTGAATATATGTTCTCGAATGCCACAAGTATTACAAAACATAGTACTATTATTATACATACAATTTGAACAAGCCTGCTGTGCAATGCATAATACGGGTATATGTTCCAGTAGAGAGATTTCATTATTTATTTTCTTATCTTGTGTGCCAGTGGTGTTGTTTTTGAATGACGTATTTTGTGAACATTCCAAATCGAAAAAAATGTATAGAACTGCAGGTGCTGATTCCTCGTCACACGTAATATTTTTCATGTAACACTGATGTGTAGGATGAACGTATTCCTAAACAAACAAATGTAAAATAAAAAATAAATAATTTAAAATAATTTATTCCTACCTTGCAAACTGAGCAGAATTTTTCAAAACATTCGTGTGGCGTCTTTCTTAATACCAAACTGTAAGTTTTTAAACATTTTATGCAAAATTTGATAACATCACACATTGATCTGCTGTTTGAATATGATTTATTGTTCGTATGATTTTCCAAACATGTTGGTCCATTAAATTTTCTGTGACATTTAGAACAAGTTATAACCTGTTCGTTAATTATGTTTTCGTGGGACATATTACACCGTGAACATGTAAATGGGCATCGATGTGAACCTTTTATTTTGTATCCTACATGACATTTACGACAGTAATGGCGTACATTAAAAGCCCCGGTTATATTAATAATTGGATTATAATGATTATTATGATATAAAACATCTATATATTTAATTTCAACGCCATTTGCATCATTTGAGCCTTCATAAATAATCTCCCGTCCTAGACGATCGTCACCGAACAAAGTAATTTTATAATTAGTGAGATTATTTTGAAAATCTTGTAATTCCTCTATACCTGCTCCATTCTCTAAATTTACATTATATTTACGACACAATTCAACAGCATGATATTTTAAATCTTTTTCAGATGAACGTAATTTTTTATAAAGATCTTTATTTTCTAAATATGCAATACTTAGCACAAGAGCTCTAGCTAAACACAAATTGTCATTATTTTGAATATGTATTATTGAATGTTTACGACGACAATAATCTTCAAACGGAATATAATTCATATTTGTTTTTCCTTTACCGACAGGCATGATTGTATGCGCTACAGATAACATAAGTTCTCCGTTAACGAGAAATGTCTTATTACTTTGCATTACACTTTCAATAGCATTCACAATAATACTAGTTGATAAATCCGAAAAATGTTTATAACTTATTCCAATAGGATTGTCCGGTGACGAGTCACTGTGAATTTCTAAACCGATTCGATCAAATGGTGCAATTTTCATATCATAAGAAAGATATTTTAGGATTTTATCAAACACAGAATTTAACCAATCCAAAGGATCAATGTCTGATGAATATTTGTCAATTGCAATAATAATTTCACGCCATGTAGATTTAATTTTTTTCATACTTCTTTGCCGAATATTTATAACTTTAAATAAATTTTTAGTATCATTAATATATTCTGTTGATGTTTGAGATTGTTGAGGCTGCTGTTGTTGAGATGTGGAGGACAATGACGTTGACTGTGTGTGCATTTCATGGTGGCCTGTAGTAGTTTGTGGTTTCACTGTTGGAAGTAAAATCTAATTAAGAAAAACTAATAATATAAAATTGTATGAAAGAATTTGTAACTCACATTATTTGATGGTTGTGTTACTGCAGACGGTCCTGGCTGTGCTGCTGAAGATGGACCTGGTGTTGGATCGTTTTTCAATAATCTCTCACCAGCGGTTTCAGCTGATGTAAATTCAACTGTTCCCGGAGTTATTATTTTAAATTCTATCAATGAAGCTGCTTTACGACCTGAACCCATATCCTTCTGGCCTAAATAAATCAATGCCATATTTGCCGTTTCATTAAATTCGGTGATATCATTTGCTGTTAAATTTGAAAATCTTTCAGGTAAAAATACGCTGAATAATCCTAAGTCACATATGATTTTTGCACCGAATGATTTTGTTTTAACTTGTTTTAGGTAATTTATTTTATATGGTTGATTAACAATTAACTCCGGAATACGTTTGACTGGCTTATTGTAGGTTGTCATTTGACCAATTTCATTTAATTTATGCATTTTTATTGCTAGAAAAAATAAAATTGTTGTAAATAATTGAAATAGTTGTATGCAAATTTAAAATTCTTACCTTTTTGTTGTTGATGTTGTTTATTAAAGAAAAAATCCACACTTGGTGTCAACGACGTCAGCGGCAAGCAACACAAGTTTACAGCACTAATATTTCACGTACATATGAACAAAAGAGATAATATAAAATCATATATATATCATCTTAAAAAATCCTCTGTCTCTTTCTCTCTGTGTGTCACTGCCATGATGTAATTGTTTATTTCCCTTTATAATTGATAAGATATCGAAAATTGCAGACACAAAAAATAAATATAATTGATTATTAGAACAGTACACGTGTGTGTGTTGTTTATTTTATTTGCAATGGAATGCTCTTAATAATAATTTCTCAGAATTAAACCTTAGCTGAAATATTATTGGCTATAATAAGATGATTTTTAATTGGTTAAAATAATAATTTATTTTATTGGTTGACGTTATTTTTTAGTAAAAATAAAAACTCTATGAAATATATTATATATCTCAGTGTAAAGTGTGAATCCATGTGGGCTGCGTATGTGACTCCTATAAAAGTTGTAGATCTTGAATCTGCAATACAAAGTCTAGAACAACGTTGCTATTGTTTGGCCAAGGATTATGATCACGAAATAGTGTACAAGAAAAACTATTTTGACAAGGAGCATGAAGAGAAACTTAATAAATTCTTCAGAGAACAAGCAGATTGTTATACTGAAGGAGAAATTATATGTGCGAGTTACCTCAATGGTGACATTAATATTGTTCAATTTCTCACTAAATTCAAAAGTATTGAGTTATTGCATGAACTTGCCGACGATGAAATAAGGCAGTATTTAGACAAAGACGTTGAAGATTTTCTAGACTTTTTAAAATCACAAGTAGCAACTAAGAAAATCGAAAACAAAGAGGTAAATATATAAAATAAATTATGTATATTATAAAATATATTTTTTTCTCTCTTTCTTTTTTCAGAATGTCAATAATCAATCCGATGGATAACAATGAATCTCGTTTGTTGTTACAACACATGTTTCAACTTGATAACGAATATAAACATATATTAACAGTAGGAATTTACCCAATAAATTTAGAAGTTGTTATAAAAATTGTAAATTGTAAAACCAAAAATAATATTATATTTAATGTGTCTAACTGGTGCAATTTTGTACAATATATTCAAACTATTGTAACTAGTAGTAGTGAAGGCAATAACAACTCTCAAATTGAATTTTATGCTATAAAGAAAGATTATAAAATTCACGTAAAATGGTTGCAATATCAAATTTCATTAAATGAAACTACGTTAAATATCATATGTAAGATACAAGATAATATATTAGATGTATCAAACTATTTAAAATCTATAAATTTTATAAAGTTTTACAGAGATATTAATACTCAAGCCTATTTTACACCTGGAAATTCTCTTGATAACATAAAAAATCTACTCTCTAGTAGTAATAGCAATAATAGTAATAATATTCTAGTTATAATATATAAAGAAATGTTAACATTTTATTCCAACTTTATTATGGACGATTTAAAATCAAATATGTATTATGTACCTAGTAATTATAATGAATTTAAATACTTGTTAGAACCAAATAATAATTAAAAAATAAAATAAAATATGTGTATATATAAAAATGTATTTTTATTACAACTTACCTCTATCTGTTAAAATAAAAAAAAAACAAAACAAAAAATAAAATGGAATTACTAAATAATACGCAAACTAATCATTTGCACTTTTTTCTTTATTTTATAATAATAATTGTGTGTCTGACATATAGACATTTGAAAAAATAACAATAGATTAATACACGTTATAATATAATATTGTCATTCTTCTATCTGCACAACCAAGATTGCAATGTAAATGCATTTCTCAATGCACACGATGGGATTGTTGATGTTGTTGCTGCTGTTGCATCGCTTGACGTGTATAGTTTCTTATTAAATATAGGTCTATGATGAAAACAAGAATATTTTGATGTATACTCATTGTTAACTCTTAGTAATGGCGGCCGTTGATCGTACTCATCCTCGTCTTCTGATAAATCGACAATTGTGCACATTAAATTTTTTACCAGTATCTTTTCCATATATTGTTTCTTAACATATCCTTTTAGATATATTTTACAATAATTAGAGGAAAATAATTTTTTAATAATATTCTGTGCTTCGTAATAATGTATATGACCGTCAGACCAGTATAGACCATGGTAATTATTTTGTAACCATATTATTTGCTTCCGGAATGTAGAACTAGTAATTTCGCCCCATGTGCACGGAGGTCGAATTAGCATGTGATGAATTATTGATCCATTTCTATTAATCAGGGCAAATTCTTTAGCCACAAAACGATTCTTATACAAATTGAAACCTTGGATATCAACTACAAACTCGTCCATTCTTGTGCCTTCACTCCGATAACTCAAATTGAACTGACGTTATTAATGTTTGAATTACATTGTTTTAACAACATTCGTCATTGTATTATATTCTACCACTCTATCTTGTAATATGATGCAATACGCACTTGTTTTATCTGGAAACGGTTCCTTTGATTCAATTTCAATTTGAATGTCTACAGGTGCAGACTTTATGGATTCATTTTGTCTTGAACAGTCAATGACAAAAATTGGGGCAATTGTTTTAAAGTTATTAACCCCTAGTAATGGTTCTCCATTTCCACTGATTCGTCCATAATATGATGCTTGGAAACGTGCATACATGTCATACATTAATGCATATTTATTCTTATTCATATCTAAATTCCAATTGTCATAGGGATAATATTCAGAATTTAAATATAACTTAACATTCGTTATGTTACAGTTATCAAAAATGGATGTATCTTTTTTAATGGAATTTTTTCTGTCCGTTTGTAGAACAAGTAATACAAATCGTGGTTTTTCCAGTTGAGCACTTGTTTTCACTGTCCAGGTGTGTTTATTAGTTGCAGGTAATAAGGGGTATTCATATGTTGACCAACTTCGAAAGTTTATGTATAAAGGTTTATTTCGATCAAGTAATTTCAGCAATGCTAAACGTTCTGGATTTGCAACGTACACATATGGAACGCACCACTTTATTTTTGTAAGCTTAACATTTACATTATACTCTTCGTCTGATGTAGTAATTAAAGCATCATTGTCTGATTTTGATCGTACCAATATTAGTTCTTGACGGGCATTCATGATAATTTTATTGTAGTCTTCTGCAAATCCAAGTAGTGTTCTTAACGGTACACAAACATTGAAATTATTGTTTAAATAAATTGAATTTCTTGCATTCTCCATACTCCAGCCTGCATTTTCTAATGCTTTCACTTCGTTCTCTGTAAATGACGCATAGCCCTTCACAGTTGATGTTATGCCTAAACATTTTGTCTTGTCAATTTCAATGCCATTCAATTCATAACGTATTTCGTCAAATAAATACGATATTCCGTTGTTTATGAGTTTTATATTCTGGTCTGGAATTGGATTCTGTCCTGCTACTACAACTGCCTCCACTTTATCCTCTATGTAAATGAAACTTTGCGACGGTAATGTGTATATGTCCTGTTGTTGGATCGGTATACGTATTTCATCATTATTATTATAAGTCGATGTAACATACGGCTGATGAGAATGCCATGCTATGCGAGTAATTGACTCATCAAATGCAACTTCATTGCCGACAGCCAGAATGTCATCTGTCACAAATGTATTAGTATTCATCGTCGTATTTTATTTTTAAATTGTAACCCAACGATTTTAAAATATATTTTCTGCTTGTTGTTATTGTTGACGCGAATGAATCACTTCTGATCTTAGATTCACATGTATTATTATATTTATATGGATCTTGTTGTTGTTCGTGTTCTTGTTTTAATAATAATAAGCGGTCTACCCCTCTTATTATTTTCCTCTTCTTCATGAATAGCATGTTATATTTGTCGAATGTGTAGTCTAACTGTCACGAGTTCGTCAAGGATATTAACCAAATTTCTATCTTGGTCTACCACTTTTATAGTTATATTGTCAATAGTATGGACTCGAAGTGGAAGATAAATAATATTTTTTGGTACTTCAACTATTTTGTATCCTGGCGGGACTATTGGTGTAAACTCGTGTATTGTATGTGATAAACGTCCATTCGTATACGAGCCTGTAGTTATATTGCATTCTATGTGAATTGTACTAACTTTAATAATTTGCACTGGCTGAGCAGATCTATGAAGTTTGTTCCCTTCAAGAGTTTGAGGCGTGAACCCCAGTAAATACCCCAAATTATTAGGTTTATTGAAATGTATCGGTTCACTACACAGTATCTCGCTCTGTAATGTATTATTATTTGCTTTCAACTCAAAATTAATATTGCTGGGCAGATTATTTTTTATGTATTTGTTTATATCTTTAATTTCATAAGAACCTACAGGAAGTGTTAAGACTGCGTCGCCATAATAAAAACAATTATTGGTCTTATCAATGTTCGGTATAGAATTATACGTTTGAAATAAAATTAAACCCAATGCATAATCATTGTCTTTTTTCAATTCGATTGACGGAAAAAAATTTGAACTTAGCAATGAGCTGTGTCCATTTAAAGTTACTGTTATCGACATCTTGTGCATGCGCGTTTCTCACTCACCGTTTATATTGGGAATACTAACATTATTCATTTATATAACTCTGTTTTTATTCAAAAGAAATTTTAAACAAAGATGTCCACATATTACAGTATTAGGTGACTGTTCACTATTATAATTATAATGAATATTATATTTGCCGAGGTACTTCATTATCTCTACAGGTGGTTGTAAATTACCTATGCTATCAAAGTAGATTACATTTTTACCACGTTTCTTATAAGCAACCCAATGAGTCCCACTACCTATATCACTATCTAAATTTACAATGGCAGATTCATTGTATTTTGGTCGCCGCGGTAATGTATTGCGCATGTAAACATTTCGAAAATATGGAATATTATAATATTTAGCATATGTAATTAAATCCACGGTACTCAGTGGTACGTTCGGCAAAATTAATGGTTTTTTGAATACGGTGAAAGATACAAACCATAACCTTTATTTGTGGGCGTTACTTCAAGGCCTTTTCCTATAGCAATAGCTTCCATAGTACGATTGTGATATTTATTTTCATCTAGTTGTTTTTTAGCATCTTTTGCTTTAAGTACAGCGTTAGCAATGCTAGCTGCTCCACCTGATAACGCGCCAAGTGCTGACAGTCCCGCAAAAATAGGGATCAAAGGCAAAATGCCTCCTACTTTAGGCAGTGGTATAACACGCTTAGTTGTCGGTAGTAGTAGTTTATGTGATTTGTATTTTTTAACTTCACGTTTGGCAGCTCTGAGCGCAGTTTTAATGACACTTCGTGCTGTTACATTGTCAATATTTGAATTTAACTTCTTTTTTGATTTTATTGCAGATTTTGCGATTTTAATTACATTTTTGAATGTTGGTCTTTTTCTATTTACCACTTTGAGCCCCATACCTAATTTACGTTTTATTTTCATTGTATTAGCCACAGCAAATGCTGATAATTTCTCTCCAGTCGAAGAATCACGCGCAAATACACGTTCCAAAGCTTTCTTTTCTAATACACTATCAGCGTCGTGGCGACGTGTTAAATTATCTTTATTTTCAGAGTATACTATATCGTGTTCCTTGCAATATTCATCCAACTTGTTTATCCCTTGATCGCCACGTTTTACACGTTTACTAAGTTTAGTACCAGGCCCACAATATTGATAGCCGGGTATGTGTAATTCAACAGGAAGACGATTGATTATTGAATTCACCAAACCAGTGGCGTAGCCAGGAATTTTGAAAGGGGGGGGTTCAAAATTAGTTTAGGTTACATGTATATTTATATTTATTTAGCAAAAAAATAATTAAAAAAATAAAATTTAGACCTCATATATACATATATATATACAAAAATACAATACAAAAATAAATAGCAAATAATTAGTTAATAACAAATTTAGATTTTAAATTTAAGTCGTCTGGTGTTTTTTGTTAAACAACTCAGTACTTCTTCAGCCGTAATTGGAATTTCTCGATGTATATTTAACATTGCCGGACCATTTAGTCTATTTTCCGACATTGAATTTCGTAAATAAGTTTTAATTCTTTTTAGCGTGGAAAATGTTCACTCTGCAGTGCTAGTTGTTACTGGTAATGTTACAAATATCTTCAGTAATTTATATACATTTGGAAATATTGTTTTGTTACACTTATTTATTGCTTCTATTCAATTTTTTTGTCTTTCTTCTAACTGCAATATATGTCTTTGCCATAGTTTATATTCTGAAATGACAATATCTTTGTCATTTAAATCCATGGAGTAAAAATTTATTAAATTTAGTAAACAATCTTTAGTATTATTTATACCATTTATTAGACAGTGAAATCCACTTAATATAGCTTTATGAGACAAAAATCTATTATCTATTTCTATAAGAAAAGAATCTAAAAACGGTATGAATATTGATGCTCTATAATAATCTTCTGGAGAATTCGTTGCTATATTTGATCTGTGTATTTGTCTCTTGTTAGTTCGTGGTATTTTTAATTCGAAATCGAATATTTCTGGTTGGTGTTTAATATTTTCAAATAATTTACGAAATTCAGTGTCTGATTCTGTTCTAATTTGAATAATTTCATTCTTTACATGTTCACATAAATTCGCGTTTAAAACGTCGCACCCAAACAAAAAATAACTGTTATAAATAAATACAACACAACTACTGCGCGTTAACTAATTGAACCTTACAGTGAAGGCATTACGGACGCTGGCGCAAGCGCAGTCAATACGGGTTGTCGCTTTTTGCTGGCGTCCATGCGGGTGTTCGCTTTCCAATAAGGATACAATATATTTTTATTTCTGAAAAATTTTAATCTCTACGAATATTTTATTTTAAAATCGTCAAGGGGGGGGTCAGGACCCGAAAACCCCCCCCTTGTCTACGCCACTGCACCAAACCACTGCCAGTATTATATCGAGATCTTGACATTTCAATAGTCAGTAACAAACTAAAATAAAATATAAATGATTATATAGTTATATATGTAAATATAAATGTTGACACTGGAATAAATTTTTGTCAGTATGTGTAGAGCAATGAAGATAGTTAAACAACCTATATCATTAAAAGTTCAAAATATAGATCCATATGAATCTATTTTTGATGATAAAGCAGATTCTTATAGAAGACACAGTTCCTTATTTCCAAATACATTAAGATGTATTATATGCGGACCGTCGAATTGTGGAAAAACGAATGTTATGTTAAGTCTTATCACTGACACAAATGGATTGAAATTTGAAAACATATATCTATATTCAAAAACACCGTATCAATCAAAATATATTCTATTAGAGAAAATATTGGAACAAATTCCGAACATTGGTTATAATTGTTTCAGTGGCAGTGAAAATATAGTGAAACCTCAAACAGCAAAACCAAACTCACTCATTATATTCGACGATGTTGTATGTGACAAACAAAATATTATTCGCGAATATTTTAGCATGGGTCGACATAGTCTAGTTGATTCATTTTATTTATGTCAAACATACGCCCATATACCGAAACATTTAATTCGAGACAACACAAATTTTCTAATACTCTTCAAACAAGATGACATGAATCTACATCATATATATAATGATCATGTCAATACAGATATGACATTTCAAAAATTTAAGGATTTATGTTCTCTTTGTTGGAAAGATAATAATTACGATTTTGTAGTAATAAGCAAGGATGAGAACTTAAATAAGGGTCGATACCGCAAAGGTTTTGACTCATACATAAGTGTGAATCATTAGTATATTTTTTAGTATCACTGCGGAGCTATAACACGAGTAGAGAGAGAGAGAGAGAGAGAGAGAGAAAGAGAGCAAAATGAAGAAAAATAAGAAGAATATAAAAAATACAGGTCAAAATAGTAAATTAAAATTACCTAACAATGAGAAACTCATCCTGGATATAGAGAAAACAGCTAACAACATCCGGCGTAAATACAACAATATAAAACGAAATAAAGTCAGTACGAACAATGCTTTAATGCAACGATTTAAGCCAATTCTGGATCCATTAAACAGCGTCATTGCTAAAATGGAGCCTGCTGTTGTTGTGGATAGTAATAAAGTAAAAAATGAAGAAATCAAAAAATTTTCGCCACCCTTTGACGTCTTACGTCAGTCAGCAACTGGCCAAGAAACTATTGAACAATATCTACATGATTATGTCGGCCCAATTATGAGAGATTATATAAAACAATTAATTTATACCAACGGTAAAAACAGACAATTAGATCTGAGATATGGAATCAGACGTATTGGCGACAATTTTAAAATAGGTGATGCATACATTTCGTTGAACAATAATAATGACATTATCACTATACATGACAAAGAATATAAAGTTACACCAGGGCTTGCACAGCTGTTGTTTCTTGCTAATCCAGTGGATTTTACTCAAGATGACTTGGTTATTTATAAAAATATAATTATAAATACAAATGCAACCAAATCTAATTATTTACCGTTTGGTAAAATTGTGAAGAATAACAAGTATAAGAGAATAATAGAATCACAGTCAGCGGTAACTGGTAGCGGAGGGAGTAATTTGCTATCTGCTTCTAACAATTCTCTTGAATATAAATATTGGAACGATATTAATGAATTAGTAGATCGTTTATATTTACTTCATTCCGCACGTGCAAGTGGACACACAGGCCTAAACAACGAAATTGCAGCCATCGAAGAAGAATTAAGGGAAGAGAATATTATTGAATAAAAACTCATTCATATCATGTCTATTGATAAGTTTGGACGTTATTTAAATTCAAGTACATCATTCGTCGCCGGGGGCGGCGGAGGTGGTGGTGGTGGCGGCGGTAAACTTCCATTTTCATTGAGCTATGATGGTAACATTAATTTCAAAAATAAACGTTTGTTTAATGTTGACCTTCCACGCTCGGATACAGATGTGACTACCAAAAAGTATGTTGACATTTTAATCAAAACATTGAGTCATCAGCTAACAGAAGATTTGAGAACAGTTCGAGATAGTGTTGCTATTTTAATTCAGAAGTTAGAACATGAGACACGAGAAGTAATTAAAAAAATTACTATAGTCGAGGATAGTCAATCTATGAAGAATATAGAATTAGCTGCACTAATTACTGAACAATTTGACAATAAACTTAAGTATGTAAATAAGGAGATACAAGAATTTCGAACAGTTGCAAGAGATCTTGCGGCTCTAAAAGAACAAATGGCTTATTTTATAAGTACACAAGACACATCATAATGAAAAGTGACAATATTAAAAAATCACTGACTAACGAACTACATAGGCCTGCTCGTCGCCATTTTCCACGACGTCAAGTTATACTACAAGGTTTTGACAATTTGTGGCAGGCGGATTTAGTGGACATGACAGCGTACGCTAGTTTCAATAACAACTGCAAATTTTTGCTCACAGTTATAGATGCATATTCTAAATATGCGTGGGCTGTACCCGTTACAACGAAATCTGGGTTGGAAGTTACCGCAGCAATGAATACAATTTTTAGCAACGGACATCGAAAACCACGAAATTTACAAACAGACGACGGGAAAGAATTTTTCAATCAGCATTTTAAGAAATTAATGCAAAAACACGACATTAATCACTATTCAACGTTTTCACATTTGAAAGCTAGCATTGTAGAACGATGGAATCGAACACTAAAGGAAAAAATGTGGCGTGAATTCAGTTTTCAAGGATCGTATAAATGGCTAAATATTATAAAGCGTATTGTGAAAGAATATAATAATTCTAAACATCGCACTATACAAATGAAGCCTATTACTGTTATGCCATCAACACATATAGCAGCATACAGAAAAAATGCAAATATGATTTTAAGTCGACTGAAGCCGGCACTGTTTAAAATGGGCGATCAAGTACGTATCAGTAAATATAAACATACATTTGAGAAAGGATACACGCCAAATTGGACAACAGAAGTATTTAAAGTGGCCAGTGTTAAGCACACAATACCAGTAACTTATATATTAGAAGACTTGCAAGGAAATCCCGTTGAAGGTGGTTTCTATCAAGAAGAACTGCAGAAAACAAAATATCCCGACAGCTATCTTGTGGAGAAAATTCTGAAACGTCGAAAGAATGAGTACTTTGTTAAATGGCTAGGATTTGATCATCAGTTTAATTCTTGGATACCAAAAGAAAACTTTTTATAAATAGAAATTATTATGTACGTTTGTTTTGTATGAAGAAAAAACAATATTATATGTGAAATCTTTTTTATAAAATATAAGTGTTTAATAATGTACAATTTTATAATGTTCTGTTCAATAAAAAATATACTTTTATGTTAATTCTACAAACGTAGTTTCTCTTGTATATCAAGTATCATTCATTACACTAAAAAAAAAACAATAAACGATAACGAGCACAAACCAAATATTACTTATATATATACACCCACCGCTGCATTCAGTGGCGGCACACTTAAAGGTAATCTCTTTTTTATTATTATTATTATTAACTCTTATAACGTATTCTATTCATCAAATATCCCACCACCCCCGTCACGAGATCTGCAAATGCGAGATCAACATTGCCAATTCACTACACAATACTAACTTACAAGATCTATCAATAGAGCCCACCGCGAACACGGCGCACGTCTATGGCAGTTGTTTAGAGTGGACGAAGAGGCAGATATCTTTGTCATACACGAGGGATTCCGTCTTTGTCTTTGCCTTGACTTTTATATATGTCTGTCTCTCTCGCACTCCATAGGTGTCTGGCTATCGGCGCCTATTTACTACTACAATAATAATTTATTTTTATTTATTGAAGTAGTTTATTTGTTTTCGTTTTTCTAAATGTATTTCATTTTTAAATGGAATACCTATAATGTATACAAGTATAATTATAAGAGCAAAACTTATATAATTGTGTTACTAAGTGAATTTCGGAAAGTCATTTGGATTAACTTTTTAAAATCGGACTAGATTAAGATTAGCTAATCTAAAATTCAAGATAAGCTAAAATATTTTTAAAAATCGAGACGTACAAGAATAACAAAGAAAATAAAAATTAAAAATATACTTGTACTATTGCAAAATCGAAACCGTTTAAATGAAACAGTTTACCAAAACAATGCTCGTTGGCTGGTACCACAAGCTTTGTTTTTGGGTGTTCTAAGAGCACAGTTTTAACAAGTAAAGCTGAATTTATAATGAAGTAACGCAAAACGTAACACAGTTGCAGTAAAGTTGAAAGTAAAGCAAGCGAAAATAGTTGATTTATATTAAAAAGTAGTTCCACTACTGTTAGCCAATCAGGTTATTGGATACAAAATTCACATTTATTTCGGTATCTTTCGTATAACTTCGGCATCAAGGTTAAATTTCTGTACTTCTGTCATCTCATATAACGTTTGTTAGGTTAATTGTTGTTTATTGCTCGATGATACTTCGGTCCATTGTTTATTTTTAATAGAAAATATTTCGACTAATAAAATGAAATCTGACAGATAAACAGATGGAGAATGGTGGATAAATCGATAATAAAGATTTCTATGCCAAGTTCAAAATGCTGTTTTCTTATTGGCCAGCAGTAGATAGTTTTAGTTAAGGTAAGGTAAAAACATGAATGTTGGGCAACTATTGCTTTACATATTTTACTTTACTTCAATATAAATCATTACTAGCTGTAATACACGCTCAACGTTACCGACACTATTTGCGTTACTTCATTATAAATCCATGCTAACTTTTTAAATAATTACCATCTTACTAATTTACAAGATATATGTTGTGTTTTGTAATTTGTTTTATAATAATATTTGACTATCCAAGTTACGTAAATAGTTACGGTTGTTGTTAGAAAAATAGATTTACTGTAAAAAAAAAATAAAATCATTTAAATTAATCATTTCATTATTCTTTATTAAACTAAATTAATTATAAAATATATTATATATACATAATATGCAATCCCCGTATTATGATCATTTAAAAACATTATAGGTCTAATTTTTATCTAGGTAGATTAAGATAAAACATATCGTGTAATTTAATCCAGATATGCAACACCGTTAGATGTAAATTATAAAATATATCTAAATTTTTATTAATATTTGTGCGCTGTGGGATCATTACACCCCTTTTATTGCATGCACCATGCTCATTTTAATAGAATAACAACAAGCTAAGCTTGTTTATAAAACAGCTGCATACTTGGAAAAAAATTTGATATATTAAGTCATGAGTCAAGATCTTGAAATATTTGTACATCGCAGGGCATCGTTTAGAATATATGGGAAGAGCTAGAGCTTTATTGGTTAGAATTTTGTATGTTCAAGAAACAGACAGAAACATAAAATTCTTTGGGGAGGTCGTATACTCAAATAGTTGCAAGCTGTACAAAGATTCATGGCCAAACGTCCCGGTAGGCTAGACATGGGTGTCTCTACGATTTTCTTAGATGTATGTCTGCATTGGTGATAATTTATTACAAGGACGTTCGTATATATGAAGTAGGTGGCTCAAGTGGTATCAAATCAGACTGTGGCTTAGAGAACATGGGTTCGATTCCCACAGCTGACAAACAATTTTCATTACATTAAAATTATCTCTGACTTCCATCTTTAGTGGTCATTTACTACATCCAGTACTAGGTAAAACACGTGATATATATATATATACCGGGTGTCTACTTTTTTTTCTGAACATAGGAAATTCAATGTTAAACTTTTGATTTAGCGATATCTCTTTTTCCTATTACTTTTAGAACAAAATTGTACTAAAGATAAATGTTAAGAATGAAAAACTGCATCCATAGAGTTTAAGTCTGTTGTTTAATTGTTTCTAATGTCCGAGTTAAAAGCAAAAGAAAATACACGCTTTAAAGCAATTATCAGAGTGCCATGAGAAATAAAACAATAATTTGTTTGTTGTGTCTGACATTATTTGACATATTGGACCTTGGAAGCTTACTCTAATTTATTTATTTATTTGAGCATTTAATTTAATAATGAAATTAATTGTAGCAACTATTATTTTCTTTTTTCTACATAGTCTAGACAAATAAATACCTATTATTAAGTTATCTAATTTGATTGATTTCTCATGGCACTCTGATAATTGCTTTAAGTGTGTAAGGATATCTAAAATAATAAGCTTTTAAAACTCATTTAATTAAATTTTTTATTTTAATTCAGCCTTCCAACAGTACAATGTTCCAATAAAAATGTGGCCCATACATTATAAAAATACAATTTCATTAACAGTTACGTACAATATAATATATCTATAAATACATCAAATATAATATAAAAAATAAATATAATATTATATATATAAAATATTAAAAAAAGTTTATTTGGTTAAATTCAATTTATTTTTATGTAACGATATAAATTATTTATATATTCAATTTAAATGTTGTATCACCATTGGTCTTGAGAACAATAAGAGCCGCAAGGATGGTTAAATTAGCAAAGAAATATAATTTTGCAAGACTATTTTTCATTTCTTTTTCGACCAGTGGTTCTCATATATGGGGTGCAGCTTTCTTATTTTTTCTAATTTCTTACGGGAGGAAATTTTATTCTGAATTCAACGCATATTATAAGATTCGGTGCAATTTTATTTTGAGACAAACGCTTTGTAAATTAACATTAATTTAATTCAAATCGGATAGGAATCAACGTGCTATTAAAGAAATAAATGAACAAATCCTAATATTTACAGAAATTCTTCGAAAAATAGTCGAATTTGCATTTAATAATTAATCAAACACAAATATTATGATTTGTTAATTTGTTTCTTTCATAGCATGTTGATTCCTATGCGATTTGAATTAAATTAATGTCAATTTAAAATGCATTTTTCTCAAAAATATTGTAAATCAGAATAAAATTCCCTTCCGTAAAAAATATTTAAAGAATAAGTTCTCCTTAAAATAGGAAAGTTGCACCCCATAATTTAAAAATCATTGATTGAAAAAAATATTGTAAATAGTTTGTAATAGACTTGCAAAATGGTATTTACTAATTTAACTAACCTTATAGCTCTTATAGTTCTCGAGATGGCAATAGTGGCACATTTAAATTGAACACCTGTATAGTGGTATAGAAATAGATTGAAAAATGATAAATTTTAATATGTAAAATAATTGTATAACTAAATAAATATGATCTTGATCTAGATAATTTTTTTAATGATGTCATAACACTGTTTTTTAGTCGCTAGTGACATCAAATAGTTGACGAGCACAATCCATTGATTTTAGTTTTTTTTAATTCATTAGATATCCACAGCTTAACTTGTTGTTTTGTGCGTTGTCGCAATGCACTATGCTTAACAATGGCATATTCACATTCTGCATTCGACGGTAATTTTTTTTTCGATAAGTGGGTCTTAAAAAACATCCTCATGGCAAATTTTTCTGGTGTACTCCACGTACATCTCTGAGGACATATTCGTGCGGCTTTCTTTCTTTTTCTATCCGGTGTCCACGGCTGTTCGTCAACTTCTTCAAATGGACAACGTACTAAAATAAAGTACAGAAACTTCTTAAAAAAGTTAATACTATTTTGTTAATTTCAATATTAAACAATCTGAACTTTATTTAGTAATTTGTAAAATGTAACGTTTCATTGCAAATATATTGAAATGGACAAATTTTTGCCATACCAGATGAAACTATGTAATAATATCAAAATTACCTGCTTTTTTGGGTGTAACAGTCTGTACTCGTCTGATTTTGCGTTTTTTTCATTTTAATGTCCAACCAGCACTCTTCCTCTTCGGAATTAATGATCATACTGCAATCTACAAACAAATGCATTGTCAATTTCAAACTGTATTTATACACTGATAATTTCAAGAATATTTGCTTATTAATTAAAATGTACTTAAAAATTAAATAAATTACCTAATACCGAATCACTTTCTTGTTTTATAGTTTTTGCGATTTTATGGTCCGTTTCACACGAGTGGTTTGTACTTGCGCGGTTGCCAAACGTTCTGTGCGAAAGCTATTCTCAGCAATGTATCTGGGCGGTTTTATAACCACGGGGCTGCAAACTACATAAATTTCGGCGTTTTTTAATCGCGCGATGAAATAACAGCGCGAGTGCAAATCGGTCGCGTAAAACGGACCTAATACTCTTACTTTTGTTAAACTATCGAGTTACTCAAATATATCATTAAAACATTTATTATAGCTCATTAAAACTAATGTGAATTTCAAATAGAAAAAAAAAGGTACCTTTTTCTTGCGTATGTAGAAGTGTCTCCGAACGATTCGTATCTTGTGTATGAACAGTTGCCTCTGATGTCTTTGAACTATTTATTTCTTCTTTATCTTTCTGATACGTTTTGCAACTATATCCTTTTGGCTTATAATTTCTTAATTCACTTTCAATACTATTATTTTTATGTTCAGGATCAGATTCTGCTTCTTCTGTGTTTATAATGAATGTTTTATTAATATTTATTTGATTTTGTGCTAAAATAGAATTTTGTTATAATAAACATAAACAAAGCACGTACAATTCATTGCATACCTGTACATTCATTTATATTTACAGTTGCCTGAGATGTGTTCGATTTATTTCCTTCTGAATCATCACTTTCAATAGCAAGGTCTGCATCCAAATTAATTTCTTCTAGGGTTTTACCCTTATATTTATCTATCTTATCTGTATCCAGAGCATATAGCAGTTGTGAAATTTTAGCAAGGTGTATAGCTTCATTAGGTAGTCTGTAGAAATGTCTGTGAATATCTATATTAAGACCCATATAATCCGCCAATATAGAGAGTTCATTTTCGGTTAAATTTAATGCATGTGACACTGTCGCAATATGTTTTCTTAATTTTGTACCTCTTAACAACGCCGGCTGATCTGCATGACAGTTATTTGCCGCCACTCGTAAACAACGTGCACCTGCCAATAAACAAATTTAAAATTGTAGAAAAATAGCTACTTACTAGAGAGAATAGTTATTTATGTGTGTTGAAAGTGCCAGTTTATTGCATTTGAAGTAAATTTGGAGCACGATTAGCAATGGAGGATTGCAAACTCACTAAATACAATACTGACATTGGCACTTTTGACACAAGTTGCATAGGTACACTATTTTTTTTTACGACCGTGTTCCATTTGAAGACAAATATAGTAAATTATTTTGTTAAATAAATTTCAAATAACATAAACATATTTATCTTTATTACGTAACATGTAACGAAATTTTAATTTGACTCAAGATTGTATATATTAAGGGAAACTAACCTTCAAAGTATTTATTCACTCCACGACCAAAAACATATGGATTATCAAGAAGAACATTTGCAAATGTTCTATATTTTAAAATTAAATTTATTGCTGACACTTCTTGAGTACTTATCATTAAATAAACTGCTCTTCCAAGTTTTCCTCTTATTTCTACACGGAAATACCTCTGACAAAATATTCTTTCACTTGGTTTAAGATTTCTGTATGTGTCTGAGTCTTTTTGAATATTATGTTTTCTTTTATAATCAGAAATTAAAAGTTTTTCCATTTCACCAACCCTCTTTCTGTTAAAAATAAGTAGTAACAGTAATGTACATTTTGCCAGTTCATTCCAACTGCTGAAATCAAAACCCTTTTCCAAAATTGCAAAAGCTTGACTCCAGTTTTTTTAAAAGTAATTATTAAGTTTTAATATATCTGCTGTTAATGGCAACATACGTGGTTTGTTCCACTTTCGACGAATGATAATAGTATTTGCTCGCCTACTCAACACAGAAAATTCTTCTTTATAAATGAGAAGCCAAGCTTCAATATCTGAGCGCAAAGAATTATTTTTCCACTTAATACATTCAATGGCTAATTTCTCTGCACACTCTTTCACTGCCTGTCCAAGTGCACAAACGAGAGATGGAGCTCTATAAGTATCATCATGTTCATTGTAGCCAGCACATATACGAACTGCTTCTATAAATTTGGATGAATCGCTGACTCCAGGTTCGAAATCGATGGTTCAATAATTCTTATAGTAATAAGAAAGTTTGCTAACTGTCGTAATTTTTGCCGAATCATAGAAAATAAATGATCATCACCTTCATGTTTTTCTGTCAAATAATTTCCATATAATAATATTAAATTATCATTTCTCTCGACGTAAGATACATTATCATCTAACATTTCAGGTAAAATTTTAGTTTCTAATTTTCTATAATTTGTTGAAGTCCTTGCTGATACAGTAGCTCGAGATAATGCCTGTAGATTTCTAGGAGCAGAAGATACATTTCCACAACGTCTGTAAAGACGATATAACAGAGATTTTTTGAAATAATTTTTACATTTTGGACATGGAACGAAATCTGCAGTTGAGAAATTTAATGAGCAACGCCTTGCTACAATAATATCTTCGTCTTTATTCGCTGGATCCGTATTATAAATATATGTACCTAAACCTCTAATATCTTTTATAATTGATAATCGTTGTGCATCTCCTTTAGGGAGTTTCAAAAATTCACTAACTTTTACTTCATCCTGATGCTTTAATTCTAAATGTCTTGCAAAGTTAATTACTTTTGTTTTGCAAAAGATACAAAAATTTATTTTTTTGTTCTCTTTTTATGTTCAGGTTCAGATATTGCCTTTTCTCTGTTTATAGTTGATGTTTCATTTATATTTATTTGAACTTGTGCTAAAATATAATTTCGTTAATAGCTGGTCAAATTTCGAAAAAAGTACGATTATTTTAATGTAAAAATTACCTACTTTTTCGGGTGTTACACTTTGTAATCGTGTGATTATTTTTCTTTTCGGATATTCTTCATCAACTTCTTCATATAGACGACGTACTAGAATGAAGAGTGGAAATGAATGAAATAAAAAAAAAAATTATTAATTATAAAATAGTTAAGACAAGATATAATTTGTTATATTTAATTTTAAACAATCTGAACATGAGTAATTTGGAAAAACTAACGTTTTTATTGGAAAGATACTGAAATGGACGTACTTGTATTATTTTCTCTGAACAAAGAATTTACTAATGTCCAAATTACCTGCTTTTTTTGGTGTTACTTTTTGCTTTCTGAAGTCCGACCAATACTCTTCTTCAGAATCATTGTTCATACTACAATCTACAAATAAATTTATTTATACATTGAAAGATTACAAGTAAAACAGATATTCATTCATTGAGATTTCGATACCAATAAATTAAATGATATCAGATCTGTTTCGTAATGTGTCATAGTTTGATAATAATGTTAAGTCGCTTATTGCATTTAAAATTGTTAATAATAATTAATAATAAAATTCAGATAACCGCCGCGATATGAACCCAGGACATTGATGGTGTTCGTGGCTAAATTAGTAAAGCACCTCTCATGCATATAGGAGGTTGGGGTTAAAATCCCGTCCTGATTAAAAGACACACTGTATAAAAGGTTCTGTTTACAGAACTGTACCTCGGTTATTTTTAAACGTGCAAGTGCAAACTGCTCGTGTGAAACGGATCTAATAATTTCTACTACTCCTACCACAAAAATATCTTATTTTGCCTTTAATTTAACCTATATTTTAATATTAGCTTTAAAGACAAGGTAAAACAAATATGAAATTGAAATATGATGGCTATTATGTAGCTAAAATAAAACTTAAATAAAATAAAATAAATATATCATCACGCCTTTTACCCATTATTGGGTGTGACACTCTGCCGAAGCAGATCTGGGTAAGTGATATATTTCTTCGCGTGAAGTGCGGTGACCGGCCGTCGAATCACGGCCCCCAAAGATGTTAAAAGAGGGGGAGCCACAGGGGAAAAATTAATTTGGTGAAAATTGTTTGTCAGTTGTGGGGATCGAACCAGGGTTTTCAAGATCCACAGGCCGAGTCGATACCATTGAGCCACCTGCCCCAATTAAATGTATTAAATGACCGACCGTTACAAGTATTTAGTAAAGGCAAATTTCGGTATTTTGCAAGATTGTACAAGTGTTAATTTTTTTCGTGACACCACTGGGATCTCGGACACTACGACTTTGGTTAAATGGAGTTATTGTGCGCCTTTAAGGGGCTAGCTCAGATATTTCCTTGTTTTTTCCAAAAATTTCCAGGTAAGTAGATAATGACGTAAAACCAAATTTGGTAATTTTTTTCGTTTGTAAATAATTCGTAAGTTTAACATCGAGAAAAAAGTTAAATTTTTTAGGGTACATTTCGCGACATAGTAACTTTTTTATGAGGTACAATTTCTTATATAAACTTATGATATTTTTAAATGGATTTAATAATTAAAAATATTATCATACAAATACATAATGTTTCTTGATTTCAATGGTATTAAGCTTTATATGATTTGTCCATTTCATAGAATTCATTAGTGCTATTTGTGGTTTACTTTGTAATAGATAAGGATTAAAATTGGTTCTTATATATTAATTATTTTGTTAACATAATGTTTTAAAGATTTATTTAATGAAATTGAATGTGCCTTAAAAATGTCTAACTTATTTATTTGAAACTTTTTCCCAATATGCAACTATTTAGGAATTATTTACAAAAGAAAAAAAAACGAATAAACCCAGTTTTTCGCCATTATCTAGTGAGTTATGGAAATTTGTGTGAAAACAAAGACATGTCTGAAATGACCTCTCAAAGGCGCACTATAACTATAAATGGAACACATGCATACAATATAAAACTACTTACCATCATTTAAATCACAGAGTTTTCTGGACGAAATAGAACTTAAATTACTATTTGTTTGTGTTCCTTGATCTGCACATGTACTTTTCATTGGAGTTTGCGTTACCTTATTCTTCATGCAAGGAGTTTCTAAAAAAATTATAAATTACATAATAATTAAGTGAGTAAACTAAAATACTTTGAAAATATTTACCATGACCAATATTCCAATTAGCGTCTGTTTGTGTGATTTTATTTGCAATATTTTGTGTACTTTGTGTTCCTATATTCTTCAAACCAAGTGTACCTAAACTGATTCTGGTGGAAACAATATTCGTATCAATATCTGTTTGAGTGGCCTGAGTTTTTATTTGTAGTTGATCTAAAAATTCAATATTTATTTATTATTATTTATTTATTTATTATTCAACAGGTTAAAAAAAACCCAATTACAGAATAATAATACATACACATAGAAATTGAGATAACATAACGAGTGAGCAGGGGCGCCGAGAGGAAAAGCGGGCCCCGGGGAAAAAATTCGGGCCCCCTTTAACTTTGAATATTTATTAATTAAATATAAGATACAAAAAAAATATATTTATAAATATATGTATGGTTTTGCTTGGTTTTCTTCCCTTGCAGCTTTTTCTTTTCGTTTTAAAGCACCTGATTTATGGCGGTAACTCATTTTTAATGTTTAAAATGTATTTTTCGTTATCTGCTACAAATTTATGTCTGCATAACTATGTAAGGGCAGAATCTACAAAAAGAGTTAAAAAGTATTAATAGTGTTAGAAACAGATGTTTTATAAAACTTTATATTAATTTAAAAAGAATTATTAATTACCTTCATATATATATGTTATAAATACTCCTTCGTAGTACTGAAGTCTTCAAATTTAAAATTTATTGTGCGCACTAAAATCGAGGCTAAAATATGGTAACAGTTCGGTAAGAGTTAATTGGTGCAGCGATGTATATTGTATACTCACTGTATGACTATCTAATATCTAGTTGCATATTCGATAAATGCAGGGGATACCAAAACAGCACTACGCACAAATGTATAGAGCCTTTGCCTATGTGTGTTGTATACAATGAATGTAGTAATATAAGAAACAAAAATGTAACAATGTAATAATGTACTTTTGAATAGTGTATAAATTTATTTAAAATTTGCAACTGGGGCCCTTGATCAAGCATTTCGTCATTTTTATACAATGTAATAAATTGTTGAAAACGTGTATCAGACATTTCGTTATACATGTTTTAGTAAAGAATATAAAAAATTGGTGAAATAGTAGAAAATTAAAAGCAATTTATAAAATAGCATCACATCCGGCCCCTTTGAATTCCACGGGCCCTGGGTAGTTTACCCCCCCTACCCCCCGTCTCGTCGGGCCTGCGAGTGAGAAAGCTAAATCACTATAGAAATATTATTTTCCAACACACAATTTACCAATGATTCTAATTGTAAAAATATTCAATTCAGTGTCTGTGTAGTCTGATTCGTATTAGCTTGTGCAGTTTGTTTATCTACATTTTTAACATACAGACTTTCCAAAAACAATAAACATGTTAAATATTAAATTTATTAATTGAATGCATTATTTTGTAACATTTGGATTAAATCTCGAATAAAATTATAAAGCATAGGTATATATCATAAATTCAGTAATTAATATTATCAAACGTAATTCCAATAAGGGAGAACATGCATTTATTTCTAAATTATTACTATTAACATACTTAAATTCATAGTGTAGGATTCAATTTAAGTTATGTTATTAATTTAAAACAACTGTAGCCTGAAGATGGGTAAAATAAACTTACTATCTGTCGTATTACTGTCGTACTTTGGCACTAATTTGTAGTATTTTTGTAGAAATTTATCTTGTTGCAAATATCGATTTTTAAGTGCTAGAAGCGCTTCTTTTGCTAAAATAAAGAGAAACAATCAACTAATTACTATAGAACGTATTAAAATATAAAACATCGACAAAACATTTAAAACTCACTTCCTTCATTTATATATAACGCTGGATAAAAATATCGTCCATATTTTGCTATAGCTGTAATGTCAGTATTTTAAAAATTTTTAATATCCGATTTCGGGCACACGTGCCATATTAGATCCTCTACAAATCTGACAAGTATAAATGCCATTTTTTTACACCGACAAATGTACACTTAAATTATACATTTAATTCATTAAAAATGTATACTGATGTACCTGTAATAAACACTACCTGAAGTTTGAAATATACTTCATCGCACTATACCCATATTCATCATGATATATACAGAAGAACTTTCATGGTATTGCAAAACTTATATACTGATTTTCTGTTTCAGATTGTGGTGATTTTTTATGTTGACAGTTCTAAATTCTTGTTGAATTTGTCTGAGCATTTTTTGGGTCCAAGAATTTTGTTAATTCTTGTTCGAGCAAATTGCTCCAAAATCAGGACGATTTTTTTCGAGTGCCGGGTACACTGTGTGCAATTAACAAACTACATTAACAAATTGTGAAATCCAAAATAGTACTGTATAAATAAATTACATTTGTATTGTATTTTCATATTTACTATTAATAAAAACTCGACAAAGTACCAATGGGTTGCGGGCACTCACGTGACAAAATGACGTAAAAACAGCTGTTTGGGTACCAATGTCAAAAAATCAGCCAGCGATCACTGCGCCATCTATATAAGTAACTATTTTTTGGGACGAGATTTGAAAGGAGATTCTTTCGTAGTGACCACTTTGGCAGTAAACAATTGTTTAAAGTTTTTTGTGTTGACAAACGATAAATTCAACACAGTGGCGCAGTGATCACTGGCTGATTTTTTGACATTTGTACCCAAAAAGCTGTGTTTGTCACGTGAGTGCCCGTAACCCATTATTTATTTATTGATTACCCTATAACGCTTATTTATTTAACAACATAGATAATTAATTAAAGTAATACATTCATTAGTACAATAGTTTTATCTGAAACATGGCTTTCAGTAATCAGATTAGTACTCAATGTCTCATTGATACGTTAATGGAAGAAGACATATTGGCAATTATAAATAATAAAACTTTGGAACAAATACATATAATTATATTCCATACTCTCATAAGCCAAAAATCGTATTTTGTTCCTCAACATCCGTATATATGGCAGAATCCCGATATCATTACTCCTGTACCTCTTGATAAGGATTATATTCAAATAATTTATACACCAGGTCATTTTGTTTGCTGTTATTATGACACTAAATCTATTTTTATATACGATTCTTTAAATAAACAAATACTTACTCCTGAAATTGAAATATGCTTACAAAAGCTTTTCCCTTATTGTAATTTAAAAAATGTTAAGATTCCAATGGTACAAAGACAACCAAATAATATTGATTGTGGAGTGTATGCAATAGCGTTTGCAGTTTCTATTTTACATGGATTAAAACCGGAGAAAATAAAGTATAATCACAGTTTGATGCGTGAATATTTATTACAGATTCTTTCAACATCAAATATTGAACATTTCCCACAAGATCAGAACTATCCCAGTTGTTCAGTTTTGCCTTTGGCTGTAGCTTTGCAAAGACGTTACGATGCAAATACAAGGAAGAAAGTACGTGCATTACACAAAAAGCGTATAGTTTTACGCAATGCACAAATGTTACTAGAAAGTAAAAAACGTTCCGAAAATTATTTGAATGCAACTATTTCTGTGAAAACATCAGCGAGAAGTACATTTACTTTTGAGAAACCAGCAATTCAACAATTAAATTTGTTGGATGAAAAAGAACAATCTGTGACAATTAGCTTACCCAAAAATAAAGAAAATCAACGGAAACCGTCAGACAACACTGAAAGTAATTCTGATATTAATAAAAAATATGTTCAGCATGCCAAACCAATTGAGTATGAGAAAGTAAATGTAGGTAAATCTACAATTCAATATTCACAAATATTACCTGGCAAAAACGAAATTTATATGTCAAGTAATATCGACAAAACTGTTCTATGCCAATATGTTCCCAGAGCTACCCAACCACTGTATACATGGCAGGGATTCCGAAAGTTAGAATTAACATTGCTATCTGAAGAAGATAAACAAGAAATAATATCTAATAAATGGCTAACTGATAGACATATGACAGTATTTACATCTATGATGCATTGTTTAACTACATTTTTACCTTATGACCCGTTAATTCTACAGATGCCTGAAAAAATTAAACCTGTTCCTCCAGGCAAAAATCATATCCAAATAATAAATTGTCCCAGCCATTGGATATGTACTTATTATGATACTAATAATGTATATATTTATGATTCTCTAAATTCTTATTCTTTAGGAAATGAACAAAAAGTAATTCTAAGAAAATTATATCCCAGTTTAGATGATAAGTCAATTCTATTTATGAAGGTACAACAACAACCTAATTATTTCGATTGTGGTGTGTTTGCAATAGCGTTTGCTGTGTCACTTTTATTTAATTTAAAACCAGAAACAGTTATATATGATCATGCATTAATGCGAATTCATTTGTTAAACATTTTGGTAAATCATACGTTAGAACATTTCCCAGTGGAGACAGAACCTTCACTATCAGTTAATTGGCCTATCGTTATAAATAGCTGCACTAATGTTTCCATTGACAAAAACACCAATATACATAATAGAGAAAAAAATATGACTGAATCTATTGTACTTTCTAATATTGAAACAGAATGTAGTGATGGTATATTGTACAGGAATACTTCAACCGTGACTAATAGCAATGAACAGTTATCGTTAAATCTAGATCATCAGAAAATACAAAGTGAAAAGCGCAGAAATAGTTATGACAGTGAAATGTCACGCAAAAAGTTGAAACAGTCTTAAATGCAATTTGACATTCAAAGTGAAAAACGAAAAACAGTTTCCAAGATAATGAAATACAGAGCAAAAAGTTGAAGTTGGGCAAAATTGAATTTAATGAACAAAATGAAAATAGTTATCATGAAAATGAAATGCTAAGTAAAAAGTCAGAACCTTCTGAAATGCAATTTGATATAAATCGCAAAAAACGCACTACAAGACAAATAAAAAACAGTCTTGCTGTTAAAAAGTACTATACACGTAATAAGCTAGCAATTTGCAACAAAAAAAAGACGTATCATACAGTTAAAAAATTAAAAGATAAGACATTGCAAGGAAAGAAAGTTGATTCCATTTTAACTACTTTTAAGATTTTAGAATACAAAGAATTATTCATCACAAATGTTATTAATAAAATGACTTCGGATTTCAACTCTGGCATAGACAAACGAATTGCTGCTGAAAATATAATTAAATGGTGCATGATTGGTAGAAAAGACAATGTTTGCCGTCTACTAAGAACACTCAATTGCTTAAAGAAAAAAGCAGATGAAAGTATTATAAAAAATAATTTATTAATAAAAAATGTAAACGAACATGTGAATATAAAAGAAAAACGTGCCGCGTTATGTGGTGCATCCAAACACAATACTTCTACAGAAGCTTATTTTGGGGAGACTGCTTATCATTTAGAATTGATGCGAATAGGTAAACACAAAGATTATGAATCAACAATGGGTGATAATATCGCATTAAGAGACGAAGAAAAGGAATCTACTATACAGAATTTCGTTTGTAATGAATTTGGTCAAGTAACAAATATTTTGCCTTTACTTCCTCAGAAGAAAAAAGAAACTAAATCATGGCATTGTAACAATTTATTATGCAAAATTGATATAGATTTATTGAATCACTACGAACATTTTTTATATGAATTAACGTATATTAAATTTAAAAATGTTAAACAAATTAAACACTATGTAGAAAGTTGCAATGGTCCTCATTCGAATCCATCGAAGTTGGGACACCCGTACAGCTGTTACGTAAATTTTCGATCTTGCGAAGCACAATTTATTTCGACGCTTATATTATCGCCACATTTTCCGAAAATTCGATATGTTAAGAAATTAGTCTGTACTATATATAAACTAATAAATGATATTATTGCAATAGATGATGCTTTACATAGTAGTAACTTGGACGATTTACAAAAAATATCTGAAAAAATAAAAGAAAACTTAACTACGACAGAACACGACAGTTCGGAAATAGAACTTAACGAAGACATTATCAGATCGTCTTTTTCACATGCTTTCGAAGCACTGTATAAACGATCAAAAGATGTACCAATTTATTCATGTATTTCTTGTGATAAACTTTGTTCCAGAAGAAATATTACCGATGTATATGGATTTCGCAAACCTTTGGATACAAAGCCTTGGTTAGATTTATTTATTTATTTATTTATGTTACGCTGTACAACAGGAACTTAATCCCAATTACAGTACAGGGTCCGCACTCACCGAGCCGCAGTGTAGAAGTTTATATAATTTTTAGCTTGAGTGAGATTCGAACTCGGGATTTGATGAAGTTTGTTAACCAAGAAGGGCTAATTGATGATGCTAACGAAACAGATTATGTATGTAATTATTGTTTGCAAAAATTCAGAATAAATAGTATTCCACCTACGTGCATTTTAAATAATCTTTTTGTTAAATTTTTTTAATGAATATGAAAAAATAATAATTCAGCGAGCCAAAGCTTTTCAAATTATCCAAAAGACAGAAACGGTATCAAATAACCATTTACCATATAAAAAAACAATATCAAAAGTAAAGGGCCGGACATTTCATTTACCTTTGCCAATTGAAAAAAACTCTGGAAAAAATATGTCCAGATACTGAGCCTATAAATAATGAACACGAATTGTACATTTTAGTACGTGGAATACCAAATAAATCTAATATGATTTGGGAACAATTAGTAGATGTAAAAAAAGTTTTCAAGGCTTTATCATGGTTGAAAGATCACAATCCAGAATATAAGTGTATACATTTACCTAGTAATCATAAAGCGTTATTTAATGACATGGCTGAAACAGAATTTTCTGATCAAGAGAATGATGAACCAGAAACAAATGTGAATAATCTTAATCAAGGAAATGTACTTCATATTAATAGTCATGACAAGAATATTAATGGAGATAATACAAATAAATCACAAGAAAATGATTGCATGAATAACTGTGTAAATAAAAATAATGAAATTGATCATAGTGATGATAAATTGAATAATCAATATGCCATGTTAACGCAAATGTCCGAAAATGATGAATTTTACGAACAGTGTACAATTTATCCAATTAATGAAAAAAGAACTAATGATACTGCAACAAATCTCTATCAAATGCTCAAAATACAAGATAAATCTTTAGATAATAGATTAAAATCACTGGATTTACTTTGCTTTCCTGATTTATATCCTTATGGTGAAAACGGCCAATATGCGGACCGAGGCATTCGATTAACGGATTTTGACTTCATTAAAGCTAAATTAATGTCTAAACATCCTCAATTCTGCCTGAACATACAGTATATATTTTTTTTATTACATCTTACTAATATTCGTCAATTGAAAGCAGGTATTTATCATAAGATGAATATTGTAAATCCCAAAGAATGTTACACAGCAGGAGTATATTTAGATCTGTTGTCTAAAGCACAGTTAGAATCCAATTTAAATACTGTATTTTCGAGACTAAGGAATACGGAGCAATTTTGGAAAGTACCAAGAAGTAATCTTCGATGTATGGTTGATAATTATGGACCAGCTACGTGGTTTCTAACATTAAGTCCTGCTGAATGGTTATGGACGGATTTAATTAAATATATTCGGGATATTAACAAACCGAAAATGGATAAACTTTCGCCTTCACAATTAATAGCTGCTGATCCTGTATCCGCGTCTAGATTTATTGACATTAAATTTCAGGCAATGCTAGATTTTCTTTGTTCTGACGATAATCCTATAGGTGCAATAGAACATTATTTTTGGAGACGAGAATATCAAAGCAGGGGAACTCAACATTTTCATTTATTATTATGAGTGAAAGATGCACCGATTTTGGGCGAATCTACGAATGATGAAGTTGCTGATTTTATATTGAAATATGTAACTTGCAGAATTCCAGGTAAAGAAATTTCCCCAATTTTACATCAACGAGTGCATTCTCACCAGAAGCACCATCATAATAATTATTGTCTTCGAACAAAAAAAAAGGTCTTGATTGTCGTCGAATTTGTAGATTTTCTTTTCCTCGAAATGTTACAGAAAATTTAATATTAAGAGATCCTGTTACGGCCATTGCAGGCAGAAGAACATTAAAAAGTAAAAGCAGACTGTACGATCTTCCTAGAAGTGAAGAAGAGAGATTCATCAATAATTACAATCCAGTTATTTTAACAGCTTGGGAAGGAAACATGGATATTCAATTTTGTGGAGAAAATTCAAGGGTAATAACGTGGTACATTACTAAATACGAAACTAAAGGAGAAAAAAGTAATATGGGATGCGATACTTTTCAAAACATTACTAAATCATCATCTTCGTTGGGTTCGAGATTGTGGAATTTTGCATTGCGCTCATTAACGAATAGAGAATGTGGAGCTTTAGAAGCAGCTGATACATTGCTAGGAATATCTTTGTATGGAACTGATCCACGTACTACAATAAAATGGGGAGACACGAATGAAATACGAATTAAGAAATTGAAGAACCGAACAGAAATTGAATTATTACATACAGAATCAACTGATTTTTTTGTTCAAATATTGTTGATGATTTTTATCCTCAACGACACCAACTGAACTAGAATTATGTTGTTTATATGACTTTGTAAAATTATTTGATTATACCTATAATACCTACCATAAAATATTACAAATTAAAAAATCATGCTTACTTAAAAGAGCGCCAACGACCAGCTCTTGTTAATCATTATAATTATAATTTTAATATACAGCCAGAAAAATATTTTCATTCGATATTGTTATTATTTAAACCATGGAGAAAAATGGAAGACTTAAAAAATAACTACCCTACCTATGCAGAGTCCTTTAAAAGTTTACAGAACGAGCTCCCAGAAGCATTAAAGTATCATGAGAAATTGATAGAAATTCAAACTGCATTTAATCATGTCCAAGAACTAATACAAAATAAAGTTAACGAAGATCAACAGGATGGAGGAAATGACGATGATAATGTTTTGGAATGTAATCCAACTGAAGTTGACGAAACAATGAAGAACTTTAAAAATATTGATGACATTGTACAAGATATTGATGTCGCGGAAATGTTACCCAAATTAAATGTAGATCAGAAACGTATATTTGATAATGTAACAGAATCTTTTCAAAGCGATAAAAACATTTTGCGTTTATACGTTAGTGGTGAAGCAGGTACTGGAAAAAGTTACCTTATACATACACTTAGGTGTTGGATAAAACAACGATTACAAAAACGCGTTGCAGTTACTGCTCCTACTGGGATAGCTGCATACAATGTCCAGGGTTTAACATTGCATAGATTATTACAATTACCAGTTGAACATGGTGGGACACCTAAATATAGACCATTATCTGATTTGGTTCTTAAGAAATTAAGAGAGGAATTTAAAAATACTATATTAATTATCATTGACGAAGTATCAATGATATCAAATATAACATTTATGTATATTCACCTTCGATTAAGTGAAATTTTTGACACAACTGATATTGACGATGGTTGGTTTGGTAGGAAACATATAATTTTATTTGGAGATTTACTCCAATTACCTCCAGTGAACGATAATCCAGCGTATATACAATTCACTCAGACACAAATTAATAAATATATCGGTTCTTTTGGTAATTTCAATCTTTGGCAAAAATTATTTCATTACGATGAATTGACTTTGAATATGAGACAAAAGGATGATTTAACCTATTCTCAAATGCTTTCTCGGATTCGATTAGGCGTTCTTACTAGCAGTGATATTACGTCATTAAATTTGAGAAAAATAGATTTGCCAAATTCTAGTATTAACGAAAATTTAATAACTGTATGTAACTTTATTAATACTTTACCATTCGATGCCATATGTTTACTTCCTACACGACATATGTGCGAAATTTTGAACACTGAAATGTTGGGGAGAATTTCGTCTAATGTTGTAATGCTTCTTCTACTTTTGGCGCGCTACACACAAAACCAAGGCCTTTCGGCTTACACAACAAAATCAAAGGAAGCACCACATATACAATACCTGGCTAACTATGTTCAGCGGTGCTGGGCGTAGATTCCGGAGGCGCCACCTAGCTCGAAAAAAAGAAGGGACACTCTAGTGAGCTAGGAACTAGTGACACAAAAGGTATGATGTGCATAACATAATAAATCAAAATCACAACTAAAATACAAGTTAAACTTTAATCTAATCTTTGTAACCAAAACAACAAACTAAATCAAAAAACAGAGACTAAGAGGTAACTTAACTGAGCGGTGGAATCTGCTATTCAACTAAGACAGTGTCAGACGTACGCTGCAAAAAATGGTGGGTTGGACTATCTAATCCTCTTCTTCTGAGACTCCTGGAGAGGAGGACGGAGACGAAGAGTTGAAGTAGACCGATGTTCTTGATTGGAGATCAAGTATGGTGAGCTTCCGGACGTAAAAAGATGTGTTGGTCCTTCGTAAAGTGCGTGAAGCCACTCAGTACACTGCTTGTCTCGACAATCGTCTTCAGAAGGTTAATGTGGGTCACTTCTCCAAGCCTCTCCTCTCTTAGGTAGCTCAGACTAAAATCCCTTACTGATTGCACCTAAAACAGGGTGTAAACCAGCAGCAAACCATACCACAAATGTACATACAAAAGCGCAAAGCGTATAAAGCAAGAATGACAAAGCAAAGGTTCCAAATCGAAATCGTTAACAAAGCTCAAGTTAAACAACAAACTACAGGTTACAAAGCAAAACTTAAATTACAAAATCAAACAAAAGTATTACAAAATGTTCATAATCAATATTTTCAAAAGGTACAAAATGTTTCAGAATTAACGTTACGTTACGCAAGCACATAGAAAATGACGATGAAAATAATGAGAATGGTGAAGAGATGAACAATGAATGACGGGGTTGTTGAGACAGGGACGTTGGACAGGAAGTAAGTCTCTACTTACTCAATAAACAGGCTTCGCGGCTTTGTGGTGGTTGGTTTTGACTCAAAATATCAAAAATCACAAATTTGCTAATCAGCAACCAAAAAGTCAAACCAGACCAAACAAAACTTAAACTAAATATCACAAACTTAATATCTAATCAAATAGCACAAAGCCCGCCAAGTATGTTCCAAAAAAAAAGGATGAGGCAGCTTTTCTAACTGAGCAGAAAAGTTCTTAAAAAAACAAAAACGCCTGTAAATTCCTAAATTGTCCAAAAACAAGACAGTCTGGTCTCAACACATTCTCACACACATGCTCTCAATGAATGATGATGAACGGACATGATATGAAGGGAGAGGGGATACAAAGATGGTGGCCGGAAATGAAATTCAGAAACAAAAATGAACCAACCAACACGTGGTTCAAATACACGTGAAGCATGTATTTCACAAAACAAAATTTAAATCCAGACAAAAGCAAAACCCCCCAAAATGTTTATACAGAATTACTAAAATGATATGCTACAAAAATGACAAGTGCATGTGGACAGAACATGACTTCATACACGAACTGGTAATCTAGCTAAGTTATACAAAAAGGCGATTCTGTCAGAGTTCAATCGATCTAAATTACTACAATTGATAATAAGCTTCTGAGTCTAAAATTTTACTAAGATGATTGACGCTACGTTAAATTTAACCTACAAATGAGACACGAACATGTGCTCCACACAAAAAAAGAAAACTAGAAATCAAATATCAAAAATAAACCGTTTTAACTAATAAACTTCAAATCAGTAAAATCTTAGCTTGAACACTTACTCTCAAAATGCAGTCAGCACGGTGATGTTCATGGATCTCGTCGTTATCTTCACAAAATCAAAAAACTCAAGCCAACATGGCCGACAACAAAAAAAGATCTCAGACAGCATCCACAAAATCAACCGATCACAACGAAGTCTGAAGGCAGAACCCTTGATCGACCGTCTTCGATGAAATCTCGAAGCAGAATCTGGATCGACCGTCGTCGCTGAACTCTCGAAACAGAATCTCGTTTGACAGCCAGCCAAAAAAAAACTCATCTCTCTCTCGTGACAAAAAAATGAACTACAGAAATAATCCAGCAAAAAAAAATTGAATCCTAGATCTGCTACTTGAGTTGCAGGCAAGCAGGGCGGGTGGTGGTGAAGAAAATCATTACAATGTAATAAAATTAATCGCTGATGATGCAACAGATTGTCCGCGTTATTTATTAAAAAAAGTAAACAAAGCTTTAAAATCAGACGATACCGATTGCTCTAGGTCAGGTGGTTTACCAAAAATTATTTCTATAAAAATCGGTGCAAAAATTATGATCACAAGGAATATTGACGTCATAAAAAGATTAGTTAATGGTACAGTAGGAGTCGTTACTTCTGTAAAAATAAACATTGAAAATAAAAATGACATATCAGAAATTACAATCAAATTATCATCAGGAGATGAGTATTCTATAGAAAAAGTAAATGTTAAATTTGAAATTATTGATAGAGCATTTGTTATAAGAAAACAGTTTCCCATTTGTCTCAGTTATGCTATTACAATTCATAAATCGCAGGGGTTAAGTTTGAAAAATGCTGTCATTGACGCTGGGAACAGTATGTTTGCTTACGGCCAGGTGTACGTTGGTTTATCAAGAGTAACTTCAATAAATGGCTTACATTTAATTAATTTTGATCCTGCTTCCGTTACAGTAAGTACCGATGCAATAATAGAATAAAATAGATTGAAGAAGATATACCGATCTGATTTATCCCAGATTCGAGTAAACGAACATTCTTTCGGAAAAGTAATAGATCAAAATTGGATTGTTTCGAAAGAAATTGCAAACTGTCAGATTATGAGTAATGATACAAAAAATGTTGAAAAAATATGTGATATGATATCATTACGTGGACTGGAAAATGAAGACGGGAAATCTGGTTATGCCAATTCGGTTATTCAATGTCTATTTAATAATGATGTGATAAAAAAACAAATATTGCAATTGTCTAAAGAAAATATATTTTATAAATCATTGAAAAACTATGACGACAATAATAAAGTAGTTGATGTATTAATGATTAGAAAATTTGTAGATTTAAAGTACATGCAATCATTACAACACGATGCAGCAGAATTTTTAGTTAATCTATGTAGTAAATTCACTGAAATTGAAAAAAATGTGCAACATAAGATAAAATATACAAATACTTGTTTCAATAATAATTGTGCAGATACAACACAGTATGAAGCGAATAATACCGTTTTGATTTTAACAAACAAGAACACTAGTGATAGTAAAAGCGTTAATTTGCAATTTCTTATTGACACAAATTTTACGAAGAAAGATCGTATACAGGAACCCTGTAAAAAATGTGGACATTTATACTTACTTCGAAAAACTGAAGTAAATTCAGTTAATACTTTATTATTTTTAAAAATAAATGCATTTGAAAATAATGAACATGAGCTGAAAGAAATTATAACTACGAACAAAATTAAAGGAGTTTCGCTAGATACATACAAAATACAAGGCAAAAAATATAAAGTTTGTAGTGCAATATTTTATCACGGAATATCATTTGATGATGGTCATTATGCGTGTGTAATCAGAAAACAAAAATCATGGGTGGAAGTAAAAGATAGTCATGTTGGTAAAATAATATGGCCAAAAAACTCTAAAGATGCTTATTTACTAATATTGCAGGAAGTTTAAGACTCTTGTACTTATTTTGTTGCAATAGTTGTAGCGCAATATAGTATATTTGTTACATAAAAACAAATTATATATATATATATATATATATATATATATATATATATATATATATATATATATATATATATATATATATATATAAATTATTTGTTTAAACAACGCAAGTAACTTTTTAAAAACTATTTATTTGGTTAATACAACAATAAGTTGTTAATAGCGTTACATCTGAATCTAGACTAACTAAAACTACATGATACATTTGTTTTTATGTTCTTGAAACATGACGTGTCCGCGAGACGTGCTTCTACGTAAATGTCTTATTTGTCACGTTTGATGTTGTAGCTGGGCATATAACTCCTCCCTCCTTAGAAGGAAGCACCCTCTGGAAGTCGAAGTTCGATTTCTTCTTTCTTCGGGGTTCTTGTATTCAGTGCCTGCCTTAATTTCCTATTTCGGAACCACTTAACAGAAAAGTAAATGATTATTAACATTATTCCGAGATATAATAGAATTGTCCAAATGCTCGGGATGTGAAAGTTCGTATCCGATTCTTGAATTGGTGTGAATAAATTAGTTTTTATTTCACTAAGTTTTAGGGATTTTAGATTTATTGTAAAATTAGAAATTTTATTAGATTTTAATCTAATATTGAGTTTTGGAAGCATTAAAGGAGTTCCTTGAGTTTTATCCCAAAATATTAGTTTTTGTTGTTTAAAAACTATGTCACAGTTATTTTCCACTTTAATAAGAAAAATTCCAGTTAATGATTCTACGTTAATTCCTTCTGGGCAGTTTATAGTGATTTTCTCTTCTCGGGGTAGAATAGCCAAGTATTGGTTTATATCGGGCACTAGTTCAAAGTGGTTTTCCTTTATTTCTAATTTTGTATAATGGCACTGGTTGCTTTGCTGTTCGTTGAGGATTTCTTTTTCGCATGTTGGATTGTAATGCGCGTGGAATTTATTTGGGCATTGGTATGTTTTGCTTGGAATACATATGTCGCTCAATGGAATAATTTCATTTATCGACTTTAAAAAATATCTTGAATTAGGTATTATAGTTACAAAATCTGAATCATATCTTGTTGGGATAGGATGCAAGTAATAAAGATCGAAATTTGTTTCATAATTAATTGGGATTGATATAAAGTAAATGATTTGAAAGGATTCAATCTTACAGTTAACTTTTAATAGTGATTCGTATTCCAAAATATTTTCATGATTTGGTTCAAACGGGAGTTGGGCTTTATAAAATTTTGAAATTTTTTGTATTTCTAATAGAAGTTCTTCAGGCTGTATTATACTTGGGTGCAATGTTCTTAATTTACAGAATGTAATTGAATTTTCTATATCCTGGAGTACGTTTAAAATAGAATTATAAAGTATAATAAGTTGATCATAAATATTTTTTGCAAATAATATATCCTGAATATGCATATTATTAATAATTTCGTATAATTGTAAAATTTTGGATTTCAAAGTTGATTCATTATGTTGTATATCTAACAGTGTTTTATTAAAATTTTTAATTATTTCATCATTTACAGAGTAGGCCAATTTTAATTGGTTTTCCAATTTATGGTCATTTTTTTGTAAGTGCTCTAGTATTTCATTATATCGTTTGCCGTCTTCGGCATCTAAATTTCCGGTGACAAATTTAAAAACGGTTCCCAAGCCATCTATAAGTCCTCTTTTATTTCGTTTTAATGCGGTTGAGTGGAAGCCAATGTTTGTAATTTTGTTATTAATACTATTTCGAATGAATTCCACAATTTTGTCATAGTTATGCAGTTCATCAATGTATCTAGTATTGTTTGAAATTGTCATTTTTAAACTTTCATATTGATCGTTTAAATTATAGTATTGTTCAAACAGGGGCTTGACGTTATAGTAATGCACGAAGGTGTGAGTGGTTTTTTCTAATTTTGCAGGACCCAATTTAATGGGTAGTATTCCCAGATTCTCCGTGATATTTCTGATAATTAATCCATCGCTGAGTGCGAGGGACCTGGAAGTGGATCAAAATTATTAAGTTATTTTTCTTGGTCTTTTAATATTAGATAAATGAATTTTTTCAACTGTGTTACCATGTTTTACTTTAAGTTTAGCTGTTTTCAAATTTTTATTGATAGATTTTAATGATTCGGGTTTAAATTTTTTTTTAGTTTTTGCTTGTTTTTGTCTATTTTTCACAAGAATTTTATTTGGAATTTCGGGTAGTTCTTCTCTCGATTCATTAAATTTGCCAATAATTTTCTCTTTATTCTGATCGATTTTATTTTTTATTGATTCGTATAATAATTTTGTTTTGTTCTTATGATTCTCTACATAATTATTTATGAGTTGTTTGTCGATGTTAATATTAAGGGGGGATTTAGTATCAAGATGACCAGAAATTACTTCACACGGTTTTAATTTTGTAACTGAATGGATTGTATTATTACAGGCCAAAAGAGCATAATTAACTTTTATTTCTATGGATTCCTTATTATAGACTTGTTGATTATTAAATAGTCTTATGTGTTCTATAAGAGTCGAATGAAATCGTTCTATGATACCATTCGATTCAGGGTGTTGCGAACTAATAAAGTGTATGTTTATTTTATGAAGCTCTAAAAGTTCTGTTACAATTGAATTTTTGAATTCTAGCCCATTGTCAGAAATTATTTGTCCGGGAAATCCATGATGCGTAAAATACTTTACAAGATTATTAACAATTTCAATACCTTGAGAGGAATTGAGTTTGTATGCCTGTGCATATTTAGAAAGTGAATCTATTATGGTGAGGAATTTTATTTTTTCTAATGTAATAGTATCGATATGTAATAATTCGAAAGGCTTTGATGACGTAGGCGTTAAATTTAATTTTAGCTTCAGGGGATTCCTGTCGTATTTTGTAATTTGGCAGATTTCACATGAATTAATGTAAGTTTGGATAGAGTTCCTTAGTTTAGGCCAGTAATAATTTTGCTTAATGCGCGCTTCTGTTTCTTCAATACCACGATGATTTGTTTTGCTTTCGTGGAATTTACAAATAATTTCAGATTTTTCGTTTTCGTCTGTAACATCCGTGAGGTACTGTTTACATCTAACTATGTTAATTTGGGAATTTTTAAAGTAATTTTGTAAAATCAGGCTAAACTTTTCATACGTACCGCTCTCGCAATATAAGTGATATTTAACTTTGGGTACTATATATGTACTCTTTAAAAAAATTAATAGCTTCCCTTTCAAAATTTAATTGAGAAAGTTCTACTAGTATTCTCTGTTTTTTTGTTGCGTGTAATTTTAGAATAATTAATTTTTTTGGGCTATGTTGTGTTTCTGAAATAATTATTTGATTTTTGCCGTAATTTACAGGGCATTCTATTATTGGGATTCCTATAATTGGGTGTTCTTTATTTGAATGAATGGTGGCGTTGCTCTCACTAGAAGAGTCGTCAACATCACTTTGTTGATCACCTGTTTCGACGATTAGTGATTGATTATCTTTTTCGTCTGTTTGTCTCGGTTCTAGTAATTCGTTTAAATGTTGAATGTCTTTTATAACTGATTCAATGTCGTCCGTATCATTTATGTTTAATTCAAAGTTTGGTTTATCGTCGGGGAGTTTAAAAACTGTAACGAGTGTGTCAGTATTAATGAAAATATATTGAAGCATTGATTTGACATCTAACCAATTCTTTCGATCTAATCCTGAGGCTATTTGTGGTATGGCGAGATTTTTAATTTTGTTTTTAATGCAAAAAGCTTTTAAATTTAAAAGTGCATAAAATACATCTTGTTTTGAAGGTTTATCATCATATTTTTCTTTAGTAATCATGTAAATTATATATCTGAAATTACTTTTTAAATGAACTAAAGAATGAAGTTTTGGGTTTTGTTTCTTTAATTTATCCACATTATTAAAATTTTCTTTAAACTGTTTAGCTATTCCTCGTGCCATATATAACTATTTGCTGACGCAGTGCGCTAGACTGCTAGATAGCGGCGCGTCGAATAGATTCCCTACAACTTCTAAAACATTATTATTCGTTGACGTATTATTAAATTTTGATGTCAAATAATACTGATATTGTGTTAATGGGTCTTTATTGTCTAAATCGGCAGGTAAATTTTGAATTTTGTCATTAGTTTCATGAGGAATACGGCTTAACGCATCGGCATTAGAATTTAACTTTCCTTTTTTATAAATTATATCATAATCGAATTCTTCAAGTTTAAGTCTCCATCTTATTAATTTTTGACTACATTGTTTTAAAGAAAATAGCCATTGTAATGGTCTATGATCGGTGTAAATTTTGAATTTACGGCCAAAAAGATAGGGTCTAAAATATTGTGTACTCCAAACTATCGCCAAAAGTTCTTTCTCTATTGTGGAATAATTCATCTCTGATTCATTCAAGGTCCTGCTCGCGTACGCGACCGGGAGGTCATCACCAGAGTTACCTTGCGATAAGACAGCTCCGATTGCGACGTTACTGGCATCACATGTCAAGATGAATTCTTTAGTAAAGTCTGGGTATTGTAACAGTGGTTCGTTTATAAGCAGATTTTTGCACGTATTAAAACAGTTTATATATTCGGGGTCATTGATGTTGATGATTGCATCTTTTTTCAAGCATTTTGTAAGTGGTTTAGTTAGTTTCGCGAAATCTTTAATAAATTTCCGATAATAACCAAGCAGGCCAAGAAATCCTTTAATTTGTTTAACGGTTTTGGGAATAGGATAGTTTTGAATTGCCGAAATTTTGTCTGGGTTAGGTCTTACACCTTGTGGGGTTACAATGTGGCCTAAATACGCGACTTCTTTTCTTAGAAATTCCGACTTATCAAGCTGAATTTTGAAACTGGATTTCCGTAAACGGTTGAAAACTAATTTTAAATTATTAATATGTTCTTGCAAACTACTTGAAAAAACAATAATGTCGTCCAGATAGACTAAACATTTTTCGTTAGTGAGTCCACGTAGTATGTTGTCCATTACTCGCTGAAAAGTTGCGGGGGCATTTTTCAAACCGAAAGGCATCCGCAAAAATTCATAATGGCCGTCTTCCGTGTTAAAAGCGGTCTTTTGTATGTCTTGATCATCCATTTGGATTTGGTGGAACCCGGAGGCCAAGTCTAAAGTAGTAAAATATGTACATCGTCCTAATTTGTCAAGTAGGTCGGTGATATTTGGTAATGGGTATTTGTCTCCTATTGTTTTCTCGTTAAGTTTGCGATAATCTATCACTATTCTCCATTTCTTTTTACCTGACGCGTCTATTTTTTTGGGTACAACCCATATGGGTGAACACCAAGGTGAGTTAGAATGTTTAATTATATTTTGGTCTAGCATTTTTTGTATTTGGTCGCGAACTTCAATTTTATGGATTTCGGGATATTTATAAGATTTTGTATAAGTCGGTATTTCGTCCGTGGTTTTAATGCTATGTCGTATTTGGTTTGTAAATGTCAGTTTGTCATTTTCATTATAAAATATATCAGAGTATTGATTAATGATTTTTAAGATTTCTGATTTTTCTTCTATGTTCATTTGTGTTCCGTGCGAATTTTGGATGCATTGAATTCCAAATTTTTTATTTCATGACAATTTAAATTTGGGCTTGCATAAGTCACATAATTATCAAAACTTTCTACTGCAACTAAACTAGGTAATCTAAATGTAACCTGATACTCTGTTGGATTGATAACGGTACATAAACAGTGAGAGTTTTGTACGTTTGTTACACATTCGAGAATAATTAAATTTTGAGATTTAATTTGTGGAACTAGTACTGTACCTTTCTCTACGTTTACCGTTATTTTTATAATTTTTTCTGACTTTGGTTCGACAGTAACATTTGGTATAGTTTTTAAGATATTTAATTTCAAATTATTTTCGTTATTAAAATAATTTATTTTAATTTTACTATATGGTGTAATAATTAAATCATTAAATGTATCAATTAAAATTCTTAACTTTTTTAAATTGTCCATGCCCAATAGCAAGTCGAATTGGTCGTGAAAGTCGAAAATGTGATATTTTAAATAAGCTTCATCTTCTAAATTTGGGTTTAATATTTTAGAAATAGGTACCATTGTACTGTATAATTCTGTAGATGTCCCGTGTGCTGTTGTAATTTGGAATGGATCTTTTGTTACAAATTTATTATAAAATTTAGATGCTATGTTGGGCCGAATAAAAGATCTAGTGCTACCGGTATCTATCAATACTTTCAAATTATTCTCTGGGAGTATTATAAATGGGAGTTTACTCTGATTTATTGTTAAATTCATTAGTTCAAAGTGAGATCCGAGGCTAGATTTCCTAAAAAATGTTGGTCAGAGATATCAGTGTCATTTTTATCGTTAATATTTACTTCTTCTACTATCTCTATTTCGTTACTTTCGTATGTTTCTGGGAGATAACAATTATTATCTGCAAAGCTATCGCTTTCTTTTAATTCATATTCGTCTAAATTAAAAAGTTCTTCTGCATGGAATTGTGGGGATTGAAAATTTTGACGTGACGGTCCTGGTCTAGGCTGAAAACCAGTATTGCGAGTTGATATACTCATGGGAGTGGGGTTTGGCATAACTTTGCTCTGATTATTCGTTGAATTTCTAAAATTTTGACTTTGGAAATTTCTTTGATTTCCGAAATTAGGGTTCCTGTTTACTGTGGGAGTGAAATAGTTTTGTCTAGCAAGTGGGAATTTATTTTGATATGCGGGTTGAGGTGGTATGTATTTGGGTACCATTTTAAAATTTGGAGTGTTTTGTTTTGGAATATATTTTTGATTTTGACTATAAAGGTTTTTAGGTGTTTTAGGGTTTGCTTCGAATTGGAAATCATTCGTAAGCATGTGTAATGCCGCATTTAAATCACTAGGGTTCTTTGTCCGCATTAATTGACCGATAGGGTCTTTAAGTCCCTTTAATAAAATTCTTAGAGCATAGTTACGGAAATATCCAATTAATATTGGTGCCTCGTTAGCGACGAAATTTATAGCAATATTTGATACTTGTATATTTAAGAGATGTTGCACTCTATTATAAAATTCAAAAACAGTTTCTTTATCGCCTTGTTTCAAATCTGTCATTTCAATACATAAGGTATAACAATCTCTTTTGTCCGCGTAAGTGGTTAAAAGAGCTGTTTTTAAATCATTCCATGTAGCAATAGTGCAACTTGATATATTAATGGCTGCTTCGCCCTTTAATTTTGCTAAAATGCTACTCATGAGGTATTCATTTTGGAAATCACCTTCATCGGCGGCATTATAAAATTTTGTTACAAGTTTTCCCGTGATTTCTAGGAATCGGGGTAATAATTCCCGTTCTCCATGGAATTCAGGAATCATGTCCAGATATTCCTTTTTAAGTGTGGGTACGGTTGCCATTTTTAATTTTAATGTAGGTTGTCTTAATTTAAACGAACTGATTTGAGGATTTAAATTAAGATTTTCAGGGTCAGAGTCTGATTCAGAGTTTGTACTATTTTCTGATTCACTTGTTAAAATAAAAGTAGGAACAAACGACATATGGTACTCACAGCAACACCAGGATTCGCTTCATATCCTCTGAGACGATGGCGGCTGGCTGGTACTCCGCTCTCGATGAACGCTTCTTTGCGTAGATGCGATGACCTCTCTGGATTAGATGACTGATGTCCTCTCAGCAACTCTCTCCTTTTTGGGTCTCGTACTGGTTACTTGATTGTCTTGTACGTGAAGTGTTATTTTTGCTTTTTACACTTCGAATGTTCGATGGCTAAATTAATCACTGACGTGAAACGATTTTATATTCTCTAAAACGTTTTAGCCATCCTACCGACTGCGCCAATTATTTGTTTAAACAACGCAAGTAACTTTTTAAAAACTATTTATTTGGTTAATACAACAATAAGTTGTTAATAGCGTTACATCTGAATCTAGACTAACTAAAACTACATGATACATTTGTTTTTATGTTCTTAAAACATGACGTGTCCGCGAGACGTGCTTCTACGTAAATGTCTTATTTGTCACGTTTGATGTTGTAGCTGGGCATATAACTTATATATATATATATATATATATATATATATATATATATATATATATATATATATATATATATATTGTTGCAATCAATAAAACTATTATTGTAATTAGTACTTTGTTGTGAACAACTATAATATTGTTGTATTCAATACTTTGTTGCAATCAATAAAACTATTATTATTATTAATACATTGTTGCAATGAATTAAAATATTGTTGTAGCCAATACATTGTTGTACCAATCTAACTATTGTTGTAGCTAATACATTGTTACAAATCACAGTATTGTTATAATATATGAACACTATTCTCAGAATCAAACTGCATTGTTATTATACTTCTAAGAAGATACTTAATTTAAAATTTAAATAAGAGTTGCTGGTTTAAACGAAGAACTGTTAAAATTAAAATGCATATTATGGCATCGCTTTTGTCGACACTTTAATTCAAATTACTCGTTAGTATTATTCAACATTTGACTTGGCACCTCATTGTTAATTTAACTTATAACTTTGCTGTATATATGTTAGATATTCTTATATATCAAGAGAGGCGGTCGCCTCCGACGGTAAGTCATTATATATTATGTCAGTAAATAAAAAAAAAATGTTTTAAATATTTTATAAATGTTATATTTTTCTTCTTATCTTCTTTATTTTATATCAAAAAGAAATGATATCCCACAAAAACACAATTACATAATAATTGTAAAGTAAGACGGCAAGTCACGTCGACATTCGCCTCCAAAAATGTTTATCGTAGCACCTGCAATATTTATTACAGAGTTTTAAAAATAAAAAAAAGTTTTTTTTCCATAAACCAATAGTCGTTTTGCTTGTAAAAAGTTATTCCTTTTTTGTTTATTAAAACAATATTATTAATTTTTGCATGTTATGTCTTTTATGAGATGGGCGACATGTGCGTAACTCTTGTCTTATTGTTTTTGAGAGATTTTAATAACTGACTTGACTAAAATTTTTGATATCACTTTTTTTTTTATTTTTAAAACTCTGTAATAAATATTGCAGGTGCTACGATAAACATTTTTGGAGGCGAATGTCGACGTGACTTGCCGTCTTACTTTACAATTATTATGTAATTGTGTTTTTGTGGGATTAACATTACCAGTCGTGATAACGATATTTTTGATGAAATAAATTATATTAAATTATTTATCACTTCGAATAATAAGATTAATGACTGCAATAATTGAGCATGTTCTGTAAATATAAGATGGAAGTCTTTTAACATTTATCTGAACTTCAAATTCATAATAATATGTGAACAATCGAGAAAAGTCAAATTAAATTAAAAACTATAAAAGTATGTTAAGTTTGAATACTACGAAAGAAAAAATATATATATAAACATATATAATTAAAATACTAATTGTTTTTTATAATTGTTACTTATAATATAATACATGTCATTTAAATAACTATTTTCTTGTATTTATTATTTGTGGTAATATATTATACTGATTTATTCGACATGAAAGATTTAAATGTTTACAATAAAAAATATATATTACTATATATTTTCATTTTTTCCGTCGCATATGACATACAACCTATATACACAGAATATAATTTTTGTTTTGTACTGATTTCACCAAAGAAATAAATAGTTACTCCAGTTATGCCACATATTTGACACATTTTAAATTTACATAAATTTGGTAATTAGAAAGCGAAAATTGTTAATACCTCCCTGTTCTTTTACCTTTGTAAACGACTTAGCAATTATATGCTGAGACAGGCGAAGAAGCCGATTTTGCATTTATTTTGACAGACGCAACCACAAAAACGAACAAGTGAGATATAATATTATTTTAAAAGAAGCAAACTTACCATATAAGTATTACAAACGTAGCTTAACACAAACCCGTGCCCTCGCTTCGAAAGTTTTCAGGTAACTGCGTAGCTTCAATGAGTCAGTTAAGCCTGATTGCCGCTCAAGGTTACCCCACCAAACGACGCATACAGCAAGTCGACACTCCAATGTTGCCAGTTCTTGCCTGGTTTAATAGTGCAAAGAATAGTATACAAAGTTGTATTACAAATTGCAGCAGTATTGGCAATATCGCATTCCGCGAGACGCGGTTTGTAAAGTTTAGTAATAAAAATATGAATATTAATGAATTGAACGGGCTGCCAGCCCAAAAATCTTTTACAATTATACACAAAACAGGAAATATTGTAATAATTATAAACGAAATTATAGATTATATATGTCTTTAATATATTTTTTAATATTATTATTACATGTACCTAAAAAATTTATTAAGAGTTCAATAAAATTTAAAAGAAATTGAAAAAAGTGTCAATCATAAAGTTTTATTGAGTTTTGTTAAAAATTTAAAATAAACAACGCTTCCAATGCTTTCGGTGGCCGCTTCGTTTAATATTATAGTTTCTATTGAATTTGCATCCAAATTCCCAAATAATATATTAATACTTATCCATGTTTCTTCTATGTGAATTAAAAAAAATATAAACAATTTCTTTATTATTATCGTTTAAAATCGACAAATAACAACTGAGTGTCTCCCTATGAGAAAGCAAATATCAATTTAATTTAGTTTTATTTGTTTTAGCTGTTTATTAGTTTGACATATTAATACTTATTCAACATTTATCCATGTTTCTTCTATGTGAATTGAAAAATATATAAACAATTTCTTTGTTATTATAGTTTAAATTCGACAAATACCAACTTAATGTCTCCCTATGAGAAAGCAAATATCAATTTAATTTAGTTTTATTTGTTCTAACTGTTTATTAGTTTGACATATTAATACTTATTCAACATTTATCCATGTTTCTTCTATGTGAATTGAAAAATATATAAACAATTTCTTTGTTATTATAGTTTAAATTCGACAAATACCAACTTAATGTCTCCCTATGAGAAAGCAAATATCAATTTAATTTAGTTTTATTTGTTCTAACTGTTTATTAGTTTGACATATTAGTACTTATTCAACATTTATCCATGTTTCTTCTATGTGAATTAAAAAATATATAACCAATTTCTTTGTTATTATAGTTTAAATTCGACAAATACCAACTTAATATCTCCCTATGAGAAAGCAAATTTCAATTTAATTTAGTTTTATTTGTTCTAACTGTTTATTAGTTTGACATATTAATACTTATTCAACATTTATCCATGTTTCTTCTATGTGAATTGAAAAATATATAAACAATTTCTTTGTTATTATAGTTTAAATTCGACAAATACCAACTTAATATCTCCCTATGAGAAAGCAAATATCAATTTAATTTAGTTTTATTTGTTCTAACTGTTTATTAGTTTGACATATTAATACTTATTCAACATTTATCCATGTTTCTTTTATGTGTATTGAAAAATATATAAACAATTTCTTTGTTATTATAGTTTAAATTCGACAAATACCAACTTAATATCTCCCTATGAGAAAGCAAATAACAATTTAATTTAGTTTTATTTGTGCTAACTGTTTATTAGTTTGACATATTAATACTTGTTCAACATTTATCCATGTTTCATCTATGTGAATTAAAAAAAATATAAACAATTTCTTTGTTATTATAGTTTAAATTCGATAAATACCAACTTAATGTCTCCCTATGAGAAAGCAAATATCAATTTAATTTAGTTTTATTTGTTCTAACTGTTTATTAGTTTGACATATTAATACTTATTCAACATTTATCCATGTTTCTTCTATGTGAATTAAAAAAAATATAAACAATTTCTTTGTTATTATAGTTTAAATTCGACAAATACCAACTTAATATCTCCCTATGAGAAAGAAAATTTCAATTTAATTTAGTTTTATTTGTTCTAACTGTTTATTAGTTTGACATATTAATACTTATTTATTTATCAATATAATAATAAAATATATCCAGAATCAGTCATGTAAATGTTTATTATTTTATTTGAAAAAATATTTATAAATATTATTCAATATCAATTTTGAACGTAGATACTGTTTAAACAAATTAGCCGTGTTTAGTATTTACAAAGTAGTATTGTAGATATATCCTAGATTTGCAATATACATTATATGTTAAGCATGATTGAAGTTCGTTTAATTTTCGATTGAAATGCGTGTTTTGTATACCGGCAAGCCACAGTGGCGCTCGCCCAGTAACATACGATATCTCGCGAAGCCGTGCTCGAAATAATATCAGCGTTTTGCCATAACTTATATTGACTGCTGGTAACAGTATTTCACACAAATATACAGAGTGTTTGAAAAAGTAGACACTCCGTATTTTCTCGCTTAATCATATTGCTTAGAACACATTATTTAATCAGTGTAATATTTGTGATTTGAGGGCGTGCTAAATATCATTATGTATGTACGTTCTGGTTTAACCGGAAGCGACATCACTTTGAATTTTTAATGGAATGATATAATATATTTTTATAGAGAATTCTGAAACTACTAATAAACTGAATCGGTTACTTCTAGTTTAAGGGAAAAGTAAAACTGAACTACTAATTTATTGTAAACAAAAATGAAGTATTATTTAACAAGCAATACGAAGGCGACGACCAACTGAAACGGTTACTGTGAATTAAGGCAAGGTAAAAAAAGTCAGTAAACATTCAAATGTTGTCCAATGGCAACTTCAGACAAAAGCGATGACCAACTAAAACGGTTACTCCCAAGTTAGGGAACAAGTAAAACTGAACTACTAACTGACAGAATTATAACAAACAAAAATGAAATATTAATTGACAAGCAATACGAAGTCGCCGACTAACTGAAACGGTTACTTTCAGTTTAAGAAAAGGTAAAAAAAAATTCTTTATAAAATGGGGCGTAAATGTTTCGCACCTAATTGTACAACTGGTTATAAATCAAATAAGTGCAAAGTTAAATTTTTTCCGCATCCAAAGATAAAACTTTGTTAGAAAAGTAGTAAAAAGCAATTCCGAGAAAAGATCAGAAATTAACAATAAAAGACTATGTATATGAAAAACTTTTCACATCCGAACAGATCAAAAAAGAACGGAAATGCGGCGATACGTGTATAAACTGTATACCTCTTTTAAGGGAATCAGGTCATTTTAAAGAATCTGTATTAATTAATATTAAAAATAGAGGCCGCTTAATTGATCCAAATAAAAATATTTTTGATTTATTTAAAATCGTAGAGAACATTTTGTTAGAAAATATAAAAATCTCCAAATGTGTATGCAGAAACTATGATCACTAGTCTCGATACATATAATTTTAAATTTTCATGTTCAAAGCATGGTGTAGATGTAATAGGTATTTGAATTAATTTATGATTTTATTGTATTAAGATTGAGGCAATATTTCCGACCGGAGAAAAAAAATAAACATTCACAATCTAAAGAAGATCAAAAGAGATCAAAATTACAAAAAAAAATATTTTTTTTATTCCGTAGTAATTTTTCATTTAAATACTTGCAATCATATTAAAAATACTTGTCAACAATAGCTATGAACATTTATGATTTGTTTTAGGTGTTTAAAAAAAGTTTAAGCGGGTTGCAGAAAAATTTAATAGTGTCATGGATTGTACACACATTTACCAGGTGTGTCACGAAAAGCGGGCCATGGGAAAATATTTTTACCGTGCGCTTTGCGTCCCAATTTATTTTAGACAAAAATGCTTCAAGTAAAGTTGTTGAGTTTATATATATAGATATATATATAAAATATAATAAATGCCGTAGCAGATCTCGGTAAGTGATATATTTCTTCGCGTGAAGGGCAGTTACCAGCCGTTGAAACACGGCTCCCAAAAATGTTAGTGGAAGAGGAGCAACAGAGGTAAATTTAAATTGGTGAAAATTATTTGTCGGCTGTGGGGATCGAATCAGGTTTCTCAAGATCCACGTGCTGACTCGATATATATTTATTTAATTATTTATTTTTAATCAAATTATGGGTATTTAATTAGTAATTTCTTGAATAAATACTTAGTTAATGTAAACATTATGACCGGAGTGCATAGGCTCCAGATTCAATTCCTGCCGGTATCCTATAGTATTTATACTTTGGTTTGATTCAAATTATGGTTAATTTTAGTTATTATGGGTTTTGTGTTAAATCCCATTTACGAAATAAACGTAAAATTAAACAAATTCGCCTTACAGTAAGCTCCCTATTCACATCTCTGGATACGCCACTGTGGTTTAGATTCTTGTCTACTTGCCTGCACATTGGTTGACGGTTGAGTTGAACAGAATGCCGGATGCTGTGTATGCACGAATTATGATATCTGTATTTTAATTATGATATCTGTATTTTGATTATGATATCTGTATTTTGATGACGAAGTGTTTTATTATATTAGACAATGGTTCCATTGTCTGACTCATACTTCTTTGAACTATGTTATGATAAGAGAATGATATATAAGCTTGAAAAAACTAGATTAGAACACTCTTGTACTGTTGCTGAACGTATTCACGTCAGTTGTAATTAGATTCTAAATAAATAAAATATAATTTTCAAAACGAAAGAATTTGTATTTTTTTCCTTAAATACAAATCGAAAATTATAATTGGCGCAGTCGGTAGGATGCCAAAAGAGTTTTAAGCAAAATAAATAAATCTCTTTCGATCTCCATCGATTTATTTGGCATCCGAACAAGAATCTATGAGCGAAACACCAGCTCAGGCCTAAACAGTGGCCCATCAGAGGTTGAACAACCCATCTCTAACCATCATCCAGGCAAGCAGTCAAGGAGGACCAGGACAACACACATTCGCTGACTCCACCTCTCCGGGAAACCAGGACAACACAACTTCGCTGATCCCGATTACCAGAGAAAACCAGAAGAAAATCTCTAGCTGATTCTCAACAAACATGATTATCTTGTTAATCATCCTTTTACTTCAACTGTAAGTAAAATATATGTAACAAAATACACTAAAGGGTTTTGAGGAAAGGCTAACGCTTTTAAGAATCAAAACGAGCCCCAGCACAAGGCATAACACAAATTATAAACCTAAATATATTACACAAAAGGGGTGTCTCTAGTAATAACTAGTAATAAAGACACCGAGGAACCGGCACAGTTCCACACACATTACAAATCATATGTACAATAGCGATAGTGAACCAGAATCAAACCCATCAGATTCTGATTCAGAAACAAACCAAACACCTAGTGTTATAAGAAATTTAATATTAACGCCCAGTAAATTACAACTCAACTCAAAAATGGCCACAACCACAAACAACGAAATTCAAATGCTCTCTAAAGGTATCCCTGAATACGACGGTAATATTAAAGATCTACCATATTTTATAAATACTGTAGACGAATTTATATTATGTTTTACAGGAATTGTATTGACAAACGTTCAAAGAATATTTTTATTTCAATTAATAAAAAATAAATTAAAGGGACCTGCAAAAACATATCTCTCAGAGAATTCATTTGCTGATTGGCCACCATTAAAATCATTCTTACAACTAAATTTCGAAGATAAAACAACAGCCGAAACTTTATTATTAAAAATCATATACAATACCAAAAATAACAATTCCGATTTGTTTCTCAAAGACATCACTAATAATTTTAATAAATATAAGAACAAAATCATGCTAACACAACATCAATTAGTAACAAAAAACGCAATTATCGCGGAAAATCAGAAAATCGTAGTATCTCACTTCATAAATTGTTTACCTCATCTCATTCGAGGATCCTTCACGGTCAAAAATCCTAAATCTCTTGAAGAATGTGAGCAGCTATTAGTAAACGATTTTAATTACGCCCAACATCAATCTCCCCTAAGGAGATTTGAAAACCAAGTAAAAACAACACATAATAACATACAGAAGAATACACCACCACAGAAATTCCCGGCACAAATGTTTCCTTCAAAACCAGTCACGATTCAAAGACACTTTCAACCACACGGTAGGAATAACTTCGGCAGACAAAACATAGTAAATGACATAAACACAAGAAGGACATTTACACCTCAACCAATGTCCACACAAACTAGACAAACCGGCCCAATGTCAACACAGACAATCATACCAAGACAGAATTACCAAACAGACATCGAAAACGACGTAACAACCACTAATGAACCAAATAACGAATATAATGAACAACAAGAAGACGAAACAGAATTCGCCTTCGAGGATTTTCAAGACACTTTGGTCGAAAACGAAGATACGTAATGGCTAATTATCAAAATTCGATCCCGATATTACACGATCACGACTCCATTATTTTAATTGACTCTGGATCAAACATAAATTTCATATCACCCGATTACGCAAAATCAAGAAATCTGAAAATTAACAATCAAGATAAAATTACCTTTCACACAGCAAATGGAAAGAAAACACTTACAAATTCAGTTAATCTAAAAATAAATAAAAAATTATTTAAGTTTTATATTACAGACTTTCATTATTTATGCAATCTATTATTCGGTATGGATATATTAAAAGAACTAAATATAACACTAAATTTTAAAACAAATGAAATCTATTTTGAAAACAGAAAAATGAAATTTACAACACAAAATAAACTCAATAATAAACTAAACTACATACAATTTAGAGATCAAAATCTAGATATTAATAAAAAACTAAAAATTGCTAAATTACTAAAACAATACGAGGACTTGTTCCCCAAAGAAGGAGAACAACTCTCCGCCACTAACGTCACCACACACAAAATTCACACCACAGACGAAACACCCATATATACAAAAAACTACAGACTACCCCAATGTTATGACGAAGATATAGAAGAACACATTAAAAACTTATTAAAAGCACAGATCATTCAAAAATCTAAATCACCATACAACTCACCTATTTGGATAGTACCAAAAAAAATAGATGCGTCAGGGAAACGGAAAACTAGATTGGTAATAGACTTCCGAAAATTAAACCAAAAAACCAGAGAAGATAAATTCCCTCTTCCTAATATAGACGACTTATTGGATAGAATAGGAAAACCAAAATACTTCACGACTTTAGATCTCCACTCAGGTTTTCACCAAATACCCTTGGAAAGATCGGACAGGGAAAAAACTGCTTTCTCCACACCATCTGGACATTATGAATACACTAGGATGCCTTTCGGCTTAGTAAATGCACCGGCATCATTCCAACGAATGATGAACGAAATATTAAAAGAATATATAAATAAAATATGTCTCGTCTACATGGACGACATAATCATTTTCGGATATACTGAACAAGAACATATAGAAAATATCACAAAAATATTCGAAGCACTCAGAAAAGCAAACCTTAAAGTCCAAATTGATAAATCTGAATTTTTTCAAAACGAAGTCGAATACTTAGGATTCGTAATATCATCCGAAGGTTTAAAACCCAATCAAAAGAAAATAGAAGCAATAAATCAAATCACCATCCCAAAAACTAGTAAAGAAATTAAAAGTTTCCTAGGAAAACTTTCTTGGTACCGAAGATTTATTCCAAATCTCGCGAAAATAATAAAACCTTTCACAAATAGCTTAAAAAAGGGTTCACACATAGAAATAGAAAATGAAGAATATCAGAAAGCCTTTAAACACGTGAAACAATTAATATCAAACCCACCTATATTGATATCACCAGATTTCTCTAAACCATTTATACTAACTACAGACGCCTCAGACTTCGCCATGGGAGCCGTTTTGTCACAAGTACAAGAAAACCAAGAAAAACCTATAGCATACGCCTCAAAAACATTTAACTCCGCCGAACAAAACTACTCTACTATAGAGAAAGAATTAAAAAGTATCGTCTGGTCAATAAACAACTTTAAACCTTACCTTTACGGACAAAAATTCAGAATAAAAACCGACCATAGACCTTTAGTATGGTTATTTAATATGAAAAACGGTAATCACAAATTAATGCGTTGGAAGATCGAACTCGGAGAGTACAATTTCGAAATTGAACACATCATGGGAAAAACTAATAAAATTGCAGACTTTCTTAGTAGACAAAGAAATCCATTTAAAATCGTAGAAAAAATAGGAGACGTAACTGAAACAACAATATTTTCACACTGCATATCACGAGATTATGCTATGAGTCAAGGACTCGCACTCCAAGTAAACCAAACATATAATAGTAAAAAATATTGTCAAAATTATATAGATCAAAATTCTCAACTAATACCACAAATTATAAACGGCAAAACTATATTACACTTAGTTACTAAGCAGAAATGCAACGACTTACCATCTGTAAAAAACTTTAAAAAGGCATTAATGGAACTTCGAGATTACTGCATCAAAAATGAATTGTATGAAATTAATATCCCAAAACTTGCCTGCGGCTTAGACCAAATGGACTATAAAGACTTAATAAAATATTTAAAATTAACCTTCACGGAAACTAATATCCTCGTGAATATCTATTCATTACCACAAAACTTCCTTACCAGCGACGACACAAACGCAACAATACATAGTTCCCCAGAAAACATCGTAAACGGTATAAAATATAAAGAAGATAGACTGAATATTGCCGATAACCAAATTATATTCAAATTAGGAGAATATTCAAAATTAAAAATAGAAAAACTACCTTTCGAAACAGTACAACCTAAACAAAGAATTCATATAACCTTCTCAAAGAATAATCTAAAAAACGAAATAAATAATTTTCTGAAAGACTATTTAGTACCTAAAGTTAGATATCTGGCTATATTTAATGACGAACTGGATAAAGTAATATCTCAAGAACTACAGAAAAATTTCGAACCAAATTCTTTAAAATTAATCGGAGTAAATAAATTTGTACAAGATATCTTTACAATAGATGAACAAAAACAAATTGTAGCTGACGATCATAACGGATTTAGAAACCACAGGGGAATATTGGAAACAATCAGATACCTGAAGAAGAAATACTACTGGCCAAAAATGGTACAAACTATCCAAAATTTTATTAATAATTGTAAAATATGTAAAGAAAATAAATACGATAGAAAACCTATAAAAATTCATGAAAATTTAACTATAACTCCGACAAGACCTTTCGAGACAATTAACATAGACATACTATCATTAAATACTCAAAAATACCTCACAATATTTGACCAATTTTCCAAATTCGGACAAATAAAAGCAATAAATGTTGATTCAGTAAACGTATTAAAAGCATTAAAAGAATATTTCGAGACATATACCCTACCAAAATTAATCATTATGGATAATGGACTAGAATTTAACAACGAATTACTAAAAGATTATTTAAAAACATTAAATGTAAAACCCCATTATATTTGTATTAACAATCCAAAGAGTAACGCGGTCGAAAGATTTCATTCGACATTAATAGAACACCTTAGACTAATTCAAAATAACGAAGAATTCAAACATCTTAATCAAAATGAAAAAATAAAGAAATGCATACTTAGTTACAATAACTCAAAACACACCATAACCGAAAAAACTCCAACAGAAATAATATTTGGAGAGACACATGAGTATAAATACCCCAAAGAAATACGAACTAACTCTGAAATGATACAACAACATCTGAAAGAACAAAAAGAATTATACAAAATAATAAATAATAAGATACAACAAGAAAAAGAGAAACGTCACCAAGAGAACATAAACCCGTTAGCATTACCAAAGGACGTATACGTAAAAGAAGAAGTAAGGAGAATACAAAAATTTAAAAAACCAATGTATATAAAAAGCAAAGTCTTAGCATATAACCCAAAATTAGGTATTGTAAAAGTCGAGAAACCATATAAACAACGTAGTAAAACCTTAAAGAAAATTAGAAACATACGTATCAACAGAATAAAATTATAACTTTATCTCTGTTCCCAGTGCGCAGGGTCAACAATTGACAGACATAACACACGGTAACGGATATCATCTGACAAACCTAGGATCGACACACATTGAACAGGAAAAATTACATACATACTTTTACTATAACGTAACACCTTTATACGAAAACTTTAATAGAATAGAAACTATAATTAACGAACTCCTAACCGAAATACACACAGTTCAACACATAAACCCAAATTATATACAATTACTAAATTCCACCTTTGAAAATACACAAGAACAATTAAACAAATTAAAACTTAACAAAAGAAGGAAAAGAGGCTTAATAAACGGTTTAGGAAGTGTTATAAAATCAATTTCCGGTAACTTGGACAGTTCAGATGGTGAACGATATGATAAATTATTTGAGACTATAAAAAAGAACGAAAAAATTTTAAGTAATAATGAGAATAAATTATTTAAAAACTTAAAAGAAGTAACGGAACAATTTAATATACAATTAGAAAATATTAAAATAAACGAAAAAGAAATGAAAAAGGAACTAACCTTTATAAAAGAAATTTTGAAGAAAAATAAACTTTGGGAAACAAAAATAGAATCTGAAGGAAAAATCCAGTTAATAATAAATATTCTGAACAATATCCAAAATTTTGCTATACAAATTGAAACTAGTCTTACGTTCTGTTCCTTAAATAAATTACATTCAACTATAATTTCCATGAATAGACTCCAGAACTTTATCAAAAATCAAAATATCTTTGAAATTATGTCACTTATAACAACTCACTGTCAATACGATGGACAAATGATCTACTATATTATCGAGATCCCTATTATGAGCACCACCGTATACCCTTTATATCAATTTACGTCAATACCTTTTATGAATAACACAAAAATGTATATCCTTGATGAACCCAATATATTGTATATTAATAAAATGAATAAGAATATTATTGTCAATAACTGTGTTAGAAATAAGAATTATTATTGTAAAACTGATAATGTAGAAATAAAGAAATGTATTAATGATTTAACAATAAGATATAAAAATGATGATTGTTCTTACTTGTTAATGGATAATGAAAATAATATCGAACAAATACCAAATACAAATGAAATCATTATAATAAGCCCAATTTTACAAAATTTCATAATTTATTGTAAAAGTAATGAAATTCACAAAAAGATAATAGGAATTTACAAATTTAATAACGATCAACAATGCACATTAAATAATTATCATTTTGAAAAGATAGAACAAAATTATAAAGAATTAATCTATGAAGGAAAAATTGATAAAATAAATGGGTTAAACGTTAAAAGCAGACAATTAATCGAATTGCATAAAGTAAATAATACTGAATATCATTTGGAAGAAATACAAAATTTAAATTTAAAGAATAACGATCATCATCTTTTTATTATATATTCCTTTATAAGTATAATGATAATTAGTTATATATGTTTTAAGATTTATAAGTATATAAAAGAAAGAAAACTGAAATTAATTGCTTTAAAAGATTTAGAATTAATAAAGACTCACCCTCTCGAGTAATATAATAAAAAACTTGAAGGGGAGGAATTATGATATCTGTATTTTAATTATGATATCTGTATTTTGATTATGATATCTGTATTTTGATGACGAAGTGTTTTATTATATTAGACAATGGTTCCATTGTCTGACTCATACTTCTTTGAACTATGTTATGATAAGAGAATGATATATAAGCTTGAAAAAACTAGATTAGAACACTCTTGTACTGTTGCTGAACGTATTCACGTCAGTTGTAATTAGATTCTAAATAAATAAAATATAATTTTCAAAACGAAAGAATTTGTATTTTTTTCCTTAAATACAAATCGAAAATTATAATTCACGTACAGTTGTGTTTTGTCTGGCAGAGTGTGAAGTGTGTTTCATCGACTTGCTAACATGTTTTCAATTTTAAAATCTACCTATAACAGCTTAATTATAGTTTCATTTCTTATTCATTGAAATATTACAAAGTGCCATTGTAATGCAACTGCAGAGAAAAACAGATGTGTGAGTAATAAGTTCGTATTATTTAATAATGTAGAAATAAGTTTATCTGTGTGTCCCTAGTCATATAGAGTTACCTACCTCAATTATAGTCCTATCGTTACATTGTGTGCTAATATTCTCAACTAAACATTTCAACCATAGATTAAAATATTACCACAGCTACTTATATTTGCCATATTAAACTTGGCGCAAATATAACCAATTGCATTTATTGCGGTGTGGTATAGACACATATTTAGCACATTATTATTATAAATTATGTACTGTGTGTCATAGAAAATCTGAACCTAGGGTTCAATATGGTAATTTCAATTTTTAGCCGAGATTGCTTGCCGTTATACTCAGCAAAAAATTGTTTGTGAGTTGCAAAGGAACAATATGGGAGTAATATATTTTTTTTCATATAAAACCATTCATTTGTGTTTATTTAATAAAAGTGCAAAAGATTACAATATTTCTATGAATAAGGCAGCCTTGAAAAAAATACTTGAAGTAATGTACTGCTCATCTGCCAAGAACAATACAAGATGTACTCGCTAAAGCTAAATTAATCAGCGCTATGATTTTCTTTATTATTAAAGATAATAAAAATAAAGATTAAGTAACAATGGTCTAGGAGAGATTATAGAAGAAAATATTTTAAACAAGTGGTTCTCAAGTTACAGCATAAAGTTATATATTCTTATTTAATTGAATTACATATTGAAATTTATATCGTTCAGCGTTCTAAGTTTCACAGAGGGCTGTACGTTTCCATTCTCCGTTTCGTATAAAAATAACATTACAATTATCCATATATAAATATATTTTTATATTTATTATAAATATACTAGTACAATTCATAGGTTAAATAAACAATGGTAGTACTATATGTCCATAATTGATCTGGGAAATGTTTCCCAAAATTATATTTTTTAACAATATCGAGTAAATTTTTTTTACTATTTCTTTCCGGAAATTTAACATTGTATTTATTTTTTTAAATCTATTATTTCTTGTTTTCTGAATAATAAAGATGGAATTTTCACTGACTGCCTATACTGACAAGATGCAATGACTGATGATGGCGGTATGTTTGGTGATAATTTTGCTTTATATAAAACTTATACTGGTAAGTTTACAGTTAACCTTTTTAAAAAGTAATTTAAAATTTACAACATCTATATTATTATTTTAGACTTGAAAATGCAAACAATCTTTAGTTTCTAATTTTTCCAATAAATTCCTAGGTTCAAAGTTTTATTTAATAGGAATAAAATAATAATATTTCTTATTTGTATTGACGGATACTGCTTTGTTCTAAAGTAAAAAGAAAAGAACATGAAAATAACGAAACCATAACCGAAAACCGCATCGATATTTACCTTTTTATGAAACCGTTACCAAAATCCAAAAGCGATATTTTGAATTTTGAAATATGGAAACCGAAAAGAAAATTTAATTTATTCTGTAACCGAAATCATAACCGAATTAGTTACTTAAAAATATATTATTTGTTTTATATATAGATGTAGTATCTACCTATTTGCAAAGTTATATTTTTATAAATATATACATTATATTTATTTTGCAAAGAAATAATGTATTTATTTTGAATCGAAACGAAACCGAAATTTATAATACAAAATAATCAAAAACCAAAACCTATGTAAAATTTCCTAAAACAACCGTAACCGATAAATGAAACCGAAATTATACTAATATAAAAATCGCTAATCATAATCGAGTCTCAAAATTTTTTGGTTAGTACTTGTTTGGGTGTCACTGTATACAATGCAATATCGTATAAATAGACTGCAGGGCTGCAGATTCCCTCACCGTTGTACATGTGATGGCCAGATGTTGGTTTAAACGCTACTGTTGGTAGTGGCCCAGCATGAGGCGTGGGTTGAAAAATGCGTCGCAGACGGGGGTTTTCTTTTTTGTCAGAGATTAAATATCTTTAGCACGCCGAGTGGGAACAGTTGTGAAGCCACATTAAGGCTACCAATAAAGTGAGATATATATATATATATATATATATATATATATATATATATATATATATATATATATATATATATATATATATATATATATATACCTTATATATATGTACATACCGGGTGGAACATCATACCTGTGTACATAGGCGATTAACATGAAAAAACAGTTTTTCCGTGCGCATTGCTCCCCAAATTATTTTAGCCAAAAATGCTTCAAATAAATGTTGTAGAGCATAAAATTCTGCATCTAAATCAATAAACAGAATTACATTTACATGCGTTGTAACAACAGAAATTAAATAAAAAAATATTAAAAATTACGTTGAAAGAATCAAATAGCCATGGAAGTGAAACAAAAATAGATAAATGCTTGACGTTTTTCTGTCTATTTGATATTTTACCCCCGACAAATTAATCATTCAATAAAATTCATACAAAAAACTCCATACCTATGATTACAATTTAATAATAAATAAACAATTGTACATTTTAATGAAACGTTTATTTCTTATAGGGTTGGTCATGTAAAAATTATAACCTATCTATTATAATTCCAATATCAAACAATAATTCTCTCAATAAAATAATCACTACAATTTATTATTACAATATTCAAATAAATCTCCGTTTTCAGCCAAGCAATAACCAAGTCTATTGTAGAAGGAATGTCGTACATTAGCGAGCTGCCTATTTGTGATTAAGGCGCACTTATCCACGATAGTTTCTCTCAAAGAATTAATATTTGGGTGGCGTTGCTTATAAATTTTACATTTAAGATGACCCCATAAAAAATCATTAAGTGTTAAATCAGGAGATCTGTCAAACGTCAAGCATCTATCTATTTTTGTTTCACTTCCATGGCTATTTGATATTTTCAATGTAATTTTTTATATTTTTTTATTTAAGTTCTGTCGTTATAACGAATGTAAATATAATTCTGTTTTTTTATTTAGATGCAGAATTTTATGCTCTACAACATTTATTTGAAGCATTTTTGGCAAAAATAATTTGGGGAGCAATGCGCACAGAAAAACTGTTTTTTCATGTTAATCGCCTATGTACACAGGTATGATGTTCCACCCGGTATATACAACACAATACAATTAATTTTACATGCTCTATAACGGCAGAAATTAATATGAAAATATAAAAAATTAGCTCAAAAATTGGGTTAGCCTTGGAAATGAAACAAAATTGTAAACAAAAGATTGATCCACTAACAGCTTTGGGGGCCGTCACTTGACGTCTGGTAACCGCACTTCACACGACGAAATATATCACTTACCGAGATCTACTTACGGCAGAGTGCCACACCCAGTAATGGGTAAAGGCGTGATGATTGATATATATATATATATATATATATATATATATATATATATATATATATATATATATATATATATATATATATATGTAAATAAATTCTGCATCTAAATCAATCAACAGAATTACATTTACGTGCGTTGTAACAACAGAAATTAAATAAAAAAATATTAAAAATTATGTTGAAAATATCAAATAGCCATGGAATTGAAACAAAAATAGATAAATGCTTGACGTTGGACAGATTTGTGAAACTATCGTGGATAAGTGCGCCTTAATCACAAATAGGCAGCTCGCTAGTGTACGACATTCCTTCTACAATAGACTTGGTTATTGCTTGGCTGAAAACGGAGATTTATTTGAATATTGTAATAATAAATTGTAGTGATTATTTTATTGAGAGAATTATTGTTTGATATTGGAATTATAATAGATAGGTTATAATTTTTACATGACCAACCCTATAAGAAATAAACGTTTCATTAAAATGTACAATTGTTTATTTATTATTAAATTGTAATCATAGGTATGGAGTTTTTTGTATGAATTTTATTGAATGATTAATTTGTCGGGGGTAAAATATCAAATAGACAGAAAAACGTCAAGCATTTATCTATTTTTGTTTCACTTCCATGGCTATTTGATTCTTTCAACGTAATTTTTAATATTTTTTTATTTAATTTCTGTCGTTATAACGCATGTAAATGTAATTCTGTTTATTGATTTAGATGCAGAATTTTATGCTCTATAACATTTATTTGAAGCATTTTTGCCTAAAATAATTTGGGGAGCAATGCGCACGGAAAAATTGTTTTTTCATGTTAATCGCCTATGAACACAGGTATGATGTTCCACCCGGTATATATGTATATATATATATATATATATATATATATATATATATATATATATATATATATATATATATATATATATATATATATATAATTCGGGAAAACTAATCAAAGAAATACTCTCCCAGTCATTAAAAGTAAAATATGTGTGCCATTTTAATTTATTTCCACATATTACTAGATTCATTTTATTATTTTAAAAATATTTTATATAATGATATATCTAATAATAATAAAGAAGAAAGTGAATTTACTAAATTTCATGTTATTGTGTCCAAAATAGTATTAGCTGCTAGATGGAGGATGACATTTATGTAAAAGTCTTTACCTTTTTAATTGTAGATGGCGCTGATATAAAATTCTGTAGCGCGAGTTTAAATTTCCGAAACATTATTTTTTTTATGTGCTCATATATTTAAAGATTTGACTATAGAATATCAATCCGTTAGTGTTAGTATATAGTACAACAATGTAATTTTACAGTTTTATATTTTATTTCTACTAAAATTGTATGTTAAAATAAATAAATAAATATATCATCACGCCTTTTACCCATCACTGGGTGTGGCACTCTGCCTAAGCAGATCTCGGTAAGTGATATATTTTTTCGCGTGAAGTGCGGTTACCAGCCGTCAAATCACGGCCTCCAAAGATATTAGTGGTGGAGGAGCTACAGGGGTAGATTTTTTTTTTAAATTGGTGAAAATTGTTTGTCGGCTGTGGGGATCGAACCAGGGATCTCAAGATCCACAGGCCGACTCGATACCACTGAGCCACCTACCCCATAAAATTGTATGTTATCTTATTTAATTTTGCACATTTTTAGTTTTGTAGCATATCTATCTTATTTATTTATTTTTTCACGAATAATGGCTGTTTCTCTTCAAGTAAACTATGACATAACAACAGTCTCGATTACATATATATCTAGAATAGTGAGTTATAAATGAAAGAAATATATATGTTTCCGTTTTAATTTTTTCAATGTTTTAGTTCAATTCGTCACTTTATATAGACATTTCCTCATTTATCTCCAATTAGACTGACAAAAATTGAAATATATATATATACAGGGTGTAACATGAAAACCTGGCCATAGGCGTTTAACATGGGAAATCAGTTTTTCCTTGCGCAAAAGTGGCCAATTGATTTTAGGCAAAAATGCTTGAAATTATGGATCTAAATCAGTTTTCAGATTTGATTTTACACGTTTTGTAAGCGAAATAATCGCATTAATATTTTTTAAGAATTTCTACTTTATAGTGATAGCCATGGAATTGAGACAAAATGATAAACAAATGTATAACGTTTTAACTGTCAGAAAAGTTTAGTTTTAAATAGATTTGTGATTTATTTAAGTGTTGTTATATCATTATTGAAAATGGATAACTATTCACATAAAGAAAAGTTACAAATTATTAAGTGAAATTATTCTGGTGAAAGTTTTCGAAGAATACGTGATTTAATCAGTATTATTTGGCCGCACCATAATATTCCAAGTAAAACAACAATTCAGAACTTTATTACCAAATTTGAGAAGACCGGTACATTTAATAATCAAGTGGAACAGGAACAGGGACGTGTGCATGGAGATAGAAATAATAATAATGAAGAAAATGTACTAGCATTAATAGAAATGGAACCAAATCTCAGTGTCCGAGAAATTTCAAAAGAACTAAATATTAGTTTCATGACGGTTTATAGAATATTAAAAAAATACAAATATTATTCTTATAAAATACAAAACCACCAAGAAATTTTTGGACACGATTGCGAAAGACGCACAACATTTTGCGAAATAATTATGGAAAAGGCCAACAATGATAGGATTTTTTTAAAAACATATTATTTACAGATGAGTGTACATTTACGCTGAATGGTGCACCAAATAAAAATAATTTTCGACACTGGTCTCAGAGAAATCCGCACATTGTTATTGAATACAGAACGATATCGACAATCAGTAAATGTATGGCCAGGAATTTTAGGCAACAAAATTATTGGTCCTTTTTTTATTAAACGACTAAATGGAAACACTTATTTAGAATTGTTACGAGAAATAGTGGGACCGGAAATAGCCCACGCAAATAATGAGTATGTGTGGTTCCAGCACGAAGGCTGTCCTGCACATAATACAAGAAAACTTGTAAATTATCTGAATGATACGTTTCCAGAAAGTTGGATAGGGCATGGAGGGCCAGTAAACTGGCCAGCACGGTCTCCAGATTTAAATCCCTGTGACTTTTTTTATGGGGACACTTAAAGTCTTGCGTTTATAAAAAAAGATACAATGCCATCCAAGAACTTAAAAACGCTGTTGTAGGCGAATGCAACAAAATAAATATTAGACAGTTGTGCAATGTTAAAAATAGTTTCTACAATAGATTAGGCTACTGCTTAGCACAAAACGGAGGACTTTTCGAACATCTTTTGTAATTTAATGTTATTTCTAAATAAATAAAATAATTATTTGCGTAAAAGTTCTATTATTTATTATAATAAATATTAAAAAAAATATAAAATAAAATTATGCATTTTCAATAATGATATTACAACAATCATCTTTATTGTCAGTTAAATAAATCACAAATCTATTTAAAACTAAACTTTTCTGACAGTTAAAACGTTATACATTTGTTTATCATTTTGTCTCAATTCCATGGCTATCACTATAAAGTAGAAATTCATAAAAAATATTAATGCAATTATTTCGCTTACAAAACGTGAAAAATAAAATCTGATTTAGGTCCATAATTTCAAGCTCTACAACTTTTATTTGAAGCATTTTTGTCTAAAATCAATTGGCCACTTTTGTGCAAGGAAAAACTGATTTCCCATGTTAAACGCCTATGGCCAGGTTTTCATGTTACACCCGGTATATATATATATATATATATATATATATATATATATATATATATATATATAAATTACGAAACTTGAATTAAGATTCGAGTTTTTAAAAAAAATTATTTCACACAAAGATTTAATATAACTTAAGAATTATATATTCGACATCTCTGTCTGTCCAGTAAATATGTTAGAATTTTTGGAAAATCATGAGCATTCGCCGGGATTTGAACCCAGAACCTTTCACTCGCTAGGTGACTGCTCTACCACCTGAGCTACAAATACTCGGCGAATATTCATGATTTTTCGTGCATTATAATTTAGTTGTTAAGTAATCACTATGTCAATTCGTTACAAATTAGCGAGTGAAAGGTTCTGGGTTCAAATCCCGGCGAATGCTCATGATTTTTCAAAAATTCTAACATATTTACTGGACAGACAGAGATGTCGAATATATAATTCTTAAACTACTTCTTCCTTGGCCGTTGGCCGCTGCATACTACAAGTTGTTGATTTGTAACGAATTGACATAGTGATGTCACTTTACAAATTACTTAACAACTAAATTATAATGCACGAAAAATCATGAATATTCGCCGAGTATTTGTAGCTCAAGTGGTAGAGCAGTCACCTAGCGAGTGAAAGGTTCTGGGTTCAAATCCCGGCGAATGCTCATGATTTTTCAAAAATTATAATTTATTATAACATTCAAAAGTAGATCTTTACAAAACAGAGGTCAATTCTTAACTAACTACATTGTGAGAATCTAACATAAAAAATGAAATATGACTACAGCTACTAGTGGGGATTCTTGCAGATTCAGCGTCTTCTATGGGAAAAGTGGTTCGCTAACTCCTCCCTCCTTAAAATTGAGCTTCATCGGGAAGAATCAGGTTCGATTTATTGGCTGATATTCTCGATTGAAGGTCTGGACGTTCGGTTGATTTGGATTTTGAAAGCCATTTTCTTCCGTAAATTATCGTCACGATGATAATGATTGCGTATAATATTATCGTGGGGTAGTTTATGAGGTTATTGTTGTCTTGATCTTGTTCTATTTCTTCGTACTTGTTTATTGGTATTTTCAATTCCTGGATGGAGTTCAGGTCAACTGTCATTTTTGGTATTTGCGAAGTATTGAGCTTGATATTGAAGTTTTCTATTATTGTTGGTTTGCCAAAGGTACCTTCTTTGAAGTTTAACTTCTGCTTCTGAAATTTTATTTGGCAATCGTCTTCTTTAATTAAGAATATGCCTTGTAAATTCTTTATTTCGTCGCCGTGCTTGCAGTAAGCTTGAATAACATCAGGTTTAGGAAATACGGCTAAAAATTGATTCGCTTCTTCTAAGGTTTCTATATGATTTCGTTTAATGTTTATTCTTAAGTACTCGCAATTTTCGTTCTTGTTTCTTGAGATGATATTCTTCTCGCAGGAGTTGTCATCTACTTCTGACATTTTGTTTGGACATTGGTAATTATTATTTCCTTTAGTACATACGCCATTTAGAGCTTTAATATGACCATCGATTGATTTTAAATAATATTCATTACTTGGTATAATTGTTACAAATTCAGACTGATATCGGGTAGGTATTGGAATGAGATGAAGTAATTGGAAATCTGTTTCATAATTAATAGGAATTTCGATAAAATAAATTATTTTATCTGATTGGAGTTTACAATTTACAGTAATTAATTTTTCTAATTCTGGTATATTTTCCGGTAATGGTTCGAGAGGTAATTCATGATTATAGTATTTTGAAATTTTATTCAATTCTACATACAGATCATTAGTTTTTATTATACTTGGGTGCATAACGTGAAGTTTGCAAAAAGTTAGAGAATTTTCTATATCTTGCAACGTATTAAGGGTTAACGTTAGTAAAGTATTTAGTTGACTAAAAATTTCTTTTAAAAAATATCTCTCTTGATCTTGGGTTTCACCGATAACAATATGTGCCAATTGTTCAATTTTCTTTTTGAGTATTATCTCATTTTGTTTGATAGTGTCGATTGTGTGATTGAAATAATCGATTAATTGGTTATTGACAGAGTATTGATGTTTTAATTGATTGTCTATTTTGTGTTGATTGTTTTGTAAATGGTTTAGAATATTTGTGTATCGTTTTTCATCATCAGCGTCTAAATTACCCGTTATGGATTTAATTACGGATCCGAGGCCATTTATTAATCCTCTCTTTGATCTAGATTTTTGAAAGTGTACTGATAAGTGACTAATTTTTTCCTCAATAGAATTTTGAATAAATTGGATAATCTTGTCATCGTTTTCAAATTCTTTCAAAATTATTTTATTGTTTGTAATTGTTTGTTTGAGATTGTTGTATTGTGTATTCAGACTATCATATTGTTTAAAGAGTGGTTGTAGGTCGTAGTAGTGAATGAACGTATGTGTGGTTTTTTGTAGTTTTGCTAGTCCTAGGTTTATTGTCAGTAGTCCTGTGTTTTGTGTAATATTCTTGATGTTTAATCCGTAGGAGTACGTGAACAGGAAGGACCTGGAATAGCGTAATTTTTATGAATTATTTTCCTTGGTCTTTTTATATTTGACAGGTGTATTTTTGGTTGTTTTTTGTCATAAGGATTTGTCTCAATTTCGGCAGTTTTTAAATTTTGATTTATTGTCTTAATTTTTTCTTTCTTAAATTTTGATTGTTTTGTTTTATTGACTTTTTGTTTATTGTGTACAAAAACGGTTTGAGGAATGTTAGGTAAATTTTCGAGATTTTCGTTTAATTTATTTATCAAATCTGATTTTGTGTTATGCATTTTTTCGTTAATGTTCTGGTAGACTAATTTGGTCTTTTCTTTGTGTTTTTGCACGTAATCTTGTGTTACTTGTTTTTCTAGCTCTACGTCAAGGGGTGAGTTTGTTTCTAAGTGACCATTTGTTATTTCTATTGGTTTTAATCCGGTCGCGATGTGACTTGTGTTGTTATAAGCTAGGATAGCATAGTGAACTTTGTCTTCGATTGTTTCGTTTTTGAAATTTTGTTGTAAATTAAATAATCTAATATGCTCAATAAGAGTAGAGTGGAATCTTTCCACGAGACCGTTTGAATTTGGATGTTGAGAACTAGTGAAGTGTATATCGATTTTGTGTAGAGTTAGCAATTCTTTCAATAAACAATTTTTAAATTCTACTCCGTTATCTGAGATAATTAATTTTGGAATGCCATGATGAGAAAAGAATTTTGTTAGTTTACTTGTCACTTCAATTGCATTTGTTGAGTTAATTTTGTATGCTTGCGCATATCTTGAAAAAGCATCAATTATTGTAAGAAATTTACAATTTTCTAAACTGAGTGTATCGATATGAATAGTGTCAAAAGGTTTGATCGGTGTTGGTGTTATGTTTAATTTCGGCTTAACTGGGTTTCGTTCATATTTTGAGGCTAAACAAACTTCGCATTGGTTAATGTAATCTGTTATAGTCTTTATTTGATTTGGCCAGTAATATTTTTTCTTTAATTGGTTGTAAACTTCGTGAATTTCACGGTGATTGGTCTTGCCCGTGTGATAATTTTGTATTGTTTCTTGTATGTCGTCTTCATTCTCTACATCTAATAATTTTGTGATACATTTTACAAAGTTGATTTCCGCATTTTTGAAATGTTTTTGTAAGACTTTAGTAAATTGTTCATAAACAGGATGTTAAAAATATAAATAATATTTTAGTTTTGGAACTACGAATTCTTTAATGAATTTTATTGAATCTGCTTCGAAATTTGTTTTAGATAATTGTATATTAATTCGCATTTTATCCGAGTGCAATTTAGTTAATTTAGGTTTTGAGGGTGAATGTAATACTTCCGATATAATTATTTGGTTTTTACCTGCATTAACAGATGATTCACTTATTGGAATTCCGATGATGGGATTTTCTAAATTTGAGTGAACAGTGTTGTTTGTGTCTGAGTTTGAGTCTGAGTCTGGGGTATCATCTGGTTCTACAATCATAGATTGCGAATCATTATTTGTATTGAATGTTTCGTCAAAATTTTCGATATACCAATCGAAAAGATTTTCGGTACCGGGTTCTACTGTTTTAACATTTAATTCGATACGAGAAAGAGCGTCAGCATTTTTATTTAACGAGCCTTTTTTATAAGATATTTCGAAATCGAATTCTTCTAATTTAAGCCGCCAACGTACTAATTTAGAATTTGGTTCTTTAAGCGAAAATAACCATTGTAGTGGTTTATGGTCGGTGATAATTTTGAATTTCCGGCCAAAAAGATACGGTCTGAAATATTTTGTTGACCAGACAATCGCGAGTAGTTCTTTCTCAATTGTAGAATAATTTTGCTCCGATTCGTTTAATGTTCTACTTGCATATGCAACAGGGAGATCTGAACCTATAGGTCCTTGTGAAAGAACTGCACCTATAGCAAAATTGCTCGCATCGGTAGTTAAATTGAAAGATTTAGTGAAGTCGGGATATTGAAGTATCGGTTCATTAATTAAAAGATTTTTGCAGATATTAAAACAATTTACGTAATCAGGGTCGTTAATTTTGATTTCAGCACCCTTTTTTAAACATTTGGTTAGTGGTTTTGTCAATTTAGCGAAATCTTTTATAAACTTCCGGTAGTATCCTAGGAGGCCTAAGAATCCTTTTATTTGTTTGGTAGTTTTCGGAATAGGGTAGTTTTTGATAGCTATAATTTTGTCGGGGTTCGGTTTTACGCCAGAGGGTGTAACAACATGCCCTAAATAAGCCACTTCTTTTCGAAAGAATTCAGACTTGTCTAGTTGAATTTTGAGATTGGCTTTCTTTAATCTGTCGAATACTGATCTTAAACTCTCAACATGTTCTTGGAGGCTGGTGCTGAATATGATAACATCATCCAGATAAACTAGGCAAATGTCATTCACTAAATTTCTTAAAACGTTATCCATGACTCGTTGGAATGTCGCGGGTGCGTTTTTCAAACCAAATGGCATTCTTAAGAATTCATAGTGTCCGTTTTCTGTATTGAATGCGGTCTTTTGAATGTCTTCTTTACTCATTTCAATTTGATGAAATCCGGATGCTAGATCGAGTGTTGAAAAATATTGACATTTGCCGAGTTTGTCTAGTAGAGTGGTTATGTTGGGAATGGGGTACTTATCGTCTATAGTCTTATCGTTCAACTTCCTATAGTCGATAACAATTCTCCATTTCTTTTTTCCGGACGCGTCAAGTTTTTTAGGTACGATCCACACTGGGGATGACCAGGGTGAATGGGATGGCCTAATGATTTTTTGATCGAGTATTTTTTTAATTTGTGATTGTACTTCCGTTCTATGAATTTCCGGGTATCGGTATGTCTTAGTGTATGTCGGGATTTCGTCTTTGGTACGGATTTTATGTTTTACTTCGTTCGTAAAAGTTAGAGCGTTATTTTCATCATGAAGAATTTCTGAAAATTCTTTTAATAATTTTGAGATGGCTAATTTTTCTTCGCTATTCATGTGTTCTGTTCGAATTTTGTTAAGATCAAAAGATTTTTTTGAATATTGTTTATTAAAATTTAATTTATTTATTTCAAAATTTTCTAAAGGCTGAGCTTGAATGCGATTAAAAGATTTTATAATCAGGTCATTGTCACTGGTGTTGATACGCGGGTACAGAATTTGATGATCTTGCACTTTTGAAATGCCTTCTGGTATTATCAAGTTATTCACATGTGTCTCAGAGATAAGCGCATCTCCATTTGCAATGTTATCTACGTACAATTTTGTAACTTTTTCTGAATTTGATGGAATTCTTATGTAATGAGGATGTGGTACTATTTTGTGATACTGAATTTGAATTTCTTGTGTGGGTGTTATAATTTTGTCGCGTGCTAAATCAATGTTTGCTTCCAACAGTGTTAAATTATCTAATCCGAGTAAGATATCAAAATTATTATGAAAGTTGAATAAATGATATTTTAATATAATGTCGGTTTTATTAAATAATTTTGAACATGGTAACAAAACGCTAAATTTTTCAGTAGAAGTTCCATGAGCTGTTGTTATTTGAAACGGATCGTTTTTAATTTTTGACTTAAAATATTTTTCTGCAGTTTCTGGATTTATAAACGAACGCGTACTGCCTGTATCAATTAACGCTTTAATATTAAATTCCGGAAAGATGATGAAGGGTAATTCACTTTGATTTTGTGACAAATTCATTAATTCTATGCGGTTTCCGAGGCTACTAGTTCTAAAAAGGATCTGGGTAAAATTCTGGTTCCAAATTATCAGGATTTGGATCAGGATCTTGCTCATAGGTAATGTCATCGTATTCGTGTTCGTCAGTTGTTATTTCGTTTATTTCTGTGTTATATAGTTCTTGAGGACGATAAAAGTTTGTGTTTGATTTTGGTGTAAATGTGTGTGTCGTGCTAACACTCATAGGCGTCTGCTTGGGAAATTTCTGCTGTGAATTAAATTGTGGTCTGAAAACATTTGTTTTCGCGTTTTGTGTTGGAGGTTTGTTTGTTGCAAAATTATGATTTTGTCTTTGTGCTGGGTGTGAGTGTTGTGCTGGGTATGAATGTTGTGTTTGTGAGTGTTGTGGTTGCCAGTATTGTGGCTGTGAATGTTATGGTACATTTCTCAAGAGTGGTGATCTGCCAATATTATTATGAAAACTTTGTTTTGGTTTAAAACTAGGTTTATTATTAAATTTTTGTAGCGATCTTTGTGCTGTTTCTAGTTGAAAATCATTTGTCAGCATGTTTAATGCTTCGTTTAGATCTTTTGGATTTTTGGTTCTCATGAGAGTGCCCAAGGGTTCTTTTAGTCCTCTTAATAAAATTCTTAATGCCAAACCACGAAAATAAGCTATTAGAATTCTTGCTTCGTCCACATGGACGTGATTTGTTAGGTACGAAATTTGTAAGTTTAATAGTTCTAAAACTCTATTGTAAAATTCGAACGGCGATTCGTTCGTTTGTTTAATTTCACAAAGTTCGATGTTTAGGGTGTAATAATCTCTCTTATCTGAGTAAGTATTTACTAGAGCAGTTTTTACGTCTGCCCATGTGGTAATAGTACAACTAGCAATATTGACTGCGGCGTCGCCTTTGATCTTAGCGAGAATACTCGACATGAGATACTCATTTTGAAAGTCATTTACATCGTTATTATTGTAAAATTTGTTAACTAACTTTTCGCATATTTCAACGAAACGCGGGAGAAGTTTATTATCTCCGAAAAATTCAGGAATCATATCAATGTATTCCCTTTTTAAAATTGGGGTTGCCATTTCTCTTAAATTTAAATTATTAATTTGATTAATTAAAGATTGATCAAGGATATTACTTGATTGGGATAAAATAAGTGAGTTAGAGGAACTGTCTGAATCTGTACTTGAATCTGACTCTGAATCTGTTTCAATAATAACTCTAAGTGACATAAGTACTTACAGAAAGAATATCCGTTGGTCCATTGGTCTCTGCGATAGAAACGTGTGGATGTTGACGGGACTCTGTGTGCAGCAGGGTCTGGATAAGCTTGGGTGCTCCGTCGACGGTCTTGGACGTGGTTCTTCCGTAGGTTTTTCTTGATACTCAATTAATCGTAAATACGAAACGAAAATTGCGATAATTATTCGTTTGAGTATCCTACTTCGACTGCGCCAATTACGAAACTTGAATTGAGATTCGAGTTTTTAAAAAAAAATTATTTCACACAAAGATTTATTATAACATTCAAAAGTAGATCTTTACAAAACAGAGGTCAATTCTTAACTAACTACATTGTGAGAATCTAACATAAAAAATTAAATATGACTACAGCTACTAGTGGGGATTCTTGCGGATTCGGCGTCTTCTATGGGAAAAGTGGTTCTCTAACTTATATATATATATATATATATATATATACAGGATGTATAATTGAAATGTGGCGTATAGACGTATTTCAATGTTATTTTTTAAATATTGCTGTATCTCTTTACCTATTCACTTTAGAGCAAAAGCGTAAATACAAAAATTGTTCAGAAATTAAAAACTCTTCCTATAAAGTAAATTTCATTACATAAATGTGAATAGTTCACGAGATATTAATTAAATTAAATTCAAAATTTATTCAAATTTTTTGTAGATTGCGTTGGAAAATTAAACAAATGAACTGAATATTTGAGATATTGTAAAAGAGTTTGACATTTGTTACAGTGTTGTAATATTTGTGGAACAAGTTTTTGAAGAATATTGTAAAGAAATAATGAATAATCTTAGCACGCAAGTAAAAATTCAATGTATTGAGTGGTATTTTGCCGGAAATTCTGCTGCGCAAGTGCGAGATCTTTTAACCGCTTTGTATGTGAATAGGTAAAGAGATACAGCAATATTTAAAAAATAACATTGAAATCCCTATTCGCCACATCTCAATTCTACACTCTGTATATATATATATATATATATATATATATATATATATATATATATATATTTATATTTATATTTATATATATATGTACATACAGCGTGTTTCACAACTTAGAGCAAAAAATTAAAGAGTATATTCTGTACGACGTGCTGATCATGAAACAAAAAGATGCACTGGATTCGCTTTCCTATTAAACACAAACAATGAAGTAGGTATCAACTACGAAAGAATAATTACACAATTCAATTATTAGCAGTTATTTATAATAGAATTTTATTTAATTAATAACTTTAACATAATCATCCACCCAGTGGCAGTGGCAACGAAAAATTTTGGACTGGGAAACATGGAAAATAGTTTTGCGATTTAAAAACAATTCTTTTTGTTTCACGATCAGCACGTCGTACAGAATATACCCTTTAATTTGTTGCTCTAAGTTGTGAAACACCCTGTATATATAAATAATTTTATTTTTAATTCTATTGTCAGTGTTAATAGTATCACGATGAATGAGCCGCAACGATTTATCGTCTTTAATTAATATAACACCGCTTCATTCGTTAAACGGTTGTCCAACAATTGCGGAAATGTCTTGTACGCTATCTGGTGCGACAAGATATATAACAGTGGCCGTAACTTCGTCAAGTTTTAGTTCTACTTCGGTGTCACCTAATGTTGTTCTTTAATAATTTTTAATTTAGTTTTATTACATACTGAATTTAAAGTTATTAATGTTACATGTACTGCCCAAATCTATGTATGATTTTATTTATAATTGCATCAGTAATATATTTTTCACGTGATTTTGGAGTGGTATTTATAGAAAATACATGATCACGTGTATTAATTGAATTACAGTTGTTTACCTGATTATTGTTGCTTTCTCCTATCTTGGGCACCAACTCCTTACGTTGTCTGCAATCCTTGGCGAAATGTCCATCTCTTTTGCAATAGAAACACCTTGGTCGATTGTTGCGATGTTCATTCTGGCGCCGGTATACATAGGATTGCTGTGGTGCATTCTGCTTGTTTGAAGTATACTGACGATTAAATTTACTTATCTTATGCGGCGGATATGAGGCAACACTACTAGTTTTTACTTTTTCTTCAAACGCTATCGAGAATGCAAATAACGCGTGTGGTTCTGTATAACACCTGCTCATGCCAACGATTGAATATTTGTATCTTTGATTCCTCCAATTAAGCAGGAAACTGCGTTTTACCACTTAAGTTGCATCCAGAAATTAGCGCGAACTTTTTGTGATAATTTTGCAAAGATGTCTTCTTGGATTTCTTGTATCTTTCCAACATTTCTTCCAATTGTTAGCAGTAATCTGTCGCTTCTGGAAAAGTGCCGCGTTAGAGTTGTTTCCAGTGAATTCATGAGTAATTTACGTAGTTCAAGCCTCCAATCATAAACACGCTGCAATTCTTCGCAGATATTTATCCATTGGTTTACATCTTGACTGCGATTATTCGGTTGAATTTGTGGGTGGGCACGAATTGGCCGCATAATTTGTTGGGTGAGCATCTAGATGTAAGCGAATGTGGACATGGCCTGCTGGCCTGCATTAAAATGCAATATGGTACTCAAAATATTTTTTATTCTCTATACATTCGGTATAAGTAGTCTCTGGAATTTCTAGCATGGCATAAAGTAAATAAACATTATATAAATGTTTTTAATTGAGAATATAAATTTATTTCAAATTAGTAATATAAATAAAACCATATTAAGTACTTAAAAATAAACTTAGAACTTAGAATATTGTTTCAAAAAATTTAAATATAAGTTAATAAATTAGCTTTTCAATATTGTAATACAATTATATATTCATTACACTAATTGTATTCTTCTATTTGGATTGCGTTTGATAAACTCGTTCACCACTGTTTCCATTCTTATTGATCTTGGATATACATTTTTCAATATTTATAATTATCAGACTTGTCAGCCTGTCGTTAGTCGTTTTATTTCGTAAATATATTTCTGTCTTCTAAGATATGAAACGGATCTCTCACATGCGGCACTTGAAAAAGTTTATGTATCACCGAAAATGCAATTTTATATATATTTACTATATCAGCAAATTATAGCATATTTGAAATTTTTATATTATATTCTTTTTCGTAATTTGAAATTGTGTTTGGTAAAATATTTAATTCTGATCTTAGTAAATTTAAATTACATGAATAATAATTTGAAATTTGAATGATAGTATCATAATTTAAAATTTGTTCTGGTATTGTCGCGCTCATGAAATACTTAGAATATTTTCAAGCTCTAGTCATACGTATTCTCCTAATAAGGACAGGTTATCACACACTAAGGTGTTGTAATGAGTTTTGCATTACGCATAATGAGTAATTGCTACCGCAATTACCTAGCATGAGCTCGACAGCAACCTCCTGAATACCATGTTCTCCGAATACTTGTTTTCGCACTTAATTTCGCACGCTTCTCGATAAGAGGACACATCGCTTCGCAAACCAGGAAGTAGCCGACCGCAATCACGCAAGATGGACTGCGGTCTAGCTCCTTCGCGGTTCCGTGTAATCGATATGGAGTCCCGGATCTCAAGTTCAATGTTCAAAATATAGATCTCCTAGTTTAGTCACAGTTGCATTAGTAATCACCTTTTTTGGAGACACTTACGAGAAGACTGCGTTAGAATCTAAGAAAAGAATGCATCACGGTAGATTTTAGTGTAACCTAAACCCGAGAATCGGGAGCTTGACGGAAATAGCTAACCACAGTGTCTGATGCACTTTGTATAAAAACTCAAGTTCTGGAAGAGTCGAGGACAGTACGAGGTTAAACAGTGAGGTAGTAGACAGTACGACAGTCGACAGTCGAAGACAGTTGTACACAGTTCGAGTCGCTAGTTCTTCCACTCTCAGTTAAATCAAGTGCATCAGTACACGATGGTGAAGCCATGGGAAACTTTGTAAGTACAAACTGTAATATTAATCAATAAACATCTATGTAAACTATTCGCTTGCATTCATTGAAATCCACACGGTAGAATGAAGTCCTGGCACTGTTTTACTGGAGTCTTCAACACGGTACCCATCTTGAGCTATGAGTAATGTCGTCACGTCAGTTGTTTGTGGCATTATCATAGTTGTAACTGTAATTATAATTATTCTGATAACGTCTGCTCAGTATACTCTAATGTCGGTTACTGATTATTTTACTAAGATCCCCCGAGACGTGACAGTATTTCAGGATTCAAATTACAAATACTCATTAAAATATTTTTATATACGACTAACTAATAATATTATCATTATATATGCGTTTTTTTTTTGCTATATAATGCTATATATTAATCCCGCCGGGAATAATGAGTCGGGAATATTGGTCATTATTCCCGCTCGTGAACCAATCAAAATGCTTAAAACATGGATCATTGTTTTATTGTGCTATCGGAATAGTGTTGCCATAGCGACTCATTTAAATTAAACATGCTCGTTGCTAAGTTCACTGTTGTTTACGAATCGGAAACTAACAAAACGAAATCATCGTTGAGAAGTTGTCAAAAACGGTCTTGCAAATTGTGTTAAATTATTGTGTTTAACTGTAATTGAAAAAATGGACAGTATTACAGAAGACAGTATATCTTCTACACCACCAGAAATAACGAAAATCACTGATGCTACTACATATGGTTTATTACCGCAAAACTCTAAAAATTTCTATGACAAAGCATACCAAAGTTTTATGGACTGGCGTATTAAAATGAAGACAAATTCGTATTCAGAAAATGTATTGTTGGCATATTTTACTGAATTAGGTGAAAAATACAAATCATCTTCATTATAGTCTTTTTACTCCATTTACTCATTTCAATTAGATGTAAATTTATTAGGTAAATAGATGTAAAATTAATAGATAATAAATAATATAAAAATTGACTAATTTTTATTAAATTAGTCGTATATAAAGTATAGTATACAACTCGCTATAATAGCTATTATTACCTCGGATGATTACAGCCCTTGCTCGCTCCGCTCGATCGGGTTGCAAACTTCATCATCGGGAATAAGAGCATCCATTATAGCGTCGTTGTATAATATACTATTATTAGCAAAAAATATGTTTTCTAAAATCCTGTCTATCACAGGTAAACATATTTTCGCCCTTAAATGTTCTTTTATTTTTGTGTTAATATCTTGCTTAAGCGAATGCATTTGCTCTGTAATTATATAATTTTCAAATTAAATGCATAGGCGTACAGAGCAAGGAGTATATAATTCTATGGTTGGTGAAATAAAATTATAAGGGGGGTGTAATTTCTTTTACTGGCTGCTAAGACAATAATAAAATAAAAATTAATCAAGTATATTTTAAATAATTTAATTTTCGCGCCACCGTCCGGCATTAGCAGTATTAAATAACTAAAAATCGTCCGGAAACCATGTGTTACCGGCCGAGGCCGGCAAAAATTAGTGACTTTTTATGGTTATATGTTGGCATCACTAGTATAGCGAACTCCTGAACGTACGAAATGTCAAAATATTGCAATGGCGTAAACATATTATGATAAAATATTCATAGTTGAGTATTTTCAATACAAGAAAACAGAATATTTATACATATATTTTAAACAAAATTGTAAGTAATTATAATTGAATTAGCAATGTAAAATCCAAATAAAATATGTTGATTTTTAGGTAATAATACTGGAAAGACAAGTCGTGAAATAGACAAAGAAATGAATTATGTTTTATGTTTATTAAATAAAGTGTACAGTGTAATTAAACTTATTGAAGATGTAAATTGATGAACAATAAATAATTAATTAAAATTAAAAGTGCAGTTCAAATATGGTGATGTTACCAACATAAAAAAATTCCCTGACATTTAGAATGTGAATAATAAATTAAACGTTTTTATTAAATATACAAAAACGTTGGCGCGAAAAATCTTGTGTATTACACGTCCAGAAACTATTTTGCGAGTGCTCGTATTTAAAGGCCTCGCCTGCGGCTCGTCCTTTCAAAATATACTCGCACTCGCAAAATAGCAGTTTCTGGACTACTGATACAAATAACTATTGTTTGCCTGAAGATTTATTTTTAAAATTATAGATTATTGAAAAGGAAAAAAATAGTGTTATACATCTCAGTAAGTAAATGTACCTCTTCACATTAAAAAAAAAATATAATTGGAATTGCCACACCTTATAATTTTATTCTACTAACCATAGCGTGTCCCTCTCCTTGCTGTTTAAGTCTATGTATTTAATTTTTCTCTAAAGCTATTATTTAGCCAGCAAGACTGATTAGTTGATTTTAAAAACTCATCCTGTATATAAAGGGACTAATATTAAAAATACCATCTGGACTATCTGCAATATATCCTTGCTGAATGACTATATAGAATCCACAATTTTCTATATTATATTGTTTTAATTCTCAAAACGGTAATTAACAACAGCTTCCATTGTTTGTCCATATTCCAACTTTTTGGAAATACACAAGTTCTTTTCAATTTGGAATTCTTCCACCACAATTTGAATAAATGCAGTGTTAAGCATGCTTTTCAAGTGTTTCTATTACATTGCTGGTAAGTTATTTTCGTGCTGCAACTTTGTGTTAGATTTGATAGATCGTCTTTTTCTAAGGAATCTTTTCAAATTTAAAACAATAAAATAAGCAAACACATGATTTGCAATGAAATTACTTGTCCAATATATATATAAAAAAATATCATCACGCCTTTTACTCATTACTGGGTGTGGCACTCTGCCTAAGCAGATCTCGGTAAGTGATATATTTTGTCGCGTGAAATGAGGTTACCAGCCGTCAAATCACGGCCCTCAAAGATATTAGTGGAGAGGGAGTCACTTGTCCAATATAATTTTCTGTATTAATAAATATATACGACTTCGTAGTAGGAATGTTCATTAATTTTCTTATTGTGGCCTCGTGACGTCAATAAATTGATATATCAAAAATTGTTGTAAATATGCAATATTGCCTATTTTACTATAGATTAAAAAAAAACTTGATATTTTCCATTACTCGACGTGTTAAATTGAAAATTACAATTTACCTGAGATGAGAAACTGTACTTTTTACTTAATTTTCATGTGATTTGAACATTAAAGTTTTTGTTTAAAATTATTCACTTAAAGTATGTCTGCAGCACATGACATTGTTATTGTTGGTGTAGTGGCCCCCTTAAGTGAATCTTGTGAACAACTGTGTTTGTGCTTCAACTCAGTTTACAAGTTTTTTGGTACTTTCTAGCATCAGGGATTCTTTCCCTGCCAGATGTCGGTGAAGTGTTTCAGTTCAGTTTATAAGTTTATGAGTTTATTATTTAATAGGCATTTTCGAAATAGCTCGAACGTTCAATTTGTAAGAGGATTTATTTTTATTGCTTATTGTATCTTGTTTATTTTATCTTAAGTTCCAGGCATCTGGCTTGCAGCTGTACCTCGGCCGTCTTTACCCGGGTACACCAAGTTTTGTAACGGCATAGTTCTAAGAATTTGTGTTTCTGGAATTTGCACACAGGCCTCAACTGAAACTACCCTTTGACGTCTTGGTAGTGGGGTGTCCTTTTGACACTCTAAACTTTCTTCTGACGAGCCAGTCAGTTCTTCACTAGTACTGAATCGATACTCATCAATCTTCTATCACTCCAAGTCGAGTCTATATCTTAGTTATCTACTTCAACAAGTTTTAAAGTTCTCACTTCGTGAGCTCATGTGCAAATTCATTTCAGTTATTATCTTATTCATTTTTTAGTTCTTTATTTTATTCGGTATTTCTTGTATTTCATTTATTTTTGTTAACTTTATTTTGGTGTGTTGTATTGAAATAAATTCGTTTAATTTTAGTGAATTGTTTCATTTTGAGAAAGCTCAACCACCATTTCATGTTGTTCAACACATCGTGTATAAACAGTTATTATAACGAAATTAAGCACAACTAAACATTATATTAATTTATATTAGTAAGTTAGGTATATACTTGTATATGTCGATTTCTTGATCACTTTTTAAAATAAATGAAAAATTATTAATGGATGTTTCTTGTACGAGGACCAACGTTGGAATCTCGAGAATTGTAAGACGACTTCGGTTAAATGAAACAAAAGGAATACTATTAGCATAGGCCAATTTAATTATGTTTTGATTATGAGTGAAAATGTAGTAATTACGATTTTAAAAAATAATTTTAATTCAAAAATAATAGTTGAAAGAGGAAAAACTTTATTTATAGTAAAGAATTAAAATATATTTTTCTACGATTGCTATAAAAAGTTAACAATTACACTCTCATTTGTCATCGTAAAGTTGACTTTTCTGTGGAATAATCGAAAAATATCTTTTTTGCGCGTCTCCAATGGCAACGCTCGAAAAAGATGTTAAATGCGCGCGTTTCCAATGGCAACGCGCGAAAAAGATATTGATGCGTGCTTACTTCAATAGTTACCAGGGATACAAACAAAACATAAACTTGTCATATTGATAGTTGACAGAATGATTTTATTTTCAGTACTTATACGTTTTTTAATAATTTTAAGATGCAATCGTAGAAAAAATAATGTGTGTATCACGAGCGTAAAGTGTCTTTGTTCCTCTTACACTATTGCAGCTCTTGCCTTCGGCTCGCGCTGCAATTACCGTGTTCGAGTATAACTATTTTGATAGCATATTATTCTTTTTTATCCATGCCAAGTTTGTTAGATTTAATTAATATGACCAAGAAAAAAATACCGTTAATCCAGTAGCCTAATAATTCGATTTTATTTAATCAAGTAAATAAAGTAGAATTTATATATCAGAAACAATAATGACGATAAATTGTTTAAATCATTTTATCAAAATTTTTTGAAAAGCGATAAAAATATGCTAAATTAAATTATTTGAATAAATTCGTAAGTTTTACATATTTACTTATATTTAGTGACATACCCATTTTTTTGGAAATAAAAAAAAACATTAAATTGGTCTACTAATGTCACAATTTTTATCTACTTTAATCGAAGTCGTAGTTCTTACACTTCTCGACATCGCAATGATGGACCTTGTACAGAAAGTGCTCTTTATTAAATCAATATTATCAATACATAAATTAAAAACAATAACGACCAGTTGCACCGCGTTGACTTATATTTTATGGATTCCTTAAATTAAACAAATCGAATCGTATATTTGACAGCAATATTTAGTTACCTACTCATCAGACAGTTGATAGAAAACTTAAAATTTAAGTAACTGCGGTGCAACTGCCCATAAGATAATTAAAGATAAATCAAAATATACACTATATGATAAGATATGGATTTCGAATTAAAATATATCAAAAATAATATGCAACTGACCGCTACGAAGCCGGTTAAATTAGGAAACAATATATTTTTTATAAGACTATTTTAATAAGTACAAAAAGAATTTTTGTAAACCAGTGGTTCTCAAAATTCTAGGTGCAGCTTTCCTATTTTACATTTAAACATATTTTTTTGTACGGAAGGGAATTTTATTCTGCATTCAACGATTACAACGTTCAGTACTGTCATATTACAAAATTTTTGCGAAAAATGCAAATTCAGTTAGGCATAGGAATCAGCGTGCTATGAAAGAGATAAATGAAAAATTTATAATATTTTAGTTTGATGAATCATTAAACGTCCATACGACCATTTTGGTGAAGAATAATTAATGTTGTTTTGGTGTTCTTGTTCTTACTTTAGACTGAAAGTCATATGTTTGTGTTTTGTACTGTCTTTCCATTGCATTCATCGTGTCTTTAGCTTCTCTGTCAGCTCTTTCGTTACTACTTATTCCTGCATGACCAGTGGTCCATATGAATTCAACTTTAATATTTAGCTCTGTCTGGATGTGGTATATTTCCTTCTGGATGTTTTTAATTATTGGGTTGGTAGGATATAATTCATTGATGCTCTGGAATACGCTATAGGAATCCGTGCAAATAACTATTTTGGAGCTGGTATTTTGGATATGTTGTAGGCAGTGTGATATGGCGACTGATTCCTCTGTATATATACTGTCTGTGCTTGGAAGTTTAAATTTGGTTACTTGTTTATCTACCTTGTACAATAGCTGCCCCAATGTTTGTTTCCGTTTTCGATGCGTCTGTGTATATGATTGTACTGTCATGGTATTGATATGCAATTTGGTTGAAACTTGATTTGTAGAATCAGCAGTCAACGGCAACGAGAAGTCGAGTCGCTAGTCCTTCAACGTTCAGACAAACAAAGTGCATCAGTACACAATGGTGAAGCCATGGGAAACTCTGTAAGTACAAATTGTAATCTTAATCAATAAACATCTATGTAAGCTATTCGCTTGTATTCATTGAAATCCACACGGTAGAATGAAGTCCTGGCACTGTTTTACTGGAGTCTTCAACACGGTACCCATCTTGAGCTATGAGTAATGTCGTCACGTCAGTTGTTTGTGGCATTATCATAGTTGTAACAGTAATTATAATTATTTTGATAACGTCTGCTCAGTATACTCTAATGTCGGTTACTGATTATTTTGCTAAGTTCCCCCGAGACATGACATTTGGTGGAAGTGCCGGGTATTTCAAAATTAAGTAAATGGCAAATTTATTTAAAAGTGTTGAAGGTGGATTTGTGAATTTAATCGCGCATGGTTGATAAGCATGAGTAGTAGTTCCGCTAATACGCCATATCAGCTTCGATCGCGTACTAAAACTCAACAACAATTACCTAATATACTTGTGCATCGTACTACTATGCTACGTACACCACCGCCACTAACGCAGGACGAATTGAGTACGAATAACACCGCGGAAGTAGGAAGAAACACGCCGTCAGTAACAACACCGCCCGCTACGAGTCCATTAGATTATTCTCAAAATAACGAACAAGGGAATTCGGATATTTCAGGTAGTGGATCGGCGAGATCACGAAATAATAGTATATCTAGTGAACGATCAATTCATTCGCGAATATTCCAAGAAGGATCGGTAGAAGCGATGGTTGAAAACGAAGTTGTTAACCAAGATCTGGGGGAGGCTGAGCCCACCCTACGCGATTTAAGGGACTTGGAGGAACCAATTAGACCACGGTTTGTCGAGCCGGAGAAATTTGACCCGCAACTTAAAGTCAGTGCCGTAGATTTTGTGCGCTCGTTCGAACGAGCCGCAAAAGCAAACAGATGGACGAACGTAATGAAGCTTGCATATTTTGACATGTATTTAGACGGAAGAGCAGAAGTATGGTTTAGAACATACGCGAGTCGGAATCAAAACGCAACTTGGCAATTATTAATAAACGCGTTTAAAAAAGAATTTTGTCCGGTCGGATATGGGCGAGGCTTGTGGGAACAGTGGCATACGCGTGTTCAGCAAACAGACGAAGACCCACGGACATATTATTATGCAATGTTGGCCATCCATGATGAATTACCGACGGCACTGGACGAGGAGGAAATACGTTCAACAATAGAACGCGGGTTAGAAGCTAAATTACAGAGGGAAATTACGATTTGCCGTACAAAAACGTTGGCTGAATTAAAAGACGCGATAGATTTGATGTGCGACACGGATGATCGCATTGCACGGGTTCAAGCAATGGCTGGAGGGAAAAAACCCGTAGGCTCGTTGAAAAATGAATTCGCCGCTTTGGAAGAACGACTGTTTCACATGATAAGAAAGGAGAGGCAGAGAACTGACTCACCTGGGCAAAGGTACGGAAACCAACACGCAGGTACGTCATCGCGGTATCCGCCAAGAAATTTCCAGCGTCCAAGCGGAAACACAGGTAACCGAGATAATCCACCGAGAGGTGAAAATGCCGGTGCAAGTGGTGGATATGAACACCGCAACACAAGGACACACGACGGGAGGCCAGTGTGTTATAATTGCGGACGACCGGGGCACTATGCACGAATGTGCCCGATAAAGCAGAAAGAGGGTCAAAGAAATGAACGGAGCGCGGGAAACGCTGCTCCACGGCGCTAGAAGGGGTAATAGAAATAGCCACTCTGATGGTACCGTATCTGCCGTGCGATTTAATTTTGGGCATCCAATTTCTTATTCAGCATGACGCCATAATAAATTTTGATAACAAAACAATTTTGGTAAAAATCGGACCTGTAGAATACGCACAAATCAATTTCGGAACCGAAACGCATCAACTACATGATACGCCACTGGACGACTGTGCGCCCGAGATCACAGCCAGAGCGCGGGAGCAAGATGCAGCGCCGGCCGGCGAACACATGCAGTGGCCGGGAGTAGACAGCCTGCCGCCAGTGCGGGACAGAAATAAACTCGTACTAACGAGGGATCTCAAAATAGATGCAGGCGCCACGATGCACTGTGAGCTAGCAGAGACAGGTTCAATGAACGCGTATCATAACATAGGAACTAGGACAGATTTAACAGAAAAATTTGGAGTAGAAGTTACTACATTACGGCCTCATGAGTCAAATATCGGTACATGGACTGCCTCCATTCGTAATATAAGTAAAAGGAACGCTTGTAAATTGCTTAAAAATACTGCTTTAGCTTATAATTATTATGCCGATGCCAGGCCAGAAATTTTAGCAATAGATAATATAGAAGAAGAGAGAACACACGATATAAATCCAACCCTGTCCGAGGAGGAACAAAGACAACTAGAAGAGCTGATAGAAGAGTTTAGTGATGTGTATGCCTGGAATTCCAAGCAGATAGGTTTAACACATTTAGTTCAGCATGAAATTAGCACGGGGGACGCGGCACCAATTCATCAGAGGCCATATCGCGTGTCACACAAGGAACGGGACATAATACAGCAACAAGCCAATGAAATGTTGGCTGACAAGATTATTCGACCATCATACGGAGCATGGTCGTCACCCGTAGTGTTGGTAAAGAAGAAAGATGACACTTAACGATTTTGCGTAGATTATCGTAAACTGAACGCAGTCACTAAGCCAGATGTGTACCCCCTGCCGGTAATCGAAGACATACTTAGTTATCTGGGAGATGCTAAGTACTTTTCAAGTTTAGATTTATTTAGTGGATACTGGCAGATACCAGTATGTGAAGAAGATAAAGCAAAAACAGCATTCATAACGCCAGATTGGCATTACGAATTCAACGTGCTTAGTTTTGGTTTATGCTCTGCCCCCGCAACATTTCAAAGTTTAGCAGATACAGTGTTTCGCGAGTTAAAATGGAAGGAAGTGCTTATTTATCTCGATGACGTAATAATATTTAGCAAAACATTCGACGAGCATTTAATCAGACTGCGACATGTGTTTGAGCGATTACGAGAAACAAACTTGACACTGAAACCATCCAAATGTTCATATTTGCAAACAAAAATTGATTTGTTAGGATTTAGAGTATCAGCTGACGGTATTCAACCGGATGCTAAAAAACTGATAGCGATTAGGAACTTCCCGTTGCCACGGAAAGTAAAAGATGTGCAGAGTTTTTTGGGATTATGTAATTATTATCGAAAATTTATAAAAGACTTTGCGAGAATCGCGCGTCCGCTGTACAATCTAACGAAAAAAGATGTGGTATTTAAAGTAACTGACAAGGAAATACAAGCGATTGAAATACTAAAAGATAAACTCACGTCGTCACCAGTCCTGGTGCATTTTGACCCTAAAGCTGACATCGAGTTAAGAGTGGATGCATGTGATGCCGGATTTGGAGGGGTCTTATTGCAGAGTATTAACGACGCGTGGCATCCGGTAGCGTACATTTCTCGCCGGCTGACGGCAGCCGAGGTGAATTACTCTATCACAGAAAAGGAATGCCTTGCATTTGTCTATGCGCTCACACAATTCAGACCATATGTGTGGGGAAGAAAATTTCGCGTAGCAACTGACCATCATGCGTTATGTTGGCTACGTACGGTGCGTGATCCAGTGGGACGTCTCGCCAGATGGAGCATCAAACTAATAATAATAATAATAATAATAATAATAATATTTATTTATACTGCAAACATACAGAAAAATAGTATTTCCAATTACATATTCACAGTAATGAAACAAGTGTTTACAATTTACATATCAGAGAAAATAAAATGTTTGATTTGTATCTTAGACATATAATAAATATCAAAATTATCACTCTTTATTTCATTGATTATCTTTAAAATATTATTTAAAGGTGAACAGCTGTCCTTGCAATGAAAAATCTGTTGTCTCGGTCTTAAATGTCTATGTGGTATGTAAAATAATACTAACTGTAACAATTCTGGTACATAGATTTTTGCTTTAATTAAATCACTTAAAAAACATACACAAATGAATTCACGCCTCTTTAGTAAAGTACACAATCCAAATACTTTGACTTGGTGAACATATGAAATTAATGCAGACTTCCAGTATGAAATATTCCACAAAAGCGGCAAATCACATACGGACGCTGATTGTCTTTCACGCTACCCCTGTACGCCGGCAACGGCACAGGATGAAGAAGAAGCAATCGAGATTGCAACATATATAATGGAGCCGGAGAACATGGCTAAATTACAGGCCGAAGATAGTCAAATAAATGAAATAATATCGGCCGTGCGAGACCCAGAATATGGAAATAGTTTACTGCAAAGACGTGCAAAAAACTTTGAACTAAACGACAACGGAGTTCTATATAAACGTAATCCCCAACCTGAAGGTGAGATGAAGCTACTCGTGATACCGAGGAGTTTGGTCGGAGAAATTCTTTATAGTAATCACGACGAGCCATTAGCCGGACATTTGGGATTCGCGAAAACATTTCATCGAATTAATTCACGATATTATTGGGACACGCTAAGGAAGGACGTGGAGCGCTATGTGAAAGGCTGCAATGATTGTCAAGCCAGAAGAGGAATTGCAAATTTTAAGCCAGCCGGCTTATTACACCCACTACCGGTAGGACAACCATTTGATCGCGTAGGTATTGATTTATTAGGACCATTTCAGAGAAGTAAGAAAGGTAAGAATTTTATAATAGTTGCGACAGACTACGCGACACGTTGGGCAGAGACAAAGGCACTTCCCAGTGGTAAAGCCGAGCCGGTAGCACAATTTATACTTGAACAAATAATTTGTCGACACGGCTCGCCGCGCATTTTACTCAGTGACAGAGGACGAGTATTTCAATCACAACTTGTAGCTGAATTATTGCGAATTATGGGAACGGAAAGTCGTTTTACAACAGCATATCGTCCACAAACAAATGGATTGACGGAGCGGCTAAATAAAACATTAGCAGATATGCTAAGCATGTACACTAGTACTGCACAGACAGACTGGGACGAATATCTACCCCACGTAACGTTTGCGTATAATTCAGGGAGACAGGATACGACGAAAATGTCGCCATTTAAATTATTATACGGTCGTGAACCAATTTTACCCACGGAAGCACAAATCGCTCAAACAGTCGAGACTGAAGTCATAATAAAGACACAAGAACAACTGCAGGCAATTAGAGAAGAGGCCAAGGGAAACATTGAGAGAAAACAAATAAAGGATAAGAAGAGATATGATGGCAAGCACCGACACGTCGAATTTGAAATTGGTGAAAAAGTGAAAGTATACAGCCCTGAGAGGTTCGTAGGAAAAACAGACAAACTATTACTTAAATGGTACGGTCCATATGTAATAGTAGGTAAAAAGTCAGATGTATCATATGTAATTGAAAAGGGGAACGCGAAAAAATCAAAACTAGAAACTGTGCATGTAGCACGGTTGAAGAGATATCACGCGCCGTGGGCGCCTGACGATAACAACGAGAGCGGACGGCGGCAACTACGCAGCAGCGTACGTAAACAGGCCGCACAAGATATGAATAGAACAAGTGAGTTGTGCGAGTCAGGGACGGACTCGCCCGATGAGGATTAAGTAAAAAAGGTAGTATTTTGTAATTAGCATGTAAATAGCTATATAAGAAGGGTAAGTGAAAAGAAAATTCTGTTGACAAGTAGAAGTAGTGAGTGAGTTAACACGCAAGCACGTATTATTCTTAAGACAAATTTGGAAATTGATTCAGGACATTCAGGGCGGGTAGCCCTCACCTGCACAAGGGTGAAGGCCCAGGCCGAGAAAGTCATCGAGGAGCGGGCTGTGAACTTGGCCGCCCGATTCTTAGTGGCGCTGCTGCGGCTGGTGGTGCTACCCACGATATATGAGGTGGAGATGTGGGTATGCGCCATGGCAGACATGTCGGGAACCCAGGAAGAAAAACTGGCCCGGTTGCTGGCGGATCAAAAAATGCTAAAAAGAATGGACGTGGCGAGGGAAATTGCGGATGGGTATCTGCACGGAGCAGCCATGACCCACCTGGCCCGGTTTACCGTCATGGAATTTTTTCCAAGGTTCCAGGCGTTGGACGGGTTAGGCGGTAGCCGCTCCCTGTGGTGGTGGCAAGAGCAGGACGAGCTGGGGGAGGTATGTCCTCGATTCGCAGTCGCCGGAGATAGGTATTCTCGCGACGACGACGAATCGGAGGAGGCTACCCTCAGTTCACTGTTCCCCTCGGGAGCCTTCGACACCAGCACACCGGAGGCATGGGAGCCACCAGTAGCTGAGAATTGGGACACTCAGTCCATAAGTTACAGTCCCGTTCCCTCGGAAAGTCCGCGGCCGAGATCAGCACGCGGGGCGGCCCCTGAAAGTAATTCTGACGCAGAGTCGGACTCGGATTCCGATCACACGCCAGAACCCCCGACCCCGACACCAACGGTGAGTAGGGCATGTCACACTCCGGTGAGCAGCATGTTTTATGCGAATTACACTCTGAGCACTCAGGGCCTGGTTTGCATCTTTATGAATGGTTTCAATTTGCCGGGACGATTCGTTCCGAAGGAAGTTGCGGTTAAAACCAGCTTCCGTGAAGTGACTTTCTTTATAAAGCCACCTTGCGCATGGGAGGCCCTTCCTCGCGAGCAGCGTGCCGCAAAGGCAAGTTGGTCGCGGCACGGGCTTGCGTGGGAGCATGGGGATGTGGATGAGGAGCGATTGGGTGAAATCTTGAAACTGGTCACAAAGAGATGCGTGACTGTCTGCCTGATGGCCGAACAGAATGGTGCATGCGAATATATGAAACGTTTTTACGGGGGACGAATCGAAATCCTCCCGCGTACACCGTTTGTAGAATCTATACATGATACCGTCCGATGTCGGTATCACAAGGACATTGATCTAAATTTAGTTTGTGCACTCACCAGGGTGAGACAGATGAGAGCGTCTCTCCGGCTGTTCCACCCGGAGGTAGAAGAAAGAGACCGGCAGCGGCAAGTTGCTCGCATGCCGGCCGCCTGCCCAGCATCGTACTGAACCACCGAAGAGAATAAAAATTAAATTAGGAAAAAATATATATATATAAATAGATATAGTATAGTTCGAATATTATGTTAGGTTTTAAGGAATATTATATTAATGTTATCGTGTGGAGAATTTTAAATAAATAAAAAATATATTAATCAGCTTATAGGCGTGTGGCTTACTTTACTGTTAATGTTTTCTTTTACGGCGTGCTTGATAATGTAGGATCTAATGTGACACCAAAAAGGTACCTAGGTGCCATATGTTTCTATTGTTACAGAATTTTCATATGTATGTGGTGCGTGATCGCGAGTGCGGCGATTGAAGTGCCAGTTCGCGTGGTGGCGGGTGCCTATTGGAAGAAACTACCGGACGCCATCACGTACGAAGCTACCATTCCGCTGACGTACGAGTCGGAATGGATCGAGAGGTATGAGGACGATTACGGGACAGATCAGGCCAGGGAAATAATAGGAAGTTGCGATAATGAAACCGGCGGATGTGATTTATCAAGTCGAATCACGGAAATATCAACAATATTCAGGGATCTTATTACGAAGATGGACGCATCTTTAGACCCAGACTATTTTCTTACCATAGAAGGAAAATCCGAGCGGCAACTAGAAGCATATCTAGAGAGATTTCCACGAAGCTTGCCAGCAGCGACGACGACACCAGCCACCGGAAAGTACCGATTTGCTAGAGCGCTAAATTTTATCGGAGACGCGTTTAATTGGTGCTGTGGTGTGATGACGGAGACCAAAATGAAGCAGTTCGTGATGAATGAGAGACAAATCACGATGAAAGTTGAAGATTTACAGACAGGATTGCATGAAGAATATAAGCACCTGTCTCTCATCACCAATAATTTTATTAAATACGACAAAAAAGTAGCAGAAGCATTTACAGAATTACATAAGAAAATGCAGGAGCTGGACGACGAAGAAGGAAATTTAAGACAAGAATGCCAATAACGTGCGGATCTCACTAAGAACGTTGTACAAGAATGATTTCGAGGCCTTAAAGCGTTCTATTCAGATATTACGCTTAATGAGACAAAATGAAATTCTCGGCGCCTGCAAGAACAGAAATATTCCTACGACACTGCTCACGCCGGGCGTGTTAGCAGCTGATCTTGACAAGTTAGAAAAAAGATTAGGGGAATATGGTTTACAACTCGCCGTGCCAAGGAGAGAGCTGTCACAATATTATAAATTACCGATTGTGGATTGCGGAATCGGACCGGGACGAATTGTTCTACATCTAAAAGTGCCAGTAACACAGATTGGCAGAAAATGGAAACTGGTGGAATTACTTACAACCCCCTTCGGTTGGAATAACGACACGTGTGTTATTATGCATGACACTATGTACCTAGCGGTCAGTGGAAAACACATGCGACCAATTTCCGGAGCGGGATTATATCAGTGCCAGCCTTATCATGATCGTCTGTGTTATCTGCCGCGATTTTCGTCTGATGCGGTTTACGGCCCGCAGTGCGCATACAGAATGTACGAAGGTGCAACAGTGGAGGAAATCACACGGCACTGCGCTTTCCGGTGTTACCGGTCACATCAAACGGTAATTTCAGAAGTGCGGCCGGATACCTATGTGATAACGCATCCACAACCACACACAAAAATCCATTGTCCGAGAAGTATCAAGGAAGTGGGACAGGTACATATAGGACAGCCAGGAGCACTACAGGTACAGTTGCCTTGTAACTGTTCTCTGTACGTCAACGACACCAGAATTATTCCGGCACGAGTATCCTGTGGAGAAGATAGCCGAGTGTTGCAAGTCATACACGTCTTACCAGCTACGTGGTCTACCTTGAAGTCACTACAAATCAATCCATTATCACCAGATACACATCCGGTGTATAATAATTTATCAGAGTGTCTTAATCACAACTGGACATTCCACGTTCCGCATTTAAATCTGTCCAGCATCAGTGGGACAAGTGAAGAATGGACCGCGAGAGCATTCGCCCCACTAGAATGGCATCCAGATGAGTATTCACACCAAAAAGACGTGCTCATCTACATTTGGAACATAATAGTTACTTTTGTCGTCATTAAATTATTTTACGATAACAGAGTCGCTGCGATAGCATTTGCTCAGACCGTCAGAGCACACGATAAAGAAGAATTCTCAGACATTACTTGGTATATCATATTTACTATAACTGTGGTATTGCTCTGTGTATTAGTACTCCTGACCATAGTATATGTATTGGTGGTCAAAATCAAGAAAGGACGTTGCCCGATCTGTCGGATACCTAGTTTCGCGCCGGGCGCGAAACGACGAGAAACCATCAACTTGGAGGACGTCAACGTGGGCACCTTGACCCTGCCAAGTGGGAAAACAGTCTCCGTGACACTCACGGATGAAGTCGCCGGAGGATCAGTTAACCGGATAACTGATGGGACAACAGGACCGTCCTCACGTCCAGGGACATCAGTAAGCAGAGAGTAGGTACTCACGAAAGCCCCCAAACTCTTACTGTAGTGTGCGACGCCCATGGACCAGCCTTCGTGAACAAAAATCTGGGATTGTAAATTTATTAAGTAACAGAACAAGAATTGTAAGTAATAGTTAGTGTCTTAAATATAATCGGCCCGGGATAATGAGTTAATTGATCACTAATTAGTTGTTTTGTGAGGCTAAAGGATTATATTACTAGGATATATCACGTGATATTGAAATTTTTGAAATTAAATTATCCTGTGCGACTCAGGATTGTATTTGGTTACCTGTGAGATGCAGGTTTGGACACGCTGCCTGTGCGAAGCAGGAGCGTATTTAGTTAAATTTTCGTGAGATGCGAAAATAAGTTCTGTGACCACTCTTAGGTTGGAGCCGGAGTGGGCCTTACCGAGACAGTAAGGTTTTTAGGGGTCATAGGGCGTAGACACCGTCCGATGACTCGGTTGTAAAAAGTAGCGTGGGGGCGTGAAACACAATGACGTGGTGAGATGCCACCAGTTAGTAGAAGTTGTGCATAACTTCATAGTGGTTTTGTGGTTTTTGTAATTTTTATAGTTATGAGTCGAGTATATTCATAACGGGTTCTATTCATAACCGTCCCATAATAGAGTAAGGTGTAATAAATGTTTATAATCGGACATAGTTAGAAAAAGGGGTTGGATAAGTAAGTAATGAAACATAAGATTTAATTATTATTGAAAGTAAAGATTCCAGAGATGTATAAACTGGAAGTAAGGTATTTTATGCTATCACTTGTGGTGATAGCGTCAGTTGATAACGTGGCCGCAAATATTGAAGTGAATACAGGAGCGTACTTTCAAATCTTACCGGAAACCATAGCATACGAGACATCAGTTCCAATACTTTATAAAGTAGCATATATATCAAATGAAGATAAGCAAGTCATTACGAACTGTTGTCAGAATAGAATTAAAGAAAATACGTGTAAAAATTTGTTAACCTTAATTAAAGGGATTCAAGCCCCGGTATCAACAGATACAATTTTAGCAAACGACGGTAATTCAGTCGGGTGGGAATTTCAAATAGCGTCAAGAAATCATGTGCAACGAATGTTTACTACAAACAACGAAGTAACTTCATTCAGGCAAAAGTTAGATACATTTCCGTTTAAACTTGATATCAAAACACACATGATAACAGAACAGCAAGATTTCAAAACATGTGACTCAGTGAATGATAAAGTGTTAGTAAACAATTTATTGTTGAAAATTAATAATTTAATTAGCGCCTGTCACGCTAGACACTTGACACCTAGTATAATCGAGATGGGGACATTAGAAAAAGATTTAAAGGATTTTGAAGAAGAAATTAAAACTAAAGGATTTAAATTAGCAATCGCGGAAGTCGGACGATATTACGGGTTACCTCTCACGGACTGTTTAATTACGCAAGATCTGGCCGTCATCGGAATACACGTTCCAATCATACGCGAGAATTATGATACGGAGATTATAATTATTGAAAAAAATAAAACACTTATTTTTTCAATATAGAAGAATTTTTATTCAAGATGATGTTTACTTGTCGAGAATCAGTACAAGAGTGAGTTTTTTCTAACTAGGATACATGTTATATAATATCTTTAGATTAGTGCTTATGTTGCTAAAAGTTATGGAAAACTACCGCGGTCAACTGAGGTTGGCCGGTGCACACGTGTGGCGAATATGATGAAATCTTACCTGGAGTGTTATCATAATTCCTCCCCATCAAGATTTTATCATATTTCTTACTTATTATTTTAAAGGGTTAATTTCACTTAATTCTATATCTTTCGTGACAGTTCTCGAGGATATTTTCTTATTAGTATTCCATTTATAAAACTTATAACAAATGTAACTTAAGATTAGAGTAAATATAATAGCATATAAAATGTATGTATGATGATTGTTAACATTTATGTTCAGAGGTTTTAATTGTCGTAATTTATAATCGGTAATATTTAATTTTGACAAGGTTAACAGTTGTTTTACTTGAATACTGGAGTCTTTTATTTCATTCAGTTCTCCTTCATATATTAATTCCTTATAATTTTGTTCTACTTTATTAAAATGATAATTATTCAAAGTGCATTGCTGGTTATTATTAAACTTGTATATTCCTTTAATTTTTTTATCAATTTCGTTATTATTACAATGGATATTTAGATTTTGAATCTTTGGACTTACAACAATTATTTCATTGGTATTAGGTATCTGTTCGATACTATTTTCGTTTTCGATAAGTAAATATGAGCAATCATCATTTCTATGGTTAACAATAATGTCATTGATACATTTCCTAATCTCTAGGTTGTCCGATTGACAATAGTAATTTTTATTTTTTACACAGTTATTAGTAATAATATTTGTATCTACCTTTTTTGTGTAGAGTGTATAATGTTCGTTTAACATGTATGTGCTTGTTTGATTTATGAATGGTATAGGTGTGAATTGGAATAATGGATATAGGGTAAGACTCATTATAGGTATTTCAATGATGTAGTATATGTTTTCGCCATCATAGTTACAATGTGTGGTTATTAATGATACTATTTCGAAGATATTTTGATTTTCAATAAAACTTTGGAGTCTGTTCAGACTGATAATTGTGGAATGTAATTTATTTAAAGAACAAAAGGTTAAGCTCGTTTCTATTTGGTTTGCGTAATTTTGAATACTATTTAGAATATTAATAATTGTTTGAATTTTATTCTCAAACTCGATTTTTGCTTGCCACACTTGGTTTTTTTTCATGATATCTTTTATGAAGACTATTTCCTTTTTAATTTCTTCTTCGTTTAATTCGATGTTTTCCAGTTGTTTATTAAATTGTTCAGTTATTTCTTTAAGATTTTTGAAAAGTTTCTTTTAATTTTGAGATAGTAGATTTTCGTTATCTTTAATTATTTTAAAGAGGTTGTCGTATCTTTCTCCGTCGTTGCTATCTAGATTTCCAGATATTGATTTTATAATACTACCTAATCCGTTAATTAATCCTCTTTTTTGTCTTTTATTATATTTGAGTTTATCTAATTGTTCTTGTGTATTTATGAATGTAATGTTCAGGAGTTTCATATAATTAGTGTTTAGGAATTGGATGGATTCTGTCTCTTGGAGTAGTGTTGTTATTGCGTTATGTATTTTATGGAAGTTTTCGTATAGGGGTGTGACGTTGTAATTGAAATATGTGTGTATTCTTTCTTGTTCGAGATGTGTTAGTCCTAGTTGTGTGATATGATATCCGTTGTTGTGGGATATGTCCAGTAACTGTTGTCCGTGAGTTCTAAAAGAATTATTATTTCTTTATTCTATCTATCCGTATGTTACGAATTTTCATTACATTTTTACTGCCATGTTGGTACGGTTTTTCGACTTTTGTTACACCTAATTTTGGGTTGTATGAGATTACTTTACATTTTTGATATAGGGGTTTTTTGAATTTTTGTATTCGTCTGGTTGTTTCTTTGACATATACTTGTGGGGGTAATTCTAAAGGGTTTATATTTTCTTTGTTTCGTTTTTCCTTTTCCTTTTGAATTTTATCGTTAATTATTTTATGGAGTTCTTTTTGGTTATTTATATGTTGTTGTATTAGTTCAGATTCTGTTTTAATTTCTTTAAGATATTTGAATTCTTGATCTTCTCCAAAAATTATTTCAAAGGGAGTTTTATTAGTGATTGAATGTTTTGAATTATTATAACTTACGATACAGAGGTCAATTTTATCATTTAATTTTAAATGTTTAAATTTAGTATTATTTTCTACAATTCTCAAATGTTCGATAAGGGTGGAATGGAATCGTTCTACAGCGTTGCTTTTTGGGTTGTTGATACAAGTGTAGTGGGGTTTGATATTTAGTGTTTTTAGGTAATCTTTCAAGAATTCATTGTTAAATTCAGTGCCGTTATCCATAATAATTATCTTGGGCACTGCGTACGATTTTAAGTATAGTTTTAGATAGTTTACGATATTAATAGAGTTTACTATTATGGGAGTTATCTGTCCTATTTTGAAAATTGATCAAATACTGTTAAATATTTATGAGTTGATAAAGATAATATGTCAAGATTGATAATTTCGAAAGGGCGTTCTGGAGTAGGAGTGAGATTATCGTGGGTTTTTATAGGTTGTCTTTCGTATTTATTGCTTTTGCAAATTTCGCAGTTAATTATATAATTTTGGATAGTTTGTATCATTTTAGGCCAATAATATCTTTCTTTCAAATTTCTAATTGTTTCTAGTATTCCTCTGTGATTTCGGAAACCGTTATGATCGACAGCGACTATTTGTTTCTGTTCGTTAATCTTAAGTATATCTTTCACAAACTTATTTACTCCGATTATATTAATAGTGTTTGGTTCAAAATTTTTTTGTAAGTGTTGTGATATCAATAAGTCTAATTTATTATAGAAAATTGCAAAATATCTTACTTTAGGTATTATATAATTTTTTAAGAAATTTAGTATTTCGTTATCTACATCTAGAACTGAGAATGTAACGTGAAATCTTTGTTTTTGGGTATTCGGTTCGAAGTATAATTTTTCTATTTTTATTTCGTGTTGGTCTCCTAATTTAAATATAATTTGGTTGTCGGCTATGTTTAATCTATCTTCTTTGTATCTTATTCCATTTATAATATTTTCGGGTGAGCTATGTATCGTAGCATTTGAGTCGTCACTGATATAGAAATTTTGGGGTAGTGTGTAAATGTTAATTAAAATATTTGTCTCATTAAAAATAATATTTAAATATTTTATTAGATCGTCATATTTTTTTCTGTCTAATCCGCATCCTAATTTTGGGATGTTGATTTCGTAGATTTCATTTTTAATACAATAATTTCTAAGTTCTACTAAAGCTTTCTTAAAGTCTTTTACATTTGGTAGGTCTAAATGGCTTTGTTTTGTTATTAAATTTAATATAGTTTTATTTTCATGAATTTGAGGTATTATTAAAGAATTTTGGTCAGTGTAGCTTTTACAATACTCCTTGCTATCAAATTCCTCATTTATTTGTCGGGCTATTCCCTTAGACATTTTGTAATCTCTGGATATACAATGTGCGAAGATGTTAGTTTTTGTTACGTCACCTATTTTTTCCGTAATTTTGAAAGGATTTCTTTGCCTACTGAGGAAGTCTGCTATTTTATTTGTTTTTCCAGTAATGTATTCGATTTCGAAGTTGTATTCACCCAGTTCTATCTTCCAGCGCATTAATTTTTGGTTGGCGTTTTTCATGTTAAACAGCCAGACTAATGGTCTGTGGTCTGTTTTAATTTTGAATTTCTGTCCGTAGAGATAGGGTTTAAAGTTATTTATTTCCCATACTATGCTTTTTAATTCTTTTTCAATAGTTGAGTAATTTTGCTCAGCGGAATTAAAGGTTTTTGACGCGTATGCTATTGGTTTTTCTTGTCCGTCGTGTATTTGGGAAAGTACGGATCCCATTGCGAAGTCCGAAGCGTCAGTTGTGAGGATGAACGGTTTTGTAAAGTCAGGTGGTTACAATATTGGGGGATTAGAAATTAGCTCTTTTGCAAGTTTAAATGCATTTTGATATTCTTGATTTTCTATATTTATTATTTGGCCCTTTTTTAGATAGGTAGTGAACGGTTTAGTGAGTTTAGCAAAATTTGGAATGAATCTACGATACCACGAGAGTTTACCAAGAAAGCTTTTAATTTCTTTAACAGTTTTTGGGATAGTTAATTTATTAATAATATCTATTTTCCTTTTATTTGGTTTAAGGCCTTCTGAAGAGATAACGAATCCTAGGTATTCTACTTCTGTTTGAAAGAATTCCGATTTATCAATTTGAATTTTTAAGTTAGCTTTTCGTAATTCATTAAAGACTTTCGTAATGTTTTCAAGATGTTCTTGTTCATTGTTTCCAAAGATAATAATGTCGTCCATATAGACTAGACAAATTTTGTTTATTAGGTCCTTTAAAACTTCGTTCATCATTCTTTGAAATGATGCTGGTGCGTTGATTAGTCCAAAAGGCATTCTCAGGTATTCGTAATGCCCTGAGGCTGTTGAGAATGCAGTTTTTTCTCTATCTTTGATATCTATTAAAATTTGGTGAAACCCTGAATGTAAATCTAAAGTGGTGAAGAATTTAGGTTTTCCGATTTTGTCTAATAGGTCATCTATATTTGGTAAGGGGAATTTATCTTCACGAGTTTTTTGGTTTAGTTTCCGAAAATCAATTACGAGTCGAGTTTTTCGTTTACCGGAGGCATCTGCCTTTTTTGGCATGATCCATATAGGAGAGTTATATGGGGATTTAGATTTTTGAATAACCTTAGTTTTTAGCAAATTTTGTACATGTTCTTCAATGTCATTATCGTAACATTGAGGTAATCTGTAGTTTTTTGTGAAAATGGGTATTTCATCCGTTGTGTAAATTTTATGTGTAGTTGTATTTGTAGCAGAAAGTTGTTCGTGTTCCTTAGGAAATAAGTCTTCGTATTTTTTAAGTAGTTTAGCTATTTTTAATTTCTGACTGGTGTTTAAGTTTTGATCTCTAAATTGAATATAGGATAATTTATTATGAATTTCGCCTTGTGTAGTGAATTTCATTTTTCGGTTTTCAAAATGAATTTCGTTTGTTTTAAAATTTAGAGTAATATTTAATTCTTTTAATATTTCCATTCCAAATAGGAGATTACAAAGGTGATGAAAGTCTACTACGTAAAATTTGAACAGTTTTTTATTTACTTTTAAGTTTACTGATTTTGTAAGGGTTTTTCTACCGTTAGCGGTGGAAAAGGTAATTTTATCTTGATCATTGATTGTTAAATTTCTTTCTGTCGCATATCTAGGGGATATAAAATTTATGTCAGATCCTGAATCGATTAATATTATAGAGTCGTTATTGTGTAAAATAGGAATTGAGTTCTCGTGACTTGTCATTACGTATTTTCGTTTTCTACGAGGTTTTCCTGAAAATCCTCAGTTTGGTGTTCGTTCTCTTCGTCTATAGGGTATTCGTATAATTCGTCGTTTGTTTCGTCCGGCGGATTTGTTTCGTCGTTAGTATAGTTTTGGTAGTTATGATGTGGAACTATAGTTTGTGTGGACATTGGGTCGGTTTGTCTTGTTTGTTGTGTCATGGGTTTTGGTGTGAATGTCCTACGTGTATTTATGTCATTGATAATGTTTCGACGAGCAAAATTATTTCTACCTTGTGGTTGGTATTGTCTTTGTATAGTGATTGGTCTGGAAGGGAACGATTGTGCAGGGAATTTTTGTGGTGCGATATTATTTCTGAATTGTGGTGTGATGTTGTTCACTGTTTTAATTTGTGATTCAAATTTTTTGAGTGGAGATTGGTGTTGTACGTAGTTAAATTCATTTATTAACAGTTGTTCGCATTCCTCAAGTGTTTTGGGATTTTTTACGGTAAAGGATCCGCGTATAATATGCGGTAAGCAAGAAATAAAGTGATGTACCACTAGTTTCTGATTTTCTGCTATTATTGAAGTTTTTACATGCATTTGATATTGTGTTAACATCATTTTATTTTTGTATTTGTTAAAATTTGACATTATTTCTTTCAAAAAGTTTTCTGAATTATTATTTTTTGTATTGTAAATAATTTTTAGTAGTAATGTTTCAGGGGTTGTTTTGTCTTCGAAATTTGTTTGGAGGAAGGTCTTTAAGGTGTTCCAATCAGGAAATGAGTTTTCTGATAGGTATGTTTTTGCACTGCCTTTTAATTTGTTTTTAATTAATTGAAAAGTAAATATTTGTTGTATTTCGGTTAAAGTAATTCCTGTAAAGCAGGTGATAAACTCATCGACAGAATTTATGAAATAAGGCAGGTCTTTGGTGTTTCCATCGTATTCGGGGATGCCTTTTGACAGCATTTGAATGTCACTGTTTGTGGTAGTCATTGTGTTTTGGTTATTGATAGTATTAAGATTAGGGGATCTTAATGTTAATTTTCTAATCTGATTTTGTACAGCGTTTACAAATTCTTCACTGTCTGAGTCAGACATAAATTTGTGTAAGTGTGTGTGTCTCTGTGTCGGAGACCCGTTTCGATTCCTAAAAGCGTTAGCCTTTCCTCGAAACCCTGTGTTTAATTGTTACAAAAATATTGTACTTACACAGATATAATTGTTATGACCAACAATAAGATCATTGTTATAAGGTGGGTGGAGTCAGCGAATTGATTTATCCTGGTCCTCCTGACGTCTTGACTGATGTTGATGAAGGGCAGCAACTGTAGTATCTCGTTCTGGTTCCTCCTTGAATTGTTGTCCTTTGCAGAAACTTCGTGGTCATGGGACAGCAAGAAGTTCTTAGGGATTGCTTGATCTGATGGGCAACTGTTTATGCCTGAGCTGGGATACCCTTGCTCTTATCTTCGTTGTGATGCCAAATTAATCGATTAAATCGAAAAGACTTTTACTGTAACTGCGGTTACCACTTTTGTTGGCACTTTCAACAATTAACTTTGTTAAAGACTTTTTGGCATCCTACCGACTGCGCCAATTATGATACGGAGATTATAATGATTGAAAAAAATAAAACACTTATTTTTTCAATATAGAAGAATTTTTATTCAAGATGATGTTTACTTGTCGAGAATCAGTACAAGAGTGAGTTTTTTCTAACTAGGATACATGTTATATAATATCTTAAGATTAGTGCTTATGTTGCTAAAAGTTATGGAAAACTACCGCGGTCAACTGAGGTTGGCCGGTGCACACGTGTGGCGAATATGATGAAATCTTACCTGGAGTGTTATCATAATTCGAGCGAATAAAATCAATTAGCCTACGACGGTTAATACCAACACCGCTAGCTTGGAAGAACATGACCTGCGCCTTGGAAGCGGACCATGTGGACCTAGCTGTTGTGACATTCGAGAACTCGGATAACATCGACATTTTGACTCCCCAGTGCGATCCTCACCGGGACAGGCTTTGTGCTCTTTCCAAGACGTACGACGCTAATGTAATCACCGCCGCATGTGCCAAACTCTTGCTAACAGGAGCGACAATCAAAGAGTTCACCCGTCTATGTCCAATTTCATGTAAGTTAACCGACGTTATGACGCGTATAATTACACCGATAGATCAGAATACGTTCGTGATCACCCATGCGACTACAGTGTCAGATGTCCAGTGTAAAACGACTAAGAAAGTAACTTTTGAACAAAATTACGGTGCTCTATGGGTACAAATTCCTTGTAATTGTTCACTGACCATTGACGGAAAGGCTAAGATAACGCCATCTTTTCCGTGCATACTATCAAACTTGTCATTTGCCTTTAAACAAATCATTCCAGCCGCCTGGGTCGCCTCAAAAACATTGAGTCTACCGCCGTATGATGACGCGAGATATCCTGTGTATGATGGATTAGAAGAATGTTTAGATAAAGACGCTATGGTAATGCCGGGTGAGAATATAAATCCGCAAACTGCTCTCTTGTACGCACCGTGGCCAGTTATAATTATCATATTAATATTGTATACATGTAGACATGTTAAGTGTGCCAAAAAGGGTCGAGAAACATATACAAGGTGGGTGGCCGAGAGGGTGTTCCACAGGACCTATCAGCCGCCAGCAACCATGGGACAACCGGGGACAGCATTCGCCGAACCGCTGAGGCTGCCACAACCATTGCCGCGCCCTGGACCGCCGTCAACATGCAGTTCGTCGGTACCAGAGTCGCCATACCTAGCTCCCGTGACGCTGTACAACTACGACATAGCCCAGGAGCCAACAGCCACCTACCCAGCCACTCACGAATATGAAGTCGTTAAAAACGACGCCTCGCATTATGTTTCTATGACACGACGCACATAGTTTTTAAGAAAAGTCAAGCTTCGTCCGGGAGGGTCATGTCGGGGACGACATGGTCTGAGGGGGGGGAATTGTCGCGCTCATGAAATACTTAGAATATTTTCAAGCTCTAGCCATACGTATTCTCCTAATAAGGACAGGTTATCACACACTAAGGTGTTGTAATGAGTTTTGCATTACGCATAATGAGTAATTGCTACCGCAATTACCTAGCATGAGCTCGACAGCAACCTCCTGAATACCATGTTCTCCGAATACTTGTTTTCGCACTTAATTTCGCACGCTTCTCGATAAGAGGACACATCGCTTCGCAAAACAGGAAGTAGCCGACCGCAATCACGCAAGATGGACTGCGGTCTAGCTCCTTCGCGGTTCCGTGTAATCGATATGGAGTCCCGGATCTCAAGTTCAATGTTCAAAATATAGATCTCCTAGTTTAGTCACAGTTGCATTAGTAATCACCTTTTTTGGAGACACTTACGAGAAGACTGCGTTAGAATCTAAGAAAAGAATGCATCACGGTAGATTTTAGTGTAACCTAAACCCGAGAATCGGGAGCTTGACGGAAATAGCTAACCACAGTGTCTGATGCACTTTGTATAAAAACTCAAGTTCTGGAAGAGTCGAGGACAGTACGAGGTTAAACAGTGAGGTAGTAGACAGTACGACAGTCGACAGTCGAAGACAGTTGTACACAGTTCGAGTCGCTAGTTCTTCCACTCTCAGTTAAATCAAGTGCATCAGTACACGATGGTGAAGCCATGGGAAACTTTGTAAGTACAAACTGTAATATTAATCAATAAACATCTATGTAAACTATTCGCTTGCATTCATTGAAATCCACACGGTAGAATGAAGTCCTGGCACTGTTTTACTGGAGTCTTCAACACGGTACCCATCTTGAGCTATGAGTAATGTCGTCACGTCAGTTGTTTGTGGCATTATCATAGTTGTAACTGTAATTATAATTATTCTGATAACGTCTGCTCAGTATACTCTAATGTCGGTTACTGATTATTTTACTAAGATCCCCCGAGACGTGACAGTATTTCAGGATTCAAATTACAAATACTCATTAAAATATTTTTATATACGACTAACTAATAATATTATCATTATATATGCGTTTTTTTTTTGCTATATAATGCTATATATTAATCCCGCCGGGAATAATGAGTCGGGAATATTGGTCATTATTCCCGCTCGTGAACCAATCAAAATGCTTAAAACATGGATCATTGTTTTATTGTGCTATCGGAATAGTGTTGCCATAGCGACTCATTTAAATTAAACATGCTCGTTGCTAAGTTCACTGTTGTTTACGAATCGGAAACTAACAAAACGAAATCATCGTTGAGAAGTTGTCAAAAACGGTCTTGCAAATTGTGTTAAATTATTGTGTTTAACTGTAATTGAAAAAATGGACAGTATTACAGAAGACAGTATATCTTCTACACCACCAGAAATAACGAAAATCACTGATGCTACTACATATGGTTTATTACCGCAAAACTCTAAAAATTTCTATGACAAAGCATACCAAAGTTTTATGGACTGGCGTATTAAAATGAAGACAAATTCGTATTCAGAAAATGTATTGTTGGCATATTTTACTGAATTAGGTGAAAAATACAAATCATCTTCATTATAGTCTTTTTACTCCATTTACTCATTTCAATTAGATGTAAATTTATTAGGTAAATAGATTTAAAATTAATAGATAATAAATAATATAAAAATTGACTAATTTTTATTAAATTAGTCGTATATAAAGTATAGTATACAACTCGCTATAATAGCTATTATTACCTCGGATGATTACAGCCCTTGCTCGCTCCGCTCGATCGGGTTGCAAACTTCATCATCGGGAATAAGAGCATCCATTATAGCGTCGTTGTATAATATACTATTATTAGCAAAAAATATGTTTTCTAAAATCCTGTCTATCACAGGTAAACATATTTTCGCCCTTAAATGTTCTTTTATTTTTGTGTTAATATCTTGCTTAAGCGAATGCATTTGCTCTGTAATTATATAATTTTCAAATTAAATGCATAGGCGTACAGAGCAAGGAGTATATAATTCTATGGTTGGTGAAATAAAATTATAAGGGGGGTGTAATTTCTTTTACTGGCTGCTAAGACAATAATAAAATAAAAATTAATCAAGTATATTTTAAATAATTTAATTTTCGCGCCACCGTCCGGCATTAGCAGTATTAAATAACTAAAAATCGTCCGGAAACCATGTGTTACCGGCCGAGGCCGGCAAAAATTAGTGACTTTTTATGGTTATATGTTGGCATCACTAGTATAGCGAACTCCTGAACGTACGAAATGTCAAAATATTGCAATGGCGTAAACATATTATGATAAAATATTCATAGTTGAGTATTTTCAATACAAGAAAACAGAATATTTATACATATATTTTAAACAAAATTGTAAGTAATTATAATTGAATTAGCAATGTAAAATCCAAATAAAATATGTTGATTTTTAGGTAATAATACTGGAAAGACAAGTCGTGAAATAGACAAAGAAATGAATTATGTTTTATGTTTATTAAATAAAGTGTACAGTGTAATTAAACTTATTGAAGATGTAAATTGATGAACAATAAATAATTAATTAAAATTAAAAGTGCAGTTCAAATATGGTGATGTTACCAACATAAAAAAATTCCCTGACATTTAGAATGTGAATAATAAATTAAACGTTTTTATTAAATATACAAAAACGTTGGCGCGAAAAATCTTGTGTATTACACGTCCAGAAACTATTTTGCGAGTGCTCGTATTTAAAGGCCTCGCCTGCGGCTCGTCCTTTCAAAATATACTCGCACTCGCAAAATAGCAGTTTCTGGACTACTGATACAAATAACTATTGTTTGCCTGAAGATTTATTTTTAAAATTATAGATTATTGAAAAGGAAAAAAATAGTGTTATACATCTCAGTAAGTAAATGTACCTCTTCACATTAAAAAAAAAAATATAATTGGAATTGCCACACCTTATAATTTTATTCTACTAACCATAGCGTGTCCCTCTCCTTGCTGTTTAAGTCTATGTATTTAATTTTTCTCTAAAGCTATTATTTAGCCAGCAAGACTGATTAGTTGATTTTAAAAACTCATCCTGTATATAAAGGGACTAATATTAAAAATACCATCTGGACTATCTGCAATATATCCTTGCTGAATGACTATATAGAATCCACAATTTTCTATATTATATTGTTTTAATTCTCAAAACGGTAATTAACAACAGCTTCCATTGTTTGTCCATATTCCAACTTTTTGGAAATACACAAGTTCTTTTCAATTTGGAATTCTTCCACCACAATTTGAATAAATGCAGTGTTAAGCATGCTTTTCAAGTGTTTCTATTACATTGCCGGTAAGTTATTTTCGTGCTGCAACTTTGTGTTAGATTTGATAGATCGTCTTTTTCTAAGGAATCTTTTCAAATTTAAAACAATAAAATAAGCAAACACATGATTTGCAATGAAATTACTTGTCCAATATATAGGTATATATATATAAAAAAATATCATCACGCCTTTTACTCATTACTGGGTGTGGCACTCTGCCTAAGCAGATCTCGGTAAGTGATATATTTTGTCGCGTGAAATGAGGTAGATATTAGTGGAGAGGGAGTCACTTGTCCAATATAATTTTCTGTATTAATAAATATATACGACTTCGTAGTAGGAATGTTCATTAATTTTCTTATTGTGGCATCGTGACGTCAATAAATTGATATATCAAAAATTGTTGTAAATATGCAATATTGCCTATTTTACTATAGATTAAAAAAAAACTTGATATTTTCCATTACTCGACGTGTTAAATTGAAAATTACAATTTACCTGAGATGAGAAACTGTACTTTTTACTTAATTTTCATGTGATTTGAACATTAAAGTTTTTGTTTAAAATTATTCACTTAAAGTATGTCTGCAGCACATGACATTGTTATTGTTGGTGTAGTGGCCCCCTTAAGTGAATCTTGTGAACAACTGTGTTTGTGCTTCAACTCAGTTTACAAGTTTTTTGGTACTTTCTAGCATCAGGGATTCTTTCCCTGCCAGATGTCGGTGAAGTGTTTCAGTTCAGTTTATAAGTTTATGAGTTTATTATTTAATAGGCATTTTCGAAATAGCTCGAACGTTCAATTTGTAAGAGGATTTATTTTTATTGCTTATTGTATCTTGTTTATTTTATCTTAAGTTCCAGGCATCTGGCTTGCAGCTGTACCTCGGCCGTCTTTACCCGGGTACACCAAGTTTTGTAACGGCATAGTTCTAAGAATTTGTGTTTCTGGAATTTGCACACAGGCCTCAACTGAAACTACCCTTTGACGTCTTGGTAGTGGGGTGTCCTTTTGACACTCTAAACTTTCTTCTGACGAGCCAGTCAGTTCTTCACTAGTACTGAATCGATACTCATCAATCTTCTATCACTCCAAGTCGAGTCTATATCTTAGTTATCTACTTCAACAAGTTTTAAAGTTCTCACTTCGTGAGCTCATGTGCAAATTCATTTCAGTTATTATCTTATTCATTTTTTAGTTCTTTATTTTATTCGGTATTTCTTGTATTTCATTTATTTTTGTTAACTTTATTTTGGTGTGTTGTATTGAAATAAATTCGTTTAATTTTAGTGAATTGTTTCATTTTGAGAAAGCTCAACCACCATTTCATGTTGTTCAACACATCGTGTATAAACAGTTATTATAACGAAATTAAGCACAACTAAACATTATATTAATTTATATTAGTAAGTTAGGTATATACTTGTATATGTCGATTTCTTGATCACTTTTTAAAATAAATGAAAAATTATTAATGGATGTTTCTTGTACGAGGACCAACGTTGGAATCTCGAGAATTGTAAGACGACTTCGGTTAAATGAAACAAAAGGAATACTATTAGCATAGGCCAATTTAATTATGTTTTGATTATGAGTGAAAATGTAGTAATTACGATTTTAAAAAATAATTTTAATTCAAAAATAATAGTTGAAAGAGGGAAAACTTTATTTATAGTAAAGAATTAAAATATATTTTTCTACGATTGCTATAAAAAGTTAACAATTACACTCTCATTTGTCATCGTAAAGTTGACTTTTCTGTGGAATAATCGAAAAATATCTTTTTTGCGCGTCTCCAATGGCAACGCTCGAAAAAGATGTTAAATGCGCGCGTTTCCAATGGCAACGCGCGAAAAAGATATTGATGCGTGCTTACTTCAATAGTTACCAGGGATACAAACAAAACATAAACTTGTCATATTGATAGTTGACAGAATGATTTTATTTTCAGTACTTATACGTTTTTTAATAATTTTAAGATGCAATCGTAGAAAAAATAATGTGTGTATCACGAGCGTAAAGTGTCTTTGTTCCTCTTACACTATTGCAGCTCTTGCCTTCGGCTCGCGCTGCAATTACCGTGTTCGAGTATAACTATTTTGATAGCATATTATTCTTTTTTATCCATGCCAAGTTTGTTAGATTTAATTAATATGACCAAGAAAAAAATACCGTTAATCCAGTAGCCTAATAATTCGATTTTATTTAATCAAGTAAATAAAGTAGAATTTATATATCAGAAACAATAATGACGATAAATTGTTTAAATCATTTTATCAAAATTTTTTGAAAAGCGATAAAAATATGCTAAATTAAATTATTTGAATAAATTCGTAAGTTTTACATATTTACTTATATTTAGTGACATACCCATTTTTTTGGAAATAAAAAAAAACATTAAATTGGTCTACTAATGTCACAATTTTTATCTACTTTAATCGAAGTCGTAGTTCTTACACTTCTCGACATCGCAATGATGGACCTTGTACAGAAAGTGCTCTTTATTAAATCAATATTATCAATACATAAATTAAAAACAATAACGACCAGTTGCACCGCGTTGACTTATATTTTAAGGATTCCTTAAATTAAACAAATCGAATCGTATATTTGACAGCAATATTTAGTTACCTACTCATCAGACAGTTGATAGAAAACTTAAAATTTAAGTAACTGCGGTGCAACTGCCCATAAGATAATTAAAGATAAATCAAAATATACACTATATGATAAGATATGGATTTCGAATTAAAATATATCAAAAATAATATGCAACTGACCGCTACGAAGCCGGTTAAATTAGGAAACAATATATTTTTTATAAGACTATTTTAATAAGTACAAAAAGAATTTTTGTAAACCAGTGGTTCTCAAAATTCTAGGTGCAGCTTTCCTATTTTACATTTAAACATATTTTTTTGTACGGAAGGGAATTTTATTCTGCATTCAACGATTACAACGTTCAGTACTGTCATATTACAAAATTTTTGCGAAAAATGCAAATTCAGTTAGGCATAGGAATCAGCGTGCTATGAAAGAGATAAATGAAAAATTTATAATATTTTAGTTTGATGAATCATTAAACGTCCATACGACCATTTTGGTGAAGAATAATTAATGTTGTTTTGGTGTTCTTGTTCTTACTTTAGACTGAAAGTCATATGTTTGTGTTTTGTACTGTATTTCCATTGCATTCATCGTGTCTTTAGCTTCTCTGTCAGCTCTTTCGTTACTACTTATTCCTGCATGACCAGTGGTCCATATGAATTCAACTTTAATATTTAGCTCTGTCTGGATGTGGTATATTTCCTTCTGGATGTTTTTAATTATTGGGTTGGTAGGATATAATTCATTGATGCTCTGGAATACGCTATAGGAATCCGTGCAAATAACTATTTTGGAGCTGGTATTTTGGATATGTTGTAGGCAGTGTGATATGGCGACTGATTCCTCTGTATATATACTGTCTGTGCTTGGAAGTTTAAATTTGGTTACTTGTTTATCTACCTTGTACAATAGCTGCCCCAATGTTTGTTTCCGTTTTCGATGCATCTGTGTATATGATTGTACTGTCATGGTATTGATATGCAATTTGGTTGAAACTTGATTTGTAGAATCAGCAGTCAACGGCAACGAGAAGTCGAGTCGCTAGTCCTTCAACGTTCAGACAAACAAAGTGCATCAGTACACAATGGTGAAGCCATGGGAAACTCTGTAAGTACAAATTGTAATCTTAATCAATAAACATCTATGTAAGCTATTCGCTTGTATTCATTGAAATCCACACGGTAGAATGAAGTCCTGGCACTGTTTTACTGGAGTCTTCAACACGGTACCCATCTTGAGCTATGAGTAATGTCGTCACGTCAGTTGTTTGTGGCATTATCATAGTTGTAACAGTAATTATAATTATTTTGATAACGTCTGCTCAGTATACTCTAATGTCGGTTACTGATTATTTTGCTAAGCTCCCCCGAGACGTGACATTTGGTGGAAGTGCCGGGTATTTCAAAATTAAGTAAATGGCAAATTTATTTAAAAGTGTTGAAGGTGGATTTGTGAATTTAATTGCGCATGGTTGATAAGCATGAATAGTAGTTCCGCTAATACGCCAACAGCAATTACTTAATATACTTGTGCATCGCACTACTACGCTACGTACACCACCGCCACCAACGCAGGACGAATTGAGTACGAATAACACCGCGGAAGTAGGAGGAAACACGCCGACAGTAACAACACCGCCCGCTACGAGTCCATTAGACTATTCTCAAAATAACGAACGAGGGAATTCGGATATTTCAGGTAGTGGATCGGCGAGATCACGAAATAATAGTATATCTAGTGAACGATCAATTCATTCGCGAATATTCCAAGAAGGATCGGTAGAAGCGATGGTTGAAAACGAAGTTGTTAACCAAGATCTAGGGGAGGCTGAGCCAACCCTGCGCGATTTAAGAGACTTGGGGGAACCAATTAGACCACGGTTTGTGGAGCCGGAGAAATTTGATCCGCAACTTGAAGTCAGTGCCGTAGATTTTGTGCGCTCATTCGAACGAGCCGCAAAAGCGAACAGATGGACGACCGTAATGAAGCTTGCATATTTCGACATGTATTTAGATGGAAGAGCAGAAGTATGGTTTAGAACATACGCGAGTCGGAATCAAAACGCAACTTGGCAATTATTAATAAACGCGTTTAAAAAAGAATTTTGTCCGGTCGGATATGGGCGAGGCTTGTGGCAACAGTGGCATACGTGTGTTCAACAAACAGACGAAGATCCACGGACGTATTATTATGCAATGTTAGCTATGATGAATTGCCGACGGCACTGGACGAAGAAGAAATACAATAGAGCGCGGGTTAGAAGCTAAATTACAGAGGGAAATTACGATTTGCCGTACAAAAACATTGGCTGAATTAAAAGACGCGATAGATTTGATGTACGACACGGATGATCGCATTGCACAGGTTCAAGCAATGGCTGGAGGGAAAAAGCCCGTGAGCTCGTTGAAAAATGAATTCGCCGCGTTCGAAGAACGATTATTCCACATGATAAGAAAGGAGAGGCAGAAAACTGACTCACCTGAGCAAAGGTACGGAAACCAACACGCAGGTACGTCATCGCGGTATCCGCCGAGAAATTTCCAGCGTCCAAGCGGAAACACAGGTAACCGAGATAATCCACCGAGAGGTGAAAATGCCGGTGCGAGTGGTGAATATGAACACCGCAACACAAGGACACACGACGGGAGGTCAGTGTGTTATAATTGCGGGCGACCGGTACATTATGCACGAATGTGCCCGATAAAGCAGAAAGAGGGTCAAGGAAATGACCAAAGAAATGAACGGAGCGCGGGAAACGCTGCTAGAAGGGGTCCGAAGTGCCGTGTACCAAGTTGATTCAGGGCCCAACTTAGATAAAAATATTAAACCTAATTTAAGGATTCTCACGGTTAAAGGTAGGTTTAATAATCAACCCGTGAGCATCATCGTCGATACAGGAGCCGTGTACAATGTAGTAGGCGCTAGCCACGCCCTTGACTGCGAACAGACATCGGTGGATGTACTCCGATCCGCGGGGGTTCATCTCATACCGGTGCTGGGGAGTACGAACCTAACAATCACGATGGGCCCGTGGACCACAGAATTAGCCACTCTGGTGGTACCGTATCTGCCGTGCGATTTAATTTTAGGCATTCAATTTCTTATTCAGCATGACGCCATAATAAACTTTGATAACAAAACAATTTTGGTAAAAATCGGACCTGTAGAATACGCACAAATCAATTTCGGAACCGAAACGCATCAACTACATGATGCGCCACTGGACGACTGTGCACCCGAGATCACAGCCAGAGCGCGGGAGCAAGATGCAGCGCCGGCCGGCGAACACATGCAGTGGCCGGGAGTAGACAGCCTGCCGCCAGTGCGGGACAGAAATAAACTCGTACTAATGAGGGATCTCAAAATAGATGCAGGCGCCACGATGCACTGTGAGCTAGCAGAGACAGGTTCAATGAACGCGTATCATAACATAGGAATTAGGACAGATTTAACAGAAAAATTTGGAATAGAAGTTACTACATTACGGCCTCATGAGTCAAATATCGGTACATGGACTGCCTCCATTCGCAATATAAGTATAAGGAACGCTTGTAAATTGCTTAAAAATACTGCTTTAGCATATAATTATTATGCCGATGCAAGGCCAGAAATTTTAGCAATAGATAATATAGAAGAAGAGAGAACGCATAATATAAATCCAACCCTGTCCGAGGAGGAACGAAGACAACTAGAAGAGCTGATAGAAGAGTTTAGTGATGTGTATGCCTGGAATTCCAAGCAGATAGGTTTAACACATTTAGTTCAGCATGAAATTAGCACGGGGGATGCGGCACCAATTCATCAGAGGCCATATCGCGTGTCACACAAGGAACGGGACATTATACAGCAACAAGTCAATGAAATGTTGGCTGACAAGATTATTCGACCATCATACGGAGCATGGTCGTCACCCGTAGTGTTAGTGAAGAAGAAAGATGACACTTGGCGATTCTGCGTAGATTATCGTAAACTGAACGCAGTCACTAAGCCAGATGTGTACCCCCTGCCGGCAATTGAAGATATACTTATTATCTGGGTGATGCTAAATACTTTTCAAGTTTAGATTTATTTAGTGGATACTGGCAGATACCAGTATGAGAAGAAGATAAAGCAAAAACAGCATTCATAACGCCAGATGGGCATTACGAATTCAACGTGCTTTTGGTTTATGCTCTGCCCCCGCAACATTTCAAAGTTTAGCAGATACAGTGTTTCGCGAGTTAAAATGGAAGGAAGTGCTTATCTATCTCGATGACGTAATAATAGTTAGCAAAACATTCGACGAGCATTTAATCAGGCTGCGATATGTGTTTGAGCGAATACGAGAAGCAAACTTGACACTGAAACCATCCAAATGTTCATATTTCCAAACAAAAATAGATTTGTTAGGATTTAGAGTATCAGCTGAGGGTATTAAACCGGATGCTAAAAAACTGATAGCGATTAAGAACTTCCCGCTGCCGCGGAAAGTAAAAGATGTGCAGAGTTTTTTGGGATTATGTAATTATTATCGAAAGTTTATAAAAGGTTTTTGCGAGAATCGCGCGTCCGCTGTACAATCTAACAAAAAAAGATGTGGTATTTAAAATAACTGACAAGGAAATACAAGCGATTGAAATACTAAAAGACAAACTTACGTCATCACCAGTCCTGGTGCATTTTGACCCTAAAGCTGACATCGAGTTGAGAGTGGATGCATGTGATGCCGGATTGGGAGGGGTCTTATTGCAGAGTATTAATGACGCGTGGCATCCGGTAGCGTACATATTTCGCCGGCTGACGGCAGCCGAGGTGAATTACTCTATCACAGAAAAGGAATGCCTTGCATTTGTCTATGCGCTCACAATTCAGACCATATGTGTGCATTAAGTTGGCTACGTACGGTGCGTGATCCAGTGGGACGTCTCGCCAGATGGAGCATCAAACTACAAGATTTCCAGTATGAGATATTCCACAAAAGTGGCAAATCACATACGGACGCTGATTGTCTTTTACGCTACCCCTGTACGCCGGCCACAGCACAGGATGAAGAAGAAGCAATCGAGATTTCAACATATGTAATGGAGCCGGCAAACATGGCTAAATTACAGGCCGAAGATAGTCAGATAAATAAAATAATATCGGCCGTGCGAGACCCAGATTATGGAAATAGTTTCCTGCAAAGACATGCAAAAAACTTTGAACTAAACGACAACAGAGTTCTATATAAACGTAATCCCCAACCTGAAGTTGAGATGAAGCTACTCGTGATACCGAGGAGTTTGGTCGGAGAAATTCTTTATAGTAATCACGACGAGCCATTAGCCGGACATTTGGGATTCGCTAAAACATTTCATCGAATTAAATCACGATATTATTGGGACACGCTGAGGAAGGACGTGGAGCGCTATGTGAAAGGCTGTGATGATTGTCAAGCCAGAAGAGGAATTGCAAATTTTAAGCCAGCCGGCTTATAACATCCACTACCGGTAGGACAGCCATTTGATCGCGTAGGTATTGATTTATTAGGACCATTTCGGAGAAGTAAGAAAGGTAAGAATTTTATAATAGTTGCGACCGACTATGCAACACGTTGGGCAGAGACAAAGGCACTTCCCAGTGGTAAAGCCGAGCCGTTAGCACAATTTATACTTGAACAAATAATTTGTCGACACGGCTCGCCGCGCATTTTACTCAGTGACAGAGGACGAGTATTTCAATCACAGCTTGTAGCTAAATTATTGCGAATTATGGGAACGGAAAGTCGTTTCACGACAGCATATCGTCCACAAACAAATGGATTGACGAACCGGCTAAATAAAACATTAGCAGATATGCTAAGCATGTACACCAGTACTGCACAAACAGACTGGGACGAATATCTACCCCACGTAACGTTTGCATATAATTCAGGGCGACAGGATACGACGAAAATGTCGCCATTTAAATTATTATACGGTCGTGAACCAATTTTACCCACGGAAGCACAAATCGCTCAAACAGTAGAGACTGAAGTCATAATAAAGACACAAGAACAACTGCAGGCAATTAGAGAAGAGGCCAAGGGAAACATTGAGAGAAAACAAATAAAGGATAAGAAGAGATATGATGGCAAGCACCGACACGTCGAATTTGAAATTGGTGAAAAAGTGAAAGTATACAGCCCCGAGAGGTTTGTAGGAAAATCAGACAAACTATTACTTAAATGGTACGGTCCATATGTAATAGTAGGTAAAAAGACAGATGTATCATATGTAATTGAAAAAGGGAACGCGAAAAAATCAAAACTAGAAACTGTGCATGTAGCACGGTTGAAGAGATATCACGCGCCATGGGCGCCTGACGATAACAGCGAGAGCGGACGGCGGCAACTACGCAGCAGCGTACGTAAACAGGCCGCACAAGATATGAATAGAACAAGTGAGTTGTGCGAGTCAGGGACGGACTCGCCCGATGAGGATTAAGTAAAAAAGGTAGTATTTTGTAATTAGCATGTAGATAGCTATATAAAAAGGGTAAGTGAAAAGAAAATTCTGTTGACAAGTAGAAGTAGTGAGTGAGTTAACACGCAAACACGTATTATTTTTTAAGACATATTTGGAAATTGATTCAGGACATTCAGGCAAATTCATGGGCGGGTAGCCCTCACCTGTACGAGGGTGAAGGCCCAGGCCGAGAGAGTAATCGAGGAACGGGCTGTGAACTTGGCCGCCCGATTCTTGGTGGCGCTGTTGCGGCTGGTGGTGCTGCCCATGGTATACGAAGTAGAGATGTGGGTATGCGCCATGGCGGACATGTCGGGTACCCAGGAGGAAAAACTGGCCCGGGTGCTGGCGGATCAGAAAATGTTAAAACGAATGGACTTGGCGAGGGATATTGCGGACGGATATCTGCACGGAGTGGCCATGACCAACCTGGCCCTGTTTACCGTCATGGAATTTTTTCCGAAGTTCCAGGCGGTGAACGGGTTAGGCGGTAGCCACTTCCTGTGGTGGTGGCAAGAACAGGATGAGCTGGGGGAGGTATGTCCTCGATTCGCAGTCGCCGAAGATAGATATTCTCGCGACGACGGCGAATCGGAGGAGGTTACCCTCAGCTCACTGTTTCCCTCGGAAGTCTTCGCCACCAGCACACCGGGGCCATGGGAGCCACCCGTAACAGAAAATTGGGATACGGAATCCATAAGTTACAGTCCCGTTCCCTCGGAGAGTCCACGGCCGAGATCATCACGCGGGGCGGCCCATGAAAATGGCTTTGATAAACGCAATGCAGAGTCGGACTCGGATTCTTTATCTTCACGAGACGGACGTTTGTTCTGTGGCTCTGCACTTTTTTGCTAACTTCTTTGGTTTTTTCCTAAGATCACATATTGTTTTTCATATCAGTGTATTTGGCTATTGTTCGACTATTCGTTGGTGGTGGTTGTATTACAGGCTAATGTATAGGGGGTGAGTTTGCTTCATTTTTCTCTTTTTTTCTGATACGTGGACTTAGATATACATTTATTTCACGCTTAATTTGTTAGAACATGCTCGCTTGTCAACTTTTGCAAAAACTTAATTAAATTAGCGCTCAATGTCAATAACGCTACACGCTAGCCTGATAAGTTCTTGTTGTAAAATATTATACTGGGTGTTGTTTTTCCTTTTGATGTACTATTTTTTATGCTTATAGTTTAATAATTCTGATATTACAATGTCCGAATGTCATAAATGTCGAAGGAAGAAAAAAGACAACTTAATTGGTTGTGATGGCTCTTGTAAGCGATGGTTCCATATCACATGTGTTAATCTTAAAGAAGAATATTTTGAATTATTTGATAAATCTAAAAATATTTTTTTCCTGTGCGATAAGTGTAATGAAAATTGTTCTATTGTAGACAAATCTTACTCTGGCATTATTCCCGATATTCAAAATATAAAGGATAACATGAATGAATTAAATACAACTATTAATATTAATTCTCTAACTGATCTGTTATCCGATCTTAAAAATGAGCTATTTTCTAAAATCAATACATTAGTAACCGATACCATGAAGGAATTCCATACTAGTTTACTAACTCACCTAGATAAAACTCCAAATTTATTCAATCCAACTCCTACTTTCGACCAACATAATTCATACTCTAACATCGTAAGACCTGTTTTTCCAATATTGATAAAACCCAAAAATACAGACCAAACAATATCTGCTACGAAAAATGATGTCCGTCTATCAGTAGACCCTATCAAAACAAACATTAATATTGCTAATTCAAGAAATGCAAAAAATGGTAGTCTGGTTGTTAATTGTAGTAATTCGGCTGATACATCTAAATTTAAAGAAATCATGAATGATAATCATGGAGACAAATACGAAGTTAAACAATTATCGACACTTAATCCAAGATTAAAGATTGTAGGTCTTTCCGAATATCTTGAAAATGATACATTGCTTAATTATATTAAATGTCAAAATAAAAGTCTATTATTAGAAAATAGTATATGCGACATTGTCTCGATTTCAGCACTGCATAAAAATAAAAATAGGTACCAAGCTATAATCCAAGTTGATGTTAATACTTATCACAGAATGTTAAAAGTGGGCAAAATCATGGTATGTTACGACTATTGTACAATTTATGATGCAATACAGTTAAGACGATGCTTTAAATGCTGCGGATTCCATCACTTCGCGAAAAATTGTACTCAAGAAACTCCAACATGTCCTAAATGTGCAGGATCTCATACTCAAGATGATTGTAAGGAGTCCACCTTGAAATGTATCCTCTGTTCAAATTTTAAATCTAGTAACAATTCTACCATAGATGTAAATCACTCTGTATGGGACCCTAATTGTACTATTTATAAGGAAACATTAAAAAAATTTAAATCAAACATCTTAGGATATTCATAGCAACCACTGCAATATCAAACCCTGCCGTCTTTAACCACATCAAAGAATTCGAGCATTTCATCTATGATATGTTATTATCAAAACGTGAGAGGACTTGGTTCAAAAACCAGTGAGCTCCTATTAAATTCTTCAATTAATAATTCGTATCATATATTTGCGTTAACTGAAACATGGTGTCATGCTGGTTTGCAAAATTCGGAAATCTTTGATCTGAATAATTTCAATGTCTATCGTAGTGATCGTAATTTCTCAGAAACAAAATTGAAAAAAGGTGGAGGTGTCTTACTTGCTATCAGAAAACAGATAAAGGCTATTCAACTTGACTTCAACTCCATGAGTGATATTTTCAACACAATAAAACACATTGACATTCTTGCTGTGAAAATAGCGTTAAAGTAAATTCCTGTTTATCATCGTCGTATACATTCCGCCGTCTTCTAGCTCTGAACATTATGAAATACTATTTGATGCTATGTTATCACTATACTGTCTTTATGAAAATGATCTCATCATTTTTGGTGATTTCAACATCCCTGAATTCAAACACTGTATCGATACTAATAAGTCGTCTGCGAACTATTCTTCAATCACTAGTATTATGAACTTCTTTGAGTTAAAACAGATAAACTCGATACTGAATGATAGTAACAGATTACTAGATCTAGTACTAACAACCAGACCTAGCATTGTTAATCGAGCCGCGGAAGTCATGTTACCGGAAGATAAATACCACCCAGCCCTAAGCATAGAAATAGATTATGTCGTTAACGAAACCTCTTGTCACACTCACAATAATAATTATTTCAACTTTTCCAAAGCCAATTTCCCTGCATTGTATTCCGAATTAGCCCATTGTGAATGGGATTTTCTTGATTGTGTTTCTGATGCGAACGAAGCAGTCAACGCATTTCATAATAAATTAATGAACATATTTACTCGCAATGTTCCAAAAAAATGTACTTCTTGCAAAAGTTATCCCTCCTGGTTTAATGGTCATCTTATTTATCTTATAAAGCGGAAAAATAAAGCGTGGTTAAAGTACAAAAAATCCAGAAGTGTAGAAGATCATACTCATTTTAAATATTTAAGAAACACTTTAAAAACAGAAACTAAACAAACTTTCATCAACTACTGTAAGGACATTGAAAATAATGTTGCTTTGGATCCTAAAAGATTCTGGGCCTTCATCAATAATAAAAATAAAACGTCGTCTTTACCTCCTATATTAACACATAATGATATTACATTTGACAATCCTCAAAGTATAGTTGACGAGTTTGCTAGATTTTTTTCAGATTCTTTCTCTAATCCTGCACACACAGATTCTCCTGATGACACGGAATTCATAACTAATTGCCCACCTTTACAGATTCCCGAAGTTTCGGAAAGAGCAATCAGCATAGCAATAAACAAGATGAAAGCCAATATGACCATGGGGCCTGACTTAATACCTGCGTTAATTATTAAAGACTGCAGGTCTATTTTTTTAAAGCCGTTGGTTAAAATCTTTAATTTAATCTTACAAACTTCCTGTTTTCCTGACTTATGGAAGATATCAAAAATTCGGCCAGTCCACAAAAAAGGGAATAAAGATGACGTTAACAACTACAGGCCAATAAGCATTTTATGTAACTTCAGTAAAATCTTTGAGTCTGTACTCCATTCTTCAGTATATAATCACATTGCCCCTATGATAACAACAGCACAACACGGATTTATGATCGGAAGGTCATCGGTAACAAATCTTCTTTGTAAAACGCAGTTTATTTGTGAAAAACTTGATATGCAGGGCCAAGTCGACGTAATCTATACGGACTTCTCCAAAGCATTCGACAAAATCGATCATGTACTATTAATAAAAAAGCTTAAATTATTTTCCTTATCTGATTCTCTAATCGAACTTTTTTCTTCCTATCTGAAGAGACGTTATCAATTTGTACAATCAAATGGTTTTCAGTCTAAACGATTTATACAGTGCTCTGGCGTTCCTCAGGGTTCTATTTTGGGACCATTACTTTTCAATATCTTCATAAACGACATTACTACCGGCCTTAAAGTTAACTACTTATTATACGCTGACGATCTAAAATTATTTTCTTCAATAGATTCAATTGAGGACTGTGAAACTCTCCAGTCCAACTTACATAAACTGCAAGTATGGTGCGCTTATAATAAGTTAACACTGAACGCAGCTAAATGCAATGTAATGTCTTATTCAAGGAAACATTATAAGCTTCAATATCACTATTGCCTCCATACCACTGTTCTACAGAGACCGGCCACTGTAATTGATCTCGGAATAACTTTTGATCCTAAACTCAGTTTTCTGCCTCATATTCTAAAAATTACCTCCTCTACGGCTAAAATAATGGGGTTTATAATACGCAATTCAAAAAACTTCACAAACGAATCAACACTACGATTGTTATTTATTACATTTATTCGCTCAACTCTTGAATATGCCTGCGTTATATGGAACCCTGTCTATAACAGTCATATCGTCGCTCTAGAGAATATACAGCGTCGATTCCTGAAATCGGCTACCTATATAATTTCAGGGATTTATCCATCCTTAGGTTGCGATCATGGTCAACTGCTAGAACGTTTTGGGCTGACAACATTAGAATCCCGTCGATCACTGCTTTCTATTATTTTACTTTACAAAATTATCCACAATTCTTTCGATTGTTTAGAATTCCACAATAGAATTTTGTACCGAGTTCCAAGATTAGCAGCAAGGCAGGGTAGTCTACTTTTCACACCCACACCACGGACAAACATTCTAGCAGCATCTCCATTACATCAGCTTGTTGCCTGCTACAATGAGGTTGAGCCACATTTTGATATTTTCCATCACACCATCAAATATTTAAAAAACACTTACTTTAATATTATATAAATTTAATCTGTTTATTTGTAATCACAAATTTGCATATGTTTGTACTAAAGGAATATTTCTATGTTGTTATTATATTTATTATATTTTTTTCTTGTATCCTTACCCTTTGATCGGAGTCATCCGTTGGGTATTGTAATTAAATAAATAAATAAATAAATAAATAAATAAATAAATAAGTTACAGTCCCGTTCCCTCGGAGAGTCCACGGCCGAGATCATCACGCGGGGCGGCCCATGAAAATGGCTTTGATAAACGCAATGCAGAGTCGGACTCGGATTCCGACCATACTCCGGAACCTCCGACCCCGACACCAACGGGTGAGACAGATGAGAGCGGCTCTCCGGATATTCCACCCGGAGGCAGAAGAAAAAAAAAGTTGCTCGTATACCGGCCGCCTGCCCAGCATCGTGTTAAACCATCGTCGAAAATAAGAATTAGTTAGGGAAAATATAATATAGTTATAGTATAGTCAAAATATTATGTTAGGTTTTAAGTTAGATAATAAATATCATATTAATGTAGTCTTGTGGAAATTTTAAATAAAAAATATTAATCAGCTTACAGGCGTGTGGCTTACTTTAATGTTAATGTTTTCTTTTACGGCGTACTTGATAATGCAGGACCTAATGCGACACCAAAAAGGTAGGTGCCATATGTTTCTATTGTTACAGAATTTTCGTATGTATGAGGTGCGTGATCGCGAGTGCGGCGATTGAAGTGCCAGTACGCGTGGTGGCGGGTGCCTATTGGAAGAAATTACCGGACGCCATCACGTACGAAGCTACCATTCCGCAGACGTACGAGTCGGAATGGATCGAGAGGTATGAGAACGATTACGGGACAGATCAGGCCAAGGAAATAATAGGAAGTTGCGATAATGAAACCGGCGGATGTGATTTATCAAGTCGAATCACGGAAATATCAACAATATTCAGGGATCTTATTACAAAGATGGACGCATCTTAAGACCCAGACTATTTTCTTACCATAGAAGGAAAATCCGAGCGGCAACTAGAAGCATATCTAGAGAGATTTCCACGAAGCTTGCCAGCAGCGACGACAACACCAGCCACCAGGAAGTACCGATTTGCTAGAGCGCTAAATTTTATCGGAGACGCATTCAATTGGTGCTGTGGTGTGATGACGGAGACCAAAATGAAGCAGTTCGTGATGAATGAGAGACAAATCATGATGAAATTCGAAGACTTACAGATAGGACTGCATGAAGAATATAAGCACTTGTCGCTTATAACCAACAATTTCATTAAATACGACAAAAGAGTAGCAGAAGCATTTACAGAATTACATAAGAGGATGCAGGATTTGGACGACGAAGAAGTAAATTTGAGACAAGATGCCAATAACGTTCGGATCTCATTAAGAACGTTGTACAAAAATGATTTCGAGGCCTTAAAGCGTTCTATTCAGATGTTACGCTTAATGAGACAAAATGAAATTCTCGGCGCCTGCAAGAACAGAAATATTCCTATGACACTGCTCACGCCGGGCGTGTTAGCAGCTGATCTTGACAAGTTAGAAAAAAGACTAGGGGAATATGGTTTACAACGCCGTGCCAAGGAGAGAGCTGTCACAATATTATAAATTACCGATTGTGGATTGCGGAATCGGACCGGGACGAATTGTTCTACATCTAAAAGTGCCAGTAACACAGATTGGCAGAAAATGGAAACTGGTGGAATTACTTACAACCCCCTTCGGTTGGAATAACGACACGTGTGTCATTATGCATGACACTATGTACCTAGCGGTCAGTTGAAAACACATGCGAGAAATTATTCCGGCACGAGTATCCTGTGGAGAAGATAGCCGAGTTTTGCAAGTCATACACGTCTTACCAGCTACGTGGTCTACCTTGAAGTCACTACAAATCAATCCATTATCACCAGATACACATCCTGTGTATAATAATTTATCGGAGTGTCTTAATCACAACTGGACATTCCACGTTCCGCATTTAAATCTGTCCAGCATCAGTGGAACAAGTGAAGAATGGACTGCGAGAGCGTTCGCTCCACTAGAATGGCATCCAGATGAGTATTCACACCAAAAAGACGTGCTCATCTACATTTGGAACATAATAGTTACTTATATTAATTGTTTGTGTGGTTGGCACTTGGTGAAACATTTTAAATTATAAAATTAAAACACTTGGTATATTTCACATAAATTTTTGTATTTATACGACGCGTTTCGACTTTTCAGTCTTCATCAGGTAATAATACAATGGTTTACAAAAATACAACACTTATATGCTAAAATTTATATTAAGAAGAGGGGAGGAACCAATTGGACATAAGTTCCTCCCCTCTTCTTAATATTAATTTTAGCATATAAGTGTTGTATTTTTGTAAACCATTGTATTATTACCTGATGAAGACTGAAAAGTCGAAACGCGTCGTATAAATAAAAAAATTTATGTGAAATATACCAAGTGTTTTAATTTTATAATAATAGTTACTATTGTCGTCATTAAATTATTTTACGATAACAGAGTCGCTGCGATAGCATTTGCTCAGACCGTCAGAGCACACGATAAAGAAGAATTCTCAAACATTACTTTGTATATTATATTTACTATAACTGTGGTATTGCTTTGTGTATTAGTACTCCTGACCATAGTATATGTCTTGGTGGTCAAAATCAAGAAAGGACGTTGCCCGATCTGTCGGATAACTAGTTTCGCGCCGGGCGCGAAACGACGAGAAACCATCGACTTGGAGGACGTCAACGTGGGCACCTTGACCCTGCCAAGTGGGAAAACAGTCTCCGTGACACTCACGGATGAAGTCGCCGGAGGATCAGTTAACCGGATAACTGATGGGACAACAGGACCGTCCTCACGTCCAGGGACAACAGTAAGCAGAGAGTAGGTACTCACGAAAGCCCCCAAACACTTATTGTAGTGTGCGACGCCCATGGACCAGCCTTCGTGAACAACAATCTGGGATTGTAAATTTGTTAAGTAACAGAACAAGAATTGTAAGTAATAGTCAGTGTCTTAAATATAATCGGCCCGGGATAATGAGTTAATTGATCACTAATTAGTTGTTTCGTGAGGCTAGAGGATTATATTTACTAGGATATATCAAGTGATATTGAAATTTTGAAATTTAATTATCCTGTGCGACTCAGGATTGTATTTGGTTACCTGTGAGATGCAGGTTTGTACACGCTGCCTGTGCGAAGCAGGAGCGTATTTAGTTAAATTTTTGTGAGATGGGAAAATAAGTTCTGTGACCACTCTTAGGTTGGAGCCGGAGTGGGCCTTACCGAGACAGTAAGGTTTTTAGGGGTCATAGGGCGTAGACACCATCCGATGGCTCGGTTGTAAAAAGTAGCGTGGGGGCGTGAAACACAATGACGTGGTGAGATGCCACCAGTTTGTAGAAGTTGTTTATAACTTCATAGTGGTTTTGTGGTTTTTGTAATTTTTATAGTTATGAGTCTAATTTATTCATAACAGGTTCTATTCTTAATCGTCCCATAATAGAGTAAGGTATATTAAATGTTTATAATCGGACATAGTTAACAAAAGGGTTGGATAAGTAAGTAATAAAAGATAAGATTTAATTATTAGTGAAAGTAAATTTTCCAGAGATGTCGAAACTGGAAGTAAGGTATTTTATGCTATCACTTGCGGTGATAGCGTTAGTCGGTCGCAAATATCGAAGAGAATACAGGAGCGTACTTTCAAATCTTACCGAAAACCATAGCATACGAGACATCAGTTTCAATACTTTATAAAATAGCGTATATATCAAATGAAGATAAGCAAGTTATTACGAACTGTTGTCAGAATAGAATTAATGAAAATACGTGTAGAAATTTGTTAACCTTAATTATAGAAATTCAAGCTCCAGTATCGACAGATACAATTTTAGCAAACGACGGTAATTCAGTCGGGTGGGAATTTCAAATAGCTTCAAGAAATCATGTGCAACGAATGTTTACTACAAACAATGAAGTAACTTCATTCAGGCAAAAGTTAGATACATTTTCGTTTAAACTTGATATCAAAACACACATGATAACAGAACAACGGGATTTCAAAACATGTGACTCAGTAAATGATAAAGTGTTAGTAAACAATTTATTGTTGAAAATTAATAATTTAATTAGCGCCTGTCACGCTAGACACTTGACACCTAGTATAATCGAGACTGGAACACTGAAAATAGATTTAAAGGATTTTGAAAAAGAAATTAAAACTAAAGGATTTAAATTAGCAATCGCGGAAGTCGGGCGATATTACGGGTTACCTCACACGAACTGTTTAATTACGCAAGATCTGGCCGTCATCGGAATACATGTTCAAATCATACGCGAGCAAATAAAATCAATTAGCCTACGGCGGTTAATACCAACACCGCTAGCTTGGAAGAACATGACCTGCGCCTTGGAAACGGATCATGTGGACCTAGCTGTTGTGACATTCGAAAACTCGGATAACATCGACATTTTGGCTGGTAGCACAAGCTCGATACTAAAACAGTGTTTTTGGGTATTTTAGTTAAAACACTGCCGAGGCTTAAAACACCTCTTAAAACACTGCTTAGCATGAGACCTGTTTTAAGAGTGTTTTAACTAATACCGCGAATATGGAAAAACATAGGCAGCAACGTTGCAAATTATAGTTCACGCATGCGCTCATCGTAGTTTTATTCTGAAATCTGACTATTTGACAGCAGGAATTTTGTGGTTAGAATTTGTAAACTGACAAATAAAGAAGAATAGATTGAGCGTAAGTATTTTGTATATATACATTCTTATTTTAATTGTGATTTCATTTACAGTAATAATATATTACACAATGAAACTATAATGATTTATAATATTGTAGGAAGATGGACATAAAGAAAAGTAGACCTGAAAATTGGACACAAGAGGAAAAATCCTTAGTAGTAAATAGGCGCCGATAGCCAGACACCTATGGAGTGCGAGAGAGACAGACATATATAAAAGTCAAGGCAAAGACAAAGACGGAATCCCTCGTGTATGACAAAGATATCTGCCTCTTCGTCCACTCTAAACAACTGCCATAGACGTGCGCCGTGTTCGCGGTGGGCTCTATTGATAGATCTTGTAAGTTAGTATTGTGTAGTGAATTGGCAATGTTGATCTCGCATTTGCAGATCTCGTGACGGGGGTGGTGGGATATTTGATGAATAGAATACGTTATAAGAGTTAATAATAATAATAATAAAAAAGAGATTACCTTTAAGTGTGCCGCCACTGAATGCAGCGGTGTGTGTATATATATATATATATATATATATATATATAAGTAATATTTGGTTTGTGCTCGTTATCGTTTATTGTTTTTTTTAGTGTAATGAATGATACTTGATATACAAGAGAAACTACGTTTGTAGAATTAACATAAAAGTATATTTTTTATTGAACAGAACATTATAAAATTGTACATTATTAAACACTTATATTTTATAAAAAAGATTTCACATATAATATTGTTTTTTCTTCATACAAAACAAACGTACATAATAATTTCTATTTATAAAAAGATTTCTTTTGGTATCCAAGAATTAAACTGATGATCAAATCCTAGCCATTTAACAAAGTACTCATTCTTTCGACGTTTCAGAATTTTCTCCACAAGATAGCTGTCGGGATATTTTGTTTTCTGCAGTTCTTCTTGATAGAAACCACCTTCAACGGGATTTCCTTGCAAGTCTTCTAATATATAAGTTACTGGTATTGTGTGCTTAACACTGGCCACTTTAAATACTTCTGTTGTCCAATTTGGCGTGTATCCTTTCTCAAATGTATGTTTATATTTACTGATACGTACTTGATCGCCCATTTTAAACAGTGCCGGCTTCAGTCGACTTAAAATCATATTTGCATTTTTTCTGTATGCTGCTATATGTGTTGATGGCATAACAGTAATAGGCTTCATTTGTATAGTGCGATGTTTAGAATTATTATATTCTTTCACAATACGCTTTATAATATTTAACCATTTATACGATCCTTGAAAACTGAATTCACGCCACATTTTTTCCTTTAGTGTTCGATTCCATCGTTCTACAATGCTAGCTTTCAAATGTAAAAACGTTGAATAGTGATTAATGTCGTGTTTTTGCATTAATTTCTTAAAATGCTGATTGAAAAATTCTTTCCCGTCGTCTGTTTGTAAATTTCGTGGTTTTCGATGTCCGTTGCTAAAAATTGTATTCATTGCTGCGGTAACTTCCAACCCAGATTTCGTTGTAACGGGTACAGCCCACGCATATTTAGAATATGCATCTATAACTGTGAGCAAAAATTTGCAGTTGTTATTGAAACTAGCGTACGCTGTCATGTCCACTAAATCCGCCTGCCACAAATTGTCAAAACCTTGTAGTATAACTTGACGTCGTGGAAAATGGCGACGAGCAGGCCTATGTAGTTCGTTAGTCAGTGATTTTTTAATATTGTCACTTTTCATTATGATGTGTCTTGTGTACTTATAAAATAAGCCATTTGTTCTTTTAGAGCCGCAAGATCTCTTGCAACTGTTCGAAATTCTTGTATCTCCTTATTTACATACTTAAGTTTATTGTCAAATTGTTCAGTAATTAGTGCAGCTAATTCTATATTCTTCATAGATTGACTATCCTCGACTATAGTAATTTTTTTAATTACTTCTCGTGTCTCATGTTCTAACTTCTGAATTAAAATAGCAACACTATCTCGAACTGTTCTCAAATCTTCTGTTAGCTGATGACTCAATGTTTTGATTAAAATGTCAACATACTTTTTGGTAGTCACATCTGTATCCGAGCGTGGAAGGTCAACATTAAACAAACGTTTATTTTTGAAATTAATGTTACCATCATAGCTCAATGAAAATGGAAGTTTACCGCCGCCACCACCACCACCTCCGCCGCCCCCGGCGACGAATGATGTACTTGAATTTAAATAACGTCCAAACTTATCAATAGACATGATATGAATGAGTTTTTATTCAATAATATTCTCTTCCCTTAATTCTTCTTCGATGGCTGCAATTTCGTTGTTTAGGCCTGTGTGTCCACTTGCACGTGCGGAATGAAGTAAATATAAACGATCTACTAATTCATTAATATCGTTCCAATATTTATATTCAAGAGAATTGTTAGAAGCAGATAGCAAATTACTCCCTCCGCTACCAGTTACCGCTGACTGTGATTCTATTATTCTCTTATACTTGTTATTCTTCACAATTTTACCAAACGGTAAATAATTAGATTTGGTTGCATTTGTATTTATAATTATATTTTTATAAATAACCAAGTCATCTTGAGTAAAATCCACTGGATTAGCAAGAAACAACAGCTGTGCAAGCCCTGGTGTAACTTTATATTCTTTGTCATGTATAGTGATAATGTCATTATTATTGTTCAACGAAATGTATGCATCACCTATTTTAAAATTGTCGCCAATACGTCTGATTCCATATCTCAGATCTAATTGTCTGTTTTTACCGTTGGTATAAATTAATTGTTTTATATAATCTCTCATAATTGGGCCGACATAATCATGTAGATATTGTTCAATAGTTTCTTGGCCAGTTGCTGACTGACGTAAGACGTCAAAGGGTGGCGAAAATTTTTTGATTTCTTCATTTTTAACTTTATTACTATCCACAACAACAGCAGGCTCCATTTTAGCAATGACGCTGTTTAATGGATCCAGAATTGGCTTAAATCGTTGCATTAAAGCATTGTTCGTACTGACTTTATTTCGTTTTATATTGTTGTATTTACGCCGGATGTTGTTAGCTGTTTTCTCTATATCCAGGATGAGTTTCTCATTGTTAGGTAATTTTAATTTACTATTTTGACCTGTATTTTTTATATTCTTCTTATTTTTCTTCATTTTGCTCTCTTTCTCTCTCTTTCTCTCTCTTTCTCTCTCTTTCTCTCTCTCTCTCTCTCTCTCTCTCTCTCTCTCTCTCTCTCTCTCTCTACTCGTGTTATAGCTCCGCAGTGATACTAAAAAATATACTAATGATTCACACTTATGTATGAGTCAAAACCTTTGCGGTATCGACCCTTATTTAAGTTCTCATCCTTGCTTATTACTACAAAATCGTAATTATTATCTTTCCAACAAAGAGAACATAAATTCTTAAATTTTTGAAATGTCATATCTGTATTGACATGATCATTATATATATGATGTAGATTCAAGTCATCTTGTTTGAAGAGTATTAGAAAATTTGTGTTGTCTCGAATTAAATGTTTCGGTATATGGGCGTATGTTTGACATAAATAAAATGAATCAACTAGACTATGTCGACCCATGCTAAAATATTCGCGAATAATATTTTGTTTGTCACATACAACATCGTCGAATATAATGAGTGAGTTTGGTTTTGCTGTTTGAGGTTTCACTATATTTTCACTGCCACTGAAACAATTATAACCAATGTTCGGAATTTGTTCCAATATTTTCTCTAATAGAATATATTTTGATTGATACGGTGTTTTTGAATATAGATACATGTTTTCAAATTTCAATCCATTTGTGTCAGTGATAAGACTTAACATAACATTCGTTTTTCCACAATTCGACGGTCCGCATATAATACATCTTAATGTATTTGGAAATAAGGAACTGTGTCTTCTATAAGAATCTGCTTTATCATCAAAAATAGATTCATATGGATCTATATTTTGAACTTTTAATGATATAGGTTGTTTAACTATCTTCATTGCTCTACACATACTGACAAAAATTTATTCCAGTGTCAACATTTATATTTACATATATAACTATATAATCATTTATATTTTATTTTAGTTTGTTACTGACTATTGAAATGTCAAGATCTCGATATAATACTGGCAGTGGTTTGGTGAATTCAATAATCAATCGTCTTCCTGTTGAATTACACATACCCGGCTATCAATATTGTGGGCCTGGTACTAAACTTAGTAAACGTGTAAAACGTGGCGATCAAGGGATAAACAAGTTGGATGAATATTGCAAGGAACACGATATAGTATACTCTGAAAATAAAGATAATTTAACACGTCGCCACGACGCTGATAGTGTATTAGAAAAGAAAGCTTTGGAACGTGTATTTGCGCGTGATTCTTCGACTGGAGAGAAATTATCAGCATTTGCTGTGGCTAATACAATGAAAATAAAACGTAAATTAGGTATGGGGCTCAAAGTGGTAAATAGAAAAAGACCAACATTCAAAAATGTAATTAAAATCGCAAAATCTGCAATAAAATCAAAAAAGAAGTTAAATTCAAATATTGACAATGTAACAGCACGAAGTGTCATTAAAACTGCGCTCAGAGCTGCCAAACGTGAAGTTAAAAATACAAATCACATAAACTACTACTACCGACAACTAAGCGTGTTATACCACTGCCTAAAGTAGGAGGCATTTTGCCTTTGATCCCTATTTTTGCGGGACTGTCAGCACTTGGCGCGTTATCAGGTGGAGCAGCTAGCATTGCTAACGCTGTACTTAAAGCAAAAGATGCTAAAAAACAACTAGATGAAAATAAACATCACAATCGTACTATGGAAGCTATTGCTATAGGAAAAGGCCTTGAAGTAACGCCCACAAATAAAGGTTATGGTTTGTATCTTTCACCGTATCCAAAAAACCATTAAATTTGCCGAACGTACCACTGAGTACCGTGGATTTAATTACATATGCTAAATATTATAATATTCCATATTTTCGAAATGTTTACATGCGCAATACATTACCGCGGCGACCAAAATACAATGAATCTGCCATTGTAAATTTAGATAGTGATATAGGTAGTGGGACTCATTGGGTTGCTTATAAGAAACGTGGTAAAAATGTAATCTACTTTGATAGCATAGGTAATTTACAACCACCTGTAGAGATAATGAAGTACCTCGGCAAATATAATATTCATTATAATTATAATAGTGAACAGTCACCTAATACTGTAATATGTGGACATCTTTGTTTAAAATTTCTTTTGAATAAAAACAGAGTTATATAGATGAATAATGTTAGTATTCCCAATATAAACGGTGAGTGAGAAACGCGCATGCACAAGATGTCGATAACAGTAACTTTAAATGGACACAGCTCATTGCTAAGTTCAAATTTTTTTCCGTCAATCGAATTGAAAAAAGACAATGATTATGCATTGGGTTTAATTTTATTTCAAACGTATAATTCTATACCGAACATTGATAAGACCAATAATTGTTTTTATTATGGCGACGCAGTCTTAACACTTCCTGTAGGTTCTTATGAAATTAAAGATATAAACAAATACATAAAAAATAATCTGCCCAGCAATATTAATTTTGAGTTGAAAGCAAATAATAATACATTACAGAGCGAGATACTGTGTAGTGAACCGATACATTTCAATAAACCTAATAATTTGGGGTATTTACTGGGGTTCACGCCTCAAACTCTTGAAGGGAACAAACTTCATAGATCTGCTCAGCCAGTGCAAATTATTAAAGTTAGTACAATTCACATAGAATGCAATATAACTACAGGCTCGTATACGAATGGACGTTTATCACATACAATACACGAGTTTACACCAATAGTCCCGCCAGGATACAAAATAGTTGAAGTACCAAAAAATATTATTTATCTTCCACTTCGAGTCCATACTATTGACAATATAATTATAAAAGTGGTAGACCAAGATAGAAATTTGGTTAATATCCTTGACGAACTCGTGACAGTTAGACTACACATTCGACAAATATAACATGCTATTCATGAAGAAGAGGAAAATAATAAGAGGGGTAGATCGCTTATTATTATTAAAACAAGAACACGAACAACAACAAGATCCATATAAATATAATAATACATGTGAATCTAAGATCAGAAGTGATTCATTCGCGTCAACAATAACAACAAGCAGAAAATATATTTTAAAATCGTTGGGTTACAATTTAAAAATAAAATACGACGATGAATACTAATACATTTGTGACAGATGACATTCTGGCTGTCGGCAATGAAGTTGCATTTGATGAGTCAATTACTCGCATAGCATGGCATTCTCATCAGCCGTATGTTACATCGACTTATAATAATAATGATGAAATACGTATACCGATCCAACAACAGGACATATACACATTACCGTCGCAAAGTTTCATTTACATAGAGGGTAAAGTGGAGGCAGTTGTAGTAGCAGGACAGAATCCAATTCCAGACCAGAATATAAAACTCATAAACAACGGAATATCGTATTTATTTGACGAAATACGTTATGAATTGAATGGCATTGAAATTGACAAGACAAAATGTTTAGGCATAACATCAACTGTGAAGGGCTATGCGTCATTTACAGAGAACGAAGTGAAAGCATTAGAAAATGCAGGCTGGAGTATGGAGAATGCAAGAAATTCAATTTATTTAAACAATAATTTCAATGTTTGTGTACCGTTAAGAACACTACTTGGATTTGCAGAAGACTACAATAAAATTATCATGAATGCCCGTCAAGAACTAATATTGGTACGATCAAAATCAGACAATGATGCTTTAATTACTACATCAGACGAAGAGTATAATGTAAATGTTAAGCTTACAAAAATAAAGTGGTGCGTTCCATATGTGTACGTTGCAAATCCAGAACGTTTAGCATTGCTGAAATTACTTGATCGAAATAAACCTTTATACATAAACTTTCGAAGTTGGTCAACATATGAATACCCCTTATTACCTGCAACTAATAAACACACCTGGACAGTGAAAACAAGTGCTCAACTGGAAAAACCACGATTTGTATTACTTGTTCTACAAACGGACAGAAAAAATTCCATTAAAAAAGATACATCCATTTTTGATAACTGTAACATAACGAATGTTAAGTTATATTTAAATTCTGAATATTATCCCTATGACAATTGGAATTTAGATATGAATAAGAATAAATATGCATTAATGTATGACATGTATGCACGTTTCCAAGCATCATATTATGGACGAATCAGTGGAAATGGAGAACCATTACTAGGGGTTAATAACTTTAAAACAATTGCCCCAATTTTTGTCATTGACTGTTCAAGACAAAATGAATCCATAAAGTCTGCACCTGTAGACATTCAAATTGAAATTGAATCAAAGGAACCGTTTCCAGATAAAACAAGTGCGTATTGCATCATATTACAAGATAGAGTGGTAGAATATAATACAATGACGAATGTTGTTAAAACAATGTAATTCAAACATTAATAACGTCAGTTCAATTTGAGTTATCGGAGTGAAGGCACAAGAATGGACGAGTTTGTAGTTGATATCCAAGGTTTCAATTTGTATAAGAATCGTTTTGTGGCTAAAGAATTTGCCCTGATTAATAGAAATGGATCAATAATTCATCACATGCTAATTCGACCTCCGTGCACATGGGGCGAAATTACTAGTTCTACATTCCGGAAGCAAATAATATGGTTACAAAATAATTACCATGGTCTATACTGGTCTGACGGTCATATACATTATTACGAAGCACAGAATATTATTAAAAAATTATTTTCCTCTAATTATTGTAAAATATATCTAAAAGGATATGTTAAGAAACAATATATGGAAAAGATACTGGTAAATAATTTAATGTGCACAATTGTCGATTTATCAGAAGACGAGGATGAGTACGATCAACGGCCGCCATTACTAAGAGTTAACAATGAGTATACATCAAAATATTCTTGTTTTCATCATAGACCTATATTTAATAAGAAACTATACACGTCAAGCGATGCAACAGCAGCAACAACATCAACAATCCCATCGTGTGCATTGAGAAATGCATTTACATTGCAATCTTGGTTGTGCAGATAGAAGAATGACAATATTATATTATAACGTGTATTCATCTATTGTTATTTTTCTCAAATGTCTATATGTCAGACACACAATTATTATTATAAAATAAAGAAAAAAGTGCAAATGATTAGTTTGCGTATTATTTAGTAATTCCATTTTTTTTTTTTTTTTTTTTTTTTTTTATTTTAACAGATAGAGGTAAGTTGTAATAAAAATACATTTTTATATATACACATATTTTATTTTATTTTTTAATTATTATTTGGTTCTAACAAGTATTTAAATTCATTATAATTACTAGGTACATAATACATATTTGATTTTAAATCGTCCATAATAAAGTTGGAATAAAATGTTAACATTTCTTTATATATTATAACTAGAATATTATTACTAGTATTGCTATTACTACTAGAGAGAAGATTTTTTATGTTATCAAGAGAATTTCCAGGTGTAAAATAGGCTTGAGTATTAATATCTCTGTAAAACTTTATAAAATTTATAGATTTTAAATAGTTTGATACATCTAATATATTATCTTGTATCTTACATATGATATTTAACGTAGTTTTATTTAATGAAATTTGATATTGCAGCCATTTTACGTGAATTTTATAATCTTTCTTTATAGCATAAAATTCAATTTGAGAGTTGTTATTGCCTTCACTACTACTGGTTACAATAGTTTGAATATATTGTACAAAATTGCACCAGTTAGACACATTAAATATAATATTATTTTTGGTTTTACAATTTACAATTTTTATAACAACTTCTAAATTTATTGGGTAAATTCCTACTGTTAATATATGTTTATATTCGTTATCAAGTTGAAACATGTGTTGTAACAACAAACGAGATTCATTGTTATCCATCGGATTGATTATTGACATTCTGAAAAAAGAAAGAGAGAAAAAAATATATTTTATAATATACATAATTTATTTTATATATTTACCTCTTTGTTTTCGATTTTCTTAGTTGCTACTTGTGATTTTAAAAAGTCTAGAAAATCTTCAACGTCTTTGTCTAAATACTGCCTTATTTCATCGTCGGCAAGTTCATGCAATAACTCAATACTTTTGAATTTAGTGAGAAATTGAACAATATTAATGTCACCATTGAGGTAACTCGCACATATAATTTCTCCTTCAGTATAACAATCTGCTTGTTCTCTGAAGAATTTATTAAGTTTCTCTTCATGCTCCTTGTCAAAATAGTTTTTCTTGTACACTATTTCGTGATCATAATCCTTGGCCAAACAATAGCAACGTTGTTCTAGACTTTGTATTGCAGATTCAAGATCTACAACTTTTATAGGAGTCACATACGCAGCCCACATGGATTCACACTTTACACTGAGATATATAATATATTTCATAGAGTTTTTATTTTTACTAAAAAATAACGTCAACCAATAAAATAAATTATTATTTTAACCAATTAAAAATCATCTTATTATAGCCAATAATATTTCAGCTAAGGTTTAATTCTGAGAAATTATTATTAAGAGCATTCCATTGCAAATAAAATAAACAACACACACACGTGTACTGTTCTAATAATCAATTATATTTATTTTTTGTGTCTGCAATTTTCGATATCTTATCAATTATAAAGGGAAATAAACAATTACATCATGGCAGTGACACACAGAGAGAAAGAGACAGAGGATTTTTTAAGATGATATATATATATGATTTTATATTATCTCTTTTGTTCATATGTACGTGAAATATTAGTGCTGTAAACTTGTGTTGCTTGCCGCTGACGTCGTTGACACCAAGTGTGGATTTTTTCTTTAATAAACAACATCAACAACAAAAAGGTAAGAATTTTAAATTTGCATACAACTATTTCAATTATTTACAACAATTTTATTTTTTCTAGCAATAAAAATGCATAAATTAAATGAAATTGGTCAAATGACAACCTACAATAAGCCAGTCAAACGTATTCCGGAGTTAATTGTTAATCAACCATATAAAATAAATTACCTAAAACAAGTTAAAACAAAATCATTCGGTGCAAAAATCATATGTGACTTAGGATTATTCAGCGTATTTTTACCTGAAAGATTTTCAAATTTAACAGCAAATGATATCACCGAATTTAATGAAACGGCAAATATGGCATTGATTTATTTAGGCCAGAAGGATATGGGTTCAGGTCGTAAAGCAGCTTCATTGATAGAATTTAAAATAATAACTCCGGGAACAGTTGAATTTACATCAGCTGAAACCGCTGGTGAGAGATTATTGAAAAACGATCCAACACCAGGTCCATCTTCAGCAGCACAGCCAGGACCGTCTGCAGTAACACAACCATCAAATAATGTGAGTTACAAATTCTTTCATACAATTTTATATTATTAGTTTTTCTTAATTAGATTTTACTTCCAACAGTGAAACCACAAACTACTACAGGCCACCATGAAATGCACACACAGTCAACGTCATTGTCCTCCACATCTCAACAACAGCAGCCTCAACAATCTCAAACATCAACAGAATATATTAATGATACTAAAAATTTATTTAAAGTTATAAATATTCGGCAAAGAAGTATGAAAAAAATTAAATCTACATGGCGTGAAATTATTATTGCAATTGACAAATATTCATCAGACATTGATCCTTTGGATTGGTTAAATTCTGTGTTTGATAAAATCCTAAAATATCTTTCTTATGATATGAAAATTGCACCATTTGATCGAATCGGTTTAGAAATTCACAGTGACTCGTCACCGGACAATCCTATTGGAATAAGTTATAAACATTTTTCGGATTTATCAACTAGTATTATTGTGAATGCTATTGAAAGTGTAATGCAAAGTAATAAGACATTTCTCGTTAACGGAGAACTTATGTTATCTGTAGCGCATACAATCATGCCTGTCGGTAAAGGAAAAACAAATATGAATTATATTCCGTTTGAAGATTATTGTCGTCGTAAACATTCAATAATACATATTCAAAATAATGACAATTTGTGTTTAGCTAGAGCTCTTGTGCTAAGTATTGCATATTTAGAAAATAAAGATCTTTATAAAAAATTACGTTCATCTGAAAAAGATTTAAAATATCATGCTGTTGAATTGTGTCGTAAATATAATGTAAATTTAGAGAATGGAGCAGGTATAGAGGAATTACAAGATTTTCAAAATAATCTCACTAATTATAAAATTACTTTGTTCGGTGACGATCGTCTAGGACGGGAGATTATTTATGAAGGCTCAAATGATGCAAATGGCGTTGAAATTAAATATATAGATGTTTTATATCATAATAATCATTATAATCCAATTATTAATATAACCGGGGCTTTTAATGTACGCCATTACTGTCGTAAATGTCATGTAGGATACAAAATAAAAGGTTCACATCGATGCCCATTTACATGTTCACGGTGTAATATGTCCCACGAAAACATAATTAACGAACAGGTTATAACTTGTTCTAAATGTCACAGAAAATTTAATGGACCAACATGTTTGGAAAATCATACGAACAATAAATCATATTCAAACAGCAGATCAATGTGTGATGTTATCAAATTTTGCATAAAATGTTTAAAAACTTACAGTTTGGTATTAAGAAAGACGCCACACGAATGTTTTGAAAAATTCTGCTCAGTTTGCAAGGTAGGAATAAATTATTTTAAATTATTTATTTTTTATTTTACATTTGTTTGTTTAGGAATACGTTCATCCTACACATCAGTGTTACATGAAAAATATTACGTGTGACGAGGAATCAGCACCTACAGTTCTATACATTTTTTTCGATTTGGAATGTTCACAAAATACGTCATTCAAAAACAACACCACTGGCACACAAGATAAGAAAATAAATAATGAAATCTCTCTACTGGAACATATACCCGTATTATGCATTGCACAGCAGGCTTGTTCAAATTGTATGTATAATAATAGTACTATGTTTTGTAATACTTGTGGCATTCGAGAACATATATTCAGTGATAATCCAATTAAATGTTTTTTGGATTATTTAACGTTACCACGCAATAATTTAAAAGATATAATTGTAATAGCCCATAATTTAAGGTCTTATGATGGTCATTTTCTTTTAAGATACATGGTTGACAAATTAAAACTAAAACCAAATGTACTGATACGTGGAACTAAAATATTAAATATTCGTATAAAAAATATAAATTTTATAGATAGTTTAAATTTTCTGCCTATGAAACTAAGTGAAATGCCAAAGACTCTAAATTTAGAAGGTGAATATTGTAAACACAAAGGTTATTTTCCGTATTACTTTATTCGAGAGGAAAACATGAAATATATTGGTCATATACCATTAAAAAAATATTACGCTATTGAAGGTATGAGTTCTAAAGAATACGTAAATTTTGAAACTTGGTACAAACAAATGAAAGAATCAAATTATGTGTTTGATATGCAAAAAGAATTAGTAGAATATTGTAAAAATGATGTTACTATATTACGTGAAGCATGTTTAAAATTTAGAAACCTTTTCCTACAGAACAATAATGTAGATATATTTAGACGATCAATTACTATATCTAGTGCATGTTTATATACTTATAGGAAAAATTATTTACCAGAAAATACAATTGCTGTTGTCCCAACAACCGGATACAGATGTAATCAAAGTAATAATTTCTCTTATGAGGCAACAGTTTGGTTATTGTGGGAGGAAAAGGTTCGTAATATTACAATACAGCATGCATTTCGTAAAAATGAACATACTGTGCTTGGGTTTAAAGTAGATGGCTATACAGAAATTGATGATAGAAAAATAATTTTCGAATATTATGGGTGCTGGTTTCATGGTTGCAAAACTTGTTTTCCACAACATCGAGACGATGATTTGTATAATACAGGCGGTGATACCATAAATTTACGATTTGAATCAACTGTTAGAAAAATTGATATATTAAAAAGTGCAGGTTATGAAATAGTAGAAATGTGGCAATGTCAGTTTGAGAAAAAATGTAAAAGTAATGTTGAATTACAAACATTTTTAAGTTCAAATGATATTTTTCAAATAAAACCATTAAATCCACGTGATAGTTTTTATGGTGGACGAGTCGAAACTATGACAACCTATTACAAGGTTGATGACGATAAAAATGAGAAAAATTTTTATTCAGATATTTGCAGTTTATATCCATTTATTAACAAATACGGTCGCTATCCCATTGGTCATCCTACAATATATGTAGGCGATGAATGTCCCGAAATAAGTGAATTTGAAGGTTTAATTAAGTGTACAATATTACCGCCTATTGATTTGTATCATCCGGTATTGCCTTTGAAAATAAATAAAAAATGTATGTTTATTTTATGTCGTACGTGTGGTGTAAATATGAGTCTCGACGCATGTACACACTGTGACCGTGACCGGGAAATTACGTCTACATGGGTCGTTGATGAGGTACGTTTAGCTATTAATATGGGTTACAAAATTGTTAAAACACATGAAGTGTGGAAATTTAATACTATTCAATATGATGAGAAAACAAAATCCGGTGGATTGTTTGGTAATTATGTCAATAAATTTCTAAAAATTAAACAAGAGGCAAGTGATTGGCCAACCGAATGTCACAATAATGAAATATTAAAAACTAAATATATTAAAGATTTCTTTGATAGAGAGGGTATACAATTAGATAAAGAGAATATTCAATATAATCCTGGTTTAAGATCTGTATCAAAATTACAATTAAATAGTTTATGGGGTCGTTTTCGGATGAGAGAAGATATAACACACACTAAAATCATTTCCACGTACGAAGAACTTGTTACGTATTTCTGTAACCCAAATTATGAAATTATTTCATCGATACCCATCAACGACGACATTATATACATTACGTGGAAAGAAAATGAAAAAAATTTGCAACCATCACCTACCACAAACATTTTTATTGCAACTTACACTACTGCGTTGGCACGAATTCACCTTTACAAATATCTAAATAAACTTAACACTCGTGTTCTTTATTGTGACACAGACAGTATTATTTATACACATAAACCAAATGAATGGATGCCTACGCATGGAATATATCTGGGTGATATGACAAATGAACTTGAAAAATACGGTAAACTTTCTTACATTGACACATTTGTATCTGGCGGGCCAAAGCACTATTCTTTTCGTATCCGAGTTAAAGGAGATAAAAATAATCTTAAAACAGAGTATAAAGTAAAAGGTATAACAATAAATATTAGCACTGAAAATATTGTTAATTTTGATACTTTAATTCGTTTGGTCACAGAATACACAGATCCAATAGTTTTAAAATATCCAAATAAATTCATTCGTACCAATCAATGGCGAGTAATGAGTCGAGAACAAATAAAAACTTATCAACCAGTATATCTTAAAAGAAAATACAGTGAACATAATTCAAAACCTTTTGGATTTAATAAGAAACAAAAAATATAATATTTATATTACTGTAGTGGTCTTAATAGTAGTAGTATTAGTAGTGTATGTAATATTTTAAAAATAGTTATTATAATTTCTACTTTATTTGAGTGTGTGTATATTTGTAAAATGGTGGCTCTAATAAAACTCTGTTATGTATAAAACTCGTTTATAAATAAATATAAGTGTGTATTAATGTTCAATTTTATATTTTATATTTTTTCTTCAATAAAATATACTTATATGTTAATTCTTGTATATGTATAAAAACTTTTTTATAAATAAATATAAGTATATAGGCTACGGGCTCATGGTTTTTTTTAGTTGGTGCCACTGATTCCCCTACGTCAGCTTATTTCGACTGAATATGTTATTCAGTTCATTTTGAATACCGCTGCATTCAGTGGCGGCACACTTAAAGGTAATCTCTTTTTTATTATTATTATTATTAACTCTTATAACGTATTCTATTCATCAAATATCCCACCACCCCCGTCACGAGATCTGCAAATGCGAGATCAACATTGCCAATTCACTACACAATACTAACTTACAAGATCTATCAATAGAGCCCACCGCGAACACGGCGCACGTCTATGGCAGTTGTTTAGAGTGGACGAAGAGGCAGATATCTTTGTCATACACGAGGGATTCCGTCTTTGTCTTTGCCTTGACTTTTATATATGTCTGTCTCTCTCGCACTCCATAGGTGTCTGGCTATCGGCGCCTATTTACTACTATCCTTGCTTTTGGAATGCGTGAATGAAAGAAAAAGTGTGATTGAGAGTAAAAATAACGATATTAGGGTACTGAAAGAAAAGAAATCGGCATGGATGGATATTAAGGATGTTTTTAAAGCGCATGGGTATGTGAGGGATGTAAGTAGAATAAAAGAGCAATGGAGGCGTACGAAATGCATGACAAAGAAGAATGTGAGTGTGTATGAGAGGGAGAAAAAGAAAACCGGTGGTGGATCACCACCACAAGAACCATCTGACACTGATTTCGTCATAAAAAATATGTGCCCTGATGATTTTATCGCAGATACATCAATTTATGATACGGATGGTTATAGGAAGGTATTTATGTTTGAGACAAATGTTATTGGAAATTAAGTAATATGTAATTTTTGACTAAAGTTAATTTATATTATGACAGAAAAATTCTGATGACGCCTGGATTCGAACCAGGGACCTTCCGCATACCGGGCAGAGATGCTAACCGCTACACCACGTCACCTGTGTTCGAAATATGGCATCAACTGAATTTTTCTGTAATTATTTTCGTATAGGAAACAGTACCAGTACACGCTACAGATCTAAATGCACCAGAAATAGTATTAGATGCTGAAACTGGGTAAGTGTATTTATATTTCTTTTTTTATTATTACTATATACTCGCAGATGTATTATACGAATGTAAATTCTGTATCTCAAGTTTATTTTAATATATTTCTTATTATAATAAATTATTAAATACCCATTTTTATGCATGTAGTCTATTCCTGGAAATTGCACAACAGTCCAATACGTTTGTGCAAACCCCTTCCACATCTAAATCCTCGGTCCTACCCCCTAAATGTGATATTCCCAAATTAAAATCGAAAGGAAAAATTACGTGTTATGAAGAGGAATTATTATTAATTGAAAAGGAGAGACACAACCTTGAACAAAAACATAAAATTGAAATACATCGAGAAATGATGAATCAATTATTAATAGAAAGAAAAAGAAAAGAAGAGGAACTTTAGGCGGCAATATTTAAAAGAAAGCGAGAAGAGTTAGAGGTATTGTTAAAAGAAAAAGTAAATAAAAAAAACTGATAATAAAATAAATGTTTATTTTACAAATTTATTTTTTAATCATTTGAAATTTACATATAAAAATGTAATGCTAAGTTTAACAAACATTTGTGATGTAAATAGACATAAAAAACGAATAATTGTATTTAATGAACGAAAGAATACGTTTATCTTGTTGTTTGTGAGTGAATTTAAACTTAGATATCGTTTGTCTAAAGATACAGTGAAGTTTTTAATAAATATAGTCTGATGAACTGTTGCCGAAATGTGTTGCCGCGAATAGTATTCCTGTGCTGTGCTGGCAGGTTGTGCTGATCTGGCGTCACATCTTCGTCACTTTCATCATTTTCAGAACTTTCTGAATCAGAATCTGTAAAAATATAGGTACGTATAGTATTAACATTAGTGAAATCGTGAATAAAATTATTTATTGATTAAAATACCTTCTTCGCTTTGTTGCGAGTTTATTCTAATATTATGTAAAACTGTCATTGCACTTATCGCAGCTTTTGCAGTATCGAGTGAAAGAAGAATTCCGTTCTGAAGAGCTCTGAAGGTTGCCTTCCACTGCCCAAAGCATCATCAATAGTGGATCTTGTCCGTATATGGGATGAATTGTAGCGTTCTTCTGGACGAGTAGTCGGATTATGGAGTGGCGTTAACAAATAATGGGTACATGGATATCCACTATCGCCCAAAATAATACCCCGCAGTTGTCCAGTCTGAATTATAAAACAATTATAAATAGGAAAGACAAAAAAGTATTTTAAACTGACTTACCTCAAGTTTCTGCTTAATGCTACAGTCATCCCATATACGTGCATCATGAACGTGCAACAAGATCCACTATTCTATATTTTGCATCACACACAACTTGGACATTTAAAGAGTACCATCCTTTCCTGTTGCAGTACAACAGGGGTCTTTCTTTATCGGGGTTCTTGATTTTTATATGTGTACAATCCACACAGCCGATTACAGAGGGGAACCCTGCTATACTGTAAAATTCCTCCTTAATATTGTCCAGGCTTTCGTGTTTCACATATTCATTTATGTGAGATGCTAGAGCAACCGACACCCTCTTTACTACTGTACTAACAGTACGTTGGGCAACACCATGAAGATCACCTATAAACAATATGTAATGTGTTGTTGTAATAATACGCACCATTTTAATGTAATATGAACAAAATATATATTAAAAACTCTTTGCAATTACAGTGCTGAATGTTGGTTATGTATCTTGACATTTGACAGCTACGTGTGTAGTATCACTACTGCGCAGCAGTGAATATACGGCGCGTAAATTAAATTTAAACTTTACATACCATTATCTTCTTGATACATCCCTTTTCACTTGAAATTGTATTTCGTCGCTCTTGTACTGGTTCCAATTCATCTTCCACAATATTTATTATAAACTTCGCTGTATCTTTAGTAAAACGATATCTGCGTTTAAATTCACTTTCAGACAACAAGATAAACGGATTCTTTCGTTCTTTAAATACAATTATTCGTCTTTTATGTCTATTTACATCGCGAACCGCGCGAGCTGCAGAAATTTTTTTATATGCGTCCGCCATATTTGCGTTAAAACACTGCTTAAAACAGCCATGAGCTGTTCTAAAACCAGATACTAAACAATTGCTTAAAACATGCTTAAAACAGCCAAAAACAGAGCTCGTGCTAGGAATATTTAGTATACCCAAATACATCGCTCTTAGTATACCCAAAAACAGAGCTTGTGCTACCAGCCTTTGACTCCCTAGTGCGATCCTCAGCGGGACAGACTTTGTGCTCTTTCCAAGACGTACGACGCTAATGTAATCACCGCCGCATGTGCCAAAGTCTTGCCAACAGGAGCGATAATTAAAGAGTTCACCCGTCTATGTCCACCTTCATGTAAATTGACCAACGTTATGACGCGTATTATTACACCGATAGATCAAAATACGTTTGTGATCACCCATGCGACTACAGTGTCAGATGTTCAGTGTAAAACGGCTAAAAAAGTAACTTCGAGCAAAATTACGGTACCTTATGGGTACAAATTCCTTGTAATTGTTCACTGACTATTGACGGAAAGGCTAGTATAACGCCATCTTTTCCGTGCATACTATCAAATCTGTCATTCGCTTTTAAACAAATAATTCCAGCCGCCTGGGTCGTCTCAAAAACATTGAGTCTACCGCCGTATGATGATGCAAGATATCCTGTGTATGATGGATTAGAAGAATGTTTAGATAAAGCTGTTATGGTAATGCCGGGTGAGAACATAAATCCGCAAACTGCTCTCTTGTACGCACCGTGGCCAGTTATAATTATTATATTAATATTGTATACATGTAGACATGTTAAGTGTACCAAAAAGGGTCGAGAAACATATACAAGGTGGGTGGCCGAAAGGGTGTTCCACAGGACCTATCAGACGTCAACAACCATGGGACAACCGGGGATAGCATCATCCGTACCGCTGATGCTGCCACAACCATTGCCGCGACCTAGACCACCGTCAACATGCAGTTCGTCGGTACCAGAGTCGCCATACCTAGCACCCGTGACGTTGTACAACTACGACATAGCCCGGGAACCAACAGCCACCTACCCAGCCACTCACGAATGAATATGAAGTCGTTAAAAACGACGCCTCGTATTATGTTTCTATGGCACGACGCACATAGTTTTTAAGAAAAGTCAAGTTTCGTACTGGAGGGTTATGTCGGGAATGACATGGTCTGAGAGGGGGAATTGGCGCGCTCATGAAGTACTTAGAATATGTTCAAGCTCTAGTCATACGTATTCTCCTAATAAGTACAGGTTATCATACACTAAGGTGTTGTAATGAGTTTTGCAATACGCATAATGAGTAATTGCTACCGCAATTACCTAGCATGAGCTCGACAGCAACCTCCTGAATACCATGTTCTCCGAATACTTGTTTTCGCACTTAATTTCGCACGCTTCTCGATAAGAGGACACAACGCTACACAAATCAGGAAGTAGCCGACCGCAATCACGTAAGATGGGCTGCGGTCTAGCTTCTTCGCGGTTCCGTGTAATCGATATGGAGTCCCGGATCTTAAATTCAATGTTTAAAATATAGATCTCCTAATTTAGTCACAGTTGATATAGTAATCACCTTTTTTGGTAACACTTACGTTAGAATCTAAGAAAAGAATGCATCACAGTAGATTTTAGTGTAACCTAAACCAGAGAATCGGGAGCTTGACGGAAATAGCTAACCATAGTGTCTGATGCATTTCGTATAAAATCTCAAGTTCTGGAATCGTTGAGGACAGTCGTCGACAGTGAAACAGACGGTGATACAGTCGTAGAATCGAACAGTCAACGGGCAAACAAGAAGTCGCGTCGCTACTCCTCAACGATCGAATATTCAGTGCATCAGAACACAATGGTGAAGCCATGGGAAAATCTGTAAGTACAACTTGTGATATTAAACAATAAACAGCTATGCAAACTATTCGCTTGTATTCATTGAAATCCACACGGTAGAATGAAGTCCTGGCACTGTTTTACTGGGGTCTTCAACACGGTACCCATCTTTAGCTATGAGTAATGTCGTCACGTCAGTTTTTTGTGGCATTATCATAGTTGTAACAGTAATTATAATTAATTTGATAACGTCAGGTCAGTATACTCTAATGTCGGTTACTGATTATTTTACTAAGTTCCCCCGAAGGATTAGCAGCAACCAAAAATTACATAAAAACATCATATTATATAACAAAAAATATCACAGGGACGAAGAATATAACAGTCACATCAGTACCCAAACAAGGATATTTATTAATGTATTAACAGTGATACAACGATGGGTCGAATTTTCTGAAGAAATTTATAAAGACGACAATCAAATAGGTAATATAGAAGAAAGAGAAAGTAAAATACAAGAAACGAATATAAACACGAGTGCAATAACTGAAAGTGAAATTGAAAAAGCCATAAGTTATCTAAAAATGGGAAAGCAGCCTGTATAGACAGAGTAACAAATGAAATGCTAAAAGCAGGAGAAGTATATACAATAAAAATTATGCACACATTACTAAACAAAATCTGGGAAGAAGAAAAATTACCAGCAGATTGGAATAAAGGAGTCATTGTGAGAATATCGAAGAAAGGAGACAAGACTAAGTGTGGAAAAGGGCGAGAAATAACATTATTGTGTACGGCGAGTAAGATACTTACAAGAATTATATTGGAAAGAATAAAAGAAGTTCAATAGACCACATATGCACCCTACGAATCCTAGTAGAACAAGCCATCGAATGGCAGAAAACGTTAGTGATAAACTTCACAGATTTTGAAAAAGCATTCGATAAAGTCAACATAAACATACTGTGGAAAATTTTGAAAATGTATAAAATCCCGGACAAACTAATAAAGATGATAAAAATATTTTATGAGAATTATACAGTAAATATTGACATAAACAGAGAATTAACCAGAGACATCCAAATCAAAAGTGGAGTAAGACACGGCTGCATACTTTCCCCCTTTCTTTTTCTATTTGCTGTGGACTATACCATAAAAAACGTAGCATTAAATAAAACGGGAATAACATGGAGATTTGGTAAAAAACTCGAAGACATCGAATTTGCCCACGACATATGTTTACTAGAAGAAAATATGGAGAGGATGATAATGAAAACAGAATGTCTAATTCAAACAGCCAATACAGGCCTAAGGATTAATGTTAATAAATGTAAAATATTAGAAATTAAAGTGGGCGACAAGGAAATTTCAGGAATAGAACAATTTTGTTACCTGGGAAGTGTAATAGACAAAAAAGAAGGAACAGAAAATGATATAAAAATGAGAATAGGCAGAGCACAAAGTGCATTTAACAGCTATAGAAAAATATGAAGAGCGTCGCAGATGTCTGTAAGAACAAAATTGAGATTATTCAACAGCAATAACAAAAGCATACTTTTCTACGAATCAGAATCCAGGACAATAAAAAATACAGAATTGAACAAACTACAAACATTTATCAACAAATGCCTTCGAAAAATTCTGGGAATTTACTGGCCGAACAAAATTTCGAACGAAGATCTGTGGGTGAAATGTGAACAAGAACCTGTAGAAAAATTCATTAAAAGAAGGAAATGGAGATGGATAGGACATACACCAAGGAAAAGAAATGAGGATATAACAAAACAAGTACTAGACTACACAATAAAAGAAAAAGAAAAAGGCGACCAGTTAAAACATGGAAAAGACAGATGCACCTAGAACACGAAGATATAGGATATACATGGAATAATATGAAAATAAAAGCTAAAGATAAAAAGGAATGGAAGAAAACAGTAGAAAAATTGTGCAATGGAGTTGAGGAAACGACAGTGCAAGGCTAGCAACCTTATACAAAGAAAATGCTGATGAATCATCTTGGAAAAGATGCCCTAAGCTCCATCAGGAGCGAACGGATTTATTATTATTATTATTGAGTGAAAACGTTCCTGGCCAAGCGTATTTAATTGGTTTGAAACAATTAGAGAAAACCAACAATGTAACTATGTGGCAGTTTATAAACGAAGTATTAACAAATTTCTATTTACCCACTGCTGTCCCTACTGAAAAGGTTTTATTGATGTTGTCAGATGCTGCTACATACATGATCAAATCTGCATAAATTTTTTTCTTTTTTTCTCAAACAATAATTACGAGGTGGAGTACGTGGCTAGAGGCCGCATTTATTTATGCAAATTATTTCAATGATATTGCTGTTAGTGTCACAATTTTCTGATGATTCCGCAACTATTAAAAAGTATAAAAATATTTTAAATATTCCTACATTAATTCAACAACTGGCATTTATCAAAGCGAATTTTAGCTTGATTACGGAAACGTTAACTACATTAGAGAGGCAGGGCGTGGAACTTACAGATTCTGTGAAATTATTTACAGATTTAAAAAAAAAGTCAATCAAGTTAAAGGTAAAATTGGTGATTCTATAAAAACGAAGATGCAAGACGTATTAAGAAAAAATACAGGGTTTGATGAACTTACTAAAATATCAAATATTTTAAATGGAAATTATGAGCCTTCTATAACAATGGATGTCACCACTATATGCAAATTTAAATTTTCACCCATCACTTCTGTTGATGTAGAAAGAAGTTTTTCTATATATACAAATTTGTTATCGGATCGAAGAGAATCGTTATTTGTGGAACATTTAGAGAAATATATGATTGGCAATATTTACAATATTATTTATAATAAAAAATAAAATGTAATATTTTATAGTCTGTAGGTTTGTACTTTACATTAATTTATCTTTTGTAATACAAATATCAAATAACTTGTTTAAATAAATTTTGTAATTTTATTGGGTTTTTGTACGTCAATTTTTTTTAAATACAACCAGTGCATATTTAACTAAATTTTGCATAATTTTTAAAAAACTGTTGCATAATTTAACAAAATATTGTGCATATATACGCGCATATTTTCAGGGTGTTTAATGTATATAATTCCGTGCTGTAGTAATAACCCATGCAACTACAGCTCATGAAATACTTAGATTATTTTAAAGCTCTAATTATACATATTCTCCTAGTAAGTACAGGTTATCATATACTGAGGTATCGTAATAAGTTTTACATTACGCATAATGAGTAATTGTTTCCACAATTACCTAGCATGAGCTTGCCAGCATCCTCCTGAATACCATGTTCTCTAAATACTTGTTTACGCATCATAGTAGATTTTAGTGTAACATGGCCAGGGAGTTGAGGGTTTGACGAAAATAGCTAATCACAGGTACTGGTGCACTTTGTTTAAATACTAAAGTTTTGGGATCGTCAAGGACAGTCGGAAACAGTGGGAATGTAGACGGTCGTAGTCGAAGAACGCAGTTGGAGTCCAGACCTTTAGGCTGATCTTCTTGACACGTCAACCACCGAAGGGTGATTTATTAGTAACATCTGGTATCTGACTACCAGATACCAGCAAAGCTGAAGAGCGTGTCGTCAGTCTACCCCGACAGTCCTTATCGTTCATTCAACGTGTGTAAAGTGCATAAGATCACGATGGGGCAACCATGGGAAAATCTGTAAGTACAACTTGTAATATTATACAATAAATATAGATGCAAAATATTCGCTTATGTTCATTTTAATCCACAAGGTAGAATGAAGTCCTGGCACTGTTCTACTAGAATCTTCAACACGGTACCCATCTAGAGCTATGAGTAATGTCATGTCAGTTGTTTGTGGCATTATCATAGTTATAGCATTAATTATAATTATTTTGATAATTACAATGTTTGATGGTAAATATTGGACATTAAAAAAGCTATGAGAATTTACCAAGCTATCAACTCAGAACCTTTCGTACGCTATGTGATTGCACTAATTAAGTTGTTATTCATAATATTCGTTTATGTCTCGTCAACTAAAAAGTTGCAGATTCATCGCACATCCTAACATTTATATACCAATATTACTAATTCCAAAATACCAAATAAATATGAGTTTATGTAAGGCCAGTGTGCTGTAGTGTAGTGTGCTACTTCGTTGCTCCTATATTTTAGTAAATTAGCAAATAAAAAGTGGATAAACATCAGTGTTATAGATAAAAGCGAAAAGAGGAATAAAACAAGTTCAGAAGTGATAAATACGTTTATAAGCCGGGTTTTTAGGTATTTCTAGGAGAGAAATCTCTGAGGAATAGAAAGTTAACCTCAAACAGAAACAACATGAAAACAACAGACAAATTAATACAATATAAGGAATAGATACACCAAAGAGAGTAAAAAGTATCCTTTTAATTATTAATTAGTTATAAGGTCAAAATTAATCAAAACTTAACTCGTAATAAATTATCATATGATACACCTACCTCTTGGCTTCAAAAGCAACCCACAATACATGAATGCTAAGTGGGTCATATAGTTTAAAGGGGGAAATAATAGCTAAAAAGAGAGAATGGAGACAGAAAAAATACTATCCGCAATCACAAATCTAACAACAGAAATGAATGAGAAACTGGAAATTCACACGAAAACGATTATGGAAAAATTAAACACACTGGAGGAAAAAAATAAAAAATTGAAGATAACTATTAAAAACCAAGAAAAGAGGATTGAAATACTGGAAAAGGAAAGCAAGAAGAGAAATGTGATAATTTTTGGATTGGAAGAAGGAGAAGCTAACTGGGATGACTTAGAGGAAGAGATCTTAAAAATATTTAAGGAAATAATGAAGGTGGAAATAGTATCAACTGACATTGAATTCGTGAAAAGAATGGGTAAAAAAGGAAATAAAATTAGACCAGTAATAGTGGGATTAAGTTCATGGAAAAAAAAGGTACAAATACTTAAAAATAAAAAAAACTTAAAGGGAAGCAAAGTGTTTATAGATGAGGACTATACAGAAGCAGTACTGAAGAAACGAAAGGAGTTAATACCAGTCCTAAAAGATTTGAAAGAAGAGGGTAAAAAAGCATTTATTAAACAGGACAAACTAATCGTCCAGGAGGAAGCATATAAGAAAAGATCGAGAGAGACTTCAGAAGACTCTGTGGACGAACAAAATACAGAGGAAAAAGAACATGGAAAACAGAGAACATTTCAAAACACAATAAGAAACCCTACAGGAAAGAAATTCATCCCAGAATCGTCTAGAAATGAATGCTTTTTTAGCAGAAAAGAAGAAACAAACAGCTTAAAACTAGATTCAAGTCAGACGGCAAATGAGATGACTACTATGGCAAAGAAAAAGGTAAAGGACAAGGTAAGATTAACAAAAAATTTTCGAGAAAGACAGAAGGAAAAGGCAAACCACTGTCTTAATTTGCCCAGGAGAGACATGAATTTCCAATCAGAAATACCAATTAAATGAAAACCAAAATAATACAAAAAAAATGGATAATAGCCACATGGAATGTGAGGACGTTATTACAAGTAGGAAAATTAGATAATATTCTGCTGGAAATGAAAAGATTAAACATAGACATAATGGGAATTAGTGAGACACACTGGAAAGAACAAGGAAAGATTCAAAAAGAAATGTACACAATAATTCACTCAGGTGGTAAAATGCATCAAAAGGGAGTAGCAGTAATATTTAATGAAAAAGTCAAGCTAACAGGGTTCGTACCAATCTCAGACAGAGTCATGTGGTGCCAAATAGAAGGGAAACATAAAAATATTAACATTATACAAGTATATGCACCAACGGCGGAGGTATTAGAAGAAGAGATAGAGGATTTTTATGAGAAAATAGAGGACGCAAAACAATTATGTAAGACAGATGAAATTATAATGATTATGGGAGACATAAACGCCAAAGTTGGGAATGGAAAATATCAGAAAATAGTAGGAGAATGGGGTTTAGGAAATAGAAACGAAAGGGGTCAAAGATGGATAGAATGGTGCGATTACAATAAACAAATTATAATGAACACATGGTTCAAAAATCATCATAGAAGATTATATACTTGGACAAGCCCAGATAAGAAAACCAGAAATCAGATTGATTACATTACGGTCAACGAAAGATACAAAAATTCCATAACAAATGTTAAAACTTACCCAGGAGCTGATTGCGATACGGACCACAACCTATTAGTAGCAGACATTAGAGTTTGTCTTAAACGTATAAACAGAAAGCAGTACAAAATGCATAAAGACTTTAAAAATATATTTGTAGACAAAGAGCTTAAAGACAAATTTCAAACACAAGTTTTCCAAAAATATGAGAATAAAAGAAGTTCCAATGTAGAAGAAAAATTTCAAAACTTAAAGTCGGCGATACTAGAGGTAGTAAACGAACTTAGCCCGGAAAATAAAGTAGTGATAAAGAAGCAAAAGTGGATGACACAAACTATTCTATACTTAATGGATGAACGTAGAATAGCAAAGAATACACCCAGTTATAAAGAATTGAACAATAAAGTTAAAACAGAATGCAAAAAAGCAAAAAAAAAATGGATAGAAGGGTTGTGTCAAGAAGCAGAAGAACTATATGTGAAAAATGAGTATGGATTATTCAACAAAATCAAAGAATTGGGACAAAGAAAGTACAACACAAGGAGAAGCTATTTAGAGAAAGATAAAGAAAAAATCATAGAAGAGGAACAAATTCTCGAAAACTGGGCAGAGTACGTAGAAATTCTTTACAATGATGAAAACAGAAATAGAGAAAGAATACTCAAACAAAATAATAACGGGAATAGTATCTTAAAAGAAGAAATAGAAAAAGCAATTAAAGAAACAAAAAAAAGGTAAAGCAGTAGGTCCAGATAAAATTAGTACAGAAATGTTGGAAGCTCTAGGAGAAAGAGGAGTCGTAATAATAACTGACCTGGCAAATGAAATATATGAAAAAGGAGTAATTCCCGTAGAAATAACAAAATTCATAATAATAACGCTACCCAAGAAAAGTACAGCAATTGCATGCGAAGATTATAGGACAATAAGTTTAATGAGCCATGCACTAAAAATTATTTTGAGAGTATTATTAAACAGACTGAGAAACAATGTATCAGTAGAAGTAGAACCTAATCAATTTGGCTTTAAAAAAGGTAAAGGAACGAGAAATGCTATATTTATGCTACGAACAATAGTAGAAAGAACTATGGAGGTGAATAATAAAGTATTTGCATGCTTCATAGATTTCAAAAAAGCGTTTGATATGGTATTACATGACAAATTATTCGATATTTTAGAAGAGAAAGGAATTGACAGTAATATGGTAACCTTATTGAAAAATTTATATTGGATTCAACAGTCAGCAGTAAAACTAGAAGGAAAAATATCCCGGTATGTCAACATAAAAAAGGTGTCAGACAAGGATTTATTTTATCTCCCCTATTATTTAATATATATACAGACAGCATATTTCAAACAATTGAAGAAGTACAGGGAGTAAAGATTGGAGGAAGAAACGTGAATAACATTAGATATGCTGATGACACAGTGATATTAGCGACAAGTGAAGAAAACTTAAATATACTACTCAAACAAATTGTGGAAACGTGCAAAATATATGGATTGGAGATTAATAGTAAGAAAACAGTCAGCATGGTTTTTTCTCGGGGAGAGGAAATAAAAATAAATATTGAATGTGAAAACGAAAAGATTAGACAAGTAAATTCGTATAAATACCTAGGAAGCAACATCACATCGAATGGAAAGTGTGAAGGGGATATAAACACTAGAATTAGCATGGCAAAAATGGCATTCGGTAAATTGAAAAACATATTATTAAGTAACAACTGCGGCATTGAACTAAAACTTCGTGTTATAAAATGTTATATGTGGAGTGTTTTACTATACGGCTGCGAATCGTGGACACTAACCTAATATCTAATAAATAAATTGAGTGCGGCAGAAATGTGGTTTTACCGGAAAACGTTGAAAATAAAATGGTCAGACAAGATAAGTAACAAGACAGTGCTACAAAAATTTAAGACAAAAAGACAATTAGTTAGTAAAATAAAAAACCAGCAGTTCACATTCATAGGACATATAATTAGAGAAAAGCAGTTGGAATGGGACATGTGTAGTGGAAAAATTGAAGGATTCAGGGGGAAAGGAAGACCGGCCATATCCTTCATAAGTAGTTTACAAAACGAATTGGGACTAAGACTTTTGAAGACCTTGTAAGATGTGCAGAGGATAGAAATTTGTGGAAATTCATGTTCGCCGACGTCTGTATAAGATATGGCACCAATATATGATGATGAAATAAAAATATCTTTCATAAAATTATATTGATCTCTATATTAATATTACAAGTTTACTTAATAATGTTTGCGATTCAATCAATCGCTGTATTTGATGTTCATATTATTGCAAATTCATGACTAATGCAGAAGTACTGACTAAGAGATAAACAGGACCGTACATATGAGTGATCTGTTTGAGAGTTTAAAGTGAGATCTCAGGCAGCACACAACGTATTTTTTTTGTATCTAATTTTAGTTAAATTGTATCGGATATTGTATTCAATTAATCAATATTAAAATTGTATTGTATTTACGCGATGTGATTGTGAGAAAACCTATAACATCAACATTCACCTCTCCCCCCACCCAACTACAAACAATATTCATTCAATTGAATACTTCAACCAAAGTCCAACGAATGCTCACGTAAAAACAAGATGTTGGGGCATAAAAATCAAGGAACTACGTAGTGCTCGCCAGCACCAAACACGAGCAAAGGGTAAAAAGATGGGGAATTTTTTTTATACTTTTTGATCTGGACACAGTCTCTTAACCCTGAGACCAGCTCCAACATTCGTTACTTCCATGTCCATTATAGTTTGCTATTTTCTCTTTATTATTATTTTATTATAGTTAATTGCTAATTAACCGTAAACCTAGTTACCCCCGCTTGTATTATTTCGCCAGCAACAATTCTACAAATTGGTGATCGCGACGTGATAATTACTTAATTAAAAATAACGCATAAAGTCTGGAGTAAACACATCATGTGACTTGGCTCCTGGGTTCCTCTCTGCAGAACAAGCAAGTCTCATCCGCAACGCTTCAATTTTTATTTAGTTTTTGTAGGTTATAAATATATTTGTTATTTTATTTATTTTCTTCGTTAAATAAAACAGATCATTCAGTTGTTAACTAATTTATGAATTATAACTTCGGTTGTGGTTTTCTTAGTGTTGCTGGATATCAGATAAAGTGAATTATAATTATTAGTACATATAGACTTTCATACGACTTCCACCCTCGTATTATATCATAATCAAGTCTTCATATAGTAGCAAAATGATAAGATAGGAATTATTACAGAAAATACTATTGATCATATCATTAATTAATAATTTTTAGTAGAATCTCATTTCACATCGCGCAAGTTTTAAGATTTTAATTCTATTACTATCTCTTTGGTCAGCTATGTAGGTTGGGTAATCGGTTGGGTCTGATTGTGCAATTCATGTTGATCTAATTATGAATTAGTGGTGTCCTCCTACTTTCTCTAGGCTTGCGACCGGCCATGTCGGAATAACCCAAAGGACGGCTATCAGCTATCGATTCACGTAGTTAGTCATCGTACCTAAGAAACATAAAAATTAATTGAAAATTCATTTCAACCAACTATAGCCAAATATAATTAAATTAGTCGATATTCTTTTATTGTAAGATCTGTTATGTAAATATTTTTTAATGATACAATTTTGGTATCTGGAGGTGAAAATGAATAGTTCATATAATCATGTTTTTAATCATTTTTTAACACCGTTCGTTTTAACATTTATAAATGTTTCGATATAACGTCTAGCAATAATATTTCTCAATAAGATATCCAAACAAGAATATGGAAATATGAGTGTTGTTTATAAGGATGGAGAAGTTTATTTTCTTGTTATGGTAAAATATTATCCATTTCAATTGTGATGTGTGTCCAGTATTCTAAATCCTTATGTGAGATGAAATAAATAAACTCCAATAAAACTGGCGAAAGAAGTATTATATATTTTTAATTTTGTTTCATTTATATCTAGTTTTATGTTTCTTTTTAGTTCAAGATAGGCATAATGAAGAAAATATGGAAATAAGGTTGAAATTGGAACACAAAATAAAATAGTAGGAATAAACAGATGAAATTCAACAAATTGTTACTAATTTCAATGATTAATATTTCTCAGCTATAAACGAAATACAATAGAAATTTAATAAGTACTGTGTCCTGTCGTCTCTCTGAACCTGTATGTACCAACTCTCTTCACATACATGAAGCAGTACTTGATACTGCGATTTAAATAAACCGCTATAACATGCAGTGACATACCACTTTCGCGTATATACACAATACGGCCGCTTTCAAAATCATTTACTTGTTCAAATGCACGGTCTACAATCAACGGATTTTTATTTTTTTTTGCAAGAAACATTCAATACGTATGATTGCGTGATAATTTTGTTTGAACTGTGACGATGTTTGGTCGAGCACAAGGAGTTTGGCGTGGATTGCTCGGGCGCCAAACGGTAATGGATAGCGGTGTCGGGGTTGTGTCCAGGATATAGAAATAAAACAGCGGATGGCTTCAGATTTCAGCTTTATTTTGCGGATCTTGGTGTACACTGATTTTCTCGGGCTGGTCGCGGTAGCGGCCACTGACTTGGTCTCCGGAACACCCCTTGCGGGCGTCCTGACGTAAAACGGTGGTTTTCGGAAAACTGACGCCCGGGCGTCGGTTGGGCGGCGGTGTGTCGGATGTTACGGGGTCTCTCGGTCCTCCCGAGGATGGCGGAGCTGATTTCCACGTAGTGGAAATTAAAAACGGCCGTAACTCGGAAACGACGCCCGGCGTCGCGGCGGCTTCGGTCTCTATCCACTGCTGACATTGGTTAGGATGGGTTCCCGGTGCAAACTCAAAATCGACGCCCGGCGTCGCGACGACTGACTTCGAGTATGTTCGTCGGGGGAGTGTCCCGATGTCGGTGGCGGTCGCGGTTTCGGTGTGCGGCGCGTCGTTCGGACGGAACGGCGTAAAACGCGGAACTGACGTCACAGCGGGTGACGTCACGGTTGTACGACCTGGTGCTCTCGAGTTCACTACCTCGAGGATGGTGGCAGAGATACGGAAAGGATGAAGACGGGTTGTTCTCTCCAGTCGTCAGACTCGAGGAGGAAGGGTGCGGGGTGCGGGGAGGTTTGGGACCTGGTGCTGGTGTTTTACGGCGGACCCGCGTTGTGACCTGGATTAACCCTACCGAGGATACTCTCCACTCTTGCGAGTCGAGGATGCTCTCCACTCTTGCGAGTCGAGGATTCTCTCCAGCCCGGGGGCTCGAGGATGTCGGCGCTCTCAGAGGGTACCTCCAGGTCTCAAAGCAGACGGTATCGTGCTCCCAACTGTGGAGCCGCGGGTGCTGAAGGCGTACAGTGAAATAGCCGACGTTGTGACTTGGGACCCCCTGAACAGGGTGACTCTCCACTCTTGCGAGTCGAGGATACTCTCCACTCTTGCGAGTCGAGGATGCTCTCCAGCCCGTGGGCTCGAGGATGACGGCGTTCTCAGTCAGGGACTCCAAGTTGCAATGTTGGTTTGAAACTAGGTAGCCTGAGGGGCTCGGAACGGACGGGGAACGGTAAAAACGGTAAACTAGAATGTATCTCTTACCCTGGTGAATCTCTCTGGACGGCTTCTTCTCGGCTTTGTCGCGGTGGCACTTCTCTCATTCGTATGAGGATATGACTGTGTCTTTTGCTTCGCGGATCCCGGCTTATATACAAAAACGTTAATAAATCGGGTTCGGACGGGTTGTCAGTGGTCGCTACAATGTATTTACATAGGGGTAACTTACATGCGGTGGTTGAAGGGCTTCTCGTGCCCTTAAGACGTTCATACTAGCGCCAATCGCTAGCCCTGGAATAATGCTGCCAGGAAAGTATAACTTTATTCGGATCGGGTGTTCACAGCCGGAGTTATTCACAAAAACCCGGGGTTGCTCTTATTTCCGGAGAAATGAGAGCAGTTTAGGAATCACCGATGTTTCGGACGTCTCCGGACATCGGTGACCTAAACTGCGAGTGGCGAAAAAACATTTCGTCACATCTCCCCCATACATACATAAATAAGGTGTCATGTACAGTCTTAACTACAAAATTTTTCCCAAACTGCTCTATATTACTAATAGAAAACTAACTTATGACCTAATACCAGCTTAACTTAACTATGACTTACTTAACATAACTTAATACCTAATTTGCCAAACTATTGTTACAAAACTTACAAAACTACTTATAACTAGCCCGAAACTTCAATATCAACTTATTGTCTATTGTGGGGGGACGGAAGGGGGATCTCGTCCGGACAGGGTCGCTCCTGATGCCGGCGTTGTCCGGGGATGGTGATCCACCTGGCGTTCGGCAGCTGATACCGGCACCTCCGGGTCCTGGACGCCTTCCTGGGCCGCAGCAGTTGGAGGAGTGGGCCGGAGACGTCTTCGCCGGCGTCCAGCCTGGCTTGTACCTCGTGTGCGACCTGCTGCGGTGGCTGCGGGCGGGACCTCCCTTGGAGGGGTACCGGGGCTGCCGGGGGTGATGGGCGGGGCTCCTCACGGGTGGGTTGGCTGCTCGTGGCCGTAGTGGGGCAGATCTTATAGCCGTCCGGGGAGAGGCCGCTTAGCAGCTCCTCAAGCTCACGCCGAGCGTCCTCTAGGTCTGCCTCCTTGTCGGCGGCCGGTGGAGTCGGGGTTGGCGCAGCTGCTTCTTTCCCGTCCTCGCTGTCTGACGGGATGGGGGAAGTCGTCAGATCGACGATGTCCTCCGCCAGGTCGGGTGCCCAGTAGGGGCCGAAGCGGTCGGTGAGGGCCTGACGGAGGACCTCATCTCCTTGGCCGGGCGTCCACTGCCGTGGGGGCTGCTGGGGGATGATGGGGCGTGACGCCTCGCGGACGGGTCCTGGGAACAGCGGCGGTCGGATGACAACGACCTCTAAAATTTTCGGGAGTCGGTCTGGTGCTGGGGTCGCTGTCGGTCCGCTACTCCAGGGCCGGATCCGGAGTCGTCGCCGTTGCGGGTCTGGTGGAGTTGGGGCCGAGCTGGAATTGGTTGCCGGCCGCACCCTGGGCGGGAGAACCTCCTCCCGCCCCCTTGCCCTACCACCCACCCGACTAGGTTGAGTGCGGTGGCGGATCCATGGCGCTGGTTCCCGTTTCGTCGGCGGCATCTTCTGGTGGGACGTAAGGTTTTAGATCCTTGATGTGGATACGTCTGAGGTTTTGTCCCCGAGTGCCGCGCAGGTCGTATACATTCGGGGTCAGTTTCCGGTAGACCTTCCATGGGCCGGTGTAACGTGGCGCGATTTTTGCGGCGAACCCTTGTGCCGCTACCGATAGCGGGTGCTCTCGGCGCATAACTTGATCGCCCACTTGGCATTGTCAAGGCCGGTGCCGGAGATTGTAGTAGCGGCATTGTGTTTGGGACGCGGTTGTTAGCTTGATGCGGGCGAGTTGTTGGAACTCCCGTAGCCTTTCAAGGCGTTTCTACAGGCTTTCCGGCACTTTATTTTCAGTTTGCGGGTCGGTGATGCCTCGTCCGACTTGTTGGAATAACCCCGGTAGTACGGGTTCCCGACCGTAGTTCAGCCAGGCGGGTGTAAAGCTGGTGGACTCGTGTCGGCTGGTATTTATTGCCATGGTGAGTTCGGCTAGGTGTTCGTCCCAGTCCCGCTGGGTCGTCTGGCTGTACTGGGCGATCATAGTCTTGAGGACTCGGTTGACTCGTTCGACGGGGTTGGCTTGTGGTGTGTACGGCGGTGTCTGTAAGTGGCGGATATTCAACGCTGCCAACTTCCCCTTGAAGAGCCGATTATTAAATTCGGTTCCATTGTCGGTTATGATGTTTTTTGGGCATCCGAACCGGAATAGGATGCTCTCCTCCAAGGCCCTGGTGATGGTTTTGGCTGTGGCTTGACGCAGAGGTTTGCACTCCACCCACTTAGTCATTCGGTCTTGGAAGACTAGGAAGTAACTGTGTCCCTTCTTTGAGCGCGGTAGAGCTCCCACGACGTCTATGGCGACCGTATCCCAGGGCTCGTGTATCTGTGGTGGGTGCATGTGTCCTGCTTGGCCCTGTTGGCTGGACTTGTACCGCTGGCACGTCGTGCAGCGCTTGACGTAGTTCCGGATGTCCCGAAACATGCCGGGCCAGTAGTATCGGGTCGCCGTACGGGCTGCCGTTTTAGCGGTGCCGTTGTGTCCAGCTGAGGGGTTGTCGTGGTTCTCCTGAAGGACCTGCCTGCGTTCGGTTTGTGGAACGCACAACTTCCAGGAATCCCCTTCCTCGGTTTCGGTGGCGGCCGCTATCTTTCGGAAGAGATGTCCGTCCTGGATGCGATAGTCCGGCCACTCCAAGGGTTTGTCCCTGACCTCTTGGGATTTCCGGGTATGCCACTTGCACTCAGCTGTGACGGCGAACAAGTTGTCTTCTACCGGTTCGGTAGCCTGGAGCGGTTGTCGGGATAGCGTGTCGGCGACGCGATTCAAACTACCCTTGCGGTACTGGATCGTGAAGTTGAATTGCTGCAGGAACATTGCCCAGCGGCCGAGTCGCCCTGGAGGATTTTCGAGGGAGTTTAGCCAGCGGAGAGCCTGGTGATCGGTTACTACCGTGAAGCTGTATCCCTCCAGGTAGTTGAGCATTTTTTTTATTGCCCATACAATAGCTAGGCATTCCTTTTCGGTGGTGGAATACCGTAGTTCGGGTCCTTGGAGCGTGGCGCTGGCATAGGCGATGACTTGTTCGCCTTGGTCCGTGTATTGTACGAGTGCCGCCCCCATGCCGGTGTCGGATGCGTCGGTCTGCAGGAAGAACCGTTTGTTGAAGTCGGGGCAGGTCAACACTGGTGCTGTGGTGAGTGCGTCGCGTAATTGGGCAAACGCATTGGTTTGAGCTGGCCCCCACTCCCATTTTACGTTCTTCCGGCACAAGTGGTGTAATGGTTCTGCGATTTTGGAGAAGTTGGGTATGAATCGACGATACCAGGACGCAGCTCCCATGAATTGCCGGACTTTCTTCGGCGTGGTTGGAGGTGGTATGGCCCTAATCGCCTCGACTTTATCGGGATCCGTCTGAATTCCAGCGCTACTGACCAGGTGACCCAAGTAGCGGATTTCCGTCTTGCCCCACTCGCATTTGTCGGGATTTATGCGTAGGTTGGCCTCGCGTAGCCTCTTGAAGACTTCTTTCAGATGTTCGGTGTGCTCCTCGAGTGTACGGCTGGCGACGATAATGTCGTCTAGGTAGGCGATGGCGAACGGGTCGAGTTCCGGACCGATGACTTGGTCCAGCAAGCGTTGGAAAGTAGCTGGAGCGGAGTGTAATCCAAACGGCATCACCGTGAACTGGAACAGACCCCTGCCGGGTACGGTGAATGCCGTCAGTGGTCGGCTTTCTGGCTCTAGGGGTACCTGCCAGTACCCTTGTTTTAAGTCCAGGGTGCTAAAGATGGCCGCCTGTTGCAATTTGCTTGAAATGTGGTTGATGTGAGGCAGTGGGTAGGCGTCCTTCTCGCTGGCGTTGTTCAACTTCCGGAGATCGATGCAAAAGCGGGGTTTGCCGTCCTTTTTCCGCACGATCACGGCCGGAGAGCTCCACGAGCTTTGTGACTTCTCGATCACCTTATCTGCCATCATTTTATCGACCTCTTCGTTTATGATGGCTTGCATCTTCGGGTTCCGGGGACGATAACGCTGTTTGATCGGCGTTTGGTCTCTAAGTCGAATCTGGTGTTGAGCTAACGGTGTGGTCCCCCGCAGTGCTGCAAATTTCGGTAGCTCCTCTCTCAACAATTTGTCGAGGATATTCGGTGGGTTTCTGAGCGTGGCTATTGCTGGGGTGGTCGGCCGTGTCATGTGGTATTCAGTGGTATGCGGTCCTAAGGTAAGGGTGACGCCGAAGAGTCGCATGGCGTCCATCCCCAATATAACTGGGGTAGCCAGTGTTGTGATACATAGGAGCTGTACGGTTCTTGTTTTGTCTCCCATCCTGCACCGCACTCGGTATCCGGCCGAGATTTCTACGGTGGCTCCGTTGGCCATTTGTGCGTGCTGATGGGTGGAACCCCACGGGTGGCTACCTCGGTTCTGGCAGACTTCTGCCGTCTCTTGGTTCATATAGGACTGTGTCGACCCAGTGTCCAGGAGGGCCTGAACCTGCGTGTCGCCAATCCAAAGGGGAAGGTGGATACGGTCATCCCAGTTGTGTCGCATTGCCGACAAAAATGGCGACCGGTCGTACGTGGGCGGCGCTCTCCACCTTATGGGGCCGTCCGCTGGTCGTTTCCCGGAGTCTTCTTACATCCACAGTCACGGGTCATTATTCCGAGCTTACCGCACCGACTGCAAAATAGCTTGGCAGGGTTTTTGCAGTCCTGCCGATAGTGCCCTGGTTCCCCGCATCGCCAGCATGTCCGTGCCCCTGGTCGCGGCAGCTGGGTGGTGGCGTGAATCGCAGCTTGAGGTTGTTGCGCGGCGAGGTCGCGTTGCAGCTCTTCAAACTCACGGATCTCCCGGAGGAGGGACATAACCGTGGAGACGTCCTGTCGACGTATACGTTGCCGGTACTCGGGTCGCAGGTTCCGGTACAGCCAGTGTAGCTGTTGGTCGCTGTCATATCCCCCATGTCGTCGCATGAGCGTCTGTAGGGTGACGATATAGTCTAGGCCCGCCTCTTTCGGCCTTTGGCTGCGTCGATGAATTTCTTCTTCGAGTTGATGCTTTTGATCCGGGATGAAATAGTCGTTGAACTCTCGGAGGAAGTCCTCCCATTTGTGCCAGTTGACGAGGTTGATACGGTACCAGAGTGTGGCATTCCCTCTGAATAGTTCCGGTAATGCTCCCAGTAGGTAAACTCCGGGGATTTGGTAGCTGCTCTGCAGTTCGGTGAGTCGCTCCAAGAAGGCGACCGGGTCGGTCTTACCGTCGAAGTGTAAGCCCTACTTGCGGACGACTTCGCAGAGGTGTATCGGTGTGTTTGATGTCCTGGGTGTTTCGGTGGTGATAGGTTCTTCGGTGGGTGGTTTTACTGCCCCGGGTTCAGGTTCATTTCCCGTGGCTCGCTTCACGAACTCCACCATGACTCTGCGTAGTTCCTCCACAGTCCCTTCGTCTCTTAGGCCGAATCTTCGGAGCTCTGCCTGAAGATCCTCCTTGTTGAGGCTGTAGACCCAGCCGGTTTTTGCTGTTGCTGCCGGCGTTGGTGGTTCTGGTGGGTCTCCTGCCATCGCGTCTTATTTCCAGGGTCCCTGCTCGGGCGCCAAATTCTTGTGACGATGTTTGGTCGAGCACAAGGAGTTTGGCGTGGATTGCTCGGGCGCCAAACGGTAATGGATAGCGGTGTCGGGGTTGTGTCCAGGATATAGAAATAAAACAGCGGATGGCTTCAGATTTCAGCTTTATTTTGCGGATCTTGGTGTACACTGATTTTCTCGGGCTGGTCGCGGTAGCGGCCACTGACTTGGTCTCCGGAACACCCCTTGCGGGCGTCCTGACGTAAAACGGTGGTTTTCGGAAAACTGACGCCCGGGCGTCGGTTGGGCGGCGGTGTGTCGGATGTTACGGGGTCTCTCGGTCCTCCCGAGGATGGCGGAGCTGATTTCCACGTAGTGGAAATTAAAAACGGCCGTAACTCGGAAACGACGCCCGGCGTCGCGGCGGCTTCGGTCTCTATCCACTGCTGACAGTGGTTAGGATGGGTTCCCGGTGCAAACTCAAAATCGACGCCCGGCGTCGCGACGACTGACTTCGAGTATGTTCGTCGGGGGAGTGTCCCGATGTCGGTGGCGGTCGCGGTTTCGGTGTGCGGCGCGTCGTTCGGACGGAACGGCGTAAAACGCGGAACTGACGTCACAGCGGGTCACGGTTGTACGTCCTGGTGCTCTCGAGTTCACTACCTCGAGGATGGTGGCAGAGATACGGAAAGGATGAAGACGGGTTGTTCTCTCCAGTCGTCAGACTCGAGGAGGAAGGGTGCGGGGTGCGGGGAGGTTTGGGACCTGGTGCTGGTGTTTTACGGCGGACCCGCGTTGTGACCTGGATTAACCCTACCGAGGATACTCTCCACTCTTGCGAGTCGAGGATGCTCTCCACTCTTGCGAGTCGAGGATTCTCTCCAGCCCGGGGGCTCGAGGATGTCGGCGCTCTCAGAGGGTACCTCCAGGTCTCAAAGCAGACGGTATCGTGCTCCCAACTGTGGAGCCGCGGGTGCTGAAGGCGTACAGTGAAATAGCCGACGTTGTGACTTGGAACCCCCTGAACAGGGTGACTCTCCACTCTTGCGAGTCGAGGATACTCTCCACTCTTGCGAGTCGAGGATGCTCTCCAGCCCGTGGGCTCGAGGATGACGGCGTTCTCAGTCAGGGACTCCAAGTCGCAATGTTGGTTTGAAACTAGGTAGCCTGAGGGGCTCGGAACGGACGGGGAACGGTAAAAACGGTAAACTAGAATGTATCTCTTACCCTGGTGAATCTCTCTGGACGGCTTCTTCTCGGTTTTGTCGCGGTGGCACTTCTCTCATTCGTATGAGGATATGACTGTGTCTTTTGCTTCGCGGATCCCGGCTTATATACAAAAACGTTAATAAATCGGGTTCGGACGAGTTGTCAGTGGTCGCTGCAATGTATTTACATAGGGGTAACTTACATGCGGTGGTTGAAGGGCTTCTCGTGTCCTTAAGACGTTCATACTAGCGCCAATCGCTAGCCCTGGAATAATGCTGCCAGGAAAGTATAACTTTATTCGGATCGGGTGTTCACAGCCGGAGTTATTCACAAAAACCCGGGGTTGCTCTTATTTCCGGAGAAATGAGAGCAGTTTAGGAATCACCGATGTTTCGGACGTCTCCGGACATCGGTGAGCCTAAACTGCGAGTGGCGAAAAAACATTTCGTCACAGAACCTATACAAGCTGTTCATTTTAAGAGGGGAACCTTTTTTTTCTCGAGAAATATTTGTATAAAGAGCTACGAACCTAGCAAACAATTTCTATTTTTTTTTTAGACAAGTGGTTCTCAAAATACACCGTTCAACTTTCTTACATTAAATGGGATTAATTTTTTTTGTGCGACAGGGATATTTATTCTGAATTATACGAATACAAAGTTCGGCACTTTCACATTATAAAATATTGGAGAAAAATGCATACAAAATTAACATTGCGTTAGTTGGCAACCCTGAAGCAGTTATACTCGTGAGTCAAGGATTATACTAATTAATCCTTTTTTGATTCTAATCATTCCTTAAATATCATAATTTCATTTCACAAACTTCACCATAACATATCCTACCACATCCTTGAATAAACACCCCCAACCCCAACACGTGTACTCATAACCCCAATAAAACTCATTAATATCCTTTCCTATCCTAATGCCACTTGTTATCAGGAGGCAGCCCTATCCAATATACCAATCATCTCTTACTAAACATGAGCATGTCTAAACGCTCAGTGACACAGAGGATACAATAAGAAAATTAATGAACATTCTTACTACGAAGTCGTATATATTGTAACGCAACTTTCGTTGTGCTACAATGAATCAACCTTACGCTCCCTGGGGGATGAGCCCGGGTTGGACGGTTGAACCGCGGCTAAACTCAGTGAAGATGGGAGTGAGTCGGAGAAGGGGTGATAAATCACAAATGAATTGGGCGCCAGCCGGCCTGAGCCGCGACCGGTTCAACAAAAGTACTACGGCCGACAAAGTACGGGATACTTCCCAGGACGGGACTACGAGAGGTTTCAAATACTTCAAATAACAAAAGGAGAATGCGGAAAATTAATAATATATTAACGCAATTAACGAGCAAGTTACACAGGACACAATAGTCGTTGCTACACGATAGCTGGATCGTAAATCCACTTAAGATCAAAACGCGTCAAAGCGGATACTAGCATAAACGGAGGCGGGGCGCTGCGTTTCGCCGTAGCGACTAGGGCTGCGGAAAAGTCTACACCTAAAATGAACTGGCGTATACCGACGTATGACGTATCATTGGCCAATAATTCGTTTACGCGGCGCGACCGAACGTACTTGACTACAGAATCGCAGACCCTAACAACTATTACGTTGCACAAGCAACACACCTCGTCAGTGACAACAACGTCACTACAAATGACTCTACAAAATACTCTTAACTGGATTTTCACAAAAATTCTGTAACTACTCTTAATTAACTCGCTCAACAATAACTTAAATAACCTCGTGCACAGAAGGCACACAAGCCAAGGTATAACAATACGGTACATAAATCGAAAGTATGACAACATATGACTACAAGAAAAATAATGAATAAATAAAACAAATGATTGTGGCTTAGCTGTATGGCGTCCAGGCGTGAACGGGACAGGTGGCAGCAGTGACACAACTCGGTCTGCCAACCGGATGTCCAGAATCGTCACTTCCCAAGATGGCGGACAAGCACGTGAAATGGGGACGTCACGCAGCGTCACTTCCGCTACACGTGGCTTCTTTTCCAAACTGCTGGGCTTTACTCCCTTGGCAACAATTAACAGGAACTCCTCCAATGCAACGCCAACGAGCTAGTGCGCTCACATCAGCTTCGATGCCAGGAACACGGGCACACAGCATAAACCCACAATGGCACGGACAGCTGACCAGCCACAAAAATACGTAAACACGTACAACGTACAACAAAACGTACATAAAACGAACTGGCTGTCGTCAAACATAAAACGAAAACGAAAATGAACGTAGACGTAAAAAAAAAAAAAAGCCTGTGTTCGTGGGCGGCTTTCAAGTGGCAGAAAATATGTGATCTTTCCTACTGGGAACCAAATCCGGAACAACTCCGACGAATAATGCAGTAACCTAAACTGCAATATTCCCTAAATGGTACTATTTCCCAAATCCCCACACGGGTATTTCGCAAACAAAACAGGTTTGCCGAAATATACATGAAATAGCCCATCTTCCAATATTCAAAACTCACATTTCCGCAACAGACGTCGTTCGAAAAGACAAAACAAAAACTGAAAACTTTACCTGGGTTCTTGTGCGGCTTTCAAGTGGTAGAAAGTATGTGATCTTTCCTATCGGAAACTTAATCCGGAACGATTCCGCTGAGTAGTGCAATATCTACCAATGCACCACTCACTCAATGGCACTATCTCTAAAATCCCCACACGGGTATTTCGCAAACAAACTGGTTTGCCGAAAAATAAATGAAAATAGCCCAATTTTCCAATATTCAAAATTCACACTTTTGCAACTACGTTGTTCGCAACAGACAAAAGACAAGAATTCCGTTCGAAAACGAACTTGTCAAATTCCGCCAAGAAAGAGCGCGCGATGCGCGAAGACAGAGACAGCCTCCGCCTAAATCTGAACGGTGCCGGTAAAGATCCTACCTCGCAGATCGTATTATCGGCAGAGCGTTGACAGCTAAACAAACAGATGTAAATAACCTACAAAAAAAAGCAATGAAACCAAGAGGAACTGAATCTAAGTTTTACTATAAACTGGAATACTACAACGAGAGTGAAATCTAAATGAAGCTAAGTATCAGAAGGATCTAAGTGGTCAATATCTAATCAATAATTACGTTTCAGGAATTTGTCGACGAAGGAAAAATAAACAACAACAAAAAAAAAACGTACGGAAACATGAAGATAAAACAGAACTGGAGAATACAAAAAAAAAAACGTAACAACTCTCCCCCTACTTATCCAGGAAATTTTCTTGAGAATTTCCGATAAGAAAACTCTACAGACGCAAAAAAAATTAAGAAGAAAAGTACTACGTAAAAGAAAATAAAACTACATCAAGACGAGTCTTGTTCAAGCTCAGGATGAGCCTTGAGGTCCTTAATATTCCAATTGCCGGTGAGTACGGTGCCATTCATGTCCTTCAATACGTAAGTATCAGCCGCTATACGTCGATGTACCATAAATGGACCTAGATACTTGGCAGCCAACTTCGCCGTATAATACTTCGACGCGTCCGATAAAACGTAGTTCCTACGCCACACAAGCTGATTGTCATACAGGATGACGTTACGATGTCGTAGGTCGTAGCGGGCTTTCGACTTTACGTAAGAAGCTTGCAGTCTCTTCCGTACGTCCTGATACAGTTTCGCAAAACAGTACGAGCGTTTTAACTGCCTCTCTTCGTTCACAGGCTCCACAGTGTCCTCCTCGGCTGGTTGATGCCATTCGCCGGATAGCTGCATGTGCCGTCCAAAATTTATGAAGTATGGGCTCACTCCAGTGACTTCGTGCACAGCCGTCCTTACGGCACAGCCAATCTGCGGCAAGTACTCACACCACGTGCGGTGATTATCGGACACGTACGATACCAACATGGTCTTTAATACCCTGTTGACGCGCTCCACCGGGTTTGCCTGCGGATGATAAAGCGAAGTGTACCTACTTTTTACCTGATATTTCGTCAGAAGGCGCCGGTACTCGTGCGAACGGAATTGTGTCCCATTGTCGGAGATGACAGCTCTAGGAACCCCAAAGACTAAAAATACATGTTCCTCCAATGCCTTCACGATCGAGGTTGCCTTAGCTTGACGCAGCGGAAAGAACATGGCAAACTTACTAAAAACGTCGTAGACGGACAGGATAAACGTAAAACCCTTCGACGGCGGCAGTGGACCAACCAAATCAATGCTGATCACCTCCCATGGTTTGGTAATGGTGGAATGACCTCCCATGCGTCCAGGTGCAGCTCTTTGTACCGGCTTTGACTTGATGCAGACCCCGCAGCCCTGGACATACCGAGCCACGTCTGCCTTCATCTTCGGCCAGTAATAACGTTCCGCCAAACGATGGAACGTTTTAAACGCTCCCAAATGTCCACTTGTCGGTACGTCGTGACATTCCCTAATTACATCCTTCCGCCTTTCCTTCGGCACAATCTCCTTCCATTGCTCCCTATCCTCAACTAACCCTAAATAAGTATTTTTAATAAATCTATATAATTTACTATCCCTAATGCAATAATCTGGATAGTGAAGCGAATCCTCCCTAACCAGTTTCACCATTCTTAAGAACCATGCATCTTTCACACCATCAACATTCACACTAATATCATCCACGATCGGTACAGCACGAGATAACGCATCCGGAACAACATGCTCTTTTCCTTTGCGGTGCACAATTTTAAAATTATACTGCTGCAATCGCACCGACCATCTAGCTAAACGACCTGAAGGGTTTTCTAGCTTATGTAACCATAACAAGGAGTAATGATCTGTAATCGCAGTGAACTCCGTGCCCTCCAAATACGGACGTAACTTCTCTATCGCCCACAGAAGTGCCAACAGTTCTTTTTCTGTCGTCGAGTAGTTCCGTTCTTGCCGCGTCAATGAGCGAGACAGATAACAAATGACTTTCTCGCCATCGTCATGTTGTTGACTCAGCACAGCACCAAGTCCAAAATTCGATGCGTCAGTCTGCAGAACGAATTCTCTGTCAAAGTCGGGACATGTCAGAATTGGAGCAGACACCAGGTGAGTTTTAATGCCCTGCCAAGCCTGATCACAACGGTTGTCCCACTTAAATGTAGAATTTTTCTTCAGAAGACTAGTGAGCGGAGCGATGACCGATGAAAAATGTGGCACAAAACGACGGTACCACGACGCCATTCCAACCAACCGACGAACCTCAGATACCGATTTCGGCACTGGAATGTTTAAAATGGCGCGAACCTTGTCTGGGTCAACGTGAAGACCGCGCTTGTTCACCACGTATCCCAAATACTTCAACTCATCTCTACAAAAATGACACTTATCGCGCCCTAACGTCAGTCCTGCGTCACGAAGTCGATTGGAGACTTCCTCCAGTATCTCCAAGTGTTTATCAAAGGTAGACGTAACTATGACGATGTCGTCTAGGTAAACGAATACGTGTGGATCCAAGTCTGTACCAATAACGGAGTTAATGAAGCGTTGCCATGTGGCAGGTGCGCTGTGCAGGCCAAAAGGCATGCGTCTGAATTGGAATAAACCACGATTTGGTACGGTGAAAGCTGTGTATTGCTTTGCATCTTCCGCAACAGGTATTTGCCAATAGGCGGACTTAATATCCAACGACGTGAGATACTTTGCATCACGTAACTTGTCAAGCGTATCGGAAACATATGGAATCGGGTAGGCGTCGCGACGACTAACTTTGTTTAATTTCCTAAAATCCACGCAGAATCTATACGTACCATCCTTTTTAGGTACTAGCAGAATTGGAGACGACCATGGGCTCTGCGATTTCTCCACAATCCCATTTGCCAACATAAAATCTAGCTCGCTGTTGACATGCTTCTGCATCGCAGGAGAGATTGGATAGTAGCGTTGCTTGATCGGCTCACTATCCGTATAAATTTTAAGCTCGATCCTGTCCGTACATCCTATCCGATCCTTATCCATTCCCATAAACATTTTACCCACGACCTCCGATAATCTACCTTCCTGCTCCACTGACAAATGGCTACGAGGATAAATCGCGTCAACTGAAACTACCGGTAAGTGAGAAAATGACCATTCCCCGCGACGAAGATCTGGCACAATGCCCATAATTTTCCAAAAATTTGCCCCTAAAATCAACAGATGCGGTAGTTCCGGCACGACGAGAATGTCAATGACTCTCACACAGTCACGTAACCGAACTGGGACAGAGATACTTCCAATGCTAGCGCAACGTTGTCCGTTCGCGACGGTGCAATGCATGAATGATTTCTGTAATGGTAAATGTAAGCTACTCAAAATTTCCCAACCCATTTTCCCAACGATTGTGCATGATGCACCCGAGTCTAATAATCCCTTAAATGATTTCCCGAATATAAAAACTTCTAAATATGGGCGCTCATCACCCTGAACATGGGCTAAAATAAATTCCAACCGTGCATCGGTTATAGCGGTCGCTATGTCTGCTTGTCGGTGCCGTTCACGACCACTTACGGCATCCGTCTGGCGTTTCCCGGGCGACAATTCGGACAAGACCGGTGGTTAACGTCAGGCTTACCACATTTATAGCAATGAAGCTTGCGTGGAGCATTGCATTCTAGAGCGAGATGCCCTGCTTTGCCGCAATTCCAACAGCGGCGAGAACTGATATTGCTGACGGTAGTCACGCGAGCTGAAGAAGCTGAAGAAGTGGATATATGCGAGGGTGAGGCAGCGTCAACATAAGCTAAATCTGGCTCTAATGATTGGTTTTTCCTAGGTGGTGGCGTAAAACATTGAATGGACTCTTTCCTCTGATCGAGTCTCCTACAAAGCCGTTGCAGTTCGGTGGCTGATTTCACTTCGACCAACGCTAGCTGATTCTGGTAGAACGGTAGAATATTACGAAGTAGTATGCTGACCTTGTACTCGTCTGACAGCCTAGATTTTAACCTGGCGAATAACAATGTCATACTCGCAAGATATTCCCCTATCGATTCATCTGGACCTTGAGTACGACGCTTGATTTCCTCGAAAAGTTTTTCTTCGTAATTGACTGGCAAGAATTCTTCCCGCAGTCCCTCCACAAGCTCATCCCAAGTTCGATACAAGTGTCGATTTGCCCTAAACCATACCAAGGCACTACCTTCGAATAAATCTATCGCCGAAACAATTAATTGCGACTTAGTGACATTACGCGCACTACGCAATTCCTCCACACGCTCAAGAAATGCGTTAATTGACATTTGTCTCCGATCGGCACTAAATTTGATTCCCCATTTCTCTACTGGAACAGATTTACAACCTAATCTAGCCCTCTCACTCGCGGTTTCGCCCTCTGACGAATCTGAGTCTGACCCGGACAATTTCAACTCGGCAAAGGATGCGTCTACTAACGGATTAACTAAGGTGGACGAGTGCTTCACCAGTTTTGCTTTCGCCAAGAGATTTGATTCTAATGTGACAATTTTCAGTTGGATCTGCGCCCGCTTTTTGACTTCGTCATTGTTGGCTGGCATGCAACGAGAAGCTCGACCTACTGCTTGTGCTATCTTAGTTTCGATCTTCTTGTATGCTGACGAATTTTTCACATCCGTAAATGCGCTAATTAAATCAGAAATTTGTTGAATTTGTGCTTCCAAAGCTGCGTGATCCTCTGCGAATGCAAACGGATAATCAGGAAAAACAAAACTAGAACTCTTCTCCAATCTGAGCAATGCACGGAGCGATTGTCTCATGAACTCAACCGTACCGACCTCATCAACACCTCTGAGCTTTAGCTCATAAACTAACTCATCCTTGCCTAGCCTATTTATCTCCATTTTAGCCTCCATCGTACGAGAACTCAATGATAACCAAATGTAAAATAAAACTAAAGTTAATTTTCGAAACTAGTTGTAGAATAATTTCCACACCAAAAATTTAATTCCCTAAATAAGAGCCAATTTCCAAGTACGAGCAAAAAAAATCACAAAAACGAGCCGAACATGAAAACGACAAAAACAAAATGGGGCCCCACGTTGGGCGCCAAACTCTTTTGCTACCCTCTTCTGCTCCGGCTTTACCGCGGCTAGCTTGAACAGTGGAGACGGCGTGCGGTTCACGTTGCCAAGTGTCCAATGTAAAAAAAAATAAGAGGGGCGCCAGTTGGCCTGGCGGTTGGTGTACAATACCCAAGAGTCGGCCAACAGACTCCAAGGAGGCCGGAGCAAGGTTTCAAGGCGTACTCGAATCAAACAGCAATAACAACAGGTAACAACGTATATTGCAAACTCCAAATAAACAATACAAAAAAAACCGTAACCGGTGACTTCGACACTATCGCCGGATTCACCAGCCTGATCCCGTGAATCAGCAGGTTGAAATAAAACTATCGCGTAGTTCGCGGACGCGGAGGCAATTAGGACTCGCGTTAAACAAACAGTTACGCGCTCAACGGAATCACGGGGCATTCGATGGTCGACCACGGAACTCGTGACGCGCTATCCAAACTAAGACGCAAGGCCCTAACCACTACCCGACGTGCGGCTAACTACGGCGACTTGTGCCAACAGTGCACACACGAAAGAAGTAAATCACGCAGACCAGTCTGAAGAAAACAGACGATAATCTCAAGTACGGAGAAAAATAACAAAGTTCAAATGGTGAATTTACAACACAAGAAATATATAACGCAACAACGTAAGTACGCTTACAAATACACATATACAAATAAACTAAATAGAATATAAGTTGAGACTTAACCTCAACAAAAATAATAAAATAAATAAAATATATTTCGCTTAGCTGCAGGGGGTGAAGGGGTGATGTTGGTTCCTCTGTCAGCCAGCGACTGTCGAGTCGGTCCCCACCACGGAAGACTACGCAGCGCAGGCGCGTTGCTGATGTGTCTGCCACGCAGCGTTTTGATATCCAGTGGCGTAAATCGCCGAACTCGCCGAACTCGCCTTAGCCTTCAGTGTTCTCTAGGACTTTTATCCAGCACGAACACAACAGGAATATAGGAGAAACTCCTTTAATGTTCGATCCAAAAGGACAACCCAAAATTCAACAATAAAAAGCCTGAGTTGTTGGGCGGCTTCAGTAACAAAATAAATAGGTGGGTCTCCGTAATCCGACAAAGTCGCAGAATATTAAATTCTCAAACGGTTGCGCTACTTTCTTTAAAATCCAGACTACTCTGTTTGTAAAACTCATCCAAAAATAAACCACGTTTTACCTCCCAAAAAATAGTAGCACGACCCAGACTCACGATATCTACTTATCTACTGGCCCCACGTTGGGCGCCAAATTTGTAACGCAACTTTCGTTGTGCTACAATGAATCAACCTTACGCTCCCTGGGGGATGAGCCCGGGTTGGACGGTTGAACCGCGGCTAAACTCAGTGAAGATGGGAGTGAGTCGGAGAAGGGGTGATAAATCACAAATGAATTGGGCGCCAGCCGGCCTGAGCCGCGACCGGTTCAACAAAAGTACTACGGCCGACAAAGTACGGGATACTTCCCAGGACGGGACTACGAGAGGTTTCAAATACTTCAAATAACAAAAGGAGAATGCGGAAAATTAATAATATATTAACGCAATTAACGAGCAAGTTACACAGGACACAATAGTCGTTGCTACACGATAGCTGGATCGTAAATCCACTTAAGATCAAAACGCGTCAAAGCGGATACTAGCATAAACGGAGGCGGGGCGCTGCGTTTCGCCGTAGCGACTAGGGCTGCGGAAAAGTCTACACCTAAAATGAACTGGCGTATACCGACGTATGACGTATCATTGGCCAATAATTCGTTTACGCGGCGCGACCGAACGTACTTGACTACAGAATCGCAGACCCTAACAACTATTACGTTGCACAAGCAACACACCTCGTCAGTGACAACAACGTCACTACAAATGACTCTACAAAATACTCTTAACTGGATTTTCACAAAAATTCTGTAACTACTCTTAATTAACTCGCTCAACAATAACTTAAATAACCTCGTGCACAGAAGGCACACAAGCCAAGGTATAACAATACGGTACATAAATCGAAAGTATGACAACATATGACTACAAGAAAAATAATGAATAAATAAAACAAATGATTGTGGCTTAGCTGTATGGCGTCCAGGCGTGAACGGGACAGGTGGCAGCAGTGACACAACTCGGTCTGCCAACCGGATGTCCAGAATCGTCACTTCCCAAGATGGCGGACAAGCACGTGAAATGGGGACGTCACGCAGCGTCACTTCCGCTACACGTGGCTTCTTTTCCAAACTGCTGGGCTTTACTCCCTTGGCAACAATTAACAGGAACTCCTCCAATGCAACGCCAACGAGCTAGTGCGCTCACATCAGCTTCGATGCCAGGAACACGGGCACACAGCATAAACCCACAATGGCACGGACAGCTGACCAGCCACAAAAATACGTAAACACGTACAACGTACAACAAAACGTACATAAAACGAACTGGCTGTCGTCAAACATAAAACGAAAACGAAAATGAACGTAGACGTAAAAAAAAAAAAAAGCCTGTGTTCGTGGGCGGCTTTCAAGTGGCAGAAAATATGTGATCTTTCCTACTGGGAACCAAATCCGGAACAACTCCGACGAATAATGCAGTAACCTAAACTGCAATATTCCCTAAATGGTACTATTTCCCAAATCCCCACACGGGTATTTCGCAAACAAAACAGGTTTGCCGAAATATACATGAAATAGCCCATCTTCCAATATTCAAAACTCACATTTCCGCAACAGACGTCGTTCGAAAAGACAAAACAAAAACTGAAAACTTTACCTGGGTTCTTGTGCGGCTTTCAAGTGGTAGAAAGTATGTGATCTTTCCTATCGGAAACTTAATCCGGAACGATTCCGCTGAGTAGTGCAATATCTACCAATGCACCACTCACTCAATGGCACTATCTCTAAAATCCCCACACGGGTATTTCGCAAACAAACTGGTTTGCCGAAAAATAAATGAAAATAGCCCAATTTTCCAATATTCAAAATTCACACTTTTGCAACTACGTTGTTCGCAACAGACAAAAGACAAGAATTCCGTTCGAAAACGAACTTGTCAAATTCCGCCAAGAAAGAGCGCGCGATGCGCGAAGACAGAGACAGCCTCCGCCTAAATCTGAACGGTGCCGGTAAAGATCCTACCTCGCAGATCGTATTATCGGCAGAGCGTTGACAGCTAAACAAACAGATGTAAATAACCTACAAAAAAAAGCAATGAAACCAAGAGGAACTGAATCTAAGTTTTACTATAAACTGGAATACTACAACGAGAGTGAAATCTAAATGAAGCTAAGTATCAGAAGGATCTAAGTGGTCAATATCTAATCAATAATTACGTTTCAGGAATTTGTCGACGAAGGAAAAATAAACAACAACAAAAAAAAAACGTACGGAAACATGAAGATAAAACAGAACTGGAGAATACAAAAAAAAAAACGTAACAATATTTATTAATACAGAAAATTATATTGGACAAGTGGCTCCCTCTCCACTAATATCTTTGAGGGCCGTGATTTGACGGCTGGTAACCTCATTTCACGCGACAAAATATATCACTTACCAAGATCTGCTTAGGCAGAGTGCCACACCCAGTAATGGGTAAAAGGCGTGATGACATATATTTTATATATATATGTATATATATATATATATATATATATATATATATATATATATATATATATATATATATATATATATATATATACCTATACATATATTGGACAAGTAAGTTCATTGCAAATCATGTGTTTGCTTATATTATTGTTTTAAATTTGAAAAGATTCCTTAGAAAAAGACGATCTATCAAATCTAACACAAAGTTGCAGCGCGAAAATTACTTACCGGCATAGTAATAGAAACACTTGAAAAGCATGCTTAACATTGCATTTATCAAATTGTGGTGGAAGAATTCCAAATTGAAAAGAACTTGTGTATTTCCAAAAAGTTGGAATATGGACAAACAATGGAAGCTGTTGTTAATTACCGTTTTGAGAATTAATACAATATAATATAGAATATTGTGGATTCTTTATAGTCATTCAGCAAAGATATATTGGAGATAGTCCAGATGGTATCTTTAATATTAGTCCCTTTATATACAGGATGAGTTTTTTAAATCAACTAATCAGTCTTGCTGACTAAATAATAGCTTTAGAGAAAAATTAAATACATAGACTTACACAGCAAGGAGAGGAACACGCTATGGTTAGTAAAATAAAATTGTAAGGTGTGGCAATTCCAATTATATTTTTTTAATGTGAAGAGGTACATTTACTTACTGAGATGTATAACACTAAATTTTTCCTTTTCAATAATCTATAATTTTAAAAATAAATCTTCAGGCAAACAAATTTAATTATTTAAAATATACTTGATTAATTTTTATTTTATTATTGTCTTAGCTGCCAGTAAAAGAAATTACATCCCCCTTATAATTTTGTTTCACCAACCATAGAATTATATACTCCTAGCTCTGTACGCCTATGCATTTAATTTGAAAATTATATAATTACAGAGCAAATGCATTCGCTTGAGCAAGATATTAACACAAAAATAAAAGAACATTTAAGGACGAAAATATGTTTACCTGTGATAGATAGGATTTTAGAAAACAGATTTTTTGCTATTAAAAATATTTTAATGAGTATTTGTAATTTGAATCCTGAAATACCAGAACAAATTTTAAATTATGATACTATCATTCAAATTTCAAATTATTATTCATGTAATTTAAATTTACTAAGATCAGAATTAAATATTTTACCAAACACAATTTCAAATTACGAAAAAGAATATAATATAAAAATTTCAAACATGCTACAATTTGCTGATATAGTAAATATATATAAAATTGCATTTTCGGTGATACATAAACTTTTTCAAGTGCCGCATGTGAGAGATCCGTTTCATATCTTAGAAGACAGAAATATATTTACGAAATAAAACGACTAACGACAGGCTGACAAGTCTGGTAATTATAAATATTGAAAAATGTATATCCAAGATCAATAAGAATGGAAACAGTGGTGAACGAGTTTATCAAACGCAATCCAAATAGACGAATACAATTAGTGTAATGAATATATAAATGTATTACAATATTGAAAAGCGCATTTATTAACTTATATTTAAATTTTTTGAAACAATATTCTAAGTTTATTTTTAAGTACTTAATATGGTTTTATATATTTATGTACAGTTGTTTATATTACAAATTTGAAATAAATTTATATTCTCAATTAAAAACATCTATATAATGTTTATTTACTTTATGCCATGTTAGAAATTCCGGATACTACTTATACCGAATGTATAGAGAATACAAAATATTTTGAGTACCATATTGCATTTTAATGCAGGCCAGCAGACCATGTCCACATTCGCTTACATCTAGATGCTCACATACACGTGATCGTGTATTTTCTATAAATACCACTCCAAAATCACGTGAAAAATATTTTACTGATGCAATTATAAATAAAATCATACATAGATTTTGGCAGTACATATACATTAATAACTTTAAATTCAGTATGTAATAAAACTAAATTAAAAATTGTTAAAGGATACGGATTCGGTACAGAACAACATTAGGTGACACCGAAGTAGAACTAAAACTTGACGAAGTTACGGCCACTGTTACATATTTTGTCGCACCAGATAGCGTACAAGACATTTCCGTAATTGTTGGACAACCGTTTACCGAACGACGCGGTGTTATATTAATTAAAGAGGATAAATCGTTGCGGCTCATTCATCGTGATACTATTAACACTGACAATAGAATTAAAAATAAAATTATTTATATATATATATAGGATGTTTCACAACTTAGAGCAAAAAATTAAAGGGTATATTCTGTACGACGTGCTGATCATGAAACAAAAATATTTTTTTTTAAATCACAAAACTATTTTCCATGTTTCCCAGTCCAAAATTTTTCGTTGCCACTGCCATGATTATGTTAAAGTTATGAATTAAATAAAATTATATTATAAATAACTGCTAACAATTGAATTGTGTAATTATTCTTTCGTAGATGATACCTACTTCATTGTTTGTGTTTAATAGGAAAGCGAATCCAGTGCAGTACTACAAAAAATGTGTTAGGTTAACAACCCTTAATTTTTCGAATTTAAGAAAGAATCTTTTTGTTTCATGATCAGCACGTCGTACAGAATATACCCTTTAATTTTTTGCTCTAAGTTGTGAAACACCCTGTATGTACATATACATATATATATATATATATATATATATATATATATATATATATATATATATATATATATATATATACAGGGTGTAGAATAGAAATGTGGCGAATAGGGATTTCAATGTTATTTTTTAAATATTGCTGTATCTCTTTACTTTAGAGCAAAAGCGTAAATACAAAAATTGTTCAGAAATTAAAAACGCTTCCTAAAGTAAATTTCATTACATAAATGTGAATAGTTCACGAGATATTAATTAAATGAAATTCAAAATTTATTCAAATATTTTGTAGATTGCGTTGGAAAATTAAACAAATGAACTGAATATTTGACATATTGTAAAAGAGTTTGACATTTGTTTGTTACAGTGTTGTAATATTTGTTGAACAAGTTTTTGAAGAATATTGTAAAGAAATAATGAATAATCTTAGCACGCAAGAAAAAATTCAATGTATTGCGTGGTTATTTTGCGGGAAATTCTGCTGCACAAGTGCGAGATCTTTTTAGCGCTTTGTATGTGGATCGGCCAATTCCATCCCTTACTACAATCCGTAGAATAATTCATAAATTTAGAACGACTGAAAGTGTTTTACCATTATGTAGGAAATGTGAAGGGCGAAATCAACAACTTGTGAATAATGACGATTATAATGATAATAAACTTAATGTAATGTTAGCCGTAACCGAAAATCCAAATTGTAGCGTGCGTCAAATATCTTCTGAACTAAACATACATTTTTCAACAGTTCATAAAATATTAAAATCAGAAAATTACAAGTCTTATAAATACGCTACACATCAAGAAATCATTTTGTGCACTTGAAATTTATTCACTATTTCCTTACAATTTCTATCTAAATTCGGTTTGTTCATCATTGTTTCACAAAAATCAGTTCTTGCCATTTCATCAACTTCAAAGATATATATATATATATATATATATCTCTCTCTCTCTCTCTATATATGTGTAAATATATATATATATATATATATATATATATATATATATATATATATATCTCTATATATGTGTAAATATATATGTACATATATATATATATATATATATATATATATATATATATATATATATATATATATATATATATCTCTATATATGTGTAAATAGATATGTACATATATATATATATATATATATATATATATATATATATATATATATATATATATATATATAAATTACGAAACTTGAATTGAGAATCGAGTTTTAAAAAAAAAATTATTTCACACAAAGATTTATTATAACATTCAAAAGTAGATCTTTACAAAACAGAGGTCAATTCTTAACTAACTACATTATGAGAGTCTAACATAAAAAATGAAATATGACTACAGCTACTAGTGGGGATTCTTGCGGATTCAGCGTCTTCTATGGGAATAGTGGTTCGCTAACTCCTCCCTCCTTAAAATTGAGCTTCATCGGGAAGAATCAGGTTCGATTTATTGGCTGATATTCTCGATTGAAGGTCTGGACGTTCGGTTGATTTGGATTTTAACAGCCATTTTCTTCCGTAAATTATCGTCACGATGATGCCAGCAATGATAATAATTACGTATAATATTATCGTGGGGTAGTTTATGAGGTTATTGTTGTCTTGATCTTGTTCTATTTCTTCGTACTTGTTTATTGGTATTTTTAATTCTTGGATGGAGTTCAGGTCGACTGTCATTTTTGGTATTTGCGAAGTATTAAGCTTGATATTGAAGTTTTCTATTATTGTTGGTTTGCCAAAGGTACCTTCTTTGAAGTTTAAATTCTGAATCTGAAATTTTATTTGGCAATCGTCTTCTTTAATTAAGAATATGCCTTGTAAATTCTTTATTTCGTCGCCATGCTTGCAGTAAGCTTGAATAACATCAGGTTTAGGAAGTACGGCTAAAAATTGATTCGCTTCTTCTAAGGTTTCTATATGATTTCGTTTAATGTTTATTCTTAAGTACTCGCAATTTTCGTTCTTGTTTCTTGAGATGATATTCTTCTCGCAGGAGTTGTCATCTACTTCTGACATTTTGTTTGGACATTGGTAATTATTATTTCCTTTAGTACATACGCCATTTAGAGCTTTAATATGACCATCGATTGATTTTAAATAATATTCATTACTTGGTATAATTGTTACAAATTCAGACTGATATCGGGTAGGTATTGGAATGAGATGAAGTAATTGGAAATCTGTTTCATAATTAATAGGAATTTCGATAAAATAAATTGTTTTATCTGATTGGAGTTTACAATTTACAGTAATTAATTTTTCTAATTCTGGTATATTTTCCGGTAATGGTTCGAGAGGTAATTCATGATTATAGTATTTTGAAATTTTATTCAATTCTACATACAGATCATTAGTTTTTATTATACTTGGGTGCATAACGTGAAGTTTGCAAAAAGTTAGAGAATTTTCTATATCTTGCAACGTTAGTAAAGTATATAGTTGATTAAAAATTTCTTTTAAAAAATATCTCTCTTGATCTTGGGTTTCACCGACAACAATATGTGCCAATTGTTCAATTTTCTTTTTGAGTATTATCTCATTTTGTTTGATAGTGTCGATTGTGTGATTGAAATAATCGATTAATTGGTTATTGACAGAGTATTGATGTTTTAATTGATTGTCTATTTTGTGTTGATTGTTTTGTAAATGGTTTAGAATATTTGTGTATCGTTTTTCATCATCAGCGTCTAAATTACCCGTTATGGATTTAATTACGGATCCGAGGCCATTTATTAATCCTCTCTTTGATCTAGATTTTTGAAAGTGTACTGATAAGTGGCTAATTTTTTCGTCAATAGAATTTTGAATAAATTGGATAATCTTGTCATCGTTTTCAAATTCTTTCAAAATTATTTTATTGTTTGTAATTGTTTGTTTGAGATTGTTGTATTGTGTATTCAGACTGTCATATTGTTTAAAGAGTGGTTGTAGGTCGTAGTAGTGAATGAACGTATGTGTGGTTTTTTGTAGTTTTGCTAGTCCTAGGTTTATTGTCAGTAGTCCTGTGTTTTGTGTAATATTCTTGATGTTTAATCCGTAGGAGTACGTGAACAGGAAGGACCTGGAATAGCGTAATTTTTATGAATTATTTTCCTTGGTCTTTTTATATTTGACAGGTGTATTTTTGGTTGTTTTTTGTCATTAGGATTTGTCTCAATTTCGGCAGTTTTTAAATTTTGATTTATTGTCTTAATTTTTTCTTTCTTAAATTTTGGTTGTTTTGTTTTATTGACTTTTTGTTTATTGTGTACAAAAACGGTTTGAGGAATGTTAGGTAAATTTTCGAGATTTTCGTTTAATTTATTTATCAAATCTGATTTTGTGTAATGCATTTTTTTGTTAATGTTCTGGTAGACTAATTTGGTCTTTTCTTTGTGTTTTTGCACGTAATCTTGTGTTACTTGTTTTTCTAGCTCTACGTCAAGGGGTGAGTTTGTTTCTAAGTGACCATTTGTTATTTCTATTGGTTTTAATCCGGTCGCGGTGTGACTTGTGTTGTTATAAGCTAGGATAGCATAGTGAACTTTGTCTTCGATTGTTTCGTTTTTGAAATTTTGTTGTAAATTAAATAATCTAATATGCTCAATAAGAGTAGAGTGGAATCTTTCCACGAGACCGTTTGAATTTGGATGTTGAGAACTAGTGAAGTGTATATCGATTTTGTGTAAAGTTAGCAATTCTTTCAATAAACAATTTTTAAATTCTACTCCGTTATCTGAGATAATTAATTTTGGAATGCCATGATGAGAAAAGAATTTTGTTAGTTTACTTGTCACTTCAATTGCATTTGTTGAGTTAATTTTGTATGCTTGCGCATATCTTGAAAAAGCATCAATTATTGTAAGAAATTTACAATTTTCTAAACTGAGTGTATCGATATGAATAGTGTCAAAAGGTTTGTTCGGTGTTGGTGTTATGTTTAATTTCGGCTTAACTGGGTTTCGTTCATATTTTGAGGCTAAACAAACTTCGCATTGGTTAATGTAATCTGTTATAGTCTTTATTTGATTTGGCCAGTAATATGTTTTCTTTAATTGGTTGTAAACTTCGTGAATTCCACGGTGATTGGTCTTGCCCGTGTGATAATTTTGTATTGTTTCTTGTATGTCGTCTTCATTCTCTACATCTAATAATTTTGTGTTGCATTTTACAAAGTTGATTTCCGCATTTTTGAAATGTTTTTGTAAGACTTTAGTAAATTGTTCATAAACAGGATGTTCAAAATATAAATAATATTTTACTTTTGGAACTACGAATTCTTTAATGAATTTTATTGAATCTGCTTCGAAATTAGTTTTAGATAATTGTATATTAATTCGCATTTTATCCGAGTGCAATTTAGTTAATTTAGGTTTTGAGGGTGAATGTAATACTTCCGATATAATTATTTGGTTTTTACCTGCATTAACAGATGATTCACTTATTGGAATTCCGATGATGGGATTTTCTAAATTTGAGTGAACAGTGTTGTTTGTGTCTGAGTTTGAGTCTGAGTCTGGGGTATCATCTGGTTCTACAATCATAGATTGCGAATCATTATTTGTATTGAATGTTTCGTCAAAATTTTCGATATACCAATCGAAAAGATTTTCGGTACCGGGTTTTACTGTTTTAACATTTAATTCGATACGAGAAAGAGCGTCAGCATTTTTATTTAACGAGCCTTTTTTATAAGATATCTCGAAATCGAATTCTTCTAATTTAAGCCGCCAACGTACTAATTTAGAATTTGGTTCTTTAAGCGAAAATAACCATTGTAGTGGTTTATGGTCGGTGATAATTTTGAATTTCCGGCCAAAAAGATACGGTCTGAAATATTTTGTTGACCAGACAATCGCGAGTAGTTCTTTCTCAATTGTAGAATAATTTTGCTCCGATTCGTTTAATGTTCTACTTGCATATGCAACAGGGAGATCTGAACCTATAGGTCCTTGTGAAAGAACTGCACCTATAGCAAAATTGCTCGCATCGGTAGTTAAATTGAAAGATTTAGTGAAGTCGGGATATTGAAGTATCGGTTCATTAATTAAAAGATTTTTGCAGATATTAAAACAATTTACGTAATCAGGGTCGTTAATTTTGATTTCAGCACCCTTTTTTAAACATTTGGTTAGTGGTTTTGTCAATTTAGCGAAATCTTTTATAAACTTCCGGTAGTATCCTAGGAGGCCTAAGAATCCTTTTATTTGTTTGGTAGTTTTCGGAATAGGGTAGTTTTTGATAGCTATAATTTTGTCGGGGTTCGGTTTTACGCCAGAGGGTGTAACAACATGCCCTAAATAAGCCACTTCTTTTCGAAAGAATTCAGACTTGTCTAGTTGAATTTTGAGATTGGCTTTCTTTAATCTGTCGAATACTGATCTTAAACTCTCAACATGTTCTTGGAGGCTGGTGCTGAATATGATAACATCATCCAGATAAACTAGGCAAATTTCATTCACTAAATTTCTTAAAACGTTATCCATGACTCGTTGGAATGTCGCGGGTGCGTTTTTCAAACCAAATGGCATTCTTAAGAATTCATAGTGTCCGTTTTCTGTATTGAATGCGGTCTTTTGAATGTCTTCTTTACTCATTTCAATTTGATGAAATCCGGATGCTAGATTGAGTGTTGAAAAATATTGACATTTGCCGAGTTTGTCTAGTAGAGTGGTTATGTTGGGAATGGGGTACTTATCGTCTATAGTCTTATCGTTCAACTTCCTATAGTCGATAACAATTCTCCATTTCTTTTTTCCGGACGCGTCAAGTTTTTTAGGTACGATCCACACTGGGAATGACCAGGGTGAATGGGATGGCCTAATGATTTTCCGGGTATCGGTATGTCTTAGTGTATGTCGGGATTTCGTCTTTGGTACGGATTTTATGTTTTACTTCGTTCGTAAAAGTTAAAGCGTTATTTTCATCATGAAGAATTTCTGAAAATTCTTTTAATAATTTTGAGATGGCTAATTTTTCTTCGCTATTCATGTGTTCTGTTCGAATTTTGTTAAGATCAAAAGATTTTTTTGAATATTGTTTATTAAAATTTAAATTATTTATTTCAAAATTTTCTAAAGACTGAGCTTGAATGCGATTAAAAGATTTTATAATCAGGTCATTGTCACTGGTGTTGATAAGCGGGTACAGAATTTGATGATCTTGCACTTTTGCAATGCCTTCTGGTATTATCAAGTTATTCACATGTGTCTCAGAGATAAGCGCATCTCCATTTGCAATGTTATCTACGTACAATTTTGTAACTTTTTCTGAATTTGATGGAATTCTTATGTAATGAGGATGTGGTACTATTTTGTGATACTGAATTTGAATTTCTTGTGTGGGTGTTATAATTTTGTCGCGTGCTAAATCAATGTTTGCTTCCAACAGTTTTAAATTATCTAATCCGAGTAGGATATCAAAATTATTATGAAAGTTGAATAAATGATATTTTAATATAATGTCGGTTTTATTAAATAATTTTGAACATGGTAACAAAACGCTAAATTTTTCAGTAGAAGTTCCATGAGCTGTTGTTATTTGAAACGGATCGTTTTGAATTTTTGACTTAAATTATTTTTCTGCAGTTTCTGGATTTATAAACGAACGCGTACTGCCTGTATCAATTAACGCTTTAATATTAAATTCCGGAAAGATGATGAAGGGTAATTCACTTTGATTTTGTGACAAATTCATTAATTCTATGCGGTTTCCGAGGCTACTAGTTCTAAAAAGGATCTGGGTAAAATTCTGGTTCCAAATTATCAGGATTTGGATCAGGATCTTGCTCATAGGTAATGTCATCGTATTCGTGTTCGTCAGTTGTTATTTCGTTTATTTCTGTGTTATATAGTTCTTGAGGAAGATAAAAGTTTGTGTTTGATTTTGGTGTAAATGTGTGTGTCGTGCTAACACTCATAGGCGTCTGCTTGGGAAATTTCTGCTGTGAATTAAATTGTGGTCTGAAAACATTTGTTTTCGCGTTTTGTGTTGGAGGTTTGTTTGTTGCAAAATTATGATTTTGTCTTTGTGCTGGGTGTGAGTGTTGTGCTGGGTATGAATGTTGTGTTTGTGAGTGTTGTGGTTGCCAGTATTGTGGCTGTGAATGTTGTGGTACATTTCTCAAGAGTGGTGATCTGCCAATATTATTATGAAAACTTTGTTTTGGTTTAAAACTAGGTTTAATATTAAATTTTTGTAGCGATCTTTGTGCTGTTTCTAGTTGAAAATCATTTGTCAGCATGTTTAATGCTTCGTTTAGATCTTTTGGATTTTTGGTTCTCATGAGAGTGCCCAAGGGTTCTTTTAGTCCTCTTAATAAAATTCTTAATGCCAAACCACGAAAATAAGCTATTAGAATTCTTGCTTCGTCTACATGGACGTGATTTGTTAGGTACGAAATTTGTAAGTTTAATAGTTCTAAAACTCTATTGTAAAATTCGAACGGCGATTCGTTCGTTTGTTTAATTTCACAAAGTTCGATGTTTAGGGTGTAATAATCTCTCTTATCTGAGTAAGTATTTACTAGAGCAGTTTTTACGTCTGCCCATGTGGTAATAGTACAACTAGCAATATTGACTGCGGCGTCGCCTTTGATCTTAGCGAGAATACTCGACATAAGATACTCATTTTGAAAGTCATTTACATCGTTATTATTGTAAAATTTGTTAACTAACTTTTCGCATATTTCAACGAAACGCGGGAGAAGTTTATTATCTCCGAAAAATTCAGGAATCATATCAATGTATTCCCTTTTAAAAATTGGAGTTGCCATTTCTCTTAAATTTAAATTATTAATTTGATTAATTAAAGATTGATCAAGGATATTACTTGATTGGGATAAAATAAGTGAGTTAGAGGAACTGTCTGAATCTGTACTTGAATCTGACTCTGAATCTGTTTCAATAATAACTCTTAGTGACATAAGTACTTACAGAAAGAATATCCGTTGGTCCATTGGTCTCTGCGATAGAAACGTGTGGATGTAGACGGGACTCTGTGTGCAGCAGGGTCTGGATAAGCTTGGGTGCTCCGTCGACGTTCTTGGACGTAGTTCTTCCGTAGGTTTTTCTTGATACTCAATTAATCGTAAATACGAAACGAAAATTGCGATAATTATTCGTTTGAGTATCCTACTTCGACTGCGCCAATTACGAAACTTGAATTGAGATTCGAGTTTAAAAAAAAAATTATTTCACACAAAGATTTATTATAACATTCAAAAGTAGATCTTTACAAAACAGAGGTCAATTCTTAATTAACTACATTATGAGAGTCTAACATAAAAAATGAAATATGACTACAGCTACTAGTGGGGATTCTTGCTGATTCAGCGTCTTCTATGGGAATAGTGGTTCGCTAACTTATATATATATATATATATATATATATATATATATATATATATATATATATCCATCTCACTTTATTGGTAGCCTTAATGTGGCTTCACAACTGTTCCCACTCGGCGTGCTAAAGATATTTAATCTCTGACAAAAAAGAAAACCCCCGTCTGCGACGCATTTTTCAACCCACGCCTCATGCTGGGCCACTACCAACAGTAGCGTTTAAACCAACATCTGGCCATCACATGTACAACGGTGAGGGAATCTGCAGCCCTGCAGTCTATTTATACGATATTGCATTGTATACAGTGACACCCAAACAAGTACTAACCAAAAAATTTTGAGACTCGATTATGATTAGCGATTTTTATATTAGTATAAGTTCGGTTTCATTTATCGGTTACGGTTGTTTTAGGAAATTTTATATAGGTTTTGGTTTTGGATTATTTTGTATTATAAATTTCGGTTTCATTTCGATTCAAAATAAATACATTACTTCTATTGCAAAATAAATTTAATGTATATATTTATAAAAATATAATTTTTCTACGATTGCTATGAAAAGATGACAATTACGCTATTATTTGTCATCGTAAAGTTGATGTTTTCTGTGGAACAATCGAAAAATATCTTTTTTGCGCGTCTCCAATGGCAACGCGCAAAAAAGACGTTAAATTAGATTATTTCAATAGTTACCAGGGATACAAACAAAACAGAAACTTGTCATATTGACAGTTAACAAAACGAATTTAGATTTAGACGTATACCTACGTTTTTTAATAACTTTAAGATGCAATCGTAGAAAAAATTATGTGTGTATCACGAGCGTAAAGTGTCTTTGTTCCTCTTGCACTATTGCAGCTCTCGCCTTCGGCTCGCGCTGCAATTACCGTGCTCGAGTAACAAAGAATCACTTTACGCTCTTAATACACAAATAACTATTTGCAAATAGGTAGATACTACATCCTATATATAAAACAAATAATATATTTTTAAGTATCTAATTCGGTTATGATTTCGGTTACAGAATAAATTAAATTTTCTTTTCGGTTTCCATATTTCAAAATACAAAATATCGCTTTTGGATTTTGGTAACGGTTTCATAAAAAGGTAAATATCGATGCGGTTTTCGGTTATGGTTTCGTTATTTTCATGTTCTTTTCTTTTTACTTTAGAACAAAGCAGTATCCGTCAATACAAATAAGAAATATTATAATTTTATTCCTATTAAATAAAACTTTGAACCTAGGAACTTATTGGAAAAATTACATTTTATTTACGAAAAAGTCTACGTTTCGAAACTAAAGATTGTTTGCATTTTCAAGTCTAAAATAATAATATAGATGTTGTAAATTTTAAATTACTTTTTAAAAAGGTTAACTGTAAACTTACCAGTATAAGTTTTATATAAAGCAAAATTATTACCCAACATACCGCCATCATCAGTCATTGCATCTTGTCAGTATAGGCAGTCAGTGAAAATTCCATCTTTATTATTCAGAAAACAAGAAATAATAGATTTTAAAAAATAAATACAATGTTAAATTTCCGGAAAGAAATACTAAAAAAAATTTACTCGATATTGTTAAAAAATATAATTTTGGGAAACATTTCCCAGATCAATTATGGACATATAGTATTACCATTGTTTATTTAACCTATGAATTGTACTAGTATATTTATAATAAATATAAAAATATATTTATATATGGATAACTGTAATGATATTTTTAAACGAAACGGAGAATGTGAAACTTATAACGCTGAACGATATAAATTTCAATATGTAATTCAATTAAATAAAAATATATAACTTTATGCTGTAACTTAAGACCACTTGTTTAAAATATTTTCTTCTATAATCTCTCCTAGACCATTGTTACTTAATCTTTATTTTTATTATCTTTAATAATAAAGAAAATCATAGCGCTGATTAATTTAGCGAGTACATCTTGTATTGTTCTTGGCAGATGAGCAGTACATTACTTCAAGTATTTTTTTCAAGGCTGCCTTATTCATAGAAATATTGTAATCTTTTGCACTTTTATTAAATAAACACAAATGAATGGTTTTATATGAAAAAAAATATATTACTCCCATATTGTTCCTTTGCAACACACAAACAATTTTTTGCTGAGTATAACGGCAAGCAATCTCGGCTAAAAATTGAAATTACCATATTGAACCCTAGGTTCAGATTTTCTATGGACACACAGTACATAATTTATAATAATAATGTGCTAAATATGTGTCTATACCACACCGCAATAAATGCAATTGTTTATATTTGCGCCAAGTTTAATGTGGCAAATATAAGTAGCTGTGGTAATATTTTAATCTATGGTTGAAATGTTTAGTTGAGAATATTAGCACACAATGTAACGGTAGGACTATAATTCAGCTAGGTAACTCTATATGACTAGGGACACACAGATAAACTTATTTCTACATTATTAAATAATACGAACTTATTACTCACACATCTGTTTTTCTCTGCAGTTGCATTACAATGCCACTTTGTAATATTTCAATGAATAAGAAATGAAACTATAATTAAGCTGTTATAGGTATAATTTAAAATTGAAAACATGTTAGCAAGTCGATGAAACACACTTCACACTCTGCCAGACAAAACACAACTGTACGTGCATCCACAGCATCCGGCATTCTGTTCAACTCAACCGTCAACCAATGTGCAGGCAAGTAGACAAGAATCTAAACCACAGTGGCGTATCCAGAGATGTGAATAGGGAGCTTACTGTAAGGCGAATTTGTTTAATTTTACGTTTATTTCGTAAATGGGATTTAACACAAAACCCATAATAACTAAAATTAACCATAATTTGAATCAAACCAAAGTATAAATAGTATAGGATACCGGCAGGAATTGAATCTGGAGCCTATGCACTCCGGTCATAATGTTTACATTAACTAAGTATTTATTCAAGAAATTACTAATTAAATACCCATAATTTGATTAAAAATAAATAATTAAATAAATATATATCGAGTCAGCACGTGGATCTTGAGAAACCTGATTCGATCCCCACAGCCGACAAATAATTTTCACCAATTTAAATTTACCTCTGTTGCTCCTCTTCCACTAACATCTTTGGGAGCCGTGTTTCAACGGCTGGTAACTGCCCTTCATGCGAAGAAATATATCACTTACGGCAGAGTGCCACACTCAGTAATGGTTAAAAAGCGTGTTGATATATTTATTTATTATTTTATATATACGAGTATATATATATATATATATATATATATATATATATATATATATATATATATATACAGGGTGTAACATGAAAACCTGGCCATAGGCGTTTAACATGAGAAATCAGTTTTTCCTTGCGCAAAAGTGGCCAATTGATTTTAGGCAAAAATGCTTCAAATAAAAGTTGTAGAGCTTGAAATTATGGATCTAAATCAGTTTTCAAATTTTATTTTGCACATTTTGTAAGCGAAATAATCGCATTAATATTTTATAAGAATTTCTACTTTATAGTGATAGCCATGGAATTGAGACATAATGATAAACAAATGTATGACGTTTTAACTGTCAGAAAAGTTAAGTTTGATATGGATTTGTGATTTATTTAAGTGACAAAGGTGATTGTTGTTATATCATTATTGAAAATGGATAACTATTCACATGAAGAAAAGTTACAAATTATTAAGTGGAATTATTCTAGTGAAAGTTTTCGAAGAATACGTGATTTAATCAGTATTATTTGGCCGCAGCATAACATTCCAAGTAAAACAACAATTCAGAACTTTATTACCAAATTTGAGAAGACCGGTACATTTAATAATCAAGTGGAACAGGAACAGGGACGTGTGCATGGAGATAGAAATAATAATAACGAAGACAATGTACTAGCATTAATAGAAATGGAACCAAATCTCGGTGTACGAGAAATTTCAAAAGAACTAAATATTAGTTTCAAATACAAATACTATTCTTATAAAGTACAAAACCACCAAGAAATTTTTGGACACGATTGCGAACGACGCGCAACATTTTGCGAAATAATTATGGAAAAGCCCAACAATGATAGGAGGTTTTTAAAAAACATATTATTTACAGATGAGTGTACGTTTACGCTGAATGGCAAACTAAATAAAAATAATTTTCGACACTGGTCTCAGAGAAATCCGCACATTGTTATTGAATCCAGAACACAATATCGACTATCAGTAAATGTATGGGCAGAAATTTTAGGCAATAAAATTATTGGTCTTTTTTTATTAATCGATTAAATGGAAACAATTATTTAGAATTGTTACGAGAAATAGTGGGACCGGAAATAGCCCACGAAAATAATGAGTATGTGTGGTTCCAACACGACGGCTGTCCTGCCTATAATACAAGAGAAGTTGTAAATTATCTGAATGATACGTTTTCAGAAAGTTGGATAGGGCATGGAGGGCCAGTAAACTGGCCAGCACGGTCTCCAGATTTAAATCCCTGTGACTTTTTTTATGGGGACACTTAAAGTCTTGCGTTTATAAAAAAAGATACAATGCCATCCATGAACTTAAAAACGCTGTTGTAGGCGAATGCAACAAAATAAATATTAGACAGTTGTGCAATGTTAAAAATGTTTCTACAATAGATTAGGCTACTGCTTAGCACAAAACGGAGGACTTTTCGAACATCTTTTGTAATTGAAAATTATTTCTAAATAAATAAAATAATTATTTGCGTAAAAATTCTATTATTTATTATAATAAATATTAAAAAATTATAAAATAAAATTATCCATTTTCAATAATGATATAACAACAATCACCTTTGTCACTTAAATAAATCACAAATCCATTTAAAACTAAACTTTTCTGACAGTTAAAACGTCATACATGTGTTTATCATTTTGTCTCAATTCCATGGCTATCACTATAAAGTAGAAATTCTTATAAAATATTAATGCAATTATTTCGCTTACAAAACGTGCAAAATAAAATCTGAAAACTGATTTAGATCCATAATTTCAAGCTCTACAACTTTTATTTGAAGCATTTTTGTCTAAAATTAATTGGCCACTTTTGCGCAAGGAAAAACTGATTTCCCATGTTAAATGCCTATGGCCAGGTTTTCATGTTACACCCGGTATATATATATATATATATATATATATATATATATATATATGTATTATAATTTAAATAAAAATTCATAAATCATAGTATGTATATATATACAGGGTGTTATATTTTAATAGACCCAGCGAATATCTCGCTTATTTATCAACTTAGCAATTTCTTTCATATAACATGATTTATACAGCAACATGTTAGCTATTTGATGACGGATGCACATTCATGATATCACTTCCCGTTTATTAGTAATTAATATCAACTTTGAAATTTCAAATGGAACATACTATATTTTTTTACAAATTTGAAAAGTGCATCAAATTTCCTTTACAATCATGTAAAATAATCCATATGTTACATTATTAAAAAGTAAAATGGCGGGCACTTTATTATACACCAAATCGGAAAGAGAATAGTGAGCCATGACTGTGGCTTGAAATAAAACAATTATAATTATTATTATTAAATGAAATGATATTTTTTTGTCATAATAATACAGAAAATAATAATAAAGAACACTTAATAACAACAAAATGATTTTATAACAAAGAGACTGGGAGCCATTTTGAATATTTGTTATAAAATCATTTTGTTGTTAGTAAGTGTCCCTTATTCCTATTTTCTGTATTATTATGACAAAAAAAAAATTATTTCGTTTAATAATAATAATAACAATTGTTTTAGTTAATTGTTTTATTTCAAGCCACAGTCATGGCTCACTATTCTCTTTCCGATTTGGTGTATATTAAAGTGACCGCCATTTTACTTTTTAATTATGTAACATATGGATTATTTTACATGATTGTAAAGGAAATTTGATGCACTTTTCAAATTTGTAAAAAAATATAGTATGTTCCATTTGAAATTTCAAAGTTGATATTAATTACTAATAAACCGGAAGTGATATCATGAATGTACATTCGTCGTCAAATAGCTTACATGTTGCTGTATAAATCATGTTATATGAAAGAAATTGCTAAGTGGATAAATAAGCGAGATATTTGCTGGGTCTATTAAAATATAACAGCCTGTATATACTGGATGTTCCATTTTACATTTTCTTCTTGAATATCTCGAAATAAAAGCATTTTACCGAAAAGTATGCCGAATCATAATCGTCATGGTTTTGAGGGGGACATCGGATTTTGACAAAATGGCCCCCTTAGCTTCCCAAGGGGGGCCGGCAGGGGGGTCGACTTAAAATTTTTATATGGGAACCCCTATTTTTTATTGCAGATTCTGAAAGAGCGTTAAAAAATATGTAGGTTTTATCCGGATATTTTTTTTAAATTTCCAACAGGTGGCGCTGTAATCGTGAAAGTACGATTTTCGTGCTAAATATTCGTGAATTATTATTGTGTCAATAACTTTATAAATAATAACATTTGGTGTTTCAATCATTACCTAAATTTCTGAAAATATCAATCCCTAACACTGGGGGGACGAAAACAGGACATTAAATAAACTAATTATGAATTATTTGATTTTATCAAGAATTTTCATGTTAAGTTTACTGATTGGTGATTAATTTAATTGTAAATTAAGTGTTTTAATAGGATTATTTCGTGTTGGAAATTTTGCACGAAATTCGTACTTTCACGATTACAGCGCCACCTGTTATATATATATATATATATATATATATATAAGTTATATTGCCGTAGCTCCCCTATAATAATGCTTTGTAGTATAATATTTATCTGTAGGTATCATGTTCATGCTGAGTAGTTGTTTGTGCTTAGTCTCTTGTAAGATATTGTAAGTTAGTTTAGAATCAACCTTGTACCAAGCAACATCGTTGCTAATAGTAAAATAAATAATTTTAAAAAAGTCAACTTGCGTAGATCGAAACCTAATTGGCGCAGTCTTGGTAGGATTTGCCAAACAGTATTAATCAATAAATAGTACTGGTTCGTTTTATCGATTTAAGGCAAATTAAAGAATCTAAATCGATCAACCAAGTGTAAGTGATAAGTGACTCTTATCGTATCAAGCATCGCTGCACCGTTTACCGTGGCCGAGAGAATATCGCACCACGTCAACTTCGAAGGCATCACGAGCAGTCCGAGGGAATATCGGAACGTCTCAACTTCGCACGCAGCGCAGCACCGTCTACCGTGGCCGAGAGAACATCGGACACACGACACCCACGTAATCTTCTAAGGCATCACGAGCAGTCCGAGGGAACTTCGGAACGTCTCAACTTCGCACGGGTCAAAATCTTCAACGCACATGAAGACGCTGATTCTGCTGTAAGTACCTTATGTCTTTTAGAGGTTCTGAAATTATAATTAATACGGATACAAGCTCTGATTCTGACTCCAGTTCTGAAAGGGGACTGTCTCCAAAAATTTTGACTAATAACGTAGTCTCAAATTCATTAATTAGAAATCCCATATTTAATTTTAATCAAGTAAGAATGGCCATGCCAACATTAAAACGAGAATACCTCGATATGATCCCCGAATTCCATGGGGAACGCGAACTTTTACCCAGATTTCTTGAAATATGTCAGAAATTGGTCACTAAATTTTATAACTTAGCAGATCCAACGGACTTTTAAAATGAATACCTATTGTCCACTATACTGTCAAAGATAAAAGGTGAAGCCGCAATTAATATCGCGAGCTGTACCATTTCAAATTTTAAAGATTTAAATACTGCTCTAACAAACACATACGCTAACAAACGCGATACATATACACTAGCCATAGAAATGACTGAATTAAAACAGTCGCATAACGAAACACCTTTTGATTTTTATAACAAGTTACAACATTTGTTAAATCTTCAAATATCTTATATTAAAACTCATTCAGATCCTAGTGAAGCTAACGAAGCTGCTCTTTTATCTCGTTATTTTCAAAATTATGCCTTACGCATATTATTAAGAGGACTTAAAGAACCAATCGGACAACTTATGAGGGCGAAAAATCCCGAAAATTTAAATTCCGCATTAAGCATGTTAACTAACGATTTCCAGTTCGATAACCCGTCGACTACAAATCTCAAACCACAAAACAACACACAGAAAATCGTTCCAAAAATTAACCAAACACAAAAATTTCATCAGAAACCATTATATCTAACAAATTACGCACCTAACTTAAATAGACCATTTAATAGAAATTTCAATCAAAACTTTCAAGCTAACAAAAGCAAAACTACCACACAAAATCCAAATTTCAGTCAACGATTTTCAAAACCAACACCTATGAGTATATCCACAAATAACACATATCAACCACGACCAGGACCATCTCACGGTTACCAAAATTTTAGATCCCAAAACGTAATCTCCGAAGAATTATATAACATAGATAGCGAAACAGTCGAGTATGAAAATGACACGTACTCAGATAACACGTACGAACAACAAGCTGAACCTTACATCGAATTCCCCGCAGACACAAACACTGAATCGGATTATTTTTTATGCGAAATCGCCTCGGAAACCTTCCAAATATAGAATTACTAAATTTAACGAATAATCAAAATAAATTACCCTTCATACTACTGCCAGAAAATAATCTCAAAGTACTGATAGACACAGGTGGCACAAAGTCTTTCGTGAAACCTTATATTGCACGTAAATATTTTAAAAAATCTATTTTTAAAGATCCATTCCAAATCTCTACAGCACACGGCACCTCCGTAGAACAATTTAGTACTCTGATACCCATTTCAAAACTTTTTAATACGAAAAAAATAATAACTCTTGTCTAAAGTATCACTTATTTAATTTCCATGATAAGTTTGATTTACTATTAGGAATAGACAATCTAAAACTATTAAAAATTGTTATCGATGTAAGTAACGATCTATTAATAACTCCAAATTCAAAAATAAAGATTCACTACCTTCAGCCGAGTAATAACAATAAAGTAAATTCAAATAATATCTCTGTCATGAACAAAAAAGACAGATTAAACACAAAAGCAGACGCACTTAACAGAATTGCACATAACTCTCAAAAGTCATCTCACTCTAAATTAGAAGATAATTATTTATTAGAATATCAAAATTATTTAAACTTTAAACAAACAAATAGTAATGTTAAAACAAATATAATTGAAATTAAAGAAGATTTATTTAATGCACCCGTTAATAACAGCTTAGCACATTGCGTAAGCAAAGATCGCGGTATGTTCCAAGGAATAGCAAAGAAATTTAAAGATAAATTTAAAAACATTGACAAACTGAAAAGACAAAATCCAGAATTGCATAAGTTAGTATACCTAAAAGATAAAACTAGATTTATAATTTATCTTATAACAAAAAATCGGTACTTCGATAAACCATCCCTTCAAGATATATTAAAATGTTAAATTTTAAAGAATTTTGTTTGAAACATAATATCAAACATCTAAGTATTCCCAGACTCGCATGTGGTAAAGACGAGAAAGACTGGACAGATATAAAAATGATGACTCAGTACATTTTCAAAGATACGAACGTAACAGTAACCGCGTATACAGGATCGGACTTAGAATTATTTCCACAAGTAGAACTTAACATCAACGAAACAGACGTTAATGAATTTCAAAAATACATAGACGACTTTGATGAAAAATTACTAGAACCAAATGATAACAATACTCCTGACGATTCCCAATCCTTAATAGTCGAAGTAGGCACCGACAAACAAAATTTTAACGATGACATATCTGAAGACAGCGATGAAACTGTACACTCTAACGTAGAACACCCTGTAATCGGTATTCCAATAGTCGAATGCCCCGTAAACTATGGCAAAAACCAAATCATAATCTCGGAAATTGAATATAATCCCTCGAATTCCACTATATTAAAACTTCATAATAGTAAACAAAGAATTCTGGTACAATTCTCAAAATATGATTTAGAAAGAGATATCATAAAATTTATTAAAGAATTCATAGTGCCTCGCGTTAAATACTATCTTTATTTCGAAGACCCACTTTACGAAAAATTCAGCACTACCCTACAAAAGTATTTTAAAAATTCGGAAATAAAAATGATTAAGTGTACAAAAAAACTTTTAGATGTAATAAACGAAGACGAAATCATCCAAATAATTCAATCTTTTCACGAAAGTAAGACGAATCACAGAGGAATCGATGAAACTGAAACTCGAATAAAACAACGGTATTATTGGCCTAAACAAAGAAAATCAATACAAACCTACATAAATCAATGTGAGATCTGCCAAATAGCAAAATATGATAGAAACCCCTTAAAATTAAAATGTAATATCACTCCAACCCCAGTAAAACCTTTTCAAATAGTACACATTGATAGTATTACATTAGAAAATTCAAAATTCTTAACTATAGTAGATTCTTTCTCAAAATACGCACAAGCTTATAAAGTAAATTCAGGCCAAGGAATAGAAATTGTGAATAAATTAGTTAAATTCTTTACTCATCATCCTATACCAGACGAAATAATATCAGATAACGGTCTAGAGTTTAAAAACTCAGTCTTGCAAGAACTTTTAGAAGTCCACAAAATAAAAATTCACTTTATTAGCTCACAACACCCCGACTCTAATGGAATTATAGAGCGCTTTCATTCAACCCTAATCGAACACATCAGGCTTTTTAACAACCAAGAGCTATATAAACACGAACCTATTGAAATCAAAGTAAATTACGCATTATTAGCATACAATAATACGATACATTCGGTTACAAAATTAAAACCCACAGAAATTATTTCCGGACACATAGATTCTAAATCCCCATTTAATATAGAAATAGATAAACAATTAGTAAATAACTATATTACGGACCATAAAAATAAAATGAAAATATTATATAAAAAAATTCATGAAAAGATTGACCATAATAAAGATAAAATAATTAATAAACTTAACGAGACACGAGAAGAATTACCAGATATCCCAGATCAAATCCTAGTCAAAAATAAACAGAAACAACAAAAAACCAAAAACAAATTCAAAATCGAAACAATAAAAAATATTAACAAAAATTTGAAAACAGCTAAAATAAAAACTAAACACGGTAACACTACTGATAATATTCACCTGTCAAACATTAAACGTCCCAGGAAAACAACTTATCCTTTTGAAAATATTCCAGCCTGTTCGCACTCGCACAAGGAGCGGACATCAAAAATGTAACCGAAAATTTAGGGATTTTAAACTTAGGACCAGCCAAGTTAGAAAAATCAAAACACACTTTTGTACACTACTATGACTTGACATCCTTATACAATGAATACGACGATTTAAACGAACAATACAACAATCTCAACACAACCACCACAAATAAAACAATTTATAATCGATGGCCTAGAAACGACATTTAAATTTATAACTGATAATTTAGACGCGAAAGATGGGAAAAGATTTAATACAATCCAATATATTCAACATAACGAACTATTATTAAAAACTTACACAACTTGATACAGAAAAAAAAATTGATCTTGATAGCATACTAATGGACAAAGACTTATACAACCAATTAATAATTTTATATAATATAATTTTAAACATATTCCAAGATATCGAAAATTCCATAACTTTCTACAAACTACAAACTATGCACCCCAGTATAATCAGTAATAAAAATTAATTGTAAAAATATCACAGTTGCAAATAAATTACTTTATATCATTATCAATAAATTTCGAAAAGCAATTCGAACTCTATTATCTGCATTTTAACCCACAAAACTGGAATCAGAATTTGTAACAACTATCCCCGATGTAAAATACTTATTAAAATCCGAGAATAACAAAATTAAACCTCTAGATGACATTTGTACTAAAGGTAAAACATATCAGTGTTCCAATAAAATTCAAACCCACTACAATCTCGTATGCGAACGTCAAATCCCCCAAGAAAAACTCAAGTTTAACTGCCCACAAGTCGCAGAAATGAAAGTTGTAAGTGGTGTGTATCTCATTAAAGAAAATAATTGTGAAGTGTTGTTCAAAGATAAAAAATGTAGACAATTTTACCCTATATTGGACTTTTAACTTTAATATTAGATTATGTACTCTAATATGTAAGAAACAAGAGGATCCAGCACAGAACCAAGGTCTCATCCCCAAACGAAGATATTCGCCTTCCAGAAGGGGCTCAATTTTAAGAAGGGAGGAGTTATATTGCCGTAGCTCCCCTATAATAATGCTTAGTAGTATAATATTTATCTGTAGGTATCATGTTCATGCTGAGTAGTTGTTTGTGCTTAGTCTCTTGTAAGATATTGTAAGTTAGTTTTAGAATCAACCTTGTACCAAGCAACATCGTTGCTAATAGTAAAATAAATTATTTTTAAAAAGTCAACTTGCGTAGATCGAAACCTAATTTATATATATATATATATATATATATATATATATATATATATATATATATATATATTTATAATTATCTAAATAGCGAGGAAGAAAACATATATATTAATACTTTATATCACGTAATTTTCTACTATCTCTCTTATTGTCATATGGAGGCAGAGTTGTTTCTGGAAATAATAATAATAATTCTTTATGTCCGGAGACCAAAATACCATGGCCTAGAAAATCAGTAAATGAATAAAAAAAAAATGCAGCAATATATATTTGTGGCACGTAAAAAGTGCTGTTAACTAGTCGTCAAGTTACAATCCCCAAATGTATTATTAATTGGTAGTGAAAATTTTCAGTTTCCATTATGTATGGAATTTTAAATTAAATTATTTATTATATCCTCACTGTAATATTTATATGTTATAAACAAAATTGAAATGTCCTCTCTACATATTATAAGATAATTTTTATCAATAAAATTTATTATTATAAATAATTTTATTATAACAGAAGTATTTTTATATTTCCCGCCCATATTTGTCTTCAAAATGAAACATTTAGCTATGCATGGGCGTTCTAATATTTTTTAAAAGTGGCGGAACATTCCGAATATAATAATATATTTAAGTCAATATATGATTATATATATATATATATATATATATATATATATATATATATATATATATATATATATTATATATATAAATCATAAATTGACTTAAATATATTATTATATTCGGACTGCTCCGCCTCTGGCATATCGAGTGACAAGTTTTGCTGTGTTCTTGATTATTTCATCACATTGGGTGCATTCAGCAGAGCACATCGATTAGTAATCGATGACTAATCGTCTGCTGAATGCTCTCTTAAAAGTCCGATGAGAACTCATCGATTAGTAATCGGACGCCATTTTTTCCATCGGATTTAGAAAGCGATTTGTATACGATTTGTAACCATCGGCGGTTGAATTTTAAATCTTGTGCGGCGAAAAATGTGTTCTGGAGGTTGATTCTGTATCTTGCGTGAGCAGTTGCGTGATTAAATTTGCGTTAGTACAATGAATGACGTCACCGATTCTTTTCTGGTGTCGAGCATAGGGAATTCCGTGCTTTACGTTTTCGCGCCAAGTTTAGTGTTGGTAATGGTTTTGAAACTATAACTGTCAATTGCAATCACATGTCATTGTTTGTCAACATCGTTTTGTAGTTTTTTTATACGATTTTATTATGGCAGAAGATAGAAAACCTGATATGAACGCTACAGAGGAGCAAAAACAAATTTTAATAAACTTTATGGCAGATATGGCGTTGATAACGCAAAATGACAAGAAAGTAAAAGACAAACATAATGTTAGAATGAGACAGGTAGTGTCGCAAGTAAGAAACAGGACCTACGGAGGTCACGCATCTATATTTGCGAGTCTCGCAAGAAGTGACGTCATACCCATTAGTTCTTTAAATGTCCGATAGATGGTTTACTATATGCATGTGACATATTTGCATTAGTATGAGTGCCGCAAGTAGTCACGCAAGATACAGAATCAGGCTCCTGAACAAAACAAAATTAAATTTAAGCTGATAAATTTCCCTTTCGTTTATTTTTTTTATAATTAAATTTTAGTTCATATAAATATGTATTATTATGTCATAAAAAATGTAAATACAATAAAAAACAATTTAAATGTAAGCTGATAAAAAAAATATATTTATTTTCTTGTTAATTAAATTTCATTTAACATATAAAAATATAAATACACATATTTATAGTTTAATAAAAAATCTATTTTCATTGAAAAAGTACAACAATATTATTTCGTTTCTCCACAGCTATATTGATATTGAAAATATTAATATCCATTTTGACACCAGAACTAACCAAACAAAAACACAACTATAGAAAAGCAACGCCACAGATTGCAGTTACGCCCTTTTCCACTACTCTATACAAAATGTGCGTTCAGCAGAACTACTTATCGTGACGTCATCGATTACTAATCACTCGAAAATGATTTCTAATCGTATTTCGTCTGCTGAATGTAGCCAATACTCGGCCATTCTTGTATCAACAGGTTGGTTTATTTTTTGTTTTCTGATAGCATTTTGCATTCGTGTTTCGTTAATTATTTACTGCTGTACTTCAATTCTCTGATCCTTTTTCAATTAGGTAAGTTTTTCTGCTATATTATTAAGTTTGACATTGAAGTAGAAATTTTACATAACCTACAACTGATGTTTTATTATGATTTATTTTAGTGATAGAAAATCATTTTACCCCATTATTAATTGTGCTTTTATTTATATATTGCTGTTTTCACAATTATATTGCAAAAACAATGTATAGGAAAAGTTTTTCTGAAGTAGGTTACCGCCAAAAACGACGTAGAATTTTAAATGAAATTAAGAAACAGAATGATGATATTGAAAATGATTTTGTCTCTCCACCGAATATTTGTAAAATTATAAATTCAAGTAGTAGTGATACTGAATCTATATCTGCTGCAAATAATCTACATATAGATAAATTTAATCTTAATGTTGAAATTGACACAACAAATGAATCCTTAATTTTTAATAAAACGAGTAATGTTACTAAAACTATTTTACATTCACAGAGCTGTCCTAGTGCTTCAATACAATCAGAATCAACCGACGTTTTCGAAAATAAAATTGATAAATTTAAAATTAAAATACGAGATTGGGTATTAAATTTTAATATATCTCATTTGGCGGTGAATAAACTGTTATCAATATTAAAAATGATCGATAGTTTAAAAGATTTACCATCAGATGTTAGAACTTTAATGAAAACACCAAGACAAGCTAGTACAAATATTTTAAATGTAAATGAGGGCCGAGTTTGTTCATTTTGGACTAGAAATAGGAATTAAAAAATCTATAAAAAAATACTTCAGATGTCCACCAGAAAAAATTAAACTTAATATTAATATAGATGGCTTGCCTTTGACAAAAAGTTCAAATAGTCAGTTTTGGCCAATATTGGGATGCATCGTTGGAGATTTTCATGCGAAACCATTTATTATTAGTGTATACCACGGCAATGAAAAACCTTTTAATAGTAATATTCTCTTAGAAAATTTTGTAAACGAAGCAAAAATACTTTTAGACAACGGTGTAACTTTAAATGATAAAGTAGTCGTGAAAGTAGAATTAAATGCTGTAATATGTGATGCTCCCGCTAAAGCTTATATTAGTGGAATTAAAAGTCATACATGTTATTTTGGTTGTAGTAAATGCATACAGGAAGGCGAATACATAAATAATAGAATGACTTTTCCTGAAACTGACTCATTATTACGAACCGATGAATCTTTTGAAGATAGAATACAACAAGATCATCATAAGTATACATCGATTCTATCATCTATAATAGGAATGGTTTCACAACAACCACTAGATTATATGCACTTAGTATATACATACTGGTGTTACGAAGCGATTAATTCAGTTTATGGTTTATGGTCGCAAAGATGTTCGTCTAAAACAAATTGAATTGGACAAGATATCAAGTCAGCAAATATTACTTAGACCTTGCATAACTAAAGAATTTGCTAGAAAACCGAGAACCATATTTGAAATTGATAGATGGAAAGCATCAGAATTACGTCAATTTTTATTATATACTGGCAATTATTGATCATGATATTTTACATATAGACAGTCAAGGTTAGTTACATTTAAAAAAGACTTCGAACCGAACCGAAATAAAAACTGGAATGAAAGGACGGGTTATTTTTTTACTAAATCGGGAATTGAAGCCGAACCATAAATAAATAAAATAAATCTCTCTTCACGTTCATGAAAAATAATTAACCGCAATCGGTTCATTTTATAACAATGCAATGTAAACTGGTCGTACAAAATATCCCAAAAAAGTTTCTTTCTATCGGTTCGAATTAATTCTTATAAACAATTTGTATTTATATACTATATTTATTTATCTTTCTGCAGGAACCTCTGTAAAACCTTCCATAATATTACCACAATCTCCTGTTGAAATTATAGATCATGATAATTTACACATTATCAAACAAGGTTAGTTCAGAATTTTTATTTATACATGCGATTATTTTTTAAGTACTTATAGAAGTAATTTTGAATTTTTTTATATATATATATATATATATATATATATATATATATTCACAGGAAATATTGCTGCTGTAGAACCACATTTCCCAATTGATGCAATTGTAAATCAAAATGGCAGTTTACATGTAGTTACTCAAGGTTAGTTAAATCTACTACAACTAGACTACTAATCATTATTACACATAAACACCATTTGTATACATTTAATAGCTATTTATCAATGTTTTAGGTACACCTTGTAGCTCAAAATCTAGAATAATAAATTCTGACAATATTTTGTTAAGTAGAGAACCTAATGGTAAGCTTGCAAATATTCACAGAAAAGTTATCCAAACGTTTTTATCTCAAATCTATCTTTTCTGTGGATATCCTGCACAGAATGATTAAATAGTGATATTATTTACGTTTTTGTTTCATGTAGAGATATCGTATTTTGAGAAAATTATGAATGTACGGAAATCAAAATGGATATTAGGGAATTTAAAACCAATAAACTATTATGGGACGAAGGTAACCATTTTGACAAAATTAAAAATTACCTACCCATAAAAAGTGAAGAAGAATACATAAATTTAAATAATTATCTTGCCACCGATGAGAACAAGGACCTATTCGTAAGCAATATATTTAAAAATTATTATAAATGTATAAATCTTACTCTTTTTATTTTTCTCCTTTATTAGGTGCAATATGTGAAGACAATTGGAGGTAACAATGCCAAAGATTATATTATCCGAATATTAAAACTAATATTCACCAATCAGTTTGCATGCCAATGCTCGTGGTTGGGGCTCCGCAATAATTTAAGAATACACGGAACCAGATCCATGAATATTTTAAAAGGTATTTATTTACTATAATATTTTAATTTTATTTACCTATTGATTTACCTATTTCCGTTATTTCTTTAAATTTTATATGAAACCAAATTGTACTTTTTGAAATGTAAATTTTAAATTAATATAAATAATCAATTTATGTTTTAGTAATTGTCTTTGTTTATTTTTTTTTATTACAGAATTTTGTGTAACCGTGTTGAGCACACAAGAAAAATCTTTCGAACTCACTATTTCCGAATGGTTCCGACATGCTTCTCAACGCCTGAAACGTCAAAAAGAAGTAAATGTTACAAAATAGTTTTTTTATAATATTTTAGACAAAAGGTTTAAAAAAAAGATAAAATGTAATTCTCTGAAACTCTTATTTGATTTTTTTTTTAAGGAAAATGCTATAATTGTATTTGTTTTCTAATATATTAAATTATACATTTGTCATATTTTTTCAATAATAATTTAATTTATCATTCACATTAGGAAAATGATGTAAGTGGTACATATCAGGCAAAATGTATTAATTACATTACCAGGTATGTAATAGTTAAACCATTATTTTTTATATCAAATATATATATTTGTTTCATTACGAAAAGATAATTTTACTTCCATACTCAGTACATTACTACGCTTACATATCTGTTACATAATTTTAGTTATATACTTGGTACCTTACAATGAGCACATACCTGGTACGTTAAATTATGTACATACATACTACGTACAATTAAAAACCAGCTTATGCTGACATAGGAACGTACATGTAAGTTACATTTATGTTACTGGGTATGTATCAGTTTACATACATGTTATAATATTACATCTTTGTGTTGACACAAAGATATAAATGTGTTTGCTGGGTTATGTATATATAATATATTTTATAATAAATTTAGTTTAATAAAGAATAATGAAAAGATTAATTTAAATAATTTTATTTTTTTGACAGAAAATCTATTTTTCTAACAACAACCGTAACTATTTACGTAACTTGGATAGTCAAATATTATTTTTTTTTAAATTTATATATCGGACCAACTACTAGGGTCATATGCCGATATGTCCTTTGCATGGTCGCCACGGGCGGGACCCGAACCCACGACCTTATGGTTGTGAGTCAGGCCCTCAACCCGCGCGACCATCACGCGGGACAAATATTATTATAAAACAAATTACAAAACACAACATATATCTTGTAAATTAGTAAGATGTTAATTATTTAAAAAGTTAGCATGTTTTTAAAAACTAATAACTAAGAAACACACATACAAAACAATTAATTAATTTGAAAGTTTTCTAACTGTGAATAATATTTAATATTTTTATAATATAATTTTGTATATTTAAAAAAAAAATCCATATCAAATATATAATTCATAAATATACGTTTATCATAAATAGAATATAGATATAGACATACCAGTAATAGGCTGGTACTACAAGCTCTGTTTTTTACTATTTTAAGAGCAGTGAATTTAGTTGTTTTGGCTATCTCTTAAGCTAGATTTATCATGAAGTAACGCAAATAGTGTCGGTAACGTAAAAAAGTTGAGCGTGTATTACAGCTAGTAATGATTTATATTGAAGTAAAGTAAGAAGTAAAGTAAAATATGTAAAGCAATAGTTGCCCAACATTAAAGCTGGATTTATAATGAAGTAACGCAAAAATTATCGGTAACGTAAAAAGTTGAGCGTGTACTACAACCAGTAATGATTTATATTGAAGTAAAGTAAGAAGTAAGGTAAAATATGTACCGCAATAGTTGCCCAACATTCATCTTTCTACCTTGCCTTAACTAAAACTTTCTACCGCTAGCCAATTAGAAGTCAGCATTTTGAACGTTGCGCAGAAATCTTTATTATCGATTTATCCACCTTTCTCCATCTGTTTATCTGTCAGATGTCATTTTGTTAGTCGAAATTTTTTCTATTAAAAATAAATAATAGACCGAAGTATCATCGAGCAGGTAGAAATGTATAAAATACTGTATGATAAGGCATCAAAAAAAATATATAAATAAACATAAGACCCAATAAACAACAAATAACCTAACAAACGTTATATGATATGACACAAGTACAGAAATTCAAACTTGATGCCGAAGTTGAACGAAAAATATCGAAATAAATGCGAATTTATTATACTATTTCCTGATTGGCTAGCAGTAGTGGAACTATTTTTTAATATAAATCAACTACTTTCGCTTGCTTTACTTTACTGCAACTGCGTTACGTTTTACATTACTTCATTATAAATCCAGCTTAATGTTTTTACCTTGCCTTCTAAAACTATCTACCGCTGGCCAATAAGAAAGCAGCATTTTGAACAGAAATCTTTATTATCGATTTATCCACCATTCTCCATCTGTTTATCTGTCAGATTTCATTTTATTAGTCGAAATATTTTCTATTAAAAATAAACAATGGACCGAAGTATCATCGAGAAATAAACAACAATTAACCTATCAAACGTTATATGATATGACAGAAGTACAGAAATTCAACCTTGATGCCGAAGTTACACGAAAGATACCGAAATAAATGTGAATTTTGTATCCAATAACCTGATTGGCTAACAGTAGTGGAACTACTTTTTAATATAAATCAACTATTTTCGCTTGCTTTAGTCTCTACTTTACTGCAACTGCGTTACGTTTTGCGTTACTTCATTATAAATTCAGCTTTACTTGTTAAAACTGTGCTCTTAGAACACCCAAAAACAAAGCTTGTGGTACCAGCCAATGAACATAGAACAAATAGATATATAACGAAATAAATAAAAATAAAGTTGGATTTTACAGTACAAAGTAACACAATAACAAATTCTCACATAAATATTTAAGTAAACAATATTCAGTAACCAGTAGACAAATTTAATTTTTCTAGCTTTTTGTTCAGAATCTTCTTTTATTATATCATACAAAACCAAACTTTCTGATAAATAATACTCTACTGTAATTAGTGCTTAATTATTTAATCTATCTTGCGAAATACTATTCAGGAGGTAATTTCTAATATTTTTTAAATTTTGTTGTAAATAAATTCTTTTGCAGTATGTGTCCTAACATTTGTACTACATTGATACTTGGTTCCATAATATTTTAATTTAGATATTTATTTAACGTTAATGCATCCATATCTTTGAATATCATTTAATTTAATTTGTAAAGCCATACAGTCATAAAAGCATAAAAAAATATCGGTTTGAGTTTAGAATTTGGTCATTGTGAAAATAAAATTATGGTTTTGATTTAGGTTTCGGTTTTTATTTACTTTTCAATTTTTAGAACACAATAGGTTTTGGTAAACTGTTTCATTTACACGGTTTCGATTTTGCAATAGTACAAGTATATTTTAAATTTTAATTTTCTTTGTTATTCTTATACGTCTCGATTTTCAAAAATATTTTAGCTTATCCTGAATTTTAGATTAGCTAATCTTATTCTAGTCCGATTTTAAAAAGTTAATCCAAATGACTTTCCGAAATTCACTTAGTAACAAAATTATATAAGAGTTTATTTTGCTCTTATAATTATACTTGTATACATTATAGGTATTCCATTTAAAAATGAAATACATTTAGAAAAACGAAAACAAATAAACTACTTTAATAAATAAAAATAAATTATTATTGTATTTATCAAATAAATTGGGTATTCCAATAATATAACAATAAATTAATGGTACAATATTTACACACATGCCAGTTTACAATGATTTGGGGTAATAATTAATATTTGACTTAACTAATAAAATATCTTCTAATATCTTTTCGTCCATGTTGGAACGTAGGGGTGAAAATATGAATTTAAAGTTAATACTTTAAAATTATTTAGAAATATACAATTTTATTCCATTTAACTAACCAAGAAAATCTTGAATATAATGCGGTTAAGCGCATGAAAAATAATTTTATTTACGATGTCGGTGTTGGATCTGTATCAAATTTTGGTGTCGGTTTTAACTTTTTTATTTTTTTTTCAGATAACGGTTTAGGTTTTGATTACTATCTCTGCATACAATGTTATAATATTTTATTGTCAGGTTGCAAGATAGATATATTATATAAAAATGAAACGAAAAATAGTATTTCGGAATTAGCAGCTAGTTATTCAGATATTGATAAGGTTACTCCTACATATTCAAAATACTCTGAACAATTAGTAAATGATAAATATAAGAACCAATTTGATTCTCTTCCAAAAAAAAATTATTGAACAAATGCTTAATAATTCAAAAGAATTAGATAATGCGAATTGAGATGGTACACAAATAATTTTTTCATGTATTACAAAAATTTAAACTTTTTAGAATAACAAAGTAAAATCATGTACGGTCAACCAATTTTTGAAACAATTATTAGAATGTCGAAACTAATCGGGTGGTTTAAAATGTAAACAGAACAGAAAGCTTAAGTATCATAAATTAATATAAATGATCAAGTTTTTAAAGATGCTAATCAATACCCGGGAATATCGCAGTCCAAGTGTCAAGTGTCTAGTCGAGAGTAGTTAACAGAGCCCGACCGATAAATGTGTGTTTCCTAAACTAAAATGACCACAGAACTACATTAATACTCTTACCATATAATCAAGAACGTGATGAACTAAAACAATCCATTTATTTATAGCATTGCATGTTCTTAGTTACATAGTGATTCACAGTACATCTGCTGTCCATTAAAAATGAAGGGAAACCAACCCTGTTTGAAGTTGGGTTGTAACGACGATACAGGATAATACATAAAGTGTTAGCACATCTTTCTTCAAGTAGGTCTCACATTGATTTAATCTATAGTATTGTGATTAGTGCATTTTTAAGAAATTACATAAGCAAAGAAACTTTTCTTAAAAATACAAAATGGTTTAGAAATAAGAAAGAACAAAATTTAATACGTTTTTGTTCCGTCTCTTTCTCATCCACTCGGTGCAGGCTACAGCTGTCTCTATTGCATTGAAAAACGAACCAGAGCACCCGTCGTACCAGCATCATGGCTGAGAATTCCTACAAGAATGCAACGAACCTATAAACAAGCAGGAATAAGCCCGCCAAGTCATTGCGAGTATTTGGGAACCGCGCCCGACAAATAAAAGGGAGGTAAACGAGACTGCGAAGACTGTTAGCTCACTCTGACGCATGCAAAACCTGATATTTTGTTCTCTATCACGCCAAGACGATGCTAACAAATAAGAATAACACAAACAACTGTTTTCCCCGAAATATGTAGTGATTTCTGTTTAGCCTGCATAAATCATGAAGTTTTATCCAGGAAGAGCATCTTGGAAGGCCAGTTTTATGGTCCTGGGATTGCAGATTAATGGTACAAAAATTTAAACAGTAATTATTCCCCATTTTTCATGTTTATAATTCATTTCAAAACTTTAAACGCGTTTTTTGAAACACGATTTTTCACAACGGTATGCAGCATAATTGCAATAGTTTTCAATATTTTCATTAGAAATGAAAACCATATTTTTTAAATAAAATTTTGAAGTGAACTACGTATGGGATTTTTGATACGTTAATTCTAATATTTTTTTATAAACAAATGGTTGACCCTTTTCTTGGTCGTAAATTGAGGTTTAACTTCAAGTATTCGCCAATCACACAAAAATTAATATTTTTTAAATCCCGTACGTGTTTTACTAGCTATAGTAATGTAGTTTAAGAGGATTTATTTTGTTCCAAATTAAAATTTACACCACCTACACTGCATGCCGTGGAGCGCCTTAAATTTAACGTAACTTGGGAGAATGGCTCTGGTGTCACCATTTTGAAATCTATTTTTTTATGTTCTTTAAAATAAGTGGCCGTGCCAAACCAACCCATCCAAGGGACCAGCGTGACGCAACTCCAACCAGCTCTACACCGCATCGAGTCGGCAATCAGTACAAGATCTCAATGAAAATAATATTATTACTGTGAGTACATTATTGCCATACCACATTTAGAATTTTAAAATTAAATATAAAAAAATACTGTGTTCTAAAAATATAATATTTTGTCAATATGGCAGTGCCACAGTTAAAGAAAGAGTATCTTGATATGGTCCCCGAATTTACAGGGGAACCAAAACTTTTAGCTAGATTTATCCAAATTACGGAAAAACTAGTGAATAAATTTTTCAATCGAATCGATACTACTGATTTTCAGAACGAGTATCTTATGATGAGTATATTAAGTAAAATAAAGGGTGACGCAGCTATTAAAATTTCTAATTATACTTTGACAAATTGGCAAGAACTAAAAACGGTGTTATTAAATACATACGCGGATAAAAGGGATTGCTATACCCTTATAATTGAATTAACACACTTGAAACAAAATAATGACACATGCTTTGAATTTTATGACAGGATTTTAGAAATACTGAATATGTATATTGCCTATGTTAAAAATCATATTGTATCAGTACCGGAACAAGAGATACTAAATCAAATGGGTAGAAATATTGCACTGACAGTTTTACTTCCAGGTTTAAAGGAACCCTTAGGATCACTAATGCGAACCAAAAGCCCCGACGACCTCAATGTAGCTTTAAATATGTTAACCAATGATTTTCAGTCTGAAGTATTTAAAACTAATACCAGACCAGTTCAAAAACCTATGATTACACCAAAATTCAATACAAATAATAGGCCACAAAATTTTAGACCAAATAATTACTCAAACACTAATTTTAAACGTAATTTTTATAGTAATTTAAATAATCCGAATTCACAAACTGTAACAAAGCCAAATAATCAGAGTTTTGTTAGGCCGCCTTTTTATAAACAAATTCAACCAAATCCAACACCAATGAGCATTTCAACAAAACAATCATTTGTACCAAGACCAAGTACATCGAAATTTAGACCAAATTTCAGGCAATCGCCAAATTTCGCTACTCCAGAGTTATTATTTAATAATGAAATAAGTAACGAACAAAATCCCAACTTTGAAATATCAAATCTGTCAAACGATGAGATACATAATGAGGAAGTTTTCACTCTTGAAAACAACCAGGAAAATATAGATTATAGTAACGAAACAGAAATAGAAAGTTACGACGATTCTTTTTTAGAAGAGATTTGCCTCACCTACAACCAGGCGAAATAATTAATCTAAATTACACAAGTAAACTACCTTATTTACAATTAAATAACTACAAATGTTTAATCGATACTGGATCCACACGATCCTTAATAAACCCGGAAATTGCCTATAAAATAAATCCAAAATTTATAACGAACATTTTACTATGTATACTGCACACGGAATATCTCAGGGAAATGAATTTATTTATTTTACATATAAAGGAAAGAAAATTAAATGCTACTTATTTAAATTTCACGATCAGTTTGACCTACTATTTGGATTAGATACTTTAGAATTGTTAGATGCAACAATAGAAATAACAAAAAATATAATAACCTTGTTAAATGAGAAATTCCAATTAACTTACCTTAAAAATGATAATCAAGAAAATAAACTAAAACCAAAGGAATATAAAATCGGCATATTTAAATTTAATACCCCAGATAAAAAATTTTTACTAGAACAAAATGAAAATAATAAAATCGGGTTGCCTGATGGAATAGCAGAAATAAAAAATAGTTAAAAAGTTAATATACCCGATATATAATAATACAAATGAAATTCAAGACTATTCGAAAATAAAAATTAATTTTATCGAATTAAATAATTACGTTATCTCTAACGATATTAATGAATTTACACAAGAAAATATAAACATAGAATCAAATTTAGATATCTCAAAATTCAGGTTAGATCACTTAAACGAAGAAGAAAAACGAGAAATAATAAAAACTATTAAGGAATACAAAACCATATTCCATAAAGACGAAAATAAACTATCATTTACTAACCAAATAAAGCACGACATTAAAACCAAAGATGAAACCCCTACATATAGTAAAACATATCGCTACCCCGAAATTTATAAACAAGAAGTCAGAGAGCAAATTTCAAAATTAATTAAAGACGGTATTATTCAAGATAGTTTCTCACCCTGGTCATCTCCAGTGTGGATAGTGCCGAAGAAGTTAGACGCTTCGGGTAAAAAGAAATTCCGCATGGTTATTGACTACAGAAAATTAAATGAAAAAACTATTGAAGATAAATTCCCTATCCCCAACATTAATGATATTTTAGACAAACTCGGAAATTGTAATTATTTTACCACATTAGACCTTACCTCGGGATTTCATCAAATTGAAGTCAACGAAAAAGATATACCAAAAACTGCTTTCAGCGTCGAGTTCGGACATTACGAATTCAAAAGAATGCCATTTGGGCTTAAAAATGCGCCTAGCACTTTTCAGCGCTTAATTAACCTTGTATTAAAAGATTTAATAGGAAAAATATGTCTGGTCTATCAAGACGACATAATTATTCTAGGAACAAGTCTAGCCGAACACATTCAAAATATAAAAAAGGTATTTCAAAAATTAAAAAACGCCAATTTAAAAGTGCAAATAGACAAATCCGAATTCTTGCAAAAAGAAGTTGCGTATCTAGGGCGTGTAGTTACAAACGAAGGCGTAAAGCCAAACCTCGACAAAATAAACGCGATTCTCGTATATCTGATCCCAAGAACAACGAAAGAAATTAAAGGATTTTTAGGGCTATTAGGGTACTATCGACGGTTCATAAAAGATTTTGCCAAATTTACCAAGCCATTAACAGTGTTTGAAAAAAGACTCAAAAATTAATATACAAGATAAAGAATAAGTGTTTCGAAAATTGTAAAAATCTACTTACTAATGACCCGATTCTGCAATATCCCGATTTCAATAAACCCTTTGTCCTGACCACGGACACTAGCAATTATGCAATAGGTGCAATTTTATCACAAGGTCCAGTAGATAAAGATTTACCCGTTGCATTTGCAAGCAGAACTTTAAATGAACACGAAATCATCTATTCGACCATAGAGAAGGAACTATTAGCAATCGTATGGGCCACTAAATATTTTAGACCATACCTATATGGAACTAATTTTAAAATTGTAACGGATCATAAACCCCTCCAATGGCTTTTTTCATTAAAAGACCCTAACTCCAAACTAATAAGATGGAGACTTAGATTGGAAGAATATAATTACGAAATTGAATATAAACCAGGGAAATTAAATAAAAATGCAGACGCGTTATCACGAATAAAAATTAGTAATTTCGAAATTATTGATATTCATGACAACATATTAAACTGTAACAATAACATCGCACATTGCATTAGTAAAGACTTAAAATTAGGAAAAGGTCAAGCTCAACAGATAGACGAAAAATTTCAAAGTAAAAAATTTCTGAAAAATTTAAAATGTAATGTTAGTAATATTTTAATTCAAAGAATTGAAAACAACAAACTTCTATTCCATCTAGTTACTAAACAAAATCATTTCGAAAAGCCCACTTATGAAAATGTATCTCTAACATTAAATTCATTAAAACAATTTTTGATACAAAACGAAGTAAACGAGATTTGTATTCCTAAATTAGCATGCGGGTTAGATGAATTAGATTGGGAAAGAGTAAAGAAAATTATCATTAATGTTTTTAAAAACTCAAACATCAAAATTAAAGTATATATATTTAATCCAGTAGAAATACTTGTTAACGACTTCGAAGAAACCGATACAGACAGTAACAAAGGTGTGAAAGACGACCTAAGCGATATAAGTACCATACATTCAGCTGAAGAAGACCCAGTAAATGGCATAACTATAATTGACTCTCCCATTAACATCGGGAATAACCAAATTATCATTCAAAAGGTTCCCTTTACCACAAATCCAGTAAAAATAGAAAAATTATTCGGAACAAAACAAAGAATCACGGTTCAAATCTCAAATGTAAGATTAAACGAAGATATCATTGACTTCATAAAAAGTTATTTACAACCAAATGTAAAATACTATTGTCTCTTTCAAGACAACTTATATTATAATTTTAATGACATTATACAAAAATTCTTTAAACACAATACAATGAAATTAATTAAATGTAGTTCAATTCTTGAAGATGTTGAAAAATTAAAAGACCAAATAGAAATTATCCGTAATAATCATGAAGGGAAAACAAATCACCGAGGTATACTAGTAACTCTAAAACAGATTAAACAAAAATATTACTGGCCTAACCAAATGAAAGTAATTCAAAATTATATAAATCAATGCGAAGTATGTCTCAAATGTAAATATGAAAGGAACCCTATAAATCCAGAAATGAATATAACCTATTCTGCTAAACGACCTTTAGAACAAATCCACATTGATGTATTATCACTAGAAAAACAAAAATTCTTAACAATAATTGACAATCTAACAAGATACGGTCAAGCATATAAATTAAATTCAATGAACTCTATAGAAATCATAAACAAGTTACTCAAATACTTCTCACACCACGGTATTCCAGATAAAATAATCTGTGATCATGGAACAGAGTTTAATAATAATACATTAAAAGAGCTACTAAAACTACACAAAATTAAAATACACTTTACATCCATAGACAATCCAAACTCCAACGGGTTAGTTGAGAGATTTCACTCCACGATAATAGAGCATCTCAGAATCTTAAACATAAGAGACGAATTTAAAAGCGAAATATTAAAAACTAAAGTAAAATACGCCTTAATCGCATATAATAATACAATTCATAGCGCCACAAAATATAAACCTATAGAATTACTAAACGGTCATTTTGAAAGCAACGATGTATTACCTGATTTAGATAAAAAATTAATTCAAAATTTTAATCAACAACATAGAGATAAAATGAAAATAATATATGAAGAGTTAACTCAAAATCTTTTCGAAAGAAAAGAAAAATTAGCATCAAAAATAAATCAAAATAAAGAAGTAATACCACATAAATTTCCTAGTGAAGTGTTTATTAAGCAAAATCCTAGACATTCCGGAAAAATTGCGAAACCGAAATATATCAAAACATCAGTTAAAAGCCTAGATCCTAATAGAAAAGTTATAATAACAAAAAATAAGAAAAAATTCAAAATTACAAAAGCTAAAAGACCGAGAGTAATTATGACTGAAACTGTTGCAGAGCCTTCCTGTTCTGGGCAGGAACATGCCAAGAAATAAAGAACATTACGATCAACCCTGGAGCTTTTATCGTTAAACTAGGAGAAGCAAAATTACAAGAAAATTCCCATATAATATACTATGAATATAATTTACAACCATTAATTTTTGAATTCGTATATTTAAAAGTACAAAACTATTTGCTGAGTAGTAAGATTAAAAATAACACCAAATCCGAATTTGAAAATAATGAAAAAATACTAACTTACATCATGTCACAAGTTCAAACAAAAATTAATAATTTAAATTCAAAAAGACCTAAGCGAGGACTGATAGATGGCCTCGGCTCCATAATCAAACAGATAACAGGAAACTTAGATAAGGCAGACGCGGAACATTACCATATAATCCTAAATGACTTGAGTCAAAATCAAATGTCATTACAACAACAAATGAAACAAAATTTTAATTTAAACCTTGAAATAATTCAAAATTTTAACCAAAGTATTGAAACACTTAGGCATAATCAAGTACTTCTAAAAACCCGTATTTTGCAGGTAGAATCACTATTGAAATTAAGCGTCAATTGGCTAGAAATTTCGCATGTCAAAGACATTTACAACCAAATTACATTTTTAATAACAACTCTGCTAAACATTTTTGAAGAAATAGAAACGTCACTGTCTTTTTGTAGTTTAGGACTAATCCATAATAGCGTAATTAAAACTGAAATACTGTTGAATAATTTAAAACTAATTTACTCCCATTATGGTGACCAATTGCCGGTGGAACCACACGAAAAGAATATATATTCACTAATTAAGTTAATAAAATCGCACTGCCAAATTATATAATAAAAATTCCAATTAGTTTCCCAAAGTTATTTGAATTATTTCAATTTACCCCAATACTCACAAAACATGGCAATAATTACCTCACTATATTTTCACCCCAACATTTTATAATAAAACTCGAAGACACATTAAAACAAATTTTCAATCCATGTCTGATGATAAAAAAATCTCTATATTTCTGTAATAATGAAGACTTAATTTCATTAGAAAAACATAACTGTGACCGAGAGATACTTAGTAATAAGTTTAATAATAGCTGTAAGTATATATCTGTAAAAGGAAGTAATCATGTAATTAGCATAGAAAATACTAATATAATAATATTGGAATTTATTAACAAACAAGAAATAAATATTAACAAAATATATAATTTTGAAGAAATATATATGTTAGATGCCAATAAATGTAAGATAAATAATGTAACTATGTTAAATTTAAATCAGATTAGATCTCCTATTGTCTTTGAAAATTATGAGATAAAGAATATTAAATATACAAATAAATTAAATAAAGAAATACAACTAGAAAACTTAAAAGAAATGAAATTTCATGTAGAAAAGTTAAATGAAATAGATCCTATAGTAATAAATGAAACTGTAAATTACAATGATGTAATTCTTTATATAATTGTTATAGTCGTAATAGCAATGTTAATAAAAATATTGTATAAATGTTGTAAAAATATAAAGATTAGAAAGACGAAGGAAACCAACATTCCAGCCAGGGAAATTCAACTTCCAGGGGAAGCTTCCATCTAGGGGTGGAGGAGTTAAGTCAGTACATCCAACCCATTCTCACGACCATCAGCATGTCTGGAGATAACACCAGTTTATCTTATGTATTAGGTTACAATCATATTCGTAGTTGTTTAGATTAGAATCAGATCTTTGTGAACGCTTCAAGTGTAAGCACCTGTATTGAGAGCTGTTAAATGAATAAATAATTTTTTTAAAAGCTTTGCTTAATAATAAATATATAATTGGTACGCCTAATAATATACTTCAATAGTATTGTCTTACAACCTTATCATGTAAAAATAATTATTTTTTTGGCTGTTACAGTGGTGTAATCCCTTAAAGGTAAAAATATTGCAATTTATAATACAAATTTTCGTGGAACAAAGGGATTATATAAATTGATTAAATCCTATTGAAATTTACTCTGCTAGTGATAAGAAGAATATATGTATTTTTTTAAATTTAACAAGTGTAGCTCATCGTCAACATAATTCTATGCAGCAACTTAAATGAAGTACTTCTTTAAAATATACAAAAATTTGTGTCTATATGTTCATTGGAATGATCGAAACGAAATAGTTGATAAAATACGACTTTTAATTGCACCATCAATGGCTGGTAATAATAGTCACAATAACGAAATTGAAGTATTAACAGAAGCTAAAATTGTTGCTAAAAAAATAAATCAGTATTATAGTTGAGTTCAATATGGTCAGCCAATTATCAAATTTGGACATCATGCATAACACTTACATAATATAAATTACTATCAGTGAGATGAAAATTATGATTATAATAATTTTAAATAGTACTTAGAAAATAAACCTGAAAATCAAATACAAAAAACTGAAGCAACATTACAAAAAGCAAACGAAATAGTAGTAGAAGAAAAAAATAATTTTAAAAATAAAAAAATTACAGAAATCGTATATACAAACTGAAACATTCATGAAACTACATAACAAGATAAGGTTTAGAATCATAACCAGAACAAAATAATCAATATTAAAAGTGAAATTGTAAATGAACTTCATAAATAAGCACGAAAAACTATGCAAAAAGATAAAAGGATATATGAAACATTTCAAGCAGATTTAGTTGAATTGATACCGTACGCAATAGTAAATAAAAGTTATACATAGATATTTGTTGTAATAGATATGTTTTCAAAAAAATATTTATGGACAACACTAATAAAAAATAAAACTGGAGAAGATGTAACTAATACATTAAAAAGCATATTTATAACTGATAAAAGAATTCTAAGAAATTACATAGCGATGCAGGAACCTAGTTTGTTTACTAGTAATTTCAAACACTTAATGAAAAAATATAAAATAAATCATTATACAACATATAACGTTGAAAAGGATCTAGCGTTGAGCGTGTTAGTCGTACATCAAAATCATTTAGGTGCAAAGAGTTTAGTGCACAAGGATTATATAAAAGGTTGGAATTATTACCAAAAATTACAGCATTTTATAATACTAAAGTTCATAGTATTATTTGCATGAAATCAATAATGTTAACAAAAGCAATGATTAAATACAGTACATAATAATTTATAAATAATTGAAAATATATATTCAAATTTTAAAATTTGTAATGAGAATTGTATTTATCGCAGTGATTTTGCTAAATGGTACTCACCAAACTGGTCTAATGAAATATTTACTATTAAACAAGTAAAATTTACTAATCTACTAAATATATATACAGGCTGTTTCACAACTTAGAGCAAAAAATTAAAGGGTATATTATGTACGACGTGCTGATCATGAAACAAAAAGATTTTTTTTTAAATCGCAAAACTATTTTCCATGTTTCCCAGTCCAAAATTTTTCGTTGCCACTGCCACTGGGTGAATGATTATGTTAAAGTTATTAAATAAATAAAATTATATTATAAATAACTGCTAATAATTGAATTGTGTAATTATTCTTTCGTAGTTGATACCTACTTCATTGTTTGTGTTTAATAGGAAAGCGAATCCAGTGCAGTACTACAAAAAATGTTTTAGGTTAACAAACCTTAATTTTTCGAATTTAGAAAAAATTCGTTTTGTTTTATGATCAGCACGTCGTACAGAATATACCCTTAATTTTTTTGTTCTAAGTTGTGAAACACCCTGTATATATAAATTTGATTTATTAAAGAAAAATTAAAAAGATTAATTTAATCAATTTTATTTTTTTACAGTAAAAATTATCAGTATATAAATTCAATAACTACTGTAACTATGTACGTATCTTGGAAAGTCAACAAATACAATAAATAATAATTATATACCAATTTACAAATTGCAACACTCCTCCCCCGAAAAAATGAATATACAATTCAAGACAATATAAATAACAGTTGAAGTATATTAAAAATTATGATCATCACAGTGATGTTGTCAAAAATTAATAAATATCAAAAAATCTATCAAATTGAAATAAATAACTGTTATCAATTTATGCTGGTTCATGTCTATCTACGCTGACTGACTCATCTGTACCATTTACATTTGAAATTTTGAAAAATTGGTCATGCCGTTCTAGAACTTTAAATTGTCCGTAGAATGCTTGTTTGAGGATTGGTCCGATTTCATCATATCTGATATAAACATGAGAAGTAAGAAATAAATTTTTAGGTATGTAAGTTGAAGGAAATTTAGAATTGGATATTTGAGTGGTCAAAGGTTTTAAATTACTGATTGAAGTTTTCAGATTTTCTAATATTTGAGCTGTATTGAAATCGTGTGGTGGAATAGATTGTTATCGTGGTATAAATTCTCCTGCTAATCTTAATTTAGTACCGTGCACTAATTGAACAGAACTACAGTAATTATTTTTAATTGTAGATCTTATGCCAAGCAGAACAAAAGGTAGAAAATCATTCCAACAGGATGGATTTTGAAACGTTTTAAGAAAATCTTTCAAATACCGACAAAATCTTTATATAATTCCATTTGATTGGGGGTGATAGGCTGTAGTTCTTATATGATGTGAACCTAGTAATTTCAACAAGTTAGTAAAAAACCTTTTGGGTTTTACTTTTAATCATATTTCGACTTGTAAAAGTTTTCATAAATTATAACATCTCAACAAATAATAAGAATAATATTAAACCCCTATCCTACACGTACCGTTGTGTATAAAGATACTCAACTACCCGGAATATATACAAGGTTAAGCAAAATAATAAAATAAAATTATTTAACTTACCTTTTTATACAATCAGTATTACAATCTCCATTGGAAGCCACAACTCCTAGAAATGTATCGTTTCAAGGTTTTCGCTCTTCCAATTGTAGAACTTTCTAAACATTCGCAATTATTATCTTACACATTAGTGAACAGTTATTGAAAAACTGTATAACACTTATGTTAACATAACACGTGTTTATTACCATCAATAATTCGCTCTATATTTGAATTACAAAACAACACATTTTATGTATATATGTCTCCAGCGTCTCGATCGCTAATGAAAACAAAAATAACAAAATGCATCCGAGTTAACCGTCAAATACCGCTTGCAACACATTCGCATGCCAGGGCAGCGTAATACTAACTTATGTACGACGTGTTTGGGAATAGGCTGCATGTATTCTAATTCTATATGGCTATGATGATTTAATTTTGAAGTTTTATTGATGTATTTAGAAATATTTAAGTATAAAAAAGTATCGTATTGGAAACATAAAGATTTGCATGTACCAAATGTACACTGCTCAAAATTGTACAGGGATATTTAAAAAATTCAATGTAAAATGAAAACTATAAAATAAAAATGAATACTTGTAAGAATACTTAAGGTACTATTTTTCTTAGAAATATATTAATATAAAGCTTGTCCCAGAAAAAATTGTCGCTTAGATTTGGGCCTTTTCGTATACTGCCTTTATAGATATACAAATTTTTATGTGATGCGTTTTTATTAGTTGGCTATGCATTATACAAAAACAATTAGTTGACAACTTTCATGCTAAATTCTACAAAGATATCATCGAAACACGAAGAATTACGCGAAAATATTTTGTACAAATGTGTTCAAAATAGGCATGTAGGTATCCACAAGAAAAGTAGCTTCAGAGTTAAAATCTACAACAAGGACTGTTCTAAGGGTGTTAAAAAGATATAATGAAACGGGTAATACACAAAAAAAAATATGGAAGTGGATGCAAACCTGGATTTGTAGATTAAAATATTGAGAAAATATCTTGAAGACTTTGTGTAAAAATAAAAATCTTTCTGTGAGAGATTTGGTTAAGAAATTTGGAACTGCTCAATCAACAGTCCAGAAAATTAAGTTAAAGAATTCAATAAAGTCATTTAAAAAAACAAAAGTGCCTAACAGGAATGCTAAGCAAGAAACTAACACAAATTCAATATCAAAAAAACTTTACTTTATAGTGATATCAAAAAAATTATGTGTTATCATGGATGTCGAAACGTATTGTTAACTTGAATTAAAATCTCGACCAGGTCATTATTATTATTCTGGAAAGTTCAGAAAATCTGTTAGTAGCTAATCGAAGGTAATTAAGATAGAAAAATTCTCAAAAAAGATTCTTGTATGGCAGGTCATTTGTTCCTGTGGTAAACTCAGTACGCCTTATTTTTCGACAACGACAATCAATGGCGAAAGATATATAAGCGAGTGTTTTTAAAGACCATTATTGCCCTTTATAACACACCAAAACTATTTTGGCCAGATTTGACATGTCATTACACAAACAATGTTATTGATTGGTATAAAAGAAACCACATAGAATTTGTACATAAATATAAAAATCCTACAAATTGTCTTGAATTGCGGCCAATCAAAAAATATTGGCCCCATATGAAGCAGAAGTAATTAAAATATAATAAACAAGCCAATTCTGTCGATAATTTCAAATCTAAGTAAATTGCGCAACTTATGGATGAATCATATGGGGTAGATGGCTCAGTGGTATCGAGTCGGCCTGTGGATCTTGAGAACTCTGGTTCGATCCCCACAGCCGACAAACAATTTTCACCAATTTAAAAATTTACCCCTGTGGCTCCCTCTCCACTAATATCTTTGAGGGCCGTGATTTGACGGCTGGTAACCGCATTTCACGCGACAAAATATATCACTTACCGAGATCTGCTTTGGCAGAGTGCCACACCCAGTAATGGGTAAAAGGCGTGATGATATATTTTTTTTTTATATATATGGATGAATCATAAATAAAATGTAAATATTTGCTATTATGTACTATTTAATTGTTGATCAATAAAGTCCTCAATAGTTTAAAAAAAAAAATCATTTCATTATAAGGTTTTTAGTTAAAAATTATAGGCGACTATTTTTTGAGGGACAAGCTTTATTTTATAGTTTAAATTTTATAATTATGTATTTAAGAAGTGTTTTATTTATATATTAGGTTTTAATTTTACATTGAATTTTGAAAATATCCCTGTACAATTTTGAGCAGTGTAGTTGTTCACTTGAAACAATAAATCAATTTATGAATATCTCAAATTCAATATAAGATACCTTCATTTTATCATATAGAACTTAAAAACAGAAATCTGATTTTCAGGACCACCCTGAGCATGATAAATATAATATTTGTAAATGTATGATAGTTTGAAGACCAGCAAAAACTATTATGAAGAGTTTTTTTTGTAAGATCAATGATAAAAAGAGATCACGTTCGCAAACATTACTCTTACCTATCTATTAAAATCACCACATGCGATAACATACTCACCTGGATCACACATCACACTATCTAACAAATTCCAAAATCTATTTTTTCGAGAACACTATCCGATTCATTTCACCCTACAACTAACAAGACGAAGATTCTATGAAAGCCTATCTTTTATAGCGTAGCTGGCTGTTGTATCGATTCGAATTGAGGATTTTAGAACCAGGATTCGATTCCCACAGCCAACAGACAAATTTCACTATATTAAAAGTACTCCTATGGCTCCTTTTCCACTAGCATCTTTGGGACCGCAATTTGACGGTTGACAACCGTACTATACACGTATAATCGTGTAAATATATCACTTATCGTGATCTGCTACGGCACAGTGTCACATGTAGAACGTCTACTGACTGATTGAGAAGTTCACATTTGATTATTATTTTAATCAAATCGCTTTCAATAGAATTATTAAGAAACGTATTTCTGCATGACTCGTATATATTTCTCTTATAACGAAATCAATATAAATTAATATAACTTCGATAAAACTGTACAGTTCAACCGCTGAAAATAATCGCAGGCTACTAATAAAAATCGTACAACAACCTCAAATGTTGTATCAGTAACTATTGTATTTTCTTTCGGTAAAATGCTGCATTTATATGTATCGAACCTTTTAATTACATGTCAAACTAGAATTATTTCTATGCACCACGAAATTGTTTACAAATAGGTGTGTCCGAATAATCGCTCTTACGCCTTACTGTACTAAAAAAAAATTATAGATGAACAGAACGAAGCTGTTTGCATTTGCGAAGGAAGTAAGAAATGTATCAATATTAATAATTAAAAATAATAGGAATAAGCAAATTAATTATTTTAAAATACGTATTATTTTTATATAAATAAAAAGTTGTTTAAATGCTATTAAAAATTAAAGTGACAACTTATAATAAAAGAAATATTTATTAAATATCAAAATTATATTTTATTTTAATTTCTTTACATAACGAAAACAATTTAACCGGCTACAAAACTTCTTAAATGATTTAAATTTTTTCCCCAGAATTTTGTTCTTTTGTTTGTTGTAAACATCATCTCTTGAACTTGATGATTTTGAAAGCGTGGTTAAAACGTTATAATACTTTTTGATTTTGATCAATTCATCTATAACTTGCACAATTTGACTCGCCATCATCATATCATTCGAAAAATAAAGACATTTTGAAATGGGTAAGATACAAATTTTGATAAACTCATCCGAATATATTGTGGATTCACTTCTGAATTTATCATCGCCGATGAGTATCACGTGAAATGTAAACCTGTCCGGGAGCCAAAATGTGTTGAAAAATGTCACGACTTGTTCATTTATCCAATTTAGATATAATGGTTTTCTGATAAAAAGTTTTCTGTTGCTGGTAAAAATATCAATTAATTTTGTATCTTGAATCTTTCGAATTTTGTTCGCGGAGTTTGAAGAAGAAGGACACTCGTAAATTTTGCCAAACGATCCATTTTCAAAAACAGCTGGATTTCCTTTAATTTCTAAAAGTATAATAATAATATATTACTCAAATAATGAGATTACATGCGACTTACGTTCTGTCGTAGCCGGTATAATTAGATTTTCGCTTTATAGAAGACTTTTAATTTAGCACTTCATTATCATTGCACTTGGATTTAGCTTTCGTGTCTTCTTTCTGGCCAAAACAAGAGCGTAAAAATTTAATAAAAGTATTCATTTCAAGAAGTACATAAACTCGTTGACGAATGTAATATATTTTATATAAAGTTTCCTTAGAAACTACCTTTAATATCGGTTGTGTTTGCTAAACAATTTCAATTGTAATTGTGCCTTTTCTATGGTTACAGAATCGTGTTCAAGCTCCATTTGTTTACCAAACTGCTATTCGATGAGTTCGGACCCTGTGCTGTAATTGTGACTACGCTCCTGTTGTGCAAAGCAGTGGCGCACACATAATTTTATTGAGGGGGTATCCAAGAATATAATATATTCCGTAATGGTAAACAAAAAAGTACACATTTTACAATACGGGTTTATTGGGTATTGACAACGGGTCTTCTGATTTAAAGGAAATTATACCACGAAGTAATTTTTTATCTTATGACATGACTGAAAATATAGAAAGTCAATACCTATCATGTAGGTGTCTCGGTATCGATGCTGCGTTAGACACTATGTCAGAAGAATTCGATTGACGCCATACTTTGTACCTAGGTGAAGTGGTGTAGCGGTTAGCACATCTGCCCGGCAAGCAGAAGGTTCCTGGTTCGAATTCAGGCGTCATCCGAATCATAAATTTAACTTTAAATCTATCATCGTCACAATATTTTCAAGCAAGTCATGACAAAAAATATATGTTAGAACAAGAACAAACTTTATACACAATCAAGAAGACGATATTTTTTAATTGACTAGTTTATATAAAAATACTGTGCTAACTAAAATTAAGTTTCGATTAAAATCAGTTATATTGCATTTAACAAATATTGTTTTCTTTATAATTTCTTTTAACAGTTACCTCCTGACGCTCATAGTGAACGGACGTAAAATCACAGTGCTCCCAACGTAATTAATTTTAATTTAATTACTTAAGCAAATACACCAGCTAACAAGCTAAAAATATAAAACCAACAAAAAAAACGTTAGGCCTATGGCCTCAGCGGAAAACATGGAGGGTGAAACACTTCCATTGAACTTATCGCAAAATAGAGAAGAAAATGACTGGCAAAGTGTTACACCAGCTAAAAGAAAACAAAGAAACGAAGATACAACAAATATACGAAACATAAAACGAAGATTGATAAATACAAGTAGCAATAAGATAACACCTACTCAAAATCGCTACAATGTCCTGGGCAACGTCAACACCAACAATAACGTCAACACAGTAGACGAGGAAACGAAACCCACAAAACCACCGCCAATATTCGTTCCAAATGTGAATGATGTTAAACCTTTAATAAACATAATTGACACCATCGCCATAGGCAACTACTTCATAAAAACGGTAAGTGGTAGCCAAATAAAAGTACAAATAAACAGTGTTGATAAATATAGGGAAATAATAAAATTATTGAATGAGAAAAGTGTAAAGTACCATACTTACCAAATAAAAGAAAACCGCTCATATCGCGTAGATATAAAAAATCTGCATTCAAGCACAGACAAAGAAGAGATAAAAACAGAAATAGAAAGGAAAGGACATAAAGTAACAAATATATACAACATCCAACACAGGATAAGCAAAGAACCACTGCCAATATTTTTTGTAGAGCTTGAACCAAAATCAAACAACAAATCGATATACGAAATGCAATATCTACAATACACCAAAATAGTCGTAGAACCTCCGAAACCTAAGAGAGAAATACCCCAATGCGCACGATGTCAACGCTACGGACACACCAAAGCATATTGCTATCGACAACCAAGATGTGTAAAATTCGGTGAGGAACATATGACGCAAAATTGTACAAAGAATAAAGACACTGCCGTTAAATGTGCCCTGTGTGAAGGCAATAACCCAGCTAGTTACAAAGGATGCTCTGTATATAAGGAGATCCAAAAAAGAAAATTTCCTCCATTACGAGAAAGAAATACACGAGAAGCAAACACAATAATAACAAAAGAAACCAACCCAAATATACCTTATGCCCAAGCTGCAAAATCCAATAAACCTGACGACATGCAAACTAGTATTCCAGCCAATGCAACACAAAACACAAACAAACTAGAAGAAATGATGCTAAAGTTAATGGGAAGAATGGATACTATCCTAAATCTTCTCACAACGCTCGTTTTAAAAATGCCTTAATGGCTCAATTCCTCAAAATTTCAGTATGGAATGCCAATGGCTTGGCTCAACGTAGCCAAGAGTTAAAATGTTTTATAATTGAAAATCAAATCGACGTCATGCTAATATCCGAGACTCACTTCACAGATAGATCATATTTCAAAATGCCGCAATATACATTATAAGATACAAAACATCCAAATGGCGGGGCACATGGTGGAACTGCGATAATTATCAAAAACAATATCAAACATTATGAACTACCCGAATTTACAATGGATCACCTACAAGCGACATCAGTAGTGATAGAAAACTGGACAGGCCCAATTACCCTATCTGCAATTTACTGTCCCCCCCCCCGCCAACTATGAAAAAAGAAGATTATGAAACTTTCTTTGGCACATTGGGAAATAAATTCATAGCAGGAGGCGAATACAATGCCAAACACTCCGATTGGGGCTCAAGACTAATCACAACACGGGGACGTGAATTACTGAAAGCAGTAAAACAAATGAAGCTGCAATCTACTTCCACACGTCAACCTACCTATTGGCCAACTGACCTTAATAAGACACTTGATTTGCTTGACTTTTGCATAATAAAAAACATTTCGCAAAACTATATAAAAACTGAAGCAAATTTCGATTTAACCTCAGACCATACCCCCATTATATTAACACTCAGTACACAAATCATAAAAACGTCAAAACCACTTACACTAAGTAACAAACACACCGACTGGAAAAGCTTTAGAGACCTAATAGAACGAGATACAAATCTAAGAATCCCACTAAAAAGCAAAGAAAATATAGAAGAAGGTCTCGAATACCTCATCCAAAATATTCAAAATGCTGCGTGGAACTCAACACCCACCATCACAGAAAAAGAAAATAACATAAAATATCCTGATGAAATAAAACAAGCTATAGTAGAGAAAAGACGTCTACGCAGATTATGGCAAAATCATAGAAATCCCCAGGATAAAACCCGTCTTAACAGAGCTGAGCGAGAACTTAAAAAAATGCTGAATGACTGGAAAAACAATAATATACAAGAGTACTTGAGCAACCTAACACCCACACAAACAACAAATTACTCATTATGGAAGGCTACAAAATACTTACGGAGATCAAATCAAAAAATTCCACCAATCAGAAAGAGCAACGGAACCTGGGCTAGAAAAGAGAAGGAAAAGTGCGACACCTTCGCCGAACACTTATCCGAAACTTTTAAACATTTTGAGATAAGAAACAATATAGAAGAAGAAAGCGAGATTCAAAAGTATCTCGACTCTCCAAATCAGCTTTGTCTCCCACTGAAAAACATCAGCTTATACGAAATAAAAGAAGAAATAAAGCTATGTAACCCTAAAAAAGCACTTGGCTACGACCTCATAACGGGGAAAGTTCTAAAGGAACTACCAGAAAAAACAATTATACTTATAACAATCATATTTAATGCTATCATTAGACTGTCACTATCCACCCCAGTGGAAAACAGCGCAAATAATTTTAATACATAAAGCAGGAAAACCAGAAGAACAAGTTACTTCGTACAGACCAATAAGTCTTTTACCAATCTTGTCTAAAATCTTCGAAAGATTGCTCTTAAAAAGACTGAAACCAATACTAACAGAAAGAAATATAATTCTCGACTACCAATTTGGTTTTAGACAGAAACACGCAACCACTGAACAAATTCACCGAATCATTAATCAAATTAAAAGATCTTTGGAAGATAAAAAGTACTGCTCAGCAGCCTTTTTAGACGTCATAAAGTCTGGCACAACGGACTACTCTACAAACTCAAGAAAACCCTCCCCCATAACATATACCAAATAATACAATCATACTTAACTGGAAGATTCTTTCAAGTGAAATTTCAAAGTGAATACTCTACTTTACACCCAATTCTCTCAGGGGTTCCACAAGGAAGCGTATTAGGCCCAGTTCTATACCTTCTCTATACCGCAGATTTCCCATTATCCCCTCTAACCACTGCGGCTACATTCGCGGACGATACCGCGATCTTAGCTACCAACGAAGATCCAGAACTAGCATCCGAGATACTCCAAGAACACTTACAAGAAATCGAAACATGGCTTCAAAAATGGAAAATAAAAGTTAATGAGTCAAAATCAATACACATAACTTTTGCAACAAGGAGAGGAACATGTCCAGCCGTTCACTTAAACAACAAACCTCTACCTCAAGCCGAAAAAGTCAAATACTTAGGAATGCACCTTGAACGACGACTAACATGGGCTACACACACAACAACAAAACGCAAGCAACTAAGAATCAAACTAAAGAATATGTACTGGATGCTGAATAAGAACTCCAAATTGTCGACTGAAAGTAAACTACTACTGTACAAGACAATGCTAAAACCAATCTGGACGTACGGAATAGAACTCTGGGGGACAGCCAGCGACTCCAACATTGATAAAATATAACGATTTCAATCAAAAATGTTAAGAACTATAATAGACGCCCCTTGGTTCATCAGTAACAGTGCTATCCATAGTGACCTAAAAATAAACACGGTGAAAGAAGAAATTAAAAAGTGTAGTACCAAATACCTAAAAAGACTGGAAGTACATCCAAACCAAAGTGCAGTGAACTTACTAGACAATAGTATGGACACCTACAGACTCAAAAGACACAACACATTAGAATTACCTTATCGTTTTACGTAACATAATATTTATATTTAGCTACTTTACTTATTTATATTTAGTATAGTTAGTACACAAAGAGAGCATGTCACTGGACTTGCTTCTCTACAAGATTTATGAATTGTAATACAACATTTACTTATTGTCTATCACTGACAGATTGTAAATTAAAATGGGAGATTAAAAAAATATAATAATTTCTTTAAACTATTGTAGTTATTTAACATATTTGTTAAAAAAAGTCTTTGTAACAGAATCAAATAAAACACAACTTTCAATATGAAACCTATGTGGTTCCTTTATTGTAAATAAATGACTATCGATAAAATAGTCTGATCTTGACCAAATATTTACAATTTCTTGATTAAATTATTATTTATTAGTTAGAAAGTTTATCCTTATAGTTATAAAATAGAAAAAAATATTTAAAAAGCTCTAAAATATGATAAAATTTAAATTCTTTTCGTTTGTATTTATACTTAAATTATTACCAAAAAATTTCAACTTGCACTGGTCTGGTCTAGGGAGTATTGTTGTACCCTCAATAACCTATTATTTGAGAGAGAATTAGAGGATGTTCTTAACGTGATCTAATTTGGGATGAGGGTTAATGTGGAATATGTTGGAATGGAACATGTCGATCTGGAAGTGAATAACAGATTACGATTTCAACTTTTAATGTAGAGAGAGGAATAAAGTAAAAAATTGTGATTTTTTAAATTTTGGTAGATTTTTATCGAGCGTTTGAGCACTTGTATTAATTCTGATAGGTGCAGTTACATCCGCACGGTTGGATTTATGTCAACTATTAATTTAAACATATATTATTATAATATCTAATTGTTTTCAAAATTCCAAATTTGTATTATTAGCTGACGATTTAATTTTTTGTAAAAATTTTTAGAAACAGAAAGAATAACGGATCAATGGTCTAGGGATATATGATTCTCGCTTTGGGTGCGAGAAGTCTCGCTTAGCAAATATAAACTCTAGGTCAAGGCAGTGCACAGAATGCAAATGAAAGTTCGAAAACTCTACCTAGTAATCACAGGCTACAAATAAATATTATACAACAAACTCGAATTTTCCACGGCTAAAATGCAGTACGTACTTACCTCAGATCTCACTGCACTGAAAAATGTTTCGAGTTGAACAGAATGACACAGTTTACACTTGCGCAGTTAGTAAAAATATATGAATATTAATAATTAGAAATAATGAATACTATTAAAAATTATTGTGATTACTAAATTTCAAGAAGAATTTATTTTTATTTGTTTAAATAACGAAATATTTTAAACCGGCTACAAAACTTAAATGATTTAAAATATAAACAACAAAGACAAAATTAATTGTCATCCAACACTTGGTGAAACTAGGTTTAATAAAAAGTATAAAATAAACAATTGGCTCAGTTTCACAAAATTCTGCTTCCAAGTCACCTTATGAGAGCATCGTCAGAGGCTGGCCAGCACAGTTAGTAACCATAGACGCGTTTCGCTCTTATAAGAGCTCATCAGTATGGTATAACTCACTTCTTCACCTAGAACAAAGTTCACGTGAAGAAGCTGGTGACGAAAAACTGTACCAGCAGAGAATAAGATCTCTAACAAACAGGTAAGATGACATGAGAAGTTCTGTGGAATAGGTCATGCCATCTACCGAAAAAAAGGAAAAGCTACGCAATAGCAATTTAAATAACAACAAAGACAAAATTAATTGTCATCCAACACTTGGTGAAACTAGATTTAATAAAAAGTATAAAATAAACACTTGGCTCAGTTTCACAAAATTCAGTCTCCAAGTCACCTTATGAGGGCATCGTCAGAGGCTGGCCAGCACAGTTAGTAACCATAGACGCGTTTCATATCAAAAATATTTTCATCATATAACTAAGCACAATTTTAAATAAGAAACACAAAATTAGTTTTTTTTAAGTTTCAGGTCTATCTGGGTTAATCAAATGTTTTCTATGTCAGACAAACTAATCCAGTAATTTTGTATCTTGGATATTTCCATATCTGTTCGCATCGGTTGGGGAAGAAAGGCACTCGCAAATCGTACCAAACGAACCATTTTCCAAAAAAGCTTGATTTTAAATATAATAATAATATATTACTTAAATAAGTGGAAATTATATACGATTCACGTTCTCTGGTAGCCGGTATACCATGATTTTTCCATGAATACGTATAAAATTTGGAATTTTGCAGTGAAATAACAGCTTCATTATTATTACATTTCAATTTAGATTTTGTTTGTTGTTCCGGTCCAAAACAAGAGCGTACAAATTTTAAAAACTTATTCATTTGATGTAGTAGGTCTAATTCGTTGATCAATATGTATTTTATACAAAGTTTCTATCGAAAATGCAATTAATATTAGTTGTCTATTAAACTTTTTAAACTGACCTTTGTTTTTTAAAAAAAGTCCACTTGAAATATAAATATATTTATTTCAATAATAAATTTGAACAAAAATATTTATACTTAACATTAATATAAAATTGGGAATAGCGTCCAAATAATTGAAATGAAATATCTTTTAGTCGAAAAGTGAACAGGAATAAAACAAAATCAGTGTTGATATGTTAACGTTTCTTTCTATTTAAGACCATCATCAGAACTATTTTTAAACGTTGCTAGTTCTTTAGCAGATGATAGGCATTGAAGTGGATCATCTAGCTTACTTTCTGACTTCTCATTCTATAATTTTCATTTTGCACTACCGCTCAATTATTTTCTATCCACTTTGTAAATAAGCTGGAATAAATACATATGTTTCAAATTTTATTTAATATGTGCCTAAGATACTTTTTTCAGAGGCGAACAACTAATACTAATTTAAATTGCACAATAATTGCAAAAACTAAAAAGTAAAATGAGAATACATTTTATACAGTTAATTGTTTATACTCACATTTTCTTTGATTTTGTGGTTGTTGAAAAAAAAAACAATTTAACGTAAGTACGTTGGTTGTAGGTAAATAAAATAAATGGCAGTAGAGCACGGAATTTTGTCTACTATAAGTTGTAGGATATCAAAATTAAATATTTTGTGAATTATAATATGAATAGAATTAGTATAATGAATTTTAAAAACACTGATGTGATAAATAGATATCCGCTGGACGGGGCCCCTAAATGTAGGGGGCCCTGGAGCCATGACTTCATGGCTCCGTGGTTTACCTGGCCCTGACTACCGATTCGTAGATAAAAAATATTTTCTCAGAGTAAGGAAATAAAAATATATTAGCTGGGTATCGGAATTTTATGTTGGGGCTAGTGCCGCCCCAGAGCGTTGTGCTAAAACGATTTAAATCAATGCATGTGCGGATTAAATGAATCAAATTGGTTGAATCTTGAAACGGACAACTAGCGGGCCAATGATCAACAATTAGCTGACCAAAAGTTGTGATATTTAACATTTGAGGTTATATTTGTATTGTCAACTGAGAAGAAATAATTAAATAAAAAGTTAAAAATAAAAAATTACGTCTAATAACTTATAAATAATTGATAATTTATTTCATTTTCATGAGATAAAAGCAAAATAAGATGTACAATTTAAAGCTTATTATAGGATGCATTGGAAAACAAAAACATACCTACAATAAAATAAATCTACAGCTTCTCTACTTGAATTATTTGCAAAATACCATTTCAAAACTTGAACTTTTTCGTCTTAAATTAAATCTTGTCTTGATTTTTACATCAAAATAAAAATAAAATAATAGTATTAACTATTAAATATCAATTAATAAATTTTTATCTGCTAAACTGAAACAATACGACAGTTTGAATTATATATTTTGTAAATAAATAAATATATCATCACGCCTTTTACCCATTACTGGGTGTGGCACTTTGCCGTAGAAGATCTCGGTAAGTGATATATTTCTTCGCGTGAAGTGCGGTTACCAGTCTTCAAATCACGGCTCCCGAAGATGTTAGTGGCGGGGGAGCCACAGGGGTACATTTCAATTGGTGAAAATTGTTTGTCGGCTGTGCGGATCGAACCAGGGTTCTCAAGATCCACAGGCCGACTAGATACCACTGAGCCACCTACCTCATTTCTACAACTCGAATATGAGTTTCGTTTTTGATGATTCGTGGAACTTCGTAAATATTTTATCTTTTATGAAAACTTTACGGGAAAAGTAATACAAATACAATTTTTATGTCTTTTTAGCGATCTACAATAAACAAATTGTTTCATCAAGTCCGTTAGGCTGGTGATTACAGTATGGTTGCATAAGATATATTTTATTGTCGTAGACCAAACTGCCAGGACACTCTTTACGAAGCTGTCGGCATGCTGTTATTATGTTCTTTTCTATAAATAACAGCTACCCATATAAATAAACAAAGTGCATATAAATAACATAAAAATCCCAAGATAAGTTATTCTGCCCACAGAATACCGAAATTGTGATAATAAAAAATCAAAGTTGTCAATATCAGTATTTGTATATGGGGTACATTAACGATTACATTTTATTTCGTTAGCAATTTATTTTAGATAGTTACGGAACCCTTAACGATATAGACATTTTACCCGAATGTTCGGCAGTTCTTCTTTACGAGACTGAGCGAATTTCGGTGTGAATAAACATAAAATAAAAATTGCAGTAGGTGAATTCTTGTGCATGTATGTTATGTTGATGTTGTGGTACTACTTCTATTATATTGGAAATTTCTGTAATTTACCTGATGAGTCACTGTACGAGTATTACAATATTGTTATCAGTCATAGTCATCAAACGAGAACTAAGATCGACTAACGTATTACGCACAATGAGATTATGTAAGTCCCTATCGTTAAGATACGAGATCATGCGGATTTATATCCTCCCGTTATGAGGTCATGTGGATCTCTAGTGATTGTGATTTATTTAATATTTATTTATTAGAAGTTTGGCCAATCCCAATAATAGAATGGCACTACAATTATAATAGACAATAAAGAAACAAATATGTGATACAAGTGAAACATAATTTACATTCCAAATTGAAATATAAGATGCAAGTAAAATTGAAAATTATACTAAAATAATAGACATGTGACGTTTAAATGTTTGTAACGAAACAGTAAAAATATCAGGAATATTACCCATTTCACAAAGTTTGTTATATACATAAGATAGTCTATGGATGGGAGAATTTGCTGCAGAATTAGTCCTACATAAAGGAATGTCAAACATACAAGTCTAGCAAGTTACATAACCAGGAAGGAAGGATAATTGTGATAATAAGATAGGAGAGTCCACTAAATTATTCAATAATTTATATAAAAAGCTCATATCAAATAAAGTTCGTCTCTTTTCTAGACTGAGACAATTAAAACTGAAGTTAGTAAATTTACGATTACAAAATGATACGAATTTATTCTGTATATTCTCGAGGCGATTAATGTAAATTAAATAATGGGGGTTCCATCAAACTGAGGCAAATTCTAGTTGACTCCTGACAAGGGTATAATATAATGTTGTAAATGTTTTGGGAATTTTGAATTTGACACAAGTACGAATCAAAAAACCTAACATCTTGTAGGATTTTTTAACAATATTATCTATATGTACATCAAATAAAAGTTTATGGTCCAATGTTACACCAAGATCTTTAACATGGCTAGTACTGTTAATAATGTTATCATGTATGGAGTACTCAGAATCAAAAGTAGTTCTGTTTCTAGTAAACTTAATAGAATAACATTTAGAGATGTTAATTAATAATTTGTTTTTAATCGCATATTCAGCAAATTTATCAATATCATGTTGCAAGAAAAGACAGTCACGTTCAGATTTAACAGAACGATAAATTTTAAGATCATATGCATACAAGATAAAATTAGAAAAAGAAAAACATGAAGCTATGTCATCTATAAAAATGTTGAATAGCAGGGGCCCTAAGTGCGACCCTTGCGGGACACCAGAAGTTACACGTTCGTCATCAGAATGGAATCCATTCACCACTACACATTGCAATCTATCAGTTAGATAACAGGAAAACCAATTCAATAATAAACCAAATTTGGAGAGCGAGGTGTCGAACATAAGCGGAAAAGTAACATTTTACGATGAGAAATGCAATAATTTATTATTACTTACAATGTTGTAAAAAATCATAGATTAGGTACAAATATATTATATTGTACAACTAAACTTTATAAACTAATAATATAAGATAAAGAAAATTTTAAGTACACAAACATCTTTGTTTGATTTATCACATTATGGCCAGTTGCACTGTTATTACTATAATTTTAAGGATAGCTTAAATTTAACAGCAATTTTAAGTTTTTAATTTGATGTTTCATTTCGATACAATATTGTTCATTTAAGGAAGACTGAAAATGTAAGACACAGCGTTGTAACTGCCCAATAGTTAAATTATTTTTATTTAAAAATCAAACAATCGTTAAACAGTCGATAAACAAACACACCTAGATATATAATATACTTATAAAAATCATTCTCACAATAAACAAATTTTTCTACAATTTTTAATTATTCATAAAATAATTTGATAGTGTCGTCAACACTGTCATTCTACCAACATTTCAGTACTCGTATTAATTTTTTAAATCATTTAATCTGATGGTATGAACCTTTTACAACAGAATTTATTTACTTTAAAATATATTTTTATTCCTAATAAAGTGTCTAATATAAACATGTTTATCATATATGACACTTTTGTTTTAATATTACCTATACCTACAAATGGACACACGCTCTACTACATCATTGCTTATAGGTAAACTTAATGCTGTTTTCTAAAAAAATGCTATATTTCGAAATATACAGTACATTCCGGCATCTTTCATGTTATAAACTAGAATCTGAAAATTTTCCGATTTATTATTAGTCTGCAGTATGGCAACCAATCTCCACGGCCCTACAGCTTACACAGATTGAGTGATTGTTACGATTTTTTTCTAGGATTTAAAGAATGTTTGGGAACAGTGCCTTTTGGATATCTCAATTTTTTTTAAATATAGTACGCGGGAAATTAATTAAAAACTTCTGAAATTTTCAAGGATCAGAGATTGCTACACTACGTAACCTGTGTCCGACGTATGGCATCAACCAAATTCTTCTGTCATAGTGCTTAACGTTTAAAATTTATTTAGGTACTAGAGAATTGAGGAGATACGAGTATGTGTTAAATTGTTTCAATTGATGTCAAATTTATATAAAAGTTTTAAGTAAAACAGTCAATTTGACATAAGGTTGACATAACCCGCCATTTCTGTGCGGTGCTCCAAGTACCTAAATGTTCAATTTATTGTTAGGTTTATATGCGAATCGTTGCAAAAGTACAGCGTATTTGTTCACTTCTCTCAAGGGAGATGGTGGTTACTTGAATGTTAGGATGTTTTTGGAATGTTCATCCCTTTCATATACCTAAACTATCTCAATCATGATTACTAGATTTCTAGTACTGTCACGCAGGTTAATTTTCGTCCTCTTGCAGAATTTTAGTTTTAAAGATATGGAGCTAATAATAATATAAAGGAAGATATATATAACGATAAATTAATAAGAAAAATGCATTTTATCTCCATGGTTACAAGAGACGATCTCTAAGGTAAATACGAGTGCAGAATTCAGTTAATGATTTTTTTAAATAAGCTTTCATTTCAAATCGACTTAAACAACATTATATTTTCTCACTTTAAATTTTGATAACAACTTTATTTCGAATGTGTCATTGATTTGTCATTGTTCTGATTTATTCTAATTAAAATGTTTTTTACCTATAATTTTATGAGACTTGAAGTTAGGTGTTTTTGATGAAGTTGATAAACTTTTGTCACTTTTAATTAAATATTATTATTATGTTTCGTTCTGTTAATGCAATCCTGGCATTATCTTTATGTATATAATTTGTCTTTAGACAAATTACTTATCAGTATCAATCACTGTCATTTAATAATTGTACAGATTATGATATGGGGTAGATGGCTCAGTGGCATCGAGGCGACTTGTGAATTTGAGAATCCGAGTTCGATTCATAAAATTTTCATCACATAAAAATTACCGCTATAGCTCTTCCTTCACAAACATCTTTTGGAGTCACCTAATAATAAGTAAAGGATGTGATTATATAGGCGCGGTGGCCGAGCGTGTTAAGGTACATCTCTTAACATACTGTGACGTCACCCGAACCAAGGTTCGTCAGTTCGAATTCGCCTGTCGACAATATGTGATTTGTCGTAAATATAACATACAGTTACATGTATTTATCACACTCGGGCGCTATAAGCTAGTCATTTATACGTCTTAAATAATGTAGCATTGGACTTCGAAAACCGGCAGTACGGCAGTACAGCAGTGTAAAAACTGCAACTTGGGCTGTAGCGCCACAGATGATGATGATGATGATGTGATTATATATTTATTTTATTTTATAGTACTATTTGAACTACCAATAGAAATTAACTAATGCTTTGGCCGTACTCTATATAGTAACATAACCTATAAATATTATTATTATTTTCACTCAACAATTATCATGTATATTAAAAAAAAAGTACAATATCATACAGAGAAATCCATTTGACAGGCGACTGTTTAATTCAAATTCACATGCAATTACGCAATACGCACAGTTTTTTTCTAATTTATTGAATCGGAAGATTTATTATGAAGAGAATGAAATTCGCATTGTTGTCCGAATGAAGAGCGCAGCACCAGTGGAAATTTTTAAATGATAGTAATATCTGTTCTGTTCTGTTTGAGGATGTGATGTGACCAAAGGAATCGACGGAATGAAAACGTGTTGTGTTGATAAAGTTATAGGGACACAGGATATAAATTAATTAAATTTCATTATGTATTTCTTTAGAGTTGCACCGTTGCTTCGTTTCATATTTTTTCTTTTGTTTTTAACTTGGTGAAAAGCAAATTTTATTACCTTTTGTTGTATACAGTACAGTGGTGTGGATAGCGTTGCGGCATTAGAATTCGGAGATCCCGAGTTTGAATCGCACTCAAGCTAAAAATTATATGAACTCCCATACTGCGGCTCGGTGAGTGCTGACCCAGTTTTTCTTGCCAGAGCCGGTACCGAGTGATAAAATTTTACTCCTGCTGTCAGATGCAGCGGCATACATGGTACAAGCTGCAAGTGACAGGAATATTTTTTATCAGAATTTAATTCACTGCACGTGCTTTGCGCACGGACTTAATCATGTAGCTGAAATCATTAAAGATTTTAAAGATAACACGTACATTGTACCTGGACATATTGGTCAAATAATTAAAAATAAATTAAACGACTTTCTGCGTAAAAATGAAGGATTCGACACTTTAAAAAAAATTGCATTAATTTAAAATGGTGAACATGTTCCCAATTTTATTATGGATCCCGGTGTAATTACAAAATTCAAATTTGCACCAATTACAAGTGTCGACGTGGAAAGAAGGTTCTCAGCTTACAAGAATATGTTAAGTGGCAGAAGGCACAACTTTTCAATGGAACATTTAGAACAGCATTTAATAATCAGTTGTTTTCGGGATTAGTAGTTTTTCATTTTATAAAAGTTTTGTTTGAAAATGTATTTTTATGTAAATAAAACTTTATAAGTAATTGTTATTAATTATAATAATTTTTGTGTTATTTTTCTAATTTTTATGCCTTTTTAATGCTTTTTTTTGTCTAAATTTTATGCCTTTTTAAGTGCCTTTTTCTGGTTTTTTTTTGTGCCTTTTAGTCCGGTCTCTAATAATGGATAAGGACTGTTTTAAAGAGAAACAAAAGATCTTTAAAATTTCACAAATATATGTAGGAGTTCCATTAAAAAATATAAAGTTGCATATTATTGGGTGAAAATGGATATATGGGCATTTTAATTTAAAATAAATTTTGTTTGTAAATTTTTTCGGTATTATTTAAAATAATCGTGTTAAAACACAGACCGATGGACCACTCTGAGTACTTACAGCCTGTATGTATACAATTTGTAGTTCAATAAACTAAACAATTTTTTTTAATTCAGAGTTTCTCAAATTATTTGATCCAACTTTTTTTTAACTTTCAGTATATATTTTTTATTAGTTCATCTGAAAGAGATTAAAAAAAATAACGATCCAACATTTATACCTTGATATACCAGTTTTTTTTTTATAGAGAAAATTAATGATGTATTATTTTTATATAAATATGACTATACAAAGTGTGCGATGGAGAAAACAAATAAATAATAAATTTCACATTTATAATTTAATTTTATTAACGCCGTCCTGGCTCTGTATCAACTTTTTGATGACATATGAATATGAAATAATGATCCAATACTTTGGCTTGCTAGATTACCTGAATTATCTAAATTTGATTTTTTTTCTTGGGATATCTTATAATCATTCGCGTGTCCTTATTCATCACACTTATCCCGCATTTTATTTTCGCCAAACATTCCTATCCTCACACCACTTTTCCTTCAATCACATTCATAATTCCTTTCATACAAGTTCGTGTATTCCTCTCGTTTGGAATCTTTCGATCACGTAACAACCTTTTAATCATATTTATCCATTTGTTCCTAGGTCGTCCACGTAAAATTTCACCCTCAGTTTCCCCAGCATACACCTGTTTTACCAATCTGTCATTCGACATACGTTCTACATGATCAAACCATCTCAACTGACTTATTCCCACTCTTCTTACAACATTCTTCCCAATCTCACATCCATCATACACCAATGTGTTCTGGATACGATCTCTTCTAGTATATTCACACACAAACCCCGCAAATACCTCATTTTCACAGCAGTTATACGCCGTTCATGTTTCTTCATCCATACCCAACATTCACTACCATATATCAACGTAGGCACTAACACACCATTATAAACACACAATCGAGCATCTCTGGATACATTAACGTTCCGAGTAAAGGTTCCCAGAGCACCCAATATCTTGCATCCAGCAGATACTATTCTTTCAATCTCTCGATCAATACGGCCATCTCTCGAAAACACACTCCCCAAGTATAAAAACTCATTTACTTGACACAATCTCACACCATTCACCGAAACATTGCAATCAATCACAAATCACTCTTCTCAAACACTAACATTTTACATTTATCAACATTCAATAATAGATTTAAATCTTTTCCTACTTCATTTATCCTTAGAATCATTCTTCTCAATTGTTCTTCAGATTCACCCATTACAACTACATCATCTGCATAAGCTAACGCAGGCACTACAATACCACCAATACGTACACCATCCACCCCATTCATACATTTTTGAACTAAAACAAAATAATTGGAAACGAAAAAATCACGCTCTAAGCGGAAGGATACTGTTTTCCTACCATTTTCATTCACTCTCCCATCACCAAACTTACCCAATACATTCCCAGACATGATTCTCTTTACTCCCACCCAACCATTCAAATCACCACATACGATAACTTTTACACCTGGATCACACGAATCAATTACACTATCTAAAAAATTCCAAAATTCAGTTGGGCCATAAACTGACACAAAGAAGATTCTATGAAAGCCTACCTTAAGTCTTGTAACGCAAAAACTGTGTTACAAGTAATCAACCTTATGCTCCCTGGATGATGAACCCGGATGGAACGGTTGAACCGCGGCTAGACTCAGTGAAGAAGGGGTGAGTCGGAATGAGTGATCGGTAGATAAAAGGGCGCCAGCCGGCCTGAGCCGCGACCGGTTCAACAAAAGTATGACGGCCGACAAAATTCGGGATACTTCCCAGTACGGGACTACGAGAGGTGCCAAGTATTTTAATAACAAGATTGGGGGAAATTAATAAATATATTGGAAACATCTAACGAGAAAATTACACGGGACACAATAGTTGTTGCTACACGATAACAGGATCGTAAATCCACTTAAGCTAAAAACGGATGATGACGTGACCGAAGGCGGGGCGCTGTGGCTCACAGTAGCGACTAGGACTGTTGTAACGTCGACACCTAAAATGGTGCCAACAGTGAACTGACGTATTCCGACGTATGACGGTTCATTGGCCAATGAATGCGTTTTACGCGGCGCGTCTGACTGAACGTGACTACCGAGTCGTAGACCCTAATGGCTATTGCGTCGTACGAGCGACACACATCGTAAGTGACCACAACGTCACTACTAATGACTCTACGCAAAATGCTCTTAATTGGATTTTCACAAAAATTCTGTATCTACTATAGGTAAACTCGATAATCACTAACTCAATTAATCTCGTGAGCAGAAGGCACACAAGCCAAGGTATAACAATACGGTACATAAATCGAAAGTATGACAACATATGATTACAAGAAAAATGAATAAAAACAAATGATTCTGGCTTAGCTGTAATGGCATCCAGGCGCTAACGGGAAAGGTGGCAGCAGTGACACAACTCGATCTGCCAGCCGGATGTCCGAGTCGTCACTTCCCAAGATGGCGGACAATCACGTGGAATTGGAATGTCACGCAGCGTCACTTCCGCTACACGTGGTTCTTTTCCCAAACTGCTGGGCTTTAATTCCTAGGTGACAAATAACAGGAATCCTCCAATGCAACGCCAACGAGATAGTGCGCCCACAGCAACTTCTATGCCAGGAACACGGGCACACAGGATGGACCAAAAATGGCACGAACAGGCTGACCAGCCACAAGAATACGTAAACACGTAAAACGTACAACAAAACGTACATAAAGATGAACGTAGACGCAAAACGAACGTAAACGCAAAACGAACGTAAAAAGAACTAGCTGACGTCAAAAAGCCTCAAACAAAGGACTGCAATTAGGGCCATGTGCGAGGGAAAAGCTACTAACAGGCTAACTTTACTTGACAAAAGGCAGATTCAATAACAAATGAACAGAAATCTTTACCTGAGTTCTTGGGCGGCTTTCAAGTGGCAGAAAATATGTGATCTTTCCTATTGGTAACCAAATCCGGAACAACTCCGCGGAATAATGCAATAACCCAAAATTCAATATTCCCTAAATGGCACTATTTCCCAAATCCCCACAAGGGTATTTCGCCAACAAACCTAAGTTGCCGAAATCTAATTGAAATAGCCCATCTTCCAATATTAAAATCTCACACTTCCGCAACAGACGTCGTTCGAAAAGACAAAACAAAGACTGAATGCGTTCGAAATCGAACCTGTGAAATTCTGCCAAGAAAGAGAGCGATGCGCGAAGACAAAGACAACCTCCGCCTAAATTTGAATGGTGCCGGTAAAAAGGCGCACCTAGCAGACAATAATACCGGCAGAGCTACTTCGCGGCGCACGGCCACTAATTGTCTGACAGCTAAAGAAACAATGGGAATAACCTACAAAAAAACAATGAGACCAAGAGAAGCTGAATCTAAGTTTTACTAATAAATGAAATACTACAATGAGAGCGAAATCTAAATGAAGCTAAGTATCAGAAGGATCTAATCGGTTAATATCTAATCAATAGTTAAGTTTCAGGAATTTGGCGAAGAAGGAAAAATAAACAACAAACAAAAGTACGGAAAGTATGAAAAATAAAACAAAACTGGAGAATACAAAAAAAAACGTAACAGTCTCAGTTCAAGAATTCGTGCTGAAATACAACTATAATCCCTTTCAGACGGTTCCATTCTCTAACTAGCACTCCTACACCATGCTTTGCCCATTCATTCTCAGCAACACCCGACCACAAGCAAAACATCTACCTCTTCCTCATTACAACCTTTCTTCTTATAGTCTCGTTCACACACAAAACATCTACATTATACACACGCATTATATTCACCATTTAATTTTCTTTTACATTTACACCCCTAACATTCCACGTACCAAACTTACATTCATCAAATTTCGCCCATTTATTCCTCATTAGAACAAAAGATAAAAGGGTTCTCTCGGTAAAAGTGAAGAAGTTAAGGTAGCCTACCAGGCTTATCCTTAATTTAAAATCTTATTCTAGTCTGATTTAAAACGTTAATCCAAATAACTTGCCCAAAAACCAAATGATAAAAGCAATATATGTATTAGAGTTTATTTAATCTTTTTCTAAACAAAGTTTAATTTGATTAATCCAAAATTCTGTTTAAATTGGGTTGTAAAAGTTTGTTACCAAAGCACCCTCTGCATATCACGAATCGCTATGACGCAACTTTCCTGATATCCAGACATACATTTAACCCGGTGGTCCACGATTCAGACTTTTCCGCGTGGGCCTCGAGACTCCAATCATACACCTCGTCATACAGTGTATAAGCCAAGCGGGTGATCGCTTGCGCGGTGAAGGGTTCAATGATAACCTCACCTCGCAGTCAAACTCACTCAACCGCTCACCCGGCCCCGGGACATGCACATGGAGGATGAAGTTTGAGTCTCTTAGCCAGAACGAACATACCGCGGTACCTGCAACACTTGTCACGAAACAATCCCGCGTCAACCCATCAATCTGTGTCGTCCGCCACGTGAAGCCGACCCTGTGTGTAATCTCCTGGTGCACAGAGCCGTAGTACGCGGACAACGAGCCTCGACACACGCTCACATGACAGACTTTACATTCGGTGATCTGCTGACAGAAAAACCACTCGTGTTTCTTGCACTTCTCGTCTTCTCGTCGATGTCGGTGTCAGTGCTGTCCTGGGGCTGGTTTTCGCGGGCTCGTTTGGCGGGAGCGCAGCTCTCACATTGCCAACCAGTTAGGCTGCGATACTGGAACACCATCACCTCCGCCGAGCACTGCGAACACTTCTCGGACAAACATATCCCCGGTGCTCGCACACTTCTTTGTGGCCGATCACTTCTGCTTCTTCTATACTAAAGAAAAAGATTAAGAATACTTTGAAAAAAATAACAATCGAATAAAAAGCTGTTTGATCAGATTAAATATCAGCAAAAGTGTTGGAGGTACTAGAAGAACAAGAATTAGACAATCACAGAATTGGAAAAAGAAATTTTTGAAAAACAAAACCAAATATCAGTGTTTTCATATGTACAGTCCTACTCGATATACTGAGCCACCTATCCCATACCCTGATTAGTCTACTTTAAAAATCATCAAATCTTACTCCGTCTATTCTCATTCACATTATCCTATGAGCTAGAAATAAAGAGATCACATTCGCTCTTACCTATCTATTAAAATCAGAACATACGATAACAACTCACCTGGATCACACATCACACTAACAAATTCCAAAATCTATTTTTTCGAGCACACATTCGGATTCATTTCAGCCTACAACTAACAAGACGAAGATTCTATGAAAGCCTATCTTTTATAGCGTAGCTGGCTGTGGTATCGATTCGGACTGAGGATTTAAGAACCCGGATTCGATGCCCACAGCCACCAAACAAATTTCACTACATTAAAATTACTCCTATGGCTCCTTCTCCACTAGCTGATAACCGTACTATACAAGTATAATCGTGTGAATATATCACTTATCGTGATCTGCTACGGCAGAGTGTCACATGTAGAACGTCTACTGATTGGTTGAGAAGTTCACATTTGATTATTGTTTTAATCAAATCGCTTTCAATAGAATTATTAAGAAACGTATTTCTGCATGGCTCGTAATTTATTTTCTGATATACTTCTCTTATAACGAAATCAATATAAATTAATATAACTGAAAATAATCGCAGGCTACTAATAAATATCGTACAACAACCTCAAATGTCGTATCAGTAACTGTTGTATTTTCTTTCGGTAAAATGCTGCACTTATATGTATCGAACCTATTAATTTCATGTCAAACTAGAATTGTTTGTACGCACCCCGAAATTGTTTACAAGTAGGTGTGTCCGAATAATCGCCCTTACGCCTCACTGTACTCAAAAAATCTAGATGAATATAACGAAGCTGTTTGCATTTGCGAAGAACGTAAATATATATCAATATTAATAATTAAAAATCTCAGGAATAAGCAAATTAATTATTTTCAAATTCGTATTATGTTTATATAAATAAAAAGTCTGTCTAAATGCTATTTAAAATTGACAACTTGTAATAAAAGAACTATTTATTAAATATCAAAATTATATTTTATTTGAATTTCTTTACATAACGAAAAAAATTAATCCGGCTACAAAACTTCTTAAATGATTTAAATTTTATCCCCAGAATTTTGTTCCTTTGTTTGATGTAAATATCATCTGCTGACCTTGATGATTTGGATAGCGTGGTCAAAACGTTATAATACTTTTTGATTTTGATCAACTCATCTATAGCTTGAAAAATTTGACTCGCTACCATCATATAATTCGAAAAATAAAGACATTTTGAAATGGGTAAGATACAAATTTTGATACACTCATCCAAATATATTGTGGATTCACTTCTGAATTTATCATCGCCGATGAGTATCACATGAAAAGTAAACCTGTCCGGGAGCCAAAATGTGTTGAAAAACGTCACAACTTGTTCATTTATCCAATTTAGATATAATGGTTTTCTGATCAAAAATTTTCTGTTGCTGGCAAAAATATCAAATAATTTTGTATCTTGAATTTTTCGAATTTTGTTCGCGGTGTTTGAAGAAGTAAATTTTGCCAAACGATCCATTTTCAAAATGAGCTTGATTTGGTTTAATTTCTAAAAGTATAATAATAATATATAACTCAAATAATGAAATTACATACGACTTACGTTCTGTCGTAGCCGGTATAATTTGGTTTTCCCATGTGTTTATAGAAAACTTCGAATTTCGCTGTGGTATTACCTCTTCATGATCATTACACTTGAATTTAGCTTTCGTTTCTTCGTTGTGTCTAAAACAAAAAATGTAATAAGACTATTCATTTCGAGAAATACATACAACTCGTTAACAAATGTAATATATTTTATATCAAGTTTCCTTAGAAACTACCGTTAATATGGGTTGTGTTTGTTAAACAATTTCATTTGTAATAGTGCCTTTTCTATGGTTACCGAATCGTGTTCAATCTCCATTTATTTACCACACTGCTATTCGATGAGTTCGGACCCTGTGCTGTAATTGCGACTAAGCTCTTGTTGTACAAAGCAGTGGCGCACACATAATTTTATTGAGGGGGTATCCAAGAATATAATGTATTCCGTAATGGTAAACAACAAAATTACATATTTTACAATACGTGTTTATTAGGTATTGACAACGAGTCTTCTGATTTAAAGGAAATCATACCAAGAAACAATTTTTTGTCCTATGACATGACTGAAAATACAGAAAGCCAATACCTGTCATATAGGTGTCTCGGGATCGATGCTGCGTTAGGCACTATGTCAGAAGAATTCGATTACCGCCATACTTTGTACCTAGGTGAAGTGGTGTAGCGGTTAGCACATCTGCCCGGCAAGCAGAAGGTCATAAATTTAACTTTAAATCTATCATCGTCACAATATTATCAATCATGTCATGCCAAAAATAAATATATTAGAACAAGAACAAACTTTATACACAATGAAGGAGACGATATTTTTTAATTGACTAGTTTATATAAAAAATGCTGTTTTATCGGTGCTAACTAAAATTAAGTTTCGATAAAAATCAGTAATATTGCATTTAACAAACATTGTTTTCTTTATAATTTCTTTAAACTAATGTAGTTTTTTAACATGTTTGTGTTAGCGTCACTTTTTCACGTAAGGTCTTTGTTTTTTAATTGATTATGTTTTCTACTTCAATCTAGGGTTTAGGTGGATTACGAGTGCCGTTGGATAAGAACTTCATTTAAATAGCTAATTAACTATGCATTTCATCCCAGTTTGTGGTGAGATTTGTTAGTGATAGTCCCCTGCGGGGTTGACGGGGAGTGATAACCAAGTATGCAGCCAACGAAGCACGACCCGCTAGCCCTCGTGCCAACGGTGCCCTGGCCTGCCATCTTTAGTGTTAACTCAGGAGGTGCCCAACGTTTCGCTAACACCCCACAATTGCGGGTGGAGTATGGGTTTCTACTTGGCTTTCAATCCACACTCCCGGTGCCCAGGTTGGGCAATCCGGTGGGTAGGTGTTGAGCACTGGTTCTGGTCACTCTGGTTGGCGCTGTCCTTGAGACGACTCTCAGAGTGAAGCTAAGCTCCACTAGGCGCGAGGTTGGTACAGAATAGGAAGGAATATGAATTCCGCCACGCACGAGGCGTGCGACTCCACTTGAAGCGAGATACCTTAGTATGTACCATTGACTGCAGCAAAATGGATCTCAATAATTTACTGTTGTTGGATTCGGAATCAAGCGATTCCACACATTTGTTTCGAGTATAAATATTGAAGGATAAAGACAATGATGATCATTTGAAGTTGAAATATCGACGCATTCGTTTTGTATATTTAGTCCACGACGCATTAAACATGTCTGCTCAGTTTATTCAAACAGAGAAAGGAAAGCTCAAATTAATTATTGACGGGCATTGTTTCTATAAAGAGAGGCAAAGTGAAGATAAAGTTCATTGGAAATTTGAAAAATATCAAAAAATGAAGTGTCGAGCGCGAGTGACTACAATTAACAATAAAATAGTGAAAACTGGCGAGAAAGATCATAATCATTGTGGTGATGCAGCAGAAGTAGAAGCATCTAACATTTATGACACCATTCGAACAATTGTAAAAACTACCAATGGTACACCACATCAAATAATTGCAAGTGCTTCGGTAGGGTGCAGTAAAGCGGCAGCGGCTAAACTTCCACGCATAGACGCTATTAAAAGAACAATTAGTGTTACTTCAATAGCTCAGGTTTAAAAAATCAAACCAAAAAATAAATGGAAAATAGGTTATTCCCAACAACAACAAAATACACAAGAGAGTGAGTAAGTGGACTGTATAAATTCTAAATGTAATTCAAACTAAAATCTAAAAATTCAACTAATAGCAACCAAAACCAAATAATAATCAAAACGAGAAAGAAAATAAATTCAAATAAGACGATGGAAAACGACCACAACTGCTAGTGAATTCCAAAAGTCAACAATAAACCAATAAACATAAATTATACACACGACCAACCAAATATCAACAAAATACGATAAATCTCAACCAAACAAACAATACAATGTAGATCTGAAAGAAATCACATATAAAATAATAGACTAACAACCCAATTTAACTAACGCTTAAATAGCAAACAAAATACAGTTTGATTCACAAACTATTACTATAACCAAATGTTATAAACAATATGAAACCTAAGTAACAAACAACAAATATTACTTGGTTTAAACACGGAGCAATACACGAACGATGGTATCTAACAGGCGAACGCAACTAGAATATCACCCCCTCTCTACTGTTCAGCGCTTACTCGACTTGTATCCAGGAGAAGGAGTACTTTGGAATGTTGTGACGTCGGCGTTGCCATAGTAACGGGCCGAACGGCGCACACGTCAACAACGCGTGTACAACCAAGTTAGCTCGCGGACTAAAGTTTTGACTATCTTTCTATTCTAAACAATTAGAAATATAAGAAATAGTCAAATGTCTGGCCCAACTCTTCCCCAGCACCGTAAAGATATTCAGTTTACTGAAGATTTTACGAAAACGTGTAATAATGAAGATTTTTTACTTTTTGATTCCGGTCCTGAAGAAAATCGCATTCTAATATTTTCAACGTGTCAAAATCTTAATATATTAGCCCAAAGTAACCACTGGTATGCGGATGGAACTTTTAAAACTGTCCCTTTATTATTCCAGCAATTGTATACCATACATGGTTTAAAACAAAATGTGTCGTTGCCATTAGTATATGCACTGTTACCTGACAAAACAGAAAATATTTATAGAAGACTTCTACAACAGTTAAGGAATTTGGAGCCGTCACTAGAACCGATTTTGAGAAAGCTATCATAAATGCCTGAAAGAAAGAATTTCCAAGTGCAAAACTTCGAAGTTGTTTCTTTCATTTTACACAATGTATTTATCGTTCTATTCAAAACCCTGGATTGAAGCAGAAATATGAAACCGATGCAAATTTTGCGTTAAATTTGCGAATGTTGCCAGCTATTGCTTTTGTGCCAAAAATAGTGTAATTAACGTGTTTGAGTTATTGTGTGAAAGTGAGATTTTTCCTCAGGGAGGACAAGTACAAGAAATCATCAACTACTTCGAAGATACGTCGATTGGACGTCCACTAAGAAGAACGGAGTTACGACGACAACCACTATTTCCACTTGAAATGTGGAATCTTTATGAAACCGTTTTAGATGGTTTGCCCAAAACAAATAATTCTGTGGAAGTTTGGCACAGGGGCTTTAAAGAGCTAGTATCAGCCCATCATCCAAATATATGGAAATGTATAAATTGTATTAAGAAAGAACAAAGCCTAAACGAAGTGCGATTTGTACAATATGTAAGGGGATATGTATCACAAAAGCCCAAGAAAAAATATAGAGACTGTGCGCCACGATTAAGAAAACTTGTAGTTGAATATGACCAAGATAATGTTCTTGATTTTGTTAGAGGTGTTGCTTATAATATTGCATACTAAAATATGTTATTATTAATTATCACCAATATTTGAAATAAATTGTTCAACTAACATATATGTTTGATTTGATAAGTATGATCCTCGGTACGATCCAAGCAATAATCTGGGTTGAATTCGCTCATGATATTTCTTATTACAAAATTTTATTTTATTTTTAAACTGTCTCATTTGATTTTGTTTGTAGGCGTTTGTTTAATTTTTTATAAATTATCTTTTCGAGATAGTTTTTATTGTTTTAAAATAAACAATATGTATATATAATTCAGATTTGTTGTTTTATGTTTGATTTTTTTTTTTTGTAAAAAAAACATTGTTATACAGAATTTAACGATACTTTTGATCCCAACAATGACACACAATCTATGATTGTTGAACCTGACGAAGATGCCCTAAATGATACTGACCCAGACCAAACTATACATTCAAATCCAGAAAATCCTATCATAGGCATTACGATAACAGAATCTGCCGTAAACTATGGCAAAAATCAAATATTTATATCTCAAGTTAAACACTCTCCATGTACACCAAAAGTGCAAAAATTTCATTCTGACAAAATGAGAATTTTAGTGCAATTAACAGAAACAAATTTTGAAAAAGACACGGTAAAATTTATCAAAGAATTTGTTGTGCCTAAAGTAAAATATTATCTGTATTTCAAGCAACCCTTATACGAACAATTTAGCAACGTATTGCAAAAGTATTTCAAAAACTCTGAAATTAAATTTATTAAGTGTAATACTAAATTAATAGATGTAGAAGACCCAGATGAAATTTTACAAACAATTAAAAATAATCATGAAAGCAAAACAAATCATTAATGAAGTTTATAATCAAATCAAAAAGAGATATTATTGGCCTAACCAACATAAAACCATCACAGATTATATCAATCAATGCGAGATATGTTTAGCAGCCAAATACGAAAGAAATCCTGTAAAACCTAAATTAAATATAACTCCGACCCCCAACAAACCATTAGACATTATACACGTAGACACATTAAGTCTCGAAAATTCCAAATTTCTAACAATAATTGACGCATTTTCAAAATACGCGCAAGCCTATAAAGTAACGTCAATCAACGCTATAGAAATTACAAATAAATTAACTAAATTCTTTTCCCATCATGGTATAAAAAAATTAATTGTATCCTGACAACGGACTCGAATTTAAAAATACAGTTGTTAAAGAATTATTATCCTTGCATAAAATTGAAATTCATTTTACTTGCTCACAAAATCCAAACTCGAATGGTTTAGTTGAACGTTTTCATTCAACTTTAATAGAACATATTCGTTTATTCAATATGCAAGACAATTTCAAGAATGAGTCGATAAAAGATAAAATATCATATGCAATTTTAGTATATAATAATACAAATCATAGTTCGACAAATTTAAAACCGATTGAAATTATTAACGGTCATTTAGAAGTAAATTCCCCTCTCGATATCGAACTTGATAAACAAGTTACCCAAGACTATATACAAAAACACAAAGATAAAACTAAACTAATGTATCGAAATATTAATCAAAAATTGCAAGATGAAAAATCTAAATTAATAACTAAAATTAATGAAACAAGAGAAGAACTCCCAGACATCCCTGAAACAGTTTATGTTCAAAACAAACAAAAAGTAAATAAAACTAAATTGCCTAAATTTAAGAAAGAGAAGATAAAAAGGTTAAATAAACCCCTGAAAACAGCGGAAATAGAAACTAATCCCAATGACAAAAAGCAGCCTAAAATACACCTTTCCAATATAAGGAGACCCCGAAAAATTTCTAACAAAAATTCGGATATTCCAGGTCCCTCTACCTCTCATACTCCCACGGACTAAGTATGAGAGACATAACACATAATCCAGGACTACTGACAATAAATCTCGGGACCGCAAAACTACAAAAATCCACACACACATTCATACACTATTACGACTTACAACCACTTTGGACACAATATGAAAATTTAAACAAACAATATGAAAACCTTAAACGAATCCTTAATAATGACAAGACAATTTCTCCTGAATTTGACAATAATAATAACATAATTGATTATATTCGTAATAACATTAACGAAAAAATTAATCATTTAACAAAACAAACAGAAAATCAACGAGTTAAAAGAGGCTTAATCAACGGCCTCGGAACAGTTATCAAATCAATAACAGGAAATTTAGATGCAGACGACGATAAACGTTATACACAAATTTTGAATCACCTAAAGGAGAATCAAAATAATTTAAATCACCAAATTAAATACCAGTATTCCGTCAATCAACAAATGATAGACTATTTTAATAGGACTGTTGACACAATCAGAGAAAATGAAAATGTATTAAAATCAAAAATTGAACAACTACTCCACATTGTTGTCGGTGGAACTAGAGATCAAGATAAACTCTTTATAAAAGATATTTTTCATCAATTAAACACTTTATATACTTTAACTTTTAATATTCTCCAAGATGTCGAAAATTCTTTGACGTTTTGTAAATTACACACTATACATCCAAGTATTATAAAGTCACACGATCTTCTCACAGAATTAAATAAAATTTCAACATTTTATAATAATCAGTTACCAATTAATATAAATTCAGAAAATATTCTAGAACTAGAAAAAATGCTCTTTGTAAATTGCAAATTATCATCTAACAAAATTACGTATTTTATTGAAATTCCTGTAAATTACGAAACGCAATTTGAGTTAATTCACCTAATCCCGATTCCTACTAAACACAATACTGAATATGTAACTGTTATCCCTAATCAAGAATACTTCTTAAGATCAAATGATGGACAAATTAAATCTCTATATGACGTATGTACCTACAATAAGGAAAACACATACCAGTGTCCCAACAAGATAAGTGACCTGACCGAAAACTCTTGCGAGAAGAACTTCATTTCACACAACAACATTTAAAATTTTCAATTTCTAAAATTAAATATCAGACAGAATCATATCGAATATTTGACTGACATCAATCAACATTTAATAATAGTCCCCGATCACGAAGAAATTTAAATCAAATGGAAACAAGGCGACACTATAAAAACGCTCCAAGGAATATTCCTGGTAAAAGAAGACGATTGCCTGTTGGAATACAAGAACCAAAATTTATTATTTAAACACGGAACCTTTGGCAAACCAGTAGTAATCGAAAACTACAAATTCGACTTCAACAAATCACAAATTCCAAAAATGTCAATTGAACTGAATACCATCAACGAGCTGAAACCAATGAACAAACTCGAATAATCCATTGACGACTATTTCTTCGACCAGCACGATGTCAACAATATCATCAATTATTCAACCCTAATACTCTATATAATTTTGATTACAGGAGCTATCATCCTGCTTGTAATCTTTTTAAAGAGAAAGTTCCACAGACGCTCGCTGACAAGACCGAAGTCCAGAGAAGGCAATGAACTTCAACCGAGAACTTCAGCCCCTACAACGGTCCACCAGCTCCCCGATGAAGCCCAATTCTGGCGAAGGAGGAGTTAGGACACGGTGTTCCCACAGAAACCGCTGACTCTCCAGCAATACGATTTCAGAATAGTGTAATATCATATCTTAGAATCATGTAACATCCTGGGTAGGATCGTGTAAGACTGAACTCAGTCAGATTCTCACTCCAGTACGATCAACACATACTTGTAACAAATCTGTATCTAACTTTTAACTTCTGACGCTAAAAAATATCAAATGTTGTAAAACACTCGAAATAATTTTTTTTTAAAACACTTATTGCAAATCAATAAATCTAACTTATATATATATATATATATATATATATATATATATATATATATATATATATATCATGTGATATACCGCAGTTTGCTCCCACAACAGTTTAAAACTCATGTTAAATACAGTAGGTATGTTTGATTTTGTACACGTAACTAATAAATAGTGTTAGAATGCATCGTATATTAGTGATATAATTTCGTATTTCAATATATTTATATGAAAAATTGATAGTTTTGTAGTCATAATATGTCAATGAAGTTTAGACCCCAATTTTTATGCTATTGTATGAGAGATGCCAGTCTTGATGGGTAAATAAGAAATCTGTTATTAGGGTTCTGCTTTGTGTTCGCGCGTTTTAGTTCTCTACAATAATATTCCCAGTAGAACTTGTACTACTCAACCTACAAATGTTGATGTATTAACATATTATTAGTCGCACCAAAAACATTTGACTGAATAATATGTAAAAGTTAATCATTGTATTGTTATTCTTTAAGATCTGGAACAATTATATATAAATTTTAAAAATCTGATGCGGACACCACATGACTTCCTTGTAAACATATTAAACTATAGATATTTCCTAATCCATAGCATACTTAATTACAAAAACCAAAAAATTATATAATTTTTAAATTTACGTATTTTGCTTATTTAAAGGCCTAATTTAATTCTTGATGTGCTAGACGCAGAATTTATTTCTCTAACACTTTTATTTGTTATTCCATTTTAACAAAAATCTATTATGTTATTTCTATTGATATAATAGTCTTATATACCAAATTTTAAAATTTTTTGATTATATTTGAAAGTAGGTAGTTTAACATTAAAATCTAAAATAGGCTAAATTTTCTACTTTTTTATATTCATCATCTATCCTTCTTTTGCCTGTATGACTGTTTCTTTCCCATCTTTAATTATTCAATAAATACAAAGAGAGGTGCACAACTAGATGTTACTCTAATGCAACAACATTGGTATTAATTTTTCTATTTTATTCTATTTTTTTGTTTTAATCCATTGCAAACTTACAAAAACAAAAAATATATAATCTCGCTTATACAAAAGGCTAATTTAATAATTTTTGTAATAAACGCAGAATTTAAGTCTCTAAAACTTTCGGTTTCCAAATTTCAGTGGAAATATCTATTTTGACCATCCCTGAATCCATTTTGACTAATTTCGCCGTGACGTCTGTACGTCTGTACGTACGTATATACGTATGTATCTCGCATAAATCAAAAACGGTAAACCGTAGAAAGTTGAAATGTTGTATTTAGGACTGTTATAACATCTAGTTCTGCAACTTCCTTTTTGATGATTATATTACTTCCGGAAGTGGTATTTTACTTCAAGCCTATATTAGCTTTTAATAAAAATCTATATTAAAATATAATCCAAAACTTTTCAAATTTGGCATATAAGACTACTATATCAATAGAAATAACATAATTGATTTTGGTTAAAATGGACTAACCGGAAGTGATACATTACATGAAGCTGGTAACAGTTTTTCTTGAAAAAAATTGGTATTATTTTGATTTTAGAAATAAATACTGCATATAAAAGTTTTAGACAATTAAATTCTGCGTCTAGCACATTAAGAATTATTAGATTAGTCTTTTGTATAAGCGAAATATGTAAATTTAAAAATTATATATTTTTTGTTTTTTGTAATTAAGTTTGCAATGGATTAGAACAAAAAATAAGAAAGAAATAAAAAATTCATGTCAATGTCAAATTACATCAAATATATGCAATAAAAAAATCTATAGTTTAATACGCGTACAAGAAAGTCATGTGGTGTTCACATCAGATTTTTTAATTACACGTAATTGACATAATTGATCATTGACATTAAATTTATATTTTTTTAAATATTTTTTTCCTAATCCATAGCAAACCTAATTACGAAAAGCAGAAGGTATATAATATTTAATCAAAATGGATTCAGGGATGGTCAAAATGGACATTGCCGCTGAAACCTGAGAACTGAAAATTTTCACGATTACAATACTTCATTTACTTCGCACTAGGAAGTAAAAATTACATACCTTTTGGTTTTGGTAATTAAGTTTGCTATGGGATTAGGAGAAAAAAAATCATAAATTTAATGTCAAAAAATATGTTGCTTGCAAGTATCTATCAGGTCTATTTTTCTCATCAGTTAAATTTCCTTCCCGGTTTTTTTTTATAACAAAATTTTTTTTCCCTCTAATGAAAGATGTCAATTTCAAAATGCTTGTCAGTTTCTCAAACTGTGAAATACATGAAAAAAGAATTTGTTATTCCAGAATAAAAATATGTTTATTATTATCGAACTCATGGTAACACAGGTTTAAAAAATAACTCTGGATTAACTAATCCCGAAATAAGTAAATATTTATTATTACACATATAATTAAATAAAAACATTTTTTTACTAATAGTAATATTTACTTTCTTATACGAAGTAATACTAAAGTATAGCAATAGGGCCAATATTAGAAAAATTTCGCAATGGTTTGTGTGTGTGTATGTGTTAATAATAATTTGTTTAACTTCAGATAATTTCTGTGTAATAGTAATACAGCGTGATTCAAAATGATTGACCGTCACGAGATAATTATAATGAATCAGTTATGAAGGTTTATAATAATATATTATATTTATAATTAACTCAGAATCTTTTATTTAAACAAATAGGTACATTATTAAAAAAAGCCAAGACACCGACTTGTAAGTACTACTTTCAAATCTTAACAAACAAACGACAAATGACATATTCTTCTTCACTGTAAATACTTTGAAAACTAGAAGCTTTTGCATAAGCGAATAAATGTATTTATGTCTGTTTAATTAGATATATTGAAATGGTAAGGCAATGCTTGTCTTTATTAAACTTTATATTTTTGTTAGCTACAATACTTGTATAGTTATGTGTATATTATTCTCGTTATTAATGGGAAAAAAATATTGAAAATTAGTTCATAATTAAACACATGTATTTATTTAATTACTTTGTTAAGATAATTTTAACTAGAATATTAGCCCGCCAATCTATTTGTAAAGAATCTATTCTAATGACAATAAAATTTATCTATTTATCTGTATTATTATAACAATAATATATTAGACAACAGATAAATAGCTCTATGGTAGCTTTGTTTTGACAGTTGGTAACAGAATCTCAGACGCAAAAATATATGTTAAAACTATATATCATAAAAATTATTCAAGCTGTTCCTGATGAACAATTATGGTTCATTTACATTTTAAAAGAGAACATAAGAGGTCATTGTTATATTATTTGGTCCATTTTTGTACTGTAATTTTTATGAATTACATTTTGAATTCGTAGCGTTTTTGAAAAAGAAATTCAACTTGGATTTTTGTTCATTTTGTTTGTCTTATCTGACAATGGCAACGATGCTTTGAGTTTAAACTATACAGCTGTCAACACCGTGCGACCTCGCCATGTGGTTCGCCGTAGAATGTTTGCTTCCGCCACCGCATCCCCCCAACATTAGCACATTGTACAGGGCAGTACTTGTGAAAATGTGTAATGTGTCCACCCCGCTTTTATTCTGTTTATCCAACAGCGTGTGTACAAGGGACAGTGGCCCCTGTCCCATTGACTATCTGCTGTCGCAAAAATTGCCACACTATTCGTACATTCTTGTACTTATGAATTATCCAAGTTTCTTGATTCTCAACTCCGCCCCTATATTGGTGACTCTCCTTCTTTTATCAAGAACTCTCTACATTTTGTTGAAATATTAAAAAACCTACATTTATCTTCTACTGATATTCTTGTTAGTTTTGATGCTTCTTCTTTATTTACCAAAATTCCTATTCAAGATACTGTCAAACTTTTAGAACGTCATTTTCCTCCTGATATGATTAAATTATTCAAACATTGTTTAACTTCTAGTTTCTTTATTTTCAATAATGTTTATTATAAACAAGTTGATGGTGTAGCAATGGGTTCTCCTATATCTCCATCAATTGCGAACTATTACATGGAGTATTTTGAAGAATGTCTTCCTCTACTTTGAAACCGTCTCTTTGGCTTCGTTATGTGGATGATGTATTTGCTGTTTGGCCCCATGGACAAGACAATTTAAATAATTTTTTACTACATTTGAATAATATTCAAAAAAAATTCAGTTTGCTATGGAAATTGATATCAATGGTAAATTACCTTTTCTAGATGTTTTATTGGAAAGGAAGATTGATGGCACTATTCTCCATTCTGTATATAGAAAACCTACCCATACAAATTTGTATCTTAATTTTTCTTCACACCACCATCCTGCACAGAAATTTAGTAGTATTAAATGTCTCATCAATAGAGCAAACATCATTTGTCATTCTGATAAACTTCAAGAGGAATATAAATTGCTTGTAAATATTTTTGAAATGAATGGTTATAATAAATTTTTAATCAAGAAAGTTTTACGTCCTAGAAAAGAAAAAGTTACTGAAAATATCTTACCTGATCTTGAGAAAAAAAATTATTCCTCTTTACCTTTTGTAAAAAATGTAACAGATAAAATAGGAAGAATTCTCAATAAGAAAAATATTAAAGTTTCTTTTTATCCGCATATGAAATTAAAAAATTTACTGAATTCTGTTAAAGATATAATCCCGTTACAATCGTCTGGTATTTACAGAACTCCATGCGAATGTGGCAGAGCATACATTGGTCAAACAGGTAGAACTGTTCATACAAGATTATTAGAACACAAGAGAGCCATTCGTCTAAATTATCAAAATAAATCTTCAATTGCTCATCATGCATTAGAATTTTTACATAAAATTAACTTTGAAGAAACCAAAATTTTAGCGAGACCTACAAGTTTCACCGGAAGACTTATAAGAGAAGCTTTTGAAATTTGTAAGGAGGAAAATAATATTAATAATTGTGATGGTTTGGAATTAAATAAGGATTGGCTTCCATTGATTCACAATTTATAATTTTTATTTTTTTTTAAATTACATATTTTTGTCTTTTTACTTGTCATTTTTATTTATATGTCATTTGTTTATTTTTATGTCATTTATGTTATTTTATTTGTATTTCTGTCCTGATGAAGGTATTTGTTTAAAGTACCGAAACGTTTTTGTTTTTGAATTTTAAATATATACAGAATTTAAACCAGAAGCCCCTTTTATTTATATATATGAATTCTGAAAGGTTTTTCCCTATGTTAAATAATAATTTGTTTAACTTCAGATAACTTCCGAGTAATAGTAATACAGAGTGATTCAAAATGATTGACCGTCCCGAGATAATTATAATGAATCAGTTATGAAGTTTTATAATAATATATTATATTTATAATTATCTCAGAATATTTTATTTAAACAAATAGGTACATTATTAAAAATAGCCAAGACACCGACTTATACTTATTACTACTCACAAATCTTAACAAACAAAAGGCAAACGTCATATTCTTCTTCACTGTAAATACTTTGTCTTTTTAATTATGTATATTGAAAATGGTAAGGCAATGCTTGTTTTTATGAAACATTATTTTTATGTTAGCTATAATACTTATATAGTTATGTGTATATTATTCTGGTTATTAATGTACAAAAAATTTTGTAAATTAGTCCATAATTAAACACATGTATTTATTTAATTACTTTGTTAATATAATTTTAACTAGAAAATTAGCCCGCCAATCTATTTGTAAAGAATCTATTCTAATGACATTAAAATTTATCTATTTATCTATATTATTATAATAATAATATATTAGACAACAGATAAATAGCACTATGGTAGCTTTGTTTTGACCGTTGGTAACAGAATCTCAGACGCAAAAATATATGTTAAAACTATGTATCATAAAAATTATTCAAGCTGTTCCTGTGATGAACAATTATATTTCATTTTCATTGTTACATTATTTGGTCCATTTTAGTACTGAAATTTTTATGAATATTACATTTTGAATTCACAGCGTTCTTGAAACAGAAATTCAACTTGGATTTTTGTTCATTTTGTTTGTCATATCTGACAATGGCAACGATGCTCTGAGTAAAAACTATACAACTGTCAACACCGTGCGAACTCGTCTTGTGGATCGCCATGGAATGGTTGCTTCCGCCACCGCATCCCCCCAACATTACCACATTGTACAGGGCAGTACTTGTGAAAATGTGTAATGTGTCCACCCCGCTTTTATTCTGTTTATCCAACAGCGTGTGTACAGGGGACAGTAGCCCCTGTCCCATAGAGTATCTTCTGTCGAAAAACTTTCCACACTAATTCGTACATTCATAATGAAACCATATCTATTAGTTTAAGTTAATTTTACTTGTTATTTATTATATGGAATTGTGAATGGCATAATTCTGATTAATTTTTAATAATTATGACAAGTCATTGTAACTTTGTTAATTGTTTTAATCATAATTTGTTAATCGCTTTATTTTCAATATTATTTAGTGTGTACTCGACATTAAAAAGTTGCTCGTTTACTACTTATACGTTCGCTTAGTTTAATCTATTTTGTGGTTTAAATACTGAAAAATTTAAAAAAAAATTACATTAGGTACTGAAGAGTGTCAATTATAATTATCACACTATGGTTTTGTATAAAGGTAAAAAATATACTACATAGGAATAAAATTCGCGACCCGTCTATTGTCAATAATATACAATTATCTCACTCGCCTAATTTGTACAAAATGTCTTGTGTCATAAAAAGTAATACCTATAAGCTATGTCAATATAAATTCGAGATATTATATATTTTATGATGAACTCAAATAGCACAAATTTATTAATATTATGTCTATGTATTTGTTAATAACTAATATAACTATTAATACCTATATGTTAATATTTGTAGAAACTAAATAAAAAATTTCAAGTAAATTGATCTGATAAAATATGAAAATTATACAATTTCGCGTGTGTCTCGTTATAATGGGATGATTTAAAACTTTTCTATAATTAAAACAATAACTACTCAATATGCTATCAAGCTCTGATTTTTACATTTAAAATGTTGCATCAGCTATAGTTATGTTTATGTATGAATTACTGTAAATATGCTTATGCCCGGTTTTATAATGAAAAATTTAATCCTCACTTAACAAAGTGAAATTTAAATTAAATGGTCAGTTAAATTCTGTTACCGTTTTATAAAACAAATTTTGCATCAGGTAACCAAGTGACGGTTATTTGCAATTATTTAAAATTTTATCGTAAATTTAATAATTATATCTGATTTTTTATAAATATCTAGTAGTTCTTCTCTCGTTGCTAAGGTAACGGAAAAAATAATAACGTAACCTTAAACATTACAGGAAATTGAATTTCGAAGATTACATTAATTATTTGTGTAAAAAAATTGCCAAAGAAGTAGGATTTTGAAATAGAATTGGTAATTATTTATCTATTGAAACGAGAAAATTTATTTACAACACTATCATTCTCATTCATTTCACTTATGTTTCTATAATTTTATATATGTGCAAACAAACTGACATAAATAGATTACAGTTTCTTCAAAGCCGAGGAATGCGAATTATATTAAAATGTAACAAATACACTAGCATTCGAAGTATGTTGCAAATATTAGGCTGGTTCAATGTTAAAACGTTTATCAAGTTCAACTGCTTAGTTTTTGTGCGTAAAAAAAAAGTTGAATTTAATGCCGCAATACATTGTTGATAGTGTGCAATATATGAAAACAGTATATAGTACTAGAAGTCAGGGTGACTTCTTTATAAAAAGAAAAAATAAAACTATCTGAACCTTATTTTAATTTTTATATCATTATATAAGTAGAATTGCTAAATTATATCTCCAAAAACTCGAGGAGGTCGAATGCTTTTTGCATGACCAGTATCAAAGGATAATGTCGTTATATATGAAACATATTACGAAGAATTTGACATAACATCACTAACGTCAAACATGTTCACAATAGATAGAAGAAATAATGATCTATTTAAAAACACTCTCAATATAAATTAGAACTTTATTTAGTACGATTACACACAGGCATTAAATTTCAAATCATAACGTACATCAAGGACATTAAAATAGTATTTCATATCTTTGCAGGGGTCAGGGGCGGATCCAGCGGGGGGGTCATGGGGGTCATGACCCCCCCCTAAGCAAGGATTTTTTTAATGTTGGTTCTAATAGTTAATTGGCCCTAATACATAATAATGATGTCATTATTTACGATAACTCAATTTGTTAAACAAATTAAATAGAAAATATTAGCTAAGAACTTACAATTCTAAGATAATTAAGAACTATTGTTTGATTTATTATTCTAATAAATAGCCAAAAACCAATATTTTGTGGGGATATTATTTCGACCCGCAGATGGGAGAGGTATTCTATTTAAGACCTAGTCAAGTATGTGACTACCGACATTTGCACTTAGAAAATTAACTTCTAATTCAATAAATTTTGTATTCTATCGATGAACCGATTAGATATTGAAACTTTATGATTTAAAAAGTATTGGCGTTCTTAGGGGAAATTTTTGAGGAAAACAATTTTTTGTTATCTAAGTATATTATAAAGATGATTTAATGTTATTCAATGTGAATTAATGTGATTCCAAAGGTGATTTAATGTGATTTAATACGATTCCAAAGACGATTTAGTGTGATTTAATTATTTAAAGCAGGAATATAATATGAGCAAATACAAATGTTTTTTATATTTAGAAGATGGGCAATACCCCAAGACAAAATTCACTCCATGACCCACCCCCGTAATTTGAAGTCTGGATCCGCCCCTGGCAGGGGTATCCCGATACGTTGAAAAATATCATCCGTTAAAATTTAATACTAGGCAATTTTCCACTTCATTTAGGAGAAGATTTACTTAGCAACTAAAAAGTGAGCTTTATAAAACCCAAATTTCTACTAAAGTAAATTTACTAGGCTACTAAATTTTAAGTGGGGAATATATTTGTTTATAAAACCGGCCCTTAAAGTTTTAAATCAGTGAGAAGATATTCATAAGCAACATATATAACAACTGTAAACTTTATTCGAATACTGGTCGCCGTGAACATCAAGCCTACAGCTGAGAATATTTTGTGCGACACAATTCCAGAGCCGCGGAATCAGGGCCGTATTTATAAATAAGCGCAGGTAGCGCGCGCTTCGGGCCTCATCGTCAGGAGAACCTCCTCACACAAAATAGCGAACTGAAATACATGTGAAACCTTATAACAATACTAAAAAAATCCGCTGCGCAACACAGTACTTCCCCGACATTACAATACTTATAAATAATAATACAGACCGCTTTACGATAATGTTTTTGAGTTCGGAAGTATCTAATCATATAGGTTTGAATTTGTAAGTAAATAAAATAAATAATATTTAATCAAAATTAAAGCTTCTAACTGTATTATATATATGAAAATATAATACATGTCAGAATCAAATATATGTTATTTATGAAACAATATTCAATTTTTCTGAGAAAAACGGGCTAACCAGATTATTAAATAGAAATTATCTTTATTTAGAATTCTTATATGATCATAGAGAAAAATATCTGAAATAGAGATTGTAGTTAATCGTTTTATGGTTCATTTCAATTATTACGTATTTTGTAATATCCACTAATATCTTTGGGGACGGTTTTTCGACGGCTGGTAACCGCACTTCACGCGAAAAAATATATCACTTACCGAGATCTGCTTAGGCAGAGTGCCACACCCAATAATGGGTAAAAAGGCGTGATGATATATATATTTTTTATTTATTTATTTGTGATAAATACTATCGTTTATCAAATAAATGCAAATTTTAAAAAAGTCAATAAAGTAATGGTACCTATTGTTGTATAAAGCTCATCAACGAATTGAAACTAAGTTTTTTCCTTAAAATCTTATATATAATTTCGATCTAAAAATGAACAATTTTGATATATATATATATATATATATATATATATATATATATATATATATATATATATATATATATATATATAATAATAAAGCCTAATTCTTGTCCCGTTGGACAAAGGCCTCCTCCAATTCTGTCCATTCCGTGCGGTTTCTTGCTGTCCTAGGCCATGTGTTCCCTGCTACGGCCTTAATGTCGTCTTCCCATCTTCGGGCTTGTCTTCCCCTTCTATATATATATATATATATATATATATATATATATATATATATATATATATATATATATATATATATATATATATATACAAATAAATAATAATTGAACCTGTATGTTATTTAAATTATTTATAAGTATGTTTCGCCACCAGGTTTTTCTTTTCATTCTTGTAATGACATTTAATATTTATAAAATTTTCTTAAAACTTTATTCTATATCGTATTATTAATAAATATTTAAATCCTTTAACTTGAAAAGAGTGAATAAAATATTACTTTTAAAAACAAATATTTCTCATTTAATATAAATATTGAATTTTAAGTAAAGTATATCAGTTTCCATTTTGAGACAAATTTGAAACGACTTATACACCTAGTATCTTAATTATAACAAAAGTAATTAGTCCAAAACTTCAATATCTAAAGTATACGTCATATCAAATGAGTAATAGAATTTGTCATTTGTGATATAAATATAATGAATTTACTAAGAGAAAAAATGGAAACAGAATCAGTGAGTATTATAAGAATGATTTTCCTATGTCAAATTAATCTTAAATTGCTTTTGCACCTCTGTGCTTTATAGCCCTCGGGCTTCGCCCTCTGTCTACAAATTGCACCTCTGGAAAATCATGCATTTCTCTCCCTTAATATATAATATACTATTTTACACGACCGGGAGAGAAACTCCGTTTTTATGACCGTGAAATCATAATAAAAGTAACACATTTCGCCCCTAGGGACTAAATCTGAACATTATTTCCCTAGAGGAATTTTCATTATTTTGACAAGTGATGATATTTAATTAATGAATAAAACATTACGGTTGTCCAGTAATTTTGTTTATTATATTTTATTTCTCATAGACTTCTAATCTTAAAATTAATAAATCTCAAATTATGTTTTAAAACTACATTTTTCATTTTAAACTTGCTTCGGTCGTGTAAAAAATAGTATATATACCTCAGGAGAGACTACAATTTTCTCTCTGTGTTTTATAGCCAGAGGGCACCTCTGGAAAATTAAGCATTTCTCTCCCTTGATATATAATAGACTATTGTACGATCGGTCATGTTTACCATATAGTAGCGTTGTTTTCAAAGCAGTAGGGGTTCTTTACTGTTCATGTTTTGATTGCTAAAGGTAATCAGGGCGGTAAATATTACAAAAAGTCCGTGAGCAGTAAGTGAATAAATGGCAGAACGATAAATTTCCTTATAATATTCCAAGAATGGTTCGCAAAATTAAAATTTATTAGTAAATAGCAAAATAAAGTGATCAATTTACTTCCTTGTACGAAGTAAAGGAAGTATTGTAATCGCGAAAATTTTCGGTTTTGAGATTGCAGCGGAAATATCCATTTTGAACATCCCTGAATCCATTTTGACTAATATCGTCGTAATGTCTGTACGTACGTACGTATCTCGCATAACTCAAAAACGGTAAGCCGTAGAAAGTTGAGATTTTATATTTAGGACTGTTATAATATCTAGTTGTGCACTTCCCTTTTTGGTTATTATATAACTTCCGGAAGTGCTATTTTACTTGAAGCGTATAATAGATTTTAATGAGACATTATATTAAAATATGATCCAAAACTTTTAAAATTTGGTATATAAGACTACTATATCATTGGAAATAACATATCAGATTTTGGTTAAATTGGACTAACCGGAAATGATACATCACATGATGCTGCTAAGAGTTTTTCTTGCAAAAAAAATTGGTTTTATTTTCATTTAAGAAATAAATGTTGCAAATAAAAGTTTTACAGAATTAAATTCTACGTCCAGCACATTAAGAATTGTATAATTAGTTTTTTGTATAAGCGAAATATCTAAATATTTATAATTACATGTTTCTTGTTTTTTGTAATTAAGTTTGCTATGTATTAGAACAAAAAAAAATTGATGTCAATGTCAAATTACGTCAAATATGTGCAATAATAAAAATGTAGGTATTGTATAATTACGCGTACAAGGAAGTCATGTGGTGTCCACATCAGTTTTTTTTATAAACGTTATAGGAAGACACACCAATTTCTTGATTTTGTTGGTATAAGTGCAGCGCAGCCAATATTCCAGGAATTTTCAACTTCAAAATCTTTATTATCGTTTACTCATTGCTGTCGTTTTCTTACACGTTTACTGCAAAAACGACAAAACACTGAAAAAAGAATAAAAAAGGTCAAACATTAGAACAACACAGTTTATATTTGTATATCAGCGTAGCAACTATTGTAATATCGCAACAATGATACAAAATGACAATTCTAATTCAAACTATTTTTTATATGTCTAAATAACTTCTAAATTTAAATTTAGTTATTGAGTGAATCGTACAAGAAAGGAAATAAGCAGTGCGTGGCAAGTGCTCGAGCGGTTTTGGATGTATTGAGGATCGAAACAAAGTCGAGATCTCCAAACTCATCCTCAACTTGTAGAATGCACTTACTGTTCTAAATATTTAAATACTTATTAATAATCTGTAGTTAAAGGTCGGAAAAATAGTAAGAAACATATAAATTCCAATTTCACTCTTTAGAAGTGATAACGCGAATTCGGATCGGACACGGATCAGATTTTGAATCGGATGTCTGATCGGATATAATATTATTCGAAAATACCGATCCTTATCTGTAGCATCTTTATTTGAGAACTATATTTATAAAATGATTTAATACAAAATAAATTCATTCATAAACTTTAAAAAAAAATTAGGTAACACCGATGAGCCTTATAAACAATATACTGGGTTAAATGAATTTGGGAGGATATAACCCAAGAAATAGGATAAAATCTAGAATAGTTCTAGCATATTTTATCTGGTTTTTTATGTTTATGACCTTAATTTTGGATGGCGTTTTCTTACTCACCAATACATATACTGATTTGGAGATTATGATGATTGATATTGTACTTCTCGCAGGATTTTGGCAAGTGAGTATACACGATGGCTATATTCTATGTTAGTGAGTTCAAATATTGCTGAAAGTTTTTTATAACCTGTAGATTCTTTGCTTGATGAGAAAACAATTCAAATTATGCAAGGATCTGTGCTGCACTAGTTTTAAAAAGTTTTATTTTTAACATTTCAACAGATAAAATAGTTAGCATTATATGGATTTCAATCAGCGTGTTTTTTTTACATAATTATAATAGCTATTTATGAAATTAGTAAGGAAATGAAGGTTATTACCTTACGCATTTGCAGAACGAGGCGTAGCCGAGTTATGCAAACACATAAGTTAGGTAATAACCTATTTCCTTACTAGTTTCAAACTATATTTTTTCTACTTCCATTCTAATAAATACGCGTTTTTAAAATTATGAAATTTTGACATATTGACAGTTATAAATTATGAAATTTTGACATATTAATGACAGTTATAAATAAAAAAAATAAAAAAACTTAAATAAGTGAAATAAAACGTCTATTTCCTAACGGAAGTAGAAAAATATTTTTTTGAGCATTTGAATAGTGAAGAACTATTTATTTAGCTTTGTCTCTACGGGTAACGAGACTTTTAATGGTTATTATGACAACATATCTAATTTGAAATGTTTGACACTTCAATATCGTTTGATTAAACAAAATCTGTCAGAATTTAGAAGTCTACCTTGATTGAACATTTTAGTTATTGCGTTATACTATTGTAATTAATTTTATTAAATATACATATATTGCGATTCAAATTCCCAAAAAACATTATACAATGCTCTACCGCTTCTTGAAATTTACAGGCTCACACAGATAACAGACGAGCGCCAGCCTGCTCGCCTGTTACATTTCTAAGCTCGCCTGTAAATTTCTGTATAGTTTTGCAATGAAAATAACAATTATAAATTTTACTGGTTTCAGGATATGAAACTTATGTTTACATGCACAAAAGTAGACTGGTAAGTAAGCAATAACTGTATTCTGTACGGTAATATTACCATACTGACTTGTCAAAACAGTCAAGAAAACGAAAATAAAACACAATGATAATATAACACTATTCATACAAACGGAACTCAAAACAACAATAATACAAAAATTACTTCTCCTGCTTATCATAATATATATTAATTGTACAGTCTTTCAAATTAGAGATGACCACGTTATGACGTTTAAATAAAAACATACAGACCAAAGACTTACTTGATCACCTTCTAAAATGATGACAATGACGTTATTCATAAAAGAATTTCAAAAATGAGTATTTATTAATGACGTTAACGTGTTTATATTCTGAAACCGGTAAACTATTGAACAAACCACGGATGTTATGAATCATAACAGGCCTTAGATGTCTCAAACTGACATCTGCGGCTGTAATGATACTCATTACATTCCTAGGTATGTTAATAGCTATTAAATCATGTTTATTAATGACGTTAACGTGTTTATATTCTGAAACCGGTAAACTATTAAACAAACCACAGATGTTATGACTCATAACAGGCCTTAGATGTCTCAAACTGGCATCTGCGGCTGTAATGATACTCATAACATTGCTAAGTATGTTACTAGCTATTAATACAAGAATGGAAGTTTCCGAATAAAAAATTTGAATAGGTACTGGAATTTCGTTTGAAGTTTATGTTCGTAGTAACTCAACAAGAGTATATAAAAATTTACTGAAATTATACTGAATTCAATGTTAATAACAAGAAGTCTATATCTAGTTAGTTTCTTGAGTTACAAATACCAAACTCGAATGACAATTTTTTAATAGTTTCGATAAACAGCAAATCTTTTATAAAATTGATAAAACTGCATAAAACTAAATACAATTTTAATTACTTATAGTTAAAGCTACGGTACACCGAATGGTTAAGTCTTCAGGATCCTATTTTATATTTTTAAGTTACAACTCAAGAAAAATAAGGTTTATTTGTCTATCAATAAATAAATGTTGATCTTGTCCAAATTCCAGGTAGCAATCAAACTATGGACCTTACTTAGAAAGCATCAATGTTTTCTCAAACTAATCATCATAAATGAATATAAATTCTGGTCCTTGGATATTCTTCCTATTTCAGAACGGTCTTCTATTCAAAGAGTTTACAATATTGCTAAGTTGGCTACAAGAAGTTTTGCTATATGTTTCTATATAGCAATGTTCGGACATTATATTACAGCCTATTTTCGAGGAAAGGAGAGTCTTATTAACAATATCTGGTTACCAGAGATTCTTGCAGAATGGAATAGGTAGAAAATGTAGTAACTTATTGAATAAAAATGTAATATAGTTTGCTTTGAATTAGGACTCCTCTCGGACATCATGTCATCTTTATAATTGAATTAATAATAACGACATTAGCAGCGCTCTCTGGTTTAATTCCTCTCGATGGTAGTTATATTATTTTAATAGCGTTAGTTATTGGACAACTCAGGATAATAAAATGCAAGTTGATGGCGTTAAATAGTAAAAATAATGTAGAGCAGAACATGAGAGAGATTGTTGCTTGTGTCGAACAGCACAATTTAATTTTTGAGTAAGTATTTAATGTTCATATATCTTTTCATAGGAGCTCGTCTTTTGTTTTGTTCCTTATAATACCTTCAATTTAAATTCACTAATTTCTGTTCGTTTTAGTTATTTAAAAACAATTGAAGAAATATTTTCAATATATCTTCTGCATGTAGCTGGTTCAATCATAGTAATGTCAGTACTTTCAATGTACTATGCAATTATAGAAATGGACCTGTAAGTACAATATCATGCTCTCAGTTTGAACTATAGTTATTTGTGAATTAAGAGCGTAAAGTTATTAAAGCGTGAGCCAAAAGCAAGAGGAACAAATACACATTACGATCGTGATACATACATAATTTTTTCGACGATTGTATCTTAAAATTATTTAAAAAACGTATACCTACTGAAAATAAATTCGTTCTGTCAACTATCAATATGACAAGTTTCTGGTTTGTTTGTATCCCTGGTAACTATTGAAATAAGCGCGCATTTAATAGTTATTTACGTAACCAGTTATGAAAAGGATGATATTGTTTGAGCGAATCGAATTTTGCAAATTATGTGACTCAAACAGTATTACGTTTTCATAACGTATTACGTACAAAATTTTATCTAATTCCGCTAAAATAATTTTTAAAATACATAAAATTCTAGGTTTATGACAGCTCATTATATTTTCAAAATCAATAAATCAATTTACCAAAGCGATGCCGTGAAAATAAATGAATAAAATGTTTAAATTTAGAGCTTATATCATCATTGAAAATGAATTATGAATCCTTTCTTCTGATATCGAAGAATCTGCTAATTTGGCCGTCAACTGTTTCATACCAGAAAAATTATTAACTGTATATAAATCCTGAAAATTTAAATAATAGTTATTTCCGTTATTTGCAAATATTTTTGAGTAAGTTCAAACTGTCAACATTCATTACGTAGCTAGTTATGTAAAGAATTCCTTACATAACTCTTGAATGACAGTTATGAAATAATTGACATTTCATCTCAAAAATTTATGTAAAACAGGACTTTTCATAACGGAATTAGGTAAAATATTTATTGCGCGTTACCATTGAAAACAAAGATATTTTTCGATTGTTCCACAGAAAACGTCAACTTTACGATGAAAAATAAGTGCGTAATTGTCAACTTTTCATAGCAATCGCAGAAAAAGTAATTTGAGAGAAAAATACTTCAAATAAAAGTTTTAGTTAATGAACCTTTCGATATGTAAATAATCATTTCTTTGCAGAAGTAGAAAGATTACTTACTGCCTTCTATTTATTGTTGTTATCAGTCAACTATTTATTTACTGTTTTATGGGACAACTAATTCAAGATGAAGTAAATATTCTTGTACTTTCCAAGACACAATTTTACTCGTATTTTTTACAGACACTAGCAGTGGCTGAGGCAGCTTAATTTTGTAAATGGGAAGACATTCCTGTAAAGAATATGCGACTTTGTTTACTGTTAATAATTTTAAGGTCACATAAATTTGTGAATATTACTATAGGAGGACTGGTTATCTTATGTTTGGATACGTTTACTAATGTAAAGAAAGTAGAAATATATTAAATAAAATTTAGAAAATGAATGATTACTTTTTCACAGGTTTCAAGAATGATGTATTCACTTTTAACTCTCATGATGAACTTTGATATCGCAAAATAATTAAAAGTTAATCTAAAATGGTTATCAATTAATTGTGTCATTTATAAAGATCTGCGATAACTGAGCACCATCTTTAGAAATACGCCGCCGAAGCTGCAACAATTATCTATTCTTAATAAACAATTTACTGTACCTTGCATTGTTATACCATACCGAAGAGCTCTAATAAGAGCGGAACGCGTCTATGGTTACTAACTGTGCTGGCCCGCCTCTGACGATGCCCTAATAAGGTGCCTTGGAGGCTGAATTTTGTGAGACTTAGCCAAGTGTTTATTTAATATTTTTTATTAAACCTAGTTTCTCCAAGTGCGTGGATGACAATTAATTTTGCCTTGTTATTCAAGAAATAGTAGTTGGAATTTTATTATAAACTTTAACCCCTGAGACGGTACACCAATTACACTTCACGATGTTTTATCCAGGAACAGGATCTTGGTTTCGGCCAGGATCAGCTTCTGTTCAGATGCGACTTGACTATTCTTGGTTGTTGCACGTTCTGTTGGTCATATTCTCAAAGTTCAGTTGCGACTTGACTATTTTTGGTTGTTGCATGTTCTGCGAGCAAATTATCATCGATTCCTATATATATATATACTTTTAAATAATTAGTTTTTGTTATCTAGCACACCAAATGACTGAAATGTTTGTGCAATTTTTATTTTTATAAGAGAATATATATATATATGTATATATATATATATATATATATATATATATATATATATATATATATATATATATATATGTAAAAGACTGAATGTTATCTTTATTATCTACCACACTACATGACTGAAATGTTTGTGCAATTTTTATTTTTATAAGAGAATATCGTTTATTTTTAGTCATAATTCATGGGTTTTGTTATTATTTTTTTTAAATACTGTAATACGTTTTATAGAAAATATGAATATACACAATAAATTGCATGTATTTTATTTCAATACCTACTATATTTTAAATACAAAAATACTATTATTATTTTAAAACAACAACAAATATATTTAAGTGAAATAATTTCGAATCAATGTATTGTAAGAAAGTGTTATTTTGATATTTATTAAAAATAATATAATGATTTATAATAATACAGTAAAAAAATAAATTAATGACAATAATTTTAATTTGCGAAATAATTTTGCACTATTGTTTGTCTTATACGTCGGCCTTCACCCAATATTCCCGGATTTGCATTGTTTATGGGATCGTGATTCAATAACATATCGTCTACCTCAGGCACTGGTATATAATATTCATCTAATCGTCCGGCAACACAAATGTTATGAAGTACTGCACATGCCACAATAATTGTTCCAACATCTTCAGGAGAGTATCTTAACTTTCTTTCGCCAAGCAAACAGCGAAATCTTCCTTTCAATACACCATTACATCTTTCGATGCAGTTGCGTGCACGAATGTGAGCTATGGTATATCTTTCTTCTGGCGATTCCGGTTCAGTATTTAAAATTGGAGTCATAAGCCATGGCTCTTGCGGATATCCACTATCACCCAATAACCATGTATTATGATCACCTTCTAAATAATCTCTTTCCAATGCCTGCCTTACCAATGAATTTCTCCATATAAACGCATCATGAGTAGCTCCGGCGTATCTTGAATTTATTGATAATATGCGTAAATCGTAATCACATACCTAAAGCAAATGTTCTTAAAACAAGATAATTTGTCTTAATTATATTACTTACTATTTGAACATTTTTTGAGTGATACCCTTTTCTGTTTAAATAATTGTGTTCCTCATTAGACGGTTTTAATATTGCAACATGTGTCCCATCCACAGATGCTATTGTACCCGGAAACCCTGTTTTTTCATGAAATCTTCTTTTTAAATTCAATTTTTCTTCATTTGTGCTTGGAAATTTTATCCAAGTACCACACATATGACGATATATTAGCACACTTATTTCCTTAATTGCTCTACCTACAGCTTGCTGACTCATTGATAATAGATATGATTGACCCATCGATCTTTGATAGCTGCCTGTTGCGAAAAAAGAAAGTGCAGCAAATATTCTAAGTTCGGGTAGAATAGAATTGCTTTTCATAGATACTCTCATGTGTGGTGTTAAAATATGAAAGAGATATTGAACCATATTTTGATTTAATCGGAAAAGCTCTATAAATCTAACTTCAGGTAAAGAAAAAGGATCGCTTGCATCTCTTAGGACTTTGTGTTGTAAACGAAGATCTCTATTCCGCAGAGCGTTGTACATCAACATATTTACAGGAATCATGTCCTGAAATTTCAAATTGTTAGTTAGGAATTTTATTGTATACAAATTAAAAATAATTAACATACCTTTAAGCAAACACTTTGCAACACTAACAAAATATATAGGTTAGAAAGAATTAAAAAGTCAATATTTGTAGTTTAGATAATAGCTTTCCGACAGAACCCGAAGTCAATAGCGTATTTCACTCAGATTACCAATCGGCTCTAGCTATCGTAGCGCGCGCTACGCTGTAGCTAAGTTAGCTCGTTAGCGATTATAACTCAGGATCCCAGCACTGATGCGACTTGACTACTCTTGGTTGTTGCACGTTCCGTAGGTCTTACTCTCACAGTCCAGTTGCGACTTGAGTAGCCTTGGTTGTTGCACGCTCTGTGAGATCATCATTATCATCATCATCTATCTCCACAGTTCAGTTGCGACTTGACTATTCTTGGTTGTTGCACGATCTGTGAGGGCACCGTATTATTTTAACTGGCTCTTTGAGCACAATCATTATCACAAGTGCGAAGATTCACGACCTTCTAACTTGAGATGAATATTTGGGGACTATTTACCCAGAATTAATTAGTGATTAATTAACTACTGCTTCAATCTCTTTGCTTACATCTTATGTTTTTATGTCATGTTATCATGTTATGTTCGATTTATCCATTACTGATTTTGAATTTCTCTGCCTGTGTGTTTTCTGTGGTTTCCCTCAGGTGTCAGGTGAATACCAGAGGACTTTGTACCTCCACAGCCAAAATAAATATCATTTAAATAGTTGCAATGTGTAATATCTCTACTTCCTCATAACCTACCACATTCACGACTTCAAATTAAAGAATCCGGTCATTAGTAAAATCAAATAAACACAACGTAAAACACAACGTAAACTAATTGGTCCTAAATAAGATAAAATAATAAATTTTTGATACTAGACGATTGCCGCGTCACATCCCTTTATACTGTAATTGGGATTAAGTTCCTGTTGTACCGAGTAACAAATATAATGAAATAAAAATAATCAACCTCCAATCTGTAAATAATGAAACTACAGACTGGCCAAATCACTTACCGGATATTATGCTTTATAACTTTATATTGCCACTGAGTGATTCACCGGTATAGTGATTAACTCAAGCTATGTAGATCAGATATTATCTCACTTTTTTCCACTTATTGTCTTATATCTCTCATTGATGTCTCACTTTTAATCTTCAAAATTTAATAATCTTATTTAACTGATATACTGAAATAATCTGGATCTGATGTATTTTCCACTCGTAGATCAGAATATCCAGTTTGGAGATATTGAGAAAAGAGTAAAAATAGCACTTGAATGCGGAAAAAAATTATCCGCTATGAAACATGCGAAAATTGTTTATTACTCACCAAAGAATACATAAAAAGTTCACAATTCAACCCCATGCAGGAGGGTTTTGATAGAGGAAAAAAATGTGGGATAAAACGGGTTTTCGTAATTAATTATGAAAAATGTTTAAAATAAATGTTGAAGTAACAATGACATATCTTTCTACGGTAAAATCTGTCCCAAAATGTGAATTTTTGAATTTCTGGTGGTTTCAAAGATGAATTTTACATCTACCATTATACAAATGTAATCAATAACTGGCACGGAAGAACTGTATAAAAAATATGGGAAAACAGACAGACACAGAAAAAGAAAACGAAGAGGAGGAAGGAGAAACATTTGAAGAAGAACAAAAAGATGAAGAGCCAACGATAGAAGATGTGAAAAGTGTCATCTTAAAAAAAAAAAAAACACCGGGAATAGACTTATAAAGTATGGAGGAGAGGTAATAACTACAAAAATACATAACTTATTAACTAAAATTTGGAGGGGAGAAAGGATGCCAAAATAATGGGAGGTCGGGCAAATTATATATAAAAAATTAGTTCCCAAAATGTGTAAAAATTATAGAAAATAACACTTTAGAACAACGCATACAAAATATTTTCAACAAGAATACAAACGAGATTAACAAGAATAGCGAGAAATAAAATAAGATAGTACAGGTGCGGAATTGTAGAGGGAAAAACGACAATAGATGCAATACACAATATAAAACAAATAATAGAAAAAGTACACAACGCGAAAATTTAAAAGCTCTTTTTTAGCCTTTTAACAGACATTATTCTGAATAAAAAGAGGTAAGCTGATAACAGCACTAAAAATAGTAAAAGTAGAAGACAATACAAAACTAGAAATTATGCATAAAAACAAGAAATGGGAGCACAGAGCAGTTTAAAACAAACAGAGGAGTTAGACAATGAGACGCACTGTCAGCTACGCTATTCAACCTGACAATAGAATACATAAAAGAAAAAATAAACAGAAATACAATCACAAAGAATGGAGGACAAATTGTAGCGTATGCAGATGACGTGGTCATCATAACCAAGAAAAGAGATATAATGAAGAAGATGATAAATTAAACAGTGACGGAAGGAAAAAAAAGGATTAAAACTAAATAAATACAAGCACGACAAAAATTATGAGATATTGAAAATAAAAAGAAAACAACAAAATAATAAAAAAAAATGCATGAGTTCGAGGAAGTGGAAAAATATAAGTACTTAGGAGTAACAATAACAAACAAAGGAGACACAGAAGCAAAAATAATGGATAAAATATGAGGTAGGCGGTATTGAGTCGGCCTGTGAATCTTGAGAACTATGGTTCGATCCCTACAGCCGACAACAATTTTCACCAAATTAAAATATACTCCTGTCCCTCGACTAACATCTTTGGAGGCCGTGATTTGACGGCTGGTAACCGAACTTCACGCGGAGATATATATCACTTACCGAGATCTGTTCCGGCAGAGTGCCACACCCAGTCGTGGATAAAAGGCGTGATGATATATTTATTTAAATATTTGCGGTAAACAGAGCTTTCCACATACATAAAAACTTGTTACAAATTAAAACTCTCACTAAAGGTACTCAAATGAAAATATATAAAACAATGATAAGACCGTTGTTGATGTACGACACATCGACACCAACAATGAAAGAAAGAGGAAGAGCAAATGAGAATAATAAAAAGAAATATTTTTTATTTTATTTTATTTATTCAAACAGGCAATCGCCCAATATTTACAATTTATGCGTATAGTACGACTTTACAATTTTAGATTTCAATCATTTAATCATATTTTTAGGCTTAGTGTATAAATGGAGATAACGTGATTGAAATCAAGTCGCTATTTACATCATTTATTTTAACATTTGAACTATTAAAGCGCCGACATATTCTCCATAAAGAAGCATGAAACCAGTAGTTTGAGGTACAATGAGGAATAAAAAATATAGGTTGAGCATTTCTCAGATTCCGTGACGGATTCAGCTAAGACAATTTAGATAGTAAAAACGGACAGTCTATTTGGTTCACAGCAATAGTAGGACCAATCTAAATAAATGAAGATGACAACAGAAGAAAAACAAAGACCGAAATACAAAAGAGAAATAGATGGAGAAGACATAACAAGGAAGTTCAAATAAGAGAGGTTAAAATGTCTAGGACACACATGGAGGGCAGATGAAGAAGCAATGATTCAAAAGGTACTGGTATAGGACGTTGGGAGAAGAATAAGAGGAAGGTCGAGATCTACGTGAATAAAAGAAGTCACGGAGGACCTAAACAATGCAGGAGTCACTAATTAAAAAGAAAAAGCATTTTTTATTTTCAAAAATGATATAATTTTAACAAGTTGTTTTCGTTGTCAGTAAGTTTAATTTGTAAGTTGCTATATGAGAATAATTTCTAAGTACCTTTAGATTTCTTAGGGCCGGTTACACCTAGCTTAGTTAAAAAGTTATTAATTATTTATCATTTTTAATTGTCCATTAAGTCAGAATTGTGTTATAGCAAATTTTTGGAGTATACAACAGTTTTAGAATTAAGTTATCCAGGAAAAACAAAATGTAATAAATAATATAATAAAAGATAATATAGTCATATTCTGTCAAAGTATAAACTTACATATATAATAAAAATAAAAGTATAATTAAATATATATCCAGATTTTAATTCTCTGCTAACAGGTTATGGGCCCAGAGGCCGGATTATTAAAATAAATAATTCTGATACTTGATATGTTTCAGTAAAAATTTTAAAAATAAAAAATAAATGTCTGATTCAAATGATGCTAAGTTTGGTCTAGCATATCTTAATGATAATAATTATCGGCCATAGAAATTTAAAATTAAAATGCTGCTCATTCGTGAGGGAACGGACTGGGCGCGTGTGAAGTTGAGACTCTTGGTAAAATTAATGTCACCATGAGATTAGATGGAATAGAATGTGAAATTCAATTACACGTTGTATCCGATTCAGTAATGCCTCCGCAGATGGTAATAGGGAAAGATTTTCTTGAAGACTATGATATTAACATCAGAGGCGGTGAAATAAAATCAATTGAGAAGATTAAAGAAGAACCAAAAGATGATCAAGTTAATTTTCCACTAGTTATGCACATCGCGGAAATTACCGGAAATAAACTCAAGAAAATAAAAAAAATATTGAAGAATTAGTAGAAGAATATGTTCCTAATTTAAATCCAAAAAGCACCAGAGTTACAATGAAAATTATTCTCACTAACGAAAAACCAATATACCAAAGAGCGCGTAGATTGGCCGCGGTATAGTTTAAGGAGGTAGACAAAGTTATAGACGACTGGATTAAGAAAGGTGTTATAAGACCTAGTTCGTCTGATTTCGCAAGCCCTATCGTACCTGTGAGAAAGAAGAATGGAAAAGTACGAGTATGCATAGATTATCGCCGACTAAACAAGAAGATGGTCAAGGATCGTTACCCGTTGCCAATTATTGAGGATCAGCTCGACAAATTAAGAAACGCAAAAATTTACACAACAATGGATCTAAGAAATGGATTTCATCATGTACTGGTAGACGAAGAAAGTATCAAGTATACGGCCTTTGTTACGTCAAGAGGTCAATTCGCATTCCTGAGAATGCCGTTTGGCTTAAGTAATGCCCCAGCGGTTTTTCAGCGTTATATAAACAAGGTATTTAATGATCTGATATGTCAGAACATAGTGTTGAAATATATGGATGATTTGATCATACCAGCGGAGAGCCATGATGAAGCATTAGCAAGACTGAAAATAGTTCTAGAAAGGGCTAGTGAATATGGTCTTGAATTTAACTGGGACAAGTGTTATTTTATGACAGACGAAATAGAATATCTTGGATATCACATCACTAATAATACGATAAGACCATCGATTTCTAAAATCAAATCGGTAAAGAGCCAAGTTCAAACAAAGACGTACATAGTTTCTTAGGATTAACAGGAGCATTTCGCAAATTTATTCCTAACTATGCAAAGGTAGCGAGACCGTTAAGTGAGATGTTGAAAAAAGATCGAAAGTTCAAATTTGGCATGATAGAAGAAGACGCTTTCAATAATTTGAAGAATTTACTATCAGCCGAACCTGTTTTGAAAATATACAGCCCGGAACTGTACACGTAATTATATACAGACACCAGCCAACTTGGGTACGGTGCTATACTCATGCAAAGAGTCCCTGAAGACCAACAAATGCATCCAGTGCATTACTTAAGTTATAAAACAAGTGACGTTGAGAAACGATATCACAGTTATGAACTTGAGGTATTAGCGGTGATAAAAGCCTTACAAAAATTCAGAATATATCTCATTGGTATTGAATTTAAAATAATAACAGACTGTGCTGCGTTCCAAATGACGATGTCCAAAAAGAAAGTTTCACCGAAGATTTGGCGCTGGGCGTCGTATATTGAGCAATTTCAATACAAAATTGAACATCGTTCTGGAAATAAGATAAAACATTGTGACGCTCTAAGTAGATATCCCATCATGCTAATTACAGAAAATCAGTTTTTGGAACGAATACGACAATGTCAAAATGAGTACCAACAACTAAGAGTAGTAAAGGAACTCTTAAAACAAAACTGTGGTTATGATAATTACATTCTACAAAATGATATTTATAAAATGCACAAAGATGTCAAACTGTTGGCAATCCCAAAGAATATGCAATCCGAAATTATCAAGAAAACTCATGATGACAATGGACATTTTGGGAGCAAAATGATAGAATACATTGTTACCCGCGAATTTTACATACCACAAATACGGACGAAGATTGCCAAATGCATTCAGAACTGTGTGCCGTGCATACTCTCTGAGAAGAAGATAGGAAAACAAGAGGGTTTTCTAAACTGTATTAATAAGGAAGAACTTCCTCTACAAACCTACCATATCGATCACTTAGGTCCGTTGACAACAACGAAGAAGGGGTACCGACACATTTTTGTTATAGTAGATGCATTCACAAAATTTGTATGGATTTATCCAATCAAATCGGTAACTTCAGAAGAAGTAATTGCGAAGCTGGATTTCCAAAAAACATTGTTTGGAAATCCTAGGCGAATGATTGCGGATAGGGGAACCGCTTTCACCTCGAATATTTTCAAGGATTATTGTAATAATGAGGAAATTGAACTGAATCACATTACAACCGGCGTAGCGAGAGGAAATGGACAAGTAGAGCGTGTCAACAGGATACTAATCCCAATATTAACGAAATTGTCTATTGGAAAAGATGATATGTGGTATAAATTTGTCCGTAAGGTTCAGTTTGTTCTGAATAACACATACCTTCGATCCATAGATTGTACGCCAGCAAAGTTATTCTTCGGAGTTAATCTACGACAACCTGAAGATATAAAAATGGTAGAAACAATCGAACAAGAACACCTCAACTTATATAAAGAAGATAGAGAAAAGAAAAGACAAGAAGCAAAGAATCAAATTCTTAAAATTCAAGAAGAAAATCGGCGCAGCTATAATAAAACAAGAAAAGAACCTAGAAAATACAAAGTAGGGGACCTGGTAGCTATTCGTCGAACTCAATTTATGAATCTCGGCAAATTGCGACAAAAGTATTTAGGACCTTATAAAGTAGTTAATGTGAAGAGAAACGATCGATATGATGTTGAGAAAATCGGAGCAGCAGAGGGACCAAAACAGACATCACTAGTGCCGATTTCATGAAGTTCTGGTCCACCACCCCAGTCGAAAACTACACTTCCGAGGAGGATGTTCCAGATAAAGATTCCGAGGGCGAAACCTCCGTCAGGAGTAGCCGAATTGTTGGAAGCGTGGAAGGGTAGTGGGGAAAAGAGAGGAGCTTCGAGTGTAACAGTCGGGAGTGCGAGAGCAGAGTGAGTGGGACGGTTGACGAGTGAAGACGTAAGAACTGACGAAGCTTAAGACGTTTAGATATATTAAATAGAATATTGTTTATTTTACTTGTAATAAATCAACTTAGTTCGAGAAATAAATTAAGACAAAGATAAAGTCGTGTTGTGAACAAGAGAGAAAACCTACATATATACAGGGTGAGTCTGGGAAGACGCCCCCCCCCTTTAACTTTTTTATTATGAGTAATAGAAAAAAATGGTTCATATGAAAGTTTTATTATTTTAAATATACTATTTGATGGCAGATGTAGATATTTTTTATAAAGTCAGGTTTACAAGATACGACTATCAACTTTTATTTTTTAAATAGCAACCTATAATTATTTTACCAAAATAAAAAACGCCATTTTTTTCTCTTTTCAACGGTGTATTAGTTTTTATTAATGTATCTGGCAAAATTCGAGAAAAATAAGAAAATTGAGAAATACTAGAAATAATTTTTATACAAATATTATAGGTGGCTATGTGTAAATAAACAAAATGTAACAGTGTTATACAACTTAACAAACTAAAGCAACAAATTCAGCAACAAAAACAACTTAAAACAAATGTTCAAAATAGGAGATTTTGTTATTGGTCCACATTTTTTTGAAGGTCCATTGAATGGAGACGGTTATTTAAATTTTTTAATAATGATCCTCCCGGAATTATTGGAAGATATTCCATTAAATGTCCGCCAAAATTTGATATTCCAACATGACGGAGCGCCACCACATTATGCCGGTAATGTTCGGAATTATTTAAATAATCACTGGCGGGGACAATGGATAGGACGAGGTAGACATATTTCATGGCCAGCAAGATCTCCTATGGACTTTTTTCTTTGGGGATACGTCAAGGATCTTGTCTATCAGAAGATACCTACAGATGCAGAAGACATGAAAGAGCGTATTCGAAATGCTTTCCAAAATATTTCGCGAAACATGCTGGCAGATGTTCGAACATTTGTTTTAAGTTGTTTTTGTTACTGAATTTGTTGCTTTAGTTTGTTAAGTTGTATAACACTGTTACATTTTGTTTATTTTCACATAGCCACCTATAATATTTGTATAAAAATTATTTCTAGTATTTCTCAATTTTCTTATTTTTCTCGAATTTTTTCAGATACATTAATAAAAACTAATACACCGTTGAAAAGAGAAAAAAATGGCGGTTTTTATTTTAGTAAAATAATTATAGGTTGCTATTTAAAAAATAAAAGTTGATAGTCCTATCTTGTAAACCTGACTTTATAAAAAATATCTACATCTGCCATCAAATAGTATATTTAAAATAATAAAACTTTCATCTGAACCATTTTTTTCTATTACTCATAATAAAAAAGTTAAAGGGGGGCGTCTTCCCAGACTCACCCTGTATATATATATATATATATATATATATAAGTTATAGGGTGGAATAGTGCTGACATAGACAGTTAATATTTAAGAACGTGACTTTATGTAGAATTATCATATTACATTATACGTAGTTGTAGTTTAGCCATGAAATATTATTGTATGTTTTAAGTTAGTCTTAGCTCAGAATTTGTACAAGTAGGAACGTCTAAAGTAAAATAAATACTTTTTAAAAACAAAGTTAATTTGTTTAACGTTATAATTGGCGCAGTCGGTAGGATTGGCTTTAACAAATTAGTGAACATAATTTGGTTCACCTTTGTGATTTATTTGGCCAACGAACAGTCTTTTTGTGTTAACGAAAATAACACTTCGTGCGCGTAGTGAGTTAACGTATATAACTAACTAACACGCATCTTAAAAGACTAACATAAAACAAATTAACTAAAGTTCCTGAGCGTCCTCACTGTGCTGAGTGCAAATCAGTCAACGAGAACGTCAACCTTGCAGCGTCGATCAGCTGGACGGCATCTCCGATTCCAGAGGCACCTGCACCCGACCTGAAATTCTATATTATCAATTTTGTTATTAATGTTCGTACGAATAAATTGTATTATTTTCACATAATTGTCAAGTTCATGTAAATATTTAGAGTTATTAGATATCGTTGTCTTTAGGTCATTATATTGGTTGTTTAGGTTGTCATATTGTTCGAAAAGGGGTTTGAGGTTGTAGTGGTGGATAAGTGTGTGTGTTGTTTTTTCTAATTTAGCCGGTCCCAGTCTAATAGGTAGTAATCCAATATTTTCGGTTATGTTTTTGATGATCGATCCTTGTCCAAATGTGAACAGCCTGGAAGAGTATTAAATTTATAAGTCTTTTGTCTAGGACGTTTTATATTAGAGAGATGGATTTTTTCCATTGTGTTCCCGTGTTTAGTTTCTAATTTGGCAGTTTTTAAATTTTTATGTATTGATTTTAGTTTTTCGGATTTAAATTTATTTTTTGTTTTCTGTTGTTTTTGTTTATTTTTTACGAAAATTTCTTTAGGAATTTTTGGTAATTCTTCTCTGGTTTCATTACGTTTACTAATTATTTTTTCTTTATTTTGCAAAATTTTGTTATTAATAGTTTGATATAAAATTTTTGTTTTATTTCTATGATTTTCCATGTAGTTATTAACAAGCTGTTTATCAATATCTATATTGAAGGGGGAATTTATTTCCAGGTGACCGGATATGATTTCTGATGGTTTTATTTTCGTAACAGAGTGAATTGTATTATTGTATGCTAAAAGAGCATAGTTTACTTTAGCTTCAATTGTTTCTTTCGAAAATTCTGCCTGATTGTTGAACAATCTAATGTGTTCTATGAGAGTCGAGTGGAAACGTTCTATTATTCCGTTAGATTGAGGATTTTGTGAACTAATGAAGTGGGTGTGAATTTTGTGTATGTCTAAAAGTTCTTTAACTACTGAGTTTCTAAATTCTAGTTCCGTTATCAGAAATTATTTGCTCCGGTATTCCATGGTGCGTGAAATGTTTTATTAAGTTATTAGCTACTTCGATACCTTGTCCGGAATTAAGTTTATATGCTTGCGCAAATTTGGAAAATGAGTCAACTACTGTTAAAAATTTAGAGTTTTCTAGTGTTATCGTATCTACGTGCACAATTTCAAAGGGTTTTGTTGCTGTCGGTGTTATATTAAATTTTAAATTTAGGGGTTTTCTGTCATATTTCGTAAGTTGACATGTTTCACAGTTATTAATATACGTTTGAACCGTTTTTCTTAAATTTGGCCAGTAATACCTCTGTTTAATGCGTGCCTCTGTATCGTCAATACCTCTGTGGTTTGTTTTTCCCGTGTGGTAGTTATTTATGATTTCTAGTATTTCTTCTTCGTTAGTGACGTCTGTAAGATATTGTGTGCATTTAACCATGTGTATTTGTGAATGTATGAAATATTTTTGGAGAACTAGAGATAATTTTTCATATAATTCGTCTTCAAAATATAAATAATATTTAACTTTTGGTACTATATACTCTTTAAGGAATTGAATCATTTCTTTTTCGTAGTTTGATTTTGAAAATTGTACCAGCATTCTTTGTTTTGTGTTCTCGAAAAGTTTCAGAATTTTTGGTGGATTAGGGTTGAACTCTACTTCAGATATGATTATCTGATATTTTCCGAAATTAACAGGGTATTCAGCAATAGGTATGCCGATTACTGGGTTCTCTTGATTAGAATGAACAGTGACGTCACTATCGTTATCGTTGTGGTGTTCGTTGTTTACATTTACAGTTTGAATATCATCCCCCACTTCGACAACTAAAGATTGATTATCATCTTGATTATTAGAGTTTTTATTACTTAATTCTTTATTAAAATTATCCATGAATTTTTGAAAATGGTTAATGTTTTCGTCTGAATCGTTTGTATTAATTTCTATGCGTGGGAGTGTACTATCTGGTAAGGTAAAGATTGTAATTAGTATGTTTGTTTTGTCGAAGATATATTCGAGCATTGATTTAACATCGTTCCAGTTTAGTTGGTCGCGTCCGCAAGCAATTCTGGGTAAACTTAGGTTTTGTATTTTATTTTTTAAGCAAAAGCTTCTTAATTGTAGTAGTGTATAAAAAATGTCTTGTTTTGTTGGTTTATTGTAGTAATTTTCTTTTGTTATTAGATATATTATAAAACGGTTATTTTCTTTAAGATGAATTAAATTATGAAGTTGAGGGTTCTGAGATTTTAGTTTGTCAATATTTTGATATTTGTTTTTAAATTGTTTCGCAATTCCTTTTGACATTTGTAAGTCCTTGCTGACGCAATGTGCGAGACTGTTGTCTGATGGTGCATTAAATAAGTACCCAACTACTTCGATGATATTTGTGTGGGTCGGTTTGTCTGTTTGTTTTTTCGTTAGGTAGTCTTGGTATTGTGCTAGGACAGATTCGCTTTCGTACTGTTTTAATAAATTTTGAATTTTGTCATCGGGTTCTCGCGGAATTCGGCTTAGGGCGTCTGCATTTGCATTTAATTTTCCTTTTTTGTAAATAATATCGTAATCATATTCTTCGAGTTTCAATCTCCAACGTATTAATTTTTGGCTACAATCCTTAAGGGAAAACAGCCACTGTAATGGTCTGTGATCCGTGCAAATTGAAAACTTTCTTCCAAAAAGATACGGCCGAAAATATTTTGTTGCCCAGTGTATTGCTAAAAGTTCCTTCTCGATCGTGGAGTAATTAATTTCTGTTTCGTTAAGCGTTCTGCAAGCGTAAGCGATTGGAAGGTCACTGCCTATCTTACCTTGTGATAAGACGGCACCGAGTGCTACATTGCTCGCATCGCATGTCAGGATAAATTCTTTGACAAAGTCTGGGTATTGTAATATCGGTTCGTTAGTTAGTAATAGTTTACATGTCTCAAAGCATTGTTTATATTCTGAATTATTAATGTCAATGATCGCGTCTTTTTTTAGAAATTTTGTCATGGGTTTGGTAATTTTTGCGAAGTCTTTTATGAACTTCCTATAATATCCAATAAGTCCTAAAAATCCCTTAATTTGTTTTGTCGTGGTAGGTAATGGGTAATTTAGAATAGCTGCAATTTTATCTGGGTTTGGTTTAACGCCATGAGGGGTTACAATGTGTCCGAGATACGCAACTTCTTTTTTTTTAATTCCGACTTGTCTAAATGAATTTTTAAGTTGGCTTCTTTTAATCGGTCGAATACTAGTTTTAAATTGATTATATGTTCGTCTAGGCTTGTGCTAAAAATAATTATATCGTCGACATATACTAAGCAAATTTTGTTAGTTAACCCTCTCAAAACATTGTACATGACACGTTGAAAAGTCGCGGGTGCGTTCTTTAGCCCGAAAGGCATTCGTAAGAACTCGTAATGTCCGTCTTCCGTGCAGAAAGCTGTCTTAGGTATGTCATTCTTGTCCATTTCAATTTGGTGGTAACCCGACGCGAGGTCCAGGGTGGTAAAATATAGACATCGTCCGAGTTTGTCCAGCAAGTCGGTGATGTTAGGTATGGGATACTTTTCTCCGATGGTATTTTCATTTAGTTTGCGATAGTCAATGACTACTCGCCATTTTTGTTTGCCCGATGCGTCTAGCTTTTTGGGGACAACCCAAATCGGGGAAGACCATGGTGAATTAGAAGGTCGTATTATTTTTTGATTAAGCATTTTATTAACTTGGGACCTAACTTCCTCTCTGTGAATATGGGGGTATCGGTATGATTTCGTATAAATGGGTACTTCATCTTTTGTTCTGATTTTATGTTTTACTTGATTACTAAAAGATAGATTTTGATTTTCTAAATAAAAAATATTCGAGTATTGTTTAATTAATTTTGAGATTGCAATTTCTTCTTCTTTATTCAAATGATCAGTTCTAATTTTTAATTCAACGAATTTAATTTTTTCTGTTTGTGTGAGGTTTAAATTTGAGTCTGCATTCATTGTATAAATTTCGTAATTGTCTAACGCTTCTACTATAATTGGAATTTTAAACTGATATTTAACTTCGCTCTCTGACAAGTTAATAATTGTACACATAGCTTCATAGTTTTTTCCTACAGTAGCACAGTCAGGAATTAATAAATTTTTTGTTCTGATTTTTGGAACTAGATTATTACCTTTTTCTTTGTTAACTTTTATTTTAATAATTCTTTCAGACATTGGTTCTATTATGCCATTATTACGATATTTTTGATTTACTGTTAAATTATTTGTGTCGGGGGTAGCTTTAAAATTATGGTAATGAATTTTTATTTTACTGTGTGGAGTAATTATCATGTCGTTTACTGTGTCGATTGAAATTTTGAATTTTTTCATATTTTCCATGCCAAGTAGTAAATCAAATTGATTATGAAATTTAAAAAGATAATATTTTAACGCTGGTTTTGGATTGTCTTTGAGATTAAACACGTTTGAGATAGGAATTTGTGTACTGTATTTCTCGGTAGATGAACCGTGTGCAGTTGTAATTTGAAACGGGTCTGCACTGATAGCGTGTTTGTAGTGTTTGAATGCAATGTCGGGATTTACAAATGATTTCGTGCTTCCAGTGTCTATTAAAATTTTTAAATTATTTTCTGGAATTACAATGAATGGTAGCTTGCTTTGGTTATTTGTTAAATTCATTAATTGGAAGTATGAAGTATTTGATCCGAGGCCATTTCGTCTAAAAAGAATGTTCGTTTTGATCTGATATGTTTGTTTCATTTGTAATTTCTGGGTTATCATCGAGTGGGTATTAATTCATCGTATAATCTTGTGTCTCTGGTTGATCTATAGTATTGTGTTCGTCTGTGTAATTTACTATTTCTGATTGATCTATGTTATAAAGTTCTTCCGCGATATTTTTTGGAAAGAATTGTCTATTTTGACTTATGAAATTTTGTCTTTGAGTGGAAGGTCCGGGTCTTGGAGCATTGAATTGTGTGTTTCGTGTGGATATGCTCATTGTTGTAGGTCTGGGGAGTGGTTGATTAGTATTTCTAATCATTGTAGGCAAGTTAGTTCTACGCTGCGCTGTTTGTTGGTTATTAAAATATGTCGGCGGTTTATTAAACGTGTAGTTAGTGTTCTGTGGTACACTTGTTAGTTGGAAAGGCCTGTTATTTCTAAAATTTTGATTATTTTGTTTTTGAAATGGTTTTTGAATAGGCATTACATTTTTAGATGGTTTGGAATGATTTTCGAATTGAAAGTCATTAGTAAGCATACTCAGAGCACGTTATAATTGGCGCAGTCGGTAGGATTGGCCTTAACAAATTAGGGAACATAATTTGGTTCACCTTTGTGATTTATTTGGCCAACGAACAGTCTTTTTGTGTTAACGAAAATAACACTTCGTGCGCGTAGTGAGTTAACGTATATAACTAACTAACACGCATCTTAAAAGACTAACATAAAACAAATTAACTAAAGTTCCTGAGCGTCCTCACTGTGCTGAGTGCAAATCAGTCAACGAGAACGTCAACCTTGCAGCGTCGATCAGCTGAACGGCATCTCCGATTCCAGAGGCACCTGCACCCGACCTGACAAGACTACAGTTCCAGGAAATCATCAAGCGATTTCAACGAATATGAAACCGTCACTGATACTGCTACTGTAAGTACCACATTTAGAGGTCTAAACGTAATAATAAACTCAAGCGAAAGCTCAAATTCTGAATCTGACTCAGATCGTGACGATCTTAATTTAAATCCAAATACCTTAAATAATCCTTCCATTATACTAAGACAACCTATATTAAACATGGCAACCCCAGTCTTAAAAAAAGAATATCTGGATATGGTGCCAGAATTCTTCGGTGAAAGAGAACTTTTACCAAGATTTATCGAAATCTGTGAAAAATTAGTAAAACGATTTTATAATCAAGCAGATCCACAAGATTTCCAAAATGAATATTTAATGAGTACATATTAGCTAAAATAAAAGGTGAAGCAGCGATAAATATTTCTAGTTGTTCCGTCAAAACATGGGAAAACTTAAAAACGTCACTAATAGACAAAAGAGATTGTTTCACATTAACAATAGAAATGACCGAACTAAAACAAGGCGCGAACGATACGGTATTTGAATTTTACAATAAGATACATATTCTAAATTTACAAGTATCGTATGTAGTAACAAACCACCCGGCTGCTGCAGCAATAATGACCGATTTCTTTAGAAATTACGCCCTCAGAATTTTATTAAAAGGTTTAAAAGAGCCAATAGGGCAACTCATGAAAGCAAAGAAACCTGCTGACCTAAACGCTGCTCTGAGTATGCTTACTAATGACTTTCAATTCGAAAATCATTCCAAACCATCTAAAAATGTAATGCCTATTCAAAAACCATTTCAAAAACAAAATAATCAAAATTTTAGAAATAACAGGCCTTTCCAACTAACAAGTGTACCACAGAACACTAACTACACGTTTAATAAACCGCCGACATATTTTAATAACCAACAAACAGCGCAGCGTAGAACTAACTTGCCTACAATGATTAGAAATACTAATCAACCACTCCCCAGACCTACACCAATGAGCATATCCACACGAAACACACAATTCAATGCTCCAAGACCCGGACCTTCCACTCAAAGACAAAATTTCATAAGTCAAAATAGACAATTCTTTCCAAAAAATATCGCGGAAGAACTTTATAACATAGATCAATCAGAAATAGTAAATTACACAGACGAACACAATACTATAGATCAACCAGAGACACAAGATTATACGATGAATGAATACCCACTCGATGATAACCCAGAAATTACAAATGAAACAAACATATCAGATCAAAACGAACATTCTTTTTTAGACGAAATGGCCTCGGATCAAATACTTCATACTTCCAATTAATGAATTTAACAAATAACCAAAGCAAGCTACCATTCATTGTAATTCCAGAAAATAATTTAAAAATTTTAATAGACACTGGAAGCACGAAATCATTTGTAAATCCCGACATTGCATTCAAACACTACAAACACGCTATCAGTGCAGACCCGTTTCAAATTACAACTGCACACGGTTCATCTACCGAGAAATACAGTACACAAATTCCTATCTCAAACGTGTTTAATCTCAAAGACAATCCAAAACCAGCGTTAAAATATTATCTTTTTAAATTTCATAATCAATTTGATTTACTACTTGGCATGGAAAATATGAAAAAATTCAAAATTTCAATCGACACAGTAAACGACATGATAATTACTCCACACAGTAAAATAAAAATTCATTACCATAATTTTAAAGCTACCCCCGACACAAATAATTTAACAGTAAATCAAAAATATCGTAATAATGGCATAATAGAACCAATGTCTGAAAGAATTATTAAAATAAAAGTTAACAAAGAAAAAGGTAATATTCTAGTTCCAAAAATCAGAACAAAAAATTTATTAATTCCTGAATGTGCTACTGTAGCAAAAAACTATGAAGCTATGTGTACAATTATTAACTTGTCAGAGAGCGAAGTTAAATATCAGTTTAAAATTCCAATTATAGTAGAAGCGTTAGACAATTACGAAATTTATACAATGAATGCAGACTCAAATTTAAACCTCACACAAACAGAAAAAATTAAATTCGATGAATTAAAAAAAATTAGAACTGATCATTTGAATAAAGAAGAAGAAATTGCAATCTCAAAATTAATTAAACAATACTCGAATATTTTTTATTTAGAAAATCAAAATCTATCTTTTAGTAATCAAGTAAAACATAAAATCAGAACAAAAGATTAAGTACCCATTTATACGAAATCATACCGATACCCCCATATTCACAGAGAGGAAGTTAGGTCCCAAGTTAATAAAATGCTTAATCAAAAAATAATACGACCTTCTAATTCACCATGGTCTTCCCCGATTTGGGTTGTCCCCAAAAAGCTAGACGCATCGGGCAAACAAAAATGGCGAGTAGTCATTGACTATCGCAAACTAAATGAAAATACCATCGGAGATAAGTATCCCATACCTAACATTACCGACTTGCTGGACAAACTCGGACGATGTCTATATTTTACCACCCTGGACCTCGCGTCGGGTTACCACCAAATTGAAATGGACAAGAATGACATACCTAAGACAGCTTTCTGCACGGAAGACGGACATTACGAGTTCTTACGAATGCCTTTCGGGCTAAAGAACGCACCCGCGACTTTTCAACGTGTCATGGACAATGTTTTGAGAGGGTTAACTAACAAAATTTGCTTAGTATATCTCGACGATATAATTATTTTTAGCACAAGCCTAGACGAACATATAATCAATTTAAAACTAGTATTCGACCGATTAAAAGAAGCCAACTTAAAAATTCAATTAGACAAGTCGGAATTTAAAAAAAAAGAAGTTGCGTATCTCGGACACATTGTAACCCCTCATGGCGTTAATCCAAACCCAGATAAAATTTCAGCTATTCTAAATTACCCATTACCTACCACGACAAAACAAATTAAGGGATTTTTAGGACTTATTGGATATTATAGGAAGTTCATAAAAGACTTCGCAAAAATTACCAAACCCATGACAAAATTTCTAAAAAAAGACGCGATCATTGATATTAATAATTCAGAATATAAACAATGCTTTGAGACATGTAAACTATTACTAACTAACGAACCGATATTACAATACCCAGACTTTGACAAAGAATTTATCCTGACATGCGATGCGAGCAATGTAGCACTCGGTGCCGTCTTATCACAAGGTAAGATAGGCAGTGACCTTCCAATCGCTTACGCTAGCAGAACGCTTAACGAAACAGAAATTAATTACTCCACGATCGAGAAGGAACTTTTAGCAATACACTGGGCAACAAAATATTTTCGGCCGTATCTTTTTGGAAGAAAGTTTTCAATTTGCACGGATCACAGACCATTACAGTGGCTGTTTTCCCTTAAGGATTGTAGCCAAAAATTAATACGTTGGAGATTGAAACTCGAAGAATATGATTACGATATTATTTACAAAAAAGGAAAATTAAATGCAAATGCAGACGCCCTAAGCCGAATTCCGCGAGAACCCGATGACAAAATTCAAAATTTAATAAAACAGTACGAAAGCGAATCTGTCCTAGCACAATACCAAGACTACCTAACGAAAAAACAAACAGACAAACCGACCCACACAAATATCATCGAAGTAGTTGGGTACTTATTTAATGCACCATCAGACAACAGTCTCGCACATTGCGTCAGCAAGGTCTTACAAATGTCAAAAGGAATTGCGAAACAATTTAAAAACAAATATCAAAATATTAACAAACTGAAATCTCAGAACCCTCAACTTCATAATTTAATTCATCTTAAAGAAAATAACCGTTTTATAATATATCTAATAACAAAAGAAAATTACTACAATAAACCAACAAAACAAGACATTTTTTATACACTATTACAATTAAGAAGCTTTTGCTTAAAAAATAAAATACAAAACCTAAGTTTACCCAGAATTGCTTGCGGACGCGACCAACTAAACTGGAACGATGTTAAATCAATGCTCGAATATATCTTCGACAAAACAAACATACTAATTACAATCTTTACCTTACCAGATAGTACACTCCCACGCATAGAAATTAATACAAACGATTCAGACGAAAACATTAACCATTTTCAAAAATTCATGGATAATTTTAATAAAGAATTAAGTAATAGAAACTCTAATAATCAAGATGATAATCAATCTTTAGTTGTCGAAGTGGGGGATGATATTCAAACTGTAAATGTAAACAACGAACACCACAACGATAACAATAGTGACGTCACTGTTCATTCTAATCAAGAGAACCCAGTAATCGGCATACCTATTGCTGAATACCCTGTTAATTTCGGAAAATATCAGATAATCATATCTGAAGTAGAGTTCAACCCTAATCCACCAAAAATTCTGAAACTTTTCGAGAACACAAAACAAAGAATGCTGGTACAATTTTCAAAATCAAACTACGAAAAAGAAATGATTCAATTCCTTAAAGAGTATATAGTACCAAAAGTTAAATATTATTTATATTTTGAAGACGAATTATATGAAAAATTATCTCTAGTTCTCCAAAAATATTTCATACATTCACAAATACACATGGTTAAATGCACACAATATCTTACAGACGTCACTAACGAAGAAGAAATACTAGAAATCATAAATAACTACCACACGGGAAAAACAAACCACAGAGGTATTGACGATACAGAGGTACGCATTAAACAGAGGTATTACTGGCCAAATTTAAGAAAAACGGTTCAAACGTATATTAATAACTGTGAAACATGTCAACTTACGAAATATGACAGAAAACCCCTAAATTTAAAATTTAATATAACACCGACAGCAACAAAACCCTTTGAAATTGTGCACGTAGATACGATAACACTAGAAAACTCTAAATTTTTAACAGTAGTTGACTCATTTTCCAAATTTGCGCAAGCATATAAACTTAATTCCGGACAAGGTATCGAAGTAGCTAATAACTTAATAAAACATTTCACGCACCATGGAATACCGGAGCAAATAATTTCTGATAACGGAACTAGAATTTAGAAACTCAGTAGTTAAAGAACTTTTAGACATACACAAAATTCACACCCACTTCATTAGTTCACAAAATCCTCAATCTAACGGAATAATAGAACGTTTCCACTCGACTCTCATAGAACACATTAGATTGTTCAACAATCAGGCAGAATTTTCGAAAGAAACAATTGAAGCTAAAGTAAACTATGCTCTTTTAGCATACAATAATACAATTCACTCTGTTACGAAAATAAAACCATCAGAAATCATATCCGGTCACCTGGAAATAAATTCCCCCTTCAATATAGATATTGATAAACAGCTTGTTAATAACTACATGGAAAATCATAGAAATAAAACAAAAATTTTATATCAAACTATTAATAACAAAATTTTGCAAAATAAAGAAAAAATAAGTAGTAAACGTAATGAAACCAGAGAAGAATTACCAAAAATTCCTAAAGAAATTTTCGTAAAAAATAAACAAAAACAACAGAAAACAAAAAATAAATTTAAATCCGAAAAACTAAAATCAATACATAAAAATTTAAAAACTGCCAAATTAGAAACTAAACACGGGAACACAATGGAAAAAATCCATCTCTCTAATATAAAACGTCCTAGACAAAAGACTTATAAATTTAATACTCTTCCAGGCTGTTCACATTTGGACAAGGATCGATCATCAAAAACATAACCGAAAATATTGGATTACTACCTATTAGACTGGGACCGGCTAAATTAGAAAAAACAACACACACACTTATCCACCACTACAACCTCAAACCCCTTTTCGAACAATATGACAACCTAAACAACCAATATAATGACCTAAAGACAACGATATCTAATAACTCTAAATATTTACATGAACTTGACAATTATGTGAAAATAATACAATTTATTCGTACGAACATTAATAACAAAATTGATAATATAGAATTTCATACAAATAAAAATAGAAACAAAAGAGGCTTAATAGATGGATTGGGATCAGTTTTCAAAGCCGTTACTGGCAACTTAGATGCAGAAGACGGTAAGAGATATGACAAAATATTAAATCACATGCAAAAGAATGAACACAATTTAGAAAACCAATTAAAACTGGCATACTCGGTAAACCACCAAGTTATAACAAATTTTAATAATACCATTTTGGACATACAACATAATGAATCTATTCTGAAATCCAAAATACTACAACTCAGTGAAATAATAAATAACATGCATATTCAAGATATTCTTTTTGCAAAAACTATTTACGATCAATTAATAATCCTATACAACTCGATCCTAGATATCCTACAAGATATCGAAAATTCCATTACCTTTTGTAAATTGAGAACATTACACCCCAGTATAATACATCCAAATGAATTATTATCTGAATTACAAAAAATCTCTAAACATTATAAATCCCAATTACCTTTTGAACCAAACTCCGAGAATATTTTAGAATTTGAATCATTACTAAAAGTAGACTGTAAAGTTGAACTATCCCAAATAATTTACTTAATATCAATCCCCATTAACTTTGAAAAGGACTTTGAACTGTTTTACTTGTACCCTATACCAACAATACACGATTCAGAATTTGTAACGATTATCCCTAGTGCAAGATATTTTCTAAAATCTAATACTGAAATAATGCCTCTAAATGACATATGTACTGCAACCAAAGTTTATCAGTGCCCCAATAAATTCTACAACCACCATCAGTCATCATGTGAACAAGAAATCTTACAACAACAGTCCTCTACCCAGTGTCACTATTCTAAAATTTACATAAAAGAAAACCATATCGAAGTAATTCCGGAAATTAATAAATATTTGTTAATATTCCTTCACGAAGATAAAATAACGCTTAAGTGTTTATATGAAATAAATATCAAAACTTTGCGCGGAATCTATTTAATAAAAAATGATAAAAATTGTGAAATAATATACAACCAACAAAAATTAATATTTTTGAATAAAGAACAAGGACAACCAATAATTTTACCAAAACTAAATTTCGCACTTAAAACTTCGACATTAACAAATTTTTCAATAAACCTAAACCCTGTGAAACTAGAAGACATTTCATTAAATCCTGTAGTAACTATTCAAGAAGAAGCCATCAACATCCATGTACCAAGTGTATGGACTGTTTTGTTATATTTGTTAATAATAATAATTGGACTGTACTTCCTAATAAAATGGATAAAAACCAGGAAACTAAGGAAACCAACCATCAACTTAAAACCGGAAGAAGAACAAATTGAGCTACCAGGAGGTGCTCCTTTCTGATAAGGGAGGAGTTATAGGGTGGAATAGTGCTGACATAGACAGTTAATATTTAAGAACGTGACTTTATGTAGAATTATCATATTACATTATACGTAGTTGTAGTTTAGCCATGAAATATTATTGTATGTTTTAAGTTAGTCTTAGCTCAGAATTTGTACAAGTAGGAACGTCTAAAGTAAAATAAATACTTTTTAAAAACAAAGTTAATTTGTTTAACATTATAATTTATATATATATTGTTTTTTATTTGTTTGTTTTTAATAATGTCAAATCTTTTATTATTAATAAATATATATCTTGTTATTAAAAAAACTTATTAAAAATATATTATAAAAATTTCAAATTAAGGAATGTCTAATCTTGTTTAATTCTGTTTCTAATTCGTAAATATTACTGAAGGTCATATCTATTTCTAATTCAAAATTGACTTAAAAATTATAAATTACATAACTTATTTTCCCCAAAAGTTTTGACTAAATTTTAAATTATTAAACAAAACTTTATTTGTTGATGTGTGCAGGTATCTACACAGTAACAGAAATAACATCCTATTGTTCAATGCTGACATTTTTTTGGTGACGTTGGCGTACTTCTTCAACAATAAAATTGTGTTGTCCGCGTAAGTTATAGAAATGTATCCAAAAGAAAATTCATTATGATTGAAGTAACCCGATGTTGAAATATAAATATGTAGGAATCGTGTTCACTACGTTGAATGAAATGATGTTGGTCAGAATTTGGGCATCAAATTAAACAATCATGATCATTGTTAAAGTTTCCGTGAGTTTAACACATCCTCAGAACTGTGGAGGAATTATAAGTTACAAAATGAAATATCATACATATAACATTATTTAAAATAAATTAGCAATACGAGGTGTAGCTATTAAATAACGAGATTGACGCTGCTACAGAAGTTCGCATGCGCCAAACGCCAACGACCGCCAGCTGTTTGGCGTGAAGCCTTCTCTTTCGAATGCAGTACAAATCCGTATAGCCGTAGCGTTCGTTCTTATTAGAGTTGTTTTTTTTTGTTTCGCCGGAAAAAAAAATAAGTGCTACAGTAGAGTAACGAATTGTTGTGAAATTTCACATGACACTTTGAAAAACTGCTACTGAAACTTATAAGTTATTGAAAAACGTTGTGTAATATATAAAAAAGTTAAATTGAGTATTTTAAGCGGTTTCAAGATGGCCGAGAAGACGTTGACGATGATTCACGCCCGGGTCACCCTTCCACGTCAAAAACGGATGACAATATCGAAAAAATCGGTAATCTGGTTCGATCTGACCGTCGGTTAAATATTCGTGCGATTGCTGAAACTGTAAGAATTGGCAAAGAATGCTTACGACCCGAATTGTGGAAAGACAATGCGTGTCATTCCGCAATGTCTGTCAAGAAGTTTCTAACCAAGTACAGCATCCCAATATTGGAACATCTGCCTTCTCTGCCGGATCTTGCACCGTGCGACTTCTATCAAATTTCCTAAAGTGATATCTGCCTTACAGGGAACAAGATTTCAGTCACACGTGTAAAGCAATTTAATTTAGTTGTATATAAGGCTTCACTTTATTTAGATATATGACAATAATAATATTTAATTTAGAAATAAAATACAAATATATGGAAGATGTTTACAGTATGAAATTTGGAAGAAGAATGAAAATAAATAAATAGTTGACAGAAAAATAAACATAAACAATAGAGCAATATCTAGAAGTTACTTGGAGACGAAATAATGTAACGTCGCCAAACTACTTGATAGCGACGCTACACACGTCCTGAAGGAGCTGACAGAACAAGACTTTCAGCGTTGTTTGGAACAATGGAAGATACGCATAGAGCGTTGTAGGGATAGTGGAGGGGGTGTATATTTATTTATTTATATTACGCTGTACAACAGGAATTTAATCCCAATTACAGTACAGGGTTCGCAACTTACCGAGCCGCAATGTGATAGTTTAAATAATATTTTTTGCTTAAGTGCGATTCGAACTCGGGATCTCCGGAATCGAATTCCGTAATGCTATCCACACCACCGTACTGACGGACAATATTGAAGGTGATAATAAGTAAATAGGTATGGAATTAAAATCAAATGTAAAACAACGTCAATTTCGTTATTTAATAGCCACATGACGTACATGACATTAATTACATTAAATTGTCTCATCTAACACAAGAAGACATTAAATTTTACAAATGTGTCTTAATCAGTGTAGAATAGTTGGACAACATTGGTTCGGTTCATTTGTTTACATCGACAGTCGCTAGTCGAACTCAGAATCTTCGGATTCGAATATCGTAACGCTAATCACACCACCGTGCTGTGGTATAAGTACAATACATTTTTATTCCGTTTGAAATCGTTAATTCTGTAATAAAAAAATAAAATCGCAAAGAAAGCTTTTTTGTCGCCTATGATACCTAATATATTATTCTGGTGAATTAAAAGAGTAAAGTATTAATAGTTAATTGTCTTCTTTGAAAATATTATAACATTTCCTGTTTTATTGAATTATTAACTACTTTTGTTCATAAATTATTATAAAAATGTTAATCATTATTATTATCAGAGCATCAGATTTCCTGTTTTTACAAAATTTTATTTGATACCTCAAATGATAACTTTCTGCCGAATTTCTGTAAATTAAAAAAACATTATTTGTTTATCAACCAGTTGTCCATTTATTTATTATTTTTAAAAGGAACGATGTATATATATATATATACGAGAATTTTTGAATTTTACTAAACGGAATAAATATCAGCTAAGTGTCTGTTATAATACAATGTTTCATCTAAATAATGTGTTGGTTTTTGAAACTTTTTTCTATTTTGGGGTAAGTATCTATAACATATCTCTAGATTTATTTAAATTTTATTGATGTATATTGGGGAATCGAGCACCCAATTAGTTTTGAAATTGGCATTTGAACAGATCCTTTTCAAAGAAGATATTATCATTTAATAAGTAATATCACTTATAAAATGAAATGCTTGTTATTTTAAATGAAATGTCCATCCATCTCCAGGTACCTGGAGCATACCCTTCACGCTCCACCACACACCCTTAGTATATAAGCTGTAAGCCTAATGATTATTATTCAGTATTTACTTGATAACGATTGAAGATTATATCGATCGAAACGTTTTGTTATATATTTCTATAAAGATAAAGACAATGAAAGTTAGAAAATCATCTTTTAATAATAATCTATCATTTTCTAAAACTTTCAAAAAAGTGTTTTTTTATTGAAATCAATATTTTCTAAAATATTTGTATGGCTGGTGGTTTGACACCTACTATTAATTAAAACACTTATGACGTTTATTATGCTATTGTTAAAATGATTTGTAATTATATATAATCGGTTGTTGCTATTCCATTTATATTTAATTTGAGTTTAAAGTTATCTGCTTTATTATCAGTTTGTTTTCTTGTGACATTCTAAGCAGCTCTAGCTCGATTTGAATGAGACTGAATATAATTAGAATAGACATTTTTCTTCGCAAGACGAATGATTATTTATATAACAAATCATTTTAACAATAGCATTATTGACACTATATATATATATATATATATTGGGTCCCACTCTAGAATAGAGTATATCATTTCCTCTTTTCCTGCCCTCCATATATGTCCTAGCCACTTCACGCGATGCTGTTTTATCTTTCTTACTATGTCTGCCTCTATTTCCAACTCTATTTCACGATTCATTCGTGCTCTGAATTCATTATTAACTTTAATTGGTCCCATAATTGTTCTCATTATTTTTCTTTCTGCTATTCTTAGCTGTTCTTCTTCTTTTCTTGTCATAGTTATTGTCTCCGCATCGTACATCAATATTGGTCTAATTATGCTTTTGTATATTTTAATTTTTGTTGTTTTTGTTAGTGTTTTGCATTGTAATAGATCATTATACATATAAAAGGCTTTATTTACTGAGAATATTTTTCCTTTCATTTCTGTCTCTCTATCTCCTTTATTTGTTACCATTACTCCTAGGTATTTGTATTTTTCTACTTCTTCAACACGTGTTCTCTTAGCTTTATCCATCCATTCTTCCTCACCTTTCCGTACGTCATGTACTTTGTTTTGTTTTCATTTAGCTTCAATCCTAGCTTTTTACTTTCTGCTACTATTTCTTTTAATATTTTTTCCATTATGTCCCTCGTTTTTGCTATGATTACCACATCATCAGTATAAGCTATTATTTGGCCGCCAGTTGTTCTAATTGAATTTCTGTTTACCTGTCTCGTTACGTATTCCAGGGCCAGGTTAAACAACGTAGCAGATAAGGAATCGCCCTACCTCACACTCTTTTTTACCTTAAATTCGCTTGTATCACCCATATTAGTTCTTATGCTGATTCTTGATTCATTTAAAGTCATTTTAATTAGTCTTCTTAACTTTGGCTCAAGCTTCAGTTCCTTGAGTGCTGACATCAATTTTTCTCTCTTAATTGAGACAAACGCTTGTTGATAATCTATAAATAACATCTCTATATTTATTTTTGCCATGTGTTCTTTTTCTACAATTTGCTTGAGTGTATGTATTGCATCTACAGTTGACTTTCCTTGTATAAAACCAAATTGGTATTGACCTATTTTATTTTTTGCCGATTTCGCCAGTCTCGTCTGAATTACCGTTGACAGTATCTTATACGCATTGTTGGGTAGTGTAATACCTCTATAATTTTGGCATCTTTTAGTGTCTCCTTTCTTATGTATTGTTACTACCTGCCCTACCTCCCATTCTTGTGGCATCTTCTCTTCCCTCCATATCTTGGCTATTAGACTATGTATTTGCACGTGTAACTCTTCACTTCCATATTTTATGAGCTCCATATCAATTCCGTCTTTCCTTGGAGCTTTTACATTTTTGCTGTTCTGGATTACTCTCTTGATTTCTTCTAACGTCGGTTCTTTGACTGTCTCTTCTCCACTTTCTTCTTTGTTCTCTGTCTTCTCTTCTTCTTCGTCTCCATCTTCAGGTTCGTTTATTGTTTCATTCAATAGTTCTTTGAAATGTTCTGCCCATATTTGTTTATATTGTTGTTTTCCTTAATCTATCATATTCGTTTTTATGAGCTTCTTCTTTTGTTTGTATCCATTTAATTCTTGCCTTTGCTTTTTTTTCAACTATAATTCCACATTCTTCGTTGTACCATTCTTTTTTTACTTTTATTTTTTATTAGTCCTATTTGTTCTTCAGCTGCATTTATTATGTTGTGTTTAATTGCGCACCATTCTTTTTCTATATTGGTTTTACCATCTCCTTTTTCCAGGATATTTGTATTTAATTTTCTTGCATATTTCATTCTTACATCTTCATTATTTAGTTTCTCTTTGTTCCATTTTACTTTTGGATTCATATGTTTTCTTGTTTTGTTTAACTTCTGCCTTATTGTTGCATTTACCAAATAATGGTCTGTATCTGCGCAGGCTCCCCTGTATGTTCTCACGTCCATCATTGAGGTTTGTCTCCTTCTATTTATTAATACGTGATCAATTTGTGAATAAATTTTTAGGTCAAGCGTCGTCCACGTTATTTTGTGTTGCCACGGGTGTTCAAACTTTGTGCTGCTTATAATCATATTTGTACTGATTGCAAAGTTGCATAATCTCTGACCATTATCATTTGTTATGTTATGTATCGTGTGGTATCCTGCTACTTCCTTAATATATTCTTCTTTCCCTATTCTAGCATTGAAATCGCCTATCGCAATTAATATATCTTCTTTTGCCATTTTTTCCATTTCACTTTCTAATTTATCATATAATTTTTCTTTTTCCTCTTTCTTTGCGTTTTCTGTAGGTGCGTATATGTTAAGTATTGATATATTAAATGGTTTTGCTTCAACTCGCAGATATGCCATTCTTTCGCTTAGTGGTTTAAATTGCAGTATTATGTCTCTCATTTGGTTCATTATCATGAAAGCTACCCCGTATAGACCTTGTTTGTCATCTCCCGAGTATAAAAGTGTGAAATCTTTTTTGTTTATTTGTCCTTGTCCTTTCCATCTTATCTCCTGTAGTGCTGCTATGTCTACCCCATATTTCCTTAATTCTAAACTTATTTCTATCATCTTTCCTACTTCTAACATGGTCCTTATGGTCCATGTACTTATTCTATAGTTATTGTTCCTGTTGCGTTTTTGTTTCTTATTTTTATTTTATTTTCTATCTTCGCATTCCTCTATTAGTTTTTTTACATCTTTCCCTTTTTTAACTCTTTTGTTATTGTACACCATTCAAACCATTCATTATCTATTTGTATTTTTTTGTACCCTATTTTCACCTTTTTATTTTTTTCTTTTTCTTCTTTTGCCTTTGTAATATTTCTTTTTGAATTTTTATTTCTTCTCTTGTCAGGTCGTTATCTATGTAGATGTTTATACCTTTTAGTTTATTTTTTCCTTCATAATGTTCATCTTACTTTCCCAGGTTTCTATTGTTGCTACTGTATGTTGTCTATCTTCATTTCTTCCGACTTTGTATGTGTTTTTGACTTTTGTTTCAACTGCTAATTTATTCTTTATGAAGTTTTCTATCTCTTTAATATTGTTTTCTAATCTTGCTCCTTTAATAATAATGTTATTTTGTTTTTTAATCTTTTCCCTTCTTTCTTCTGCTTTTACTAATTCTTCAATCCTATTTTCTAAGCGTTGTACCTTTATATTATTTGCACTTAGAGTTTCTAGTTTCTTTTCTGTTTCTCGTCTTATTTCACTATGTTCTTCTTTTCCTTTTCTCCACTCTTCTGTCATTCCCTGCAAGTCGGCTTTGGTCTGTTGTAGATTATCTTTGTTTTCTTTTATTTCTTCCTTCATGTTCTGCAGTTCTTGTTTCATATCTTTAATAACTTTTCTTATTTCATCTTTCATTTCGCTCATATCCATTTTGATGTTCCGTCCGAGATCTTCCAACATTTTTTGGAATGCTTCTATGGCTATGTCTTCTTTTTTTCAGGTGTGCGTGGTGTTAGTTTGCTCCTCTGCGCAGCTCTTATTTCTTCTGGTGAGGAGCTATTATTCTCTCTATTTCTTTTTTGTCTCGTGTCTTCTGCTTTCTCTTTATTCATCTGAGACGGTATTCCTAATTTGTTTTATTAATTAATTTATTTATTTGTATATCACCTCTTGTATTGATATAAAAAATATTATTGACAATATAAGTGTTTTAATTAATAGCAGGTGTCAAACAAACAACCTTTCAAATACTTTTTTTGATTTCAATATGAAAAACATTGTTTTTATCTTCAGTGTCAGTGTCAGATATAATTAATCTTGTGTTTAGTTTATGTCATTTTGATTCCTGTGGTATTGATGATATTCGTACTAAACTCTTGAAAAAATTGATATTTGTACTGGCTGAGTTCTTATATATTGTCATAAATCATAAATGTTTTGTTTAAAAGTAGTATATTTCCTTTGCATAATAAGGGATCAAAACTGGCATTGTCAACCTTTTCGAAAATAATTGACACTGCAATTGTAAATCATATTTTAGATTTTCTAAATGTTAATCCTCTAGTGGAAGTATTTTATAGATTATGTGTACACAAACTTAGATAATAATAATTATGTAGCTGTTCTCTTTCTCGATTTGAGCAAAGCTTTTGACATCCTCAAACATACTAGAGATATTTTCTATGATGTACATCAAGGTTCTATAATAAAGCCTTTACTACTCATTATTTAACTTAGTGTTGAAATTCAATAAAAATAAAATTAAGCAGTAAACCAATTTTTAATAATATTTATGCGGATTCTTACGAACTATTATGTAATTTTAATATTTGGTTTAAAGATAATGCACATATTTTTAACATTGAAAAAACTAATGTTTTATTATTTACATATAAACGTGATGTTAGTCAGCTATCAGTTAAATGTAACGATAATAAATATGTATCGAATGAAACTAACAAAAGGACTAGGAGTCTTTGTTGATAGACCCCTCACATGGGAACCAGAGATTGATAAAAAATTAAGTAAAGTTCGCTTTACAATTACAGTTACGTACTACCGTTGATTTAATTGTTTGATATTATAAGTTTGGCATCAAATGCCCAAAGAATATTTTTATTGCAAAAAAAACTATTCGTTTTATGTTAGACTTTAGAATCAATACGCTATGTTGAAATCTTTTGCAAAAGTCGCTATTTCATCAATAACTTTCCTGTTTATATTACAGTGTTCCATGTTAGTAAAAAATAACATTTCTCATTTTACAACATATTCCAATACGCAAAATTGCAACACAAGAATAAATAAATTACTACTAACTAGATTTCCACTGAATATTGCTATTGAGGTTGATAATAAACTGCCTGTTGATATCATAAAAATAAGCAAAATTGATGACTTTAAATCAAAATTAAAAACCTGGCTTATAAATAATTGTTGTTAATGATTAAAAAAAAAAAATAATTTAATTTTGTATTGATATATTTTTTTCACATGTGTTTTTTGTACTTATTATGTTGTATGACTTATAATATATCACATTGTAGAAGTCCACTGAAAGATTACTGAAATTAAAGTAGATATACTCGTAAAACAAGGAACTGTATTAATACCCCAAATCAAAATAAAACATTTGAGAATATCATAATGGTATGCATTATGTTTAATTGTGAATACATCCGACTAGAAAATAAATTATAATCATTTAAAACCAATCATGGCGACAAAAAAATTAAAATTATAAAATTTATTGCAGCTTAAATCTAAACACGTTGAGAAAACTAAATTCGATTTTTCCGAAAAACAAAATACTTTGTTAAATTTATTTAAAGATTAGTCCGATATATTTTACTTTAACGATTAAAAAATTGACCTACCAAATAAAACAGAATAATAAAAAAGCAAGACAAAATCCTAGTATATACAAAATTATACAGATACCCCAGCGTACATAGGAAAGAAGTAAGAAGTCAGGTAAACATGTTAGAACAAAATATTATTAAACCCTCTAACGCCCCATGTTCCCCACAATATGGGTAGTATCTGAAGAGATCGATGCACCCAGTGAAAAAAAAATTGCGCATAATAATAGACTATCGCAAATTAAACGAAAAGGACATCAATGATAAATACCCACTACCAAACATTACTTTCTTTTTATACAAACTCGGACGTTGTCAATATCTACTCTTGATCTGGCATCGGGAATTCACCAAATATAAATGGCCAAACAAGATATACCCAAAACCGCATTTAATACTGAAGACAGCAAAACGAATTCTTACGTATGCCATTCGGACTTAAAAATGCACCAGCAACATTCCAACGAGTTATGGACACGAACTAACACACAACAAATGTTTCGTTTATCTCGATGACATTATTATTTTAAGCAGCAGCCTTAAAGAATATTTATATAAACTAAAATTAGTATTTGATAGACTCAGGAAATCTAACTTTAAAATTCTAGTAGGTACCTCAAACACATAAATTACCCCATACCGAAAACCAGTATATCAATTGAAGGTTTTTTAAGACTCCTAGGCTACTATGGGATATTTATTAAAGACTTTGCAAAGAGTGCCACACTCAAAAATGATATATTTATTTATTATTTTTTATAGAATGTTTTTCATAATATTCTCCTGCAGACTCACGAAATGATTTCTAATTACTGCCAACAATGAAAACCACTCGTATATGTTTTAATTTAATTATTTAAATTTTAAAACAAATTTATAATTCATCATTCAGACATTTTTCAATCACTCAGTATAATAAGTTTAAAAAAATATATTTCTGGATTAATACGAAAATGTTATAATTATTGATACTTTCAAATCAGATTTTGATGACTTTTGGAAGAAGTTATTCACTTTTTAATCCTAAATGCTTATACTTTTGAATACAATAGTAAATGTTTTATACACAATAAAATAAATAAATTAAAATAAATATATCATCATGCCTTTTACCCATTACTGGGTGTGGCACTCTGCCTTAGCAGATCTCGGTAAGTGAAATGCAGTTACCAGTCGTCAAATCACGACCCCCAAAGATATTAGTGGAGGGGGAGCCACAGGGGTAGATTTAAATTGGTGAAATTTGTCGGCTGTGAGGATCGAACCAGGGTTCTCAAGATCCACAGGCCGACTCGATACCACTGAGTCACCTACCCCATAAACAACACTATTTTCAATTTTAATCTTTTATCTTTTACCACTACACTCATATCACATCGAACCTGTATATTAAATTAATTCCATGTTACCAAGATCAAAATCTATTTTATTCACGTTATTTTATACATTTTAGGAAATACTAAAAACTCTGTGCAAGTACCAATTTCACGTGTATACATACTTTATTTATCTTGATTGAATAAAAATATCTATGAGATAGACCTGACATCTGGCCTGACATCATCAGAACAAAAGAAATAATTTATATTCTAGAGCTATATAATTTTTTTTTCAATTTCTTTTTGAAATTCTGTTTCTTAAATTCAGATTATTCTATACGTAATATACGAGTATTTACCATAATTTGAAACGATTTCTTTTAAAAATAATGTAAGAATATTAATGAAGAATATGTCTTCTTGAATATTTAACTTCATTTTAACGCCCGAGAATGGACTGGCAATAAAATAATATAAAAAAGTTTTTATTTTGAGAGTAGACAGAATTATCAAGTAAATAAAGTATTATTATTATTAGATTTGTTATTATAAATAAATAAATAAATATATCATCACGCCTTTTACCCATTACTGGGTGTGGCACTCTGCCTAAGCAGATCTCGGTAAGTGATATATTTTTTCGCGTGAAGTGCGGTTACCAGCCGTCAAATCACGGCCCTCAAGGAAATTAGTGGAGAGGGAGCCACAGGGATAGATTTTTTTAAATTGGTGAAAATTGTTTGTCGGCTGTGGGGATCGAACCAGGGTTCTCAAGATCCACAGGCCGACTCGATACCACTGAGCCATCTACCCCATTATTATTATATGGAAAATAATTATATTTACATGTAGTCGAGGTTAACATAATTTATATTTTCATTACGCTATAAAACCACACATTACAATATAACAAATATAATATACAATAGAATCGTTTAATGATATACTTAATCGAATATTTGGATGTATGAATAAATTGGTTACGAGTTTGTATGATATATAGTGATTCTTGTTGGATTACTTTACACTGTAAACTTTCAAAATTAATTCTAATGAATTTACACCAATTAAATATTTTTTTCTACGATTGCTATGAAAAGCTGACAATTACGCTCTCATTTGTCATCGTAAAGTTGATGTTTTCTGTGGAACAATCGAAAAATATCTGTTTTGCGCGTCTCCAATGGCAACGCGCAAAAAAGATGTTAAATGCGCGCTTATTTCAAGGGATACAAACAAAACAGAACCTTGTCATATTGACAGTTAGCAGAATGAATTTATTTTCAATACGTATAGGTACGTTTTTAAATAAAAAATTATGTGTGTATCACGAGTGTAAAGTGTCTTTGTTCCTCTTACACTATTGCAGCTCTCGCCTTCGGCTCGCGCTGCAATTACCGTGTTCGAGTAATAAAGAATCACTTTAAGCTCTTAATACACAAATAACTATATCTATCTTGAACGAATTCGCACGATAGACGCCGCGAAATCTGTAAAAAGGTTGTTTTTTAACTTTTATTTGAACTAACTATTCTGCTCAAAATCTTGTTATACTGCAAATGGCGGCGTACCCCTACCACTTGCCTCACTCAGATCACAGATGTCATCCAGGTAAATATGTAATATCCTTGATTAAAATACTGGATGTTTCTATACCTCTCCACGAAACCTCAATGACATATATAGTTTCATATACTGATTATAGCACAAAAAGAATTATTTCGAAATTCGCAAAAATTAGGATATATCATTCCTAGCGAACATTTTTAGTGTCACTGGTTTAATAGTGCATTTAATTTTAAAAAAAAATTAAGGCATTACACCAGGTACCTACATAATAACTAATTAATAAATCATTATTTGTAGACAGTGTTTATACTATTATTTCATTAGTAACATAATTATAAATAATTAAATGTACTATTAAACCAGTAACATCAGAAATGTTTGTAGGAATGAAATACTTAAATTTTTGGGACTGTCAAAAATAGTTATTTGTGTATTAAGAGCGTAAAGTGATTCTTTGTTACTCGAACACGGTAATTGCAGCGCGAGCCGAAAGCGAGAGCTGCAATAGTGCAAGAGGAACAAAGACCCTTTAAGCTCGTGATATATACATAATTTTTTTCTACGATTGCATCTTAAAATTATTAAAAAAACGTATACGTACTGAAAATAAATTCGTTCTGTCAACTGTCAATATGACAAGTTTCTGTTTTGTTTGTATCTCTCGGAACTATTGAAACCGCGCATTTAATATCTTTTTCGCGCATTGCCATTGGTGATATTTTTCGATTGTTCCACAGAAAACGTCAAATTTACGATGACAAATGAAAGCGTAATTGTCAATTTGTCATAGCAATCGTAGAAAAACAGTATTTAATATCACAGTACAAAAAGAAAAGGTAACTACTGGCTATACTGGAGCCGTACTTACCTAGTTGCAGACCTACTTCTTTTTACTGCAGAGAAGAATAAAATAAATAATAATAATAACAGGTTATAAATGTTAGTTTAATAATAATAAAAACAGTGGAATTTAAATATTAAGTAATTGTTACATTATTAGTTTCTAATATACCTTCTGCATACAAAGAGTATGTATTTTAAGTAATACTAATAAGTTCTTGATAAAATTGTTGTGAAACGTCCCTAGTTTATATACTTCTAGAAGGATAATAAAATTAGCAACTATAACAAAACTATTAATATTTATTATAATTAAACTACAAATATTAAAGGAAATAGCTCTGCTACAAAACTAAATGATACGATATAGGTAATGTTAATACAAATTTAATGTCTTGCATCTACTAGACGCTAGCACGTTTACCACTCAACTTCTAGCACTCGACTGACTCTACTCATCACGGCACACCACACACACCTCACGTCCCGACTCCCCTCTTGCAGTATGGGCTGGTTACACTCCCCCTCTGAACGTTGGAGACCTGACGACACCGTTCAGAAAAAAGAACCAGGTGGCATATTTAATTGGTGCGATGTGTCGTCTTCTTTGGTGGACGTCCGCGTTTCCGTAAAGGCTGTATGGGCAGACTCATCTTCTCGGACGATTCAATAAATGGAGTTAAATCGCTAGTATGATAAACTCCAAGACTTGTCCCAGGATTTTGCGGGTCACTTATAGCATAAGTGGTTGGTGAACATCGATTCAAGATGATATATGGTCCATCTCTTCTAGGCACAAATTTAGTTGTAAACCCTTTTCTCTTCTTACTTTGTGCATGTACTTTCACAAGGACTTTATCACCTTTATTATAAACAGGTGATTCTCGTCGAGAGAGATCAAAATTCTTCTTCCATCGATTTTGCTCACTTTCATTAGTTTCGCGAACATTTCGTAGAATGTTAGCGGTTTTCAATAAATGAGGTGTAATCTCTTCTACAAACATCTCATTTTGTACAATAGCGCGGAGGTCACGCTTAACATCATCAGGTGTACGGAGATTGGTTCCATACATAATGAACGCAGCACTAAACCCAGTACTTTGACAACGAGCTGTATTAAGAGCAAATCGAATAGCGGGGAGATGTGCGGACCAAGTGGTATGTTCGGTACCGACCAGTATGGATAATTGGATTTTTAACTCCCTATTTTTTCGTTCTACCGGGTTAGCCTCTGGATAGTAAACAGGAATCAAGGTTTGAGTAATTCCCAAACAATGTAATGCATGCTGCATCACACTGCTAATAAACTGAGTACCATTGTCGGAGATAATTTTTCTTGGTGTCCCAAAACGAAGGAAAACATCATTTATCAGTACCTTAGCACATTCAGTTGCAGTGGCTTCGATAAGAGGAAATAGTTCGACCCATTCGGTAGCAGTGTCTTCTACTATAAAAATCAATTTTTCTTTTAAATGGGTTTCAGGTAATGGACCGAAAAGGTCAATGGACAATGTTTCAAACCGCTGATTCATAATTGGTGTCTGAAGTAAACCGGCAGGTCGAAGATTTGTAACTTTATAGCGCTGGCACTCAGGACAGCGTTTAACATATTCTTGAATATAGCGTGTCATGCCTGGCCAAAAATAACTTTTAGAAATACGTTGATACGTACCTTCAAAACCATTATGACCTGCTAAACTATCATCATGAAAATTTCTGTAAAATTTCTTTACGTTCCACCTCAGGTATAACCAGTTGGGCAGTTTCCTCACATACATCTGGATTGTACCGATACAGCAGACCATTTGACATCATGTAACCTCTATTCATCCATTTCAGGTAATTAACTCCGTCATCGCACTTTTCAAGGGCTGTTATAATTTTAGAGAGCTCAGCATCGGCAACTTGCTTCTCTCGAACCTCACGAATATCTTGAGTTGGTACAGTTACACTAACAGTGCAAACTGGACAAGCATCTTCAGAACATGGCGGTCTTGACAGTGTGTCCGCAACAACATTTGATTTACCGGGCGTATATTTTATAACAAGATCATAACCTTGTAAAGTAAGAGCCTATCGGGCCAGACGACCAGATGGTGATTTTAATTCCATTAACCATTTTAAAGCTTGGTGGTCTGTATACACGGTAACCTTAGAACCGTCTAAGTATCCTCTAAATTTCCCTATGCTCCAAACGACTGCTAATGCTTCCCGTTCAGTAGTAGAGTAATTACGTTCAGCACTGGTCAGAAGGCGGCTTGCAAACTCTACGGGGCGCTCATCATCACCCTCCCCCTGCATTAAGCATGCACCCAAAACATAGTTGCTGGCGTCCGTCCTCAGGACGAATGGTAAAGTTTGGTCAGCTTGACGTAAAATTGGAGCTGATGTAAGTAGTTGCTTTAATGTATCATAAGTCTCTTGTTGAACTGTTCCCTAGGTCCAAATAGCTTTCTTTTTTGTAAGATCCGTCAATGGACGTGCGATATCGGAAAATGTCGGTATAAACCGTCTGTACAAGGAGCAGGTTTGTAAAAAACTTTGTAAATGTTTCAGATTACGTGGCGGAGCAAAGTTTAAGATGGCGGTCACTTTTCTCGGATCAACTTGAATACCCGAATCGGTGATATAATGTCCAAGAAATTTAACGCGCGCGCACACGAACGAACATTTTTCACGATTCGCACACAGTCCAAACAGTTTAAGTCTATCAAGAACCAGTTTAAGATCACTCACATGTTTATCAAATGTCTCCGATAAAATTATGATATCGTCCAGATAGGCCAAAATATTTACATTAGGTAAACCAGCGCGAAAGCGGTCAATTAAACGCTGAAAGGTTGCGGGTGCGTTCCGCAACCCGAACGGCATGCGTAGAAAACGGAATGTTCCCAAAGGTGTAATAAATGCAGTCTTGTCCCGATCACACTCGCGCACAGGTACCTGCCAATAACCGGCACGTAGATCTATGGTGGTCATATACGGTGTTTGTTTAGCGAGATGTAGTAAATCATCCATTCATGGTAATGGATAACAATCACTCACAGTGACATTGTTCAATCTTCTATAGTCAACACACACACGCGTAGAGCCATCTTTTTTCGGCACTAATAGACCGGCGCTGCCCACGAGAACTCACTTTCTTCAATTATTCCAGAATGCAGCATGTCAGTGAGTTCCTTAACTAATATATCTTTTTTTACTGTCGACAAACGATAGGGCGGAACTGATATTGGAGCACTATCGCCTGTATCAATTCGATGCTCGGCAAACTTTGTAGGTGCACTATTACGCTTATAAACTTCTGTATATTGTGCCAATAAAGTTTCTATTTGATGTTGTTCAGTTTTGTCAAGGTTTGCGCCTTCATCAGTTCGTAAGACTGAGAAACTCATAATATCGGTTTCTGTCACACATTGTCTAGTATCACTAACTTCATAAAAAGGATACTTCCTGTATAGTTTACTATTGAACCAGCATTGTTGACAAGCGATATTTAATACAAGTCCTGCTTTGCAAATAAAGTCAACACCCAAAAGTGTTCGATTTTCAGTACACTTCGGCAGAATTAGTAAAGTCAAAGGGATCAAATAATCCTCCAATGATACAACGACATCAGTTGTCAATACTTCTTCGGTTGTTGGGTTACCATCTGCAAGGACTATGGTTTTTACAATTCGTTTGAATTTACATCCTTTATCTTGAAGAATTCGATACAAACTAAAGCCTGCAATGCTTTGTGTAGCTCCAGTGTCTACGTAAGCTATGCCTTTTGAATTACAAATATCAATTTTTAGTGCGGGTCTCTTACTTGGGACATCCTTTGTCAGAGCTGAATAAAATTCAATAGTATCAGCAACGGCCTCTTCTTTTCGGAATGTGGGACAATTACTACGTATATAGCCAGGTGCTCCACAACCAAAACACGTGATGGTGTTCGATTTCTTCAATCCAGAAGCAGTTTGATGAAACCCATTTGAAGTCTTCTCACTTTCTTTCCGTTTTAATTTCTGACAGTCATCTTTCAAATGTCCATATGACTTACAGTATGCGCACTTAATTCGAGTTTTCTTATTAGCATTCGCATCTTTCACATTCGCGGTTTTAATGTTTGTTTCACAAACTTCCTTTAAAGATTGTTCGATATCACGGGTACGTTTAAGTATTTCATTAAATGTCAATACGTCACTTCGCGGCAATCGTTTACGAACTTTTCGCGACAGAAGACCGTACGCCATGTCAAGCTGAGCCTCCTCAGACAGGGTATAGTTCAACTGTGAAAAGAGTGCACGAATACGACAAATGAAAACTTCAGTACTTTCCGAATCTTCTTGTTCACGGCTAAAAATCTCTCTATAAATGAGAGGCGCAGGAAGTCTTTTCGAAAAAACATCACGTAGAGTCTTTATAACACTATCCCAGTCATTAATAGTATGTTTAACACCTTGCCACCATGACGCGGCGTAACCCTCTAATAACATTGGTAGTCCACGCACTGCATTCTCGTTAGATATTTTCATACAATCTTTATACGTTAATATATTATCAATAAACGCTTCTACATTGTCAGTATCAGTCGCGCTAAACCGGGCCGTACATTTTACAAAACTACCGGTATCACTAACTAAAAATGGTGTCACTGAACGAGCATGAGCCAACATTTCTTGATTTGCATCTCTTGTAGAATCTCGAAATTGTTGCATGAACGTAGAGAATTGTTCATTTGTAAATGCGATAACTGGAGGGTTAGATGATGTCTCACTTGAGTCACTATTGTCCGATAAAGGATTCTTCTTTGGAGGCATTATAACTATTTATGTACGTTGATGCACTCGTGAAATAAACAGTGTCTACAGGTAATCCTGTACTATACACTCGCACGCGTGAAAAACAACGAAAAAACACAAATGTTCAAAATGAAATTGCGGAATCCCAGACAGTGTGCTAGCGTAATGAAAAAGTACTTCTCGATTTTTCGGAATCGCGCACTACAGCAAAACTGCGCGGCAACTCACTGCGAAAGCACAACGCACAATGCTAACGCTACTAACCATCTTACAAAAGAGTCTTATTAAAACACTCCTAATCGGCCTCACGTTACTATAACAAAACTATTAATATTTATTATAATTAAACTACAAATATTAAAGGAAATAGCTCTGCTACAAAACTAAATGATACGATATAGGTAATGTTAACACAAATTTAATGTCTTGCATCCACTAGACGCTAGCACGTTTACCACTCAACTTCTAGCACACGACTGACTCGACTCATCACGGCACACCACACACACCTCACGTCTCGACTCCCCTCTTGAAGTATGGGCTGGTTACACAACTAATTTATTTTCTCTACGATTGCTATGAAAAGTTGATAATTACGCTCTCATTTGTCATCGTAAAGTTGACGTTTTCTGTGGAACAATCGGAAAATATCTTTTTTGCGCGTCTCCATTGGCAACGCGCGAAAAAGATGTTAAATGCGCGCGTTTCCAATGGCAACGCGCGAAAAAAATATTAAATGCGCGCTTATTTCAATAGTTACCAGGAATACAAAGAAAACAGGAACTTGTCATATTGACCGTTGACAGAACGAATTTATTTTCAGTACGTATACGTTTTTTAATTATTTTAAGATGCTATCGTAGAAAAAATGATGTGTGTATCACGAGCGTAAAGTGTCTTTGTCCCTCTTACACTATTGCGGCTCTCACCTTCGGCTCGCGCTGCAATTACGGTGTTCGAGTAACAAAGAATCACTTTACGCTCTTAATACACAAATAACTATTTTGTCGAGACTCATTTTCGATTGGTTTATTTATATTTTATTTCTGAGTTCTCCTGGTGATGTGAACTTGTTGATCGAGTCGAAGATAGCGACTGCCTAACGGGTTTCCCCAATTGGCAATCCCAAGGTTGCTACAGCTTACCTAATTACGATTTATTAAGCTTCTAATGACACTATTTGTGAGAATGTATTAAAATATTCCAGATTAAGACTGTGTCATTGTCTAATAGGGAATCTCGGAAGATTACACTACGAAACCAAATAGAATGTTGAGAATATCTACTATAATCAAAATCACTCCTTTTGGCAGTGTGGGCTGATATAGGCCAATTTATTTCTTATGGAAAAAGAACAGTAAAGTATACATTTCCATTATTGTTGGTATACCAATTATTCTTCAAGCTTGTAATACTTCTTCTTTACAGTATTAGTATTTCATAATAAAATGTTAGTATATAAAGCTGAGGGTTGTAAAGTGGCATCAATAGAACAATAATCAGTACTTTTCAACATGATTCAAGAGAAAGGTTATTTGAAAAGTGAACTATTAGAAATTGCAAAAAAATTCAAACACTTCTAATTCTTAAAAAACAAATGAAGCCGAATCATATTCTCAAAAATGTTTAAATATACATTTAATAATGATTCTGATATTAAACTGTTCACGGGCAAATTAGCAGATTCTTCGATATCAGAAGGAAAGACTGTCTCGGATTCAGAACTAATTTTCAAAGATGACATAAGCTTTATATTTAAACATTTTATTCTTTTATTTTCACGGCAACGCTTTGGTTAATTGATTTATTGATTTTGGAATATACTGAACTGTCATAAACCTAGAATTTTATGTACATATTTTAAAAATCATTTTAGCGGAATTAGATAAAATTTTGTACGTAATACGTTATGAAAACGAGATAGTGTTTGACGAACATAACATTTGCTAAAATTATTAAAATAATTGGACTCACATTTTAAACGTGCAGTCGATTAATTAACTGCCAAGCATGGAGTTGTCGAAGTTGTGTACTTTTCACTGCAAATTAAATGCTATTTTCCTTATTTGGAGTGGGACAAAAAGGTACATTGCTTCCAATAACACTACTTTTACGGAAAATGATGTTAAAAACTTAAGAGTGTCGTTTACCTAAATTTTATTTCTGTTTTCTGTAAATAAGTGGGTTTGTAAAATATGCAACCTAGATGCTCTTTCTGAATCGCTGGTAGCTGGTATTAGAAAGATTTATGACATTGGTCCCAACCCCGGCTTAGATTTCCAGGTAGTCTTCCGTAGCCGCTAAACGTATTTTAAACATTGTTCCTGAAGGCTTTATACTTCTATGCTCATATCTAAACCAATTAAAATTCCAAATTCTACTTTATATATATATATATATATATATATATATATATATATATATATATATATATATATAATTAGGGAAGTAAATAATTACACAAATAATAGAAAAATGAATACAGTATGACCTCTTTAATCCGAACATGCTCTAATCCGAACCTCCAGTAATCCGCACAGCGACAATTCGGAGCTATAATTTTATTTGAAAATAAAGGTCGTTTTATTGTAAGAATGTGGAAATTCTTACAGTATTAAGAAAATTGATATTTTTTGTCATTAGTTCGTAATCCGAACATTTCGATAATCCAGATCAACCTGTGCAATTATTAGTTCGGATTAAAGAGGTCTAACTGTATTAGGAAAGAATTTTTCTGAGAATTTGAAAGGGTTGTTTACACGGTAGGTAAACGTATAAATAGCGGTAATTTGCGTGATATTATATCATTCTCATTTGTGAGCTACAATTGAGGGGTTGTGTTGTTGTTTATAACTTGGCAATCATTGTTTCGTTGTTATTTGTATTTTGTTTTCGTTATTTTGCTGTGATTGTGATTTTATTTGTTTGACGGATTTTCGAATTGATTTTTATCATGGGAAATTATACGAAGAATAAGAAGACAAAAGGACATAAAAAACAAAACTATGAAGTACAAACAAGCAATTTTCGTCGTTTGAGGTAAGTTTCATTTTATTATATCGTCCTGAACGTAATCAGTATTTATTTAGATAGATTTGAAATTCCAATCGTTATATTTTTATTTAGTGTGTTTTTATTTTTTTCACCCAGAGCTTCGAACCACCAGAAATATCAGTTCAATTCCAATTTACTGTAATGGTTCAATTTGTGCTACGGTTCAGAGCGATTTTTGTTTTGGTTCAGGTTTGAAATATAAAAAATATTTTTTATTATTTCTGTAGCCTCTTTTCAATAATTAGTACTTTTCCTATATTTTTAATTTTTCAAATATTGTTCATATCATTTTAACTGTAATATTTTAAATTTTTTGATTTTTCAAATATTGAACTCTATAAACTTTGTTTTCTGCGCAGTAATAATTATTAAAATATTTTCTTTTTTAGAGCGAAACAAACACTGAAAGAAAAACCCGACTTATCCGAAGAAGAATTTAAAAGTAGAAAGGATACATTTATGAAGGAATTAAAAGATACGAATCCCAAAGATTTAGAAGAAAATACTAGAAAACAAAGCCATTCTGATTTATGGCTAAAAGAACGACTGAAACGAGTAACAGCCTCAAATTTTGGATTAATCAACAATATGAGAAATACAACTTCCCGGGCAGGTGCGGTGGAACGGATATTGTACAAAACTTTTTCAAATGCAGCAACGAGATACGGAATTGAAACTGAACAAGAGGCAATTAAAAAATTAGAGGATAAGATGAACATTAGTGTGAAACCATGTGGTATGTTTGTCGATGAAAAAAGGCCATTTTTAGCAGCATCTCCTGACGGACTGGTTGAAGAACATGGAATTATAGAAATTAAGTGTCCATTTTCAGCGAAAAATATGAATATAAAAGAAGCTGTACAACAGAAAAAAATTAATTATTTGCAAATGAAATCTAATCAAATAAAACTGAAACAAAACCATAAATTTTATTGTCAGATACAAGGACAACTAGAAATAACAAACAGACAAATGTGTTTTTTTATGGTATATACTAAGTGTGATATGCACATAGAAATTGTAGAAAGAAATAGGGAATTTTGGAAACGCAGTGTGAAGAAATTAGAAAATTTTTATTTTAATTATTTACTTCCAGAAATCATTGATCCTCGGAAAATAAGAAATATGAAATTACGTGGCTAATTTAATATTTAATGTTTTGTGTTTTGTTTTATTATGTCATTAAAATTATACAACCATTAGTTTAATTTAGTCTAGAAGAATACTTCAATAAAATTATGTTTTTAAGAAAGTTATTATTTGTTATAAATTTTTTCTTATTTAAAAAATCTAATAAAACATAATATTTAAATATAGTATTTTCATTCCATATTTATATTTCTTGTCCAGCTTGGGAAAAATTTCGTCTTTATTTGAGAACCCTACTTACTGCAATTTAGATAACAAAGGAACAGGTTAGTAAATAGAATGTCGCTGAATATTGACAGGAGCAGGTATAGTGTCGTGAAGGTTGCTGGACTGGAATTTCACAGTAATATTATTTTTAAACTTGAATGACGTTTCCCTAAGATTTTCTTACATTAATTTGCGTGTTTCTATAATTACAATAGAGTGATAGAAAAATCCATGTAGTACATCTAGCAGAGGACAGTTGGAGGTACGTATATTTATTTTTTCGCAATATATGACGTGCAGGAATCCGATAAAATCTCATTTGTTTAAATCAGAAAAAGTGTTATTTACTCGAAAACTATTAACAATTTTAAAACTTTGTTCCAATGAATCCATAGATATAATCATAAACAATGAATAAAAAAAACTTTACATGAACAGGCGGCTAGAATAGGCAGAATTTTAAATCTAGATTTAAAGCTATACTTTACTATTTTTGTTCAAATATCTATAAATAAAAATCAAAATTTTAATATATCATCGTTTTCTGATACTATTTATATGAATATAACTTATTATAATAAGTACACCAGAAAGAATTAATTTTAAAGTGCTTTTTAATGGAAATTAATAAATTTCAGTGAGAGTTATATGTGTAAAATCATGCAAACTTTGAGCCCCATTTAACAACAAATAAATGAAAAATTAAAAAATGTGTTCCACCCAATCCATTCTTTGATATTTTTTCTATCGAAGGCACTGTTGGATAAAACACAGTATTTTGTTAAACAAAAGATATTTCAATTCTAGTGAACCATGTTTTCGCTAAATCAGGTAAACGACACTCTTAATAAGTGAAGCTTATTCAACAATTCAATCATAAATAGAAAAATTATGAAAAAAAAATAAATTTTGGGACACTGATCATATGTTAGATAAACAGTTGATTATTATTCTAAATGAGGGCAGTGAAAATGATGAAGGATATTTTTGATAAAAAGTAACAATGATACAGTAGACCGGAACGAACTTAAAATTTTTATTAATACTTTCTTGCCCTCTGTGGAATTTTGTGCGTTTACCATCATTGGTAGGTGGCTCAGTGGTATCGAGTCGGCCTGTGGATCTTGAGAACCCTGGTTCGATCTCCACAGCCGGCAAACAATTTTCACCAAATTAAATCTACCCCTGTGTCTCACCCTCCACTAACATCTTTAGGGGCCGTGATTTGACAGCTGGTAACCACACTTCAAGCGAAGAATTATATCATCTACCGAGATCTGCTACGGCAGAGTGCCACACCCAATAATAGGTAAAAAGCGTGATGATATATTTTTTTATTTTTATACAAGTTGGAAAATGCTACTTTTACACCCTGGGAGGTAAAATTGTTGATATAGGAAAATAACAAATATGATATTGATGATTTAATTAAAAATTATAATTAAAAAAATTTCCGCTCTTTTAATATAAAATGAGGTTAACATTCCTTCATTACTTTCAATTATATAGTCTAAAATGAATTAAATTTGGTTTTACATATCAGCCGTTCAATAAATTTTTACCTTCGTCTCCAAACATTCAATTTCTAATTTGTCAGACTACTTTAATGAACAAAACAAGAATTTATTTATTTATATTTAAAATGGGAACATATTTTTTTATTTCCCTATTCGATTCAATATTTTTTTCTGAATTCAACGATAATATTAACAATTCAATTAACAATTTCGAGTAAATAAATACTTATTTTTGTATTAAGTGCGCAAAATTAATGTTTTTTTGTTGCGCATGAGATTGTTACTTTTAGTGGAGACAATAAAAATAATTCGAACGCGCCAAAAAACAAGAATAATACAATAATGATTGATTTATTTAAGTAAATTGAAGGAAAACAACCAACAATAATATGAATTTGATACTATTGATGTGTTGTAACTAATGAAACCTGACAACAAATAATTTAGAAGCGTGCGCGAGATACACATTTTGCGCACTAGAATCCGAAACAGTTCGTGAAATACTCATTTATATAGTCTAAAATTAATTAAATTTGTTTTTACATAGCAGCCATTAAATACATTTTTATCTTCGTCTCCAACCATTAAATTTAAATAGTATATCTGGAAACCCCAAATCAAAGCGCTAATGACTCATCCAGGCTCTAGCTTGTGTATATAAACGTTCAGCCGTGTTCAAACTAAACCAGTGTGTGCGTGTACAAGTGCTTTTAACCATGCCACAAATAATACTGTTTGTTGCAGCCGTGCTGCTACTAGTAATTCTACCAACATCATCAATCAAACTCTCTGGATGTAAAGAAAACAAAGAAAAAAAGCAACATATAACACGGGATAGTTTTGTTAGATATGATCTCAAAAATATAACACATATTACTTTCGACGAATGTGGAATTGAAACAGTATCTAAAGATGCATTCGATGGTATGATTAATTTGGAATACTTGAAACTTACTAACAATTTATTTGATAGTTTGAACCCGGATACATTTAACAGTAATACCAACTTGAAAGAGCTTAACATTGCTGGGGATAAAATAACAGAACTACATGAAACTACATTAGATGATTTAGTTAATTTAGAACTATTTAATATGACAAGTTTATGTTTTGTTTATATCTTTGGTAAGTATTGAAATAAGCGCGAATTTAATATCTATTTCGCGAGTTGCCCTTGGAAACGCACGCATTTAACATCTTTTTCGCGCGTTGCCATTGGAGACAAGGAAAAAAGATATTTTTCGATTATTCCACAGAAAACGTCAACTTTACGATACCTTTACATTACCATTACAACGCGTATTTTGCGCATTATTTTGCACCCTAGAACGCAAAATGAGTATTTTGGGCACTGTTTTGTATTCTAGTGCGCAAAATGAGTATCTCCTGCGCACGCTCCCAAATTATTTGTTGTCAGGTTGTCATATTATTGTTGATTGTTTTACTTCAATTTACCTAAATAAATCAATAATTATTATATTATTCTTTATTTACAGTTGTAGAAAAAATGTTGTTTGTATTTCGTGGGCAAAACTCTTGTTTGTTGGCGCGTTCGAATGACTTTTATTGTCTCGACCTGCGGCCTCGAGTAAAAGTAACATTCTCACGCGCAACAAAAAAAAACACTCATTTTGCGCACTTAATACAAAAATAACTATTGTTCGTTGTCAATAAACATTTTCAATTGTCGTCTCCTTAGAAACGATAGATTGATTTTATTTAAATTACGTCATTCAAAAACTGCATAATATGTAAATTTTCTTGAATAACACAATTAAAAAAATATATTGTATGCATCTTGTACAGAAAGTACGTTTTCAGCACTCGCATGATTGCAGACCTCGGCTACAATTATCCAGGCTTGTACTAAAAATATGCGGTACTTGATACATAAATAACTATTATACTATATTTTATAAATATCTCCTACTTTTTAGTATTTTATATAATAGTTTTATCTTCTTTTATTTAATATATTTCAATATTTTGGTTTAATTTGTAAAAGCATTGAACCTAGAAAACAATCAAAATAATTAGTATTTGTAATTAAAACATGTAAATTGTGGCAATTGTTAGCAACTGTCAAAATTTCCCAGAATTCTGTGCGTGGTATTCAATTTCAGGAACCAATCAGACGTACAATTGAGTTGGCTCTATGCAACCATTGCAATTAACTGTTTGTATCATATGTTTTTATGGCGCAAACCATTCACAGTAGACGTCTTATTCGTCATTTGTATTTTATGAATAACCTTTATGAATTTCTATTTCTTGTTCAGAACCTGAAGAAATTGAATTGTCCGCTCCTGGGTTCCAACCTCATTCAACGCATAGACGAAGCAGCGTTCCCAACTTCATCAGAACTTCACTCAATCGAGATTTCTGACAAGTTACAAACATTGTCGCCAAGTGTGTCCCAACATATATCCTCACTGCGACATCTGACGGTGCGTGGGAACCCCTGGGTGTGTGATTGCGCCCTGACAGACCTGATCGACCTGGTTAACAGGAAGTACAACAAAGTGTTCTACAAGCCGACGTGCGCAACGCCTGCGAGTCTAGTGGGAGTCGAGTGGGAGAGGCTCAGGAAGAAAGAACTTTGTTCTAGAAATAACTATATAGTATGCTTATTCATATATTCAATGCTGACTTAAGGGATTCTGCTGCCTGGGGCTGACTTTTGACAATTTCAGTAAAAGATTCACTAAGAATAAAATAAAAAGGTGGATAGAAATAGTTATATGTCCCGCGTGATGACCGCACGGGTTGAGGGCCTGACTCACGACCGTAAGGTAAGACCACACAAGGACATATTGGCATATGACCTAGTAGTTGGACCCCCCTTAACTTTTTTATTATGAAATAGACAAATTTTCTTCATATGGAAGTTTTAGTATATTAAATATACTATTTTATGACATATATAAAAAATATATAGTCGGGTTTACATGATACGACTATCAACTTTTATTTTTCAAATGGGAACCTAGAATTATTTAATAAACTACAAAAACCGTAATTTTTTCTCTTTTCAACGATGTCATAAATGTATATGAAAAAATCGACATAAATAAAATAATTGCGAAATGTCAGAGATTATTTTTATTCAATTATTCTAGATGGCTATACGAAATTAAACAAAATGTAACAAGGTAAAATTAAGGACAACAATGCAGATATTTATTTGTTACTTGTTTCACGTGTTTTGTCATTAATTTTACATTGTTACATTTTGTTTAATTTCGCATAGCCACCTAGAATAGTTCAATAAAAATAATATCTGACGTTTTTCAATTATCTTATTTATCTAGATTTTTTCATATGCATTTATGACAAGTAATACATCGTTGAAAAAAGAAAAAAAATGCGGTTTTTATTTTAATAAAATAATTCTAGGTTCCCATTTGAAAAATAAAAGTTGATTGTCGTATCATGTAAACCTGACTATAAAAATAAAATAGTATATTTAATACACTAAAACTTCCATAGGAAAAAAATTTGTCTATATCTTATAATAAAAAAGTTAAGGCGGGGTTCGTCTTGCCAGACTCAGCCTGTATATAAAAAAATAATTATATGTTTAACTAAGTAAAAAATAGCAGATTTTCTGCCACGGCTAGAGTTTCATAGCCGAAGCGCAGCCGTGTTACACATATATTTTTTGCCGATTGTTTTAAATTAATATTACTTGTATGATTATTTTCAATATTTTTAATGTTATCGGAACCATTGTAGTCATGACGTTGTTATGCATCTGGTTAGCGGTCGCTATGGAAAAACAAATTCGACATTTACAATATTATAAATGTATCATGTCTGCTTTTTGTGAATGGCGTCGGACATTATGTAGGTATTAATTGAATTTGCAATACATAAAGAAAATGACGAAGGAATGTTAACCCCACCTGAGTTAAAAAACAGTTTTGCCGTTGTTTTTCCACATCAATATTTTATAGCCTGGGCTGTAAAGTAGCACTTTACACTGTCAATTGTCAACAAAAGTCCACTTTTAATGTCAATCAGCAAAAACATATTTTTCTAGAAAAAATTATTAAAATCAACAAAAATAAAAGCGTTGTAAACCAAAATATGATAATAAATTATTTTAGGTAATATTTCTTTTATAATTACGTTATTTTAAAAATAAAATAAATATATCATTAGGCTTAGACTGCTTACATTAGTCTCCGGATGTAGATTTCAATAAGTGACATATTTATGCACATGAAATGCGGTTTTAAGTTCATTTTGATATTTTATATTAGTTAATAAATTTAGTCGACCTGCGTATCTTGAGAACCCTGGTTCAATCTCCACAGCCGACAAACAATTTTTACCAAATTAAATCTACTCCTGTGGGTCCCTCTCCACTAACATCTTTGGAGGCCGTGGTCTTACGGCTTGTAACCGCACTGCATGCGAAGAAATATATCACTTACCGAGATCTGCTTACGGCAGAGGGCCACACCCATCTATGGGTAAAAGGCGTTATGATTTATTTATTTTATATATATATATTTACATTTGTTAACAAATTTATTGCTTGATATAATTATCAAATAAATCGAAATACATATAATAAAATTTTAAGTAATATATTCATCTAGTATTTTATTTTATTTAATTGCAATATTCCATCCTTTCCCAAATGATTTTGTAGTATTATTATAAATGGTAATTGCGTTGCTGTGATTAGACGTGTTTTTTTTTTGCTACTCCAAAATTTTATTTACAATTTTTCACCCTATACTTCTTATGATTCTTTTTCTTTTTACCTAAGTGACATTTGTGTACTATGGTTTCTACAACACGTAATTTGAGTGCCATTGTCCAAGAAGCGCTAGACGGACTCCTCACCAACACTACAATAAGTTGTAGCAAATAAAAATTAAATATTTTGTGAATTATTATATGAATGAATATAATTACTATAATAATTTTTTTAAATAGTGATGTAAATTTGATAAATAGATATCCGATGGAAGGGCCCCTAGACGTCGGGGGCCCTGGAACCGTGGCTCCATGGCTCCGTGGTTTATCCGGCCCTGAGTGAATTGACGATAGGGCACTTAAATAGGAAGTGAAGGATAGAGTCTTCAACAAAACTATTCTCTTCTTTGGGAAACCTGTTTGACGTTCCTTTTAAGTATAGTTTGCAGATATCTGAACTTGCTGTACGCAATTGAATAATCGTGCGTAGTACATTTATAGGTATTCTATGCTCAATATAATTATATGTTGTATTATGTAAAACGTAATTTAAATTAATAATTCTGCTGGTATCTTTGTTGTAAAATATTTCGGCGTGGGTCTTAAGGACATTTTGTGTTTCGCGTAGTATTAAGGTGAAGCATCCGCTTAATTAAATCTTAAGTTAGCTGCAGAACACTTGATCTGACTTGATCTCTTTCAAATAATATATCTTTGTTTTTATGAATGAAACTTACAATGAATTATACATAGTTTTAAAGCCAATACTTCAAGGTGTAGTAATAATATAAATATTATTAAATTTATATACAAATAATTGATAGAAAACGGTTCAAAAATGGACTTGAATTTCTCAAAAATGCCTAGTAAGATTTTAAATTTTTTTTGTATATTTAAGAATATGGTCCTCTATAACATATACAATTTTTATCCAATTTGAATTTGTAACTTTTGAGAAAAAAATAAACATACGAAAAAACGCTCAAAAGCAGACTTTTTCGGATATTTTTTATTTTTTTTCAAAAGTTACAAATTCAAATTGGATAAAAAAATTATGTGTTATAGAAAACTATGTTCTTAAATATACAGAACTTTTTAAATAAAATCGTACTCGGCATTTTTGAGAAATTCAGACTCGAAATTTTGATATCTTGACCTGCTGCATTTCAATTCAAATTTGTTTGTTTTATAAAAATTTTACATTCTTTATATTGTACATATCAAAAAGTAGAATGTTGTGAGATTATTCTGCACTACTTGTTCCTTCATGTAGATTAGAATAAGTATATAAAATATTTTTTTGAAATTTGAAGTTGCAGCAACTTTGCGAAATACTCATTTTACACAATTGATGTGTGCTTTGTCGTAAATGAACATCTAGATTGACAGCTGTAATTTATAATGATATATTTCACAATGTAGATATATACATTGTGACGAGTTATGGCGGACTCGTCGACAAAATGTTGGCGTGAGGTTGCTCGGGCGCCAACGGTCGGGTAGCGGTTTCGAAGACAATAGAGTTTTCAGAAAGAAACACAAAATGACGAATTGAGTCTTTATTAAGCACTGGTGTCACTACAGAAATGTCGTTGATTATCAGCAGGTGTAGGATATACCAAGGAGAGATCGGGGAATACAGAGGCGACGTTTTTGGGAAAACGACGCCTGGCGTCGGGAGGCCAAAAATGCCGAAAATGGCGGGCGGAGGTGCTGAAAGGATCGTACGGGGCGTGAGACGTAAATCTGCGGACTTGCAAGAAATTGACGCTCGGTGTCGGGACGCAGGTATGTCCGGAGTGACGGTCGGGGCCCGCGGTGTAGGCCTGCAGGTTCGGAAATGGTGAAATTGCGGTTAGGTCGAAAATCGACGCCGGGCGTCGCGGCGGTGGGGTTCCCGTAATAGCGGCTGGTCGACTCGTAATGATCGCGATGAGTGGTTTTTCGCTTTTCCGGAAAATCGACGCCGGGCGTCGCGACAGTGGGGTTCCCTGGACGACGGCTGGTGTGTCGGAAATGATTCCGCGACGCGTCTCGCGGAATTCGACGTGGTGAACTCCGTACACGCAAAACTCCTCACCGTAACGTCTCGGATTACTCACGACAGACGCCAATGTGATTTGTTCGGTGGTCGCACAAGAGTTCCTAAAACGGAAGGTGGCACGCGACGAAATCGCTAAATTACGGTGGGAGCTCCTGCTTGTAACGCAAACGGCCCACAGCAACGTCTCGGATTGCTCACGACAGACGCCAATGTGAGTGGTTCGGTGATCGCACAAAAGTTCCAAAACGGAAAGTGGCACGAGACCTCGAGGAAGCACAGTACGGTACGGTAAATAAACAGGAGTGCTTTTCTTACCTAGAAGTCGGTGTGGTCTGGTGACGGGAAGACGGTAGCAGAGATGTCGATTTATTCACAATGAAATACTGACTGTCTTGGCTGTCTCGGCAGCGCGGTTTATATACTGTTTTTACTAATTAAACGGGTCCTAGGGTGTCAAAGTTTGTCCGTCCTATGTTAACATATAGGGCGGATTGATTATAAACGGAAACTGGACTACCCGGTCCGTGATACAGTTTAATCAGAGATCTTTCGATGAGTGTCTTACTCGTAAACCCGGTGTTGATTTTTCGCGTCTCTCGGTTGTTGCGTTCGCGAGATATAGACGTTTTCGCGATCGTGATCTATATAACAAAAATTGTGACGAGCACACTTCGTCACAACATGTTATGAATGAGTATTTCAGAATTTGTGGTTTGACATATATCTATATAATTTTTCGTATTATATTACATTAATATTCGAAGTTATTAGTACGATCATCAGGTTTCACTGCAAACATTTTATCAATTTTAACAGAGCAGATTAGTAGAACAGTATGGTTAGTAATATTGAAATGGATTATTTGTTTTATAATTAGAAAATACATGAGAAATGAGAACTGCGATTCTAAAGTCAGAATATTCAAGTTGCTGTAATGTCGTTTTTAAGTCATAATATCAAATAAAATAATATATTGTATTACATTTTAGTGTTTATTGTGTTAAACATATCATTTAGAATTATTTTCTGTTATTTGAAATAAGTTTCTTGAAAATCTTCAAGTTTGTATAATTTTAAACTACGTGGCAATACCCCTACCACTATTTAGCATATACTCATACTTGTTTTTTTATGACTGGTCAGATCAACATTTTTGTCAATACCACAAGAAACCCTACTTACACGATAACAAATTGTTGGTTAACGAAGTTCAGGCCGTATGCTTCACCTTAAGAAAGAATTTTGCTCATCCCAGAGTCAACCAAAATTTGTCTTCTACGTAATTTGTAGTTATCTCATATTTTCCACGAGCTTTTAAGTTAAGGTCGCATAAATTGTCATAACAATAGTTTATGTTAATTTACAGTAGATTAAATAGTTACACCCTAAAATCATCATTTAATACAAAAAATATCTCTACAAATAACTTAATAATACTATTAATATTTAAAAATGTGGTAGATGGTTCAGTGGTATCGAGTCGGTCTGTGAATCTTGAGAACCCTGGTTCGATCTCCACTGCCGACAACCAATTTTCAACATGATTTGACGACTGGTAACCGCACTTCACGCAAAGAAATATATCACTTATCGAGATCTGCTTCGGCAGAGTGCCACACCCAGTAATGGGTAAAAGGCGTGATGATATATTTATTTATTTTAAAAATTGTATGTGAAACTTTTTACACCCGGTGGAGTGAATTGGATTCATATGTATACACATTGAGAAGTACCTTACAAATTTAGCCTGTCTTATAGAGTGTATAGATATATAGATTTTGAGGAAAGAAGATTCACCTCTGTAGGGATAGATACAATCAGTAGTTGCATTTCCTGGTATTTTTGTGATTAAAATATTTTACTCTGAGCTTGAGCTCCACCTTCTACTGTAGACATCGTAGATTTACAACTGTCGTTAAATATCACTACTATGTTAATTTTAGATATTTAAAACAGTAAATTAATTATTCCATGGTAAAACAGTACGTAGCTAGTTATTCTGAAGGTACATTGGTACCAATATATGAACTGATATACAGGGTGTTACAGCGAAACCAACCACCGCCTATATTTTCTTTATTATTATAGTTACAAAAAATATTTTAAAGCAAAATTGTCAAGAGGGACTTGTTCTTAAAGAATAAAATATTTTTTGAAACAAGTGGTTTTCAAGTTACAACACAAAGTTATATTTTTTTCAAATAGAATTATACATATTTTTTAGCATTATTCGATAGAGTATTTTTGTCTGAATTCAACCATGTGACCATTCCACATCCTTACATAATAAAAATATAGAGAAAAATCGATTGATATTTAAATAATTTTTGCTTTTTAACATTAATGTGCAGTAAGCTATGGATGAAAAACAAAAGAACAAAATGTAGCTGCTGTCAAGTAATAATAATTGTTGTAAATGCTTTGTGTGTTAAAATTGCCGCAATAATATAGAGTGTATTCCAGAGAACATTCTGTTCTGCTGTAAATTATTTGCTTCCATAATTTTCTCATAGTAGTTTTCAAAACTCATTATGAATTAAAATGTTTGTGAGTAAATATGATTTCTCTTTCTCTTATATTTCTTGCTATGATGATCTACATCAATTATTTTGACAATATTCTTCAAGAGTTTACACAATGATGACCTGCGGCGATATTGTTATTTAAAGATATTGGCTGGTAGCACAGCTCTGTTTTTGGGTGTTCTAAGAGCATGGTTTTAACATATTAGTGATAGCTAAAACACTCAAAAACACTGCTCTTACAACAGGCAAAAACAGAGCTTGTGCTATCAGCAAATATTTCCAATTACATTTTATACTATATTGTATTTTAAAAATTAAAATTATATCTTCACCAGGATTTTTATTATACCAATTGTTCAATACTTACTTAAAAGAATATTAATAAAACCTATAGTATATTGTTCATTAGTTACGGAAGAATTCACGAAGAACAACAAAGTAAGAATAAGATGATTTCCACATCTAAAACAATTTGGTTTAATTTATAAAATAGAATTAGCTACTATACAGGATGATTGAAAAACATTTGGACAAATGTATAATTTTCTTTCTTATTAATTTTATAAATACCTACCTATAGTATATATTGCAGGACAAATATAAATATTACTAAGTAGATATTGAATTGCTGCACTTTTGATTAGGCTGAAACGAAAAATTTATATTTATATAGGATTAGTTAAAACAAAGTAAAGAATATAATTCGATTCACTTCCGTGATTTATTTGACCACACGAATATTATATTGTGCCAGAAAAATGAACAATATACTATTTTCATTTTAAACTGTAGGGCTCGGCATAAAACGATTAAATGCACCGCAATTACGTTTACAAAGGAACTCAAAATATGACCCGTTATTACTGGTTTCACAAGGTTTGCACACGGTTGCACCCCATTCGCCGGTACGTGTATAATAAAAACAAAAAATCTTTAAATAAGTATATTTCCTTATTCATACAAACATAATATAAACATTTACCTACATTACTCAGTCTGATTCAGTACAGGATATTTTATCTACTTATTGAGTAACATAACTGCAAATTGGATAATTTAATCCGAATTAGTAAATTTTAAATGGTCAATCATAGGAAAAAACATGATTAATTTTAGGCTGAATACGACCCTTAAAAATGTACCTGTTGTGACCATCGTTTAGCGATTTGGGGTAACCGCACTAATAGATTTCATTGGGACGTTTAATCGTTTTATGCCGATCCCTCCGGTTTAAAATGAAAATACTATACGTGAACCACACAACGACAAGAACGTACAAGTTTACCAACGATATCTTCTTCTGGAGCCCTACTGAACGTACATCAGCCATCCAGCCTCCTTCCTAAGAAAATTCGCAGTCAGCTTCAACTTCACGGCAAATGAAGCGTGTGCTTTTAATTCTACTGAGTATCATTTATGTCTATTAAAGGAATTTTAACTCTGTTATATAAAGACCCAAAATCTGTTGTATTACTTTCTTTTTATCTTTTGTAAGTAAGTTATAAATCTTATCTTTAGAAATGTATTTGTTTAGATCAGTTTTTGTCGCGGCACACTTTCAACGATTTCAAAATTTGGCGGCACACAAAGAAAAAGATATGTTTAAAAATTGTTTACTTTCGTATAATACACTGTAAAATAGTTTATGATAATAATTTTGAATGTTGATTAAAATAATATAATATGTACTACAAAAATAACAATACGTTTATTAAGGGATTAATTACAAATTAATAATAAGAATACTTAAAAGTATTCTTATTATTAATTTGTTGATTTGAGCTTGATGTTTTTTCTTAATTTCATTTATATTTGGTCGTAAAAATGACAATGCTACTCTCATATCGTCTTCTAGATTTAACAGTCTCGATCTTTTTGTCGTTTTTATGTGGGTTAATACTAAAAATCCGAATTCACACAAATAAGATGTAGAAAATTGTAATTATATTTTTAAAGCTTTTTTTGGCTATCATGGGATAAATTAAAATAATATGTATATTTTCTATTTAAATTATATTATTTAAAAAGAATAGCTGGAATTAGCTTCACGGATGAGCTAATATCAGCTATTTTTTAAAAAATGGACAATGTAAAAAACAGATATGTATTAAGTTTGGAAAATATTTTTTTTTCTAATAAATGCTGAAAATGATGGATTAACCATCGAAACATCTAATAAATAAATAATAGTATTCAAGGATCCTAAAGCCATATATTCCTTTCCAAAATTGAAACTCAGGATCAACATATTTCAAGAAAAATTAATTAGATATTAAAAAAGGGTTACGCCTAAATTTGTTTCTATTAATTTGCTATCTTATTGAACGACGCGTATATTATTATAGATCGTTCAGAGGATCAAAACATAATTAGATGGGTATAAATAAATTAAAAATTTCTGGCATTTAACTTTTTGTGGTTATTGAATTGACTTTCTGATGCAACTTTTTAAAAAAATTGAAAGTATTTGCAATTATCTTCACAAAGACACTTTAATATAAAACTGTTTCTAAATTTATTTTGCATGGTTACAATATACCTGTTTAATTGGCTTATGGGTGCATTGAACCCGCTGTCCCCTATTGTTGTTGCCGCCCTTGATTTAAACTATAGTTTTGTAATTCATAATCAAGAAAATGACCATTTGTCTGTTCATTTCCAAACGACCTGTATACAGATGATCCCACAAATATACCCAAAGGCAATTAACAAGGTAATTCAGTTCCCCGGTACTCTACCATCATTTTCTTTCGAGCTACCTCAAAAGAAATAGATACAAATAAAAGTTGTGGATGCATTTCATCTAACGTTTAAAATTACAGATAAAGCAAGTTTAAAATATTTATTTAACTAGTTACACATTACAGATTTGTTCCAGTTTATTAACTTAATTTTTCTAGTGAACAAATATTAAAAAGAAACGGCCCATAAATATGCAAACTTTTACTTCAATCATTTTCCTGTAAAGTAATCAGAGAAGCAATGGCAGCGGAAAGCTATTATCTCAAGTTGAAGTGAATTATGCACCTAATTAGGTTTTGAAGTTGGGAACTAAATTCTGATCTTTTTGAAACAGGATTTTTCTTCATATTTAGTAACATGATCATTATCTGTTATGTTAAGTAAGTTAATGACAAATTTTATTCTTAATGATTATGATTAAAATAATTTACCTATTGAAGTAAAATAACAATATTTAATTTTTCTGTCATTTATAATGACAATTCGCGATTCAAGCTAAGCGATACGCACCATGCGGCAAAATTTTTAACTAAAAATTGTGACGTCACGTCGGGGATACAATTACTGTCATTACGCTCTCTTTGCGTGTGTAGACGTGTAAAGTTTATTGTTATAAAATTTTACTGCTTTGTTATTAAAACGTTTGGCATAAAAAATGGAAAACAACCAAAAATTAGTAAGAGCAATGTTAATTGTTGTGTATTTGGTTGAAAATCAGTTAGAAATAAAGATAATATAGTATATCACACATTTCCAAAACATGGCGAGAAAATAGATGTAGCAGAAAATTCTGAAAATACACTTTTACAACATTCCTTTAATTCAACTGAAACTGACGAAATATGTAATATAATAGTAGACTGCACACTATGATTTAAAATTTCTTCAAAATATTGAAATCCAGGGGTACTTTTGGTTGAAGACGACATATTTGTTTGCATAATAATAACATTTCTACCAATTCTAAAAAATTCAAATAGACATATATGTATATAATAAAAGAAAATTGTACTTATGTTTCGATAATGCACTGTTTGGGTTAGCTCTTTCTAAAATTTCACGAAATTTTTCCGTTTGAAAACTATCCATTTAAAAATTAATTTTTGTACGAATATTTTCATAACACGGAGTTTCCAATAATGGTAAAGTATTATAGTTTTCAATTACTGATTGTTTTTTTACATGCTCAAACACATTTCACATCAGTTTGGGAAATTAAATTTAGTTGAGACACATCATACCTAAAATGAAAACAAACCCAAGCAAGAAAATAAAGTGTAATCTAAGACTATAACAAACGAAGGGATTCTGCAAGTCAAATCAATTTAATCAGAAGAAACTATGTTGTTTTTGTTTTAATTGTCACGTTAACATTAGGCACTGAGTTGCGAAATCCCTAAAATATAAATCGTTAGTTATTGATAGAGGTTGTGAATTTTGATTTCGAGAATACGAATTTTTTTGAACCTGTTCTCAAGATACTCTAAAATTAATGAGAATAAAAAGAACTGTCATAATAAATATAAAATAGTACCTAAGTAATAAGGCTGTTTATTACACAGCTTTTTTAACCATAAGTAAATAAAATATTACAATTTCTGAAATAATATTTTTAAGAAACGAGAACACAAAATTTCTAGGAGATCTTGCGAAATCTCAATCACAATCTCTAGCTCCCGATAAGTTTTATTTATTGATATAGAATTAAAAATACAAAAAATACACCTAGTGCAGTATATAAGAATATATTCTTCTGCAACACATCTCGAATTGTGTTGTGCACGTATATATTCAAAATATTGCTGAAACTGTAATCTCATGATAACCTAGAATTAAATTTACATGCTTAATAAACTTATGAAAGATATATATATATATATATATATATATATATATATATATATATATATATATATATATATATATATATATATATATATATCAAGTACAAATTAGATTATTATACTTACCTGTAATAAGTATTATTAATAATTAAATTCAAAACAACTTGTTAAATAACAATAATCAAGTTAAACAAGATTTATTAAGTGAATGACAGCTACTGCCATATGAAAACACCAGACAATAATAATTTATCCTCGACATGACGTCACTGCAATGCAAGTTGCATATACATAAATCTTAATTTGAATCGCGAATATGTCCTATTTTTAAAAAATCTGAATTTAAATATAATTTCAGACCCAAATACATACATACATACATAACATCACGCAATATCCCAATAAATGGGGTAGTACGAACCCCTGAAACATTCACAGAACATTCTCATCCTGACACACGATACTCGTTTCAACCACATTAACACTTCCTGCATTCGAGCTCTTTCCTTCCTCACAACCAAAATACATCATCACGCGACAAACCTTCATTCACATCCATCCATTCGCTCCTGTACACCTGTTTCGTAAATCTTCACTTACGCCCATTTCTCTAACAACGAATCTATAAAGAAATGAAGGCAGCATCGCCTGCGCTTGTTTCAAAAAACATTTAACACAATTGCAGTTAGACACTGTATAGTAGAATGAAAATGAAGAAAAAAAGATGAGGAAGGAAGGGGCATCAGTCTGCGCTTGTTTTTGAAACTGAATTCCACACAATTGCAGTCGGACACTCTATAGTATAAACAGAAAATGAATCAAAATTATAAGAAAGGAAGGGAGCATAATTTGCGGTTGTTTTTGAAGGTGAACACCACACAATTGCTGGTAAACACTCGAAAAATCTAACCAATGAATCTAAAATCAAGAATCATACCCATGTCCTTATTCTTCACATTTATCCCGCAATTAATTCCTATCCTGACACATCACTTTCGCTTCAACCACATTCATAATTCCTTTCATACAAGCTCGTTTATTCTTCTCGCTCGGAACCTTTCGTTCACGCAACAACCTTTCAATCATATTTATTAATTTGTTCCTAGGTCGTCCACGCAAACTTTCACCCTCAATTTCACCAGCATACACCTGTTTCACCAATCTGTCATTCGACATACGTTCTACATGACCAAACCATCTCAACTAACTTATTCCCACTCTTCCCAATCTCACATTCATCATACACTAATGTATTCCGGACACGATCTCTTCTAGTATATCCACACACACCCCAGAAATACCTCATTTCCACAGCAGTTATACGCCGTTCATGTTTGTTCATCCATACCCAACATTCACTACCATACATCAACATAGGCACTAACACACCATTATAAACATTCAATCGAGCATCTCTGGATACATTCACGTTCCGAGTCAAGGACCTAAATAGGTGCACGTTTTATCTTAATTGCCAATGGTAAAATTGAAATGCATAGTACTCGCATTCTATACTCTTACTGTTATTAATGTTGTCATAGATAAAGCAAAAACTCCTCCAGCTTTAATTGCGTTTGGTTTTTTTACAATTTTCCATTATTATAAAATTATATTTGACGTATTTTGATACTGCATCTATACCAATCGTTTGCGTAACAACTGTCAATTATTGTTTAAGTCTGGAATTATTTATTTATTTATTTATTTATGTTACTCTGTACAACAGGCCGCAGTGTGAAAGTTTATATAATTTTTAGCTTGAGTGAGATTCGAACTCGGGATCTCCGGATTCGAATTCCATATTGCTATCCACACCACCGTACTGACGGACGGATCATAATTTCATAATTCCTTTAAATGCTGAAATTTGTAATTAACGGTAAATTCACCTCCATTAGTACAAAGTGTCTATTTCAACAATATAAAGAAGTCTCTGTTTTTTGCGGACTTAAAAGCAGCCTTTGACACGGTAGATAGGAGAGAGCTGATGAGTTTTATGGCGAAAAAAGGAATAAGTCAACAATTGAGAAGAGCGGTCGAAAACATTTACAGTACGACGATCTACAGGGTAAAAACAGAAGAATGTGAAACAGATATATTCTGGACCAGCAAAGGACTATGACAAGGATGTCCACTAAGTCCGCTATTATTTGCAATATTCTTGAGTGACGTGGAAGAACATCTTAGAAGGGGGACAACCGGGTGGCATGGTGGTTGGAAAGAAGAAGTTCTGGTCGCTGGCTTACGCGGATGATTTGGCACTGGTTGCAAGAGATGAGAGAGAAATGAAATCTGTTATGAAAAGGTTAGAAACTTTCCTAGACAAGAAAAAGTTAACGTTAAACAATGAAAAGTCAAAAGTAATGTTGTTTAGAAAAGGTGGAGGAAGAGACAGAAAAGAAGAATGGGAATGGAAAGGCAAACCGATTGAAAAAGTTAAGAAATATAAATATTTGGGCTATTATTTCCAAAAAAATAATAGTGATGAACAACATATGAAAGAACTAACGAAGAAGGCTACAATTGCAATGGCACAAGTCTGGGGAATTGGGGAACAAAAATTTGGAGATAAATATAATATAAGAATTATGATGTTCGACGCCATGGTGAAGAGCGTGTTGATGTACGGGGTAGAAATCTGGGGTTGGAGAGAACACGATAGAATAGAAAATCTACAGACAAAATACTTACGATGGATATTAGGCCTACACTTCCAAACTCCGAAATACATTATCAGAGAAGAAATGAAAAGAGACCAACTGAGAATAGAGACAGGAAGAAGAGCGATGAAATATGAAGAAAAAATAAGAAGCAAAGAAGAAGACTCAATTCTCGCGCAATGCTGGAAAGAAATCAGAAGAAAAGAGGAAAACAAGCAACAATTAACAAAGTGGGAAGACAGGCGAAGAAAATATTATGAAAGAAACGGATATTCACCAAACGAAGTAGAAAGAAAGAGGCAACAACTAATCAAAATTAATGAAGAAATAATACAAAGAGATAGGGATAATCAAAAACAAGAACAAGAGAATAGAATAACAAGATCTACATACAACAAATTATATAAGGATTTGAGAACCTGGGGAATGCCTAGATATTTGCAGAGGGAAAATCGTAGGGGTTCAATGAAAACAGTGGCAAGATTCAGATGTGGAAATGAGGAAAAGGGAAACAAAAGTTGGTTGAAAAACGAAGATCGAATTTGTAGAATTTGCGAAAACAAAGAAGAAACATTATGGCACATGATGTATGAATGCGGCGATAATAAGGAAGAAAGAAGCATGCTAGATATTATGAGCGACACAGGAGAAGGTTTGGAATGGATGAGGAGAAAATAAGTGAAATGTAAATATACAATAGAATGTAATCTGTTTTAGTTACGAATATGTAGATTCTAGGCCTAAAAGGCATGAATAAAGATTGTTATTATTATTATTATTATTATAAAGAAGGCTCTAAAGCTATTGCAATGAAATATTGAAATATGGAAATAAATTTAAAACTTTTCACCGGAAGCTAAATTAATTATAATTAATTAAAATTAAAATATAATATTTTTACATACCACAGTTAATTGTAACCCTGTCATACACAATGTTACAGAGTTTGAAAGAAACTGAATCAAAACTGCTGGATTGAAAAATTGTTCGATATCAACAAATAATCTGAAATTGATTGTTTCAATAAAGTATTTATATAAAATAATTAATTACTGATATTTGTTAATTGCCTCATGATGTTTCACACATTTATTAATAATTGTTACAAGTTCTTTTTCTACTTCCGTACGTAGAGGCTCGTAATACATTGAATTATTTTCCTCTTGAATATTTGTCAATGTTGTTATAGTATTCTTCATAGCATATTGTATACTGTTTTCTAAATTTTCTCTTAGTATTTCAACTTGACAACACCCAATGTTCATAAGAGAACAAAGTAATAAGTCTATACTTAAATTAATAGAAACTGCAGCTAATATTGCAAAAATTTGAAAGGAAAATACTGAATATAATACTATATTTAATTTATAAACATCAAATGGAAACCATCCTCTAATAGGAAGAATTAATATTCCATTAGTTTTATCAAGAAATGGAAAAACTGCATACAGTGTTATGCAAAAATATACACAAATACAAAAAAAAAATGCTGTAAGAATGACATGTTTTTATCCATTTTTGATTGAAATCTCGTTGTTTAGAAATATTTGTAATGAAAAGAGGATTTTCTAAGTCATTAAAAATTTGTATCAGTTTTCTCCTTTTTTGAATGTATTGTACATATTTTATAAAACACGTACAATCAGTAGCTATTAGATACATTGATTCGAATGCTGAATTAAAATTATTTACAATAAAGCAAAAATCGACTAAAGCAGACACAGATATTAATAATATCATCATCACTGGGTATAAAAGGCAGTAAATATTGTATAACCAACACCAGGTCGATCCATAATTTGACCACGAACCAAATAATTTTAATATTGTTTTAGGATATTTTATAAATTTCTCCATATCTGTATTGTGAACTTTAAGAAACATGATTAAATTTATAGTTATACTCAACTTCAGATAGAAGACTGCTACGATTTTCACTTGTGAATTATGTTTAAATATAGGTATTATTTATTAAGGGGAATAGATTTAACGTAAGCATATAAACTATTAACTTACTTGCTGATTTCTTAGAATCTTCGCGTTTATAAAATTAATCAATACAATGAATATTACATATATTTTGAATTAACTATACCTAAATCTAAACCAACAATTATTAATAATAAATCAAATAACTGATGCTTGCACTTATAGTAGTATGGTAAAACAGTTATAGAAAATGACAGATTCGCCAGATCGGCTTAATGTTCAATTCTTCCTGTCAGTAATATCTTTGGGAAGCGTGATTTGACGGCTGGTAACCGCACTTCACGCGAAAAATATATCACGTACCGAGATCTGCTTAGCCAGATTGCAACATCCAGTAATAGGTAAAAGGCGTTATGATATATTTATTTATTTATTTATAGTAAAATCAGCTACCTCGCGTGTATTGTACAATATTTTATTTATTACTCATTTGTAAACAAAATTCATAATTATAATTACATCCTGTCAGTTAGAATTTTTGTGTCAAAAATTGTTTTAAATATCTTCTAAGTTTTGAAAGTATTACTGTGGCTGTGCTACTAACTAGAAAAATCTGATGTGGACACCACATGACTTCCTTGTACGCGTATTATACTATACTTGTTTTCCACTATTGGTTGCTTTTCCTGACGCGGACTTTAAAGAGGAATTACCGCCCAGCATTTTGGAAAATCCACGTGTAACGGAAGGAACATTACGTGACGTCACGATTCCACGTGATTCGTCCTCCATATTGAATCTGACGTCCATGGACATCAAGTTGGTATACCGAGCCTACACGGCAGCATTATTAATAATTGCGCTATATTCTCTTTTTCCTAGTTTTACACATGATGTATGGTAGCTATGACCACATAGTCCAGCACAATTCACATATATATCGAGGGTCTCCTGCCAGAAGGGCGTATCAAAATTTTTGCGTTTTTTTTTATTTTATAAATTTACCTCTTGTGGCAGTATACACGTCGTGCCACAAAGACATATCGACAATTCCACGTGGTATTAGCTAAAATCGGTGTAAAAATACAGGCATATCAGCTTTAGTTGCTTCTAGTGACATGCAGAAAGTCGTATGTACATACATCTTTTTGGCACGACATTTATTATCTGAACTGGAAGAAGAACTGTAAGCTTATGTACATACGCCGTTTTTGTGTTTATTTTGCATACAACCAGAAAAAGGAAAATGACAAGCTACGTGCTCTGTCAAACGAAATAATAATCACTGCTAACTTCGATGTCCTATGTTGCCCTATATTTTTTGCCAAACCAAAGTTCTACAAAAGAAAATTCGCAGTTTTCAACCTTACAGTGTACGAAGTTGCAAAAAAGCAAGGGCATACTTTAATATGGGACGAAATAAATGAAAAAAGAGGAGCCAATGAGATCGCATCATGCTTACTCCAGTTTATTTCCGATCTTCCACAGCACACGAAGCACTTAATTCTATATTCAGATTCTTGTCCTGGTCAAAATAAATACGCAATAACATTGAACGAAAATTTGGAAACTATTCAGATCAATTATTTACAACCTAGGCATACTCACATGCAATGCGATTCCGTGCATTCCGCAATAGAGCGTGCTAGCGAGTATGCAAAAATTTATTTGCCTAATGACTGGGCAAATATTGTCAGAATGGCCAAGAAAAGAGGACTACCAAATAAAGTGACGTTATTAACTTTCAAAGATTTTCTAGATTTTAAATCATACAGAAATTTAAAAATGCTTAATGTACACAAAGCTGTTGATTCGTCAACATTAAATTGGAAAGAAGTAAAATGTCCGCAAGTTCAAGAAAATAGTCAAAATAAATTGTTTTTTAAAAACGAGTGTCTGCCACCCACATTTTTAATTTCGATGAAACAAATTTATCTGATAATCCTGGGACCAAAAAATGCATCTTTAAACGAGGAGTAAAATATCCAGAACGTATTCAAGACTTTTCTAAAAGTGCAATATCTGTCATGTTTGCTGGCAGTGCATCAGGTGACATGCTACCAACCTACGTAGTTTACAAAGCAGACAACTTGTGGAGTAACTGGTGTGAGAATGGTTCCCTGAAAACAAGATATGGAATAACGAAGAGTGGATGGTTTGACTCCTGTGGATTTTCCGACTGGTTTGCGTCTGTATTTGTACCTGCGGCAAAGAAATTATCTGGCCCAAAGGCAATTATAGGGGATAATCTTTCAAGTCATTTTAATGATACAGTTATAAACCTTTGTGAAGAAAATGACATTAGATTAGATTAGATTACCCGCAAATACTACTCATCTGTGTCAGCCTCTGGACGTGGTGTTTTATACGTCCTTAAAAAAATACTGGCGACAAATTTGAGATAAGTGGAAAATTAGTTTGAGAAGAAAGAGCAAAACTCTGTCAACGGATGAATTTCCTGGGCTTTTAAGTAAATTATATAAGAAGCTGTATCCAGACGAAAATGAAACGTCTAACAATATAATATCTGGATTAGAAAAATGTGGAATTATTCCACATAATCCAGATAAAGTCTTAATCTAAGACAAGATTAAATGTTGCCGCCGGAAAAAGTATTTACACAGCTGATTTAAAACCTGAGAATGAAGATATGTTACATGCGGAAAATAACGATAAAGAAAATGAAATTGCAGAAATAGAAACTTTGGTCGCTGATAATAGCAGCAGCAGTTCAAGTAGCAGTAACTCAGAAAGCGAAAAATGTCCGATAGTGACACTGAAAGACGTTGGAATAACGTTTACCTAATATTTTGTAACAATTTAATGCTCCTATATTATTGTTTTTTTTTTGTTTTTGTATGTAACATTTTCAAAATTAAAGTATTATGCCATATATATCAGTAAATTTTAATTTCAAAAATCTCAGGTTACAATAATAAATTTAATAGAAAACCACATTGAAGTCATTCCAGAACTCAACAAATACCTAGCCGTCTTCCCTAAGGAAGAAAATGTAGTAATTAAATGTCTAGAAGCAACTAGCATGAAACCATTAGAGGGAATCTACTTAATAAACAACGAGGATAATTGTGAAATTTACATTAAAGAACAAAAATTGGTATTTACAAATAATTAAATTTTTAAACAGAGTGAAAAAGAAAGAATATCAAATGAAACAAGCTGATAATGTCATTGTTGTCCGTTTGTCTACTAGAATTAATGAAAATATCTATTTGTCTAAAGAACATGCCTTGGTCGCGTATACAAGTCATAGGGTTAGTATCCATTATTATTCTATGGTGATTGTTGATAGTCTTTTTGATTTTATTAATACTATTCCTACAATTGAGGCATTACCAGGTGTAACTTACTGGTCTAATTAGTTTTCAAAGACTGTTACTAACCCTTCGGGATTTCGGTTTTTTCCATTCCGGAAAAGCAAAGCTGAAACAGATTAAAACTAATAGTCCAATAAATGTAATTCAAACTTTTTATGACTACACAATTCCTGGTGGTCCACTTGTAGATAATTTTTATGACCAATATTTAGTTGAAAATAATGATATGAATTATTTTGTCGAAAATATGGAAATAAGATGTGCTAAAGAATTGTAAATGCCTCAAAGTATAATAATTTAACACCAATAATAAAGAAAACTATCTGCCCACCTAGGATAAATTCTCAAAACGAAACAATTCTCGCAATGATTAAAAGAAACCTCGCCGCCCCGGAGCTTATGGGCTTTATTGATACTGGAAACGCTAAGTATTGATATGAGTGAAGGTTTCGTTAAAGCATACATTGCTCCTAAAAATAGAGCGTTATTGGAGGAGATGTTAAATGATCCAATATTACCAAATACAAAAGATACTCGTATTAATGAATGGTTACAAACTCAGAAGGTAGGAACATCTAATCTTTTTAATACAGATGATAGTGTCTGGGAAACAGATCTAACTAGATATGAGTTTATCATTAAATATAGAGGTAACCCGTATTAGAAACAACGGGATTAGATACATATAGTAGTTTACAAACTATATGTTTTACCCATTACTGAGTGTGACACCCTGCCTAAGCAGATCTCGGTAAGTGATATATCTTTTCGCGTAAAGTGCGGTTACCAGTCGTCACATCACGGCCCCAAAGATATTAGTGGAGGAAAAGCCATAGGGGTAGATTTAAATGGGTGAAAATTGTCCACATATCCCAATGTATAATTTCAAGCGGTCTTGTAGCACTTATTCGTACACCGTTGAAAGCTAATTGTTGTTGTTTGGCTTCAAGACATATTTCACAGTTTGCTCTAGCCTATCTAACTGAGTTGTTGACAGGTTGATACCTTCAGAGATTTTGACCAGAATTTTTAAATACTCGTTACTAATGTCACCAAGTTTTCTGTGCCATATTAAAGTTTCATTTTGACATTCCGTCGATAATGTTTCATTTCTGGATAATAAAAAACAACTACGTACAAACTATTTGCCCTTCTTGTACCTTCTAGTATTTTTTAAAAAATTTATTTATTTTCTGAGCACCTCCATCTCGAGATTATTGGTGACTGGTAGGTTATGTGTTGTTCGTTGGGCGGCGAACTTTCTGCACGTAATGAGTATGTGTTGTACTGTCAGTCTTTCCTCGCATGTTGGGTATAGGGTTGGGTCGTGGGTTAGGAGAGTGTGTCCAATTTGTATTCTTGTTGTCACTATCTTTTCTCTTCTTTTACCATTGATTTTTCAGGGTGCTATTGTGTCTTTAATTGACTTTAAGTGGTTGTTGTTGGTACTAATCCACTGATTTAGCCACTTTTCGTTAATTTTAGTATTTATTAGGCTGGTGAGATCCCTTGCTGGTATTAGGATTTCGGTTATGTTAGTCAGAGTGGCTGCTTCCTAGGCAGGTGTGTCTATTTCTTTATTTCCTCTGATGCCGCAGTGGGACGGTACCCAAAGGATAGTGATATTTTTTTATTTTACTATGCACTGGTGGAGGTGTTCTTGTATTTGTTGTACCACAGGCTTTGTGGAATGATATATTACGTAGTTATAAAAATATGACTACTTTATTGATAAAACCATGGAAACCATGCGCATAAACATATCACTTACCAAGATGAGATTTGGCAGAGTGCCACACCCAGTAATGGGAAAAGGCGTGATGATATATTTATTAATTATTTCTATTGATCAAAGTCTGTATCATTATGAAAATCTGTGTCATTACGAATCTGATTATGTTACAGATATTACCTACATATTTAATAAGTAAATTAAAATGTGGGAGTAGAAAAAGTAGTTTAATTGTCTTTCTTTTCTTAAAAATTAAAAACCCGGTTTAATCTTATTTTTGTAACACTGGTACTCGAACACCGTTCTTTTGATTAAGAATTGATATTAAGTGCTAGTTGTGCAAAATATCAAATAAATAAATTGAATATAATTTTTTATTTTTTTTTATTTAGAGGAATGATAGAGATTTCGACAGCGTAGGTCACTAATCTCTGGTACAGTATATTATCTTATAATAAATATGATTTTGTACATTGGTTTGGTATTAATTATATTTGTATAATTTTACATCCTCTGTATAATGAATTAAACTAATTAAGTCAGGTTTTAGATTTCTACGCAATAAGCAATACTGCAACAATAATTGCATTATAATATCCAAGATATGCTGCATTTAAAAACATATTAAGTTTATTTTAAGCTCCATATAAAGCTATGTGGCATGAATTTTTTTTATTATCATCATGTATTCTTCAAAAACAGTTTCACGTATTATAATAGACAATGGAGCATATTTTGTAGGATTGTGTTTTTGCCCATTTAATATCAAAAGGGTGCATGGAGAATTCCAAATAACTGAAAGAAAAAGAACTTACATTAGTTATATTCAGATATTTGGTAAGCATAATATTTGCTTGTTTTAGTTTGATTACATAGAAAGACTTCAAATAAATGTTGTAAGGAATTAAATTTTGCATTAAAATCAGTCTTCATAGTTTATGTTACTTATTTTATTTATGTTAAAATTAATATCTTGATATATGATATCTAGCAGTTTGTGAAGAATGTTGTTAGAGGAGTGGATATGTATCGATTATAAAAGTCGGGGCATGTGGAACGTCTTACAAATGGATAACTATTATTCATATTTTATTTTGTTTGTTTGCATGAATGATAATTCTTAATGAGAGTGATAAACCAATTTGTAGGAAAGGAAATATAGATGGATCGTAGCGAAACCGATGTACCAGAATAAGAGTGTTAAAAGTTATTAATATTTATATTATTTAATAGTGAAGTGATGGAAAAAAAATTAGGAACATTTTTAACTAAACATTTTTCTCAAAAAGGAATTGTTAATTCTAAAAAAGAGATTTTTTTCTCAAAAAAGATGCGTGGGCCAAATGTATTATTGCAAATGTTACCTATCATTACCAAACAAAAATTATTATTCTAAATATTTTTTTTAAAGGGACGTGCTCCAATTTTAAGCATTTTATTAGAGCAAATACTACGTATATAATACATAGAATTTAATTATGTAACATAGGAAATTGAATGGTATGTTTTTAATACGACGATTGTTGCTTCCCTAATTAAATTATACCAAAAGTGTAAGAATAAAAACATGTTGAGAATTAAAAACTGTATCTAACTGTATCTACTTGTTGCGCAATTGTTTTTTATACCAGAGTTACAAGTAAACGAAAAATGGCTTTTGTAAAGAAAATTTGGATTGCGAGTGCTGTGGAAAACAACGAAAAAAAATAATTTTTATTCTTATTGTTATTAGTTTATTGTTATTATTTTTTTGACTAAAACATGACAATACACGTTCAAGTACAATTTATTTAGGTTAATAAATTTAATAAATTTATTTAATGAACTAGTCAAATTATAGCTATAATTTTCTTTCTGAAAGCCATTTTCGTTTGCTTACGACTCTTGTATATAAAACAATTAAACAACAAATAGATACTCATTAAATGCAGTTTTTAATACTTAACATTTTTTTAATTTACACTTTTGGTCTACTTTAATTAGGGAAGCAACAATCATCATATTAAAAAATAAAGTTATATTCCCGTGTTACATATTTTAATTCTACACCCGGTTTGTTATTATACAAATAAAATTTGTTCGACAGAAATAGAAAGAATTGTTATTATAAATATAACGCTGAATTACTTTTTCTGGGGTTTATTACTTAAGACCAGTATAACTAATAATGAAACTAAATAACTAATTAAACGACATATGTCAAGTAAATAATCGATCTCAGTGGTTTGTATTGTCAGGTAGTTAAATGGCCCTAAAAAGAATTTAAATGTGAAATCTGGTAAACAACCAAAAGAACCACTAACCACTAAAGCCAAATTTAACCGCTAAACGCCATCCACAAACTACCAGATTTAGTGGAAAATTCATTAACTTGGTAACACTGCTGTATATCGGTAAAACAGATAAACAATAACACGTTTCAAAGAACTTATCAGAAGTGCAAAATTCAACTCCAATTCTTCTGTATTTGCTGACCATTTGATTGATACGGGTCATAGTTTTGATATTAATAAACCTTTGAAATCCTACACATAAAAGAAAAGTTTTAGATAACGTGGAAAATGTACAGATAAAAAATCAATTAAAAATAACCCCGAACTTTGCCTGAATAGCTAAATAAATTTGAAAACAAGTCCACTTTTGGAAACAATAATTTAAGTTTTTTTTTTGTATCTTTGTTTTTACAATAATAACCTTCTATGTAGTCTAGTCGATGTAGATCTTTATGACGATCGGAACCAGTAGTATTATTTAAATAAACAAATTCAAAGAATAGTGTGATTATTTCTAATTGTCCTTTCCATCACTTCACTGTTACACATCAACACATTTGGGTGAAACCATTGAATATATAAACACTAAAAGAATGATAAGGTAAATGACAGGCATGAGTCCTATCTCCATCCTATTCTAGTTTAAAATTTGAAGCCACGAGCTAGCGACTATTAGCGTTCGTTTCGAGAACTATGACGGAATGTGAACACACCGTTGTCAAATGTTCAAACTTCGTCACATGTTGATCATACCTCACCCGACCATACTCTGCTTCGGAACACTAATAACATGCAAGCAGTCTTGTTGCTGCGAATAATACATGTATCTCGCAAATTAATAATCTTTTCAAGTTTATTATCATGTTATTATTAATCATACTATAATGTTAATGATTTATAATTATTTATAATAATTGATATTTAGGCTTACAATTGCAATGATTTAAAATATCTGAACAACATTTAAAGAGAAGAAATCGATACTTGTGATATGTTTTAAGTTTTCAGAGGATGAACATTATTCGCGAGATAGCCGAATTATTGCAATATTTATTATATTATTAATTTTAAAATGTATTTTTTCATTGTGTTTAGTCTCTAGGTTAATTTATGAGTTTTTATATTTGTTGGAGTTTTAAGTGTGAAGGATGAATGTTATGTTTGATTAATACATTTTTATATGTGCGAAAGATATTGGTTTGGGTCCGAAGGAATATAAGAGTGTGTGAAGAAGTGAAGAAGACTTTGATATTGATAGTTGAAAAGAGTACGTAATATTGAACTTATAAATTTATTCCTGTATTAATTCATGCAACAATTTTGGGTAGGGGCACAAAATGATAGTCAGGGGGGCAACGAAACAGTATGCCATTGCAGTGATGCATTTTGAAACATTTTGTCTAACTTGACTCAATTTAGCTACATTGCGTATTTGAATTTCGTTGTGATAACACTTGTTAGAAAGTGAAAATTTGATCTGATATTGGTTCCGACTTTTGCTTTGTTTCTGGATTTGATTTTTGATTTAATTTTGATAACGACCTTTAGCTTTGTTTTTTGATTTAATTTTGATTACGACCTTCAGTTATTAGAATTTGGCTTCACCTCTTGAAATTTTTAAACATAATTTAAATTCAACATTCAATCCTACGGATCATTTTTACTTGCGTGCATCGAAGAAATTTTAGAAAGGGATTGAAACGTTAAAACAGTAGGTAAGTAATATTATTAATATTTAAGATTTATTACTGAATATATGATGTGTTTGAAAAAGTAGATCGAAATATTTGTAATTGAACAGTGTTTTAAATTTCTAAGAGCATTTTTATAACATTGTATATGTGTATAACAATAAATTGTAATTCTGTTAACAAATATAGGTGAAATTTTGCGAAACATTTCTAATGGTCGGTAAAAAAATTATAAAAAAATCAGTTTATAGATATTTCTTATATTTTTCAAATGTAATAATAAACAAAATTTTACGCAATAGTCTTCTTCGTTTCGTACTTCGTACGTTTGGTTTCTACCTTTCGATTTTTAATTTCTATTTATAATTCTATTTATAATTGGATAAAATATGACGTGGTGTAGCGGTTAGCATCTCTGCCCGGCAAGCGGAGGGTCCCTGGTTCGAATCCAGGCGTCATCCGAATTTTTCTGTCATAAAAATTTAACTTTAAAATTATCTTCATTATTGTACGTTCAGTCGAAGTCATATGTTAAAAATTAGTTCGTGGAATGATTCCCTATAAATCAGAACTGTGTCGCTGTAGACGAAACCCGTTGTCAATGCCTATCATAGATGTAGGAGTCTTTGGGATCGATGCTACGTTAGACACTATGACAGAAGAATTCGGTTGATGCCATACGTTGGACACAGGTGACGTAACCTTAAAACAGACTTGATGAACATTCATCAGCGACAATAGTAACCAGCACGTCACGACTGCAAACATTATCGAAAGATAATTACGACACTTGATGAATCTTCGCAGAAACGAACGAAACGACTCAAGTGAAGACCAAAGGGAACGTTCAGATTTTAATTTCGACAGGTAAAAAAGAAAAAACGATTACACTTGAGAACTCTCTCTTCGTACCTACCTACGTAGCAATTTACTGTCGATCTCGAAGCTGGTTGACAAGGGTCTTCTCGTCACCTGCACGAAAGATTGAGCTATTTTTGCGGATAACCAAGGAAACATTCGACTGGAAGCAACACGAAGTGGCGGCTTATTTTTCTTGCGGCACGCTGAACTGAACGAAGCCAACACCGCCTCGGAAGACATTCGTACACGCACGAATTGGCACCACCGCCTGGCTCATCTCAAGTCGGTTGACATGAAATCCATGTTTGACAGCGGATACATCAACGACCATAGATGGAGAAAGAACAGCGACGAAACATGCGAAACGTGTATCCTGTGCAAATTGACACATCTTCCATTCTCTGACAAGGAGGAGAGGTCGACCATACCTTTAGAGATCGTACACACCGATCTGTGCGGCCCCATGCGTTTCGAGTCGCCAGGTGGCGCAAAATACTTCCTAAAGCTCATCGACGACTTTACCAGATGGGGCGAGGTATTCTTCTTGAGGACAAAGGATGAGATCGCAGAAAAATTCATTGAGTACAAGAGGCGCGTCGAGAATTTCACGGGAGAACGGATCAAAGCCTTGCAGTCCGACAACGGGAAGGAGTTTCTGAACTCGAAGATAGACGAAATCCTTCTGCACGCAGGCAGTAAAAGGCGACTGACTGCAGCCTACACGCCACAACAAAATGGAGTCGCCGTAACCAGACACTTATCGAGGCAGCACGCTGTATGATTTTAGAATCCACGTTAGAAACTGCTGTGGGACCTGGAGTTTACCAGAGGGGACGCCATACGAAGTTTGGACAAATCGCAAACCGAATCTCAACTACTTGAAGTCATTCGGTTGCACTTCATTCGTCCTTGACAAGAGACCAGGTAAAGGCAAGTTTGATCCCAGATGAGTTGAAGGTATTTTTGTAGGTTATTCCAAAACGGCCAAAGCCTACCGAATCTGGGTGCCCAGTCAACATGGATAAAATGGGTACCGAAGCGAAATGGAAGAACTTCATATCCGACGACACTACTTCAGGATCTCCACGAACTCGCCATCGGAGCTTCAAGAGCAGACCAATGAATACATCCACACGCCTATCAAGACGAAACGTATTCCTCTTTCCTGGGAGAATAAAGAAGGCCAGACCTCAAAGGACGACGGATGCATCGCCTAGCGAAAACCGGGCAGACCAAGGAAGAATCTGACTGGCAAACCTGGACGACCTCGGAAGGTATATCAGGCAGTTCGCACTAGTTCAACCAACGACCAGGAAGAAGAAGAAATCAGCCACGGGGACGACGTTCATTCAGAGAATTCAGATTAAGCAGACTAATCGACGACGAATAGAGCAGACTTCGACCGAAAGACGGAAGAATGTTTCTTCACATCCAACGAAATACCGTTCGCGATCGCAATCGTTGGTCCAGACATGTTTAAAATTTAAATTTATTTGGTGCAACTTGGTATAAGTGGAACAGGCGATATATTTAATAGCAATTATTATATTTTCCTAATATACATTTATTATGGCTTCTCCTTCTTCATATAAAAAGTGTCGAAATTCTCGAAAATTATGTCCAGGAATAACATCTTTTCATTGTTCATCAAAACCGGATGATCCGCGTAAGGGCCCCCTGCTTAACTTCTTCTTCTTTGTTAGCGCTACAGCCCGGGGTGGGCCTTGGCTTCCTCCACAACCTGCTTCCATTCGGCTCTTTCACTTGCTTTGGCTCTCCATCTTCTGACGTCTATTTTTCTTAGATCTTCTTCGACCTCGTCTAACCATCTTCTCCTGGGCCTGCCTCTTTTCCTTCGTGAGTATAATCCTCCTCTCTGTACTATGCCCGGCATTCTTTCTTCCTCCATCCTTGTGACGAGTCCAATCCATCTAATTCTTTCCGATTTTACAAATCTCACTATGTCTCGCCCTTCGATTAGTTCCTCTAGTTCCGCGTTATATCGTATTCTCCATATTTCACCTTCCTTTATCGGTCCATAAATTTTCCTGAGTATTCTTCCTTCAAATATTCTTAAGCTGTTTGTATCTGCCGCTGATAGCGTCCACGTTTCGCACCCGTACGTTACTATTGGTCGTATTAATGTTGCGTATATTTTTTGCTTGGAGCTTCGCGATATGTGCTGGCTTTTGAATAATTTTTGGTGCATATAGTAAGCTCGATTTCCTATTGATATTCTTTCTTTTATTTCTGGACTTATACTCCCGTCGCTTGATATCTTCGTTCCAAGGTAGCTGAAGCTGGAAACTCCTTTAAACGTGTTTTCCCCTATCTCAATATCTTGAGGTTCTCTTCTTTCTCTTATCACCGACATTCTCATGTATTTTGTTTTATTTACATTTATACTTAGCCCTACTTCCTTTGAACGGTTTTCCATCTCTAAGCACATATCTATCAGCTTTTGTCTATTTTCCGTGATGATTACTACATCGTCTGCATACGCACACATTTGACTTGCTTTTATGAATTTATTATTACTATTTTTATTTTTGCCCTAGTATCCCTCATAGTCATTTGTATGAGCCTTATAATTTTTCTAGGAATTCCTTGCTCTAGTAATGTTTTAAAAAGGTTTTTTCTATTGATGCTATCAAAAGCTTGTTTATAGTCCACGAATAGCATATGAATGTCTAGTCCGTATTCATAGTACCTTTCCATTATTTGTTTTAATATAAATAGTTGATCTGTGGTACCTCTTCCCGGTCTGAATCCGCACTGATATTCTCCTATGGTTTGTTCCGCATATGCTTTTAACCTTTCATTCAGTATTGTTGATAAGATTTTATAAGCGACATTGAGGAGGGTGATCCCTCTGTAGTTCTCACATCTAAGCTTATCCCCTTTTTTAAAGATTGGACAAATGATTCCTGTGTTCCAGTTGTCTGGCATTTTTTCCTTTTTCCACACCATCTTTAGCAGTTTATGCAGCGCATTTATTATTGCTTCGCCTCCCGCTTTCAGGAGTTCTGCCGTCATGCCGTCCTCTCCCGGGGCTCTATTGTTTTTCATCTTGTTTATCGCATGCCCTATTTCCTCCTGCGTCGGGGGTTCTATTATTGTGTCTTCCCTTTCATCCTCTGTGCCCTCAGTTCTTTCTATTTGCTCGTAGCTTTGCTGTTCCTGGTTTTCTGGGTTGAGGAGCGCTTTAAAATATTGAGCCCACCTTTCGAGGATTGCTTTTTCTTCCCCTATGACCTCCCCGTTAATATTCTTACAGCCATCTAGCCTCGGTTGGTATTCTCTTCTGTAGTTGCTAATATTCTTATAGAACTTCCTGACTTTCTTTTGCCCTCTTAGTTCTTCTATCTCTTCTAATTTTCTTTCATCCATCTCCTTTTTCTTCTTCTTACATATTTTGTTTGCTATTTTCCTTAGCTGTTGGTATTTCTCGCGGTTATTCCTGATTCCTACCTGTAACATTTTGGTTCTTGCTATGTTCTTTTCCCTAATTGCCTTTCTGCATGCATCATCAAACCACTCAATGCTTCTGCCTTTTTGTTTGACACCAATTATACTTTCTGTTGTTTTGGTAATTGCGCTTTCTATCCTTTCCCATATTTTGTTTTCACTTTCGTTTTCGTTATCTTCATCCTCTTCGTATATATATAGTTTTTGTCTCAGACCTTCCTGGTAATCTATTTTCACTTTTTCAATTTTTAGTTTTTCAGTGTTCCATATTTTCCTTTCTAAACCCCTCGTCTTCCTTGTATTGATCAGTCTTTCCCTTACTGTAGTTTTGACTAGATAGTGATTCGAGTCGCAGTTTGGACCTCTGCAGCTTCTGACATCGATTATTGACGATGCATGTCGTGCATTTACTAGCACGTGATCTATCTGGTTAATTATATTCCCAGGTGGATCTTTTTATGTTCGAAACATGTACTCTTTATTACTAAGTTATTTCTCTCCGAAAATTGGGCAAGCAGTGAGCCATGTACATTTGTTGTGTCATGTATAGTGAACTTGCCGCTTACCCCTCTTAAATGATCTTCCTTTCCAATTTGGGCGTTGAAATCGCCCATAATGATCTGGCAGTCATACGATTGTATTCTTTGACACACCTTTTCTAGGTCGTCGTAAAATTGTTCTTTTTCCTCTTGCTCTTTATCTTCTGTGGGTGCATATATGCTCAGGATAGTAACATACCGGAATTTTCCCCTCAACCTTATTATACAGATTCTATCGTTTATTGCTTCAAAATCAATTACCTTCTGTCGACATTCCTTTAGGATCATAAATCCTGTTCCGTTCATGCCTGTTTTGCTATCTGGTCCACTGTAGAATACCGAGTATTCCGCTTTGTCAATTCTTCCCTTCCATCTAACTTCTTGTAGCGCTGTTATTTCGATTTTATGTTTGATGATTTCCTCTGCAATCTCTGTCATCTTTCCTGGTTGCAGCATTGTTCTCACGTTCCAGGTTGCCATAGTGTGATCCTTTGTCCTTGTTCTTTGCCGAGGTCGTGTTTTTGTCCGATATCCGAGGCGGTTGTGTTGGTTTCGTAACAGTTGTGTTTTCTAAGGTGAGGGTGTTGGCCTCACGCTCAACCCCCAACCTGGAGGGCCAGGGATTTTCTGTAGGGGTTTCCTTCCCTTAGCCGAGATAGGTCCAGTTTTAAGGCGCTGGAAATTCGCCCTCTCCCGTTAGCGTTACCCAGGGGCCACGCGACAAGCATTGTCTTCGGGGATGTGGGAGTAGGAGTTTTACCCTTGGCGGACCAGGGACGGGCATTACTCAGCATTTAATGGGTCTACCTTCATCGACATCAGATAGCCCACCAAGACCCTCACTAGCTTGACCCCCCCCCAATTGCTTAACACCGCGGTTGAAGTGAAACCGTTCGGTGACTTGGTGGCCCACAGACATGGTGGTGTGGGCATTTAGTGCTGCCTTACGAGGCCTCTGCTGATCGAGGCGTGTGCGACCGTGTCGAAGGCTTTTCGGACGTTTAGGGAAACCACATTTTCCTTGAAGCCTTCTGGATTTTAAATACTGCTGCAGTATCAAGGTGTTGGCCAGGCAGCCGTTCACTTCTGGGAAGCCTCGTTGTAGCGGGTGAAGCTTCACGACTACTGACAGGTGTTTGGCCAGGATGCGGTGAAGAAGCCTCTGCACCGCAGAGCCGATCGTGATTGGCCTCCAGTTAGATGCGTCGCTTCTGTTTCCCTCCTTGGGTAGCAGGATCGTCCTGCTGCCTAACCAACAGCTCGGGGTATGACAACGGTAAAGCACGATGTTTAAAAGTATGGCCAAGAGACTAGGACGGCAGCTCTTGATCTGGCTTACTAAAATGTGGTTTGGAACTGGTGCGGTATTCTTCTAGACCTTTTGGGCATCAACGATGTCGTCCTCGCTGACGGGATGCAGGAAGGTCCTCTGAGACAGAGAGGAAACAGGCTCCACATCGTTAGAAACGCCTTCGAAGAATCCACTGAAAAGCGAATCAACATCCTGCATGGGGAGAAGACCTCCTCTTCCAACAGAGGCTTGCCGCCGAGTACCCTATCGGTCAGGCTTGCACACTGTTTAGTGTACAAGTCCAGGCATTTCTTATACTCGGTGGCCCGTCTCTGCCGCGTGTTGGACTGCGGTGGTGGCTTCGTGCCTGGGGCGGTAGATCTTCCAGTTTTAGGCTGACGTCCAGGGATGTGCGTGTAGTCTACTGCAAGTAATCTACGCCATTCTCGACGTGTAAACAATCATGTAGTCTACGTCTTCATTTTTCATGTAAACAATGTAGACTATGTAGACAATGAAAACACCTGTGTTCACTTAAGTCAGATTAGAAATTTTATCCCTAGAACTAGGGAATTTTAAATGTTGTTAGAGATTTTTATTTTTATTCTAGAGATTACATGAAAAAAAATTAGTTGTGCAGAGCAAAACGTTGAAAATTTGTCAACTGGTTACTGTTAAAAATAGCGCCAAAGAAAACTCCGTCTGGAGAGATGGCGCGTTGATCGATTTTAAAAATATGACAGTTCGCCCAAGATCTAAGACAGACATTCGTCTAGTAATGTACGAAAACTTGCTTTATTAGTTTTATTATATAAAGACCGATAATGACCCGAGCTTACGAATACGAATACATGTAATAGATACAAAGGAATAAATTTAGGTTATGTTGAATTTTACAACTGTCAGATGCATTATCTACATTGCTTACATTGTCTACGTCGCTAGAATTGTCGACGTATTGTCTACGTGTAGATGTAGACAATTAAAGATTACACGTAGATGCACATCTCTGCTGACGTCTGGAAGGTAACGCGATAGTTTGCCACTTTTGTACCGCGTCATCAAGTATAGTCAGATCCCCGGAGAGGCCCGCACTGATGAGCTCCAGCAGGAGCGACGCTGCTAAGTGTTCGAGCAGCTGGTCTAGTCCTAACGTCCGATTTCTTCCTGGTGGCTGGCGGTTGCGAAATAGGAGAAGACGAGGGTAGTTTTTTTGCACTAGTGGTGCGAGGAATAGAACTTCCTTTTAGGGAAGTGGTGGTAGGAATTACTGCTCCAGGAGATAGTACACCGCTGCTAGAATGAGCTGCGGGTGAGGGGGGATAGGCAGTTACACCAGAGGAAACAGCAGAATGGCCTGACGATATGGCTGATTGTGCTTGGAGTTGTAAAGTTGCAGAAAAGGTTCCAGCTGAAAAAAAGGTTTGCTTAGTTTTCTCTTTCTGATCTCTCTTGGGCTGTTGAAGATAATTTTGGTAATTCGACTGTTCCCTGATGTACCGGATATTGTGACTAGTAAGCCCGGTTGTCTTCTTCAGTTCTTTGATGCAATCTTGGCGATAAGGTCCATTTTCGGGGCTGGTAGTTTAGGTTCAAGTTCTGATATTCCACTAGGTGGGCTTGTCGCTCGTGTTGGCGCACGACTGGGAAGTTATCGAAGCTCCTTCTGCTGTGAAGACAGCGTGAGCGATCACGCGTACCGCAGTCTTTAACGTGTTTTGCAAGACTTGATTTAAGAGCGTACTCTCGATCACAGTGTTTGCAAGTATGCGTGTCTGAGGAGGCGTCGACAGGAGTTGAAGGTGGAGTCTGCCGGGGGCCAGTATGGTACTTGCATCCTGTGGGAGGGGGAGACTGGCAGACTCTCCTGACATCGCTCGTGTCCGAGCGGTTGTTGCCAGCTTTGAATGAGCTGCTGGCTGTTTGCGGGTTTCCCCTGTAGAGAGGACCCTAGATGTTACGGTAGAGGTGGTAGCCGTGGTCGTTGTCGGGTGAGTTCCGGTGGTAACAACGGCGGACGAACCCGTGTCCGTCGAAGTCCGAGGCTTATCATAATGTGACTCGAAAAGGTAACCCGAGTCACGCCAAGGGGCTACCCCGGGGTCGATCCGTCAGCATTTGCAAGATCAGCGCCGCCACGTGAAGGCTGCTGACGGTCTTGAGGAGGATAGGCTCTATATTCACATCACTCCTCCTGCGAATAGACACCAAATTCGCTTCGGACCTGGGTTCAAGGGACCCAGCTGGAGGCTATGACTCAAGGTGACAGCAGATTCATAGTTACTCCCGGAAATAAACATGAGGTTGCTTTCAATTATTTTTCCATAGTACTTCATCTTAAACTGGTAACAAAAGTGTATTCCAAAGCTAAATCTAGCCAGGAAACTGTTTCTACAGACAAGATATCATACCTAAAACATTTAGACCAAAAATGTTAATTAGCTCACCACCTGAAAAAAGCAGTCTCATAAAAACTATCATGAGAAATAAACTAATGCAACAAGCAAAAATCATAAAAAGTGTGAAACATCAAAATAGGATATTATAACAATAAAAGCGTAGACTTCCACGGTCTGAGTCATTAAAATTAAACGAGTTCCGAGTTTGGACCGTGTCAAAATTCGAGTGAGGGCTCGACGTTTCGCTCGCTATCGTAGGGAGCTTCTTCAGGAGGAAGGGAAGAAAGATCAAGGTTACCCGACGTGTAAACCACGCTAGAGGCCAAGAGCGATCTTCGAAGAGTAGAAGGAAAAAAGAGTTTATATAGAGAAAGACGTGTCGGATGATTGGTTAGGAAGGTTCATTGGTTAGAGTCAGGTAAAGATGGTTCACTGCGCAATAAAGGTTTCCAGACAGCTGGCAGGTAGTAACCTGTGTCACGGTTGAAATTGTTTGGATGTTTATGTATCTCAATAGCTTCACGAATTTTCCTATCATAGAACTTGGGAGCGGATACGATGATGGAAGATTCATCAAACATAATACTGTGACCAGTATTATGTTGATGTTCAGCCACGGCGGAATTGAGAACTTGCCCAGATTTTAAACAGCGCTTATGTTCGGTGATACGTGTTTGAACGGTACGACCAGTCTCACCAATGTATACTGAACCGCACGAGCAAGGGATACTGTATATTCCTGCTGAGGATAGCGGTGGTCTTTTATCCTTAAGAGATGGAAGGGATTGAGAAATTTTTTGGGAAGGTTTGAAAATGACTTTAATGTTACTCTTACTAAGAATTCTACCAATCCGATCAGTAACACCCTCAATAAATGGTAGTACGGCAAAAGAATCAAAGGATGAATCATTATCAGCTATGTTCTGGGGCCGGGGTTGTTGGAAACGTTTGATGCTATAATCAATTGAGAGTTTGCTGTACCCATTGTTCATAAGGCTACATCGCACGTGCTGTAGTTCGGACTCTAAATTATCAGGTTCTGAGATAATGAAAGCACGGTGAACAAGAGAGTTAATAACAGAATTCTTTTGGGACGGATGGTGATGTGAGTTGGCATGTAAGTATCTATCAGTGTGCGTAGGTTTACGGTAAACTGCATGGCCAAGACTACCGTTAGATTTACGAGACACGTTTGATTATAGCATCAAACGTTTCCAACAACCCCGGCCCCAGAACATAGCTGATAATGATTCATCCTTTGATTCTTTTGCCGTACTACCATTTATTGAGGGTGTTACTGATCGGATTGGTAGAATTCTTAGTAAGAGTAACATTAAAGTCATTTTCAAACCTTCCCAAAAAATTTCTCAATCCCTTCCATCTCTTAAGGATAAAAGACCACCGCTATCCTCAGCAGGAATATACAGTATCCCTTGCTCGTGCGGTTCAGTATACATTGGTGAGACTGGTCGTACCGTTCAAACACGTATCACCGAACATAAGCGCTGTTTAAAATCTGGGCAAGTTCTCAATTCCGCCGTGGCTGAACATCAACATAATACTGGTCACAGTATTATGTTTGATGAATCTTCCATCATCGTATCCGCTCCCAAGTTCTATGATAGGAAAATTCGTGAAGCTATTGAGATACATAAACATCCAAACAATTTCAACCGTGACACAGGTTACTACCTGCCAGCTGTCTGGAAACCTTTATTGCGCAGTGAACCATCTTTACCTGACTCTAACCAATGAACCTTCCTAACCAATCATCCGACACGTCTTTCTCTATATAAACTCTTTTTTCCTTCTACTCTTCGAAGATCGCTCTTGGCCTCTAGCGTGGTTTACACGTCGGGTAACCTTGATCTTTCTTCCCTTCCTCCTGAAGAAGCTCCCTACGATGGCGAGCGAAACGTCGAGCCCTCACTCGAATTTTGACACGGTCCAAACCCGGAACTCGTTTAATTTTAATTATAACAATAGTTTCAAAAAAAATCTTTAAAACGTTAAACAACAAAAACGACATCCCACGATGCCACCGTATTACATCAAATGATAAAAAGACACATAAAAAGGCAACAATGGACTCAAAAGGAACAAAAATTAACGCTATCATACTTTTATAAATACTTATAATCGAAATTGCCCTTGGCAGTACCACGTACTATTCGCTATTCGCTCAAAATTTATCAATTAAATACTGGAGCTTATACAAATCTTTTTTTTTAAATTTGAACAAAAAATATAATGAATGGAATAATCAGAAAAAGAATGTGTTGTACTTTTTGATGAAATATCATTAAAAAGAAGTTTAGAATATAACGAGACTCAAGATATTATTGAAGAATCCTAGGATTTAAGAAATAATTTGGGATGAAGTCCAAAGATATCAGATTACGCTATTATATTCATGGTGCGTGGATTAGTACATAAGTGGAAACAACCTCTAACTTATTATGTGACAAAAGATGCAATAGAGGGGCATATACCGAAAGATTTAATATTTGAAAATATTAATATATGTTTGAATATGGGGTTGAAAGGTCACTCCATTGTATGCGATCAGGAACAAACAATAGAAAAGCTTACAAACTTCTAGATAAACCTTTTTAATTTTTAACAACAATAAAGGTTATGACGTATATGATGCGCCATATTTAATAAGATCTGTAAGAAATATTCTTTTAAAGAATGAGATTCACGTAACTGGACGCAGAGCTTCTTGAGGCGATATTGCACTTACATACTATATTGACAAAAATAATAAACTGGCTAGAACATTAGTAATTATTACAGAGAGACATGTTTATCCACACAAATATTTTGAAGAAAAGTCTCTATTTCAATAGAAACCGCTGTGAAGATAGGTGACCTGAAAACAAATTCGGCTCTAAATACTGCTAATTTTGTAACAAAAATTAACGATTTGTTTGACTCGTTAAATAGCCGAGTCCTTAAAGATAGCAATCTATATAGAAGTGCGTTAACAGTCGGAAATGACTTAGTTAGAACAACTCTAGAAGAAGGCATAAATTTCATCAAACCATGTTAAATTTATAACAAAAATCAAATTGAACGATGTAACATTTATTATTTTGATGGAAATATTCAAACTATTGCTGCAATTTTATTTTTATTTGACGAAATAAAGTAATTATAATTTTCTATTAACTTCAAGACTTCAAGATCCATTAGAGAATTTATTTTCAGTTATTCGAAATGAAGGTGGGTACAATCGTAACCCTACAACTAAAAATTGGAGACAAGTTCTTCAACAAAACAAGCATGTGAGATTGTTAGACGCCCTGGGACCTGGTAATTGTGAACTTAACTTCGATCTATAAGCTGATTTAGAAAATCTAGAATTTGTTAATAAAGAAACCGGTACAGATCTTTGTAATTCACCATCTAATAACAGTGATACCGGACGTGACAGTGAATCTGAAAAAGTAGAAGTTCAAGATGATCCAAAAAGTTACGAAGAAGATAAAGATATTTCCACATTTGAAATGAACAGTATCGTGTATTTTATGGAGAATTCACCACACGTCACTGTCAACCAATAGGATCACAAATTTGTTTGAAAATGAACCAATGAAATGTACATTTCGTCGGAAATTCATCAATGGTGAAATTTTATCGGAAATACCACTGTTATTAATATCCTTGGTTACGAATAAAATAAATGATATTTTCAATATTTTCATAAATGTCAATTTTGAATATTAAATGTACACTGAAAAAATTTAGAATTTTCATCACTGTGCAAATAAATACCTAACTATTCTTGTTGATTAACTCTTGTTTGGTAAATTCTCAAGTCGAATACAACTCGTAGTATGAAAATTGACAGATAATATTTTGACATGAATATACATTCGTTGTTACGGAAATGGAAACATAACGAGTGCGAAGTGGATTCTTCATATTAAATCGCCGATGGATATATAGCCGAGAGAGCGCGTGGGCGACGCGGCGGCGGAAATTTGTCCACGCGCGAATTTACAAAGTGAAGCATTCTAACTCGTTTAGTCTTGTTAAATCATGCATTACTTGAAATCGTCTATAAAAGAACAAACATATTATTTGCTTCATTCTCCTTCAGCAAGCAGTGCTGCACTAGAGTAGAATTTATGTACCTTGTATTTTTTAAATATTTGTGAGTGAATGTGAATTTAAGAATATCAAGAACATTAAAGGTAAGCTATTTTGCATTTAAAATAAACATACATACATAACAATACGCATTTCCCAATAGGGGTAGCGATCATGTTTGCAAAATCTAGAAAAAAAGCAATACAAGCGAAATTATTCGAAAATGTTATTTCATACTTTCCTATAATTAAATCAAAACTGAAGCAAATAACGCAAACAAGACTTTTGGTAATAGAATAATTACATTTATTGAATATTTTTATTCAGATGTCTCAAGAAAGAAAGAGAAAGAAACTCTCCGGGCATCAAAATTTAATTAATAAAAAAAGACGCTAAGAAGAACAAGAGAAAAATGCTTCAAGATTAACACAGTTTTTAACGATACAAACGACCAGAACTCAGAATCCAGGAATCAGTACCCGATTGCAGTGTAGATGAATTCAAAACACCAAGTCAGCCAGGAAGATAATCAAATTGTTGAAGAAATTACCCCTGTTTTTGGATCTGGGGACTATACTGAAAAGACAAGTACAGATACAATAAATAAATGTGAATTTGATGACCCAGGGCTTTGGCCGGAACCAATATCTCACATATCTAGGCAAGCTATTATAAAAACGGGTCCTAAACAAATAAAAAACTTAAATTTTCCGCGCGATTTATTTATTGCTTTTGTTGTAAATTTTTCAAACCTTCTCAGCAAAATAGATTTATTCAGGGATTTAATGACTGGCATCATATAGTAATGTACCTGAACCGCCATGAAAAAACTTCCACTCATTTTACTAACTATAAAAAATGGACAGAGTTGCTTCTATCGTTCAAAAATAAAACTACTGTTGATTATTTACAGCAAACAATTTTAGACATTGAAAGTAAACGATGGTGTGAAGTAATAAAGCGAATAATTTAAGTAATTCAATTTTATGTAAACAAAATTTAGCACTTCGAAGCAAAAGAAATAATATTTACAATTACAACAATGGTAATTTTTTTAAATGTATTTAAATGCTAGAAAAGTTTGATCCTATTATATCGGAACACACACAACGTATAAATAGCGCTTCTCAATTGCACAAAATGCCAACATATCTAGGAGACAAAATTCAAAATGAAATACTTTCCTTAATGGCTTTTAATATTAAAAATCATATTATAAATTTATGTCGACAAAATAAATATTTTTCAATAATATTAGATTGCACTCCGGATGTTTCTCATATTGAGCATATAAGTGTAATAATTCGATTCTTTCATTTAAATTTAGCATTAGGATCGACTGAAATATATGAATTTTTTTTAGCATTTTATCCAATTTTAGATGTTACAGAGGCTGGATTAACAACATTTCATATTGATCTATTAAAAACATTAAATTTAGACATAAATAATATAAGAGGCCAAGGCTATGATAATGGCTCTAACATGCGCGGCAAAAATATTGGCTTACAAAAAAGAATTTTAGATTAGAACCCGCGAGCTTTTTCTGTTCCTTGTGCGAATCACAGCCTGAATCTAATTGTAAATGATGCCGCTAATATCAACCATGAAACAGTAATTTTTTTTAATATAGTACAAGAATTATAAAAAAATTTCTCAGCGTCTACTAAGCGATGGAATATCTTAATCAAGCATGTTACTAATTTAACTTTAAAACCCTTATCCGAAACACGCTGGTCAAGTAGAATTGATGCCACAAAGTCTCTCTATAAATATTTACCAGAAGTTTTTGATGCATTATTTGAAATTTGCAATGACCACACAAGAGTTGATGAACAATCTAAATTCCAAGCAAAATGTCTGGGAGAAAAAATTTCTACATTTACATTTATTTGCTCCGTTAAAGTGTGGTATGATATTTTAAATCAAGTGAATTTTGTGAGTAAAATGCTTCAATCTCAAACTACAAATTTGCAATTTGCTTTGGATGCATTAAACGAACTAAATACATTTTTAACTAATTATCGATCTGATGCTAGTTTTGTATAAATTGTTGAAAGTTCCAAATTAATTGCAGAAAAGTTTGACATAGAAACTGAATTTCGTAGTGCGAGGCCATTAAGACGACGTGAAAAATCTACTCAATTTGATTATGAACATGAAAATCAACCTATAGTAAATCCTGAAAATTCATTCAAAATAAATTTTTATTTCTGTATAATAGATCAAACTTTAATTTCGTTACAAGACAGATTTTCTTTATTAAAAGAACATATGGATTCATTCCAATTTTTATATTTATTAGATAATTTACAAAATAAAATACCTATTATCTTGCTGCAAAAAATTACAAGCAAAATTAATTCATGAAAATCAGTCCGATATTGACGCAGATGATTTATGTGAAGAAATTTGACAATGTCAAGTATTTATTACGAATTCAAAAAAATATATATCCCAAATAATTCTGTATATTTATTCAAATGATTTAGTAGGAGTTTATCCAAATTTTACTGTAGCACTCCATATTCTTTTATCATTACCTGTGTCAGTTGCGTCCGCTTTTTCTTTGCTAAATGTTAGGAAAGTAAAATTTATTTAATGACTTATTTACATTGTGTGTATTTAATTTACCGTATAATATGTATTACGTTTATATTATAAATATTATATTTTTCATTTGTTCTTGTTGTTTATCTGTTTTCGTGTGTTTGTAATTTTGTATTTTAAATAAAAAAGTTTACACCGACGATTTAAATCCTCGTGTGTTTTTTATTTCAATGCGTTAAGAATATAACAAAAACAGTCATTTAAATGTCCCTAAACATAAACCTAAAAATTATAGTATTTCAAATTAATTATTCATTATTTTTTTAATTTATGTTGTATTACTTAAAAATGCTACTAGAGAATTAAAAATTAAAGTGTCCGTACCTGTAGTTGTTGCAAAATATTTATAATATTAGTTTTTGATACAAATGTTTTTAATTAATGGGGCGCCATCAAAAATTTTAACACAGGCGCCGCATGCTCCTTGCGCGTCCCTGGTTGGTACGACAAGAATGATGGATTTGGCGTGGTGGCTCGGGATGTGCACGCAAACGTCACGCTGCGAACGCTGCGGATTAGTCCCAGATACGACACGAGACGGAACGCGGATTTACGGTGGAGACTCTGGCCTGGAACGCAAACGCCTCACTGGGAACGTCTCGGATTACTCTCGACAGACGTCGTAGTGATTCGTCCGGTGATCTCACAAAAGTCTCAGAAAAAGACGGTGACACGAGATCTCGAGGAAGCACGGTACGGTACGGTAATTTACTGGAGTGCTTTGCTTACCTGGAGATCGGTGTCGGAGATACTACTGGTACTAAGTCGGAACATTGGTGACTGTTGATCTGGTGTTGATGTCGATGTCGATGTGATCTGCTGTTTGGCTGTCTGCCAGCGCGGTTTATACAGGGTGTTAAAAAAGTTCCGGGACGGTGAAATATCTCGAAAAATACACATCGAATCAAGAAACAAAAAAACACGTGTTTCATATTTTGCAAAAACCTATCTATGCATACCAAACACAAATCTCAACTGCCACCCCCAGAGGGTGGGGCGGGGGGCAACTTTGAAACCTTAAATGGGAACCCCCAATTTTTATTGCAAAAAAATAAGTTAATTTTATCTGAAACTTTTTTTCCAATTCGGAATAGATGGCGCTCTAAGTTTTAACATGATTCTGAAAGAAAAGTGAAAAACGGTCTAATATCACAAGAAGTAAACATTGAATCAAATAAAAAAATTCAACATAATCACAAGTAGTCACAAGCCTTCCACCGACTAAATGCTTAAAATAAATTTGCAAAACGATTTTATAAAATAAACGTTATTTTATTCCTTTATTGTTTTTTGGGGCGACTTTTTTTCGGTGAGTCCCCTTGCGGTGTTTTAGTGTCGTTGCTAGGCTCTGAGAAATTACAGTACGGGTATATTTTTTATCTACGACCGTGCGATATAACCTTAATGACTTACTTTACCGCACACGTGCGTTTTTTGAATTTTTACCGCACGCGCAAGCGATAATGCAAAATGTAGAAAAAAACTAAAGAAAATTACACAAGAAAACTTATTTATTGTATACATTTATAATACAGTCTTTACATCTAAATTATGTATCTTGAACCTGTTGTTTCATTACATTAGTCATAACATCATCTAGCATAGGTTGCACATTTAGAAGATAAGATAAATGTAAATTATGTATCTTGAACCTGTTGTTTCAAGATATTAGTCATAACATCATCTAGCATAGGTTGCATATTTAGAAGATAAGAGAAATGTATAAATAGGCTAGTTTAGTGAATAAGCACGCTCTTTGTATCGTAGACTCTGCACAGTCAAGTACTGTGACTCATATGTAACCATATACAAATTATAATAAAGTTATAATATTAATAAAGATTTTAGTATTCTTTTTAAAAACATAAAATCGAATACTCAAAATTTAATTTCTATATAAATTGATGCCAGATGTTGACACATTTGGATGATTTGATGTTACCGTAGAATTAGTAATTTCTATATTGTGTGATAGGTACTGGAGACACATTTTCTTTTTCTCCCAAAATTTTGGTAGCCGTTTTCTTTTTATCTCAGCGGAAGTCTCAATGTATCCTTCTGCAACAGAATTTGACCTTCAACCATCGTGGAATAAGAGCACCAAAGAGATGATGATTTTTGAATCTTGCTTAATTCTCCGAAGTACACTAACAAAGCCTTTTCATTTGTTGTATCTTTAATTTTTTTCTCTTCACACCATTTCTCATACCTGTCATAAGCCAGTTGATATTTTACTCTTGATTTTTGAGGAACCAGATCCAAAATAACGTTTGACGCTGCTTCTTCTATATCTGAAGGCAGATCTATATCTGAAAGGCACATTTTCTATTATCGAACTATTCTACACACTCGTAAAGGCAAAATCAAAATTTTTCTGTTTATTTGGTTGTCGCGATTGTCAACGCGTTGCTATCATTTAGAAAACAATCAGCGCATGTTGCTACTTTGATTTGAAATTTAATGAAATTTATATTTAATTATAAAAATAACAATTTAAATCCCGAACAGTCGTAGATAAAATTTTGTACGCAATACGTGGGTTACTACATAATTATCGCACATATGTAATTATACAAACTCGGCCTACGGTTCGTATATCCCACTTATTGCGTAAATAACTATTCCGGACTCAGGCAAATTTGACGCTTGTGAAAATAAATTAACAAACCAGGATTACGTTTTAATCACATACTTTTTCACAATAACGCAATTATTTTATGGATTGTTGGTTGTATGACGTTTAAAAATGAAATATGAAATAAATAATTATTCAATATAATCCGATCGAAAAAAAATAGTATGTGTACCACGTAGGAAAAGTGAACTTCCCGGACTCCTGGTATTGCAGGCCTCGTCTACGGCTCGTTCCGCAGTTTCCACCATCGTCCGGGAATATATCACTTTTGCTACTAGACACACAATATACTATTCTCTACTTCAAAAAGTCCAATTACTGATATTAAACCACAATAGTAAAATCAAATAATAAGAAATTAAACTGATATTTTAACTTGTTACATTTGCTAACTTTTTGTACAAAGACACAACAAATTTTTAAAACATAACCTCCCTTCGAATCAGTAGTATATTTTAATATTTATTATGATGTATCAAAACCTTCACGTAAACTAATACTTCGCGATTTGTGTAGGAATTGCATGCCACAGAAATATTCATAATTACAAAATAATAAGTCCTAGATTAAATTTTTTCGAAAAATTTTGGTTGTGCCTTGCTTCAATTACATCCATGCACGTGTACGAAATTTACCACAAATACACAGTTTTAGCTTGGGGAAGATGTAGTCATTCACGGGAAAGAAAAAAGCCCAATTCAAAGCATACTGTGCGACGCCAACGAACTTCCCCTACCTCTGAGACGAAATAAAATAATCTTAAATTATATTACCACCCTAGCCAGCCACCCAAATATCCCTCTATATAGCAACATGTTCCTACAGCATAACAACAAAACATACATCCACAACCAAACACCCCTTCAAAAATCAATCAATGACCAACTAAATCAACTGAAATTAAAATTCCCAATTATCCTTACAAACCACCCACACTGTACCCCACCCTGGAATAAAAAACTCCCAAAAACAAATACTAACCTCACACTATATCCAAAAGCTGATACACACCCTGAGCTCTACCGACAAGCATTTAGGGCAGAAATGAACAAATACAAGAACTACTGCACCATATTTACCGACGGATCAAAAATAAATAACAAAGTTGGAGGAGCCACCGTAATCCAAGACACTACCCTCAAATTCCATTTACCGGGATATTATAGTAACTTCTCTGCAGAGAGTTATAGCATTTTACAGGCACTAAACTACATAAGTTAGGTAGTGGATCTTTTGACTGGTTTATTGCAGTGGGCGTTGATGTTCCTGGTTTCTGCTTTTGCTTATTATTTGAGCTTGAGTTAGACCTCGACCTTGATTGCGAATTTGTTCTAGGACGCCCTCGTTTAGTTGTTTCCGTTGTTTGATTTTTCGCTAGTTTGGGATTTGGTACTTGAAAGGAATTCGGTTCTTCAGTAGTGGTGTCTTCCTTCCTCATTTTGGATACTTCATTTTCCTCTTTGTCGGAGAGTTGCCGTTTCTTCATTGCTGCTTCCATGTTTGTAATTTCTGCATTTGTTAGTTTACTGTGGTTCACAAATAATTTGTCATATTTTATGACTGCGTGCTTTCCCTCAGATCGGCATTTCAATAGAATTGGAGTTAATCTTTTCCTTTCTGCGACTACATCCCTTGGGAAATCTTCATTCATGCTGATGTTACTGTTTTTTAAATTGATTTTATTGTTTAGTAGTTCTATTTTTTTTCTCCATGAGAGGAATTTGACAAGTACTGGTCTGGTTTGGTTAGCTTGTGGCCGGCCTAGTCTAATAATCTGATCAATTTCAGTAATAGAGATTTCTACTTTTAAGACTTCATTTATAAATTGTATAACTGTTTGTTCGAGTTCTTGAATATTATTTTCATCTTCCTTTACTCCTCTTAAAATTATATTTCTTTTTCTAATTTCTTTTTCCTGTTGTTTATGTCTTTCTTCATGTTCGTTTAGTTTATTTTGCATTTGTTTAGCATCGGCTTTTAATCTTTTTTGTTCGTCTACGCAGTCAGTGCGTAGGGTGTTTATTTCGCTTGCCAGTCTTTTCTCCATGTCTGTCATCAACTTCGCCATCGCCTGAATAATTTTGTTTTCTTCCATATCTGGTGAGTTATTTTTGCCTTGTTCTTCTTTGCTCATATTCATGAGTGTTATTCTGGTTGCTTCGATTTAATTATTTTGTTTTTTGTAATGATTGTTCTTTGGTTGGTTAGATGTCGCTAGTTGTCTATGATTGAACGACAGCTTATGGTGCATCCGTGGATAGTAATTATTGTTAAGGTTTTTAACGACATCACAGCCTCACAACTAGTAACAGCGCTAAATAATATTATGAAACAAAACTGACAATTAACGACGAAAGCCGCCTCATCTCAAACACAAGATAAATATTCTCTCAACACACACCTAACCTATATGCCAAATAACAACAAAAAGCCAAACTTAAATTCAACACAACTTCCAACCCGGCCGGTCACCGTGGAAGCTTACGACCACCCCCTTCATCAAAATAAAAAATGTGTAACACGTCAACAAAAAACATGTCATACTTTAAGAATCTGCACTCTAAATACAAAAACACTCCTTTCAGAAGACAGACTCTTCGAATTGGAGAATGCTATAAACAAAATAAAATACGATATAATCGGTTTAGCAGAAATAAGAAGGAAAGATGACCTGATTATGCGAAGAAAAAACAATTCAATATTTTGCCACTCCACAAGTCAAAACGGTAACTACGGAGTAGGATTCTACATCAATAAAAATTACACAAATATGATTGAAGAATTTTATCCAGTATCACCAAGACTTGCTTCATTAAAAATGAAACTCGGAGAAAAATTTTTCATCACAATAATACAAACCCATGCACCTACAGCGCAATCAACCGAAGAAGAAATCGAAGATTTCTACGAATCACTAACCAAACTAATTGAATTAACAGAAAAGAACACTAACGAACTAATCATCATAGGAGATTTTAACGCCAGAATAGGAAAGAAAGAAGCAGGCGAAGACACAGTAATGGGGAACTCTAACTATGGAATCAGAAACAGCCGTGGTAATATGCTAGTAAATTTTGCACTACAATCAAGACTAAAAATTGTAAACTCTTTCTTCCGACAAAAAACCCACAGAAAGTGGACGTTCATTTCACCTACAGGAACAAAATATGAATTAGATTATATACTAATGAAAAACATAAATATCGTCCAAAACTTCGAGATAATAAATCAATTAGAATTCAGCACAGACCACAAGCTACTAAGATTAACATTAAAAATAAATACAAAACTAATTCGAAAACTAAAAATAGCCCCAAAAATAAAATCAAATATGCTAAATGAATCCACAAAACATATATTCAAAGACGAAATATCCAAGAGATTAAACGCAGTAAATCCTTGCGAAATAAAGAACAATGATACCCAAATATTATATAATAAAATAGAGCTAGCTCTGAACAAACCGCTCTCTCACCAACTAACCTCAATTAAAGAATGTAAACTTAGTAACACAACTAAGAATCTAATCAGGAAACGAGAAGAACTTAAACGAATAAAAAACAAAAATGTTCAACAAAGGATAGAATTCGCAGAAATAAGAAAATGTGTAAGGAAAGCAATAAGGAAAGATCTATACGAACACGATCTTAAAAAAGCAGAGACAATTTTGGCTCAAACAAGCTCAACAAGGAAATTAAATAAAGAAATAAACAACAATAAACACTTGATAACAAACCTACAACAAAGCAATACAACAACGGAAAGTTTCAATAGAAACTCAATTATTAAAACAGCAACAGAATTTTACAAAAATCTATATAATGAGCCAACAAACACATCCCCAAATGATACACAAAATTATAACAACACAAATGATGACGAAATTCCAGAAATAATTGAAAAAGAAATTGAACAAAGTATCCGAGAAACAAAAAACAACAAATGCCCAGGAAACGACAAAATCACATACGAGCTGATCCGACTCAATTCAGAGGAACTATTACCACTATTATTAAAATTATTTAATAAAATTTTAGAAACGGCAGAAATCCCCCAACAATGGAAAGAATGCTCCATCATTCTCTTACATAAAAAGGGAAATAAAAATAACATCCAAAACTACAGACCAATAAGTCTCTTATCTAATATGTACAAGATATTCATAAAAATAATCACAAAACGAATAGTACCAACAATTCAAGAAAACCTATCCGTCGAACAAGCTGGTTTTAGGAACTCCTTCTCAACTACGGACCATCTCCACACCTTAAATATTCTAATTGAAAAGACTAAGGAATATAATCTGAAGATATACATGCTATTTATTGACTATTCCAAAGCCTTCGATTCAGTGAAACACGAATATATCTGGAATTCGCTACAACTACTACAAATAAATGAAAAGTATATTAACATTTTTAAGAACGTTTACTCAGAATGCACCGCATACATTCAACTAGACAAAAGGGGCGAAAATTTTAACTTAAAAAAAGGGGTTAAACAAGGGGATCCAGCATCACCATATCTTTTCAATGCAGTTCTTGAACAAATATTTAGAAACTTAGATTGGCAAAATAAAGGTATTAACATAACTGGACAGCTACTAAATAACCTAAAATTTGCAGACGATGTGATACTTTTTGCAGAATCAGCTGAAGAAATAGAAAAAATGCTGGAACAACTAGCAGAAGAAAGTAAAAAAGCGGGTCTTGAAATTAACATAGACAAAACTAGAATCATGACTAACGGGAAGAAGGACATAATACATTTCGAAAATCAAGAACTCAAATATGTCGATGAACATGTCTACCTAGGACAAATAATTTCCTTCAAACAAAAAAGCGATAAAGAGATTCAGAGACGAATTACACAAACATGGAACAAATTTTGGTCCTTAAAATTTGTCATGAAAAGCACACTACACACAAACATTAAGAAAAGAATATTTAATCAGTGTATTCTTCCAACACTAACCTACGGATCACAGACATGGACCTTAACAAAAGAACAAAACAAAAAAATACAAACCACCCAACGAAAATTAGAAAGAAGCATGCTGGGAATAAAACTGGCTGACAAAGTAAGTAACACCGAACTACGTCAACGCTCCAAAACAACAGACATACTTCACTTCTCTAAAGGGCTAAAATGGAAATGGGCTGGCCACATCTCGAGACTACCGAACGACAGATGGGCGAAAATTATTACAGAGTGGTCACCACGTTACCAAACAAGAAGAAAAGGCAGACCCCTAAGCAGATGGGATGACGAAATCAAAAGATTTGCAGGAAAAACCTGGACAAGAACCGCCAATGATAGAGACAAGTGGAAAACGATGAAGGAGGCCTTCGTCCAACAGTGGACTTAACCCACAAAGAAATATAACATTAAATTAATCATATAAATAAAATAATTGTAAATCATTACGTAATTGTAATCATTATTCATAGATGTATAAATTTAAAAAAGGGTTCAATAAAGGCTATTATTATTATTATTATTAAACTACATAAACAACAATGTAAGAGAAAACAAGTACCTAATATGCTCAGACTCACTTAGTGTAATCCAAGAGATCAAAAAAATGTTCACCAAGAAAGCTATGACTATACAAATCCAAGAACTCATTCATGAAACAATAACAAAAGACAACAAAATTGTTCTCATGTGGGTTCCAAGCCATGTAGGATTGTCAGGAAATGAAAAGGCAGACCAAGCAGCTAAAATCGCAATAGAGGAAGACCGATTGAACATCACAATCCCAAAAGAAGACTTCCACGCAGAAATTAAAACCGCAACATCACTAATCCGGGAGAAGCAATGGCAAGATATCACAACAAACAAAATGAGGGATATAAAAGAAACGACCTCTAAATGGTGGATCCCAGAAGACAGAAGAAAACAAGTTGTCATAGCACGACTAAGAATTGGACATACTACAGCCACTCACAAACATATCCTGGATAAAGAAAACCCCCCAATATGTAACCCGTGCAATGCTCAGCTAACTGTGAAACATATCATAGTTGACTGTGTAAAATTTGCCAACGACCGTCGTGAACTGAACATCCCAAACACCCTCAAAGAAGCCCTAGGCAACGACCCCGACCAACTGGAAAAAACCTTGTCATTCCTACAAAAAATTAACATATACAAATAAATATAAAACGTAAAATATCTTAAGACTATCTATTGTAAAAACCTCTAATGTACCTGGGTGTTAATGGTCACAGCTACCGAAACACCCATTATAATTATAATAAATAAAAAAAAGAGGTAAAACCAATTACTTAAATAATTTAATAAACAATATCACCACTGCAAGCAATGTTCTGTACCACTATTAAATGTTGTATCTAGGTATTTCTTGTGTAGAATTGTCTACTTTACTATTAGGTCAGATTTAGTTCTACGCCGCAAAAACAACACATAGGTATTGGTCTACTGGATTTAGTAATATTCGAATAGTTAGTAGTTTATTTATGCTATATATGTATGTTCACTGTAAAATTCATGCGGCAGTCTTCTATACAGATAGAAAATAAAACATAAAACAGTAGTTCGGGCTACGTCCCGCGTTGCTTAGTAAATGAATTGTATGCGTCTAGTTTTCAAATTTAGAACTACTTTGTAATAGTTCAAAAAGTGGGGGATAGATGGCACTGTCATTTTCAATATTATGATATAAATAAATTACGTTGCTGTACTTTAAGAGTTTATATATTCAATGTTGAAACTTAATTTTGATATTTAAAATTTTATTTCGGTAGTAATTAATTAAATAAGTAAAATGAAATAAAACTAGATTCAATAAAGATTTTTAATCTTAACATTTACAACTTTAATTTGAATCTTTTGCCTGTAAAGTTAATTCTGGAAGCAACAAAAGTAAATTATTTAATAACCAGATGTATTGTTTTTAATTTCTAATGTTATAGTTGTCTTCTCCATAGTTTTTGCATGCCAGAAGTACAGACTTGCTACCTTCGACACGAATAATATATTATCGTATTATGGATTAATTGCTTTATATATATCTACTTTCAATATTGCACTGTTTAGTGCAATATTTTTTGCATATAATCAAAAGTATTTTATTGAAACCGTATCTACAATTACATTAATAGACAAGGAACTAAAACTGTTGCAAGTGAATCCAAGTTACTTTAGCGAATTCTGGTTTACTCAATTTTACTCACTGCTCGGTATTACATGTGGAAGCATATTTTATTTTCAAAGAGATGTCTACAATGGATTTATTGATTTGATTGCAATATATTATCCCTTGGTAGTGAGAGTATTTTCAACGATTATAATATTTATATGTTTCTCTATTTTAAATAAAAAATTTGAGCATCTGAATGACTGTCTAGAGTCTCTAGAAGATAATGATGATTTCCTTTCTGAGAGAAAGAAAAAATATTATCGTAGACAAAATAATGCACTTCATATCTTAGAGAAAGCAACAAAGATACACTTGATGATTACAGAAACAACAAAAGTTTTCATAAAATGTTTTGAAATTATTCTCGCCCTTAATATTATAATGAATATTATTCAAATAGTATTTGGGATTATGATTTATATTTACGTCGGAGATTTTAAAGAATTTGGGATAATTGAAATCGTATTTATACTTGTTTTATCAAATATTAATATGTGTGTAATATTTTATAAATCTTACATCATGGAAATTTCGGTAAGTATTAATAGTAAAAGTTATTCTATACATAATATATACGAGTATCATTATATAAGTACTATAATCTCATGCTTTCTTATCCACGCTCATACATCAAAATAGGCACTACACCACCATTTTAAATACTCGAACTCATTCAGATTTAGAGCAACGGTACCCAGAGCACGGACGGGGATAAAACTGTAGCTTATTTTTCATTTGTTAGCAGCAGCGCCCCACAACTGCCTGGAGAACTAAACTACGTATCTAAAACGTTAATCGGTCAAATATTAATAATAATAACAATAATAAAAAAAAATCTACAGGCGTATTAGAGATATGTACAGAAGACCTCAAAATACAAACATTATACATACAGTATAGACATCGCGATAGAGATAATGGCATAGTTTTCTATGCCATTATCTCTATCGGGATGTCTATACGGTTAAGTTTTCAGGTCATAATACTCTTGCATATTATAAAATGAGTTTTCCAACAAAACAATCTTTAAGTGTTTTAATAGTTTATTTATCCTCTTACAAGATTTAATTTCTGCCGGGAGTGCATTATAAATAGAACGTGAGGTGAAATTATGACATTTTTACATTAAGTTTGGAATAAATAAATATTATTTTTTGACGAGTGTTTATATTGTGGATGTCTGAATTTAATTCACTAGACGATTTATTAGACACTATTTTTATTTACATATCTCGTATATATACAGGCTTGTAACTGTCAGTATATTGTATTTTTAAAAAGAGATCTACATGAGAAATAATGTGATACATTTACAAGCATACGCAGAATTTTATTTTAATATACAAAACCTCCAAGAACCGAAGAAGTAGTACACCGAAAACAAATACTATAATGCAGTAAAGATCCAACTTTTGCTTTATAAAAAAAAAATACTTCTAGTGAGAATTATAGATATATGTCTGAACTGGTAGCATATCGAACTGAGTTTCGCAGTTACACATTCAATTTGTGGTTCTCAATTTTAAGTATTATTAATTGATAATTCTACATATTTACTATTATTAAAGAGTCAATCGTTATTGCTACTAAACCAGTTGATCTAAATAATTTCGACATTTTACCTTGAAAGCGGTGGTACAGGGATCGGTCATAACCAAAGACGTATCAATATCATACATTGTTATGATACTATTATTATTAAAAATTAAGCTGAGACAGTTGAAATACAACAAACATAAGATGGGGAAAGGAACCTCATTTTGAGGCATCCCACATTCACTACTATGCAAACTGAGTTCCATTCTCTTGTCAAATCATTTTTCCTATGTTACATATTGCTCTCTATTTTTGAAGAAAGAAGGTATCCAATTTAACGGTGTTCTCCGAACATTATATTAATTTTTCTACGACCACTTAGAAATCTGCTCATTGTATGTTTGTTGTTGCTATGGAAATGAGGTACATTGCAAGACATCGTGCGAAATGAATTTGTTTTGTAGTCATTTCAGTACAGGTCATTTTATTTCAGTACAGGTCATTCCATTTCAGTACAGGTGCTATTTTCTTTTAAATTACACATGAAAAATATAAAAACGCATGCGTAAAAAATAAAATAGACGTAATTTAGAGAATTATTATTATATATTGTTGGTTATTTAAATGTAATATTTTGACAGTTGTTAAATATTATGTTATTAAGATCGGTTTTATTCACATTTCAATTATTAAGATTTTCCAAATTATTATTATTATTAAATGTTATATATTAGTTCTGTCAAAAATGATAAACTGTTTCAAATTTAAAATTGGCGCGCTTCGGCAAATCATTCCAGTCTGAATTTCGGCAGTATGCCGTATTCCAGCTGTCAATAATAAACTGAGAATGGTTGAAGAATTTATTTTATTTTAGTATAATATTATAAACAGAAATATTTATTGAATCACTTATTTAGTTATTTATTATTAGTGATATTGAATGTAATATTGTTACAATTTTTAAAAACCATTTTCGGTGAACATGAACTTTTAAGGTTATGATTTAAGTTGTTTTGATTGTCAACGCTAATAGTTGTTGATGTCGAAGATCTATTTCATCCTATTATTTTTATTGATAAAACTTAGATAATTGTAATATCAGTCTAATATTTTTATTATTTTATTTAATATTTGTTTTGTTGTTACTGCTGGTTGCTACTAACTTTGAAATGTCATTCTGGAATAGTGAAATTGGGACATCTTTATTATTGAAAAATACATTAATAGGGCTATAATATCGTGGTCGTAGAAAAAGATATTTGGTGGTGTTAAATCAACATTCTCGTCGCTATCACTCTCCATTTTTACCTCACAATATACAAAATATTAAAAGACGTTTATAAAAACCGAACTGTTATTTAATTTTTGTTACGTTGCTAGGATACTAACTTAGGATTGACAGACATTGAAATGGTGAAATCGGCCGTTGTTAGGATACTTAATTAGAATTTTCAAATATTGGAATGGTGAAAGCAGGACAAATTTATTGTTAAAATATAAATTAAAAAATAATACTGTAGTCGTAGAAAAAGTATAGTGTACAACTCGCATGGAATGTCCATTCCATGCTAGTTGTACAATATACTATTATCTACTATCATTTAATAATGTCAAACTTTATGATATTTGTTCTGAAATCGTAATGAGCTATTTTACCTCACTAGTGCGGTAAAGTGAAAATAGACAATAGAAATTTAGTTATTTATTATAAACATTAATTATACATTTTTTTACAGCCAGAAATATTAATTCCAGCCGAAGTTGAATCAACACAATTAATATTAGCATTAGAGTTTTGAATGTTTAATAGTTAATTTTCTCCCATTATTTTAGGAGCAATTTTCTTTTTATTTTCAATAAAAGTTTCAAAATAGCCTTCTGCAACACTTGATGATCGCCACCCCCATGTCGCTTTAAAATATCCATATCAGCACCTGCGTCCGCCAGCAGCGATGCTGACAATCGTGTGAAGGAATGACCTGTATACCTCTCCGGATTTGATAAACCTAAAAACGTAGCTATTTCTTTTGGTATGTGCCCAAAAGTATTTATTCCTACGGCTTGAGAAGTGCACTTCCCATTTTCATAAAATAGGAAAAAACGATCGTGGTGTACAGCTTTTGGGCGAAGGTGAAAATATTTTCTGAAAATATCCAAGCAGTCACAACCTGTAATATTTCCCATACAAATTCTCTAATAATTTTGGTTTTAGTTTTTGGTATCGTAATCTTAATAAAAGTTTCTATATCTTTAATATCTGCTAGCTTTAAATAAGTTAGCTTTTCTCTACGACAAGCTCCAAAGATACCAATAATTAAAGAAACCTAAAAAAGAACAAGATATTAATAAATCAATTTTAATATAAATTGACACAACATAATTACTACCTTTAACATTAAATAGCGGTCGTCGTTGGCTTCTTGTAAAATTCTATGTACATCATTTTTTGAAAACACGTTTAACTTTTTAGCTTTATAGCCATCATTATTTCGTTTCAAAAACGCCAATAATTGTGTATATTTACTTGTGTCGACTTTTCTTCTTAATGAAATCATTGTCCTTAACATAGAATAGTGCGTCCATAATGTAGATGGCTTATTCTTTTCCGCCTTCACCGAAAAATAGGCAAGCAATTTTTTTTCAGAAGTTGAATTTTTTTACTTTCTTCGTATTGCACCATTCTTCAAATCTCACATATTCCTGGTTGAACTTTTATTCAGATTTCGCAGGTATTATAGTGGAAAGCGCCTTCACAAGCAAGAATCAGACGAAATACTTTCACTATCACTTCGACTCATTTTTGCTCATTTTCGTAAACAAAAAATTAACAGAACAAAAATAATACAAACATAAGAATCAGAATTCATGGCAACTTAGCTTTTTTCTTTGTAATTTCATTAATGTTTTTATTTTTGAAACATCAAAATATTTATTTTTATTATATTTTGAATAAAATTCACGACAGTAGATAAAACGTTGTACGATATTCGTATCGTAATGTCCTATTACGAAACTAAATGGGCTGTCCAACTCAGCCTGCGGCCTCATTGGACAATTTTCCCATGTCGTTTCGTAATATACTACATTACGATACTTATATCGTAAATAACTAGAACTTTGTAACGCAGAATGTCATGGTTAACACAATCGAATACTTTACTTAGGTCACAAGATATTCCTCAAGGTATTTCACAATTTTCCAATCCATCCAGAATATTTTCAAGAGTAAAGTGTACATCATTTACAATACTTTTATTTTTTTGGAAACCAAATTAATTTAGAGTGATTAAGCTATTTTATAACATTTTTTTTAAATCTTTGCAAAGACAAGTGGAAGTGCTACCGGCCGATAATTATTTAAACCGTGAATGTTTTTGCTTATGAATAGAATTTATTTTATTCACATTCAAACTTTCTGGAAAAATCCCCGATTTGAAAAATAAATTTACCAGAAGAAGTAAAAGTTTAATAACATAATGTCCTACAGTTTTTAGAAAGAGGCTTGGTACATTATCTGGACCAGCTGAATGTGCGTTATTTATCTTGGTTTTAAGTAGGTTCAACAACTCTGTTTCAGACTAAGTATATAGAAATAGAGAGTTTAACTGTATAACCAGTCCATTTTGCGTTCTGAAATTTATATTTGATACTTGCTTTATAATGTTAAGAGAAGATTTTTTTAATTGATCTCGTTTACAATATCTTTCAAATTCATGATACATTTTTCGTTGGAGATAATACTTATACTATTTGCTTCTAATTTAGTACTTGTATCGGTACTTATAGTTTCGTTGATAACTTTTGTGTGCTTTTACTTAATATTTTCCGTCGAGACAATTTTGTTCTGATAATATTGTTTCTTTGTCCCTCGCAATCCAGTATTTGTGTCTACGTTTGGCTTCCTTGTAAGCTGATATGTATTGTAACGAGTACGGCCTTGTTATCTCTGGAACAGTCGATATGACGTAGTACGTCGCGCGTCAGAAATGGGATGATTCACCGTAATGCGTTGAAATAATTCTGCAATAGACACGTGATATGCTTCTACAATGTTCCAGAGGATCTGGAATGTTGTAGATGTAACTTAATTCACTATAAAAGAAAGAATTTGGGCCGACAATAGTCAGTCGGTATTGAAGTACCTGTACTAGTAGAATACTAGACAGGGCTAACGAGAGCGGAAGAAATGGCCTTCCGAAAAGAGGGTTGGTCGTCCGGGATATTCACAAAAGAACTTGGACATCGCCGGATGGAAGAACCCTCAACCAAATAGATCATGTGCTGGTATATAGTAGATCATATTCAAGTGTGATGGATGTTAGAACGTGTAGAGGGGCGACCTCAGAATCTGACCATTTTCTCGTCCGGGCAAAGATCAGAGCAAAGATAAGTGAAATGAAGAAGGAAACTACGCCCAGAGCAACGAAATTCATACATACATACATACATACATAACATCACGCTATATCCCATTAAATGGGGTAGCACGAACCCGTCGACATTCTCATCCTGACACACGATACTCGAATCGACCACATTAACACTTCCTCCATACAAACTCTTTCTTTTCTCACAACCAAAATCCATCAACACACAACAAACATTCATCCATTCGCTAGTGTACACTGCGCTTGTTTCTGAAGATCGTCTCCGCACAATTGCAGGTAAACACTCAAAACATCTAACCAAATTCGATATCGAAAAACTAAAAGACGAAGAAGTGCTAATGAGATATAGGAGTAGAATGAAGGAGGAGATGGAGATGGAGATGGAACTTCACTAATGATTATAACATTGAAAATATGTGGTGCGACGTAAAGAACACTATGAATAACGTAGCAACAGAAGTGGTTGGTACACATAAGGCCCAAAGAATGAGAGGTACGACGAAGAGTGCAGAGAAGCAGTCGAAATGAGAAATTTATCGAGAATGAAAATGATTCAAAGGCCGACAAGAAGGAAAAAGGAAGAGTATGACAACCTTAGAAGAGAAGCCAAACATATCTGTAGAAGGAAAAAACGGGGATTTATGAACAAACAAATAGAAGCTGTACAACAAGCACATGATATTAAAGAGGCTAGAAAGCTCTTCCAAGCTATCAAAAATGTCAATCACTATCAACCCAGAGAAACAATGTGCAAGAATGAAGCGGGAAACATACTGGTAAACCCTGAGCTAGTACTGGATAGATGGAAAATCTATTTTGAAGAACTCCTTAATAGGACGCTTGAATGTGAATCCCACCATACAGAACAACTAATGAATGCTGCCCAACCGATGGTTGATGAACCTGCGCAGGACGAGGTGACAGAGGCCATAAAACGATTAAAAAATAAAAAGCCCCAGGGGTGGATAAGATACCAGCTGAAATAATAAAGTATGGAGGTGAAGAGGTAGAAGAGATGATTCATCAACTGATAATCAATATTTGGAACTGAGAATGTATGCCAGATGAGTGGGGAACAGCTATAATATGCCCAATTTTTTAAAAAGGTGAAAAACTAAGGTGCGAGAACTGCCGAGGCATATCTTTATTATGCACAACATATAAGAATTTCACGGACATATTAAGGCGTAGAATAGAGCCATACGTGGAGGAGCACATAGGGGAGTACCAAGGAAGATTCCGGGTCAGCAGATCGACCACGGATCAACTATTTACAGTCAGACAAATCATGGAAAAAGCTTGGGAGCATGACGTTAGTGTCTACCAGATATTCGTTGACTTTAAGCAAGCCTATGACAGCATACAAAGGAAGACGCTGTACAAAGCAATGGAAGAATTAGGCATCCCAACAAAGATAATAAGGTTAACGAGTATGACAATGGATGACTCTAAAGGAAAGGTGAAAATACAGAAAAGTACTACAGACGATTTTGTTATTTTGTTATTGGACAAGGCCTATGACAAGGGGACGGACGACGCCAACGGAATTGTCATAAACAAAGGACAAGAACTAATAGCGTATGCGGATGATATTGACATAGTAGGAAGAACAGACCAGATAACTAAGGAAAGATATAAGGAACTAAAAGCGAAAGCCCAATGCATTGGTTTAGAAATCAATATAGGAAAGACGAAAGTCATGGAAATATAGACAAAAGAAAGATTACGCTAAAACTGGACTATTGATGACGATGTTCTTAAAGTGGTACAAGAGTTGACCTACCTGGGAAGTAAGATAAACAAGACAAATGACACCACGCAGAAGATTAGAACCAGAGTGATGAAAGGAAATAGAACTCTGTACGCGCTACATACTATCCTCAAGTCAAGTCTAGTACAAAGACAAACAAAAATCCTAATATATATAAAACGCTAGTTAACCTGTAATTCTTTACGGGTGTGAGACGTGGACTCTCACTAAGAAAACAGAAGAAATGCTGTAAATTTTTGAACGGAAGGTTCTCCGAAGAATATACGGTCCAGTTAGGGAGGAAAATGGATGGCGTATTAGATACACATTCGAGCTAGACGATCTATATAAAGACCTGAAGATTGTGGACTTTATTAGAGTTCAACGACTTAGATGGGCAGGGCATGTTGAAAGGATGAAGGAAGATAGAAGTCCGAGAAGAATCCTGAATAACAAGATGCGTTATTACTCCAGAGGTAGGGGACGACCAAGAACACGCTGGAAAGACAACGTCCAAAATGACGCGAATAAGATCCTCGGCGTGAAAGACTGGCAAACAGAGGCACGAGATCTGGACAAATGGAGGCGAAGGTTAAATGAGGTCAAGGCCCACTGATTGGCTGTTGTACCACTGGAAGAAGAAGGTGAAAGAAGTAGTTCTTCTACATTATTTTCGTTTTAAATAAATATTTTGTTAGTGTTTTCATTGCTCGTGTTTTATTTATTAATAAACTTCACCGAACCGAAATTGTAAAAAAACGTTACAATTAATGTCAGGTGTTAGGTTGTGTTTTGTGTCTTAAAACAGCAGTTTAAAGTGCAAGTAAATAAAAATGACTGAGGGGAAAGAATCATTGCGTTGATTCCACATGAACACACCATAGTTTGATGGCAAAATATCTTGGCTTAATTATTACGCCCAATACGAAGCTGCCGTAGTATCTAATGGTTGGTCATCATCAGAGAAGGCAACGGCCTTGATCATTGCGTTGCGTGGTGACGCAGTGGATATATTGCAAACTATTCCTCCAGAAGAGCGGCATAACTGTCAGCAACACGCACATCTGCAGCACGTGTATCACTCGCAGCTGAGAAATAGATGTCAAAAATCAAACGAAATTCTACAAGAATTTGAATCGGATATCGCTCGTCTAGTTCGCTTAGCATATCCTGTCACCCCAGATAGTGTGTTAGAACGACTGGCTGTGCAATGATTCCTTGATGGTCTCTGTGATAAAGACACCAAGCGGGCTCTGATTCTGTCTCGTTCGAGGAACCTGCCCATTGCCTTGGTCAGCGCATTGGAATTCGAGGCGGCAGAACACGCTTCAAGATGGCAAGGCAATATTCGCACATTAAAGGGCGTAGAGGAAAATCACAATGAGTCTATGAAAGAAACAGCGTCTTTACTGAGATATTGCCAAATGAAAAACAACTTCGATGTAGGAATTGCGGAGAGCTAGGCCATGTGCAAAGCCGCTGCGAGGAATAAGACAGCGGAAACACTAAAGCGGGCGAACATCGTTCCATCAAGACTGGACATTTCGCATCTTTACAACATAGAGTAAATAACATTTTTGTGGATGGGATGATCGGCAGGAAACCACATGCCGTGCTGACTGATACAAAAACCATCATCAGACCTGATACTTTCAAGTCACCAAAAACGATGGAATCAACAAATTGGCGTCTCCGCATAGCAACAGGGTACGCCCCAATCTTACGAACCACAGCGATAGACTCCCATTGGCTGACTGCAGAAGTTGTGAAAGACCACGAAATGGATTCGGAATTGAAACATCTACTAGAATAGAAGTAAGAAATGTCCCGCGTGATGGTCGCGCGGGTTGAGGGCCTGTCTCGCAACCATAAGGTCGTGGGTTCGGGTCCCGCCCGTGGCGACCATACAAAGGACATATCGGCATATGACCTCAGTAGTTGGTCCGATATATAAATAAAAAAAAAGAAGAAAGAAAGTCGCAAACCAAGGGGGCAAGAAATTGCACGACACTCAAAAACCGTAAAATCGTACTGGGCGCAGAGGGCCTCCATTGTAATAAAAGATGGACTACTGAAACGTATCCTGGAAGGTCCTGAGGCTACGGAGAAAAAGATGCAGATCATAATCCCCAGGAAAAGAGTACCGGAGGTACTGAAGGAGATTCATGATGGAACTGCTGGTGGACACTTAGGAGTAATGAGGACAGTTCAGAAGCTGCGTGAGTGATTTTACTGGATTAATTGTTGAAAGGACCGAAAAGAGTGGTGTAAGAAGTGCGTAGTTTGCGCCGCAACAACGGACCGCAAAGACGACGGAGAGCCCCAATGCGTTAATTGGGAGCCCGTTTGAAACAATCGCAATCGACGTGGCCGGTCATGGATTATTTCAGCAAGTGGGTTGAAGCTTATGCGTTGCCAAATTAAGTAGACGCTACAGTAGCAGAATAAATTGTCAACCAGTGGATCTGCCGATTCAGGGTGCCGTTGGAAATACACTCCGACCAAGGTAGAAACTTCGAGTCGTCTCTGTTCCAAGCGATCTGCGAGCTATTGAATATTCGCAAAACAAGAACAACTGCTCTACCCCCACAGTCAGATGGTATTGCCGACCGCATGAACAAGATCATCAATAGACATCTCTCCAAGGTTGTCTCCGGACACCAAAGGGACATCTACCAATGTTCTTGTTAGCTTATCGATCATCCGTCCATGAAACAACATGATGACATGATTTACGGCATGAAAAATTATCCTACAAAGCAATAAAAACGATGAAGAAAAAAAATATCAACAGCTGTATTAAATATAAAAACAATAAAATTGTAACCAATTAAAAACAAATAATAGAAGGGTAGCAGCTATATTTCCAATAACATTAATACATTAGTAACGGAAATCGAACTACAAGATATAAACGTTTGTATAACATACGAAGATTTAATGTATGCAGTAATAAAAAATAAATTCATAAAATATGTGTTAAATAACTATAAATGTCCTAAAACTTTCATATCAGTGTTTTTAATTTTAAATATCGATAAAATACGCTAGCGGCTATTGCTAATTATAGGTCATCCAGGCAGTCATTGTGCGCTACTGGCTGACAATTCGCTTTCCCATGCATTGAATTTGTCTCTATCTATGTTTAATACTTTGTGATCTAGAGCACTCCATACCATGCAATCAACAGCACTCTCATTTAGATATCCCGATCAGAAATAAATATATCATCACGCTATATTGGGTGTTGCTCTCTGTCGTAGCAGACCTCTTATGTAGATGATACATGAATTATAGTAACTATTGGGATATACAACTATACTGTTTTCATTTTAAACTGGAGAGATCGGCATAAAACGATTAAATGCACCGCAATTACGTTTACAAAGGAACTCAAAATATGACCCGTTATAACAGGTTTCACAAAGTTCGCACAGGGTTGTACAGCCCCATTCGCCGGTATGTGTATAATAAAAAAAATTCAAATCTTTAAATAAGTATATTTCCTTATCCATACGATACAAGTATAATATATTATAAATATTATATATAAACATAATCTAAACATTTACCTACATTACTCAGTCTGATTCAGTACAGGATATTTAATCTTTTTATTGATTAACATAACTGCTAATTGGATAATTTAATCCGAATTAGTAATTATTAAATGGTCAATCATAGGAAAAAACAAGAATAATTTTAGGCTGAATACGACCCTTAAAAATGTACCTGTTGTGACCTTCGTTAAGCGGTTTAGGGTAGTCGCACTAATAGATTTCATTGTAGTTATATGGGACAGGGACCTTTAATCGTTTTATGCCGATCCCTCCGGTTTAAAATGAAAATATCATACTACGAAATGGCATTGATCACGATATATCAAACTTGAGCCAAATAAACACTTTCAGTTGGTCCTCATAAAATTAGAACTGCCCTCACTCGTATTTCTTTATTTTGTGTTCGCTAGTAGTGGTTTGTTATTAATTTATATAGAATATAGTTATGTGTTGCCCTAAATTGTAGTTTTAATATTAGTTTCATTTATCGTTTAACTTTTAAGTACAAAGTTAAGTATATAGGTCAGTATCTTTTAATAAGGTAAGTGTTTCTTAGTAGAAATTAGCTATTTTACTATAATATTAGTTAATTATAGTTTTATTACCTTCTTTATTGTAAATTTTAGTTCTATCATCATTTATTTAAATTTCTTTTTCAAGTACTTAGTTATTTGGTTAGGTGCAAAGTATACCTTTATTGTGGTTCTAATTTACACCACTATGAACATATTCTTATTTAAAAATCTCAATAAGTTCAGTAAAACTAAATGAAAATTCTATCAAAATCAATCACTATTTGGGGAATGTTATCACATGGGTAAAGAATAATTGTCTCAAAATGAATACAATAAAACCTTCGCAAGTGGTATATGGAATGGATGAGTTACCAGATATCGTGCTCGATAGAACTACTTCTTCTTCTTCGATGGCGCTACGGCCCAATTCGAGCCTTGGCCTCCTCAAGTTTTCGTCTCCATCCTCCTCGGTTTTGGGATGTTCTCTTCCAATCCCCAACTTGTAGTAGTTCTGCGGCATCCTTTTTTACTCCGTCTGCCCATCGTAGTCTGGGTTTTCCTACTGGTCTTCTCCCTTCTGGTTGCCCTCTAAGGGCCTTTTTTGGTACCCGGGTGTCAGGCATTCTCTGAGCGTGACCTGCCCAGTGTAGTCTCATAAGTTTTATGTGTATCGATACTCTCGGTTCCTCGTACAGTTGATATATCTCCTGGTTCATTCGCAATCTCCAGTTCTCCCCATCCTTCACTGGCCCATAGATTCTTCGTAATAGTTTTCTCTCGAAACTGTCCACTAGTTCTGAGTTTTTAGCAGACAGGGTCCATGTTTCTGCTCCGTACGTCAATACGGTGCGGATCATGGTTTTGTACAGCTTGATTTTGGTTTTTCTATGTATATCTCTGGATTTTAGCACCGGGAGCAGCGCGTAGTATGTTTTATTTGCTGCGACAATTCTTTTCTTTATTTCGTTGGTTTCGTCGTTATTATGCGATAGGTTTGATCCTAAATATACAAAATTTTCTACTACTTCGAAATTGTAATCGTCGATTTTTATGTGTTGCTCTTGTTGGTGCTGTTGTCTACTTTGGAGAAGTAGCTTTGTTTTGGATTCATTAACTTTTAAACCTATCGTTTTTGCTGATCTTTCTATTCTAGAAAAAGTTTCTTTGATAATTCTTGTGCTTCTTCCCAGGATGTTCAAATCATCTGCATATCCTGTTATTTGGCAGGGTCCGCTTAGGAGGGTTGTGCTGGTCTTTACTTGCCTGTTCCAATACTATGTTAAATAGGGTCGGGGCCAGCCCGTCCCCCTGTTTGAGGCCTTGAGATACGTCGAAGGGTTGGCTCAGCTCTCCATCTATCTTTACCCGGCATTTAGTATCCTCCATTGTCATCCTTGTAAGTCTTACTAGTTTTCGTGGGATTCTGAGCTCCAGCATTATTGAATATAGTCTTTTCCTTCTTATGCTATCGTAGGCTTGTTTGAAGTCCACGAACAGTTGGTAGATGTCGATATTGTATTCCCAGCACTTTTCAGTCACCTGTCTTACTGTGAATATCTGGTCCACGGTTGATCTACCGGGTCTGAAACCGGCCTGGTATTCTCCCAGAATATCCTCAACGTAGCGTTCTAGTTTGTCCTTGATCGTCATTGTCAAGATCTTATAGGCTGCGCTTAAGAGGCTTACGCCTCTATAATTATTGCAGAGTAGCAGATCGCCTTTTTTGTGTATTGGGCATATTATGGCGGTTTGCCATTCTTGTGGGATTTGCTTTGTGTTCCAGATGTTTACTATTAAGCTGTGTATGGATTGTATCATCTCTTCATCCCCATACTTGAGCAGTTCACCTGGTAGGTTGTCGATCCCTGGTGCTTTGCCGTTCTTTATTTTATACATAATTCTTCTTATAGATAGAACTACTCTTGAACAAAGTATAGTTGCGAAAAGTTTAGAAGTACACATAGATAAGAACCTAAATTGTCGGCAGCAATGATTAAACTACAATATCTCTAGCAGTTTCATAATTTTCTCTCATCAAAAGTTAAATTGCATTTCATTCATTCATTCATTCATTCTGCACGTTTTCGACTACTGTTCTTGAGTATAAGTTTCAAGTTTAACACAATCTGATAAACAAAGAATAATAGTTTTCCAAAACTCCTGTCCAAGGTATGTTTATGGTATTTATAAATACGTAAATATTTCAAAATATAGATTAGTAGCTAACATGAAAGATATTGTATATCAACTAATAACATTATTCTCACACATAAAATGAAAGATATTGGCATCTCGAAACATCTATATGAAAAACTAAATTATTATGATTGGAATTATCAAAAAATTCATTCGTTGTACCAACTTTAAAAGCATTTAAATACAAATATTGTTTTTCATAACTACCACAGATACTATAGTCACCAGATGATTTAAAGTCTCTAACATTAAATTCATTAAAAAAGAAATTGTAGAAAATTACATAGCGATACTTAATACTTGTTATTATTTATATTATTTTAAAGATATTAGATTATTATAAAGAGCAGTTCAAATCACATCCCCAAAAGATATTAGTCTAAGAGGAGTCACAGATTAATTGTAATGTGGTGAAAATTAGTTTATCGTCTGGGGGAATTGAAGTCGGGCTTCTAAAGTTACAGTTGAATGCGTTGGCACTGAGCTATTTATCTCATAACGTTTATCAAAGTCTGAAATAAAATATCAGATAATTAATTTTTCAGCAAAATGATACCGTTCCTTTTCTTAGTGGCTGTACAAAATTTTTGTGTGTGGATAAAAATACAAAATTGTTTGCGACCACACATTAATTTATAATAATTCTCTGTTGCTGTGTCTGCCGTGCTTTTACTCGCTTTGCTTCCTAGCGTAGTTGTACACTCGGCACTGGATACCCATAATTCCTTGACTCAATTTTACGCGCCCAGGATGTATATAGATACAATATCACATCAAAATTATAGCATAAACTGTACAAATTATGTTACCTGTCGTAATAGTTATTTGTTTATATATATATATATATATATATATATATATATATATATATATATATATATATATATATATATATATATATATATATGTCCATACATAAACTAAATTTGAAAAAATCTACTTTGAAAAAAAGATGCTTCCTGTTGTACACTAATTTTTTCACATATTGATATGGGGTAGGTGGCTCAGTGGTATCGAGTCGGCCTGCGGATCTTGAGAACCCTGGTTCGATCCCCACAGCCGACAAACAATTTTCACCAATTTAAATCTACCTCTGTGGCTCCTCCTTGGGGGCCGTGATTTGACCATTGGTAACTGCATGTCACGCGAAAAAATATATTACTTATCGAGATCTGCTTAGGCAGAGTGCCACACCCAGTATTGGGTAAAAGGCGTGATGATATATTTATTTATTGATATTAGGTTGCTTTACGGTGATAATTTTCTTTGGCCTGTTTTCAATCAATCATAATGCGAAACATTTGAAATTTCATCCCATAAGTATCATTTTATACCGATAAAATCTCATTATTAGATTAAAATCCCGTCACCATGTGAATATAGTTACATGCTATCAATTTAACTTTTTTTTTGTGCTGTCAATTTTAGGCAATATATGTGACCTCACTGATTTCCTGGATACATCTTTATTTTTAACACAAATTTTTTTTTCTTATTGCATTCGCACATTAACATTGGGTGCAGTTTACTCTCGTAGTTGTTGATATGTAAAAACTTTACTTGCGACAAATCATTTTTTACTTTATTCATATTCATAATAGGAACGTTCATTATTTTATTGATATTTTAACCGATTCATGCAATTTTGATTATTCCTTGCACTTTGAAACTTTTGTTCACGTAATAAACATTTATACTCTGATAATTTCGTAATCACTCTTTTTCAATCTGATATGCAATATGCAAATTATTTTCAAACTTACAAACTTACTCCTGACAATCCAAATACTTAATTTTCTAAGCAATTATATAATAACACAATTTTCATTTTAGTCAAAGAATGTTCTTGTAACATTAGGACAACTAAACATATTATATTTAGATCAAAAAACAGCAATGGCGGTATGATAAATTTCTTTCAAATATTTTTATATGATCGTGCGAAAATTAATTGTTTATCACAGTGTTGCTACAAAATATACTTAACTACATAACCTAAGATTAAAATATACGTTTTTTACATTCTAAATATAATTAGTAATATCAGTTAAAGCTCGATCATAGAAAAATTTCGTATTAAAAATGTCTAGTATTGCACTCATGCTGCAAACTTCTCACTCGTGCAATAAACTGACATTTTATACCGTAGTTGCATAAATAAATGTACTAAATTGTATTTTCAAACTTGTTTTAGAAAAATACATTTCTACTTCAAGGATTGCATAATAAATTAAATATGGCATTATGGAATATAATTCCATTAAAGTTTTCTTTGTTCTTAAAGGTAAGGAACAAACATTTTTAAATGAAACATATTTAAAACGAATTTTCTTGCAGCAAACTGATATAGTTAAAACAGTAATGTTCCTACTGTCCCAATACACAAGGAAATATCACGAAAATCAAAATTTAAATATTAAGATAAATTAATTAATAGATGCAGATTAACATCAATAGTCTAGCACAGTGGCTCTTAAAGATTTCTGCTAGTCATTTAAAAATGTAGTTCCTATCAATTTCCTTGGTGTTTTATAAATTTTATATATGTTTTTCGTGTGAAATAAGCTTAAAAATGTTTAGCTATACATGTTTCCAGATTACGTTTGCAAATATTAGATATAATCACAAAAAAATAAGTCACGATCCAGAACTTGAGAACTGTTCGTCATGGTTATAACTTTTTTTAAATTTATTTATTTATTTCTCACTAAATGAAAGGAAATATATTACATTAATTTGAAATTATTTGTATTACAGATCTGACAGTAACGCGCCGGGTTTATTTTTAAATATAGAGTATATTTGGATTTATTTTTAAATATCAAAATGTTTTAAATTTATGTAGGGAATATCTGCTATCTAGTGGCATTATTCAAAAATAAGTATAGAATGAAAGGTTGGATAGAGTTGGCAACATTGGTAATTGTAAAACAAGATGTATCTTTTTAAGTTTTTTTATAAGTAACTTTTATTTGTTGAATAAATAATAAAGTGTGTATTATTGGAATAACCCAACAATTTATGTATTAATAATATTGTTAAACACAGACTATTACACGAACCAGTGGTGGGATCCTATGAATATGAAAGCTATGAGTACGCTAAATGTTAGTGATGAGGTGTTCGCATACAAAGAATCGGAATGTATTTAATTCTTAAAAGTACTGAGTGTATTCGAATACTCGTACTTGAGTATTTGTACTCGGATCAATTCTATTACTAGCTGCAAACTGAATCGAATACGTTTACAATATGAAATATTTAATACTATTTGCGTTGCCCCTCCTATCGTGTTCTCTTTCAAGTTAACTGCAATTAGAGATGTAGTGTAGCGATTCGGTCGTATTTCTCTCTCGTCTCTTGGGTTTAATTTAAGGCAGAAATTTGGGAAGTAAATAATGACAATAGTTTTATCTGATTATTTTCGATTAGAGATAGAGCAGATGGACAGATAATCAGAAAAGTATGTTCTTTTAATAATAATTTATTCTTCGAATACACTATAGATTTTCTACAACCCGGTCTCATAATTAAATTATTAAGAGGGAAGACTGACAAGTAATGCACACATGCTTGTAGAGCGAGAACAAAAATAAATAGCAAGATCGGGAAAAAAGTATATGAAAGTACATTTCTTAAACTTTAAAATCATATATTTATTTTTCAACATAGTCACCGTTAAGGATAACACATTTCTCACAACGTGTAGCAAGGTTTTTCATTCCGTCCCTGAAAAAGACTTCTGACTTTTCTCCTGGACTTGACAGCAGCCTTTACCTCATCACCCGAGGTGTAATGATTACCCTTGAGTAGAGGAAAAAATAAAGTCGCAAGGCGCAAGATCGGAGGAATAAGGAGGATGTGTAATCGGTACAAATATGTGTGCATTAATGTTCATTATACCCTCGTTTAAATAAACAAATTCACTTCACTTAACGTTAATTCAGAGTTACAAAAAACAAAAGAAATACGACTAAATTAAAAATACATTGAAACAAACCAATGATAAGCGACCGCTACCGACCTGAAATTTGTAAACGTACTGCAAACATGGTGAGTAGTAGATGCGTGTTTTGCGCACGGCGCATACGCAGTTCGATATCTGTATTCTTTTGAATACTCGGTACTAGAATATGTATTCGATTCTTGAAAGTATACGAATACTAAGTACTTAATTATTGAAATGATTCGATTCTGCGAATCACTACTAAATGTATTGTAGCAACAGCTAAGTTTAACGTTTCGTCCGTTAGTTACACCATTTTGGATCTCCTATCGAAAACAACTACGTATAGGTTATAGGTTATCAATATTTTATTCTAAAAAAATGTAGATAAGCATGTGACGATACTTTAGGCTCCAGTGATGGAGGCAGCTAGCTGGCAGTGGAGATGGGGTGGTTCCACAAAGTGAACAATGAAACAAAACAAAAATAAAGGGCGCCACGTCGTTATAAGACACAGCACTGTACCCAACTACGAGAGTACCTGAAACCAAAACCAAGTGATGGTGGAGCGAGGGAGACGAAAGATGGATATAGGACATAAAGGAAAATCTCAACTCGTGAGCACTATTCCAGATGCCCACGGCTGGTAAAACTCAAATAATGTGTACAACTTTCCGACAAAACTACACTACTTACCAGTAAATAAACTAGAACACTAATGCAAACACTAAATTCCTGAAAAAATTACAAAAAGCTGGTCCCGAAATAAATAAACACAGTTGCGGACAACACTGTCTTTAATGAACAGACGTAAGCGACAACAAAAATTCAAATCAGCGCGAAAAAAGTTGCGAAAGTAGCGTGGAACAAAATTGAAGGCGCAACGTAGTGCAGTCATATGCCACTTACACTTCGATGAAGGTCGAACGCGATGTACGATTTGCAAACGCGTAAACCCGGACAAATACAGTCAAAATGCGGCATATAACCCGGTTACAGCGAGATGGACGAACAAAATGTAACTTAAAACAACAGAGCGCAACTGCGCAACTTCCCTTGCAAAACAAATAAAATAATAAATCAAACAAATCAAATGACTCACAGTGTACAAAATAATCAGATGAAGCATATAAGTTACATGGAAAAATTTAAATGAAGTTAAATACTGAACCATTTCAGAACAAGAAAACTTCGACCAAAATTTTCGATAATGAAAATTTAAAATTTAGATCTACTTTGCTTGCCAGTAGGTAATAATTAGTGTAGGAACAAAAATCAAACCAAAACGGAGTAATAAAATCAGAGAAAAAAAAAGTAAATAAAAGTTCTAGAATATTTAGCTGTCGCGTCAACAGGCACAAACCCGTGGCGCGGACGGACCTTAGCCTCGCGAGACGTAGCTCAGGAATCCCAAAATCTGGTGTACTGGATTAAGAGGATGCTGGCGGTCCCTCCCAGTGACGCGCAAGTGCTGACTGTGGGTCGTTGGTGAGCGGCGAACAGATAGTAAGATTTTCGCAAACACGAAAATAACTCCCCAAGAGGGCGTTTTGTGGAGTACACGGCAATGCAATTTAAATAAAATTGACACTACTCCGAAGAACTAAATGATTTTTCGCTTAAATAATTCCCACATGTAATTGCAAACTGCAATAAGTAAAGCGAAAAACAACGTAATTAGTGAAAAAATAATAGTCAACCAAATCGGACAAAAATCAGGAACTAACTTTCGTTTACTATAATTTAACAGAATGTCAAAAATATAAAAATAATGAGAAGAAATAAGAAAAAAAATAAATTCAGAATAGCATCTAGAGACGGCTTTGCAAGTCACAATTTCGGGGACGATATAGGTGAAAAATAATGAATTAGGTAAGGAATATATTATTGTTAAATATGACATCCTAGATGACAGGTGAACTAATGTAAAGAAAGCAGGGGATATGAGCATCGATGACAGCTAGATGAAATGAAGGGCAAAAATCGTCAGGCAGTTGCCCTTAAGAAGAGGGTCGAACAACGGAACGATGCGCGACTAAGAGAGATAACCCAGAAAAAATTCAGGGCCTCCATATATGGAGGTTGAGGCCATGGGCCTGCACCCCATGACTCGGAAAATTAATATCTTGCAAAAGATCCTATCTATATGCCTCGGCATAAAAATGGAAAGCAGGAAGACGAACCAAGCAAAGGGAAAGGTTAACGAATATGAGATGTTGGAACGTACAAAAAATGCGCACTAAGTGCAAAGAAGTATTTGAAGAAATAAAGATACATAAAATAGATAGCCGTACTGTCCGAAACAAAGAGGAAAGGCTCCGGAAATGAGCAACAAGGAGACTACTTCTACTTCTACAGTGGAGTAGATAAATTCAAGAGAGTCAAAGCAGAGGTTGCCAATAAAATAATGAAAAATGTTAGGAACTGGAATGCGATCAGTGAAATAATTATAGAAATTAATATGGAATTATCTGCACAGAATTTTTTTATAATAGGGGTATTGTTACGTTCTCTTTTTTTGTATGCGCCCTTAATTAGGCAACCCTTGCGCCGGAGACGTATTCGTCGAGTATTGCGGTGTGAGAGGCGCTAAGGCTAGCTACTTCTGGTTCCGCGCGATTTAATTGTACCGGACGTTACCTGAAATTTGAATCGTGTTCAATATTGCTATTTCACCTAAAGATTGAGAATTCGTATTGTAAACTTTGAAGGGTGTGGTCGTGTTACCGATTCGAGAATTAGAGTATTTGGATATTTGAGGCAAACTGCATTTGGATTTGCGGTAACCGAACCAAGAGAGTATTTTTAACTCAACGGAGTATTCCGGATTTGTGAGGCCCTCGACAGTTTATTATCCTTAAAGCCGCCCTCGATCTTAGGTAAGGTTAATTCTTTTTTTGGTATAGCTCTCGCGATATAATTTTTGCATTTGACATCTCGGTTGAGATCTGTAAAGTAATTTAATTTCATTTAACTTCTCGCAGTCAGATTTAAACATTTCTTTTACCTAACGGTGGGTTTGTAAAGCAGTGGCGTACGTCTCTCATAGGGCATCTTAACTGTCAATATTCTTTTCAGGCTTTTCCCCTTTTTTCCCGTCTTTTTGTTTTCTGTCCCTTTTGTTGGATGTTATCATTGCGTATTTGTGCCCCTGTTACGCATCTGGTTGATGAGACGCAAGGATCACCGCGTCCCCCGGACTGTTGGACGTATTATCTCGTGAACCGTGGTCTCGCTGAAGGGAGAAATATCCACCTACGCCACTGGAGCGAGCGAGCGTGTTACGAGGTCCGCCATCTTGGAACCGGCGCGTCACCAGTCCAAGCGCTCCATCTGACCGTCAACTGGGGAACGCAGATAAGAATTTATCTATTAAAATTTGCTCCGCTTAATTAAGATTGTTACATTTTGTGATACTTACCATTGGAGGACTGTACGTCTGTTCTTCAATCTATTTAAGTTTGAGTTCATTCATTTGTTCGTCATTCCACGTTTGTACCGTATTGTAAAATCCGATCATTCGACGTTGCTTTCAGTGATGCGCGACGTTGGCGCTGCGATTCGTAGCTGGTGTCATTACGGGAAGCGTTTAGGGCTTTCGTCTTTTGCTATAGCGCGATTACGAAACCTATAGTCGACTATCGGTCCCCTCGTGATTCTGTTGCGCGCTCTTTTAAGTACTTTGAGCGAGGTCCTGCAGTGGATTCACGACGCACTCACTACGGAACTACCTAGTTCATTTAATTGTCATCGGCTGATCGGGTTGTCTCGAACGAGTTTTAGTGTTGTTATTTGTAGTCACCTCTAGTCAATATATTTTATGTCACTTTCATACCGACGTGCTAGTATTATTTATTTGTGAGTACCTTACCCCGCTGTGGTTAGTTGACCAACCAGTAAGCGTTGAACCAGGCGGCAGGTCAACTGGCGCCCTAACCGACATCTCCGATTCACAACTCACTCCCAATCTCCACTGAGTTCGCCGCGGTTCAACCAGCCTTGCCCGGGGTCTTGTGAAAGATCGTAGCAGTATATGCACCCACTGACGATTCTCCGGCTACAGAGAAAGTTTTTTTTTGACAATTTGACGCAGGTCTTCAATAATATACCAAATAGAAAAGAAATTGTGCTTATGGGTGATTTCAACGGAAGAATTGGAAGACAAACCCAGGATAAAATAGTTGGAAACTATGGAAAAACCTTATGGAACGATAACGGAGAGCGTCTAATAGTAGTATGTGATCAATTCAATTTAAAAATTGATTATATAATAGAGCTAATATTATTAAGTTGTGTGATTATTAAAGGTAATCATACCTGTAGTTTTTTAATAAAGTTAATTTATATTATGACAGAAAAATTAATTAATAATATTAGCTCTAAGCTTGGGTATGATTCCCTCATAATCAAAAACTGTGTCACTGTAGACGAACCCGGTTGTCAATGCCTATATAGGAGTCTCTCGGAACGAAGCTACGCTTAGACACTGTGACAGAAAAATTCAGTTGATGCCATATTTCGAACACAGGTGACGTGGTGTAGCGGTTAGCATCTCTGCCCGGTATGCGGAAGGTCCCTGGTTCGAATCCAGGCGTCATCAGAATTTTTCTGTCATAATATAAATTAACTTTAGTCAAAAACTACAGGTATGATTACCATTAATAATCACACAACTTAATAATATTAGCTCTAAGCTTGGGTATGATTCCCTCATAATCAAAAACTGTGTCACTGTAGACGAACCCGGTTGTCAATGCCTATATAGGAGTCTCTCGGAACGAAGCTACGCTTAGACACTGTGACAGAAAAATTCAGTTGATGCCATATTTCGAACACAGGTGACGTGGTGTAGCGGTTAACATCTCTGCCCGGTATGCGGAAGGTCCCTGGTTCGAATCCAGGCGTCATCAGAATTTTTCTGTCATAATATAAATTGATTATATAATTTTGAGACAACAATCAAATATGATAACTCATGTGATATATGGTTTACCATGTGATATATGGTTTACCTCAGGGATCGGTACTTGGACCTCTGCTATTTTCGCTTTATGTGTGGGACATGCAAAAAATAACTTTGTGTGGACGTTATTTTGCGTTTGCGGACGGTCCATACAGCTATAGTGTACAGTGTTAAGAGAGATTCAAGTATTAGTGAAGTAATTAAAATTACTTATTTATTAACTGTGATAAAACTGTGTACATGACATTTAGATTTAAGGGTGATCAGAAACTGTTAAACATATACTTAGAAAAGACTCAACTAAAGATTGTTAACAAATATAAATATCTTGGCTTGTGGATAGACTTTAAATTCCAGTGGGAGGACATGACTCAAAATATCTGCAATAAAATAATACCTGTAACAGAAGTACATTACAAATTATTAACGAATAGGGCAAAGAATCATATTTATTATTCATATGTATATTGTCACCTAAGTTATTTAATTGCAACATGGAGTTCTTGTAGTACTTCCATGTTTAACAAGATACAACGACTACAAAACAAGGCTGTCAAATCAATTTTTAACCTGTCTAGACTTACTCCCACTGAAGAAGTATATGCTCAAACTAATTTAATTAATGTTAAACAAATAAAAATAATACAGCAAAGCACGTACATTCATAAAATTATCAATTTCAGATATAAATGTAATATAAATTTAGTAACTGGCAATGATATTTATGATATAACCAATAGGCAATCAAATAATTTAAGATTGTTCAAATGTAATACCTTTAAATCATACCAGTCAACATACAACTGTATTTTAGAATACAACAGATTAAATGATGTTCTAATGGGTATAATTCCGGTAAAAAGCTTTAAAAAAGCATTGATAAAGCATATAAAACGAGCTGACGACTTGTGGTAGTATTAGTCTATTACAACACTATACAAAGTTTTTTCATTTATAATGTAAATTTTTTATTTTTTTGTTTTAATTTTCTGAATTATTTTATTATGATTATGTTCGTTAAATTAATATTCTCTTGTGATATACAAAATAAGCAATATGTTACTGCAATAATTTAATATTTAACAAAATGAAATTGTTAATTTTTGTAATGTAATTATTAAGGACCTGGGTACCAAAATGAGTAAATAAATAAATAAATAAATAAAAGACATACGTGTTTACAGGGGAGCTTTATGCGGCTCAGACCACTTCCCACTAAAAGGAAAAGTGAATATAAAAACAATTTACAATAACAATCTAAATACGAAGCCAGGATGTAGTCAAACCAAGGAGATACAGTATATGTACAACATTTCTCTACATACTGAGGATGGCCAATAAAATTAATGAAATGAGTATGAGGGACATAAGAACAGAGAAGCTGTATAATGCGATCAAAGAATGCCTCCAGCAAGCGGCCTATGAAGCTTTAGGAATAAAAGAAAAGCTAAACGTAAACACCAGAAGAGATCCGTGGTGGACTGAAGAGATAGAAGAATTAGTGAAGACAAAGAAAGAATTATATACCAAATGGCTTGCCACAAAAGGCAAAGAAGATCGTAAAAATTACATGAGATACTCATATCTTGTAAAAAAGGAAGTAAAAAAAGTAAAAACACATTTTGGAAAATGACATGCAATTCAATTGACGGACCCTGAGGATAAACAGAGTAGAAAAATACTCTGTCGACGCTATAAATCCAGAAAGCTGGAAGAGCTACTATACATGTATTTATTAAGCAGAAGAGGCACCTCATCAAAACCTTACAAAACGAAAAAAAACTTGTAGTATTGCCAGAGTGATGTTTATGATTAGAAAAGAGAAAAAATAAATGCTTTTTTTGCATACTATAAGAAAAATGCATTTTAATTAAATTTACAATTATTAAAAAATTGAACGTAATGTTCTTAATGAAATTTTAATTATTTAAAATAATTGTAGTTAATTTTTTCACCACACGTTGGTACTACTGGAACTGAAAACGGTCACGTTTACACTTATAGTCTAAACCGCGTGATTACATCTGTCATCTGCTTTTGTCCGTTACGTGTGATCAACACTAGTTTACTTTAAGCGTTGTTTTCGCTTCGAATTGCCTTACTGTTGCCTTGTTGCGTATCAAATCTGTATTTTTCAATACAAACAGTAACTGTTGTTCGAGTTGTGCTTCGTTGTTTTATTTATTTATTTCATAATAATCTGTGGTTAACCGTCACTTCATTCCTTTGAGTGTTCAATTGTGATTTTCGTTTTCACTGTTTTATTTTAGTCTTTTGGTGTATTGTGGTTTTACATAACCTAATAATAATGCCTAAAGCATTATCCAAGCAGTCGCAAATGCTTATTGCAAATGTAATTGCATATTTTGAAAAAGAGCTGGCACATGGTGGGCACCTGCTACCGTTAAATGCTGTTCGGGAGGTATGTTTATAACTTTTACTTGTTGTTATCTAAATTTAAATCAATTATGCATTTACAGAGAGCAGCAGATAGCCTGCAAATATCAAAATCAGTTGTCCATAAAATATCTGGAAAAATTGCAAGAGGCGAACAGCTATCGTCGCCGAAGAAACCCAAGAAGAGAGCAAGACCAGTGACTGAAGTTAATTCATTTATTGAAACTGCAATAAGAAACGTGATTTACGAGATGTACGCAAACAGTAAGTTTATTAATAATGACGTTTTATAATAATAAAAATGATAATAAATATGTTTTCTAGAATCACACGTGACTGGCAAAACATTGCTTGCAGTATTAAAATCTAGAGACATTTTTCACGGATCGCTTTCCAGTATAACCAAGGTATTGCGAAACATTGGATTTTCATGGAAGCAGAACGACAACAGACGGGCCATATATGAGCTGCCACATATTGTGTCGAAAAGAATATTTTTTCTAACAAATTTTATGAGAAATTTTAATGATTCAACGCCACATAAATTTGTCTTCTTAGACGAAACGTGGATTTTTCAAAAAGGATCTGCTCGCCGAAGTTGGCAAGACGTGGACGTAAGAAGCGTGAAACGGAAACAACGTCTGAAGGAAAAAGGTTAGTTAGTCAATGCAACTGGTCTATTATTCGATCAAAGTATTAATACTTTTTTTAATATTCATAGGTACATCATTCTTCATGCTGGAACGGATGACGGTTGGGTTCCTAATGCATCATTAATTTTTACTTCTAAGACTAAGGCTGATGATTACCATGGGGAAATGAACCATGACAATTTTATAAAATGGTTCAAGGAACAACTCATTCCGAATTTGGAGGGACCATCCATTATAATTATGGACAATGCGTCCTATCACAGTAAGATAGAAGAAAAAAATCCGCGTGAAAATTGGACTAAGCCCAACACAAAAAATTGGCTTACAGAACATAACATTGATTCTAGTAAATGTATATTTAAAAGGGAACTACTTGATCTAGCAGCAGAGTAAGTTGAATTTATATTTCTCTTAACAAATGTTGAACAGAAAAATAATGTAACATTTCTTATTTGTATTGTAGACATAAAATTGAAGAGAAACATATAATTGATGAATATGCACTGGAATGTGGTCACCGGGTTCTACGTTTGCCGCCGTACCACTGCATTTTCAATGCTATTGAAAATATCTGGGGCATTTCCAAAACTTATTACAATAAACACATAGGCCGCGATGGTTACGGTGACAGTCAAACTTTGGCTATGTGGGCAGAAGCGCTGAACACCGTAACTCCAACAGTGTGGAAAAATACAGTGGACCACACTGTCCAAGAAATTAAAAAGTGGTACGATCGAGAGGTATTCCTCGATCAGGAGTACATTGCACCGCTGATAATTTCAATAAACGCCGAGGACGACAGCTCCGAAGAAGAAAGCGACGAAGATAGCTGTGACTCGTGACAACGATACTTAAATTTATTTTCACGTTATTACGTTTTTTGTATTTTCAATAAATAATTTTATGCAATATGTAAGTATAAGTTTATGTTCTTATTATTTAAAATCCTACTGTGCCCTACTACAAATTTTAAATATCAATTACAATTATCATTTCTAATTTTAAAGTGTTTTAAAAATTTATTATACATTTATACAACACACATTACATTTTGATTTTTAATTTTTTTTAGTGTACCCTATAAACGTAACCGCTTTTGACGTCATTATTCTAGTTACAAATTTTGATGACGACTCTCTTCTGCTTAATAAATACATGTATATAAAGAGTTGCTGACTGAAAATAGACCGATATATAAAAAGGTGAACTATGAAATAACAGTAGAGGAAGTTGACCATGCTCTCGAGGCAATGAAGAACAGTAAATCCGGTGGCTCTGGAGGAGTACCTATAGGGACCGTGCGCGAGAACAACTAGCGCTGCGCAACGGCAGTTTTCTAAGTAACAACGGGAGTCCGCGAATCTACTGTGCAAAAGAAAGCGTATTCAATATGGCAACCAAAGATAATAGAAAAGGAAATAGTAATTGTTGCGTTGTCGGGTGTAGTAATACCTATGGTAATACGACAAGCGGTGTTAGTTTTTATAAATTTCCACCTAATAATAATGTAGGAAACATTAGACGTCAACAATGGATTGCTACTGTAAAACGCCAAAAGTAAGTAACTGTTTAAATTTTGTTACAAAATTTTATAAAATCAATAGTCGTACGTACATATATTAATAATTAAATAATATACCAACATTTTCATAAAGTATTAATTTACTTTTTTATGTTTTTGTTTACGCAATGCTTAGATGGTACACCGTGGAAACCAACAAAATATATATTATATTATAAGCTGTATAATGTGTCATATTTTGACTCACATTTTCTATCATGTAACTTAAAATATATTCAATTTGATATCTGTTAACAATACTAAATACACTATTACCAATTTCATTTGCAAATCTGTCTGCTTCTGTTTTCGCATCTTCCTGAAGAACTTTTTTTAAATCGCAGTTTATATCTTTATATAAAATGCTAAAAACATCTAACACCTTACTGTCGTGGGAAGTCGGCGAAGTAATTTTTGGAAAAAGATCCTGAAATCTTTTGCCTTTGGAATATTTTTCTTTGATATAACTTGCTGGCTTCTTCCATTCGCATGGTTTATCAGTTTTCGATGTTATGGGATCATAATTAATATACATAAACAAAGCTGCGATATGTTTGCATACTGCTCCAGCGCCAGCTGGACAATTACACGTGACATTATTTACTACTCTCCCTTGATTAAACTAAAAAAAAGCATAATCGTAATATAAATCAAAAGTATTTCATAATTATTGATTAATATTTGGAGTGCGTACCCAAAAAATTAATTAATAATCGTAAATATAAATATTCGATTTGGTTCACAAATACTATTAAGGGTAAAATAAAATTATTTTCAACAAAGTCTACGCTCACGCGACGCCGGTAATTTTGTCTTGATGTGTCAGAGCAATTAAATCAAGGTTTACAAAAAGATGTTTTGTTTTCAGTTCAAATAAACTTAATAACAATAATAATACTTACATATAATTTTACAATATACGGTGCTTAGTTTATTGATGTTTGTCTGATTATATTTGATGTAATAAATGTTTCATGCGGACTAACATTTTCAATTACGTTCAAAACATGACTGCTTTCAAAATGGTTTTTGCCTTTCTTTAAACTTGATTGCGGTAATTTATCATAAAAAATATTTCCAAATCCACATTTAATTATTTTGTAGACCATTTCTCTCCTCTTTCACGTAGAATAATTAGAAATCACTTCCCGAAACACTCCACTCCAATACAATTGTAATGCTATCCGCGCGGCAGGTCCCTCGTCGCTTAGTGGTGTTGTCGCCGCTAGAGCCGAATTTGGCGCTGGCGCTCATTTCGCGCACGGTCTCTATAGAGCTAGTAAAACAAGCACCAAGGAAAGTTATACAAATTTTAACAACATTATTTAACAAATGCCTGAAGGGTGAAGAAGTACCGAGCGAATGGAAAATGGCATAATTAACAACCATTTATAAAAAAGGTAACAAAAATGGACTGTTCAAATTACCGAGGAATAAATGAGAAATAGAATAGAAGAAGAATTAATTGACATGGAAGAACAAAGTGGATTTAGAAACAAGGACATCGTGTTTTGTCTAAAACAGCTTGCAGACAAAATGGTAGGACATGGAAATGAACTACACCTCATCTTCATAGACCTAAAGAAGGCATACGACAGCATACCCTTAAACTATGGACTACAACGGAAAATAACGGTGTACAACCAAGCTATATTAACGCGATTAAACATCTATACAAGAAGTATAAAGAGTAAATCAGGACTATTAGAACCATTCGTAGTAAATAAAGGCCTCAGACATGGATGCTGTCTATCTATAGTAATGATAAATAATAAACAAATAAACCTTGTAACCAAATATAACAAGCAAACGTCAATTAATAATTTTGTCTATGATTTATATGTTTTGTTGTTATACGCAGTTAAATTGCAATTTTTCAGTCTTATCGATAAGATATAATTAATTTATTGTAGATTGTAATATTTTAATTGTGACATGACAAATTGTACAATTAAAATAAATCTAAAAAAGGTTATCTAATAAATAGTATTTGTTAAAAGAGAGTTCACTTGAAGCGATCCTGACAGTTTTTTAATTGTAAATTGACATCAAAACCTTAATCTTACGTTTCACGAAAAAAAAAACAAGTTTTAGCGTTTACAGCGCCAGCTGTTGCAAAAAATAAAAAAGTTCCCGGATAAAACCTACATAGTTTTTTATGCTCTTTTCGAATCTGCTATAAAAATAGGGGGTTCCATTTAAGATTTCAAAGTCACCCCCCTTATCCACCCCCTGGGGGTTGAGGGGGTGAAATTTGTTATAGCATCGAACGTTCCCCTCCAAACCATCAAACTTTTATTCGGAAAGTTTTTTGTCTGATGTACTCGTTGAGAGAAATTCCCCTGGAAAGATTAAAATGGGACAGCCTGTATAACTTCCAGAAGTGCTACTTTACTTGAAGCCTATAGTATATTTTAATGAAAAACTATATCAAAATATAATCCGAAACTATTCAAGTTTGGTATATAAGACTACTATATCAATGGAAGTAACATAATAGATTTTGGTTAAAAGGGACTAACCGGAAGTGATACATTACATGAAGCTGCTAACAGTTTTTCTTGAAAAAAATGGAATTATTCTGATTTTAGAAATAAATGCTGCAAATTAAAGTTTTAGAGAATTAAATTCTGCGTATAGCACATAAAGAATTATTTAATTAACTTTTTGTATAAGCAAGATATGTAAATTTAAAAATTATATATTTTTTGTTTTTTTGTTTAAATTAAGTTTGCTATGGATTAGAACATTTAGAAAATTTAATGTCAGATATGTGCAATTAAAAAAATATCTATAGTTTAATACTCGTACAAAGAAGTCATGTGGTGTCCACATCAGATTTTTTTAATAATTAGTGCAGTAGAATTTTCATTTATAATCTACTTAGAGCACGATCGATTCTTTCAGCGTATTAATCTATACGAGTTAAACAAGCATAATTAGCGTAATTATCTCTCATATTACCCCTCCCATGACAAATTCCAACCTTCAATTGTTACCTGTCGTGAATCAACTGTTTTGTCACAGCCATCCAAGTATGAACAATAGAAATCAATTGTTTATTACGAGTTGCAACATTATAACGTAATAGTGCAGGTGTAATATTTTCAACGTGAGTCACTAGAATGAGAAGGAGTGCGATAATATTATGCTATGGTCTCTCTCGAATGAAAGGTGAATAACATTGGATATTGTCAGATTATGGGTAATCAAATTAGCAGAGCGTAGTTATTAGTATTTATTATTATATGAATTACAATGACAGATATTAAAATAAAGATATATACAATATGTCATACTTGGCAGACTATTGACAACTGAAACAATTGAACTCTTGTTATTACATTTCATTGGTAAGCAAGTAATCTACTGAGAAGTATAAGTACATATAGATCTTTTTCCAACACCCCCTCTATCGATATGTACTATCAGATTATAAACTAAGAGAAAACAAATCCAAATGAACAAAATTACATAAAATATAAACCTAATACATATTTAACATTTTTACACAATTATTATGTTTCGCTGTAGTTAAAGATTTTGTAAATATATCAGCAATCATTAACTCCGATTTTAAATATTGTATTAAAATTTCGTTTTTATCAACTAATTCGCGCGTAAAATGAAATTTTATGTCTATATGTTTGCTACGTTTATGAAACACAGCGTTCCTAGCTAACTTTATGGCACATTGATTGTCACAAAATACCTTAATTGGAGATTCCACAAATTTCTGAAAACCCATATGTGATCAGGGGCGCCGAGAGAAAAAGCGGGCCCCGGGGAAAAAAAATTCGGGCCTCCTTTAACTTTGAATATTTATTAATTAAATATAAGATACCAAAAAAAATATATTTATAAATATATGTATGACAACAATAAGAATTATTAATATCTAAATAAAGTTATAACAATATAAATAAAATTAAATAGAAAATTCTGAGTTAATTGGTGCAGCGATGTGTATTGTATACTCACTGTATGACTATCTAATATCTAGTTGCATATTCGATAAATGCAGGGGATACCAAAACAGCACTACGCACAAATGTATAGAGCCTTTGCCTATGTGTATTGTATACAATGTAGTAGAAAAAAACAAAAATGCAACAATGTAATAATGTACTTTTGAATAGTGTATAAATTTATTTAAAATTTGCAACTGGGGCCGGCCCTTCATCAAGCATTTCGTCATTTAGTACTTTATACAACGTAATAAATTGTAGAAAACGTGTATCAGACATTTCGTTATACATGTTTTAGTAAAGAATATAAAAAATTGGTGAAATAGTAGAAAATTAAAAGCAATTTATAAAATAGCATCACAGCCGGGCCCTTTGAATTCCACGGGCCCTGGGTATATTACCCCACCTACCCTCCCCTCTCATCGGGCCTGTATGTGATAATAGTCTTTTAACATAAATTATTTCACGTGAAACTTCAGCAAGCGCAGTATATTCCGCTTCCATCGTGGACAGAGCTACTGAATTTTGCTTTTTAGACTTATTTATTTATTTATTTATTTATTTATTTAAATCACTACCCAACAGGTAAAACCTAATAATAGGGTTGAAAAAAACTTATGTAACGTTACACAGAAAATGAAGCGAATATAAAAGTTAATACAAGTTATACAGAAAAATACAGAAAAATACAATTAATTGTGAGACATATAATTTATAATATTCTTATAGAAACAAGCGTAATTAGTTGAGAAGAGGTCAACCTCAAGATTCAAACCATTAAATAAACTACACATACGAACTATGGGAGATTGCAGAAGCAAATTTGTTCTTGCAGGTGGGAGGTAAAACATATTTTGACTTCGAGTACAAATAGCAGGAACAAGAAAGTTTAAAAGATATAGGCAATTCGAATCATCTATAAAATAATTAATTAATTTATAAAGATACAAAACAGATGAAATGCTACGTCTGACTGCGAGAGAATGAAAGCTAAATATATGCAGCAATATTTCATATGAAACACGATGATCAGGATATGTACCGATTATTTTATAATAAATAAACTTCAAGAACTTAGATTGAACTGAATCGATAACTTTGCTGTGACTGTCATAGATTGGATTCCATATAATGGAGCAATATTCAAGTTTAGATCTTACAAGAGAGTAATATAAGGAAAATATAGCCTGAATGTTATGGAAATTGCGTGTATTACGAATTATGAATCCTAACATTTTAAAAGATGATGATGATACATTATGAATATGGTTAATGAAGGTCAATTTGGAGTCAAAAATCACGCCTAGATCTCGTATTGAAGAACACTTAGTTAAACTTGTGCCATTAATTTGGTAATCGAAATTGATTTGTATTTTTTTGCGAGTATACGTCACAATTTTACACTTGTCAATATTTAGTTCTAGTTTATTAAGATGACACCAATTAACTAGCAAGTCAAGATCATTTTGTAATATTAAACAGTCGTTCGGATCAGATATAGAAGTAAATAATTTCAAGTCATCAGCAAATAATAGAACATTACTTTTAAAAATAGAGGAAATATCATTAATAAAGAGAAGGAAAAGAAGAGGTCCTAGATTAGAGCCCTGAGGGACGCCAGAAGTAGCATTAAAATAGGAAGAATCATGGCCGAGAAAATGAACAAAAAATTTCCGATTTTTAAGATACGATGACAACAACAAAATTGTGGAAGGAGATAGTGAGTAAGATTGTAATTTATGCATTAGAACGTTGTGATCTATACAATCAAAAGCTTTAGAGAAGTCTGTGTATATAGTGTCAGCTTGCAAATTATTATCTAAAGCAGAGGAAACAAAATGAGTAAAATTACTTAAATTTGTTGAAGTTGACCTCTTTGGCATGAAACCATGTTGATTGATAGATATTTGACTTTTAGTTTGATTGTATATATTTTTATGGAGTAAACTTTCAAAAATCTTACTGAAGTTCGACAAAATAGAAATGGGTCGATAGTTTTTAACATTTGTAGACTCACCAGATTTGTAAATTGGTGTAACACGCGCATACTTCCACACATCAGGAAAATCATTAGTTTTTACAGCTAAGTTATATAAATGAAAAAGTGCAAGGGATAGAGGATAAGAACAATCTTTAATTATCATATTCGGTACTAGATCCGGACCACAAGATAAATTGTTTTTAAGATTTTTTATAGATAATTGAATTTCATCTCGAGATAAATTAGGCATGTTAGGAAGAGAACAGGAACCATTAGATAAAGGATCCGTACAAGACGGAGTGTACACACTATGAAAATGGGATGCAAATGCTTCTGCAATATCCTTAGGTCTATTGAATACACCATTGTTGAACTGCATACTTGATGGAAAGGGTGACCTTTTCTTTTTGGAGTTAACAAAGTTCCAAAATTTTTTAGGATCAGTGGCAATATTAGACTCACATTTATTTACATAATTAGCATAAGATTGTTTTATTGCAACTTTAATTTTGGAACGAAGTTGACTATACATTTCATAATAGGTTGAAATATGTGGATATTTTTTAAACATTTTAAAATAGTGAGCTTTCTTTTTGAGGTCAGACCTAATTTGAGCTGTAAACCAAGGTGGAGAAGAAATAAAGCGTTTAGCTTTAATAGGTATACATTCATTGAACATTGAATGTAAGATAGAGTAAAAACAGTCACACGCTAAATTTACATCACAAAATTTTTTAAGTATATTCCAATCATATTGAGCAATTAAACTATATAATTTAAGAAAGTTTGCTTTTTTAAAATCGTATGTTTCAGGTACACATTTATGTAAATTATTATCCACTGTAAAATTAACATTTAAAACAATATGCAGTGAGGGATGATGAAAATATTCGATGTTAAATATAGAATTTTCGCTCTTAACTTTACAAGTAGTATTGGAAATAATAAGATCTAACAATCTATTATTTGCATTAAATACATTATTATATTGCTTTGCATCAGTGAAAGATAGGAAATTATTGCACAAAATAACATTACGGTTAGTAGAATCTGAACTAAATTCAGGGATATTGAAATCACCTAATATTAAAAAGTTATTTTTACACAAAAATGGTAAATTTTCTAGGAAGTGAAATATATCACTATAATAAGTAGTATTCATTCCTGGTGGAACATAAATAGTAAAAATGTACAAATTCATATTATTCAACAAAATTTTACAACATACAATGTCTACATTTATTGGCAGTAGATATAAGAAATTTTGAAGATCGACTTGCGTAGCACGAATATTTTTGTTAATTAACATGAGTACACCACCACCACGAGTTACACCACACTGTTCAAAATTACGATCTGTTCGAAATACAAGATGTGAACCATCACTAAGTTCGGAGTTGAATACACTATTATTCAACCAAGTTTCGCTGAAGCTGATGATATCGTAATCAAGGGATGCAAGAGAAGAATACAATTGGTTTACTTTCATGTTGAGGCCTTGGACGTTTTGATAAAAAATACTTAGTTGGAGCTTATTGTTGAATAGTGAAGTATTTAGTTTTTTTTATTAGTTATTTGAGGAAAGCCATTTTTGTAAGATATTATTAAGTTGTCTTCTCCTTTAGATTTGCGTGATAATAATTCATTTTTGATTTTTTTATAATTTTGCTGTTGCAATGGCGTTTGGTCGTTATTAATGTAAATGTTCTTTAGTTCTGGGAAATTTCTAGCTTTTTTTGAGGACCGCAAAAGTTTTCTTGCGTCATCAGAGTTTTTGAAACTGATTTTAATTAAGCGTGGTCGAGAGTTATCCAGCTTTACACCTAATCTCTGAAATTTGACGTCTGTTAAGTTTAAATCAGGAACAATTTTTGTAACTATTGCAGTGACCGAGTCAGTAATAGTTTCAGTAGTAGTTTCGCTAACACCAGATATAATAACGTTATTTTGCCGAAGCTACCGCTGATTAATTTCTTCCGCAATATTATGAATTAAAACAGGATTGGTTTGAAGTTGCTGGACGGTCGTACCACTCTGACTGGTATTAAATTTTTGTTGTAATTCAAGTAGATCAGTTTGGAGTTGTAGAATGATTTTTTTCAGGCTTGAAATTGTATCAACATCATTAACACACTTCAAGCAAAAAATTTTAACTGATTTTTTACTGGATCTAGTGAAACGTTTTAGATCGTCAGAAGTAAGGTCAACACATGGTAAATGCAAGAAATTACGGCAACCATCACAGGAAGTAGATTTTTCATCTTTGGTGATAGATTTATTGCAGTTTGGACAAATGGACATGATTCGGTGCTAGACGGAGACACCCGATACTTCGGGTCTGAAGTCTTGTGTTTGTGACAAAAGACGCGTTGAAGAACGTGTTTAATTAAATAGCTGATTGGACCTCCTGCTAATGTTAGAACATTTCCAGTACAAGACTTTCTGTCATCGACGTCTCCAGCCCAATCTGAATCTGTATACGCATGAAATTTTTCTTCACTCTTGCTGTACGTGATACTATAATGAGATGTTTCTTGTAGATATCGCAATACGCGTTTTGCCAGGTTCCAATGCGCTTTACCAGGATTAGAGCAAAATCGACATAATGTGCTGGCTGCAAATGCTATGTCCGGTCTACTTGCATTTGCCAGATATATTAATCCCCCAACCAATTCTCGATATGGTCGACATTTCATTTCTTGTTTTTCTTCTTCTGTTGTTGGACACATTTCTTTTGTAATTTTTGTATTTGACTCGACTGGTGTAGAAACTGTTTTTGCGTCCTCCATATTAAATTTGCTAAGTAAATTTTGTATGTACTTCTTTTGCGTTAGATGAATTTTTCCTTTTGGACCTTCTCTCTGCACATGAATTCCCAGAATATTATTTATCTGGCCTAGATCCACTATCTTGAATCCTGATTTCAGTTTAGCTTTGGTATTTTCGAGTCTTTTAATACTTTTCGATGCAAGTATTAAATCGTCAACATATATGACAAGAATTACTCAAACTTCATCTTCACCAAATACATAAACGCATGGATCAGCAGGTGTACGTTTGCCACCATTATTTACAATATAATTATCAAGCTTTTGTACCATTCGCGCCCTGACTGTTTCAAGCCGTATAATGGTTTTAATAGCTTACAGACTTCATGTAGAACGAACATTTCTGGCTCTTCCATATAAACTTCATCAGATAATTCACCCTGCACGTAAGCTGAAATTACATCCATTTGATGCACGTACATTTCTTCATTTACTGCTGCAGCAAGTAAGGTGCGAATAGTTTCGTATCTTGCCACAGGCGCAAAAACATCTTCATAGTCAATTCCATATTGTTGTGTGTGTCCTCGAGCAACTAATCTTGCTTTGTATTTTTCTATTTTGCCTTCTTGATTAATCTTACTTTTAAAAACCCATCTATTTGTTAAAACCTTCTTGTTTTTTGGTCTTGGCACAAGGACCCATGTTTTATTTTCTAGTAGGGTCTTATATTCTTTATTCATGGCGGTTAGTCAATCTTCTTTATCCTCTCGGTCTAAAATTTCATAAGTTGTTGTAGGATCAGACGATTTTGTACTGTTGACTTGATATATCTTTCTCGGCCTTCCCTGTTGACCAGTTCGTAAAAGTTTTGGGCGACCTCGTCCTCGTTTTGATCCTGTTTCTTTCGTATTTCTTAGATTAAAATCTTTATCGTGGTCTAAATTTTCACTTACATCCTCTTTAGATTCTTTTTCTTCGGCAGTATCTGGATATGAAAAAATTTCTTCCGATGATTTTTCAGCGGGTACAAATTTTTCAAATACTTTTACGTCTCTTGCTTTTATGATTGATTTTGTACCTGCTTTCCATAGACGATATGCTTTGGATTCAGTTGAATATTCAACCAATACATATTCATCACCTTTAGGTAAAAATTTTCCTCTGTTTGGTCCTTTATATAGCACAATTGTTTTGCTGCCAATATTTTTAAAGAATCCTACATACGGTATATGCCCTGACCATGCTTCAAATTGAGTCTTTCCATCGAGGCATTTTGTAGCACATCTATTCCTTAAATACGTCCCGGTGTTGATCATTTCGGCCCATAATGTATTCGGCAGGTTAGCTTGCAACATCATGCATCTTGCCATTTCCACGAGTGTCCGGTTTGCACGCTCCGCAACACCGTTATGTTGTGGTGTATATTCAATGCTCAACTGACGTGATATTCCTTCTTCTTCAAGAATTTTTTTTAATTCTTTCGATAAATACTCTTTTGCATTATCGGTACGTAAAGTTTTCATTTTGTTACCTGTCTGTTTTTCTACTTTACGCTTATAGTTTTCAAATGCCTTAAGTACGTCTGATCTGTTTCGAAGCATTACGGTTTCTGTATACCTGGTGCAGTCATCTATAAAACTGACAAAATATCTAGCACCACCAATTGATTCTGTACTCATTGGACCGCATATGTCAGAGTGCACTAAACCCAGAATTTTTGTTTCTCTGGTGTTAGACTGTTTGAAGGGTTGTACATAAATTTTACATTTTGCACATATTTCGCAATTAATTTCATTAACTTTTGTTGCAAAATTCATGCCACATACTAAATTCTCAATTTTCATCTTCTTCAAATCACGAATATTGACGTGGCCGTATCGCTGATGCCATTTTAATAAATTTGTATTATTTATTTCATATGTGAACATTGCACAATTCTCTGATTCATCAACAATATAAAGATTATCACGTTTACTTGCTGTTAGTACCACAGAGCCATCTTTTCGATTAACAGTCGCACGATTTTTATTAAATCTTACTGTATATCCATTATCAGTTGCGCTCGATACTGACAATAAGCTATTTCGTAGATCGGGTACGTACAATGCGTTTTTCAATTTGTCTGAGTTCGTGGTGCAGTTTATTTTTGCACTCAAGTCAACATCGCCAGATCCGTTTGAATTTACATAATGTTCCGCGGCCGTGTAAACTTTATAATGTTTATTATCGTTCAGTGCCACAAATTTGTGTTCGTCGTTGCACATATGCTTTGTAGCACCACTGTCAAGACACCACACTTTTGATTTGTTCTTTAATTCCGCGTTACAGGCGATTACTGTCATTGCATCACTTACATTGTTTGATGCACTATGTTTGCCTTTTAGTCTGCAGTTCATACTTTTATGTCCAAATTTACCGCAGTTAAAACATTTACCTTTGAATTTTCGAACGTTTTCTTTTGAATAATTCTTTTGATTTGCTTGCTTTTCGCGATTATAGTTTCCTTTTGTTAGTAATGCATCGTTTTTACTGCCACTTCCGTTAGGTTTTTTGTCACGATCATTCTGTCTTGCTTTTTCTTCTTTCAGTTTAATTCTAAGATTTTCAAAAGATGGAATATCATCGCGAGACTCAATTGCTACACTAAAATTTTCGTATTCAGCTGGTAAAGAACCTAGTAACATTATTGACAGTAATTCACCCGGAAGTTTTATTCCCACTTCTTCGAGTTGTTCTGCTTTACTAGTAAATTCGTTAACATATTGTGTCATTGAAGTATCTTGTTTCTTTTCCATTCTCAGCAACTGTTTATATAATGCAGCTTTTCTCACAGGTCCACTCGATTCAAAAATTGCTTTTAGTGCATCCCACGCTTCTTTCGACGTTTTAGATTTCTTTACATGGTTCAATTGCCCATACGTGATACTTAAATTGATAAGTGCCAACGCTTTTGAATCCTTTTTGATCCAATTATCTGCATTTCCTTCAGGTTTCTTTTCAGTGCCATCAGCATATTGCCATAAATCATTATAAACGAGAATACTTTTCATCTGGAGTTTCCATAGGTCGTAGTTATTCTCATTTAATTTTACAATATTTCCAAAACCACTGATAGCCATTTTTTTGTTCCCTCAAAGACAATAGTTAGTACTTCAATTACTTATGTTGCAGTGAATTACATTACCCTGGGCCCATAACCTGTCAGATTATGGGTAATCAAATTAGCAGAGCGTAGTTATTAGTATTTATTATTATATGAATTACAATGACAGATATTAAAATAAAGATATATACAATATGTCATACTTGGCAGACTATTGACAACTAAAACAATTGAACTCTTGTTATTACCTTTCATTGGTAAGCAAGTAATCTAGTGAGAAGTATAAGTACAAATAGGTCTTTTTCCAACAGATATAAACAGTTGCTTGTGGCTTCAAGTGTTACTATATTTAAGAAAAGGGAAGAAAACTATTCAATCTGAAAGTTTGTTTACATGATCTTGACTCTGAAGAAGTAAATACTTCGTTGGTATGTAGAGTGTTTAACTTTAAGTAAAGTGTGAGTGATATTACTCAGGCGCATTCCATACATTTTTATTATTTGGAAATAGTTTTATTCTATCATGTTGAGCTGTGGATTTAAGAACTAAACTTTAATTTCCACAATTAAAATAAATATATCATCACGCCTTTTACCCATTACTGGGTGTGGCACTCTTCCGTAAGCAGATCTCGGTAAGTGATATATTTGTTCGCGTGAAGTGCGGTTACCGGCCGTCAAATCGCGGCCTCCAAAGATGTTAGTGAAGGGGGAGCCACAGGGGTAGATTTAAATTGGTGAAAATTGTTTTCGGCTGTGGGAATCGAACCAGAGTTCTCAAGATCCACAGGCCAACTCGATAACACTGAGCCACCTACCCCATTGATTAAATATTTTTGATGACCGTGATTTAACAGTTGGTAATTACACGCGTAAATCGGTATCACTTAATGTGATAGGTGGCTCAGTGATATTAAGAACCCAGGTTCGATTTCCATAACCGACAAATAATTTTTACTACGTTCACAACCTCTATGGGATAGGTGGCTCAGTGGTGGATCTTGAGAACCCTGGTTCGATCCCCACAGCCGACAAACAATTAAATCTACCCCTGTGACTTCCCCTCCAATAACATCTTTGAGGGCTGTGATTCGACTGCACTTCACGCGAAGAAATATATCACTTACCTAAATCTGCTTACAGCAGAGTGTCACACCCAGCAATGGGTAAATGGCGTGATGGTATATTTATTTATTTTATACAACCTCTACACATAATCTTTTGTTGGGTTTTTATCAAGAACTCAGACATGTTGTTATTTTAAGTGAATACCAAAAAAGGGCAAAGAAAGCATCGTAATGGCGGAGAAAAATACGCAGTTGACCAGTGACAGACTCTCGAAAACACAAATGAGATACGTGTCATGGTTTCTTCTCGCCAAGAATACTTTCTATTTTGAGTGATTTTTTTGAATGGAACTACGGATTGAATATGAAATATAAAATGTAACATTGTTTTGTTTTGTACTTATTTATAAATTGAGGAATAAATTGCAAATTGTACCATCAAGAGATCGGACGTTCAACTTATACATTTTTCGAGCCACTGGATGAATAGGTTACAGTAATTTAGTTTAATTAAAATGGTGTAACGGTTTTTTCTCATTGATTACTAATTTTTATTCATTACTGCAGCCTAACAGTCCAGTGGCATGAAAAATGTGCAATTATTTTTGCGAATTAGGAAAAAGTTCTTTTTCGTTGTAATGAGTACATACAATATCCTTATGTTTTGAAATTATTATGAAACGCCCTGTATAAAATTAATTTCCTTTTACGAAATTAATGACATGTTACTAGTTGAATGATTAATTACCACATTGAAACAATGGTGCAACGATATTACAAAACATTCAGACACAATTGATCAATTTTCTAATTAGTAGGTACCTACAAATAAAATAACAATTATATTCATAAAAGTGATATTGACAATCATTATGTTTAACTCAAATTGTAGTAATATTAATAATAATTAATTGTAACATGGAAAAACAGTTTTGCCGTGCGCCTTACTTCTCAAATAATTTTAGAGGAAATACTTTTAAAGAAATATTGTGCACATTATTTCCCTATGGAGTTTAGGGATAAAATGTTTTACTTCTGTCCCGATTTTTGATGAAGTTATTTTCTTTTTCGTAACACATGTACAAGAAACACGTTCTTATTCCCTAATTTTAGAGAGAGAAACACTGCTTTTCTCCCCTAGGTAGCATGTTTCTCTCCCTAGAGAGATGTTTCTCTCCTTAGAGACTACGAATATTAGCTGTTTTCGGCGTTTCCTAGGTAACTAGTTACGCAACCTATATTGACACTCGCGGGAATAATCGCTTGTTTCCCTCCCTTGATGCATAACATACTATTATTTATCTATTGACCATTCTTTCATTTTTCATATATTTCACACACACACACACACACATACCCAAACCAGCTCAATTGACACACTCCTTCCTTCTTCTACTGTACAGTCAATTGAAGAAATGAAATATGAAACTATTACGATTTTCTCAAGCAATATTCATCGTCATCTTGTAAGAAAAACCTCCTCTCCAACCGCGAATGGTGTTTCCTGCAGCCCGAGGCGAGTGACTCACGCGTCAAACGTTTCTTGCTTATTTGTTTTCTGATGTAACTGCAAGTTCTTCGTGTCTGTAAATTTGTCTAGCATAGACTTCAGCGTTCAGTCTTCATATCTGCGATTAGATTCAATCTTTACTTTAATTCTTGCGGTGTTACGGAATTGATGGTTGGGTTTGTCTAGTTAGAAAGCGAGGACATTAAGAAATCCTTGCTGGGTGTCACAAGCGGAACAATAGAATGTGCTCTCTCCCCCTGTCCTCCTGACCATTAGAAAATGAAGCTCGTCGAAATAAACGTTTTTTCATTTGTAATAAAATCTGTACCTCTATTGCCTTATAGTGTCCGTCAGTGTGGTGTGGATAGTATTACGGAATTCAAATTCGGAGATCCCGAGTTCGAATCGCACTCAAGCTAAAAATTATATGAACTATCACACTGCGGCTTGGTGAGTTGCGGTCCCTGTACTGTAATTGGGATTAAAATCCTGTTGTACAGCGTAACATAAATAAATAAATAAATAAATACTAAATGTTGAGTTATCATTAAAGTTTCCTATTTCAAAGTTGCTATTACTGAGAATCCCTGGGTTTAACAGATACTAATTTTTAAGGGTCGTGTTGTGTATTGAACTCACAGAAAAAAACCAAATGTAACTAAAGACATGGGATTGTGATTCGGAGCGGGTTTGGCAACATTGAATGTATTTACTCTAATATTGTTTAAAATATTTATTAACAATAATTTTGTAAGCTTCTATCAAATATTGAAATAATAAAATACAATACTATGATGTCGTAACCAAGGACGATAAATACCCTAGACAAAACATGCGGTATATTTCTCTACACAATGTTTTGTTCTCGCCTGGCCAGAAAGAGACAACAGAGGATAGAGCTATACAAAGGCTACTCTCGCGTTTGTCACAAGATGTCACTACAGTACATTCGGTTTTCGAGTTGCGTTACTTGATTTTGAGGCGTGTTTACTTCAAATAAGTGCATCTAAATCACTAATCAGATTTGATTTTTGACATTTCATAATGTAGAAAATCAAATTTTATGTTTTTTTTGCATATTATTTTTTAAATTTACTTAAATAAATGCCACACAGCTGCATAATGTTAAAGATGACTTTTAAAATAGACTTAGATATTGTTTAGCGCAAAATAAAGGGTTATTCGAACATTTAATACAAAATTATATTCATCATAGTTTCCCGTTTATATTCTTATCTTCAATTCTGTTTTATTTTGTATGTGTTGAGAACTACGTATTCTTAAACTAAAACTGAGTATTTAGGAAACAGATTTGTTTCATATATCAATTGAATTCATATATGTATTAGTAATAACTAATACATATATGATTGAATTCCACGCATATCGCTATAAATAAACAATTTTTAATAGATATTAAAATTGATTTTCTAGGTTATAAAATGTCAAAAATCAAACCTGAGTAGTGATTTAGATGCAGAATAATTTAATTCTCTACAACACTTATTTGAAGTATTTTTTTCTTAATTTGGGGAGCAATGCGTACGGAAAAACTGATTTTCCATGTTAATCGCTTATGTACACAGATATGCTCTTCCACCCGGTATATGTAGTCTTAAATAATTAATGAAAACAATAATTCATAAGAAAATTACTATATTCTTTGATATTTATCAATTATTTTAAATTAGCGCAGTACTTTTCGTCATATATCAAAATATTTATTTTAAATTTTGAAAATATTGTGTTGTGTACATATGCTGACATCTCATGACAAATACGGGAGTGGCCTTTGTATATCTCTATCTCTACTTGTCTCTGTCTGACCTGCCGATAACAAAACAAATGGGTCGAAGTTTTGTCTAGTGTATTTATGGTCCTTGATTTACTTAGCAACAGGCGCATTCAACTTTTTTGTGACATTAAATAAATAGTTTTTATTTGCAAACAGATTTCGTTTTTACTTGTTCACCCACAAATACAACAGTGGTGTTAGAAGTGGGATGTAGAAAAAAAACACACATCTGCCTACACGTGAGATAGTAAAACGCGAACGTACATTGTGCCGATTCTAACCTCAACGCAACCACGTGCAACCGAACACAGTTCAACGTCACGCGGGTTAGGGTAATTGTGCACAGCTCTTCTTCACCATGGCTCAAGGCGTATCAGCCGAAATACTCCATTCGCTCTCCGGAATGATCGCCAGCGCGATTCGAGAATCCACGCCAGCCGGCACCGCCGCTACTGCTGCAACATCGCCAGCCCAAAACCGACCGCCGCATTTCTCCATGCCAGCGTACTCTGCCGCTGACGGAACCTCTGTAGGCGACTACTTCACACGCTTCACTTGGGCGCTCGAGCTAAGTAAAGTTCCTGAAAATGAACACGCCCAGTTTGCACGTGTCTTTATGGGAACGGAACTTAACGACGCCCTGATAATTCTCGAAAGTCCCAAGAAACCGGAATCTTGTTCATACAGTGACATCCAATCAAAATTAACGACACATTTCGACGCCACCCACATAAAGTATGCGGAAAGCATTAAGTTCCGAGGCACCAGGCAGAGACCAGGGGAGTCGATCGCCAACTTTACCCTCAGGCTAAGACAAGCAGGCACCTATTGTGAGTATGGCGAATTCCTAGATCGCATGTTAATAGAACAAATGCTCAAAGGTGGAATCGAGAGAAATGTGCGATGAGATTATTGCAAAGGAACAAGAAGATTTCACTGCCATATACAAGGTAGCGTGCACGCTCGAAGCCATCCGAAACACCGCCGACGAGGTTAAAAATCCTGACATAACCTCAAATTCCGACACGACCAACCGAATAGGGTATGAAAAGCCACCGTCTCGAAAGGGCGATAACCAATGGCAACGTGGACGGGTGACCAACCAGCAGCAGAGGTCCGATCGATCAAAAACCAACCCGGGATAACTCGACATCCAACCGACGTGCGCCGGGTGTGGTGGAGACCATTTCCGCAGCCAATGCAGATTCTTCAACAGGGAATGCCGGGCATGCGGCAAGACAGGTCATATAGCCAAGATCTGTAAATCCGGACCAAAGCAGCGGAGGACGCACCAGGTCACCGAAGAAGAGCAACCCGCCGATAACATTGACGCCGTGCACGAGTTCAGCAAAGTCGAGATCATCGGAGCTATTCAGTCCACAGGGAAGCAGTTGATTGATGTTAACATCGAGAGAACCACCGTTAAGATGGAACTCGACACCGGCGCCCCCTGCTCGATGATGAGCAAACAGCGGTTAGGTGAGATGAAACCTAGCTTTATTATACAGCGGACCAAACGCAGATTCGCAAGTTACACCGGCCACCACATCAGTTGCATTTCAAAAACCGTAGTCACCGCCACCATCGGCACCACATCCAGAAACCTGAACCTCTACATCTTCGACGAGGAATTTGAGTGGCTCCTTGGTCGAGAATGGATCTGACAATTTGTACGCGAGATCGACTTCGTACAACTTTTTGGCAAACCAGAGTGAACCTACAAAATTGCAGCAGAGCAACCACTGTCTCCGAAACAACAGAAAGAACTGGAACTCGTCCTCTACAGGTTTCACGACGTCTTCAGCGACATCCCCGGGAAACTAGCAGGCCTACCAGCTATAATGCACTAGAAGAAGGGTGTGACTACAGTCTTCTCCAGACCACGTGATGTCCCTGTTGCACTGCAAAGTGCATACGCCAGAGAAATCGACGCAAAAATCGCCTCCGGGTTCTACAAGAGGGTCGATTACTCAGAGTTAGCATCGACAACTCATGTTGTCATAAAGAAGAATGGCAAGCTGAGGGATCACGGGCAACTGCAAACCAAGTCAACCCGCAGCTCATCGTCGCCGAACATCCGATCCCCAAGATAGATGATCTGTTCAACCAGATGCGCGGCGCCATTCTCTTCTGCCACCTGGACCTCACGGACGCGTATACCCATCTCGTAGTCGACGACGAGTCCAGCCACGCGCTCACACTCCGACGCACGGCTTGATTCGCCTATCCCGCGCTGTCTTCTGTGCAGCCAACATTCTTGCAATCTGGCAGCGGTGAATGGACGCACTGTTGCAGGACCTCAAGAATTTTTTTGCTGACAGTATTGTTTTCGTAAACAATTTTGACAATCTGATGCAGGCCCTTATCGCAACACTGGAGCGCTTTCGCCAACATGGCCTCAAACTCAACCGGCATAAATGCAGATTCGCAGAACCAGTCCTGGAAGTTCTTGGCCATAAGGTTGACGCATTGGACATCCACAAGTCTAACGCACACACCCGCGCTGTGCAAGAAGCGCCGAAACCAACAACTCCAGAGGAGCTCCACCTGTTTTTGGGCAAAGCAACCTATTACAGTTCCTTTATCGACGACCTGTCAACGAGGGACCGACCACTGAGAGACATGCTGCGCAAGGACACCCTTGTCTGGACACCAGAGACCGACAAGGCCTACAAGGACATCAAGGACGCCCTAACCTCGCCACAGGTCCTAATGCAGTACGATCCGGCACTTCCACTTCTATTGGCCACGGACGCCAGCAAAACCGGGCTCGGAGCAGTCATGTCCCATCGACTCAGCAATGGACAAGAACGCCTACCAACGGAACAGCGATACCCGCAGATTGACAAGGAGGCACTCGCAATCGTCTGGGCAGTGTAAATTTTTAACTACCTGTATGCCCGCCACTTCTCCTTAATCATGGACCATAAACCCCTGACGCAGATCCTACACCCGGAAAAATCGTTCCCAGTCTTGTGCATTAGCCGCATGGCCAACTACGCCGACTATCTGGCACATTTCAACTATGACGTGTTCAAAACGTCAAAACAGAATGCTAACGCCGTTCTAGGGCACCTCTCCCATCGACTGTTAACCGTATCCAAGGCTCAGTTTTGTTGCAGAGGGAGGAGACAGACGATTTCGATGATTTCGACCTTTTTATAGTTCACCAAATACAACAGCTACCCATCACGGCCGAAGCAATCGCACGAGAGACAAGGAAAGACGCCCACCTCGGGAGGATTGTACAACTCCTAGCAGAAAGCCAAGATCTCACTAGGCACAATCTCAAGGCACCCGAGACAAAGTACTTGCTCGCAGCCAACTGTTTGATGTTTGAGCACCGCGTAGTAGTTCCACCCTCTCTGCGAAACGGTATCTTTGACGACCTACACGCGTTCTACCTAGGTATCGTCAAAATGAAGGGAATAGCACGTTCCTTTTTGTTTTGGCCAGGAATCGACGCAGACATCGAGAATATCGCGAAATCCTGCACCAGTTGCGCAACGCAAGCGCACGCATCACCCAAGTTTCGTGAGCACCACTGGGAGTACCCGAAGGCAGGATGGGAACGCATCCACATCGACTATGCGGGCCCAGTAGCCGATACCATGCTCTTGATCATCGTGGATGCTTACAGTAAATGGCTCGAAGTCAAGCCAACGACTTCCACAACAGCAGCCGCAACGATTGATCTTTCGGACGAGCTCTTCACCGCATATGGAACTTCAGTCACTATCGTTTCAGACAACGGCAGACAGTTCGTCGCAGAGGAGTTCATAGTCTTTTTGAAGAACAGCGGCGTAAAATAACACAAGCTTACAGCACCGTACCATCCATCAACAAATGGCAAAGCAGAACGGTATGTCCAAACGGTGAAGGACGCACTCTACGCGATGAAGACCACCAAGGGAACCTTGCAGGCCAACCTAACCTGTTCCTTCGTCAATTCCGTAAGGCGCCGCATTCCACTACAGGACAATTTCCAGCGCAGCTATTCCTGGGACACCAGTCATACCCCGCAGGTTGACACGCACACGCCGCATACTACTTAGATTTTCACCATTTGAAAAGAGGGAAGCAATGTTGTGTATTGAACTCACAGAAAAAAACAAATGTAACTAAAGACACGGGATTGTGATTCGGAGCGGGGTTGGCAACATTGAATGTATTTACTTAGCAGCAGGTGCATTCAACTTTTTTGTGACAATAAATAAATAGTTTTTATTTACAAACAGATTTCGTTTTTACTTGTTCACACACAAATACAAAAGGTCGTATTCAGCCTAAAAATATTCTTGTTTTTTTCCTATGATTGTACTTTTAAAAATTACTAATTCGGCTTAAATTATCCAATTAGCAGTTACATTACTCAATAAAAAGATTAAATATCCTGTACAGACCCAGACTGAGTAATGTAGGTAAATGTTTAGATTATGTTTGTATGAAATATTTATAATATATTATACTTGTATCGTATGAATCAGGAAATATACTTATTTAAAGATTGTATTTTTTTTGTTTTTATTATACACGTACCGGCGAATGGGGTTGTACAACCCTGTGCCAATCTTGTGAAACCAGTTATCATATTTTGAGTTCCTTTGTAAACGTAATTGCGGTGCATTTAATCGTTTTATGCCGATCCCTTCGGTTTAAAATGAAAACAGTATACCATATGTCGCAAAATCCGTAGATTGTAGTGCAATATTTTTCACAACTGAAATTGCAAATAATTTAGGTAAACTAAATGATACAAAATAAAAACATTGTTTTTGTTTAATGCGTCAGCTTATAAATTCGAGTAATAATATACTATTATAAATTTTAAACACACTATGTATAATTTAATAAACGAAATGATTAAATAATTTTTCAATTTTATACCAGTATTTAAAGTTATTTTATTATTTATATATTAAATGATACAATACGTGACAATAACTAAATTCATAACATAAATACAAATACAAAATTATGTATTTTAAATAAAAATTTTAATATAACAGAAAATGTAGTTACTTGTATGATTTTTCTTTAAAATAATTTACGAACCTTTGTCATCGAGAACAACATGCTTATTTTTGATGACATAATATGCAAGTCTGAATTAGTTAATTTCTAGATTTTAATTTCTTCTAATAATTAGGATACTTTTATATTTTTCTGTTCTTGCATATTTCCATTATTTATCTTTTTGTCCTTTTTCTGAAAATATTCACTATTTAATTAGTATAAATAAAATAAATATATCATCATGCTTTTTACTCATTACTGGGTGTGGCACTCTGGCGTAAGCAGATCTCGGTAAGTGATATATTTAAATTTTAATGCCATGAAACGGTCATAATAAGTGTAAGCTATAGAAAGTACTACAGCCAGTAATAGATAAAATGGCGTGATGATATGTTGATATTTGATATTCACCTTATTCTTCAGATTATATGTTCTCTTGTAGAAAGTGGAAAACAGGATAAACTTGCTCGCGATGGCGACGCAGACAAATATTAGCAGAAACGAGGGAATGTTGCACTGTTCACCACTGAATATTACAATATATAGTGGAAGAATAATGCCACGAATTGTATCTGGAAATTATCAACAAAAAACATTGTCAAATTGCGTCATGAAACGTTTAACTACAGTAAAATCTGATGTGGACACCACATGACTTCCTTGTACGCGTATTAAACTTTAGCTACAACTTCATGTGATGTATCACTTCCGGTTAGTCCATTTTAACTAAAACCTATTATGTTATTTCCATTGATAAAGTAGTCTTATACTCGTATATTAAATTTTAAAAGTTTTGAATTGTATTTTAATATAGATTTTCATGAAAATCTATTATAGGCTTCAAGTAAAGTACCACTTCCGGAAGTTATATAATGACCAAAAAGGGAGGTGCACAACTAGATGTTATAACAGTCCTAAATACAAAATCTCAACTTTCTACGGCTTTTTGAGTTATGCGAGATACATACGTTCCTACAGACGTCACGATGAAATTATTTTGTCATTTACCCGCCTAAAAGTAATGATATTTAAAAAATGTTTAAACTTTTAATTTTCATTCAAGTTTTAAACTATACGTTGCTTTAAACTTCGATTCTAGCATTTAATTTAGGTGCAATTTGGACACTAGTCGTTTTACAACTTCAAACTCAATTTTCTGCTTTATTAGAGTGTGAAACTAACTTTTCTTCCTTACTCGCCTAGAAATTCTTCACTATTATTCAAGATATTATACTTATTTTTGACTTAAATATGATGATTTGTGAAGAAATGGCAGACACAAACAGAACTTTTTGCTTATTTACTTCGCTTGTTTATATTGACATGGTTATAAATAAAATATAAATTGAATTAACCGAATATAGAAATACCTATTGTTAACATTTAAGTCGAAGGAAAAATTATATACACCTTCGTCTCGTATTGCTACTACTGTGCGAGAATAATAAGGAATCACTTTATCTGTCTCTTTCTTTACTGGTTTGCAATACAAATTTTCATACCATGAAATGTAATATCAGATTATTGGAGTTAAATACAATATACAAATAGTTATTTATGTACCAAGTACGTAAAATATTAATTTAGCGGTCGAATTTGTATGTTTATGGATGAGTCTGCTGAATCTATTTTGCAAAAGTGATGCATATAGAATTTTTTAGTTCAAACTCTTCAAATATTTGAAATTTAAGAGAGGAAATTGTAATTAATATATTTCAAATCTTAAAATTTAGTAAATCACGTTGCTACTGTCTGAGAGTTGATTGTACGTATGACAATGAACAACAATGGAGTAGCTTGACCTTACTTTCGGAAGAAGGGGGAGGTCTTCATACAGAAAAAGTTAGCGACCTTTTTTTTTAGAGGGTTGAAAAATAATTGACTAATGTTGAATTAATGGTTCTTTATTTCTTTAAAAAAGAAGGTATCATCCTAATTTGCTAAATTTAAATAACCTCCTACATTGTATTTGAAATAATTTCATAAATAAATATATCATCACGCCTTTTACCCAGTACTGGGTGTGGCACTCTGCCGAAGCAGATCTCGGTAAGTGATATATTTCTTCGCGTGAAGTGCGGTTACCAGCCGTCAAATCACGCCCCCCCCAATATTAGTGGAGGCGGGGCCACAGGGGTAGATTTAAATTGTTAAAAATTGTTTGTCGAGGATCGAACCAGGGTTCTCAAGATCCACAGGCCGACTCGGAGCCACCTACCCCATAAATAATTTCAATCTTATTAAAACGAATTTCGACTAAATATTTGCAATGAATTTGATAACATTGACTAGATTAGCAACGACACATAACATTAATAAAATTAATAAGTAGAAGGAACAATTATAATAAGATTTGTCTTTTCTTCTGCGCAAAAACATTTAAGAAGGTGGGACAGCGAACACAAAGGAGGAAAAATAAGGTTTTTTGCAAACCAAAAGCAACATAGAGGATAAGAAGAAAGGAAAGAATCGTGAATAGAGACACATAATAAATTATTTAGTTTATAAGGGGTAGTAATATAAGATAGATAAATTAGTTTATAAGTAGAAATATTTACTCAAATTTAGTAAATAAGATTAAAGTAAACAATAAGTTATAATAATAGTATAACCGGAATAAAACAAATAGGAATACCGTCTCAGATGAATAAAGAGAAAGAGAAAGCAGATAAACGAGACAAAAAAGAAATAGAGAGAATAATAGCTCCTTACCAGAAGAAATAAGAGCTGCGTAAAAGAGCAAACTAACACCACGCACATCTAAAAAAAGACATAGCCATGGAAACATTTCAAAAAATGTTGGAAGATCTCAGACGGAACATCAAAATGGATATGAGCGAAATGAAAGATGAAATAAGAAAAGATTTGAAACAAGAACTGCAACACAAGAAGGAAGAAATAAAAGAAAGCAAAGATGATCTACAACAGACCAAAGCTGACTTGCAGAGAATGACAGAAGAGTGGAGAAAAGGAAAAGAAGAACATAGTGAAATAAGACGAGAAACAGAAAAGAAACTAGAAACTCTAAGTGAAAATAATATAAAGGTACAACGCTTAGAAAACAGGATTGAAGAATTAGTAAAAGCAGAAAAAAGAAGGGAAAAAAATAACATTATTATTAAAGGAGCAAGATTAGAAAACAATATTAAAGAGATAGAGGACTTCATAAAGATTAAATTAGCAGTTGAAGTAAAAGTCACAAACACATACAAAGTCGGAAGAAATGAAGATAGACAACATACAGTAGCAACAATAGAAACCTGGGAAAGTAAGATGAACATTATGAAGAAAAAAAATAAACTAAAAGGTACAAACATCTACATAGATAACGACCTGACAAGAGAAGAAATAAAAATTCAAAAAGAAATATTAACAAAGGCAAAGAAGAAAAAGAAAAAAAAGAAAAAGGTGAAAATAGGATACAAAAAATACAAATAGATAATGAATGGTTTGAATGGTGTACAATACCAAAAGAGTTAAAGAAGGGAAAGATGTCAAAAAACTAATAGAGGAATGCGAAGATAGAAAACAAAATAAAAACAAGAAACAAAAACGCAACAGGAACAATAACTATTGAATAAGTACATGGAACATAAGGACTATGTTAGAAGTAGGAAAGATGATAGAAATAAGGTTAGAATTAAGGAAATATGGGGTAGACATAGCAGCACTACAGGAGATAAGATGGAAAGGACGAGGACAAATAAACAAAAAAGATTTCCCACTTTTATACTTGGGAGATGATAAAGAAGGTCTATACAGGGTAGCTTTCATGATAATGAACAAAATGAGGGACAGAATACTGCAATTTAAACCACTAAGCGAAAGAATGGCATATCTGCGAGTTGAAGCAAAACCATTTAATATATAAATACTTAACATATACGCACCTACAGAAAACGCAAAGAAAGAGGAAAAAGAAAAATTATATGATAAATTAGAAAGTGAAATGGAAGAAATGGCAAAAAAAGATTTAATAATTGTGATAGGCGATTTCAATACTAGAATAGGGAAAGAAGAATATATTAAAGAAGTAGCAGGATACCACACGATGCATAACATAACAAATGATAATGGTCAGAGATTATGCAACTTTGCAATCAGTACAAACATGATTATAAGCAGCACAAAGTTTTAACACCCGTGGCAACACAAAATAACGTGGACGACGCCAGACCTAAAAATTCATTCACAAATTGTTCACGTATTAATAAATAGAAGGAGACAAACCTCAATGATGGACGTGAGAACATACAGGGGAGCCTGCGCAGATACAGACCATTATTTGGTAAATGCAACAATAAGGCAGAAGTTAAACAAAACCAGAAAACATATGAATCCAAAAGTAAAATGGAACAAAGAGAAACTAAATAATGAAGATGTAAGAAAGAAATATGCAAGAAAATTTAATACAAATATCCTGGAGAAAGGAGATGGTGAAACCAATACAGAAAAAGAATGGTGCGCAATAAAACACAACATAATAAATGCAGCTGAAGAACAAATAGGACTAATAAAAAATAAAAGTGAAAAAGAATGGTACAATGAAGAATGTGGAACTATAGTTGAAAAAAAAGCAAAGGCAAGAATTAAATGGATACAAACAAAAAAGAAACTCATAAAAACGAATATGATAAATTAAGGAAAGAATGTAAAAAAGTAATAGGAAAAAAATAAAAAAGAATGATTAAAAAATAAGTAAATCAGTATCCACCAATATATGTCTATGAATACTCAATAGTGCAAGTCCCGCCAGACGATTTTCTCCCATTGAGTTACGGAAGTATTGCTTAATACATTTCAAAGTTGAAAAACTACGTTCCACACTCGCTACGATTACAGACAGGGTAGCTCCAATATAACATTACATTGAATATCAATTCTGATATCTGGCTTCATGAAGATAACAAACATTGCTGTTTTTCACCGAAATAATTTCGGAAACTTGCCGAATATGTCGGGACTGATGACAGTTTGTGTAAAAGTAGTACAAATTGAGTCAAATTGCAGATTTAATTACTGAGAGAGCGAGAAATCTTGCATTAGTTTTACTCCCGAAGAAAGAGTATAGTCTGTTTAAAGAGTGGAATGAGAAAAATGGTGAAACAATTGTGAACAAAGATTTAATGCTGACCTATCTACATGAAAACTCAAGAAGCTTGAAAGCATCGTCACTTTGGTCAAAATATTCTACGCCCAAGGTTACTCTTTCTATAAAAGACAATGCGAATATAGAAAACTTCTTAAAAGTTATATAGTAATTTTAATAGGGTAAGAATAAAATGCTGAACAGTGCTGATCGCAAAAACGCTGACCGACGTTAAAGAGCGCTGAAACCCGCTAACACATGGTAAATATCCGCTGACCAATACTAAATAATAACAAATAGAGCCATACAAGTAATATTTAGTATATTTTACCCCGGCATCGCGACGCCGACCGACGCTGACCGGCATTAATACACGCTGGCCCTGATAAAAAATGATAAATATTCGCTGACCAATACTAAGTGATATCAAACAGAGCCTTACAAGTAATATTTACAATATTTCATTCCGGCATCGCGACGCCGACCGACGCTGATCGGCATTAATACACGCTTGTCCTGATAAAAAATAATAAATATTCGCTGACCAATACTAAGTGATATCAAACAGAGCCTTACAAGTAATATTTACTATATTTCATTCCGGCATCGCGACGCCGACCGACGCTGATCGGCATTAATACACGCTGGTCCTGATAAAAAATGATAAATATACGCTGACCAATATTAAATAATATCAAATAGAGTCATACAAGTAATATTTGGTATATTTTATTCCGGCATCGCGACGCCGACCGACGCTGACCGGCATTAATACACGCTGGCCCAGCTAAAAAATGATAAATATTCGCTGACCAATATTAAATAATATCAAATGGAGTCATACAAGTAATATTTGGTATATTTTATTCCGGCATCGCGACGCCGACCGACGCTGACCGGCATTAATACACGCTGGCCCAGCTAAAAAATGATAAATATTCGCTGACCAATATTAAATAATATCAAATGGAGTCATACAAGTAATATTTAGTATATTTTATTTTGGCATCGCGACGCCGACCGACGCTGACCGGCATTAATACACGCTGACCCCGCTAAAAAATCATAAATATTCGCTGACCAATACTAAGTGATATCAAACAGAGACTTACAAGTTTCATTTAGTATATTTTATTCCGGCATCGCGACGCCGACCGACGCTGACCGGCATTAATACTCGTTGACTCCGCTAAAAAATGATAAATATTCGCTGACCATTACTAAGTGATATCAAACAGAGACTTACAAGTAAAATTTAGTATATTTTATTCCAGCATCGCGACGCCGACCAACGCTGACCGGCATAAATACACGCAGGCCCCGCTAAAAAATGATAAATATTCGCTGACCAATATTAAATGATATCAAATAGAGTCATACAAGTAATATTTAGTATATTTTATTCCGGCATCGCGACGCCGACCGACGCTGATCGGCATTAATACACGCTGGTCCTGATAAAAAATGATAAATATTCGCTGACCAATACAAAATGATATCAAACAGAGACTTGCAAGTAATATTTAGTATATTTCATTCCGGCATCGCGACGCCGACCGACGCTGACCGACATTAATACTCGCTGACTCCGCTAAAAAATGATAAATATTCACTGACCAATACTAAGTGATATCAAACAGAGACTTGCAAGTAATATTTAGTATATTTCATTCCGGCATCGCGACGCCGACCGACGCTGACCGACATTAATACAAGCTGAATCCTCTAAAAAATAAAAAATATTTGCTGACCGATAATAAATGATATCAAATAGAATCATATAAGTAATATTTAGTATATTTTATTCCGGCATCGCGACGCCGACCGACGCTGATCGGCATTAATACACGCTGGTCCTGATAAAAAATGATAAATATTCGCTGACCAATACAAAATGATATCAAACAGAGACTTGCAAGTAATATTTAGTATATTTCATTCCGGCATCGCGACGCCGACCGACGCTGACCGACATTAATACTCGCTGACTCCGCTAAAAAATGATAAATATTCGCTGACCAATACTAAGTGTAATCAAACAGAGACTTACAAGTTTTATTTAGTATATTTTATTTCGGCATCGCGACGCCGACCGACGCTGATCGGCATTAATACACGCTGGTCCTGATAAAAAATGATAAAATAGTCAGCGAGTTTTAATGTCGGTCAGCGTCGGTCGGCGTCGCGATGCCGGAATGAAATATACTAAATATTACTTGCTAGTCTCTGTTTGATATCCCTTAGTATTGGTCAGCAAATATTTATCATTTTTTATCAGGACCAGCGTGTATTAATGCCGATCAGCGTCGGTCGGCGTCGCGATGCCGAAATAAAATATACTAAATATTACTTGCAAGCCTCTGTTTGATATCATTTAGTATTGGTCAGCGAATATTTATCATTTTTTAGCGGATTCAGCTTGTATTAATGTCGGTCAGCGTCGGTCGGCGTCGCGATGCCGGAATGAAATATACTAAATATTACTTGCAAGTCTCTGTTTGATATCATTTAGTATTGGTCAGCGAATATTTATCATTTTTTATCAGGACCAGCGTGTATTAATGCCGATCAGCGTCGGTCGGCGTCGCGATGCCGGAATAAAATATACTAAATATTACTTATATGACTCCATTTGATATCACTTAGTATCGGTCAGCGAATATTTATCATTTTTTAGCGGATTCAGCTTGTATTAATGTCAGTTAGCGTCGGTCGGCGTCGCGATGCCGGAATGAAATATACTAAATATTACTTGCAAGTCTCTGTTTGATATCACTTTGTATTGGTCAGCGAATATTTATCATTTTTTATCAGGACCAGCGTATATTAATGCCGATCAGCGTCGGTCGGCGTCGCGATGCCGGAATAAAATATACTAAATATTACTTGTATGACTCTATTTGATATCATTTAATATTGGTCAGCGAATATTTATCATTTTTTAGCGGAGTCAGCGAGTATTAATGTCGGTCAGCGTCGGTCGGCGTCGCGATGCTGGAATAAAATATACTAAATATTACTTGTATGACTCTGTTTGATATCACTTAGTATTGGTCAGCGAATATTTATAATTTTTTAGCGGGGTCAGCATGTATTAATGCCGATCAGCGTCGGTCGGCGTCGCGATGCCGGAATGAAATATACTAAATATTACTTGCTAGTCTCTGTTTGATATCCCTTAGTATTGGTCAGCAAATATTTATCATTTTTTATCAGGACCAGCGTGTATTAATGCCGATCAGCGTTGGTCGGCGTCGCGATGCCGGAATGAAATATACTAAATATTACTTGCTAGTCTCTGTTTGATATCCCTTAGTATTGGTCAGCAAATATTTATCATTTTTTATCAGGACCAGCGTGTATTAATGCCGATCAGCGTCGGTCGGCGTCGCGATGCCGGAATGAAATATACTAAATATTACTTGCTAGTCTCTGTTTGATATCCCTTAGTATTGGTCAGCAAATATTTATCATTTTTTATCAGGACCAGCGTGTATTAATGCCGATCAGCGTCGGTCGGCGTCGCGATGCCGGAATGAAATATACTAAATATTACTTGCTAGTCTCTGTTTGATATCCCTTAGTATTGGTCAGCAAATATTTATCATTTTTTATCAGGATCAGCGTGTATTAATGCCGATCAGCGTCGGTCGGAGTCGCGATGCCGGAATAAAATATACTAAATATTACTTATATGACTCTATTTGATATCATTTAATATCGGTCAGCAAATATTTATCATTTTTTATCAGGGCCAGCGTGTATTAATGCCGGTCAGCGTCGGTCGGCGTCGCGATGCCAAAATAAAATATACTAAATATTACTTGCAAGCCTCTGTTTGATATCATTTAGTATTGGTCAGCGAATATTTATGATTTTTTAGCGGGGTCAGCGTGTATTAATGTCGGTCAGCGTCGGTCGGCGTCGCGATGCCGGAATGAAATATACTAAATATTACTTGTATGAGTTTATTTGATATTATTTAATATTGGTCAGCGAATATTTATGATTTTTAAGCGGGGCCAGCGTGTATTAATGCCGGTCAGCGTCGGTCGGCGTCGCGATGCCGGAATAAAATATACCAAATATTACTTGTATGACTCTATTTGATATTATTTAATATTGGTCAGCGTATATTTATCATTTTTTATCAGGACCAGCGTGTATTAATGCCGATCAGCGTCGGTCGGCGTCGCGATGCCGGAATGAAATATAGTAAATATTACTTGTAAGGCTCTGTTTGATATCTCTTAGTATTGGTCAGCGAATATTTATCATTTTTTATCAGGGCCAGCGTGTATTAATGCCGGTCAGCGTCGGTCGGCGTCGCGATGCCTGGATAAAATATACTAAATAGTACTTGTATGGCTCTATTTGTTATTATTTAGTATTGGTCAGCGGATATTTACCATGGGTTAGCGGGTTTCAGCTCTCTTTAACGTTGGTCAGCGTTTTTGCGATCAGCACTGTTCAGCATTTTATTCTTACCCATTTTAATATTCATTTACCAAAGTAATAGTTATTTATTGTATAAGTGTTTTAGGTGACGTTTTATCCACGAAAGATTATTTAAATGCAAGAACGAAGTTCGAGCATTTCATTATCTTGAGTGAATAATGCGCAACTAAAACATGAATACAATATAACGTTTTATCCACACTCAAAACTTTTATTCAAAATTAATTCATTTTACAAAATGTCATTTTTTAATGTATCAAATACTAGATACGTTCTGTTAAAATAAATGCATTTTGTGAAGTGTAAACGTTTGGAGAGTAACCATTTTGAAAAATGCTTACTAAAAATAAATGTATTTAATATACTTTATAGATAAAATTAAAATTTGTTTTCAGTGTTTTTAAATATTCGTCTTACAAAAGTTGTTTTTTTTCAATATAACTACAGACAACAATTTGAATTCCCACCGCGCTTCATTCCTGTCGCTAGGAGGAATAATTTACACTTGTATTCTTTCCTCCTTTCCTCGATAGTGTGATAATCATTTCAACTTACCAACTGAAGAATAGTCAAGTATTTCTTCCACGTAAGGTACTTCTGAAATTGCGGCCCCAAGGCTGCGAACAAATAGTACCCGTACATGACTACGTGCACGACGGAGTTCAAGAATCCAACGAGCATGAAGCTGCTGGCTGGAGCGAATCGTATCACGATGCATCATAAGAGCGGCATGGAACTGTGGTGGTAAATGTGCAAGAACGACACTTGGTGGTACTTCTTACGCAGCACAAAGAACACCTGCAATCATTTCGCTTTTTATATTATAATTATAATAGTTATTTTCATGCAACTGTCAAACTTGACATATTCATTACTTGGTTGTCAGCTACTTTGACGAATTGTTCTAAACCAAACAAAAACACGATTAGAAAATGCAGTCGATATACAAACAAATTGGGCTTTTTTTTCTGAAGACGTCTTCTTGTTAACACATTCATATTTATTAGGGAATGCAATACCGGTCAAAAATTTCAATACCGGTATCTCGGTATTTTCGTTTTGAGAATCGGCATATCGGTATTAATACCGGTATTGATTATTTTTTTTTAAATTGACTATTTAACATTTATTTACAGTACGGTGTGGTGTGTGCGTGTGGTATATAGATTAAGGAAATGGCAAATTTAATCTAAAAAAAATAATTTTATTTTAATAATTATAAAATATAAATAAAATTGAACAACATCAAAAATAAAGATAGGTAATTCTATATATGTAAAATAAACAACATAAACTTTTACTTTTTTTCTTCAATGGAATTAAAATAATCTAACAACAAAGAGAAAATTAATTGACATCCAACACTTGGTGAAACTAGGTTTAATAAAAAGTATAAAATAAACACTTGGCTCAGTTTCACAAAATTCAACCTCCAAGTCACCTTATGAGGGCATCGTCAGAGGCTGGCCAGCACAGTTAGTAACCATAGACGCGTTTCGCTCTTATCAGTATAGTATAACTCACTTCTTCACCTAGAACAAAGTTCACGTGAAGAAGCTGGTGACGAAGAACTGTGTTAGCAGAGAATAAGATCTCTACCAAACAGGTAAGATGACATGAGAAGTTATGTGGAACAGGTCATGCCATCTATTTAAATAACAACAAAGACAAAATTAATTGTCATGAAACTAGGTTTAATAAAAAGTATAAAATAAACACTTGGCTCAGGTTCACAAAATTCAGTTTCCAAGTCACCTTATGAGGGCATCATCAGAGGCTGGCCAGCACAATTAGTAACCATAGACGCGTTTCGCTCTTATTAGAGCTCATCAGTATGGTATAACTCACTTCTTCACCTAGAACAAAGTTCACGTGAAGAACCTGGTGACGAAGAACTGTGCGAGAATAAGATCTCTAACAAACAGGTAAGATGACATGAGAAGTTCTGTGGAACAGGTCATGCCATCTACCGAAAAAAGGAAAAGCTACGCAATAGCAATTTAAATAACAACGAGGACAAAATCAATTGTCATCCATACACTTGGTGAAACTAGGTTTAATAAAAAGTATAAAATAAACACTTGGCTCAGGTTCACAAAATTCAGTCTCCAAGTCACCTTATGAGGGCATCGTCAGAGGCTGGCCAGCACAATTAGTAACCATAGACGCGTTTCGCTCTTATTAGAGCTCATCAGTATGGTATAACTCACTTCTTCACCTAGAACAAAGTTCACGTGAAGAACCTGGTGGCGAAGAACTGTGCGAGAATAAGATCTCTAACAAACAGGTAAGATGACATGAGAAGTTCTGTGGAACAAGTCATGCCATCTACGGAAAAAGGAAAATCTACGCAATAGCAATTTAAATAACAACAAAGACAAAATTAATTGTCATCCAACACTTGGTGAAACTAGGTTTAATAAAAAGTATAAAATAAACACTTGGCTCAGTTTCACAAAATTCAGCCTCCAAGTCACCTTATGAAGGCATCGTCAGAGGCTGGCCAGCACAGTTAGTAACCATAGACGCGTTTCGCTCTTATTAGAGCTCATCAGTATGGTATAACTTTTCTTCAACAGCTTCTTCACGTGAACATTGTTCTAGGTGAAGAAGTGAGTTATATCTTCAAAAAATATCATTTCCTTCCTGATTAGTTGCTCAATTCCTTGCTTTTTGCTATTTACTAACGAACGACTACGAAACAACTACGAATTGGCGATCGGCAAGCTAATACTTGACAAATACGCAACATCCCACTGTTCCATTATTTGGGATTCTCCGCAACAAGCTTGCCAACTCTTCAATAACATAATTTTAAAAAGGTGTGACACGTTAAAGTAATAAATAAAAATAACATTCCGCTAAATTGTCTTCTTGTTAACACATTCATATTTATTAGGGAATGCAATACCGGTCAAAAATTTCAATACCGGTATCTCGGTATTTTCGTTTTGAGAATCGGCATATCGGTATTAATACCGGTATTGATTATTTTTTTTTAAATTGACTATTTAACATTTATTTACAGTACGGTGTGGTGTGTGCGTGTGGTATATAGATTAAGGAAATGGCAAATTTAATCTAAAAAAAATAATTTTATTTTAATAATTATAAAATATAAATAAAATTGAACAACATCAAAAATAAAGATAGGTAATTCTATATATGTAAAATAAACAACATAAACTTTTACTTTTTTTCTTCAATGGAATTAAAATAATCTAACAACAAAGAGAAAATTAATTGACATCCAACACTTGGTGAAACTAGGTTTAATAAAAAGTATAAAATAAACACTTGGCTCAGTTTCACAAAATTCAACCTCCAAGTCACCTTATGAGGGCATCGTCAGAGGCTGGCCAGCACAGTTAGTAACCATAGACGCGTTTCGCTCTTATCAGTATAGTATAACTCACTTCTTCACCTAGAACAAAGTTCACGTGAAGAACCTGGTGACGAAGAACTGTGTTAGCAGAGAATAAGATCTCTACCAAACAGGTAAGATGACATGAGAAGTTATGTGGAACAGGTCATGCCATCTATTTAAATAACAACAAAGACAAAATTAATTGTCATGAAACTAGGTTTAATAAAAAGTATAAAATAAACACTTGGCTCAGGTTCACAAAATTCAGTTTCCAAGTCACCTTATGAGGGCATCGTCAGAGGCTGGCCAGCACAATTAGTAACCATAGACGCGTTTCGCTCTTATTAGAGCTCATCAGTATGGTATAACTCACTTCTTCACCTAGAACAAAGTTCACGTGAAGAACCTGGTGACGAAGAACTGTGCGAGAATAAGATCTCTAACAAACAGGTAAGATGACATGAGAAGTTCTGTGGAACAGGTCATGCCATCTACCGAAAAAAGGAAAAGCTACGCAATAGCAATTTAAATAACAACGAGGACAAAATCAATTGTCATCCATACACTTGGTGAAACTAGGTTTAATAAAAAGTATAAAATAAACACTTGGCTCAGGTTCACAAAATTCAGTCTCCAAGTCACCTTATGAGGGCATCGTCAGAGGCTGGCCAGCACAATTAGTAACCATAGACGCGTTTCGCTCTTATTAGAGCTCATCAGTATGGTATAACTCACTTCTTCACCTAGAACAAAGTTCACGTGAAGAACCTGGTGGCGAAGAACTGTGCGAGAATAAGATCTCTAACAAACAGGTAAGATGACATGAGAAGTTCTGTGGAACAAGTCATGCCATCTACGGAAAAAGGAAAATCTACGCAATAGCAATTTAAATAACAACAAAGACAAAATTAATTGTCATCCAACACTTGGTGAAACTAGGTTTAATAAAAAGTATAAAATAAACACTTGGCTCAGTTTCACAAAATTCAGCCTCCAAGTCACCTTATGAAGGCATCGTCAGAGGCTGGCCAGCACAGTTAGTAACCATAGACGCGTTTCGCTCTTATTAGAGCTCATCAGTATGGTATAACTTTTCTTCAACAGCTTCTTCACGTGAACATTGTTCTAGGTGAAGAAGTGAGTTATATCTTCAAAAAATATCATTTCCTTCCTGATTAGTTGCTCAATTCCTTGCTTTTTGCTATTTACTAACGAACGACTACGAAACAACTACGAATTGGCGATCGGCAAGCTAATACTTGACAAATACGCAACATCCCACTGTTCCATTATTTGGGATTCTCCGCAACAAGCTTGCCAACTCTTCAATAACATAATTTTAAAAAGGTGTGACACGTTAAAGTAATAAATAAAAATAACATTCCGCTAAATTGTATTTTATACTTCGATTGAAAAAATACCGAAAAACCGGTATTTTTATGCTAAACATCGGTTTGAATACCGGAAAAATTATGTCCGGGATCCCGCTATTCGGGATCCTGAGATCCCGAGTTTGCATTCCCTACAATCATTCAATAACACGATTAGCATATGAAGTCGATATATAAACAAATTGTGATTTTTTTCTGAAGACTTCATCTTGTTAATACATTCATATTTATAATAACCATCATTTCGAAATTATATTTGTAATAAATATTGAAGTTTTTTAAAGAACATACTACATTTGCGTTAAAAAAAGTATGCATCTCAGCCAGGAAATGATTTGGTGCGCTCAGAAAATAGTCTGCTTCGGGTTTCAACCTCGGCCATCGAAATTTTTCTTCGATGTATACAAACAAATATTTCGTGAGTTATATACACAAATAATTATTTTGTGCCTGCGTCCAGAAACACTAGTTTTGTGTAACTTAAAATCGGCCAGAATCAACCTGTTTCTGACCTAGGCCGGCAAAAACTAGGATCTTTGGTTATGTTAGCATTGGCATCAACTGGCTGTCATTGTCAGTTTTATGTATTGAATACTTGGACAGACCTATATCTACTTACACGCTCTTGGCGAATCTGTATGTTTCGTGATTTTATGGAAAACCAAATATATGGTTATAAATAATGAGCATTTAGAGGCGGTTAAGAAATTTAAATATTTGGGTATAATACTGGATACTAATACATTTTAAAAATCACATAAATTATATAAATAAATATATCATCACGCCTTTTACCCATTACTAGGTGTGGCACTCTGCCTAAGCAGATCTTGGTAAGTGATATATTTTTTCGCTTGAAGTGTGATTACCAACCGTCTAATCACGGCCCCCAAAGATATTAGTGGAGGGGGAGCCCCAGAGGTAAATTTAAATTGGTGAAAATTGGTTGTCAGCTGTGGGGATCGAACCAGGCCGACTTGGTACCACTGAGCCACCTACCCCATATAATTATAAATTACCTATATACAGGGTGTTTCAGGACTAGTGTAACAAACTTTAACAGCTTATTCCTGAGGTTATTTTAAGTAAAAAATGTCATATAAACATAGGTCCTATTCCTTCTAGTTACCAAAATACAAGAAGTTGAAGTTCTATAAATAACACGACATTTTCAATTTTTTTTTAATCAAGATACTTTTGGAAAACAAGAATTTTATTGAAAAGTGATACCTTATTTGTTTTAATTAAAAATTGTTATACTTTTGATTGTATTATTGTTTCATAATGGATGGTTATAGTACTGCTGAATATGCAGATATGGTTTTTATTTATGGATTATGTAATGGTAATGCCCGTTATGCGTCCAGAGAATACCAAGACAGATATCCAAATAGAAGCCAACTTTCCCATCCCCTATTTGCGCGCATTTTTGTTTTCCGAAAGTATCTTGATTACAAAAATTTGAAAATTTCGTGTTATTTATAGAACTTCAACCTCTTGTATTTTGGTAACTAGAAGGAAGAGGACCTATGTTCATATGACATTTTTGGCTCAAAATGACCTCAGGAATAAGCTGTTAAAGTTTGTTATACTAGTCCTGAAACACAATGTATGTTACAAATATTCCAAGAATTTATAAAGACTCAATAGTTGCAGTAACTGTTTAAGGATCTGAAGCTATGCATATTATTAAAAGGAATAAATATACAAATATTAATAAAATGTTGCAAAAGGTAGATTAGTTCAATAATAACAAATTTATTAGAATGAAAATAGTTACTTTTATTCACAAAATTAAATTCCGATTATATTCGGAGTATGTCAATGGTAAACTGGTAACTAAAACAGATTTGCATATTTACAAAATTAGCAATAAAAATAATTATGTAAACTGTGTAGTACTAAAGATCAAAATACAAATTTATACAAAGGTATAAATGTGTATAATGATTTATCTAAAGTTGTTCAATAATTGCCATTTGGAATATTTGAAGCAAAAGTTACGAAATATTATCAACAGTTCTGATTTAGATGTAATTATATTTAATGTACCTATCTATCTTATATACGAGTAGCATTGTAAAATAAAGTAAAATAAATCTCTTGTAATATAAAAAAATTTGGACCCGCGTTTTCACTGATCGTTATAACGTATCATGTAGTTTCATTAAAAACATAAATCAAAATAGGTATAGTTGCGAATAAAAAAAAACTTACGGTGTCTAATAATTCTAAATACTTATTTAAGTAGTAGAGATGTTGGATGGTAATAGTCTGAAACACAACATGCGGAGTGTAAATGAAAACTGAACCAATAGGAGCTGCTGTCTTGTATTACTTTTAGCACTTCAGGATCGTTCGGCTCAGGGATTGGTCTGCATCGGACCCAGTTTCTGACGTCAGTAACCCACCCTTCAGATCCCTGCGAAACATTAATAATACGAGTATATATTGTATATAAAATAACATGTTTAAATTATCTTTAACATTTGGCATGGTATATATTACGCTATCAAGTATTTATAAATTATTTCAGAGACAAACTCTTCATGCAAAAAATTATTTTTTACTAGGTTCAACTTACGCAATAACGCATTATCAAAAGAAATTAAAGAGGCTGTTTCAAGAGCAACTTTAGAATTATATCCGATAAAATCTAAACAGAAATATGAATTAGCATATAACACGTTATTACGAGGGTTGTCTGAAAAGTATTCGACCTAAACATGAAGATGGCAGTACTCGTCACCAAAAGTAGAGAAATGTGTTTGCGCATGCGTTGAAAGGGCCATTTTGGACGCGCAGTTGTTTGAGTGAGTCAATGTGAGTATATGGAGTATCAAGCTGTCATGATATATTTGTTTTCAAAAAGTAATACGCCTACGCAAATCAAAGTCGAGTTGAACTCTGTATACGGGGACTGTGCACTATCATTTACAACCGTAAAATTTTGGGCAGCTGAATTTAAACGTGGCTGTACCTGCTTGGGTGACGATGAACGTTCGGAATGTGCAAAAACTGCAACCATTGCTAAAGTTCAGCAAACGGTGCTAGACAACCGTCGAATTAAAGTTAGAGAGATAGCAGAGGCAATAAATATAGACAAAGAACATATTTAGACATAAGTAAGCTGTCCGCGCGTTGGTTGCCGCGTTAGCTCACTTTTGACCAAAATCGTGTTTGAATAACCATTTACAACACTTTGTTGGCGCAGTTCGGGCGCAATAAATCAGAGTTTTGGCGCTGATGAATTACTGTAGATGAAACTTGGTTATATTATTATAAAATAAATAAACAAGTATATCATCACGCCTTTTACCCATTACTGTTGCAACGAGAAAAAAAATGTTTGTATTATTTTTAAAATGTACACATGGAGTAAATATAGCAAATTGTAATAAATAAACTTATAATTATATCAAAAGAATAAAAACATTTTATTAAATAAATAATAACAGTTTAGCTACATTTAGTAATTTACTTTCAACATTAGAGTGCCTTATAATAACCTTTTTAGTTGTGTTTGTAGAAAAAATTATTTGTATACTTCGTGAAGATATTGTTATCTTTCCCTCAGGTGTTTTTAAATGAAACAGCATTTTCGGAAAGAAATATCTCAATTTCGTTCCTGTATAAATAACAATTCATTCAATAATTTTGAAATCTTAAATAGATACTAACTCCGAATTACAGATATATTAGTCTGAATTTGATAGCAGTTTTAATTATTATAATATTGAGTTGAATAATTCTCCTTCATCGGTTTGAAGTATGAAGGCATCTGAACACTAACTTTTAAAAAATGAGTTATTATTACTATTCATGAAACATGTTTTTAAAAACCCCCGGGCTGGCCACCATCGCTCTCTATATTTTATATATATATATATATATATATATATATATATATATAAATTTTTGTGGAGATGATTTTATATATGATACATAGTAGACTTATGCCTCTGTAATTTCCACATATTGTTTTGTTCCCATTTTACTTCCTTGTACGAAGTAAAGAAAGTATTGTAATCGCGAAAATTTTCGGTTTTGAGATTTCAGCGGAAATATGAATTTTGACCATCCCTGAGTAAATTTTGACTAATTTCGTCATGACGTCTGTACGTACGTATCTATCTCGCATATTTCAAAAACGGTAAACCGTAAAAACTTGAAAATTTGTATTTAGGACTGATAACATCTAGTTGTGCACCTCCCTTTTTCGTCATTATATAACTTCCGGAAGTGGTACTTTACTTGAATAAAAGATTTTCATAAAAAACTATATTAAAATATAATACAAAACTTTTCAAATTTGGTATATATATCAATGGAAATAATATTATAGGTTTTGGTCAAAATAGACTAACCGAAAGTGATACATTACATGAAGCTGCTAACAGTTTTTCTTGAAAAAAATGCTTTTATTTTGATTTCAGAAATAAATGCTGCAAATAAAAGTTTTAGAAAATTTCTGTGTCTAGCATATTAATAATTTTTAAATTAGCTTTTTGTATAAGCGTGATATCTGAATTTAAAAATTATATATTTTTTGTTTCTTGTAATTAAGTTTGCTATGGATTAGAACAAAAATAAGGAAAAAAAATGTAGCTATTGTATAATACGCGTACAAGGAAGTCATGTGGTGTCCACATCAGATTTTTTATATATTGGGATAATAACCACCTTAAACCATTCTACAGGTAATATCTCTTCTTGTCATATATCCACTAATAATTCGTGATTTCTTCGAGCAAATATTTGCCTCCATTTTTAACCAGCCTGGCTGGTATTTCGTCCAGGCCTGGGCTTTATTGTACTTTAGATGTTTTATTTCCTCTAGAGTTGGTGGCGGAATCTCCTTGTTGTTTATATTTCAAAGTACATTATCTATTTGCAATCCCTCGTTGTTGCAATTATTAAGTATCCCAGAGTAACTTTGTTTTCATCTTAGTAACATATCCTCGCATGTGAGTAATATATCTCCGGTCGTACTTCGTGTTGCTGGTATCTTTATCGGATTGTGTTGCCTTGTATTACTTATCTCTTTATAGATTTTCTTTGTATCATTGTTCCTTTTCGCTTCCTATATATTTTTTATCTTTTCTTTCAACATTAGACTATCTTTTCTTTTGATTAATTGTTTGGGCAGTTTCCGTTCCGTCAGATAGACTACTTTGTTTGCTTATCGATGCTCGTTGCATGTATTTTATCTGTTTCTGATTTCTTTACTCTACTGCCTCTTTACATTTCACATCGAACCACAGGTTTCTTATGTTTTGCTTTCTTATTCCTATTGTGTTTTCTGCCACTTTTCTTATATTATTATTTCTACGATTGCTATGAAAAGTTGACAAATACGCTCTAGTTTGGCATCATAAAGTTGACGTTTTTTGTGGAACAATCGAAAAATACTCAACGCGCGAAAAGGATGTTAAATGCGCGCTTATATCAATAGGTACCAGAGATACAAACAAAACAGAAACTTGTCATTTTGAGAGTTGACAGAACGAATTTATTTTCAATACGTATCCGTTTTTTTTAATAATTTAAAATGCAATCGTAAAAAAAAAATGATGTGTGTATCACGAGCGTAAAGTGTCTTTGTTCCTCTTAATATATACTATTGCAGCTCTCGCCTTCGGCTCGCGCTGCATTTCCCGTGTTCGAGTAACAACGAATCACTTTACGCTATTAATACACAAATAACTATTTTAGCAGCTCTTATTTACAGGCTACTGATTCAAATGTCTCATTTTGGTGTTGGTTTGAAATTATCATCTCCGATAGTACATTTTGATATTTTGGTTGTACTTCTTTGTTCTTGAGTGCTTGGGTGTCATATCTTTGCGCTTGCGTGTTGTTATTTGATCTATTCAGACTGGTTATTTGTTTAAATTTTGCGATTATTGGAACGTGTTTAGATTCGAAGTTCAGGCCTCTGTAATTTCTTACGTCCTTTATAGTCTTTAGGTATCTTGCTTTTATTAGCAGGTGGTTAATCTGATTTATGGTGAAACCGTCCGGAGATTTATATGTCTGCTTGTGAATGTTTTGATGCGGGAACATTGTACTGACGGTTACCATGTATTTCGTCATCGAGAAGTTAATTAGCCTCTATCCTATATTGTTCAATAGTTAATGCAAACTGTTGCTACCTATTGTTGGTTTGAAGTATTCTTCGCGACCTATTTGTGCATTGATGTAAACACATATATTTATTTATTTATTTATGTTACGCTGTACAACAGGAATTTAATCCCAATTACAGTACAGGGTCCGCACTCACCGAGCCGCAGTGTGCTAGTTTATATAATTTTTAGCTTGATTGCGATTCGAACTCGGGATCTCCGAATTATAATTCCGTATCGCTATCCACACCACCGTACTGACGGATTTTAATATCATGTTTGGCGCTTTTTCCGAAACGTCTCCATGTGTAGAAACATTCATATTTACAAAATAATAATAAATCTATCATCACGCCTTTTACCCATTACTGGGTCTGACACTCCGCCGTAGCAGATTTCGATAAGTGATATATTTCTTTGCGTGATGTGCGGTTACCAGCCGTCAAATCATGCCCCCCAAAAATGTTAGTGGAGGGGGAGCCACAGGAATAGATTTAAATTGGTGAAAATTGTTTGTCGCCTGTGGGGATCGAACCAGGGTTCTCAAAATCCACAGGCAGACTCCATACCACTGAGTCACCTACCCCATTTATTTATAATGACCAAAATTTCAAACTAAATTTGTAATCAAATTTTTTCATAAACATAAAGCAGTTTGTGTTCACCTCGGCCGCGAAATGATTTGATACGCTCAGAAAATAATCAACGTCGGTCGCCAAACTTATTTCACGGTTATAACGGAATGATAGCAAGAAACTTGTTTACAATATTTCAATATCTGGTTAGTGTTGTTATAGACGCTTAACCACTGATAATTGAACAAGAAAACATGTTAAGTGACTTTTGAGTAAGATTTGAAAGTGTGGGTGTTTATCCATAGCTCTTATAATTTATCAATGATAGTCCCTGAAATTAAAATAGCCTACTATATAGATATATAAAAAAATTACCATTATTGACAGATATAAGCTTACAACTACTTGAACAGCGTTGTATAGAATTAAAATGTTGTTTAACTTGTATGGTTTCTTGTTTTCCATAAATTTAGGGCCTACCGCTGTTACCAACAGAATATAGGCAAGTGATATACAAACTGGCTGCCAGGGTTTCATCAAGATGAATCCGAATGTCCGCTAATTTGAGAACAAAATCATTGTAAATAGTTAGGTTATACACAGTGTTAACATATATGAAAAAAATTTATTATTGACTTAACAAAAACAAAAATAGAATAAAAAGAAATATATTATTTCTTAAAATTAAACGAGTTCCGGGTTTGAACCGTATCAAAATTGAGGGACGTTTCGCTCGCCATCGTAGGGAGCTTCTTCAGGAGGAAGGGAAGAAAGATCAAGGTTACCCGACGTGTAAACCACGCTAGAGGCCAAGAGCGATCTTCTTCTTGAGCCCTCACTCGAATTTTGACACGGTCCAAACCCGGAACTCGTTTAATTTTAATGACTCAGACCGTGGAAGTCTACGCTTTTATATTATTTCTTGTAACCTATATAGAAATCACGAAATCATATTTATCACAAACAGTTATTCATTTCTTTATAGATTCGTTGTTAGAGAAGTGGGCGTAAGTGAAGATATACGAAACAGGTGTACAGGAGCGAATAGATGGATGTTTGTTGCGTGATGATGGATTTTGGTTGTGAGAAAAGAAAGAGTTCGTATGGAGGAAGTGTTTATGTGGTTGAAACGAGAATCGTGTGTCAGGATGAGAATGTTGATGTGCACTGATGCTCTATGAATATTTCAGGGGTTCGTGCTGCCCCATTTAATGGGATATAGCGTGATGTTATGTATGTATATAGCTATTTAGTATGTGCAATAAAATTATTTGTTTTAAATTGACTGACAGGAGTAAAATATCCAAATGATTAAATATTAACAAAAAGAGAGATTGGAAGAGATGTTTGTAATCATCCGCTAAATTTATTTTTCAAATATGAAAGCGGTAGTCAAATATTTAAAAAAAAATTGATAACGAGACAGGAAAAGTGTATTGAGTTTCCTGTAATTATTGACATTACATTATAAATATCTCTGAAGACTAGTTGCTGCTTAAATATATCATCATAAACAGCCAAGTTGAATTTTAATTTTTTCTGAATTTATATGAATCTGTTCTTCACGTCTACTATAATTTTTTCTGATGATAGAAGTTTATATCCAAAGTTTGTAAACATTCGGCAAAATGTAATTTAATTCTTGTATTTTATTATATTATATTTCAGTAACATATTTTATTACATTCATTTTTGCTACGAATGAAATATTTTGGTAGACATCAGTATGGCTAGGCTAGCCACAGTTTATTGGAGCCTTTACTACTGCCATGTTACCATAGATTACTCATTATAAAAGCTGAATTTTTGGTACAATATTTTCAGCAGTTTTTCTCTAAATTTTTTAATAGCGCGAATAAGCGGAAGACGTCTTTATGCACGTAGTTTGTATAATATTTTTTGTTCGAGTACTGGGATTTAAAAAAATACATCTTTAATTTCAACTTGTGTAAGTACACTAGAATCTGCAAATTATACACAATCTTTATCAATTGCAAACCAAGCTGCTCCAGGAACTTCGATTTCTAATTATCAAAACTTTACTGTAAATGTTTATAACACTTGTAACAATTGTGGCTCTTGCCAATATAAAAATATTGACTGGTACCACAAGCTCTGTTTTTGCCTGTTTTAAGAGCAGTGTATTTGGGTGTTTTAGCTATCTCTAACATGTTAAAACCGTGCTCTTAGAACACCCAAAAACAGAGCTTGTTCTACCAGCCAATGTTTTTTAATTCAAATATGAAACCTAACCTTAAGCATTTTATATTATTATCTTACTAACATCTAATTTAATTTTAATCGCCTATTTAGATTTCAGTTTTACATCAACCACATTCATAATTCCTTGCAAACAAGATCGGTTCAGATTTCGTTTAAACAACAATCTTTCAATTATATCAATCCATTTATTCCTAGCTCATTCACGCAATATTTCTCTCTCGCTTTTATTGTTTCCCCAAATAATACATACCTCCTCCTGTATTGAGATAAGTTAGGGAATCTGCAGTAGCTTGCCACATATTTATCTGAAAACATAAAATTTGAAAATGGATATTGTTTCTTGTAACTTCTAAAGTATGGCCTGGTTTATATATTTGTATTTTTTAAGCAGAAGACAGCCGTTAACAAAATTTGTAACTAGAATAATGACGTCAAAAAGCGGATGCATTTATAGTGTATACTAAAAAATTAAAATGTAATGTGTGTTTCATAAATGTATAATAAATTTTAAAACATTTTAAAATTAGAAATGATATATAATTGTAATTGATATTTAAAAGTGGTAGTACGGCGCAGTAGGATTTTAAATAATAAGAACATAAAATTATATTTATTGCTTAACAGTATTTATTAAAAATACAAGAATCGTAAAATAATGTGAAATTAAAATAAAATTTAACGGCAGCAATGGAGCTTCATTTTCCAATTCTTGTTCAAAATATGTTATCACATTTGCACATAGAAATTGTGACTGTTTTGATAATGCTTTAGGTATTATTTATCGAACACACACAAATCAGAACATAATTGACACACGACAACGCGAAACAAAATGAAGTGAAAGTCGGATACTTATGTAAACGTGTTCAAAGCCAGTAGGTACCAACACTTGGGAAAAAAATTAACTAAACTATTTGAAATAAATTAAGATTCCTGTAAATTATGTTTTTAAGAGAAGAGTGAATTCTGCAAAACTGCCCAACTTAATGCTGATGTTAGTTTTTTTGTTTTCAAATTTAATCTTTATTCATCAATGAACATAAACAACAATATTATAATTCTATAAGCGCTATCGGTACATCACAACTCTTCAGTAACAAAATCACAATATGAAAGAGTCCGTCGCTTCGGCCTACAATAATCCCTCTACTTCTTGAACACTAACAACAATATTATAATTCTATAAGTGCTAGAACATCACAATCGGAACATCACAACTCTTTAGCAACAAAATAAATACTTGGAGTTGGAACAAAATCACAATATGAAGGAGTCCGTCGCTTCGGCCTACAATGATCCCTCTACTTCTTCCAAACGAATTTCTCATTAGAGGACACGTTCTTCAGCAATTTCCGTTGCGCAGACTCGGACACGAACTTAAAGAATTCCCCGCAAGACAAACCGTAGTTAAGAATAGTGAACAACTCTGCCTTCACCAATTCTGCTCGCATCTTATTCCTCTCGTCAGTCCATACGTCCTTCATTATAGAAAAGACGCGCTCCACGTATGCGTTGCTTATCGGAATCGAAAATACCTTCGCCACAATCTTTGGGAGCTCCACGAATTCATGGGTGGCAGAGAAAACCTTCACCCATTTCGCGTCCACAGGATACTCGAGTACTGCTATCTTTTTCCTGACCTTCTTGAGCAGCTGCACTTCATCGTAGAGTGCGTCTTGGTCGACTTCAACCTTGATCGCCTTTGCAGCAAGCACAAAGTTCTCGTAAGAAAAGACTTTCTCTTTCAAATTGAGAATGATTAAACTGCTTACCTGTTCGAATGCAAATACGACGGCAGTTTCTGACAATCAAACTTAGAAATAACCACGTACAAATAATTCAAGAGACATATGTATTTTGAGGTTACAAGCGTAGACGGCGCGAAATACAAAATAGGAAGAGTCAGAGTCTCAAGGCTTACATAGATGTCGCTACTTTCCATAGATGTGCCAACGAAGTTTGGCACAAATACCTATTTAAGTAAGGAAGGCGCGTTTCTATGTATCATATGTGTAAATATATGCTTAAGCCAAAGAAAACTTTAATTCATTGACACAAAGGACGGGGGCAAATCGGTAGTTAATCATAACCCGGAGAATTTAACGCCGAACGAGTGCGGGAAATTGACGTTTCGGTCGTTGCGTAGGCGACGCGAAACAACACATTTTAATGTATGAGTACAAAATAGTTATTTACGAACTAAGTTCGGGAAGACGACGTCCCGCAAGAGCGCATTTTTAAAGCACGAACGATTGCAAAGAGCGAGTGGCTTTAGTTGCGCGAAAGAGCGGAAGACGTCTTCAAGCACGTAGTTTGTATAATATTTTATGATCGAATACTGGTATTTAAAAATATATATATCTTTAATTTCAACTTATGTAAGTACACCAGAATCTGCAAATTATACACAATCTGTATCAATTGCAAACCAAGCTGCCTCAGGAATTTCGATTTCAAATTGTCCAAATTTTACTATAAATGTTTATAACACCACTTGTAACAATTGTGGCTCTTCCCAATCTAAAAATATTAGCTGGTAGCACAAGCTCTGGGTGTTTTAGCTATCTCTAACATGTTAAAACCGTGCTCTTAGAACACCCAAAAACAGAGTTTGTGCTACCAGCTATTGTTCAAATATCAAACCTAACAATAAAATAGATTAATTAATTTAAGCATTTTATGTTATTATGATCTTACTTTTCCATTAAACTAAGTTGTTATATTCCACAATATGTGTTTTTTCTGATTGTTTATATAGTATTAGTCGTGATTTTTGTTTGACTACAATCTGCAAGTTGTATCAATGACGTCTTTAGTTCAGAAGTTGTCAAATAGATGGCACTAATGCTGACAAATATTGAAAGAATTTTAGTAAATTACTATTATTTCCCAAACTTTGAATAAAGAAAAATTCAGGGAAGTTGTATTTTATAAATAAGTTTTGATTATTATCAAGATAGATTTATTTTAGAATGTTCCAAAGAGCCAGTGTTTTTTCCAAATTTTTCAGTCGGGTCGATCGGGAAGCCCTTGTTCCAGTATAAAACTTCAAATTACAATGACTATTATAACCAGTTTAATCTCTACAATATACACAATTATTTGTTATTTGATTTATTAATCTACAAGCAACGTATCATTTCACAAATAAGAGTGTTAAATAAAAAAGGTTTGAAATTCATTTATAAAAATGTTTAATATGAATTAATTGCGAATAATATTTGTACTATATGTAATAGATTTGAATATGAAAATCTATACCACTTCATATGGATCTGCTCTTTTTATAATAAGTTCAGATATCTGTACTTACTATATTATACTTATTAAGAGGATTCAGATCTACTCCACCTTGTTGAAATTTTTGTAATGTAATGATTAAATCTGTGCAATATTCTATTAATCTTACCACACATTTCATACCTTTATTTATTATATATTTCATATCTTTTATGTTGTTCCTATTTAACTGCTTTTTACACATTTATTGTATTATATTTGGTTATCTACAACATTCTGTAATATACATTTTAATTTTTATTTAATTAGTATTTTGTCTAATCAAATTTGTCAACAAATGCTATTATTGTTATTATTATTATTAATATGATTAATTAGTATCATATTCATTAGTTATCAAATCAGTAATACATATATTAGATATGTTTATACTTGTTAATTCTGTATATAAAGACGGAAGTAAAATAATAAGTTCAAAACTAGTTTTGAATTAGACATAGACCATAAGGTCCCGCCCGTGGCGGCCATAAAAAGGACATATCGGCATATGACCTGAGTAGTTAGTCCGATATATAAATTTTAAAAAAGACATAAATAAGAGAAATAATTAATAATAATTATGGCTAGAGTATATTTGCAAGAGAGGCGATTAAATAAAAAGTACAATGCTCTGATGTCAGACTTAATACCATTAAAATGTCAAATATCTTAAAACCCAGTAAAATTTTTGAAAGTTTAATCATCTATGGCATCAAGTTTTCAGGTTTGGCGTTAATACTAATCAGGGACCCGAACCGTAACAAAACCGTAACCGAAAACCGAAACCGATATTTTTTGTTTTGAAATATAGAAACCGAAATGAAAATTTAATTGATTTTGTAACCGAAAACATAACCTAACCGATATGATTTCGGTTCTAAATAAATAAATAAATATATCATCACGACTTTTACCCATTACTGGGTATGGCACTCTGCCAAAGCAGATCTCGGTAAGTGATATATTTTTTGCGTGAAGAGCGGTTACTAGTCCTCAAATCACGCCCCCCAAAGATATTAGTGGAGAGGGAGCCACAGGGTAGATTTAAATTGGTGAAAATTGTTTGTCGGCAGTGGGGATCGAACCAGGGTTCTCAAGATTCACAGGCCGACTCGATACCACTGAGCCACCTACCCCATATATTATATTATTATATATTATTTTCTAAATTATTAATAAAAATATAACTTACTGTTGATGTATTTTGAATATATAAATTATAAAATAACAGACTATGTATACTACGTTGACAAAGTTTCACTGACAATGACATTTCCTTTTCTTGACGTATATAGATTTATGTCATCAATTATTCATTTAAATTTATGTGTATGTATTTAAACTCATTTGTGTTATTAATTCAGTACTAAGCTTTGTGTTCATTTGGATGTAAATTAAAGTGAATTACTATTTTCACACGGAAGATTTTTTATAGTACGTTTATATATTTTCTCCGCGCTTATACCGTGTGATTTAAAACCTGTGTAACATTTTATTAACTCATTCTTGAGGTCAGATTAAGTAGTAGATGTCATATCAACTTAGGGTCTATTCCTTTAATTACCAAAATACAAGAGTTCAAAATTATCAAATAAATATCAAGTTTTAATTGAATCAGTTAGGAAAAAACAAAATACGATATGGACAACAAATAGTTATTGTGCGTATGAGAATGTTACTTTTAGTCGAGACCGCAGGTCGGGACAATAAAAATCATTCGAACGCGCCAAAAAACAAGAATTTTGCCTACGAAATACAAACAATATTTTTTCTACAATTGTAAGTATAGAATAATACAATAATTATGGATTTATTTAAATAAATTGAAGGAAAACAATCAACAATAATATGAATTTGATACTATTGATGTGTTGTAACTAATGAAACCTGACAACAAACAATTTGGGAGCGTGCACGAGATACTCATTTTGCGCCGTAGAATACGAAACACTAGGATGCAAAATAATGCGCAAAATACGCGTTATCATGGTAATGTAAATGATGAAACAATCACGTACTTCGCGCATTGATATTAGTGAAACAAAATGAAAATTTTTTTACAGTTGTAGAAACACATAATATAACACAATAATAGCCAGATTCACGACAAAAATTTAAATTTTAAATTAGATTTAAATAAAAAAAATCGAATATTTAACAGCAATGCTAAATTATATATGACGTAACTTCTCTTTACTAGTATTTAAATTAGATTCAAATTTAAATATTGTCGGTGCAGTTGGCCATTACACTCATAAATTAATTCAATTAAATCTAATGTAACATAACAAATTGTGGGAAAAAAACAGGATAAGTACAATATTGGTTGAGAATTCAAATTTAAAAATGTATCTAAAACAATATCTGCATATTCCACACTACTGAATCCATACCATATGAACTGAAATAAGGTGCAAAAATATCTATTTAAATTAAGATTTAATTTTGTTATTGCACATTTTGTTTTTTAAAAATATCTTGTTATAAATTTGGTGGCATGGAATTGACTCATTAAACCTGAAACTAGTTAACTTAAAATAATTTGTCGGGTTTTATGTATTTTTCATAGCAATAACATTTAAAAAAATACTATAATTTAATTCAAGCCTTTTATTGTGTTCAATGTATTTTGAAACAAGCGCAGGCGATGCTGCCTTCATTTCTTGATAGATTCGTTGTTAGAGAAGTGGGCGTAAGTGAAGATTTACGAAACAGGTGTACAGGAGCGAATGGATGGATGTGAATGAAGGTTTGTTGCGTGATGATGGATTTTGGTTGTGAGGGGTTCGTGCTGCCCCATTTAATGGGATACAGCGTGATGTTTTGTATGTATGTATGTGTAATATATTAATAATTAATTAGAAATATAACATAAGCTTTTAACGTCTTTATTATTTTCACCAAAAACATGTCACCAACTAAAAAATAAATAACTACCGTAACATAGAAATATAACAACTTAACAATTGTAGTTAATTATCAAAAAATAAATAAACATTTCATTTCAAAATAATCAAGTCACAAAAAATAAACATTTCATTTGTAAATGTAAATAATCAAGTCACCACACTACTCCCCCCAAAACGGGACAGCACGGAAAAACAAAAAATGAAATATTTACTTAGTACAAAAATATTAATATACAAACAATAGAAATTTTAAGGTTACAGTGGTAACTCAGGTGACGCTGTCAAATGTAATAAAATTCCAAATTTTGGTTAATTTTGTCAAAATTAAGTACTGTCTATGTATGCTGGTTTAAGTCTGTCAATGCTGACTGATTCTATTTTTCCATTGATCAGTATTTTGAAAAATTTGTTATATCTGTCTATAACTTTAAATGGACCATCAAAAGCTTGTTCCAGAATCGGTCCAATTGCATCATTTCTGACGAAGACTACTAAGAAATAAATTTGGAGGAATGTAAGTTCGTACCGATGTAGATGTTTGAGAAGAAAAAGGTTCCAGTTTATTAATTGCAGTTTTGATAGTCGTGAAAAATTGAGCAGTGTCAAAATCGTGTGCTAAAAATGATGGTTTTGTAGGTATGAATTCTCCTGGCAATCTTAACTTTTCACCATAAACTAACTCTGCAGAACTACAGTAATTGTTTTTTATTGTAGATCTAATACCCAGTAGTACAAATGGAAGGAAATCCATCCAATGGGAAGAATTTAGATAAGTTTTTAAAGAATCTTTTAAGTGACGATGAAATCTTTCGGCTAAACTTGACTTGGGGGCCAAACCTGAAGTTGGCTGCAGAACAAACTGCTTCTGGTTTGAATTCAGGAATACCAACTTAACGTCAAAAGCCGGACAATTTGAAATGCGAAGTATATTTATCATAAAAATGCGTTCTGTACTAGGTTTGGCATGGTTAGGGGTGTTTTTTTTAAGTTAAATTTTATGACAGAACAATTCGAATGACGCCTGGATTCGAACCAGGGATCCTCCGCTTAGCCGAATTGTTCTGTCATAAAATTTATCTTTAAAACAAAATTTTGTTTGTAATAAAATTCGCATTTCAAATATATTTATCATAAAAATGCGTTCTGTTCTAGGTTTGGCATGGTTAGGGGTGTTTTTTTTTTAATTGGTACTCCTGAATTCAAGCCAGAAACAGCTTGTTCTGCAGCCAACTTCAGGTTTGGCCCTCAACTCAAGTTTTACCAATCTTTCTATAATGCCATTTGATTGAGGGTGATAGGCTGTAGTCTTTATGTGATGTGATCCAAGTAACAATAATAAATTGGTAAACAACGCTGCATTAAATTATTGCCCTCTATCAGTGGTGATAGTTTTAAGGACACCGAAACGCGAAATCCGTCCCGAAACAAAAACTTTCGCAACAGTCCTAGCTGAACAATCTTTTATGGGTAAAAGTTCCGGCCATCTTGTAAAGCGATCGATGCAAGTTAGGACGTAGGAGCAACCTTCTGAAATCGGTAACTTTACTATATCGATATGTACCGAAGCAAAACGTGAAGAAGAAATACAAAATTTTGAAATTGCAGATTTAGTGTGTCTGGTTACTTTTGCTTTTTGGCAATTTAAACAGTTCCTAGTCCACATTGTAATATTTTTGTTCATATCTTTCCAAACAAACCTGGATGAAATTAATTTCATTGTACCGTTTATCGTGACAGTGCGTCGGCTACAGGATTGTTTCTTCCGGAAACATGACGTATGTCATGCGTAAACTGGAGAATTTCTCTAGGTGAATAATTATTATTGTGTGCTAATTTAGTAGTGAATGTGAGTGGTTTGTGGTCAGTTAAAATGTGGAAATTTTGTCCTTCCAAGAAATGACGGAATTTTTTTATAGCTAAAAATATTGCCAGAAGTTCCTTTCCGAACGTGCTGTACCGTTTTTCGGTTGGAGTTAAGGTTGTCGAATAAAACAAGATGGGTTTCCAGCTGTTATTGACGAACTGTTGCAGTACTGCCCCAACTCCAACATCGGATGCATCAACCATAACATTAAGGGGAGCGTTATGTTCAGGAAAAGTTAGACAGGTAAGCTCAGATAATTTAATTTTAATAATTTTGAAGGCATCTTTTGCTTCGTTTTACCAAATAACTGGTTTCGAACTGTTTTTGTAATGACTCAATAGTTTATTAATCGGATTTAGAATTGTTGCACAATTTTTTATGAAACAATGATAGAAATTTACTAATCCTAAAAATTCACGAAGCTGTTTTTGTGAAGTGGGAAGGGGAAATTTATTTATAACATTAATTTTGCTTTGTAAAGGTTTGATTCCTGCTGAAGAAATACAATGTCCGAGAAACTCTATTTCATGCAAACCAAATTGACATTTATTTTTATTTATTAAAATACCGTATTGCTCTAACCTATCAAATGTAATTTTCAAATGTTCTACATGTTCTTCTGGCGTGCTACTTGCAATAAGAATATCGTCCACATAAGCAAATGCGAAATTTAAACCTCTAGTAACTTTATCTATAAATCGTTGAAACCAAACGGCATTACAGTGTATTCATAGAGACCGAAAGGTGTGGTGATTGCGGTTTTTTTAATAGATTCCTCGTCCATCGGAATTTGATTATAAGCTTTTACAAGGTCTAATTTGGAAAAAATGTTTGTATTTTGCAGGTTTGAAGTGAAATCTTGTAAGTGGGGTAATGGATATCTATCGGGTGTAGTCTGAGAGTTAAGAGTACGGTAGTCGCCACACGGACGCCATTCACCCGTTTTCTTCTGAACCAAATGCAGAGGTGAAGCCCAAGCACTTGAAGATGGACGAATTAATCCAATTTCAAGCATACGATTGAACTCTTTTTTGCCAATTAAGAGCTTGTCTGGAGCCAAACGGCGTGGCTTCGCAAAAGTAGGATTGCAAACCGTAACTATTTGATGTTTGACTGCATGTTTAATGTCACGTTTAAAATCTAAATTTTTAGTTTAAGTAGGGTAGTTTAATAGTACGTGTTCGAAAGTGTTTGTTGGATTATGGATGTTGTTAATATTTTTTGTATGACTAGATTCTATAACACATTTTGATGACAGATCAATTAAAAGTTTGTAATGAGTTAAGAACTCAGCTCCAAGGATTGAATATTGGACATCAGCAATGATAAACTTCCAGGTAAAACTTTTTGACAAGCCTAAATCTAATGTCATTGTTTTATAACCGTAGGTTTTGATATTAGTATTATTTGCAGCTTGCAGGTAATGTAGGTTTAATTAATTTTTGGAATTTTTATTAACTTTGCCAACGCTCACCTGTGCCCCGCTGTCAACAAAAAAACGCTGACTGGTATGTCTGTCAGTTAAAAAAAATAACTTAGCAGACGTTGTATAAAAACTATTACTGGAAACAAAAGGTATATAATTAGATTTTGTATAAAATGATTTTTCAGAGTTTGATAGCACCTCAGGTTTTGTCAATAAGGGTGGACCTGAACATGGTGAAACACACTTTTTGGCTTTCTTCCCAAACGTTGAGTGATACCAGCAGAGAGTTGAAGATGAAGATGAATTGGATGTTGTGGTAGCATTCTTTAGAGTTAATAATTTCAGTTTCAGGTCCTTAATTTCTTGAGATAATTTTTTTAAGGTATGACTCGTCAGAAATTGCAGAAAGAGATGGATTGGCAATAGTGAGAAGTTTGTCGGCAATTAAAGCTTTGTCTTCTAATGAACTGCTAGGCATTGATGTTAATATCAGTTGTATGTTGATTGGTAGTTTTTGTACAAACAATTCTTCCAAAAGCTTAGATCCTAAAAGTTGACGCAAATATCTCAACATCTGAGTAGGTTTCTTGTTTTCTAATGAAGAAAAATTAAATAATTGTTGCAGTTTTTCTTTTTCAGATTGCCCCGTTCTCTGAATTAAGGCATTTTTCAAAGTAGTATAAGGTAGATCCGCTGGAGGAGCCACTATAATGTCTCTAACTTCATTTGCGAACTGTGGTGTTTAAATTTCTACGATTTTGCTAAATTTAGAAAGTTCAGATGATATTCTCCGTGAAGCAAAAATTGTCTCTACTTGCGCGAACCACAACTCTGGATCAGCAGGCCAATAGTCTGGTAACTTGAAGGGTCCAGTTAAAGTTGACACATTCATCGTGGAATTGTCCAGTGCAATCGGAGGAAAAACTTTATTCGTTTCAGTCATAACTGCGTACGAGGTAAACGTGTAATGAGGGGTCACCAATGCAATATATTAATTATTAATTAGAAATATAAGATAAGCTTTTAACGTCATTATTATTTTCACCAAAAACATGTAACCAACTAAAAAATAAATAACAACTTAACAATTGTAGTTAATTATCAAAAAATAAATAAACATTTCATTTTAAAATAATCAAGTCACAAAAAGTAAACATTTCATTTGTAAATGTAAATAATCAAGTCACCACATATGTATGTATGTAATAATTGGAACCCAAAGTCGTTTCGAATTTAAGCAAATTAACCTTGAAAAACAAATTGAAATTCGTTAAATAAATAAAATAACTTCTGTCATTTAAATATGTCAATGTTAAAAATTCTATTCCATAGAATAGCATGATTCTGACTGACTCTACAAACTGTCAGATAAAAATTCTCGACTTACGAACTCCAGTTTTCATAAAAGACAGCTATTATCATGGAATTATTGGGCAACCAATAAAGTAAAATGTAATTACCGTTTTAAATGTAGAATTTAAATGTCTAGACCAGTGATTCCACTGTGCATGGGGACATTGTACAATTAAGAATTAGATAAGTAATAATTAAGTTATTTTTGTAGTCAATTGATGTTAATAAAAATATTTAGGTTAGCTATAATATTGTTGTTTCATTACCCAAAACCTTATAAAAATATATGAAATTAAAATGAACTGTTTTCTATTCAACAAATACAAGATCCATTTGAAAAGTTAACGGAATGAAGTACAAAATATGAGTTCATCTCTTTGAAATTGTTCTTATTTTCAAAATAGTCTTCCTTGACACTAACGCATATTGTCCAACGATATTCCAAATTCTTTACGCCATCACGAAAGTCAGATTCCGCCAGGCCTGCAAAATACGTCTTAACTGATACTTTAACATCTTCGTTTCATGCAAATAATAATAATAATAATAATAATGTTACGTTTATTACAATTTTGGGTTCGGTGATGTTTATTATTAAATAAAACACGAGTAATGAAAACACTAACAAAATATTTATTTAAAACGAAACTAATGTAGTACAACTACTAAGATATATATTTATATTCAACACGTATTTATATTCACAACAAAGTATTTAGCAACGACTTGCACTGTTCGCACTTCAAATACTGAATGCCTCTTCCCGGCCGAAACTCTCCTTTATATACTGGAACAATGAATTCGAGAATATTCGAGAGTTTCTGGCACACGGTAGAAGCATGACGCAGAGCGAACAGGTACGGACTTGTCTATTGCGTCTGAGACAGCGGTGAATCGTGCAGCAGACATGTCGACTGTTCCAGACGGAACAGGGCCGTACTCGCTACAATAATAATAATAAGTCTTTATTGCCCAACAGAATGTCCATTAACAGGGCACAATACAAAACAAAAAAACAAAAAAAAAACAAAAAACATATGAAAATAAGATACAAATACAAATAATATATACTTTACAAGAGAAATAATTTAAGAAAAAATGTCTTCAAAATGACCATCCGCAATTCGGCACATCGTGAATAACGGGGTTCGCCGGAGAACATCGGTGCGGGATGCTGGCAGATAGAAGGTCTTGGACTGTCTGGAAGCAAACCTAGGAACATGAAAACCCACACGGGACAACAATAGTGGAGCATCAATTTTATTATGAAGTAATTGCCATAAGAACTTCGCGTAGCAAGTTTCTCTACGGGATGTTAATGAAGCCATTGAATGGCGTTGAAGAAGCGAATGCTGCTCGATACCACGTTCAGGATATATGTTGTCACATTTAAATGAAAGAAATTTCAAAAATCTACGGTGAATGCGATCCAAGGTTAAACAATGTGACGCATAGAAAGGATACCATACCAAAATAGCATATTCTAATTTACTTAAAACATAGGCGAAATAAAGAGGCTTAAGGACATTGATATCATGAAACATTTTTGAGATCCTCATAATGAATCCAAGAGACTTACAGCTAGAAATGCAAATGTTGTTAATATGTTCCGTGAAAACTAAGTTAGAGCAAAAAGTGACACCTAAATCTTTTATAGATAGTTTTTTATTAAGAGGTTTATTATGCAAGCTATATGAAAATATGAGGTTATTGAAACAACGTGTATAAGTGATAAGCAACATTTATCAAAATTCAAATTAAGTTTATTTTTTCACACCAGGTAATCATCCTGTCAAAATTAAATTGCAGGTGAACAGCATCATCAGGTTGTGAAATTTTTGTAAATATTTTAATGTCATCTGCGTAAGCAAGGGCATAACATGTAAAAGTTTCCAAAAGCTCATTTATAAATAAGTTGAATAATAAAGGTCCCAGGTTTGAGTCCTGTGGAACCCCAGATGTAGCAACAAACTCAAAAGAAGAGAAACCATTGTAAAATACATAACATGTACGGTTATTAAGGTAAGAACTTAAAAGTTTTACCAAACAAGGAGCTGCACCAAAAGTTTCAATTTTTTTGATTAATAAATCGTGATTGATTGAATCAAATGCACGTGAAAAGTCAGTATAAATGACGTCGACTTGACCCCTGTTATCAAGAGTTTCAGAAAGAATTTGCGAGAAAGTAGTTAGATTTGTAACACTTGATCGTCCACGCATAAATCCATGTTGATTTGGGGATATTAAAGAACGTGTGTTGTTATAAATAGTTTCGTAGATAACCATTTCGAAGATTTTAGCAAAGTTATTCAATATAGATATCGGTCGGTAGTTATTGATATTGGATTTATCGGTTTTCTTGAATACAGATGTAATTCTAGTTCTCTTCAATCGTTCTGGGAAAGTACATGTTTTAATTGCTAAATTTATGATAAAAGTAAGTGCCTTGGCTAAAATAAGCCTAGAGTCTTTAATTAAAAAACTGGGTATTTGATCATCACCCGAAGTTAATTTATTGGAAAAAGTAGCCATTATAAAAATTATATCATCTTCGGTGACAGAGTTAACTACGAAAGACGGATGATACGTGAAGTTTGTGGACGAATCATTAAGGGAACCAGTGGAAAAAGTTTTAGAGAAGAATCTGGCAAAAGCATTAACAATAACGTGTGGAGATTCATAATCATGTTCTTCATCATGAAGTTTTCCAGGTATACGAGTGGTACCCTGTTTTAAATGAACATACTTCCAAAGATCGCCAGGATTTGTTTTGATGTGGACTTCAGCAGCACGAACATAGATATTATAAGCTTCTTGGATTTGTACTTTACATAATTGGCGCAGTCTTTTAAATTCATGTAAGTAAAAATGGAGACGAGTTTTAATCCATTTTTTCCTAAGATATTCTTTGGTTTTCAGGTTATATTTTATTTCGAGATTAAACCAGGGTGGATAATTATTACTCTTCATAGAGGAATATTTATATTTTGGTACTGACATATCAAGGATAACATATAGTATTTCGTAAAATTTACAAAGAGCATCATTGACGTTATCGAATTTATTCAAACTCAACCAATCAAAATTGCAAATGTCTTCATATAGTTTATTATAATCTGCAAAGCGAAAGTTATATCGTAAATTGCATGCTGAAGGGAATTTTTTAGTTAGATTGGGAGATAGTAATTCCAAGCAAAAGTTTAGAGCTGGATGATACATATCTTCAGGAACCATTGGAGAGTCAGACCTTGTAACTGTTATATTGGAGCACAAATTAGACAAGATCAAATCTAATTGATTATTGTTAACATTTACAATGTTATTATATTGTTTGGGATTTAATATTGTAGCGAGTACGGCCCTGTTCCGTCTGGAACAGTCGACATGTCTGCTGCACGATTCACCGCTGTCTCAGACGCAATAGACAAGTCCGTACCTGTTCGCTCTGCGTCGTGCTTCTACCGTATGCCAGAAGCTCTCGAATATTCTCGAGTACATTGTTGCAGTATATAAAGGAGAGTTTCGACCGGGAAGAGGCATTCTGTATTCGAAGTGTGAACAGTGCAAGTCGTTGCTAAATACTTTGTTGTGAATATAAATACGTGTTGAATATAAATATATGTCTTAGTAGTTGTACTACATTAGTTTCGTTTCAAATAAATATTTTGTTAGTGTTTTCATTACTCGTGTTTTATTTAATAATAAACTTCACCGAACCCGAAATTGTAATAAACGTTACAATTGGTGTCAGGTGTTAGGGTTGTGTTTTGTGAATTAAAAGTGAAGTTTAAGTGCAAATAAATAAAAATGGGTTCGAGAAAAGTAAATCTAAGTGATTTAAAAGTGACTGATCTCAAGAGAGAATTAGAAGAACGTGATCTGGATACTACAGGCAAGAAAAGTATACTGCAAGAACGACTTCGACAATTTTTGGTTGAAGCTGGTGAAATAGCGGATAATTATGAATTCGAAATTCCGGGCGATTTGGACTCCATTTCCAAAAATCTGAAGGAACTTATGGAAAATTCCAAAACTCTGAAGGAGGAACTGCAGGAAAATTCCAAAACTCTGAAGGAGGAATTGCAGGAAAATTCTAGAAGTTTGGAAGCCAAATTAGAAGAAAATTCAAAAAGCTTGGAAACTAAATTAGAAGAAAATTCCAGAAGCTTGGAAGCTAAATTTGAAGAGAGTTCCAGAAGCTTGGAAACGAATTTAGAAACTAAATTTGAACAGAAGTTTGAAAAAATTGAAGAAAAATGTAAAGAAAAAATTGAATAAATCGAAGCAAGATTGGCAACATTGAATCACGAACAGCCAAATGTCCAACAAATTCACGACTTGATTCAGAAAACTCCATCTAGTGACCAGCCATTAAATAACGAGAAAGTTGAATATTTAGTGACAGACGGGAAAGAATCACTGTGTAGATTCCACATGAAACCACAAGAATTTGATGGCAAGGTATCTTGGCCTAATTATTACGCCCAATTCGAAGCTGCTGCAGTATCTAATGGGTGGTCATCATCTGAGAAGGCAACGGCCTTGATAATTGCGCTGCGTGGTGACGCAGTGGATATTTTGCAAACAATCCTTCCAGAAGAACGGCAGAACTATCATCAACTAGTTAAGCGCTTGGAAATGCGTTATGGACACGCACATATGCAGCAAGTGTATCACTTGCAGCTGAGAAATAGATGTCAGAAATCAAACGAGACTCTACAAGAATTTGAATCTGATATCGCTCGTCTAGTTCGCCTGGCATATCCTGACACCCCAGATAGTGTGTTGGAACGACTGGCTGTGCAAGGCTTCATTGATGGTCTCCGAGATAAAGAAACCAAACGGGCCCTGATTCTGGCTCGTTCAAGTAACCTGTCCATTGCCTTGGCCAGCGCATTGGAATTCGAGGCGGCAGAACACGCTTCAAGACGGCAAGGCAATATTCGCACAATAGAGGGCGTGGAGGAGAATCATAATGAGTCTATGGAGGAAACAGCACGGCGTGTCATGACTGAGATGTTGCCAAAGAAGAGACAACTTCGATGCTGGAACTGCGGTGAGCTAGGGCATGTGCGAAGCCGCTGCGGGGAACAAATAAAGAACAAGGCAGCGGAAAACTAAAGCGGGTCGACGCTAGGGGGCGAACGCCGATCCATCATAAAGATGCCCTGGAGCTAACTGGACATGTCGCATCCCTACAACCTAGACTAAATAGCATCTTTGTGGATGGGTTGATCGACGGGAAACCACATACTTTGCTGATTGATACAGGTGCGACAAAAACCATCATTAGACCTGATACTCTCAAGAAACCGATCACGATTGAATCAACAAAATGGCGACTGCGCACAGCAACAGGAGCCGCGGCTACCATCCATGGCGAAGCAGACATTACCATTACTATTGGAAATACACGAATTAAACACCGTACCCTGGTAGCTGACATTGAAGACGAATGTATTCTCGGAATGGACATCATGAACGCAAATGACGTCGAACTGAATTTAAAACGCGGAATACTAAAGATCAATGATGAAGAGATCGTTTTACATCCCCGAGGAGAAGACACAGTACGTCTGACCTTAGCTGAAGATACGGTCGTGTTAAATCGAAGTGAAATGATTGTGGATGCCCACCTGGAACATGAACTTCCAACCGGATGTACCATGATGTTAGAAGCTGGAAATCATAATGAAACGACTACTCGAGGAATACTGGTTGGAAAATCTCTCATACATACTGGAAAGGTAGTACCAGTTCGAGTAATGAATGTGAATTATTATCCAGTTACACTAAAGAAGGGTACTATCTTAGGACATTGTTCATCGGTAACTTCGATTAGCAGACAAACATCCGTTACACAAAATCCACCAAAGAAGCTTCCTGCAGAACTGACAAATCTACTGTCAACATCTTGCAAAGAATTAAACCAGGACCAGAATATCAGAATGAGAAATTTAATAACAGAATATCAAGACGTTTTCGACACCAGCTGTGGGACCAAGGGTAGAACCAACATAGTCCAGCATCAAATAAACACCGGCGATGCACGCCCCATTCGCCAAGTACCAAGACGATTACCACTGGCCAAGAGAGAGGAAACCGAGAAAATTATTCAAGACATGAAAAAAGAAGGTGTCATCGAATCCTCAAGCAGTCCGTGGGCTTTACCAGTGGTGTTGGTAAAGAAGAAAGATGGGTCAACACGATTCTGCGTGGACTATCGTCAACTCAACAACGTGGCGAAGAAGGATAGCTACCCGTTGCCCCGAATAGATGACACATTGGATACGCTGGCTGGGTCGAAAATATTCTCAACATTAGACTTGGAAAGTGGGTACTGGCAGGTTGGCATGGCACCAACGGATAAAGAGAAAACTGCGTTTTCTGTCGGTGCCGGACTGTGGCAATTTACAGTAATGCCGTTCGGGCTCTGCAATGCCCCCGCCACGTTTGAAAGACTCATGGAAACGGTACTGCAAGGACTATCTTGGAAAACCTGTTTGGTGTACCTTGACGATATTATTGTGGTCGGAAGAACATTCGATGATCACATGAGAAATTTGGAGGAGGTATTCCTGAGACTACGAAGTTCTGGTTTGAAGCTTAGTCCAAAGAAATGTCATCTCTTCCGCAAAGATGTGCAGTACCTGGGACATATTGTGTCCGGAAACGGAATAGCCGTTGACAATCAGAAGATCCGATCAGTAAAAGAATGGCCAGTACCAACTGACAAACATCAATTGCGAAGCTTTCTTGGTCTTTGCACGTACTACCGGCGATACGTCTCTGGATTCGCCAACATTGCCAAGCCACTGACACGACTCACGGAGGAAGGACGGAAATTTGTGTGGGAAGAAGACTGCCAAGACGCTTTCGACAACCTCAAGCGAGCCCTAACAACAGCACCAGTCCTGAGTTATCCTCTACCCAACGGGGACTTCATATTGGATACAGATGCCAGCAATGTCGGAATCGGCGCCGTCCTATCGCAAATTCAAGATGGACAAGAGAAGGTCATCGGCTACTTCAGCAAAACTCTGTCGAAGCCGGAGCGCAACTACTGCGTCACCAGGCGAGAATTATTGGCAGTAGTTAAAGCCGTTGAACACTTCTACAAATACCTGTATGGAAGGAAATTCCTGGTGAGGACTGATCATGCTGCGTTGAAGAGACTGTTACAATTCAAGAATCCGGAAGGGCAGGTAGCAAGGTGGATCGAACGGCTACAGGAATATGACTTCGTCATCGAGCATAGGGCCGGAATTAGTCATTGTAACGCCGACGCATTATCAAGACGACCATGCTCAGAAGACTGCAAACACTGTACCCGTGTGGAAGAGAAGTCCGCTCCAATCTTACGGACCACAGTGATAGACGACCATTGGCTGACTGAAGAAGTTGTGAAAGACCAAGAAGGCGATCCAGAATTGAAATACCTACTGGAATGGCAGAAAGAAGGCCGCAAACCAACTTGGCAAGAAGTTGCACGACACTCGAAAACCGTAAAATCGTACTGGGCGCAGTGGGACTCCATTGTTATAGAGAATGAACTACTGAAACGTATCCTGGAAAGTCCTGAGGCTACAGAGCAAACGATGCAGATCATAATCCCTAGGAAAAGAGTACCGGAGGTACTGAAGGAGATTCATGATGGAACTGCTGGAGGACACTTAGGAGTAACGAGGACAGTTCAGAAGCTGCGTGAGCGATTTTACTGGGTTAATTGTCGAGAGGACGTAAAGGAGTGGTGCAAGAAGTGCGTAGTTTGCGCCGCAAGCAACGGACCGCAGAGACGTCGGAGAGCCCCAATACGTCAATACAATGTTGGGAGCCCGTTTGAAAGAATCGCAATTGACGTGGCCGGTCCATTTCCAGAATCCGACAAGGGAAATAAATACATCATAGTGGTCATGGACTACTTCAGCAAGTGGGTTGAAGCTTATGCCTTGCCAAATCAAGAAGCCGCTACGGTAGCAGAAGAACTTGTCAACCAGTGGATCTGCCGATTCGGGGTACCGTTGGAACTACACTCCGACCAAGGTAGAAATTTCGAGTCGTCTCTGTTCCAAGCAATCTGCGAGCTATTGAACATTCGCAAAACAAGGACAACTGCTCTACACCCACAGTCAGATGGCATGGTCGAACGCATGAACAGAACCATCAATAGATACCTCTACAAGGTTGTCTCCGGCCACCAAAGAGACTGGGATTGTCATCTACCAATGTTCCTGTTAGCTTATCGATCATCCGTCCATGAAACAACAGGACAGACTCCGGCTAGCATTGTCTTTGGTCATGAACTGCGATTGCCCTGCGACTTGAAGTTCGGCAGCAAGCCAGGAGAAAATTTGGCTGGCGAAGATTTCGTCACCGAACTTCGGAAGAAGATGAACGACATCCATGAGCAAGTACGCTCCAACATCCAGAGCGCTAGTGACAGGATGAAAGACCAATATGATGTCAAGGCTGAGAATGGTGGATATCAAGCCGGGGATCTGGTTTGGCTATACAACCCACAGCGTCGCCGTGGAATGTCCCCAAGCTACAAAACTCCTGGGAAGGTCCCTACGAGGTTCTGAAGCGAATAAATGACGTCATCTATCGAATCCGGAAAAGGACTGGAGGAAAACCAAGAGTGATTCATTTTAATCGGTTGGCTCCTTTCGCCGGTGACAACAACGATGGCAACGCCAATGAATCTCGAGCTCGACGAATTAATGTACAAGATCTGGAAACCACCTTTGACGAGTTCATGGCTTCCTATTCTACGGGCCGTAAAGTACGAAATGGTGTGACCAAAGAACATCAGGGTGACCTATTCAAAATGCCTACAGAATACTCATTAGCACATTGTGTGGCCCAAGATCTACAGATGTCTCGAGGAATCGCCGTGATTTTTAAGAAAAAGTTCGGCCAACTTGAAAAATTACGGCAACAACACCCATGTGTCGGCACAGTGCTACATATAGCCGACAAACAGTCGAGCCGAAACAGAAGCATTTTTTACCTGGTGACTAAACATCTGTCCCACGAGAAACCAACTTATCGCGCCGTCTGGGACGCCCTATGTGATCTACGAGGTGTGCTGCTCGATCAGGATATTTTAAAATTAGCTGTACCAAAGCTAGGCTGTGGCCTTGATGAATTGAGCTGGAGAATTATAAGAAACATGCTGGAAACTATTTTCCAATATACTGGAATTGAGATCCTGGTGTGCAGCTATAATCCCTGTGGTTCAACAGTAGTGAAAAGAGCTGTGAACTGTTATTTCCACCAAACGTCACAGTGCTCGCGGGGATCAACGTGCAGATATCGTCATGGCGCAGAAAAGTTTCGGGACGAAACATCCTTAAGGAGGGGGCAGTGTAGCGAGTACGGCCCTGTTCCGTCTGGAACAGTCGACATGTCTGCTGCACGATTCACCGCTGTCTCAGACGCAATAGACAAGTCCGTACCTGATCGCTCTGCGTCATGCTTCTACCGTATGCCAGAAGCTCTCAAATATTCTCGAGTACATTGTTACAGTATATAAAGGAGAGTTTCGGCCGGGAAGAGGCATTCTGTATTCGAAGTGTGAACAGTGCAAGTCGTTGCTAAATACTTTGTTGTGAATATAAATACGTGTTGAATATAAATATATGTCTTAGTAGTTGTACTACATTAGTTTCGTTTTAAATAAATATTTTGTTAGTGTTTTCATTACTCGTGTTTTATTTAATAATAAACTTCACCGAACCCGAAATTGTAATAAACGTTACAATATATTACAAAAGTTACGAACTGAGATTGACTTTGAACAAGTGAATGATGTATTATAAAAATTAGGTAAATTAAAATCTCCTACAAGGATAACAAATTCATTGATTAGAAAAACTTCTAAAGCATCAAGAAATACATTAATATCATTACAATATGTGTCAGGAGGAATATAAATGACACATATGATAAAATTTATTAAATTAAAATATCACTTACAGGCAACAATATCAATTAACGGTGTAAGATTTTTAATAGTTGACGTATCAAGAAAGTTATAAGATATGTGCTCAGCTAGGGCAACCAAAACGCCGCCACCTCTAGAACGACCAACAGCAGAAAAATCTCTGTCACAGCGTAACACATTGTAATTATCAGGAAATAATTCAGAACAATTCACAGAATCATTAAGCCAAGTTTCAGACAAAAATACGACATCAAACGAGAACGAACAGCAGGAAACATAAAACTCATGACACTTAGAATTTAACCCCCGGGTGTTTTGATAATAAAAATTCAAAACTGGACTATCGTTGGGCTTAATTAGTTTAAAGGCTTAATTATTTTGGGTACATTATTAATAAACTTAATGACAAGATCAGTTTCACCATTAGAAATACGATTGTTAAGTTCTAGTTTTAAAGCCTTGTAATATTCATTTTGTTTACGAGTTTTATCACCAGAAACAGATATATTTGCCCATTTGTTCATAGATTTTAATTTTTTTAAATTCATAAATATATGCTTAACATCATCAATGGAGGAAAGCAGTAGTTTTATTGGACGCGCGTGAGAGGATGTGGGATCTAAACGTCCCATTCGAATAATTTTGAAAATTGGTGGAGGATTTAAACCCAAGTCAGAAAAAAGATCATTGACTAAGGTCATATCTTTTTCTAATTGTAGATCTTTTTTAAGTGTATTGTTCTCCTTAGAACCAAAAATCATGATGTTCTTGGAACGTTTTTCAGGCTCAGCAATTTCGAAGATAATGTCTTCAGCAGTGAAAACTGGAGATGGGATAGCAGTGTAATTATTGTTTTTGAGTTCTTGTACATCTTTTTGTAAGTTCACAATTAATGCCATGAGACTGGCAAAATCTATGCCTAGCTCTTTACAATTAGAACAACTCCATGTTAGGCCACTATGTCCAGACCGTAACTTCCTCGCTTCAGCAGCGGTTAAGTCAACACAGGAAAAACTAAAATGTTTCTTGCATATAGAACAAGATATAAGCCTATGCTCTTCAGTTTTTTTATTGCAACAGTTACAAATAAACTCCATATTAATAAAAAAGAAAAAAAGAAAAAAAAATGTCAAGGAAAACTAACACCCAGTATATGTATGCTAAGAAAGAGCACCTTGTGCATGTAAACAAGCAACAGCAGTCAGGTATCTGACAGTTTGTTAATTAAATTAAGCGAGCTAAGCCAAGTAATGTTCAAGGAGAGATATTCATATAAAAATGAAACATAGAAATATCGAATATTAAAGAATAACTCACCCCTGAGACAACAGATGAAGGAAACACTGATATAGAAAAGATAGTAATAATAAGATGTTATTACAAGTACAAAAAAATATCACAAAAACTTGAAATAAACCAGCCGAAAAGACTAATAAACACAGAGCCAAGAAAAACACGTGTGCTGCTTGCTGAAGACAAAGCAAATCGTTGTTCACCAATTTTTTTTTCAGTTTTGGGAGGATATGGAAGTCGGATGAAGCCAAATCGTACCCCAATTAATTGATTTTCGCCATTGCAACGACATACGTATGGGGACGAGCATTGTCTTGGTGAAAGATGATTTTCTTCTTTGATAATGAAACTGTTCTCAATCATGTTCTAGGTCAAGATTTTATAGAACATTATAAATAAGACTCACCGGTCAATCGAGTGTATCAAAAGTGGCGGTGGCTGGAGAAGGAACTTTACTTTTCTACTACTTGCGTGTATAAAAAGTAAGTTTTACACACTTGTCGACAGTTTCAAATGTTTTGTGTTGGAATTAATAACTTTTTTCCTCAGTTATTTTAACATTTCAAGATTGGCAGTAATCTAACTTTAACCTAGGAAATGTTCACAATGAAAAAGCTGAAGAACGAGTTTGAAATGAAGTTGAATGAAAAGTTTATTGTCGGAATTGTAACTCATTGTAATCGTCTGAAGAACGTAATGTTAAGTCGTGTAAAAACAACAGAATTATAAAAAAAAATTAGTTCTTTGTAAAGATATTTTTAATGGTCGCCATAAAAATTATCGTACGCAATACATGTGCAAAGTGTGTTTTTGGAGTTCGTCGAGATTTCAACATTTCACATTCTACTCGATCAAAAATAAAATCCCTTTACACACTTGTAGCATGTTATTCCTTTTCGAACTGAAAATGAGTACATATTGGCTTACTTTTCGCACAATCGTATAGAATATTACATTATGTAATAAGTTTTTAACAGCCATAAAACACAAGTTGCAAACAGTATTTCTCGACAACTAAATTCAATATCTATATTATAAATAAATGTTACCCTTAAGTGTCAAAAAAATATTACCATTTAGTTGATGAAACCATGGAAGCCATTGAAAAAGAAAATTCTTCAACTGGTAACCTGACTTCCCGCGCATAAATATATCACTTATCGAAATCTGCTATGGCAGAATGCCACATCCAGTAATAGATAAACGGCGTGATGGTATATTTATTTATTTGTATTGATGAAAGTTTGTATCATAATGAAAATCTGTGTCATTATGGATCTCATTAAGTTGCAGATATTACCTGCATATTTAATAAGTAAATTAAAATATGGGAGTAGAAAAAGCATTTTCATTATTTTTTTTTCTTAAAAATTTAAAACCCGGTCTAATCTTAAACTGGTATTCGAAAACCGTTCATTTAATAACAATTGTTTTTTGTATAAACTCTAATATATATTAAATTCCAGTTGTACAAACTAACAAATAAATAAATAAAATATAATTTTACATCCTCTGTACAATAAATTAAACTAATCAACTCAGCTTTTCGATTTCTACGTAATACTGCAACAATGATTGCATTATAATAACCAAGATATGCTGCATTTAAAAACATATTAAGTTTATTTTAAGCTCCATATAAAGCTATGTAGCATGAATTTTTTTATTAACATCATGTATTCCTCAAAAACACTTTCACGTATTATTTTAGACAATGGAGTATATTTTGTAGGATTGTGTTTTTACCCATTTAATATCAAAAGGGTGCATGGAGAATTCCAAATAATTGAAAGAAAAAGAACTTACGTTAGTTATATTCAGATATTTGGTAAGCATAATATTTGCTTGTTTTAGTTTGATTACATAGAAAGAATTCAAATAAATGTTGTAAGGAATTAAATTTTGCATTAAAATCAGTCCTCATAGTTCATGTTACTTATTTTACCTAATTCCGTTATGAAAAGTCCTGTTTTACATACATTTTTGAGATTATGAAATGTAATTTTTTTCATAACTGTCATTCAAGAATTATGTAAAGAATTCTTTACATAACTAGTTACGTAATGAATATTGACAGTTTGAACTTTCTCAAATATGTTTGCAAATAACGGAAAACACTATTTATTAATTTTTTAGGATTTATATACATTTAATAATGTTTCTGGTACTAAACAGTTCACGGCCAAATTAGCAGATTCTTCGATATCAGAAGGAAGGTCTGTCTCGGATTCAGAACTCATTTTCAATGATGACCTAAGCTTTAAATTTAAACATTTTATTCATTTATTTTCACGGCAACGCTTTTGTAAATTGATTTATTGATTTTGGAATATACTTAACTGTCATAAACCTAGAATTATATGTAAATTTTGTATCGTAGCCTTGCGTAAACGTTTTAAAAAAACTCTTTATTTGTGATACAAAATATTTATTAATTAATATAGTTGATACAGTAAGTAAATATGCTTCTAAGTGAAGCTGTCTCAAGACAATAGCAAAATGAGTGCCTTATCTTCGTTACATGTCTTTTTAACACTTCTCTTATCGCTAATGGAAAAGTACCAGACGGTTACAGTAAGATGACATCATCTAATTTAATATACGGTGGATTAATACATAATTTGTATTTTAAACATTATTTTAGCGGAATTAGATAAAATTTTGTACGTAATACGTTATGAAAACGTGATATTATTTGAGGAACATAATATTTGCCAAAACGAACGAAGCAAGTTTCGTAAATTATGTATTCATTACGTAACTAGTTATGTAAAGAATTCCTTACATAACTCTTGAATGACAGTTATGAAAATAATTGCCATTTAATAACCTCAAAAATTTATGTAAAACAGGACTTTTCATAACGGAATTAGGTAAATGTAATTTACTGCTATACTGTCAGATAAATAACTAAAATCTTATTTCGGCAGTAAATAATTAAATAAGTAAAATGAAATGAAACTAATTTATATAAAGAATTTAATCTTAACATTTACAACTTTAATTTGAATCTTTTGTCTGTACAGTGAATCCTGGAAGCAACGAAAGTAAAATATGTAATAATCAGATGTATTGTTTTAAATTTCTAATGTTATAGTTGTCTTCTCCAAAGTTTTTGCAAGCCAGAAGTACAGACTTGCTACCTTCGACACGAATAATATATTATCGTATTATGGATTAATTGGTTTATATATATCTACTTTCAATATTGCACTGTTTAGTGCAATATTTTTTGCATATAATCAAAAGTATTTTATTGAAACCGTATCTACAACTATATTAATAGACAAGGAACTAAAACTTTTGCACGTGAATACAAGTTACTTTAGCGAATTCTGGATTAGTCAATTTTACTCAATGCTCTGTATTACATGTGGAAGCATATTTTATTTTCAAAGAGATGTCTACAATGGATTTATTGATTTGATTGCAATATATTATCCAATGGCAGTGAGAATATTTGCAACGGTTGTAATATTTCAATGTTTATCTATTCTAAATAAAAAATTGGAAAATCTGAATGACTGTTTAGAGTCTTTAGATGAAAACGATGATTTCCTTTCTGAGAGAAAGAACAAATATTATCGTAGACAAAATAATGCACTTCATATCTTAGAGAAAGCAACAACGATACACATGATGATTACAGAAACAACAAAAACTTTCATAAAATGTTTTGAAATTATTCTCGCCCTTAATATTATAATGAATATTATTCAAATAGTATTTGGGATTATGATTTATATTTACGTCGGAGATTTTAAAGTATTTGGGATAATAGAAATTGTATTTATACTTGGTTTATCAAATATTAATATGGCTTTAATATTTTATAAATCTTACATCATTGAAATTTCGGTAAGTATTAATTTTAACAGTTATTCCATACATAATATATACCATCAAATAAGTAATTTCCACTCATGTTTTCTCATCCACGCCCATACATCAAAATAGGCACTAACACACCATTTTAAACACTCAATCTCATTCAAATTTAGAGCAAGGTACTCAGAGTATGGACGGGGATAAAACTGTAGCTTATTTTTCATTGTTTTGTTTGGAATATGTTAATCCTGAGTTTCAATTTTGGAAAGGAATATATGGATTTAGGATCCTTAAATACTATTATCAATTTATTGAACGTTTCGATGGCTAACCCATCATCTTCAGCATTCATTTGCTAACCTATAGAACATAACAATTTTTATAATATATATTGATAACAATTTGTTTTAAATAATAACTTACATATCTGTTTTTTACATTGTCAATTTTTAAAATTATATTTGATATATATATATATTTATTTATTTTTACGCTGTACAACAGGAATTGAATCCCAATTACAGTACAGGGTTCGCACTCAACGAGCCGCAGTGTGATAGTTTATATAATTTTTAGCTTGAGTGCGATTCGAACTCGGGATCTCCGGATTCGAATTCCGTAATGCTATTCACACCACCGTACTGACTATATATATATATATATATATATATATATACTGGGTGTTAAAAAAGTTCCGGGGCGGTGAAATATCTCGAGATATACATATCGAATCAAGAAACAAAAAACACGTGTTTCATATTTTGTAAAAACCTATCTAAGCACACCAAACACATACCCCAACTGGGGCGGGGGGCAACTTTGAAACCTTAAACGGGAACCCCCATTTTTTATTGCAGATTCGTATTCTGCGAAAAAAAAAGTTAATTTTATCTGAAACTTTTTTCCAATTCGGAATAGATGGCGCTCTAATCGCAAAAATAAGTTTTGACATGATTCTGAAAGAAAAGTAAAAAAAAAGTCACCCAAAAACAATAAAGGAATAAAATAACGTTTATTTTATAAAATCGTTTTGCAAATTTATTTCAAGCATGTAGTCGGTGATAGGCTTGTGGCTTACTTGTGATTATGTTGATTTTTTTTTATTTGATTCAATGTTTATTTCTTATGATATTAGGCCGTTTTTTACTTTTCTTTCAGAATCATGTCAAAACTCATTTTTGCGATTAGAGCGCCATCTATTCCGAATTGGAAAAAAAGTTTCAGATAAAATTAACTTATTTATTTTGCAGAATACGAATCTGCAATAAACAATGGGGCTTCCCATTTAAGGTTTCAAAGTTGCCCCCCGCCCCAGTGGGGTATGTGTTTGGTGTGCTTAGATAGGTTTTTCAAGATATGAAACACGTGTTTTTTGGTTTCTTGATTCGATGTGTATTTCTCGAGATATTTCACCGTCCCGGATTTTTTGATCACCCAATATACATATATATATATATATATATATATCAATTCGTAATTTTCTTTATAAAAGCCTTTTTCATTTGGTTCTTACTCTTGCATAAAAAACAATAGAGCAACAAATAGATACTCGTTAGATGCAAATTATAGTACTTAACATTTTTTGTATTTACACTTTTAGTCTAATTTAATTAGGGAAGCAACAATCACCATATTACAAAAATACCATTGTATATCCCATGTTACATATTTTAATTATACACCCGGTATAATAACACAATTTTGGTTTTAGTCAAAGAATGTTCTTGTAACATTGGGACAACTCAACATACTATATTTAAATCCAGAAACAGCAATAGCGGTATGGCAAATTTCTTTCAAATATTTTTATATGATCGTGCGAAAATTGATTGTTTATCACAGTGTTGCTAAGAAACAAATTTAACTACATAACATTAAAATATTTGATTTTAACATCTGAAATGTAATTAGTAAAATTAGTTAAAGCTCGATCGTAGAAAATATTCGGATTAAAAGTGACTAGTATTGCACTCGTGCTGTAAACTGGCACTTTTTACCTTAATTTCATAAATTACTATTAATGTGTACTAAATATTAAAACTTGTTGTTTTAGAGAAATACGTTTGTACTTCAAGGATTGCATAATAAAGTGAATATGGCATTGTGGAGTATAATTCCGTTAAAGTTTTCTTTGTTCTTAAAGGTAAGGAACAAACATTTCTGAGTGAAACATTTTAAAAATAAATTTTCTTGCAGCAAATTGATATAGTTAAAACAGTAATGTTCCTGCTGTCCCAATACACAAGAAAATATCACGAAAATCTAAATTTAAATATTTAGATAAATTAATTAATAGATGTAGATTAACACTGGAAGTGCTATCAATATTGTAGAACAGTGGATTTCAAAGATTTCTGCTCACCATCTAAACATGTAGTTTCTAATAATTTCCTTGGTGTTTCATAAATATTTTAGATGTGTTTTTATGTAAAGTTAGCTTAAAATATTTAATAAAATATAAAATAAACACTTGACTAAGTCTTCAGCCTCCAAGTAAACTTTTCAGGTCATCGTCAGAGGCTGGCCAGCACAGTTAGTAACCATAGACGCGTTTCGCTCTTCGTGAGACTTAGCCAAGTGTTTATTTTATATTTTATTAAACCTAATTTTACCAAGTGTATGGACGTCAATTAATTTTGTCTTTGATGTTTTTTACTTAAAATGTTTGGCTACACATGTTTAAAGATTTCGTTTGAAAATATTTAATATAATCACAATAAAATAATTCGCAATCTAGAACTTAAGACTTTAATTGACTTGTTGCTACTTGACCATGGTTTCATCTCATCTTTTAAAATTTATTTATGATTAAATAAAAGGAACTATACCAGACTGCTAATTTTAATTCGGAATTATTTGTATTATGGATCTAACTGTAACGTGCTGATCTCATTTTACTTGTATTTATATAGTATATTATTCAACGAGCGTATTATGATAGTTATTATTAATCCGGTAGAATCTTCCGAATTAATAATAACCATAATACACGAGTTGAATACTATACTTTATCCACGACCATCAAACTGGACCCGGAAGTTGCATAACGCCAAAGAAAACGTCTGGTGGTGTACAAACTTCATCATTTTCATCACTAGTCCCATTGAATATATAAACTCGTAGTGTTTATATATTCAATGCTAGTACTCATATTTGACACAAAAACGATTGAAAACTGTTCCACTACTTACAAAAAGTTTGACAAGTTGAAATGGCAACAAGCATGAAGTTGTTTCTTTTATCGAAGGCATGAAGTGAGAGTCACTTGACCAATATTTTTGTCAACAATTCTCTGTTTTTATAATTCTATATTATAAATTATTCAACATTTAGCGTTGCGTTGTTATAGGAACTGCGATTTGATTGGCTAATAGCAATTGAATAATGGGCTCATTATTCAATAGTTTTTTTCATTATTCAGCACTTTTAAATAATGAATCATATTATGTATCTAGAAGTGCATTTATAATGAATGTATTATTTAATGGTCATGGATAATAGTTATTTATGGTACAAGTGTGTTATATTACAAATAAGTCACGCGAGAAAAGTATTAGTCCACGAGGCCGCAGGCCGAGGGGAATAAATTTCTGAAGTGACTTATTTGTAATAACACACGAGTGGCATACGAAATTTTATCCAACAACTACAATTAAAACATTAAAATATAAATTTTGACACAATTGTCTACATTTCAAATAATATTCTAGTTAGCCATACTTTCTTGTTTTGTTGTCTAGGTTACTCAAATTTTTTAAATAAACAAAGTTGAAAAAAGGGTGCAGCTGTAGTATTTGAAATGGAAGACGATAATTTTATTCCCGAAATAATCAGTAAGGAAGCGGAAGAAGCGGTTGTTGATATTTTACCAACAAAGTCTAGAAGTTCCTATGAAAAAGAATTTAATATGTTTGAAGACTGGATGACAACTAGAAATGTCAAAGGTATAAATGAAAGTGTTTTATTTTCTTATAAAGCTGAAGAGTTGTTCTAATCATTGAATACTTCGTCCATAAGGAAGAAGGAGCCAGTTTCGTTTGTAAGTATGAAAAATAAACAAGTAAAACACTTTCATTTATACCTTTGACGTTTCTTGTTGTCATCCAGTCTTCAAAACATATGAAATTCTTTTTCATAGGAACAAATTCTGCTAAAATGGTTGAGTTGACTTCTTCACAAGGCCAGGTCGAGAATTGCATTGTATCAACATCATCAAATTGTATTTCTTTATCATTTAATGTAAATGTTAATGTGAATAAAATTTAACTTTCATACATTTTGAAATGTTTAAAAAATTGTATATTTTATTTAAACTCAACAGTGAGTTACAAGTCATAATTTATGCGTGACTTATGACTTATAACTCACGTGTGACTTATAAACCACTTTACTTATCTAAAATGACAACAATAATGACTTTATAAGTAGTGGGTGTTGGATAAAATATATTATATCTTAATTTATCTGTAAATATCTAAATGTTTTTAATTTATGTATGGACTATCTGCCATCAATTGGTATTAATGAGAAATAAGTATAGAATGATTATGTTGGCTAGAGTTGGCAACACTGATAATTGTAAAACAAAATGTATCTTTTTAAGTAGCGATTAGAGTAACTTTTATTTGTTGTAATAATGTGTGTATTATTTGAAAATTATGTATTAATAATACTGTTAAACATAAAATATCTAACGGACCTATGAATACGCTAAATGGATCATAGCAATAGCGTAAGTTTAACGTTTCAAATTTACACAAATTAACCTTCGAAAATAAATAAAAAGTGGCAACGACAATGTGTTATGGGGTTGTGTGTAGTTTTTGTATTTGGGATCAGAACAGATACGCCTTGATAACTTTCATAAACATTTATTCAACAGTTTTTATGTACAATTACTATTGCCGAATTTCTCCGCGTACGCCCTCTGAACCACGGCTAGGCGGAGGTCCGCTGGATGGACTCGGCTGCGGTTGACGTCGTAGTACTGCGGGTCCGGGGTGCTGTACGGCGTCAGACGGTAACTCCGCGGCGCCTTCGTAGTTGACGTCCACTGCCGGGGCCGTAGCTTCCTTGGAGACACGGAGCGTGGTGGTTGCTGCGACGACGGTGCCCGGTGCCGCTTCTGCGGCGATCCGGTGTGGCGTTGCTTCTTCGTGGGTCTCAATTTCGGCGGCGTTGGTGGTAGCGGTGAGACGGGCTGTACTGGCGTGGACAGTTGGCGGAGGTTCTCCTACAGGTGGGTCCGGGCCAGCGAGCGTCTTCGCTGGGAAGATGGTTTCTGTGGTGTCCTCGAGGGCGGTGATTGCCGCACGATAGCGACGGACAGCTGTAAACTCTGGCCTTGCGGCTAAGCAGAGTGCCTTAGGGTTCTGGCCTTGCGGCTGAGCAGAAACGTGCCTAAGTATGAATTCTCTGGCCTTGGGTTGAGCAGAGGATGAGAGTGGTTGAAAGTACCAAAGACTCTGACCGTGTTGTCCAGGGTACACTCTTATATACCCGATCACTTGCCGCGACTGGTGGGGGTCGCTCACATGATTGGCTGGATCCTGGTTGCCGCGACTGGTGGGGGTCGCCCATGTGATTGGTTTAGGTGTGCGTGGCCCGAGGTCGCCACAGTACCCCCCTGCCAGTGATCGAGTCTTCGATTACGATGAAAAACGAACAGGTGCGCGCGATGGTCTGTCGCTTCGCGTTCTCCTTGGACTTGCTGGGGTTGGAGCTGGGCTTTCCTGCTGCTGCCCAGGATATGGTAGCTCTGATGCTTGGTAGGCTGGTTTGATCCGGTTGATGGTCATAATTCAATTTAATTGCCTGCATATTGAACTTCTATTAAACGAAAATCACAAAACACAAACTTTTTTTGCATGTCATACAATTGCTTGTAAATTTGTTTGAGTTCCATGGCTATCGCTACAAATTAGCAATTTTCAAAAATCTTTAAAATTTATTTTCTCTGTTATGAAATGCAACAAATAAAATCTGATTAGTGGCTTACATGCAGAATTTTAAGCTTTACAAATTTTTGTCTAAAATCAATTGGGAAGCAACGCGCAAGGAAAAACTGATTTCCCATGTTAAACGCCTATGGCCAGATTTTTAAGTAACACCCTGTATGTATGTATGTCCCATTTTACATTATCTTCTTGAATATCTGGAAATGAAAGCATTTTACCGAAAAGTATGCCGAATCATAATCGTCATGGTTTTGAGGGGGACATCGGTTTTTGACCAAATGGCCCCCTTAGCCCCCCAAGAGGGGCCGGGAGGGGGTCGACTTAAAATTTTTAAATGAGAACCCCTATTTTTTATTGCAAATTCTGAAAGAGCGTTAAAAAATATGTAGGTTTTATCCGAATACTTTTTTTTCAATTTCCAACAGGTGGCGCTTTAATCGTAAAAGTACGATTTTCGTGCAAAATATTCGTGAATTAATATTGTGTCAATAACTTTATAAATAATAACATTTGGTGTTTCAATCATTACCTAAATTTCTGAAAATATCAATCCCTAACACTGGGGGGGGGGGACGAAAACAGGACATTAAATAAACTAATTATGAATGATTTGATTTTATCAAGAATTTTCATGTTAAGTTTACTGATTGGTGATTAATTTAATTGTAAATTAAGTGTTTTAATAGGGTTATTTCGTGTTGGAAATTGAAAAAAAGTATCCGGATAAAATCTACATACTTTTTAACGCTCTTTCAGAATCTGCAATAAAAAATAGGGGTTCCCATTTAAAATTTTTAAGTTGACCCCCCTCCTGGTCTCCCTTGGGGGGCTAAGGGGGCCATTTTGTCAAAATCCGATGTCCCCCTCAAAACCATGACGATTATGATTCGGCATACTTTTCGGTAAAATGCTTTCATTTCGAGATATTCAAGAAGAAAACGTAAAATGGGACACCCTGTATATATATATATATATATATATATATATATATATATATATATATATATATATATATAAGGTAAAATTAATGACAACAATGCAGATATTTATTTGTTACTTGATTCACGTGTTTTGTCATTCATTTTACCTTGTTACATTTTGTATAATTTCGCATAGCCACCTAGAATAGTTGAATAAATATAGTTCCTGATATTTCTCAAGTATCTTATTTATATCGATTTTTTTTTTCATATACATTTATGACAAGTAATACATCGTTGAAAAGAGAAAAAATGGCGGTTTTATTTTAATAAAATAACCCTAAGTTCCCATTTGAAAAATAAAAGTTGATTGTCGTATAATGTAAACCTGACTAAAAAAATTCTATATGTGTCATGAAATAGTATATTTAATATACTAAAACTTCCATATGAAGAAAATGTTTATATTTCTTATAATAAAAAAGTTAAGGGGGGGGGGGGTTAGTCTTTCCAGAATCTTCCTATATGTATATATATATATATATATATATATATATATATATATATATATATATATATATATATATATATATATATTAATATATATTAATAAATGAAATACAAGAATTAGTCGTAAAACATTTCATTACATTATTACCAATTCACGTCCGAGGATCTTTTATTACCAACAACCCCACTACATTAGAAATGTGTGAAAATTTACTAACAAATGATTATAATTATGCACTTCAAACTTCTAAAAGTCCATTGTTAAGATCAGACAATCCTCAACAATCACAAAAAAACCTTCCACAATAATATACCTCCACAAAAATTCCCAGGGCAACATTTCCCTTCCAAACCCATAAATATTCATCAGAATTCTAATAAACCAAGCACGTCTTTTGCTCCTAGACAAAACACTTACAATGTTGTTAGAACTAGACAACAATTTAAACCTCAACCTATGTCCGGAATAACAAAAAGCACAATTCCTATGAGTACACAAACAATAAAACAAAACAAGAAAATATCGAATACGAACCCGAAAATTTTGAAACATATTCCCAAGAAAATCAAAATCTTGACGAAAATCCAGATTCTGAAAATTACTCAAACGATAATAATTTTTTAGAGTTCATAGAGCCCTAAGCCAAGAAACATAGTTATGACTTCAATCACAAATAATATTCCTGTTATTAAATTATCAAATTATAAAGTATTAATAGACTCAGGATCAGATGTAAATCTTATTAGCGAAAATATGTCAAAATTATATAAATAAAAAATTGTAAGTGAGAATTTGACCTTTAAAACAGCCAATTCAAAAGTACATATTATTTGGTATAAATATATTAAAAGACTTGAAATGCGAAATAAATTTTGCTAATGAAAAAATTAAAATAAAAAATATAGAATATCCATTTATTCCAATGTCAGAATCAAATGTTTGTAAATTAAATTTTCGATCAGAACATTTAAATAACACCTAAAAACAAAAAATTAACAAATTATTAGAACAATATCCTAAACTCTTCCCAAAAGATGGCGAAAATTTACCATGTACTACTCACACTAAACACAAAATTTTGACTAAAGACAATATTCCTATACATACGAAAAACTACCGGTTTCCACAGATATACGAGAATGACATTGAAGATCACGTACAAAATTTATTAAAAACCGGTGTAATTAGAAAATCAAACAGCCCTTATAATTTCCCTATTTGGATCGTCCCAAAGAAAACAGACGCATCAGGAAAGTGAAAAAGACGCCTCGTAATAGATTTTAGAAAATTAAATGCAAATACTAGAGAAGATAAATATCCCCTCCCTAATATTGATACACTATTAGACAAAATTGGCAAACCAAAATTTTTCACAGCCCTTGATTTACATTCGGGATTTCACCAAATTTCGGTAGAAAAAGACGACATAGAAAAAACTGCCTTTAGCACCCCATCAGGCCATTACGAATTCATCAGAATGCCGTTTGGACTTATCAATGCACCAGCGACGTTCCAGAGAATGATGAACGAAGTTTTAGGTGATTTAATTAACAAAATTTGTCTTGTTTATATGAACGATATCATAATTTTTAGCAAAACGGAAGAAGAACTTTTACAAAATTTAAAACTTGTTTTCGAAAAATTAAAAAATGCAAATTTACAAATACATTTTGATAAGAGTGAATTCATGAAAACAGTTATAGAATATTTAGGATTTGTCATATCAGAACAAGGTTTTAAAGCTAATATAAAAAAAATAGAAGCAATTAATAAAATTACAATTCCGAAAACACAAAAAGATATCAAATCATTCTTGGGAAAATTATCATGGTATAGACGTTTCATACCTAACTTTTCAAAATTAACAAAACCTTTTACCGAATGTTACTAATTAGTAACCCCCCTATACTAAGCTTCCCCGACTTCTCTGAACCATTTATCTTAACAACTGACGCATCAAATTACGCCATGGGTTCAGTACTCTCGCAAGTACAAGATAACGTAGAGAATCTTGTAGCATACGCGTCGAAAACTTTTAATAATCATGAACAAAATTACTCTACAGTAGAAAAGGAGTTAAAACTCATCGTCTGGTCAGTACAAAACGTTAGACCCTACTTATACGGTAGAAAATTAATTATTCGAATGGACCATAGACCATAATTTGGCTATTTAAAATGAAAAATGGAAATAAAAAATTGATGAGATGGAAAATTGAGCTAAGTGAATACAACTTCGAAGTAGAGTATTTGCCAGGTAGAATAAACAAAATTGCTGATTACCTATCACGAATAAGAGAACCTTTCAAAATTAATTATGTAACCGGAGATGTAACTGAAATAGATATATTTTGTCATTGCGTTTCTAAAGATAATCGTTTTGGTAAAGAATTAGCCTTACAAATAGATGAACAATTTGCTAGTAAAAAGTACTGCGAGATTAACTTCAAAAACCAATATATAATTATTCAAAATTTTGAAAATAAAGTAATTTTACATTTTTATACAAAAGACACCTATAAAGAAAACGTTAACTTAAAACAATTAAAATCTTGTCTTATCTCTCTAAGGGATTATTTAATCAAAAATTATTTATTTGAAATCAACATGCCATATTTATCATGTGGATTAGACAACTTAGAAGAATCTAAATTAATTCAATTATTAAATAATATTTTTGAAGATACAAATATCCAAATTAATATTTATGAATTACCTCATAATCTCGCAAATTCACAAGAAATCGATAATTTAAAAAAAAATCATTCAAACGAATCGGTAGATAGTTTATTAAATAACGTCGAAGATATAGAGAGAGAACTAGAAAGTTCATCAACCGACACTGTTCATTCCTCACCAGAAGAACCTATAAACGGTTTAAAATTTTTATACAATCGAATTAACGTAGCTAACATTCAAATAATAATACAGGAAGATACAGAAAATAATGTAGAAACAAGAAGATTATTTAATCATAAAAAATTAAGAATTTTATTTTCATTAAAACCAGAAAATAAAGAAACACAACTATTTGAATTTATTCAAAATTACATAGTACCTAAAATACGATATTATTGTATTTGCACGGACGAAATCGCTAACACTTTAAATAAAATAATACAGAGTAAGTTTGATTTCGGAACAGTAAATTTAATAAGAGTTAACCAACAAGTTGAAGACGTAGAAAACGAGAATGAACAGGACGAAATAATATTTAATTACCATCACGGAAAGACAAACCACCGTGATATACTTACTAGAAACCTATAATAAATTAAAAACAAAGTACTATTGGCCAAAAATGTCAGAAACCATAACAACATTCATAAATAAATGCGAAACTTGTAAGAAATGCAAATATGATAGACAACCCCCATAACTAGAAGATCAACTTACACCAACCCCCCAACGACCTTTCGAAATTATAAATCTAGATATATTAACCCTCGATTCAAAATTCTATTTGACAATATTTGACCAGTTTTCAAAATATGCTAAAATATATTTTATAAAAAATAAAACTTGTAACTATGTCATAAATATAATTTCAAATTTCATTAGAGAATGATTTCAACCACAAACAATCATTTGCGACTCAGGGAAAAAATTTGATAATTTAGCGTTTAAAATTTTCTGTCATAACAATCAAATAAATTTACATATTACATCCGTTGGTAATCCAAAATCAAACGCAATAGAAAGACTACATTCTACCCTTATAGAACATTTGCGAATTTTATTTCAAAAATATCCAAATAAAAATTTAGACGAAATATTGACGATAACTATACTAGCTTACAACGACACCATACATTCTGTCACGAAATTATCACCGAATGAAATACTATACTGTAGAGATTACTCACACATCCGACCAAGAACAACCTTAACAGACGAACAACAAATAGAATCATTTCAAAAAAATAAACAAATTGAACACAGATAAATTACGAAATAAAATCGCGAACGAAAAATTCAAACGCTTTAAACCAAATAATACCCACACAAAATTCCGAAACGCCTCTCAAGTTTTTCTTAAACAAAATCCTAGATTGATAACAAAATTCAAAAAACCACTTTTCGAAAAAGTAGAAATTGATAATTATAATGATAAAAACCATACTATTGAAGTAAAAGGGAAAATTCATAAAAGAAAAGTAAAAATCGATAAACTAAAATTATAATTTGTTGCAGATTAATATCCTCACGGTCAATTCCTTCAAGATATTTCTATTAACGACGGATGCACATTACTTGAATTAGGTAAAATCCCATATTAACGAATACGACATATACGCCTATTTTAACTATGAATTACAACCCCTATTTTCAAATTTTCAAACAATTACTGACATAGTAAACACTTTTAACAACAATTCTAAACCATTGCAAAAACTAAACCTTGACGCATTTAATGTAATGAATATGATTTATGAACATACAGAAAATCAAATCTACAAATTAAAGATTCACAAAAGAAATAAACGAGGACTAATAAATGGACTAGGTAACGTCATAAAATCTATTTCCGGAAATTTAGATCAAAATGACGCAGAACATTATGAACAATTATTCAAACAAATTAAAGAAAATGAACAAAATTTACAAACAGAAATAAAAAATTATTTATATTATTTGGAAGATTTTACTAAACATTTTAATGAACAAATTAATAAAGTAAATATTAATGAAAACGAACTTTTTGACCAAATAAAATTATTAAAAGAACAAATTAACAAACGGGAATACAAAGATGCACTATTCCTACTCAATTCAAAACTGCAGCTAATAATCTCTATGCTAAATCATATTCAAATGATTATATCTCAAATAAACGAAAGTATAAATTTTTGTTCTCTGCACACTTTCGATGTAAGTTTAATATCTTTTGAAAATTTAAAACAAATGCTACCCATGTATGATATAGTTGAAATCTCAAAATTATTAACTGTTAATTGTAATCATGATAAAAATAAAATATACTTTATAATAACCATTCCTGTTATGTCAGAGAAAACTCACGATTTGTACCAAATGACAATGATTCCCTTTAAACAAAACGACATGTACTATTTATATGACCAAGATGCAACAATGTATATTGACAATAATGTTTTTTTTTAATATATAATATTTATTTACAACTGGTCTATGTAAGGCCAACAAGCAAAATTGTTACAATATTTACATAACATGCGGGAGGTTAACCCCCATCGGGGTTACCTCTAATTATTATAAGTTTATATAAATTCTAAGTCCAATGGTTTATTTCTATTCAGTCTTCTGATATCACTTTCATTATTTAGTAAATTAACTGCTAATTCGTTAGGATGATGGTTTAGTTTGTTTTCATATGAGATGGCAGACTCCCGAATTTGTTCATGGACATATTTGATTTTAAAGTCTTTATAGATTGTGTGATTACTAATGTACCATGGGACTTTCGTTATCATGCGTAGCGTTTTATTTTGAAATCTTTGTATGATGTTCGTATTCGATTTTTTGGCGCATCCCCAAAGCTGGATACCGTAGGTCCAAATTGGTACTAGCGTCACTTTGTACAGGAGTAGTTTATTTTCTGTTGATAGTTGAGATTTGTGTCCAAGTAACCAGTACATTTTTTTTAGTTTTAGGTCTAAGTATTGTCTCTTATTTTTTATGTGTTTTTGCCACGTGAGCCTTTTCTCTAAGTGCATTCCCAGATATTTAACATCTTCTTTCGTTTCTAGTACTTTGTTATTTAATTGGAGTGGTGGACATACGGTTTTTCTGTTTGTAAAAACGATGTGAGTTGATTTTCCCTCATTTATTTTTATTTTCCATTTTTTCGCCCATTTCTGTATGTCGTCCATGGATCTTTGTAGACGGTCAGCTGCTTCGTTTGGATCGTCATGTGATGCGAGTACGGCAGTATCGTCAGCATATGTGGCGGTTGTGACTTGTTCCTGGCAGGGTAAGTCTGCTGTGAACAGCTGATAAAGAAAGGGGCCTAAAACACTACCTTGGGGCACTCCTGCTCTAATTGGATGTTGTGACGATGTACTCTCTTCATACCGAACTTAGAAGTACCTCTCATTTAGGTAGGATTTTAATAAGAGAAAAAATTGATGAGGTAATTGAGATTTAATTTTGTAGAGAAGACCTGTGTGCCATACCCTGTCGAAAGCTTGACTAATATCTATAAAAGCTGCAGCACATATTTTTTTACATTGCAGACTTTCTTCTATTTCGTTTACCACTCGGTGCACTTGTTGCACAATGGAATGTTGCTCCCTGAACCCGAATTGATGTGGTGGGATTATGTTCTCTTCTTCTGTAATTATTTTTATCCTTTTTAACAACATTTTCTCGAATAGTTTGGATAAAAGAGGCAGCAGGGAGGTGGGTCTATAAGATGATGTTTCAGTAGTAGGTTTTCCTGTTTTATGTATAAGAATAATTTGGGCGAGTTTCCACAGGGCTGGAAACTAAGATAGTCTTAACATGGCGTTGAAAACATATGTTATGTATAGAATAGTCTTTTTGGGTAGATCTTTTAAGACTTTTCCAGTAATTAAATCGTACCCTGGGGCTTTATTGTCTTTTAAATATTTAATTTCATTTCTTAATTCGCCAGGAGTTACATGTTTAATTGGCATTGATAATTGCAGTGGAGCCTTCAGATAATCATCAATCTCATTTTCTATTGTTTTTTGTTCATTAGCTGGTAACGTTGATGGATTTGGCTGGAATGTTTATGAGAGATATTTAGCAAATATTTCAGTTTTTTTCAAATCTTTTCTGGTCCATGTGTCATCTGCTTTCTTAATTGGGGGTATAGATTGCACCGGTCTTTTTAGCTTTTTGGTAACTTTCCATAGAGAATAATCATCTTCCGGGAGTGCTGACAATCTTCTCAAGTTGTCTTGATATGTTTAATTTTTTATTTCTCGTGCTAATTTACTTATTTCCTTGGACAAGTGGTTCAGCTTGTTTTTATCATTTGGGTGCCTTGTATAATGCCATTTATGCCTCAAATTCCTCTTTTCAGAAATTTTGTCTCAATATTTTTGGATAATTTGTTACATTTCCTGTATCGTTGTTAATATTTGGAGTAGAGCTCCATGCAGCCGTCTGGATGAGTTTTGTTATATAATCAACTGCCTCATCGATGTCGTCAGGGGTAGAGAGTTGCATTTGTAAATTTGTGTTGTAGTTTAAGGTTTCCCTAAATAACTCCCAATTTGTAAGTTTATTGTATAGTGTTGGTATTTTTTGTTTTTGTATTATATTGGCGCTTACTGGTGAGTGATCAGATGATAATTCGTAACTTGATTCAATTCCAATGTAGTTTTGAGATATTCCTTTTGAAACAAGGAAGTCTAGCAAATCAGGAGTTTTGTTTGGGTCGGTGGGCCAGTAGGTTGGTTTTCCTGTGCTGACACAATTATATCTTTTTGACGAGATTGTCTTGTATAATTCTCTACCTTTTGGGTTTATCAGTCTTGAACCCCAATAGGTATGTTTAGAATTATAATCACCACCCGATATAAATCTGTTTCCAAGCGTATTTAAATATTCTTGAAAGTCTTTTTGTTTAACCGCATGCTTTGGTGGGCAGTATACTGCAGAAAGAACAAGTATACCGATTGTTTCTTTGATTTTTATACTGGTTGCTTGCAAATATTCTTTATTGTATTTCTTCATTTCGTAGTGTTTGAATTTTTCATTTATTAGTATGGCGGTACCTCCATGCGCCGTCTCGTCAGGGTGGTTTGTATTGTATGTTTTGAATCTGGGAATTTTAAAGAAGCTTCTGTCTGTGAAGTGTGTTTCTGTTATGAGAATGATATCAATTTTTTGTTGGTTTAGAAATATTTCTATTTCGTGGCGATGTTGTGCCAGCCCGTTCGCATTCCATAGTGCAATCTTGATTGTACTATCCATTTGTTCTATTGATGAAGGCTGTGAGCAGATTAATTATCGTAATATTTTGTTGCATAAGCTGGCTAAACATGGTTTCAAATTTACTTAAGAACTGTGTTAGAAATGATTCTGTCTCTAAATTGCTTGTCTGGCTTGTGTTGACTGGAAGATTGTTTGTCGGGTTTTTTGTTATTCTAACATAGCTTATATTTCCGCTATCTCTTTGAGATACGTTATTAATAAGAGTGTCTTGTGTATGTGGTTTAAATAAATTTGTTTTATTTCTCGCTATTTGCAGATCTTGATAGACAGCACAGCCCTTGTAGTTGGCGGGATGTGGGCCTGAGCAGAGTATACACATAGGTGGTTCTTGTGCGTTTTTAGTGCATGCACAAGTTGAATGATTGCCTGCACATTTAACGCAATAATATGGTTTTGTTCAATAACTTTTTGTGTGTCCATAGTTCTGACATCGCATACATTGAGGTATTTCTCGTTTAATTCTTGGGGGTTCTACTACTATTTTGGTTCCTAGTATATGTTTGACTTCATAGATTTTTTTATTATTTTCACCAGGTTCTTGGTCTATAAAATGCATGGGTAAGGCTTCTTTTGTTTTCCAACTTTTTATGTTGGAGACGTTTCGTATAGTGAGGCCTAAGTCCTCTAATGACTCTTTTATGTCTTCTACAGGCACTGTTGGATGTATATTTTTAATTACTACTCTATATGCTCTCTCTTGCCTGGGCTGATAGGTGTGGTATGCTATTTTATTACTGTTCAGCATATATATGCGGTGGGTGTGGTGGTGTTAATTTTGACGCCTTGATTTGTAAGGCTTTTACAAATGAATTCCTCCTCTTTGAGAGCAGTTTTTAGGCCGAGCAGCATTAGGTTGTAGTCAGCAACATCTTGCACAAAGACCGGAGGAGGTTTTGGGTCCGTTTTTATTTGAGCATCGCTGGTTTCGTTCGCTAGAACAGCGAATCTATTATTATTTAGTATGGCTGGTGTAGAGTTAGATTTGTTATTATTGTTTGTTTTTTTTTGCTATTCCTTGAGATGGGTTTACTTCATTTTCTCTATATCTTTTACCTGAGCGTCTGGTATGTATCACTTGCCAGTTTTGGGGTTCATCAGTCATTGATTGTGTGTCGTGCATGTCATTGTTTGTAGTGCGTACGTATACGTTTGGCGTCAAATAATAGTTTTCTCCAGGACTTGGATAAATAGGACTGGATACTACTGAGGTGGTTATTGGTGTTGTTTGACATGTTATTGTTTGTATATTGTGTGAATGCGTAGCAATAGTTGTTACATTTGTCGTGGTATGTGTCGTGAGATTGAAACCTCCACTTGTTAGCTGCATTGTTGGACTTGCATAAATTGAATTAAGTATCATTGTAGTTGTTATTGGTACTTGTGTCATGATAGGATTTGTCAAATTTGTGGAAGTAGTAATGTTTGGGATATAATTCCCTGCACTTTCTTCCGGCATATTTAATTTTTGTTTGTGTATTGCGAACTGAGAATTTATTTCTTCTATAGTTGGCAACACTGATTGAATCTGGCAGTGTATGCGCCAGGCAGTTTATGCGGCGCGCCCGATTCCACGTGTTATTTTGTTCACCAACTGTCACTTTTAGTTTAATTCACGTTTTTTAGATGAAGTTTTATACTTATGTGTTATATTTAGGAGTACTGATTTTAGTTTTTAGCACTTTGCGAATTATTTTTTGATATTCACCTGTGTATTTAGGTTTTTTTAAACGACAGTATTGAACGAAGTCACTTCTCATCCACTGTCGCCAACTGTATATGACAATAATGTTAAGGTTGATGATTGTTTAATTAATAATAAGCAATGTTACTGTAAAACTAACAATATAAAAATAAGTAAATGTACTAACCAATTATTGTACAGCAATAATAGTAAATGTGAAATTAAACAGATAACATCCTATAATAATATAATTCGTATTCCAAATTCGAATCAATGAATTATATTCATCAGTAAAACAAATTAATTTCAAAAAATTTCTCTCTAAATTACATTTTCCATAAAAATTTCAGAAAACACACTTCTTGCAATTTTATCAGCTTCAAAAATTTCTTGGTGGGTTGCGTATTTGTAAGAGTAATATTTTTCCTTTTTTAATACTTTGTGTACTGTTGAAGGATAAAAAAATTAATTCAGCAGCTATTTGAAACACACTAACATTTGGATTTTCAGTTGCACATAAAAGGATATTCAGTTTGTTTTCATTTATTTTATTCTCATTCAAATTTTGCTCCTGATGTCCTTGGTTGATATTCCTACAATCCTTGCAAAGTTTTATCACAGAGCCAGTTTAATTAAATTGTTGAATTATTCTGTGAATGGCCATAGTGCAAGGAATAGGATGGTTTAAAAAAAAAACTCTGAATAAATCCCTCTCTCGATTGAATTTGCACCAAACCACCATCTTACACACTAAAATTTTTCATTTGCAGTAAATCTTTCCATTATTTTAATCTTAATGAAACCAAAGTAACAATTAAAAGAACACAAACTGTCAAACTCAAAGAATACTAAACAATACTATTATTTGTTTTATTTTTCATGCACTCTGTAAACAGCTTAAAGATGGAAATTTTAATTTACCTGTATCTCGTGACAAGATTGTCGTATATCAATAAATAAGGGCTCATTGAACGCAGTTTTTCATTCTGAACAACTTTTGTGTTTAAACTTTTGCTCTAAAATTAATAGGGAAAAATTTATGGTGAAATGAAAAATTTTACCATAAATTTCTTCGCGCGCATTTTTGTGCAACTTGTGCTGACGGCCGTTCCGCGTTGTGTGGCGTTGCGCAGCGGAAGCGGTCATGGTTCTCTTGCTGGCAGACCGTGAATGAGGCTACACGTGTTTTCTGTTACCGCTGTGGAATTTGCTATACTTGAACGACATTTAAGTTTTATAATCGTTGATTATTTATTCTGCGTTGAACTAACATCCTAAGTAAGTAGTATTCTAGATTATTTTATCATATTACAACGTTTTTGGTTGTTTATGCTCAATCTAGTTAGCGTGTCTGTGAAAACAGATGTCCGTTTCCCACGTGGACACGGCATCGCGGTCTGGGAGCAATAGCATAATTTTTGTTCCTGGTAGCGTGAGTTTCGTTTTAGTATTCCGGTATCTAAATTTATTTCTTTTTGTTTGGATTCTCACCTATCACGGCAAATAATTATTTTACACCGATTAAAATTTTGGGAGGGTTAATTTGTTATTAAATCTATAAATTTGGGTTATAAATAATTTCTGTTGTGAGCACCGTAATCGACAGCGATTTCATTTCTTAACGGCGGCTCTGTTCATCTCAATGTCATCATTCATCGAGTGGATGTGAGTGTGCCTGTGACAGACGATTGGACTTAGACGTTTTTTGACGATCCCGGAGTAAGTCTTGTGCCGTAGCACTTTTTGCAGGTTAGTTTACGACCTGGTGAGACGTAGAGTTTCAGTAGCGTTGTAGTTTAAGTGTTTTAGTTATAAGTTTGTTCGGTTGGCTTGAATTTTTTGTATAGTTAATTAGTTTTGGGATAATTCAAAGCCAACACTAGTTACTGAAACTCTGGGGCTCTGGTGTTCTTGATGCTCTAGCATCATCCGTCGCGAAAGTCCGTTTTCTGCAAATCACCTTCATCTTATCGCCCCTTTTGTTCCCTTTTCTTCCTCCCTGCTTTGCGTTAACACAATCAAAGATTTTATTAGTTTTCAAATTTTGCTTTGTATACATTGACAGTAAATTTGTAATATATTTGTAACTTTGTTTATATTCATACTTGTACCTTTGTAAGTAATTTTTCTTTTGAGATCTCCTAGTTATCAATAGTTTACCTGTTTAGAAGGATTTGTGCTTCATTTTGTGTTTAGTATTAAAATCATTTACACAATATTGTTTGAACTAGTTACTGGCGCTGTGTTGTACTGTTTTAGCGTTGATTCCAGCCAGAAGGGATCATAGGCTGAGACGATAGCTGATTCTGGGTGTGATTCGCGTGCGGCTTGGATCCTGCAATAGCACAACTACGTTTACCTCGAATTCACCAAGAAAACCTATCCTGTCGACTGCCACTGACTGTCGATCATACTCATCAGCTGCTGAATACTATCTCACTGGCAGAAATTCACGCCTGAAGTACGCTGAATCTTACGGACAACTACAACACCGCCTGCCATCACTAATACGTCTTCTCGAGGAAATCTCCGTGCTGACCGTATACCTACGTTAGCCAGGAAGCCCCGCTTACCACCCAGAAGCTCTTGAATCTCCAGCAAGAAGATTATTAGCTAGCTTTATTTTACACACACAATTTGCTGCACAAACTGTAAGTTCATTTTTTGTTTGCTCTACTAATTAATTTTTTTTGCATCATTCCTAAGATTGTATGTTACGCTTTAGCTCACTGAGTTTTGTATTCACCATTCAGCTCTCATTAAATTGTACATTTTTATTTAGTGTGTATTCCTCTTTCTTCCCATCTAGTTCCAAGTCACTAGATTCTTTTTCAGCCATTATTTCAGACTTGGTGGCGCTCTCTTTACCCCGACCCGCTCGTGCAACTAACATCCGTCGGTCACTTTTGTGGGCGTTTTCGAACGGTAAGTTTTTACCCGAAAAGGCGTCACAAAAATCTGGCACCCAACGTTGTGGGCCCCGATAATTCGTGCTGTCACTTGTAAACTCATTTTATGCTCAGTGGAGCTCAGTAAATGAAAACAAAAAGTTGCAGTGCGGAAATATTCTATTCTTCTCTCTAACCGGCTCATCATTATCTCATATATCATTTATTTTTGTCGGTTATTATTCTTCAACGCGGACCATGGACATGGAGCACTTGTGTCATTTAACGGAAGATGAGATTCGTTACGAACTTGTTATACGCGGAGTACCTGATGTGGGATCACGAACAATAATGACTAGTACGTTACAAGGACTGGTGAGAATGGAGCGTGTAAATGGAGCTGTTGCTGAGTATCCTGCCGTTCAATTGAATGAAAATGTTGAATATCGTACCTTGCAAGTCAAAACTCAAGGAAATGCATGGTGAGTTATCACATTTGAATAACTGTTCATCTACCATTCATACTCAAACCACTGCGCGTCTCAGACATTTAAGAAACAGAATATTACGTATTAAATCACCAAATTTGCGAGCCAACCTATTAGTAGATTTAGCCAACGTGAGCGAACTGTTAGAAGCCCGTTTTCATAGTAATTCACTCGATCTAATTAGTTTTGACGATTTTACGCCCGATAGATTTCAAGTCAGACCCTTACTGGAAGATCTGTTACCGGTAAGCGAAACTCGTGATGCCAACCAGCCTCCCTCAGCTATGAATCAGTCCTTTGCTATGTTCAATCAAGCAGTTAATAATTTAAGGTACGCAAATAGCACTGTCGTCCTTAATGAAGGAGAAGAACCACTCTTTCGTTCTCCTCAGACTATTCACAAGCCTGTCGTGATAGGAAAATTGAGCTCTATTCGATTCGACGGAACCGGGAGCATTATGTCTTTTCTTGACCGAATAAATGAAGTAGCTATGGTGCACGGCATTAGCGAAACTTAATTATTTCAACAAGCCTCCAACCTCTTTGTAGGACAAGCTTCGATTTGGTATCGTTCGATCCGGCATACCATCAATTCTTGGTATAATCTCGTGTTGAAACTTAAGTCTGCATTTCTACCTACTGATTACGAAATAAGATTGTGGGATGAAATAAGAGCAAGAACTCAAGGTCCCGATGAACGATGTGAATTTTTTGTAGCCTCTATGCGTATTATGTTCTCACGTTTATTAGCTCCTCCTGATGAACTAAATCAGATCCTGTTTGTTATTCGCAATTTACAACCTTACTTTCAAAACGACCGTACTTTGTATCGCTGTAGGACTTTTGAACAATTACTCATAAACTTGCGTGAAATGGAAGATAGCAAATTTCGCCTTCAAAGTTTTCGCAATCCTCCTGCTCGTTCATCATGCCTGTTGGAACCAGAACTTGCGTATCAGCGCGAACGAACATCACGTAATATCGCTGAATTAAATGCAGAACAGTCTGTCAATACGCTCAATACCAGAGATGTGCATCTACGTGTAATCTTTAATTGTCGACATCTACACGTAGACAATACGTCGACAATTCTAGCGACGTAGAAAATGTAAACAATGTAGGTAATTCATCTGACAGTTGTAAAATTCAACATAACCTAAATTTATTCCTTTGTAACTATTACATGTATTCGTATTCGTGAGCTCGGGTTATTATCGGTCTTTATATAATAAAACTAATAAAGCAAGTGCTCGTACATTACTAGACGAATGTCTGTCTTGGGTCTTGAGCGAACTGTCATATTTTTAAAATCGATCAACGCGCCATCTCACCAAACGGAGTTTTCTTTGGCGCTATTTTTAACAGTAACCAGTTGACAAATTTTCAACGTTTTGCCCTGTAGAACTAATTTTTTTTCATGTAATCCGTAGAAGAAAAATAAAAATCTCTACCAACATTTAAAATTCCCTAGTTCTAGGGATAAATTTTAATATGACTTAAGTGAACACAGGTGTTTTCATTGTCTACATAGTCTACATTGTTTACATGAAAAATGAAGACGTAGACTACATGATTGTTTACACGTAGAGAATGGCGTAGATTACTTGCAGTAGACTACACGCACATCCCTGCTCAATACTTCTACAGTTAAGTCGTGTTGGAATTGCGGTGAGAAGAATCATCTCTCACGTTCGTGCACTAGACCCAAGCGTCGACACTGTTACTCTTGCGGCACACCGGACGTAATTCGCCCAAATTGCGTTAACTGCAAACGTCGGAATTCAAAAAAGTAGAGGCCGGTTACGAGTCTTCAGCCGTCGCAACCTCAGGCCTACTGCGAGCGCTGAACACGCTAGATGGAGCGACTGGTTAAACACCGTCAAAAACTTTTGTTCGTCTCATAAATTAGCTCCGCTTTTGCAAAGCGTAACCAATGATACGCGTCCCTATTTATACGTCTCTGTAGGCCCATATCATTTGTCTGCCTTGTTAGATTCTGGTGCCAGTGCCACTGTAATTGGTCATGCCGGTTTACATCTCTTAAAGTTACCGGGAATTTATGTAAAATCTTCCGAAAAAATTGATCTGTCATCTGCCGATGGTTCAGCTCAAACGATTCTAGGAACGGTCATGCTGCCGATTACTTTAAATGGGGATACTAAACTGATTAAAACCATTGTGTCACCTTCTATACGTCACCCGTTGATCCTTGGAATTGATATCTGTCGCCAGTTCGGTCTTTCTGTCGATTTTCATAAAAATCAGTGGAAAAAATATCGTCCCAGTAAAGAAAATATTGTGCCCGATACCTTGTCTCGCGCGCCTCTTGAAATTTCTGCCTTAACCTTAGAACATGATCCTGTTGACCCCTGGTATCTTCAACTTCGTGAAAAAATTATTAAAGAACCAGATAAGTATCCAGAATGGAGAGTAGAACATCTTTCTATCTTAAAACGTGTTCCTCGTTGCTCTGTACTACCTGCCAATCTTTCGGAATGGAAACTAGTAGTTCCTGCTGAACAACGTAAAGCCATTCTACAACAATGTCATGACTCGCCAAACGGCGCTCATCTTGGTTTTCACAAAACTCTTCATCGCGTATGCGAGCAATATTATTGGCCTCACTTGCGTGCTTTCATTTTCAAGTATGTTTCTCGTTGCTCCACTTGTTTAGCACAGAAAGTTTTACAACTTCGTCCCGCCGGTTTAATGGGCAGTGAAAAGAAAGTTAAATTTCCCTGTCAATGCATCGCGTGTGATTTGATCGGTCCGTTACCACGAACCACCACTGGTAATTCATACATTTTTGTAGTAGCTGACTTCTTTACAAAGTTCCTCTTAACATATCCTCTTCGAGCTGCTACTGCTCCGAAGATCTGTGAAATCTTAGAATGTGATGTGTTTCTAATGCATGGCGTCCCTCAGATCGTCATTACTGACAACGGTTCTCAATTTCGTAGTCAACTTTTTGAACAACTCATGAGAAAGTACGATGATCCAAAAATCTGGTATAACGCAAAATTTCACCCTCAGGTCAACTTTGTTGAAAGACACAACCGTGTAATTAAATCTGCTCTTCGGTCATTCATTAAACAGGATCAACGTCATTGGGATCGCACTTTGCCTGCTGTTACTCAAAGCCATTCGCACCAGCTCTCATGATGTCACCGGATATAGCCCGGCCTTTCTTAATTTTGGACGTCATATACCTATCTCTGGTAAATTTTATGGTTCTCCAGCTTCAGAAATAGATGTTTCAAATCGCGATTCTTATGCTAACAACCTGGTACATTTGAAAGACATATTCAAGGACGTACAAATTAAATTATCCGAAGCCTATCAGCGCAACTCCAAATCGTATAACCTACGGAGACGGCCGCTTTCATTTTCTGTCGGAGATACGGTCTGGAAGAAAAACTATGTCCTATCTAATGCAGCCGCTCATTTTTCATCTCAATTAGCTCCGAAATACATTCCGTGCACTGTTCGCCGCAAAATCTCAGATCTAGTTTATGTTCTTCAAGACAAAGATGGTCGCAACATCGGACGATGGCACATCAAGGATCTGAAACCAGCTCCGGAAAACGATCGCGCATCTGAAAATGGTTCTGATTAAGTTTCGCGTTTCAAAAAAAAAATGTATTAACCTGGTTAATAAATTTTTTTGTGTCAGCAGAGGGGTAGTGTAACGTTCAATTCTTCTTCGCGCGCATTTTTGTGCAACTTGTGCTGACGGCCGTTCCGCGTTGTGTGGCGTTGCGCAGCGGAAGCGGTCATGGTTCTCTTGCTGGCAGACCGTGAATGAGGCTACACGTGTTTTCTGTTACCGCTGTGGAATTTGCTATACTTGAACGACATTTAAGTTTTATAATCGTTGATTATTTATTCTGCGTTGAACTAACATCCTAAGTAAGTAGTATTCTAGATTATTTTATCATATTACAACGTTTTTGGTTGTTTATGCTCAATCTAGTTAGCGTGTCTGTGAAAACAGATGTCCGTTTCCCACGTGGACACGGCATCGCGGTCTGGGAGCAATAGCATAATTTTTGTTCCTGGTAGCGTGAGTTTCGTTTTAGTATTCCGGTATCTAAATTTATTTCTTTTTGTTTGGATTCTCACCTATCACGGCAAATAATTATTTTACACCGATTAAAATTTTGGGAGGGTTAATTTGTTATTAAATCTATAAATTTGGGTTATAAATAATTTCTGTTGTGAGCACCGTAATCGACAGCGATTTCATTTCTTAACGGCGGCTCTGTTCATCTCAATGTCATCATTCATCGAGTGGATGTGAGTGTGCCTGTGACAGACGATTGGACTTAGACGTTTTTTGACGATCCCGGAGTAAGTCTTGTGCCGTAGCACTTTTTGCAGGTTAGTTTACGACCTGGTGAGACGTAGAGTTTCAGTAGCGTTGTAGTTTAAGTGTTTTAGTTATAAGTTTGTTCGGTTGGCTTGAATTTTTTGTATAGTTAATTAGTTTTGGGATAATTCAAAGCCAACACTAGTTACTGAAACTCTGGGGCTCTGGTGTTCTTGATGCTCTAGCATCATCCGTCGCGAAAGTCCGTTTTCTGCAAATCACCTTCATCTTATCGCCCCTTTTGTTCCCTTTTCTTCCTCCCTGCTTTGCGTTAACACATTCAAAGATTTTGTTAGTTTTCAAATTTTGCTTTGTATACATTGACAGTAAATTTGTAATATATTTGTAACTTTGTTTATATTCATACTTGTACCTTTGTAAGTAATTTTTCTTTTGAGATCTCCTAGTTATCCTGTTTACCTGTTTAGACGGATTTGTGCTTCATTTTGTGTTTAGTATTAAAATCATTTACACAATATTGTTTGAACTAGTTACTGGCGCTGTGTTGTACTGTTTTAGCGTTGATACCAGCCAGAAGGGATCATAGGCTGAGACGATAGCTGATTCTGGGTGTGATTCGCGTGCGGTTTGGATCCTGCAATAGCACGACTACGTTTACCTCGAATTCACCAAGAAAACCTATCCTGTCGACTGCCACTGACTGTCGATCATACTCATCAGCTGCTGAATACTATCTCACTGGCAGAAATTCACGCCTGAAGTACGCTGAATCTTACGGACAACTACAACACCGCCTGCCATCACTAATACGTCTTCTCGAGGAAATCTCCGTGCTGACCGTATACCTACGTTAGCCAGGAAGCCCCGCTTACCACCCAGAAGCTCTTGAATCTCCAGCAAGAAGATTATTAGCTAGCTTTATTTTACACACACAATTTGCTGCACAAACTGTAAGTTCATTTTTTGTTTGCTCTACTAATTATTTTTTTTGCATCATTCCTAAGATTGTATGTTACGCTTTAGCTCACTGAGTTTTGTATTCACCATTCAGCTTTCATTAAATTGTACATTTTTATTTAGTGTGTATTTATTGTTTAAAATACATTGACGAAGACCTGAAGATAGATGACTCTTTCAGAATAAATAAACCAGTCCACACAGAAAAACCAGAATTATTTATTTTTCTTTAAGATGAATGACATTTCATAAAATATATTTTTCAATCAATCAATACATAAGAACTGTTACACTAACCGACTAGATTCCTTAATTTTTAATATTAAATAATTTGGCAATCATAAATATTATATAAAATATCAAAATCTAACACTCCCACTTTGCCAGATTATTTAATAAAATTTTTATTAAATATTATGTTTGTTTCAATCCAAAAATAGATATGAGTTTCTTTATTCGATTTCCATTTACTATCTTCGTCAGGATATCCGCAGGCATATTTTCTGAAGGGAGATAATTTATTTTCACAATTTTCTTTTCTACTTGTTCTCTAATGTATTTGTATTTTATGTCAACGTGTTTAGTTCGTGAATGATATACAGGATTTTCAGACATAGCTTTGGCACTTTGATTATCTGAATAAATTATAGATACATTAGGCAATAATTTTCTCAATCTTAGATCTTCTAAAAATTTTATAATCCAAGTATCTTCTTTACATTCACTCGTCAATGCCATAAATTCTGCTTCTGCAGTCGACAACGCAACAGTTTCTTGTTTGTGCGTTTGCCATGTAACTGCCCCATATGCCAATGTAAATAAATATCCTGTAAAGGATCGACGATCATCCACATTTGAAGCCCAATCTGCATCTGTTTAACCAGTAATCTTGCTATCTTGTTTTGAATATTCAATTTCAAATGTTTTCGTCCATTGTAAATATCTTAAAACTCTTTTTGCTGCTCTCCAATGTTCTAAGCCAGGATTTGAACAAAATTGACTTAAAAATGTTACCGGAAACATCAGATCTGGTCTTGTCGTAGTTGCTAAATACATAAGACTTCCAATAAGTTGCTTGTATGGATATTTTTACATATTTTCCTTTTCTTCTTCAGTTTTTGGGCATGAATCTTTATTTAATTTACTATTAACGTCAAGAGTCGTTGAAATTGGTTTACAGTTTTGCATAGAAAATCATTGTAATACATCTTCAGCATATTTTCTTTGGTTTATGCTAATTGTGTTTTTCTCGCGATTACGTTTAATTTCAACACCAAGAGAATAGTTAGCTTCTTTCATATCTTTCATTTCTAATTTGTTGTTTAATTTCTTCTTTATAATTTCAATATCTTTTAAATTCGATCAAAAAATGAGTAAGTCATCAACATATACAGTAATGATTAAAAGTTGATCATGAATGGAGGAAATATATACACATGGATCAGCATAACTACCTTGAAAGTTCATTTTCAAGAGATATTCATTTAAACATTTATTCCATTCCCTTCCAGATTGTTTTAATCCATACAAAGATCGTTTTAACAAACATACTAAATTCTTCTCGTCATCTTTTATAAATTTCTTCGTTCAAATTTCCATTTAAATATGCTGTTTTCACATCCATTTGGTGTATATACCACTCTAGTTCCGCAGCTAGGGCAAAAAGAATTCTAAGACTTTGCCATTTTACAACTGATGAGAAAGTTTCATGAAAATCTATTTCTGGTATTTGAGAATAACCTTGAGCTACAAGTCTAGCTTTATAGCACTCAACTTCGCCGGTTTTCGTAAATTTTTTGCGAAGGACCCATTTTGATCCAATAATTCTTCTATTTGTTGGTTTCGTAACTAAAATCCATGTCCCATTTTTATGCAATGAACTTATTTCTTCTTCCATACATTTTAGCCATTTTTCTCTATCTTCTCTTTTCATAGCATCTTCAAAACTTTTTAGATCTTGATCAAAGGCAGTGAAATTAAGAATTTTATTTGCTTGGTTCAAAGATTTTTGTTTTAATCTTTCTGATCTTCTTGGATTTCCTTTTTTATAATCGTCTAAATTAATTCTCCCTCTTAATTCTATGGGAGTTTTCTCACAAAGAATTAATTCTTCAATTTCTTCATTATTTATCGTATTTTCATCTGCATTGCGTCTGTTATCATCATCATCATCATCGCTAACAATTGAGAAAATGTTTTGTGATGCGTCGTTCTTCATATTACCATTATGCTTAGATGGAAAATAATTTTCATCAAAACGGCGATCTCGACTTTCTTCAACTACTCCTTTCCTTTCATTCCATATTCTGTATGCTTTTCTAGTGGTTGAATATCCAAGCAATATAGATGGATCTGATTTAATATTAAATTTTCCTGATCTACTTTCTTTTATTAAAGACCAACATCTACAGTCAAATTTTTTAAAGTATTTAACACTTGGTTTCTTAGCATACCAATGAAAAGCGGGAACTTCATTTTCCAACCATTTTGTAGGACATCTATTTCTAAGATGCACTGCAGTTGAAACAGCTTCAGCCCAAAACTTCTGTGATAATCCACTATTATCCAACAAGCAACGTGCAGTTTCAATAATTGTTCTATTGGCTCTTTCAGCGACACCATTTTGTTGTTGAGAATATGTATTTGTTAACTGTCTCTTTATACCATGTTCTTTCAAATAGTTGTTAAATTGATTATTTACATATTCTGTTCCATTGTCTGTACACAAGCATTTTATTTTCGTACCAAAATGTAATTCAGCCATTGACTTGTAATCAAGAAAACATTTGAAAACTTCTGATTTAGACTTGATAATGTAAACAACAATGAAGCGACTAAAATCATCAATAAATGTAATAAAATATTGATTACCTCCAAGCGAAGAAGGAGTGATTGGTCCACACACGTCACTAAATATTAACTCGAGAGGATAACTCGAACGTTTTAAAGATTTCTTAGGATATGTTGTTTGAGTTTGCTTCCCTTGAATACAAGTTGAACAAATTTCATTTGACACATATTTTTCTGAAAAATTCAATCCATTTACCATGTTATTATTGTGTAATTTCTTTAAATACGCAAAATTTAAATGTCCAAGTCGTTTATGCCAAATTTCCATTTCTTTTGACGAATTTGATATTATTTTGGCATTCGAAATTACATTTAACGGTTTCAAATATGCAAAATACAACCCGTTTTCTCGTCGTGCAGTTAAAAATACTTCATTGTTCCACATAATTTTTGCAATTTTATTATTAAATATTATAGTAAATCCTTTATCCATAATTCTTGAAACAGATAAAAGATTTCCATTCAACTCAGGAACAACCAAAACATTGTTTAAGATTATTTTCCTTGTGCTATTGTTTATTTTTGTAGTGTATTTCGCTACACCTTCTGCAGTGACTTTTAATTTTTGTCCGTTTGCTATTTTAACGTAATCATCTTCTCTAACTTTTATACTAGATAAATTATTTTTCTCGGATGTCATATGATCGGTAGCACCGCTATCCAAACACCATTTATTTACGTCTACATTGTTATTATAAGTTTTCATACATGTAGCTTCGTATTTCTGACAAAATTTTGTCGTTACATTCTTATTTCTTTCTTGATTTTTCTTTTTGAAACAATGTTTGGCAATATGTCCTGATTTACCGCAAAAATGGCATGTTATAACTTTGAAACGGTTTGATGAAAATAATGCTTTTGACGGATCAGTACTATTTGACATTTCGCAAATATTTTTCTTATTTCTTCTAGAATCTTCATTTATTAAAAAAGTTTTGACTTTGGAAACCGAGATAGAACCTGAAGCTTCCATACCAACAACTAAAGTGTCAAAATCATCTGGTAGGCCCGTTAATAATATGTGTGCGAATTCTTCATCAGACAAACCGAAACCTGCAGCGTCGAGTTTCAGAGCAATTTTTGACATTCTTTCAAAATATTCCGTCATGGACTCCTCAATTTTTAAGTGGGAAGCGTATAATTCTCGTTTTAAATGAATTATATGAATTAATCCTATCGATGTGTGAGCTTTCTTTAAAGATGACCATGCATCTTTTGCAGATTTCACATCGCGGATATAAGTTAACTGGTTATCATCTATCGAATTACAAAGAATACTCATGGCCATTCTATATTTTAGATTTTGTTCCTCAGTTCTCGTGATCATGTTAGGAAACCCAGGCTCGATAGCCGACCACACGTTTTTGGCTTCCAATAAAATTTGAACACGAAAAGCCCAATTCAAATAGTTATTCCCGTTTAACTTCTCAATATCTGTTTTAATATCCATTTTATTTTATTTTAAATAACACGGTGAATAATATTTGAAATCAAAATCTAAAATTCAAGTCTGGGCATGGGTCTGGGCCCATAACCTATTGTTTAAAATACAGTGACGAAGACCTGAAGATAGATGACACTTTCAGAATAAATAAACCAGTCCACACAGAAAAACCAGAATTATTTATTTTTCTTTAAGATGAATGACATTTCATAAAATATATTTTTCAATCAATCAATACATAACAACTGTTACACTAACCGACTAGATTCCTTAATTTTTAATATTAAATAATTTGGCAATCATAAATATTATATAAAATATCAAAATCTAACAGTATTCCTCTTTCTTCCCATCTAGTTCCAAGACACTAGATTATTTTTCAGCCATTATTTCAGACTTGGTGGCGCTCTCTTTACCCCGACCCGCTCGTGCAACTAACATCCGTCGGTCACTTTTGTGGGCGTTCTCGAACGGTAAGTTTTTATCCGAAAAGGCGTCACAACCCTGTATATATAAATATATAGCGTGTCTACTTTTTTTCCAAACATAGGAAATTCAATCTTAATATTTTGATTAAGAGATATCTCTTACCAATTAATTGTAGAACAAAAGTATACTGAAGAAAAATGTTCAGAATTAAAAACTGCATTAATATAGTATAAGTTTGTCGTTCAATTATTTCTTAGATCCGAGTTAGAAGCAAAAGAAAATACACGCTTTAAGGAATTATCAGAGTTCCATGAGAAATAAAACAAATTAGATAACTTAATAATAGGTATTTATTTGTCTAGATTATGTAGAAAATAATAGTTGCTATAATTAATTTTATTATTAAATTAAATGCTCGAATAAATAAATAAATAAACAAATTAGAGTAAGCTTCCAATTCTGGTACAATATGTCAAATAATGTCAGACACAACAAACAAATTATTGTTTTATTTCTCATGGCACATGGCTTTTAACTCGGACATAAGAAACAATTGAATAACAAACATACTCTATGGATGCAGTTTTTATATATATATTATATTTATTATATATATATTTATGAAGGCAAGGACAACAAAAAGGAAGAGTAGAGGAAGACCATTGAAGACATGGGAAAATAACATACAAGAAATACTAAATATGAATAATATCAGCTGCCAAGACGCAAGAAGAATAGCACCGGACAGGAAAAAATGGAAAGACTTAATAAACAATATAGAATAACGACAAGGAATAAACAATCTCGACACCCATAAGGGTACTTAAGAGATTTAAACTGATTATATATATATATATATGTAAATTCCAACACACTCCCTATTATGATGATCTTTGTTGTTAATTTGTTTTGAGCTGTCAATAGATACGTTACATTTTAATTGATTTGACAGTGCAGTAATATTGGTGTTAAATAACGTGTAATTTAATTATTCTTACAGAATTAATAAAATCAGTTATTTGAAAACCATCTTACAAATTAAATTACAAAGTTATTAACTAAAAAGAAAATGAATAAGAAAAATGAGAAACTGTTTGTGCATATTATAAAAAGAAATGAAGATGATTATGAGTTGGCAGGATTATCTGAAGATAAAATATTGTGGTACACATTACCTCTAGAATACAAGAATTTGAAACATCATCAAATATTATTAACAAAATCAACAATTAAAAGTGCTGTTTCTGCAATAAAATCAATTAGTGGATATCGAAAAGTGGGTGTGAAGATAGACGACAATTTAGAAAAAGAATATTTTGATGAAGATGGTAATCTCTGTTATATGAATATTCCGTTAGAGGAATCCAATTTTACCATGAAATCTAGCTCCGACTTAAATAAATCAAATGCAGATTTGTTTTTAATTAAGAAAATCGAAGATTTAGAAGCTAAATTAAGTTTAACCAAAAAAATATATGCACATTTTGGTTGATCATTTTAGTAGGTATGCCTGGGTCTCAACCACAATAGGTCAGTGTGCAAGAGATTTTATAAATCTTGTAAATCCTATTGCACAAAAGAATGAAATTAAAATTATTTTAGCCGATCAATATACTGGATTAAATTCAAAAGAACTTAAAAAGTACCTAGAAAGAATGAATATAAAATTAATTTTCACTTCTATAGATTGTCCACAATCCAATGGACTAAATGAAAGGTTAAACCAGACCTTAGTAAATAGAATAAGGTGTAAAATAAATAGTGGAGATACTCGAGCTTGGTCAAAAATTGCAGAAGACTGTGTAACAGAATACAATAAAACTATTCACAGTTCGACAAAATTCGAACCAGAGTATTTACTAAATGGAAAACTATCATCAATTTGTCCAGTTGACATTCATCAGCGTGATCTAGTTAAAGATAGAGAAAATGCGTTTTTAAATTCAATGAAGAGTTATGATACAAACAAAATAAGAGTAGATAAACAACGGAGGAATTATGAATTTAAAATTGGAGATCAGGTATATGTAGAAAATGGAAGTAAACTAAATAGGAAAAAGACAGATAAAGTAAGAATTGGACCTTTCAAGATCTTGAAGAGGATCTCATCAACCTTTTATGAAGTGGATTATGGAAAAAGAAAGAAAGAATCAAATTGTTTCCATAGTAGCAAGTTGTCACTTTATTCTTCTTAAAAAGTGACCTAAAGAGGGGGGAGATGTAAATTCCAACACACTCCCTATTATGATGATCTTTGTTGTTATTTTGTTTTGAGCTGTCAATAGATACGTTACATTTTAATTGATTTGACAGTGCAGTAATATTGGTGTTAAATAACGTGTAATTTAATTATTCTTACAGAATTAATAAAATCAGTTATTTGAAAACCATCTTACATATATATATATATATATATATATATATATATATATATGTTGTGTATTTATATAAATTTATCATTCGTGGGTATAGTATGACACTTTATTTTCGTAAACTGTTTTTGTTATTATATTTATATACAACCAACCGTTGCTAGCGTAAGTCGCACCATAATGCCTAGCTAACTACATTTTTTATTTATATAACATTTATCCCTTTTAATATAACTAAGGAACAGAATTAAAATGTTGAATAATTTAATCGATCAGGCATTTTATGGATACGACTACTACGCCTTACAGAGAACTATTTATTCGTATTATCTGTGTTACATAAATTATCTGTCTTATTATTACAATCTGATGCTATATTATAATCCGATGGTATAATAATTTCATTATTTGATTCATTATTTGCTACCGGATTTTCCCTATCAACACTTTCTTTCTCATTTAACTTATCTAATATAGGGACAGTAAAAATTTTACTATTGAATGGAGTAACATTAGCACTGTCTGTTAAAGCTTTCCTTATACTGTTTACATGTTTATACATAATTTTATCATCAACTTTAACTAAATATGTGACAGCACTTATTCTATTTACAATTACACCTTCCTTCCATTTTAAATCAGTATAAGGTCCTAAATTTCCCACAAATACTTTAACAGGTATCGTATCAAATTGTTTTTTAAATATGATACCAGTACCTTTATTTGGCTTTAACATATCAATATGAGTTCTAGGCTTAATTTTAAAAATATAATCATTAGGACTGAGTCCTGTACTAGCACAAGGAGTGTTTCTATTTGAAAATAAGAAATTAATCAATTGTTGTTCAATAGACAAAGTGGATTTTTGTGCTAGATACTTTCCTAAAGCAACTTTGATAGTTTGTACGTGCCGTTCTGCTACTCCATTAGTTTGTGGGTGACAAGGAGGCGCTTTAAGAACATCAATACCATTTACATGGCAAAATTTATACAAATCGTTTGATTTAAATGGTGGACCATTATCACTCACAATAATTTGTGGTAAACCTATGATAGCAAATGTAATTTTCATTTTCTCAATAGTTTGAGTAACATTTAATCCTTTTGACATGCAATGTATATCCATCCATTCGGATTTACTATAAACTACCAATAAATAAGCTACATTGTTCTTATAAAAGAAATATACGTGTATCCTTTGAAAACAATTTTCTCTTTTCGGCCAAGATATCAAAAATACTGTCACCAACAAACGAAGATACAATGACACTAAATGAAATCGTCCTCAATAAACTGAAAGGAACCACAAAAATATATTAAAGTGCAGATTCAGCTGAATGTGATGATCGCAACAAAATAAACTACCCCACTGAACTATTAAACAAAGAGATGCCTACAGGTATGCCACCCCATAAACTATCATTAAAGATTGGAGCTATTGTCATGCTGTTACGTAATATGAATCCTAAACGTGGACTTTGTAATGGCACAAGATTAATTGTAAAACAAATGAGAATTAATTATTTAGATTTAGAAGTTGTAACGGGACAAAGTAAGGGAAACAGAATATTTTTACCACGTATAGATCTCACACCAACCGACAGTGATTTACCGTTCATTTTAAGACGTAGACAATTTCCAATTAGACTTGCATTCTCAATGACAATTAATAAATCTCAAGGACAAACATTTGATTACGTTGGAATAAATTTAGAAAAACCAGTTTTCACACACGGGCAATTGTATGTGGCCATGTCAAGAGTAAGATCTTTCGACAATTTGAAAATAAAGTTACCAAATAAGGCACTAAATATAAAAGATGATAGTAAAACAACAAACATAGTTTTCACAGAAATACTGTAAATAATTAAACTTACTTTTTGAAGGTAAATAATTTCCCTAACATATTTTATATAATAAAAATTTGCGATTATAGTAACGCAGATTAATTAATTCCTTTTGGAATTAACTTGTGCTATGTCGGGCGATTTTCGTCAGCATTAAATGTGTGTACTAAGTCCCTGGGACTTTAAACAAATCATAGCACAAAGGTCCTGCAAATGTGATACTGTGTCCATAAATTTATTGTAAAAGGTTTCAATTAAATACTCTTTTTAACGAAACCAGCAGAGTACAACAAAAACTTTGATTGGAGCTGGTGGAGCTTAAAATCTGTAAATATTAGGACCGTTTTTTTCCTTTTACATAAATATATGAACAGATAAGCAGTATCCTACATTTGCAGTTGACTGGCCAACGGTCCTAATATTTGCAGATTTTAAGTTCCTATACCAGTGGCATTCGAAGTTTTTGTTGTGCCCTGCGACACTTAACTGGCCTGTGAACACATGTTCATGATTTTTAAACTGAGCCCGGTCTGCCAATATCTATGTACACACATGACTGGAGCTTCCAATCATTTTAAATTATCCATGTGTTTCTCTTTTTTGGCGACACAAATTATATTAAAACCGCCGTTGTATGAATGTGTGAATGAATGAGTATTGTCGCTTTGATAGTTTATGGGATCGTAGTCTATTGAAAAATAATAGTAATAATATATTTATTTATTTAGCTTTAAGCTATTAAATACAAAAAAATAACAATTAAATATCTCTAATTTAGTAAATAAGTTTGTATAAGATGGTAATTAATAATATAGAATAAAATTAAATTTGAGTTCCTAATGTCAATCGGTAAGTCATTATAAATATTGTAACCTTTTATAAAAATTGATTTCGAAGTTGTAGCTTTACTGGTTCTTGGTACATATAAGTTACTTATTTGTCTAGTACGATAACTATGCACTTCATGAACAAATTTTACATTAGCACATAGATAGTTCGGTAATTGATTTGTAATAATTTTATGTATAAACACTAAGACATTAAATTCAACCAGCTTAGTAATAGTCAACCAATTTAATACATCTAACATGCTGATAATACTTGTGTAACGATCACATTTCAATATAACACGCATTGCACGGTTTTGTAATTTTTGAAGTTTTTCCAAATCAGTACTATTACATAGAAATAAAATAGTCGAGCAATATATAAAATGGGGTAAAACAATAGTATTATAAACAAGCAAAGTACTCCACATTGATAAATTTTTAGATATTCGTGACAAATAATTAATTTTTTTTTGCTATTTTCTTACAAATATATTGCACATGTTTATCTAGTCTTAATTTGTTATCTATAATTATCCCTAAGTATTTAATTTCATTTACAATTTCTAATTCTATATCATCTATTCTTATTTTATTTGTAATAGTATCAATTTGAGAATATGTTGAACATAAAAACATAACTTTTGTTTTATTTGAGTTTAACTTTAATTTATTACAGTTCAGCCAATCAAAAACTTTAACTAAATCATTGTTTATTGAATCAGCTATATTATTTTTATCTTTACCATCCAAATAAAGTAAAGTGTCGTCTGCAAACAGATGAATTTTACAATACTTGAACACATGGGGGAGATCATTGATATACAATATAAATAACAGAGGTCCCAGGACACTCCCCTGTGGTACCCCAAAATTTACAGGTTTTTGAGAAGAAAAAACATCTTTTATTTTTACACATTGATACCTGTCACTAAGATAATTTTGAAACCATTTCAACACTACACCCCTTAAACCATAAGCTTCCATTTTATTAATTAAAATATCTCTATCCGATGTTTCAAACGCCCTTTTTAGATCAAGAAATACAGAACATATAATATTATTACTATCAATGGAAAGTTTCCATTCATTTAAAAGATAATTTAAAGCCGTTTCACAGGAGTGATTTTTACGAAAATCTGACTGAATAGGTACTAAAATATTATTAGTATCTAAATATTTAATTAATTGACTGTGCACTACTATTTCTAATAATTTTTCGCAAAAAGGTAACATATTAATTGGCCTGTGTTCATCGACTTTATTTGTGCCTTTGACTTTTTGTATAGGAGCAATTACTGAGATTTTTAATATATTAGGCACTGTTCCAGTTTTCAATAACATATTAATGGACTCTAATATAGGATAGCCTATAATATCAAAATGTTCTTTTAAAAATTTGGCATCAATCCCATCATTACTAAACTTATTTGGTTGTGAATATATTATATCTTTCAACTCTTTTAGAGAAATATTGTGAAACTCTGTCATTTGAATATTAGTAACCTTTTTGACGAAATGTAAACTATTTAACTTTGAATTAGATGGAATCGAATCTCTGATATCAAAAATACTATTTATAAAATAATTATTAAAAGTATGAACTATATCGTTAATTTCGCTGAAATTAACATTATTGTAGGTTACAGATATAATATCATCATTAACATTCGTATTTGAAAATAACTTTAAAGTACTTTGATTTTGCACAATATCACATAATTTAAAGTTTAGATCAAATCTAACAAATACTAAGACACCTCCTGTATGCCGAGATAACGAGTCACAACGTACTACACGATAATTTTGTATTACAATTTCACTATCTTCAATTTCAGCTGTAGTTCTTGCTTCTGTTATACAAAGTATTATTGGGTTTTCATTATTTTTTTTTTTTTTTTTATTTAGCTTTATTTAAAGATGCTTCAACCGGAGGTTATTAGCATCTGTAGTTGCTTTACATTAATTATATTACATTTTGTTAGTTTTATTTACAATGGTATTTTGTTTTTTATATTTTATACATTAGATTTGTGTCTATTAAGTAGTTGAGTACTTTCTGTGTTGTATTGTTGTCTTTACTTAGGGCAGATTGAATGTCTCTTGGTATGTTGTGTTTTTGTCTTTCTTGTGTGTAGTTTTGGCATTCTGTTATTATGTGCTTGACAGTCATTTGTGTGTTGCATGTAGTGCAGATGTCTGGATCTCTTCTTTGGAAAATGTGCTGATGTGTGAGTGCGGTATGTCCTATTCTTAGTCGTGTAATTGTTATTTGGTGTTTCCTGTTTTTTACTATTGGCCATTCTATAGTTTCTTCCTTTATTATCCTTAGTTTGTTTTCCAAGCTGGTTTCCTTCCATTCTGTGTTCCATAATTTGCTAATTTTTTGTTTCACTGTGGATATTATGTCGTTGGTATGGGCAGGTATTTGGATTATTGGTTTGTTTGTGCTTTCTTTTGCTCTTTTATCCACTCTTTCATTGCCAATTATGCCTATATGAGAAGGGATCCATACAAGGGTTATTTGCTTGTTTTGAAGTGCTATGGCAGTGTGGATGTTTGTGTGGATTTTTTGGATAGTTGCGTGTTGAGAGAAGATATTTTGAATATTGTGTATTGTACTTTTTGAATCTGTACAAATGGTAAAGGATTGTTTTGGGTGGGAAAGGATGATTTCGGTGGCTTTGTAGATTGCATATGCTTCTGCTGTAAAGATGCTTGTGTTGTCTGGGAGGTGAAACTGGTATAAGTCTTCTTCTTCTTCTTCCAATATGATTGCTGCTCCTATTCCTGCGTCAGTTTTTGAACCATCAGTGTATATGAATTCGGTGCCTGCTTGTTCTTCTTGTATTTCTAGAAATTTGTTTTTGTAGATTTCTCGGGATGTTTCTTCTTTTTTGTACACTGTGAGGTCCATATTGAAGTTTGCTTGTTTTAGTACCCATGGTGGTGGATTGTGGTACGTTATTTCTTCGACAGGTGTCAGTGTCATGTTTATGTGATCTAGCATTGTTTGGTATGTTTTGTGCAGTTGGATTTTCTGGTGGATTTGGATACGGTTATTTTGATTATTTATGATGTGTTGGTATGCAGGATTGTTAGGATTTTTTAACAGGTTATTGATATAGGTCAGGGTCAATTTTTCTCGTCTGTATTTCAATGGTGGCTCACCGGCTTCGCTGTGGATACTTATTATGGGGCTGGTTCGATATGCTCCTGTGATTAGTCTAAGTGCCGTGTTTTGTATGGTGTCTATTTCTTTTATCAGATATTGTTTTGGTTTTCATTATTTAAAAAGCTACAAATTTCATCCTTATGAGCTAAAAAACTTTGTGCATTTAAGCAAATGATTTTAGATGACCTGTAAAGACACTGTGATTGCTATACGTATTTTCTTTGGCTTTTTTGTCTCTCCACAATTCTCAAATAAGCTTCACAAGACTTGTCTAATGCCTGATGATCAATTTTTAAATTTAGACCTAATTTTTCATTTGCTTTCACACAATTAATACATGAAGAACTTTGTGACTTACATTCAGTGTATGTATGATGTTGACCACATTTACTGCACGAAGCTTCATTTTTGCATATATTAGATTTATGTCCGAAACCCAAACATTTGTATAGCATCGTAAAATATTAAATTCTTCATAGACCGCACATCTCTCCCATCCAACGTAGACTTTAGCCTCTCTCATAAGATTCGAAAATGTCGAAACATCTACTTCAGCAACTACAGAGGTTTTTCCGTTTCTTTCCCAACTATGTTTTATTATTAATATTGAATCTTCAGTAATCACTTTATTTTGTGCCTTCAAACACTTAATAAGTTAATCGCTGGTTAGTTTTTCCGAGAGTCCTACAATTTTTATAAGGAGATTTTTTAAATCAGTAACTTTAACATCGTATTTTTGACCTAATTTTTTTGCAACTTCACATTCTAATATATTCACATCATCTGATTTTCACATTGTACAATTAAGCCACCTTGTTTAATATTTTTAACTGATGTCACTCCAATTGATATTTCTGATGGTTTAATACTCATTTTTAAGTCTTTTCTAGTATCATTTGATATTTTAGTTTCTTTCGGCTTAATAACTACTGCCGGGTTATTTTTTCTCACGATATCCACAAACGATTTACTTTGGTCATTCATTTTTTCAGTTTCCTTTTGTAAAAGTGTAGAAATAATTTTTTTTATTGATTGAATTTCATCTTCGTATTTCTGTACAGCATTATCTATAATTTTCTTAATTTCATCAGTTAATAAATGTACATTTCCTACAGTTTTGCAGTTCTTGCAAAACCATTTGAATCCTTCGTAGGAACTAATAACTGGGAAATTCTTTTCTTTTATACGGACACACTTTAAATGGAACCAATGTTTACAAAGGCCTTCACATGCAATTATTTTAGAGCCATCAAATTCTTCTTTGCACTTATGGCAATATTTGTCGTCTTCAATCATATTAAAAAAAATAATAATAAATAGTTTTGTGTGCGCTGTTCATCAATGCGCACAGAAATTTTTCGCGCAACCTTTGCCGAATCAGCTGTTCAATACTGTTTGTGATGTATTTACTTGTTTAATTAACAAATCTTAGAAATATAATTTTTTCACACTCGAACTAGTATAAAAAACTAGTTTATTATTACTTATAAAACTCTTCACAAACTTTCAATATCACTGTAAAAATAATGACAGTTTATAGTTTAATATTATACCACAAAAACTAATTTCAGCCACTAATTAACCATCAAACAAACCATAAACTTAGGAAGGTCATAGACCACTAGTAGCATAGTAACATAACTAATTTTATAAATATACTTAAATATATTAATTTATAGAGGTGACAATAAGTATGTTGTGAACTTTGTAAAAAAAGAGAAAAAATATAGGCCTATTTAATTTTTCATTTTATATAAGTTATTAATTGAAAATAAATTATCTAAAACAAAATTATAGATTTTTTTAAAAATCCAATACAAAGATATATTATTTTCTGAAACGATTTAATTATTAAAAATCTAAATAAAATATTAATATAATATATTTTGGCATAAAATCATAATAAATTTTGTCTAATTTTTCCAAATTATTTTTAACACGACTTCAAATCATTTTCACTTGATTAAAGTAAAATATGGATCCAAATTAGGTATGTAAAGATATTGTTGTTTAAACGAATATCAAATATTTGTAATTTTTTTATTGTGTCATTTTGTTCAGATACAAAAAGCAGCTACTGGTTCCATGTGCAACGTGCCAATAGATTTATTTCATCAGTAAATTAGTCAATTATAAATAATATAAGAGAATTTTAATGTGAAAATCATTCAAATCTATTCACAAAAATTTTTTAAAAACATTTAACCAGTCTAACTGGAAAACTAAAAAAATATTTACTGAGGTATAACAATTTGTTTCTAAAATTTTTACATAGTTTATTTAAAATACTTCACTTATGTAGATCTAAAATCGGTCAAACTGTTGATGATGTGCACCAGCTTCAAAATTGATGAAATTTTGTCAAAAAATTCTAAAAAATATGACAAATAAAGTTAAAACCATATTTTTTCCAAGACTTATGAAGTTGAATAATTTTTATAAACTTTCGCAGTGCTTCAAAAAGTAAAAAGGTAGATTATTTGGTATAAAGTGTGACTTATAGTTTAAATAAATGTTGTTCATTTCAGATGTGTTCTGCCAAGAAAAACCTTGTCATTTAATTAATTCTTCATTTACTTGTTGGAAAACAATAAAACTTAACAAAACAATTAAAAGTACATTTTCAGTGGCCATTGGAGAATTTAAATTATTTATTTGCTACTCTGTACATCAGAAAATAAATCACAATTATAATACAGGGAACATATGGCCTTTAGTGGAATCTGAACCACCCAGAGCTGGTCATTTTTTATGTAAGTTGCGTCAGGGATGATATTTTAACGTCCGAACTCTTATTATTTATAATCTATTAATACTTTACAAATATTAAAACTAAACATTTTGTTTCATGAATCATCAAAATCGATATATAAGTATTAGACTATGTAAATTTAAAATCTTCATCCGATAAATTTCGTTAGTAAACTTTTGGTATGTCTGTCTGATTTTAAGAGGTTATCTGGATCATAATTTTTTAATAAAATACTATAAAATTCGGCATGAATCCACTAATCATCAAAACTTATATTAAGGTAAATAATTATTTACTATAAATTTTAAATCTAATTAAATTCGTTAAATTGTATATTTCTACCTTCTACATGCATATAGAAAAAGTTGTCTGAAGTTTAATACTAAATGGTTTATTATAAGATTAATAAAGGTGAAATATGAATGATTCAAAACACCAAATTTTATACAGATTCAGAAAAATATCTTTTGATTAAAAAATCAACCATAACGGTTCGCAATTATTAGATATAAAACCATTACGAATAGTGTTACCAATGATAACATTCTTGTAACAGCTTCAAGATATTAATTAATGTAAGCAAGTATCTGTTTAAAAATTTTACATGATTCATTTAATTATTTTTAGTTTGTAGGCATGAAATCTAATATGAAATATTATTTAACAAAATATTCTGGTAATTGTCTCAAAAAATACGGTTGATAAATACGATGTGATAAAATTTTCTATAATAAATTTTACTGTATTTAAAACATAGGCTTAACCATGTTTTTGATAATAAGAAACGAAAATTATACAAGGTATTTATTTTTGCGACCTAATTCATTATTAATTGTAATTTGTATTTTTTTTAGATAAAATCTGAAAGAATCGTCGAGAAAAATGTAAAATAGTATACTTGTTTTAAAATTGTAAGAAATAGTAAGTATGAAAAGTCACTAAACATAAATAAAAAAGTTTAATAATCACTGGTAAAAAAGTGGGTCAGGATGTGCAAAAATTTGAAATTTGTCAAGCCATCAAGTCTATGGAATTCCTTTTCAATGCAACTGTCGTTTCTCTATTTAATCTTTTCTCTGACTACAATGAATCCTAATTATTAAAGCCCGAATATTTAGGCTCTTAAAAACACCCAAATAAGCAGGCATATAGACCGGTAATTACTCTAAAATAGGCGGGATTTTAGGCAGCCTAAATGTAAATAATTTGTTTTATAAAAAATAAACGAATCCTTTTTCTAATATTGGTACTCGTATGTACTCTTCATTAGACAAAAATAATCATTTTAAATAAAAATTCATACAATCTGAAAAATAATAATGTAGGGTTCTCATTTTATTAACTATTATGCAAATTCAAATTATGTAGTATACTTTAATTCACAAAATATTACGAGCAATTGCTCTATGAAATTTTCGGAAAGGGACTGTCTTCGGTCTGTCAGAACTTGCTTGTAAGTTGAAAACTTCGTTCGACATCACAAAATGTGACCGGGGCGTTCTTATATTTACCCATATCGTCTATAGTTACCTCGGCTCCATTGAGTAATGGCAAAGACACAGTTGAATTGCCACGTAAAATTTTGACTAAAAAACGTGTTTTCTTTCGGCATTTTAAATTCAAACACAAAAACTTGATTAAGGTAAATACTTTAAATATTATAACATAGGTTAGGTTGAAACACTTTGTCGGGTGATGAATTAGTCAACGAAGTAGATGATAAACCTTGTCTGCTCAATACAAGTTAGAATAGGCAACAAAAATAGGCAAAATAGGCTGTATAAGGTAAAATAGGCACAATAACAAAAAAATATGAAAAATAGGCTCTAAGGCACGAAAAAAACCTTCCATTACACGTAAACATATTACCTATGTATAGAAAAACTAAATTGCCTCAAGTATATTAAAATTTGAATCTAGGCAATTGCCTAAAAATCCGGGCTTTACTAATTATAATACGAATACATATTTTTCCTATAACGCATTGATTTACATATTATTTAAAAGTTACTCGGTTATTATTAAAAAAGAAAAAAATTCAAAGTTGGTAACGCTGACAGATGAAAAATATTTGAAATTAAACTATTTTGGCATTTACAAGTTAGGTTAGAGTTTTATAATATTATCAATATCATTTTAACAATAAATATCTTTGAAATTAAGTAGAAAGAAAAGTGTTTATTCTAATGATATTTCTGTTTAACAGTACGACAGTTGTACAAAATTCAATTTTGTGTCATCGTTTTTGACAATAACAGTCACAAAATTGGCTTGGTATATGCGTTATAGGAAAAGATGGTATACTTGATGTCAGCTTAGAAAATAGCGTTGTGTAAGATAGGACGATAATATCCTTGAAGCTAATTGATCGAGACGAGAGATGAAAATACATCAGCGAACATTGAAGAGATTAACGATTTCATTTCCGTTTGACATTTCAAGTGTATATATTTTTTGTTTCAAGTAAGTTCCGTTTGACATTTCAAGTGTATATAACTTAAAAATAGTAAAACATGTGTTTCTTTTTATTTTGACAATTTTTATTTGTCTATAGGTAAGTTTAACATTCTTTATGATAGGAATACGTTATGGCTTTGTACTAAATGAAAATATTTTTTGTTTCAAGCAAGTTAATTGAGTATGGCAGATGAACCACAACCTGGATCTTTTCCTGCTGGTTTTGTAAAAAAAATCCGCAGGGAAAATACTTCAGAAGGGGGCAAAAAGAGATGGCATATAATGTTTATAAATAAAATCTTAAAACTGGTGAAAATTCTAAATCTCAATGTGTGAAAGTGACTGCAACACAAGTAGATATTGGTCAGTCCACTGTATGGAAGATTGTTGGAGAAATTGATAAAGATGGAACTGTAAAATCGCCAAATAAGAAACGAAATCGTAAATCATTGTACGGTGATTTGAACGAAGATCAGAAAAGAGCAATTCGTCGAATTGTCCACATTTTTTTTAGAATCAATGACAATAACAGTCACAAAACTGGCCTTGTATATGCGTTATACAAAAAGATGTAATAAAAACTGTTAAAAAAATATGGAGGAGTTCAATGTTTGGTGAACCATCGTATTTGAAAGAGTTAAGGCGAATCATCTTTTTGCCTATAAAGCAAAAATTTATTGAAAAAAAAAAAAACGTAAGTACTTGATGTCATTAGTGCCAGATTGACGAAATGAAAAATGTATAGTATATTTTTAATTTTATTATTCTCAATTTTTTTATTTCACCACTTTTAAATTACCTCTGTTATTTCGAGTTCTCCACTAAGATATTTGACAGCTGATAACCGCACATCACAAAAATCAAATGATGGTTACAAGTAAAGGAATCACACGAGTAATATTTATGCAATAATATTTTCAATTGTGGCTTGTCATCTATAAGTTTATTCGATACAATATTTTATTATATATTTGTGCTAACACACATTTGTATTTAGATTCGAATAAAGAATAAACAACAAGAGGTTCCACTTGGACAGTAGCATCCCACTTCAGCATAGACACTTCATATTACAGCAGATTAAGGTCCCAAGCACTTGCTCCAAAATATTTGTATTTTAAAATTAATATAAACGCATTTTTGAGCAAACGACAAGTATATATTTTTAATGTGAATTGATTCAAATTTCAATTTATTTTTTGATGGTATAGTAATGTGAGTTTAATTTAATACCCCTATATAAATTGTTTATATCAGTAAATGAAGTAAAAGAACAGGAGTTGGAGAAATTGAAGAAAGAAAATCAAACACTGTTGCGGCAGTTATCTGCAACACTGCCAAACAATACCTCTGAAGAAAGAACTAACGTGGCTCAACATACCACGAGAGGGCGAGGTGGATGTGGACGTGGACGTCGTCGCAGACGCCACCATGTATGTATTAAATTTTTAATTCAATGCAATAAAAAGTATCAAATTTTTTTATTTTATAGAATGACGGTCAATGGTGGGCTCTGTACAATTTAATGAAAAAATAATAATTTTAATGTGTTAATTTATTTTCATAATTTATAAAATAAATACTTTAATTTGAATCTGTTTTTATGGGTTTTGTCTGTGAAGTCTATACTATATGTAAAATATATATAATGTTCTATCAAAACGATGCTATAAACGAATAATATGAGAAATAAGTTTTTTTCATAACTTTAATTTTTCTAATTAATCCACAGTGTTATTCTACTCATTGGTGGCACAACTTCGCAGGTCGTAACAGCCTGCAATAATGATTCAATTATAATAGCAATTTACAATATAATCTTAATAAACTTACTTCATGTACTTTACATATGATTGGAATTTTTTATAAATCATGTACAATTCACGTATTGCTTTCATCTGTTCTTCGTGCAACAATGATGAATGTTTTCTCATTTCTGCGGTGATTTATTGATCATATTGCTTTAACAGCTTTCCAAATATTAGTTTCATCTATGTCCAATTCTGTTGCTACAATCCGGACACATTTTTATTGAAATGTGTTTTCGTAGCACAATATAAACTGTACAAATAATACGCTATATTTTTTAATCCCCTTCAGATAGCCTTTCCTTTGGTTGTCTTAAAACATTTAAAGGGTCTGATTCGGGATATTGATCCATAATAATATAAGTAATCTGTTAAAAAATATTACATAAACAAATATTATATTTATTTCATTTATTATACTACTATAATCCTAATAATTACAGAAATAAACTTACCACGTATTTATTTCCAGGTTATTATTGTGTTTTACTCAAAAAATTACAGAAAATAATTTGAAACAAAGTTTTATAACTGTAATTTATAGGTTCATCCCGTCAATTATTTAGTCGTGTAAATTCCACTCGCGTCCAGTCCAGTCAAAGAACTAGAAACAAATCATTTAAGATGAAGCGTCTGCTTAACTAAATCTTAAGTTAGCTCCAGAACACTTGATCTGACTTGATCTCTTTCAAATAATATATCTTTCTTTTTATGAATGAAACTTACGATGAATTGTACATAATTATAAAGCTAATACTTTAAGGTGTAGTAATAATGAACATATTATTAAATTTATGTACAATTAATTGATAGAAAACGGCTCAAAAATGGACTTGAATTTCTCAAAAATGCCGAGTACGATTTTCTTTAATTTTTTTTGTATATTTAAGAATATTATCCTCTATAACATATACAATTTTTATCCAATTTGAGTTTGTAACTTTTGAGAAAAAAAAATAAACATGCGAAAAAATGCTCAAAGGCAGGTTTTTTTTAATATTTTTGTTTTTTTTTCAAAAGTTACAAATTCAAATTGAATAAAAAAAATATGTTTCATAGACTACTATGTTCTTAAATATACAGAATTTTTTAAACAAAATTGTACTCGGCATTTTTGAGAAATTCAAACTCGAAATTTTGATATCTTGACCTGTTGCATATCAATTCAAATTTGTTTGTTTTATAGCAATTTCACATTCTTTATATTGTACATATTAAAAAGTAGAATGTTGTGAGATTATTCTGCACTACTTGTTCCTTCATTTAGATGAGAATAAGTATATAAATTTTTTTTTTAATTAGAATTTGTTGCAGCAACTTTGCGAAATACTCATTTTACACAATTGATGTGTGCTTTGTCGTACACTTAGCGCAAAAACGAACGTCTAGATTGACAGCTGACATTCATAATGATATATTTCAGGATGTAGATATATGCATGTTATGAATGAGTGTTTCAGAATTTGTGGTTTGACATATATCTATTTAGTTATTAGTACGATACATCAGGTTTTACTGCAAACATTTGATCAATTTTAGCAGAGCAGATTAGTAGAATAGTATGGTTAGTAATATTGAAATGGATTATTTGTTTTAAAAACCGATATTTCTATCAAAGTTTTTAATTTAACGTTTATAGACAACAATTCTTATTCTAGCCTTAAATATTTCACAAAAGGAAAGGAAATTTATTTATATTGCTTACAGATTATAAGATGAAATTGTGATTAACCGATTGTCAATTGTTTTTTTTTTTTTCAAAAGTAATTAGAAACATTTCGTGTATCAGATAAAAATTAAAAAGTTGCCAATGCGTTCTGTACTAGGTTATGCATGGTCAGGGGTGTTTTTTTTCACAGTTCATCACTGTTACTTTACGGTTAATACTTTTTATCATAAAAATGCGATCTGTATTAGGTTAGGCATGGTTAGGGTTGTTTTTTCTTCACAGTTTATCACTGTTACTTTACGGTTAATACTTTTTACCATAAAAATGCGTTCTGTACTAGGTTACGCATGGTTAGGGGTGTTTTTTTTTACAGTTTATCACTGTTACTTTACGTTTAATACTTTGTACCATAAAAATGCGTTCTGTAGTAGGTTAGGCATGGTTAGGGGAGTTTTTTTTCACAGTTTATCTCTGTTACTTTACATTTAATACTTTTTTCCATAAAAATGCGTTCCGTACTAGGTTAGGCATGGTTAGGGGTGTTTTTCTTCACGGTTTATCTCTGTTACTTTACGTTTAATACTTTTTACTATGAAAATGCGTTCTGTATTAGGTTAGGCATGGTTAGGGGTGTTTTTTTTTTCACAGTTTATCTCTGTTACTTTACGTTTAATACTTTTTTCCATAAAAATGCGTTCTGTACTAGGTTAGGCATGGTTAGGGATGTTTTTTTTCACAGTTTGTCTCTGTTACTTTACGATTAATACTTTTTACCATAAAAATGCGTTCTATACTAGGTTAGGCATGGTTAGGGGTGTTTTTCTTCAAAGTTTTTCACTGTTACTTTACGGTTAATACTTTTTATCATAAAAATGCGTTCTGTACTAGGTTAGGTATAGTTAGGGGTGTTTTTTTTTTATCACAGTTTTTCACTGGTACTTTACGTTTAATACTTTTTACCATAAAAATGCATTCTGTACTAGGTTAGGCATGGTTAGGGGTGTTTTTTTTCACAGTTTGTCTCTGTTACTTTACGGTTAATACTTTTTACCATAAAAATGCGTTCTATACTAGGTTAGGCATGGTTAGGGGTGTTTTTCTTCACAGTTTTTCACTGTTACTTTACGGTTAATACTTTTTACCATAAAAATGCGTTCTGTACTAGGTTAGGTATAGTTAGGGGTGTTTTTTTATCACAGTTTTTCACTGGTACTTTACGTTTAATACTATTTACCATAAAAATGCATTCTGTACTAGGTTAGGCATGGTTAGGGGTGTTTTTTTCACAGTTTATCTCTGTTACTTTACGTTTAATACTTTTTACCATAAAAATGCGTTCTGTAGTAGGTTAGGCATGGTTAGGGGAGTTTTTTTTCACAGTTTATCTCTGTTACTTTACGTTTAATACTTTTTTCCATAAAAATGCGTTCCGTACTAGGTTAGGCATGGTTAGGGGTGTTTTTTTTTCACGGTTTATCTCTGTTACTTTACGTTTAATACTTTTTACTATGAAAATGCGTTCTGTATTAGGTTAGGCATGGTTAGGGGTGTTTTTTTTCACAGTTTATTTCTGTTACTTTACGTTTAATACTTTTTTCCATAAAAATGCTTTCTGTACTAGGTTAGGCATGGTTAGGGGTGTTTTTTTTTCACAGTTTATCTCTGTTACTTTACGGGTAATACTTTTTACCATAAAAATGCGTTCTATACTAGGTTAGGTATGGTTAGGGGTGTTTTTCTTCACAGTTTTTCACTGTTACTTTACGGGTAATACTTATTACCAGAAAAATGCGTTCTGTACTAGGTTAGGTATAGTTAGAGGTGTTTTTTTTATCACAGTTTTTCACTGGTACTTTACGTTTAATACTTTTTACCATAAAAATGCATTCTGTACTAGGTTAGGCATGGTAATTGGTGTTTTTTCCCCAGTGTATCACTTTTACTTGACGTTTATTACTTTTTATCATAAAAATGGCTTCTGTACTAGGTCAGGCATGGTTAGGGATGATTTTTTTTAGATGAATTAGCTCCAAAATTGTTGACACTATGTCAAAAACTTCTAAATAATATGAAATATTTGGAAAAAACAGTGACAGATGGGGGTCATATTTGGTTGACTTTGAAATCATAGTTTTGTATTACAGAATAACTAAAAATTCTAATTTATTGATTGTCAATTGTATTTCCTAAAAGGCATTAGAAATGTATCATGTTTAGAATCAAACTATAGGGTTTAAAAAGAAATGTCGAATACAATGGACTAAAATTATAATCGGTTGATTATCAATTGTTTTTTCTAAAAGTCAATAGAAACCATATAGAGTTTGCTATCAAATTTGAAGTTTTGAAGAGGCATATCCGAAGTAAGTGATAGCCAACAATTGTAACTGATTGTGTGTCAATTATAGAAAATATACTTATTTCAATTTTAATGAAAGGTCTAGGAGAACATGAAAAATGAATCAAACACGAGTTGAAAGCAAAACATTTAAAAAAAAAATTAATAAAATATAATTTTGTACAATATCAATACTCGACCAGGTGGTGTATAAAGTAACAAGTTTAAAAATTACATTCCTTCAAGGGTTGCGGAGCCTAGCTGACCTGATCGCTAGTCCATATACTAAAAGAGAACGGATATATATAATATATATATATATATATATTTATATATATATATATATATATCTGAATTCATCACGGTCAGTTGCCCATTTCTACAGCCTAGTTGGATTATCCGAAAAATTTGAAACAATTTTTATTTGATAGAGGGCAATTCTGGGGAGTGCCTTTTGATAGTTTTAAATTTTTCGTACACATGATGTCCGAGATATTTTGGAAAAACATGCGTTAGAGCGAGGTAGCTTTGGATTTTTTAAGAAGAACATCTATCGTCGATTTGACATTTCCCAGTGGCCATGTCGTATTTTTAATTATAAATTACTTGAATAGAAAAAATTTTAGACTACTTTTGAAATATTTTACGCAAATTATAGGAATGAGGGGACGTTTTTATTATAATTACAGATTTTTGAAATGTTTCTTTAAAATAGTTATTTGTGTATTAAGAGCGTAAAGTGAGTCTTTGTTACTCGAGCACGGTAATTGCAGCGCGAGCCGAAGGCGGGAGCTGCAATAGTGCAAGAGGAACAAAGACACTTTACGCTCGTGATACACACATAATTTTTTCTACGATTGCATCTTAAAGTTATTAAAAAACGAAGGTATACGTCTAAAACTAAATTCGTTTTGTTAACTGTCAATATGACAAGTTTCTGTTTTGTTTGTATCCCTGGTAACTATTGAAATAATTTAACGTCTTTTTCGCGCGTTGCCATTGGAGACGCGCAAAAAAGATATTTTTCGATTGTTCCACAGAAAACGTCAACTTTACGATGACAAATGAGAGCGTAATTGTCATCTTTTCATAGCAACCGTAGAAAACATATTTTTTTTTGACATGACAGTGCACTATGAAGTTGCCAAGTATTGACAGAACTAGGTTTTACACTATCAGCTTGGCTGCGTATTTTCTCAAAAAAATCAAGTTTCATAATGAAATATTTTAACAGACTATAGATTATTTAACAGATTATAGTCGTTAGAATTAAAATTAGTAATTAACTATTATCAATATATTCGAGTGATTGTCTATTGTTTTTTCTGAAAGTGACTAGAAATGAATCGTGTTTGGTATCAAACTAAATGGCTTGAAGAGAGCTTTAAACAGAATTATTAAAAATTGTGATTCATTGATTGTCAATTGGTTTTCTTTTCTAAAAGTAATTAAAAACGTATCGTGTTTGTATAATCGAATGATTGTCATTTGTTTTTTCTAATACTATTTAGAAATGCATCGATATCAAACTAAAGGATTTGAAGAGAGTTTTTAAACAGAATTATTAAAATTGTAATCAACTGATTGTAAATTGTTTTTCATAAAAGTCATTAGAAATCTATCGTGTTTGGTATCAAATTAAATGTTTTGAAAAGAGATTTCGAGCAGAATAATTATAAATTATAATCGACTGATTGTCAATTGTTTTTCCTAAAAGTCTTTAAAAATCTATCGCGTTTGGTACCAAACTAAAAGGTTTAAAGAGAGCTTTCGAACAGAAATATTAAAAAAAAAATAGGTCAACTGATTGTCAATTGTTTATTTCTAAAGTTGTTAGAAACATAAACATGTTTGGTATCAAATTTGAAGTTATGAGGAGATATAGAAGCCAAAAATTGTAATCGACTGATTGTCATTTGTTTTGACCTAAAGGTTATTGAAACTGTACTTATTTCAGTTCTAATGAAAGACCTGATCGCTAGTAATATACTATTTTATTTACATTTTTCGTTTCTTTCGTCTGATTTTGACAGTTCTGTAGCTTGTTTGGTCGTCTGTTTGTTTATCAACAATCTTCATAGTAACCTGCTTCATCTTTTGGTTACGCCAAACTGCGTTCTTTACCTCCTGTTGCTCTAAATTCGTTCTATTTACCTTTTCTTTCTGGTATCCTTTAATTTGTGGGGCTTCGGTCCCTTAATTATTATTATTATTTTTCGTAATTATATTATAAATTTAATTATAAATATCTGGTCCCTTACTTATTGATGAATTGTTGTTTTCATTTCAGATTATATTTTTTTCCAGATTTTTAATGTTATAATTTCGTTTTATAAATTTGATGTTTTTTCACAGGTACATCTTATTGAGAGCATTGACCCTCAATTGTTTAAAAAAATATGTCCTCAATTGAAGATGTATATCGTAAAAAACGAAAAGCTGTTTGTTCAGTAAATAATCAAATTTATATAAATGAAGATAATGAATCAAAGTTTTATGTAATTAAACGTACTGTAGGTGATTTTTCAAAAATGAATCCTTTTTTAATATCTAAATTGATTAAAAACATAGTTAAAGATGTTAAAAGTATAAAAAATCCGTGATAGTTTATTAATTGAAATTTTAAACAGAAAACCAGCTACTAAATTAAAACTAAGTTTCTATAATATGATGTTTCGGTTTTTGCTCATCAAACTATAAATGTTGTGCAAGGGTATTATTTATTGCAAAGATTTATTAAATGTAACAACTGACGAAATTAAAGATGAGCTGAAGGACCAAGGTGTCATTGACGTTCGTTGAATTACCTCGAAAAGAAACGGTATAGTTGAAAATTAACATTGCCTCGTCTAATAATAAACCTAATGAACCAGAGAAATTGACAAAATATGTTACAGTTTTACCTATTGTATCAATGAATACAAGTAATAATGCAGATCAAAATAATATTATATCAGATTCAAATGATGAATCAGAAGGTACTAGTATTCCCTCATTAGAGGATAATGATGTTTCCAAACGAAAAAGAAATCAAAAAGGGATTGGATTAAGGGCAGGAGTAGAAAACTCTACTCTAGGCCCTCCAATTCCGCATAATTATTTTAGCATTTATTCTTTTATCTATCTTACTCTAAATTTTTAACAATAGTTGACTCATTTTCCAAATTCGCACAAGCATATAAACTTAATTCCGGAGAAGGTATCGAAGTAGCTAATAACTTGATAAAACATTTCACGCACCCTGGAATATCATAGCAAATAATTTCTGATAATGGACTAGAATTTAAAAGTCAGTAATTAAAGAATTTTTCGACATACACAAAATTCACACCCACTTCATTAGTTCACAAAATCCTCAATCTAACGGAATAATAGAACGTTTCCACTCGACACTCTAGAACACATTAGATTGTTCAACAGAATTTTCTAAAGAAACAATTGAAGCTAAAGTAAACTGTGCTCTGTTAGCATATAATAATACAATTCACTCTGGTACGAAAATAAAACCATCCGAAATCATATCCGGTCACCTGGAAATAAATTCCCCCTTCAATATAGTTATTGATAAATAGCTTGTTAATAATTACATAGAAAATCTTAGAAGAAAAATTTATATCAAACTATTAATAACAAAATTCTGCTAAATAAAGAAAAAACAATTAGTAAACGTAATGAAGCCAGAGAAGAATTACCAAAAATTCTTAAAGAAATATTCGTAAAAAATTAACAAAAACAACAGTAAACAAAAAATAAATTTAAATCCGAAAAATTCAAATCAAATTATAACCATTTTAAAACTGCCAAATTAGACACTAAACATGGGAACATAATGGAAAAAATCCATGTCACTAATATAAAACGTTCTAAACAAAAGACTTATCAATTTAATACTCTTCCAGGCTGTTCACATTTAGACAAGGATCGATCATCAAAAACATAACCGAAAATATTGGATTACTACCTATTAGACTGGGCCCGGCTAAACTACAAAAAACAACACACACACTCATCCACTACTACAACCTCAAATCCCATTTCGAACAATAGACAACCTAAACAACTAATATTAAGATCTAAAAACAACGATATCCAATAACTTTAAATATTTACAGGAATTTGACAACAATGTCAAAATAGTAGAATTCATTCGTACAAATATTGATAACAAAATTGATAATATTAAATATCATACAAACGAAAATTAAAAGAAAAGAGGCTTAATAGACGGATTGGGATCAATTTTCAAAGCCGATACTGGCAACTTAGATGCAGAAGACGGTAAAAGGTATGACAAAATATTAAACCATATGCAAAAAAATTTACATAATTTATAAAACCAATTAAAATTAGCACACTCGGTAAACTACCAAATTATAACTAATTTTAATAATACTATTTTAGACATACAACATAATTAATCTCTTTTGAAATCGAAAATATTACAACTCAGTGAAATAATAAATAACATCCATATTTAAGATATTCATTCTGCAAAAACCATTTATGATCAATTAATAATCCTATACAACTCGATACTAGACAACCTACAAGATATTGCAAACTCCATTACCTTTTGTAAATTGAGAACAATACACCCCAGTATAATATATCCAAATGAATTATTCTCCGAATTATAAAAGGTCTGTAAACATTATAAATCCCAATTACCTTTTGAACCAAAATCAGAGAATATTTTAGAATTTGAATCATTATTAATAGTAGATTGTAAAGTTGAACTATCCCAAATAATTTACCTAATATCAATTCCCATTAACTTTGAAAAGAGCTTTTAACTGTTTTACCAACAATATACGGTTCAGAATTTGTTACGATTATCCCAAGAGCAAGATACTTTCTAAAATCTTGAACTGAAATAATGCCTCTATATGACATATGTGTTGTGTTTTGTAATTTGTTTTTATAATAATTATTTACTATCCAGGTTACGTAAATAGTTACGGTAGTTGTGGATAAAAAAATATTTTTTACTGTCAAAAAAATAAAATCATTTAAATTAATCTTTTCATTATTCTTTAATAAACTAAATTAATTATAAAATATATTATATTGGTGACCCGTCGTTTTGTGACTCTCTACTGATGATGATGGTTGAAGCTGCGCAAGTTCTTGAATCTGCAATTCAAGACAATAATCCGGTCGATGTGTCGTCCCTGTCTGGACCCTTTAGACTACCAGATTTTTGGCCTGCAGATGCAGAATTATGGTTCAGTCAAGTTGAAACTATCTTCATCTCCCGAAAAATTTCATCAGAATTTTCAAGATTTTCAAAAGTGATTGAGATCTTGACTCCTCAAAACGCTAATGAAGTTCGAGATATTAGTGTAGCACCTCCAGCTGATAGGCCATACACTATATTGAAAGCTACCCTCATCGAAAGAACTGGACAGTCTGAAAAGGAGAAAATACAACAATTATTCAATATTTTCCCTTTCGACGACAGAAAACCTACCCAAATTTTACGACATTTGCGTCAATTAATTGGCAGCAAACTTTTAGACACTGCTATATTACAAGAATTATTTATTCAAAAACTACCAGTGAATATACAATAGATTTTAACTTCAATGATCAATACTTCCTTGGATGACAAAGTCAAAATTGCAGATAAACTTATAAACATAGACAATCCATTTATTTCCACGATATCAGATGATTCTACATCCATTAAGACGTTAATACAAGAGGTTAAAGACATTAAACTACAGTTGTCAGCTATGCAAGCACGTACGACACAATCACCTACTAATCAAGTTTCTTCGCCTGTATTATGTTGGTACCATTCCAATTATGGCAAGAAGGCAAGGAAATGTGTTCCACCATGTTCTGGCCCCCCACTGTTGATGAAATCTGAGGTGCTGCCAGTTTCTACAATGACTTCATTCAAAACCATTTTTAGTAACGTTGCCTATACAACTCCAATTCCGTTATTGTTTTTATCTGATCACCATACCAGACATCGTTTCTTAATCGACAGCGGTGCGCAGGTGAGTGTCGTCAAAGTTGATAAAAAATCTAAAAATCAATCAAATTTACATTATCTGCAAGCTGAAAATCTAACTAAAATCAAAACATACGGTTCCAAGACAATTACTTTGAATTTAGGTTTGTCAAAATCTTTCACCTGGAATTTTATCTTTGCTGATGTGCAACATTCAATGATTGGGGCTGATTTTTTTAAATTACTATAAACTTTTAATTGATCTGTCATCGAAACGTGTCCTTGAATCAGTCAAAATGAACAATATAAACAATATTCAAAATCCATCCAATATTTTTCAAAAATTACTATTCAATTAAATTTAACTAAGAAATTAGATTTCAAACGTGAAATTAAACATACTGTAAAACATACAATCATTACTACTGACAATCCTACCTTTGCTAAACCTCGTCGCTTGGTCCCAGATAAACTTTTAATTGCAAAGAAAGAATTCAATCGTATGCTTGATATTGGAATAATTCGTTCTTCATCAAGTGCTTGGGCTTCACCCTTACATTTAGTTCAAAAAAAATCTGGAGATTGGCGTCCATGCGGCGACTACCGTGCACTTAATTCGCAAACTACACTTGACCGATATCCACTTCCTCATTTACAAGACTTTACCTCAAACCTACAAAATACAAAAATTTATTCAAAATTAGACCTTATAAAAACCTACAATCAAATACCAATGGATGATGACTCTATTACAAAAACTTCTATCACCACCCCTTTCGGCTTGTATATACCATATACATATTAGCTAATATGTATATGGTATATACTGTAATGCCATTTGGTTTGAAAAATAGTGCTCAAACGTTTCAAAGATTTATAGATAATGTAATTAGAGGCTTAGATTTTGCTTTTGCTTATATTGATGACATTCTTATCGCAACCGAAACTTTAGAAGAACATTTAAAACATATAAAAATTATTGTTGATAGATTAGAAAAATTTGGTATTTTAATTAATAAAGACAAGTGTCAATTTGGTCTGCGTGAAATTGAATTTCTTGGGCATAATATTTCCTCAGAATGCATTAAAGAAAATTAACATAATAAATAAATTTCCTCTTCCATCTTCTCAAAAGCAATTACGAGAGTTTTTAGGACTAGTTAATTTTTATCATCGCTTTATCAAAAATTGTGCTACTATTTTAAATCCAATCAACAAATTATTAAATCAGCATAAAACAAGTTCGAAAGAAGTTGTGTGGTCTGATGAAGCAAAAGACGCTTTCAAAGTTATTAAAACCAAGTTATCTGAACTTACGTGCCTCACTTTTCCAAAACATGGCGCTTCTCTTAATATTATGGTCGATGCATCTGAGGTCGCAGTCGGAGCAGTTTTACAACAATTTGTTGAAAATAACTGGAAACCCTTCATGTTTTTTTCGGCAACTTTAACTCCAACTGAAAAGCGGTACAGTACATCCGGAAAAGAACTTCTTGCAATTTATTTAGCTGTGAAAAAATTTCGTCATTTTTTAATTGGACATAATTTTTATATTTTGACAGATCACAAACCGCTTACATTCACTACAAAAATTACTCACAATTGTAATTATTCATTAAGAGAATTACGTCATTTAGACTTTATTTTCCAATTTACACAAGATATACGTCAATGTTTCCGGTAAAGATAATTCAGTAGCTGACGCACTTTCACGCATATCAATAAATTCTGTTTACAACACAGAACACATTGACTACAATAAAATAGCTATCGCTCAAATAACTAACTCAGAATTATTAAATCTTAAAACCTCATTAAATACTTCATTAAAATTTCAAGACTTTCAACTACCTAATTCTAACCTACAACTGACTTGTGATGTATCAACAGGCAATTGTAGACCATACATACCTAAAACATTTCAAAAAACTATATTCAGTCATTTTAATTCTCTTTCTCATCCTGGAATAAATGCTACAATAAAATTAATTTCATCTAGATTTATTTGGAAAGACATGAACAAACACATTGCAATGTTAACAAAAAGCTGTTTAAACTGTCAGAAAGCAAAGGTAACTAGGCATACTAAATCTCCAATTTCAAAATTTGACATTCCTTCATCACGATTTTCTTTAATACACATTGACATTGTAAAAATACTGGTTTCAGACAATTACTCTTATGTCCTTACATGCATCGACCGCTTTACTAGGTGGCCCGAAGTTCTGCCTTTAACAGATTGTTCGGCTAAAACTGTAGCCAAAGTTTAGATTTCTGGTTGGATTTCACGTTTTGGTGTCCCTACTACTATTACAACTGATAAAGGACAACAATTTAATGCAGCTTTATTTACTAATTTGTTGAAGTTACTAGGTTCACAACATATAAGAACTACAGCCTATCACCCCCAATCAAATGGAATTATAGAAAGATTTCATCGGTATTTGAAAGATTTTCTTAAAACGTTTTAAAATCTAGCCCGTTGGATTGATTTTATACCTTTTGTTCTACTTGGTATAAGATCTACAATTAAAAATAATTACTGCAGTTCTGCTGAATTAGTGTACGGTACTAAATTACGGTTTACCAGGAGAATTTATACCAAAACAAAAATCCATTCCTCCACACAATTTCAATACAGCTCAATTTTTAGAAATCTTAAAACTTCAATTAGTAATTTAAAACCTTTTACCACTCAAATATCCAATTCTAAATTTCCATCAAATTACATACCTAAAAATTTATTTCTTACTTCTCATGTTTTTATCAGAAATGATGAAATCGGACCAATCCTCACACAAGCTTTTAACGGACCATTCAAAGTTCAAGAACGGCATGATAAATTTTTCAAAATTCTTGTAAATGGTACTGTTGAGTCAGTCAGCATAGACAGACTGAAACCAGCATATATTGATAACAATTATTTTTAACAATTATGGTTGATTTTTTTATATTTGTTAATTTTTGACAGCATCGCCTTGTACACTGTGATGATCAAAATTTTAAATATATTTCAATTGTTATTTATATTGTATTATATATTTCTATTCTTGTCTTGTATGGTATGTTCCGTTTTTCGGGGGAGTAGTGTTGTGTTTTGTAATTTGTTTTATAATAATTGTTGTGTTTTGTAATTTGTTTTTATAATAATTATTTACTATCCAGGTTACGTAAATAGTTACGGTAGTTGTGGATAAAAAAAGATTTTTACTGTTAAAAAAAATAAAATCATTTAAATTAATCTTTTCATTATTTTTTAATACACTAAATTAATTATAAAATATATTATATATGCACTACAACCAAGGTCTATCAGTGCCCCAATATATTCTGCAACCACCATCAGCCATCATGTGAACAAGAAATCTTACAACAACAGTTCTCTACCCAGTGTCACTATTATAAAATTAATATAAAAGAAAACCATATAGTAGTAATTCCGGAAATCAAGAAATATTTATTAATATTCCTTCATAAAGGTGAAATAACGCTTAAGTGTTTAGAAGAAGTAACTATCAAAACTTTGCGCGGAATCTGTTTAACAAAAAGTGATAAGAATTGTGGAATAATATACAACCAACAAAAATTAATATTTTTGAATAAAGAACAAGGACAACCTATAATTCTACCAAAATTAACAATTTTTTTAATAAACTTAAACTCTGTGAAACTAGAAGACATTTGATTAAATCCTGTAGTTGCTTTTAAAAAAGAAGCCATTAACATCCATGTGCCAAGTGTATGTTATAACCAATCATGAAGTCAAAACCGGTCGAAGAACAAAATGATCTACCAGAAAATCAGGGGCGGATCCAGACTTCGAATTAAGGGGGTCATGGAGTGAATTTTGTTTCTGGGGTTGGTATTGCCCATCTTCTAAAAATAAAAAAACATTTGTATTTACTCATATTATATTCCTGCTTTAAATAATTTTTACAATCACATTAAATCGTCTTTGGAATCGCATTAAATCACATTAAATCATCTTTGGAATCACATTAATTCACATTAAATCACATTGAATAACATTAAATCACATTGAATAACATTAAATCATCTTTAGAATATACTTAGATAACAAAATCAATTCGACGTTTGCTTTTTGCAAATTTAGTGATGATTTTATCGACGTCAATCTGAAAGGCGGTATCGACTGTCTGCTGTTAACTAACAATATATTTTAGGTGAGGAGAATGTGTAGCTTTAAGCAAAATTACTTTTCTATAAACAATTATAAACGTGGTGAGGAAAAGTTATTTTTTTCACCTCAAAAAGTTTCCCTAAGAACGCCAACACTTTGTAAATCATAAATTTTCAATATCTAAACGGTTCTTCGACAGAATACAAAAATTATTGAATTAGAAGTTGATTTTCTAAGTGCAAATGTCGGTAGTCTTAAATAGAATACCTCTCCCATCTGCGGGTCGAAATAATATCCCCACAAAATATTGGTTTTTGGCTATTTATAGAATAATAAATCAAACAATAGTTCTTAATTATCTTAGAATTTTAAGTTCTTAGATAATATTTTCTATTTTATTTTTTTAATAAATTGAGTTATTTATTTATTAATTTATGTTACGTTGTACAACAGGAATTTAATCCCAATTACAGTACGGGGTCCGTACTCAACGAGCCGTAGTGTGATAATTAATATAATTTTTTAGCTTGAGCGCGATTCGAACTCGGGATCTCCAGATTCGAATTCCGTAATGCTATCCACACCACCGTACTGACGTATCGTAAATAATGATTATTCTTTGTATTAGGGCCAATTAACTATTAGGGTCAACATTAAAAAAACTCCGTGCTTAGGGGTCCCATGACCGTGGCGAAAATTTGTCCACGCGCGAATTTACAAAATGAAGCGTTCTAACTTGTTTAGTCTTGTTAATACATGCATTACTTGAATTCGTCCATGAATGAACAAACATATTATTTGCTTCATTCTCCTTCAGCAAGCAGTACTGCACTAGTGTAGAATTTATGTACCTTTTATTTTTAAAATATTTGTGAATGAATGTGAATTTAAGAATATCAAGAACATTAAAGGTAAGCTATTTTGTACTAATTCATTACTCAACACTTCACGACCAATCACACGTCTGAATTTTCATTACTTAACACTTTAATAGCCAATCAAAATATAACGATAATTGCCGCGCGTTAAGTATGCTATGAAACAGTGAAGCGCGCTATTGTTAATTATCTGTCAAAATTAGTTTAAAACGTTTTTGTTTAAAATAATACTGTAATTTGTGTGATTATATATGTGAGTTATAGATTCTGAAAGCGAACAAAGTGAAATTTGTACTCCACCAGATATTATAGAAGCCGCACACGTACGTTTCTTAAATTTACTGCCCGAAAAATCAAAAAAAAAGTATGAACAAGTTTATAAAGCTTTTATGGATTGGCGAATACGCAAAAATGTAAATTCCTTTTCGGAAAATGTTCTTATAGTATATTTTGGCGAACTTTCTGATAAATATAAATCATCGTCATTATGGGCTACTAATTTCATGTTAAGTAGTGTTACATTTATTAAATAAATAAAAAATAAAAAATTTAAGCAATCTGACTTATTCATAATGTAACATAAAAAAAATAATTGTACAATATTATTACATAATAACATATAGTCGTAGATAAAGTATAGTATTCGATTCGCAAGTAATAGCTATTACTCACTCGAATGATTTACAACACTCACCTTCGGCTCGTGTTGCAACCTTCATTCTCTTGAGTAATAGCTTATATTACTTACTCATTGAATAATATACTATTATTGAATACTTTTATTCAGATGTCTCAAGAAAGAACGAAAAATAAACTCTTCGGGCATCAAAATTTAATTAATAAAAAGACGCCAAGAAGAACAAGAGAAAAATGCTTCAAGATTAACACAGTATTTTACGAAACAAACGACCAGAACTGACCAAGATTATCCGCCAGATTCAATTAAGGAATCAGTACCCGGTTGCAGTGTAGATGAAATCAAAATACCAAGTCAGCCAGGACCAACTCCCAGTGAAGATAATCAAATCGTTGAAGAAATTACCTCTGTTTTTGGATCTGGAGACTATACTGAAGAGACAGGTACAGATACAATAAATAAATGTACATTTGATGACCCAGGGCTTTCGCCGGAACCAATATCTCACATATCTAGGCAAGCTATTATAAAAACTGGTCCTAAACAAATAAAAAAACTTTAATTTTCCGTGCGATTTGTTGAGACGAAAATTTTCTGAAAGTTACTATAAGAGAAACTTAAAAAATTGTGAAGAATGTAATAGAAATTGGTTGATTTACTCAATTACGAAAAATAATGTTTATTGCTTTTGTTGTAAACTTTTCGAACCTTCTCAGCAAAATAGATTTATTCAGGGATTTAATGACTTGCATCATATAGTAATGTACCTGAACCCACTTTACTAACTATAAAAAATAGACAGAGTTGCTTCTACCGTTCAAAAATAAAACTACTGTTGATTATTTACAGCAAAAATATTAGACATTGAAAGTAAACGATGGTATGAAGTAATAAAGCGAATAATATATGTAATTCAATTTTTATGTAAACAAACTTTAGCACTTCGAGGCAAAAGCAATAATCTTTACAATTGCAACAATGGTAATTTTGTCAAATATATTGAAATGCTAGAAAAGTTTGATCGTATTATATCGGAACACACACGGCATATAAATAGCGATTCTGAATTTCACAAAATGCCAACATATCTAAGAGACAAAATCCAAAATGAAATACTTTCCTTAATGGCTTTTAATATTAAGAATCATATTATAAATTTGTCGACAAAATAAATATTTTTCAATAATATTAGCTTGCACTCCGGATGTTTCTCATATTGAGCAAATAAGTGTATAAATTCGATTATTTTATTTCAATTTAGCATTAGGATCGACTGAAATACATGAACATTTTTTAGCATTTTATCCCATTTTTGATGTTACAGGGGCTGGACTAACAACATTTCTTATTGATCTATTAAAAACATTAAATTTAGACATAAATAATATAAGAGGCCAAGGCTATGATAATGGCACTAACATGCGCGGCAAATATATTGGCCTACAAAAAAGAATTTTAGATTTGAATCCGCGAGCTTTTTATGTTCCTTGTGCGAATCACAGTCTGAATCTAATTGTAAATGATGCCGCTAATATCAACCATGAAACAGTAATTTTTTTTAATATTTAATAATAATCGATGGAATATCATAATCAAGCATGTTACTAATTTAACTTTAAAGCCCATATCCGAAACACGCTGGTCAAGTAGAATTGATGCCGTAAAGCCTCTCTATAAATATTTACCAGAAGTTTTTGATGCATTATTTGAAATTTGCAATGACCACACGAGGGTCGACGAATAATCTAAATACCAAGCAAAATGTCTGGGAGAAAAAAATTCTACATTTACATTTATTTGCTCCGTTAAGTGTGGCATGATATTTTAAATCAAGTAAATTTTGTGAGTAAAATGCTTCAATCTCAAACTCTAAATTTGCAACTTGTTTGGATGCATTAAACGAACTAAATACATTTTTAACTAATTATCGATCTGATGCTAGTTTTGCAGAAATTGTTGAAAGTTCCAAATTTATTACAGAAAAGTTTGACATAGAAACTTATTTCGTAGTGCGAGGCCAGAAAGACGACGTAAAAAATCTACTCAATTTGATTATGAACATGAAGATCAACCTATAGTAAATCCTGAAAATTCATTCAAAGTAAATTTTTATTTCTGTATAATAGATCAAACTTTAATTTCGTTGCAAGACAGATTTTCTTTATTAAAAGAACATATGGATTCATTCCAATTATTATATTCATTAAATAATTTACAAAATAAAGAATACCTATTATCTTGCTGCAAAAAATTACAAGCGAAATTAACTCATGAAAATCAGTCCGATATGAACGCAGATGATTTATGTGAAGAAATTTTACAATGTCAAGTATTTATTACGAATTCAAAAAAGATATATCCCAAATAATTCAGTATATTTATTCAAATAATTTAGTAGGAGTTTATCCAAATTTTACTGTAGCACTCCGTATTCTTTCATCATTACCTGTGTCAGTTGCGTCCGCGGAGCGGTCTTTTTCGAAATTAAAAATCATAAAGAGTTATTTACGCTCCACAGTGGCGCAAAATAGATTATCAGATCTCGCAATAATTTCAATTGAGTCTGACATACTGAATAAACTTGATATTCATGATATTATCCAAACTTTTTCTTTGCTAAAAGCTAGGAAAGTAAAATTTATTTAATGACTTATTTACATTGTTTGTATTTAATTTACCGTACAATATGTATTATGTTTATATTATAAATATTATATTTTTCATTTATTATTGTTGTTTATCTGTTTTCTTTTGTTTGTAATTTTGTATTTTAAATAAAAAAGTTTACACAGACGATTTAAATATTTGTGTGTTTTTTATTTCAATGCGTTAAGAATATAACAAAAACAGTCATTTAAATGTCCCTTAAACATAAGCCTAAAAATTATAGTATTTCAAATTAATTATTCATTAGTTTTTTATTCATGACGTATTGCTACTATAGAATTAAAAATTAAAGTGTCCGAACCAGTAGTTGTTGGGGCTCTTATCACCAAGGCATGCAAAATATTTATAATATTAGTTTTTGATACAAATGTCTTTAATTAATGGGGCGCCATCAAAAATTTTGACACAGGCGCCGCATGCTCCTGGCGATCCCCTGATTTACCCTGGATTACAAGGCAGTTTTTTTATTGCTGATATTAGTATGGGTTGATTAGCTACGCTGTTTTTTGTGAGGTGTATTTTGTTCGTTTGGCAGAACGAGTACGATTTACTGCGAAATTTTGTGTTAAACTCGGAAAATCTGCGAGTGAAATTTTGATATGCTGAAGACAGCTTGCGGCGACGTTGCTATGAAGCGTGCGACATGTTTTAAATAGCATGCACGTTTTAAAGGTGGTCGTCAGGGATTGAAGAACTTCTACGTCAATTGACGAATCACACGTCAACTAAATCAATGCCCTGGTACGGGCAAATCAAGTTTGACTATAAGAGAGCTTGCTGTAGAGTGTGGGATATCAGTTGAATCATGTCACGAGATTTTGACCGTGACATTGAAGATGCACCGCGTTGCTGCGACATTTGTGCCTCGCTTGTTGACGGACGACCAAAAAGCACATCACCGTTAGCCTTGTCAGGAATTGCTTGCACATTCAGAGAAAGGTAAAAACTTCTTGTCGCGGATCATAACAGGTAATGAATTTGGGGTGTACGGTAATGATATCGAAATAAGGTCTAATCGTCCCAGTGGATAGGTAAAACATTTTCCAGACCAAAAAAGCTCGCCATGTTCGTTCCAATGTCAAGGTGATGTTGACAGTTTTATTCGATGCTCAGGGTGTTGTCTACCACGAGTACCTTCCCCGAGGCTTCACAGTGAATCAGAATTATTACATAGAGTTTCTTAAGCGTCTACGAGACGCTTTCCGGAGGAAAAGGCCAGAAATGTGGAGAAGTCGTGACTGGTTTTTTCGTCACGACAACGCTTCAGCCCATTCTGCCCTCAGAACTCGCGAGATTTTTGTCAAACAGTCGATCACTGTTTTTCTCCACCCACCCTACTCACCTGACCTTGCTGCTTGTGATTTCTTCTTGTTCCCCAAACTCAAAAGACCTTTAAGAGGAAGAAGATTTGAGACGATTCCTGAGATTGAGGAAAACACGACGAAAGAGCTGTATATCATCACAAAAGAAGCATTCTCTAAGGGTTATGTCATGAATTTCACTAGAAACCATGAAATTATTTCTTTCAATTACACTATTAACAGAACAGCTTTGCAGATCAAATCCGTGATCATCAGGGACCTAGGCGTTACTTTTGACTCTAAACTTTTGTTTAATCAAGATTTAGAAAATATAGTAAAGGATTCCTTCCGTACTCTTGGTTTTCTTATAAGATACACTAAACGCTTAAAAAAATTAGAATCAATCAAATGTTTATATAATTCTATTGTTAGAAGTAAACTTGAATTAGTTCTTTCAGATTCATCGATCTCGAGGAATGTAAGCAATTGTGTGTTTAATCGACCAATAGATCGGTACAAGTTTGAAGTAACATAGGTAAAACTCCGATTAGTAGTTGCATTAGGAAAGTAAAATCACTACGAATTGATTTCTGTAATAAAAGAAAACAGTAATGAAAAGACCATGAATGATCGAGCGATGTGTTTTCAATTCTACCAAATAATCTCTTTTTGCATTTGAGTTAAACCAGCACCGTTCTGATTTTTACTGCTTAATAAATAATTAAAACTTGTATGGTGATTTTATTTCTTTATAACCTTCAGGCATCCTAAATGACGACTTCAAATAAAGAATCCTGAGGAAAAGTAGTTCTATAAATTCAACACAACACAACGTAGGGTAATTAATTTACGATCACTAAGCCTATTAACTTTTAAGGATTATCAATTTTTATATATTAATTATTTAAAGAACTGCCGCGTTACAATTGGTGCCGTAACCAGGATTTGAAGTTTTTCAAAGTCATTTGAGATGTTTTGGTTGTAAATGGAATGAAATTTATACCTAGGAGCACAATATATCTTTCAGCAATCACTAAAAACTGCCTTTTGTGTTTGTGCACAGAGTATAAACATCGGAAGTGGTCACCACATAAACAGCAACAACAAAATTCTAATAAAAATTATAATATTTGTTAGCTATTCAACAATACTTTTTTTGACAGCTATTTGTTTTTTCTTGCTGCTAATTTATTTTTAGAAACCGCCATCCTCATTGATAATAATATTTAGCGTTTAGAAAAAAAAATGTTTCGCTTTTTGAGAATACTGTCCGGGAAAATGTTCAGAATGTTCCGATTGTATCGTGATCGTAGACGCAGACATAGTTTAAACCATGCGTTTGTGACAAAAAAACAGCTTCAGTTAGCTAAACATCAAACGGCAATAAAAACAATGCAGATAAACATCGCAAACGGTGATCGAGATGCAAACAAAAATGGCAAATATGATTCCTAAATTGATAGAAAATAAAAGAAAACAGCAGCGAGTAAGACCAGGAAACCGTTTCAGGGGATAGGGTCATCAATTCGGTCGAAATCAAAAGTATTTTTTACTCATATCTCTTAACAATCGGCGACCAGGGGGAGTAAGGGTAATTTCTAAACTTAGATGACAACCGCAAACATTAATTTCGCTATAATTACGTAAATAAAAGGGAAATTGATTGCATTATATCTCGTATTATCTATGGCACTCACGACTACCCGTTGCTCAAGAAACTTAAATTAAAAAACGGCTAAAATTCTAATTGTCTTTCACTCCTGCGCAAAAGAAATCAGAATCGGGGGAGAATGTACTGGGACGGAATTATACATTTTTAAAAATTTCGAAGTGTAAATAAATATTTTTTTTATTGTACATAACTGTAGGCAAGAAAGTAAAAGAACATTGTTTCACTCAAATATCGTTCCGAAACCAGTGTTAGTTGCCCCGTGGTGCAGGTACCCGGATTGGGGTCGCTAAGCCAACCGTCGGCTTTCTTTAGAAATATTAGAGTAAATTTTTTGTAGCCTGAACACTCGAGTCGTACACCGATTGTCCAAGAAAATTGTCAAATGAAATATTTATCGTTATGTGTAGAAAGACATCTGAAACCGTTGTAAGTAAATTCGAAGGCTAGAAGGTTGTAAATTGTTGAAAGCTTTGTTTAAAACTTCGCAAGAGTATGCTAAGCGAACAGATTAGCTCGGAGAACAGAAAAACACAATTTTCTAGGAATATGATATGAAATGATCTCCATAGTTTTTACCGATTCATCGATCTCGAGGAATGTAAGCAATTGTGTGTTTAATCGACCAATAGATCGGTACAAGTTTGAAGTAACATAGGTAAAACTCCGAGTAGTTGTTGTATTAGGAAAGTAAAATCACTACGAATTGATTCCTGTAATAAAAGAAAACAGTAATGAAAAGACCATAAATGATCGAGCGATGTGTTTTCAATTCTACCAAATAAATTGCCGCAAACACGTATATTGTTGTAAAATTATCAAAGATTCTTTTTAAATTAATCGCATAATTAATACCAGAACGAGTCTTGTAGCAAAGTGATGACACAGGGTTAGCTATCTCCGTCTAACTAAGGGTAGGAGGGCCCGCGCCGTCTCACTCTAACGCATACTGACTGCGATTGGGCAGCTTCGGTTTTGTTAAGTAAAAGAGACGAATCTTCGCTAAGCGTGTTTCGGAAGAAACGGTGTGGGTGGATGTGACGTAACGGGGACGCAATTTTTGATCTATTTACAAACACGCGATTTGTTGATGCGTTTTAGGGGTGGTTCTCTACGGTAGAGGTGGTAGTTTTGATTTGGAGTGGGTAGGTGCGTCGGTAGGGTAATTAGGTTAAATATGCAAGTTTGGGTTCGAATCGAGGAACTTGATTCCGATCTCGTTCAGCTCAAGACTTCTACTCTTGTGCTCTGGTTTTGATATTATGATGGCGTCCAGATTAATCTGAGATTATTGAGCGGGTATGACTATCTAGCATTCCGGCGAGAGTGTGGTCTCTAAGCGGGCTTAGAAGCTTTGTTTCTGTGCTATTTACGACTGTCAGCATATACGGTGGGATCTAGGTCCTGTGCTCTGACTTTGGTGAACTGATCGCGTCCAGGTTTAATCTGCGATTGTTGAGCGGGTACGATTGTTCAGCATATTAAATGGCGGTGCTAATTGATCGCGGCCAGATCTGACCTGAGATTGTTGAGCAAGGACACCTAATCATTCTTCGGCAAACTTTGACTATAAGTTGTGATATTAGAAACTTGTTCCTTGCAATATTAAAATCCAACGTATTCATTATTGCGAGTTCGTTGGTGACACGGAAGCTATTTCTGACTAACATCAGAATTGTATTATTATAGCCAAAGTGTTGAGAACTTCGGTTCTCCGTAATATTAAAATCCAACTAATTAATTATTTCGAATTCGTTGGTGACACTCAAGCTATTTCTGGCTAACATCAGAATTGTATTAATATAGCCAAAGTGTTGTCATTGAGAACTTCGGTTCTCCGTAATATTAAAATCCAACTAATTAATTATTGCGAATTCGTTGGTGACACTGTAGCTATTTCTGACTGACATCAGAATTGTATTAATATAGCCAAAGTGTTGTCATTGAGAACTTCGGTTCTCCGTAATATTAAAATCCAACTAATTAATTATTTCGAATTCGTTGGTGACACTGTAGCTATTTCTGACTAACATCAGAATTGTATTAATATAGCCACAGTGTTGTCATTGAGAACTTTGGTTCTCCGTAATATTAAAATCCAACTAATTAATTATTGCGAATTTGTTGATGACACTGTAGCTATTTCTGACTAACATCAGAATTGTATTAATATAGCCAAAGTGTTGTCATTGAGAATTTCGGTTCTCCGTTATATTAAAATCGAACTAATTCATTATCACGAATTTGTTGGTAACCCACATAAACTATATCTGGCTCGCGCTGGAAATTTGTAATATAATAGTTAAAGTGGTAAATCAGTATTGACTCGTGTAAGCGGCCTCCTTCGGCCAATACATGTGATTGCAGATCATTGTGACAGACAACACCGTCTGAGACTGGTCCCAGTACCTGCACTTGTCGCCTCTGACCGATGCGCCGAACCCCCTGGGGAGCCATAAACTTATTTATTCCATATTTTGTGAGCTAGCTACCGAATATTGTGATGTATATTTCTAGATTATTTATTATTGTTTAATGCTGGTTTGATTCTTGCGTGGAGTTGGTTGTGGGAAACGAGTGTTATGTCCGCGGTTTGCTTGAGGGCCGTGACAGTGTATTACGTTTGCTAAACTTCTGCATTCCTATACCTATGTGGGGAAGTGAACGTAGCGATATAGCCCAAACCTAACACTATTAATTTAATCTCGTTCAGCACCGAGGTCCGGACTAGTCAAATAGTCCCGCTCGGCTGAGGATCCGGAGTAGTTAAACAGTCCCGCTCAGAGCTTAAGTTGAGAGATGTCTCCCCGTTCGAGAGGGCGAGTTACGGCTATCTAATAGCATCACCAACCACTGGTCTAGCACACCTATCATTAACACAATAGCGGAGACGGCTATCGTATTACACTGGCGCGTATCGCGAGCAAGCGGTGGATGCGCACTATATTTCAGCGACTGTCTTTGCATTTGTGTTAAACCAGCACCGTTTTGATTATTACTGCTTAATAAATAATTAAAACTGGTATGGTGATTTTATCTCATTAGAACCTTCAGACATCCTAAATGACGACTTAAAATTAAGAATCCTGAGGAAAAGTAGTTCTATAAATTCAACACAACACAACGTAGGGTAATTAATTTACGATCACAAAGCCTATTAACTTTTAAGGATTATTAATTTTTAGATATTAATTATTTAAAGAACTGCCGCGTTACAATATGTATGTTAGTATTCTTTAGAAGTACGGGACTGGTAAATGCAATTAAGCTGGGTGGACAAAAGACAGTTACTGCTAAATGGTACACTGACAAATATTTGCCTGGAGTGCTCCGTCGAGTTCCAGAGGAAGAGATTATGTTACATCATGATAATGCGTCCGAAATAAATAAAAATAATAGAACACCCGCCATACTCACCTGATTTGGCAATATGCGATATTTGCTTATTATTTGGGCTTAACAAAAAATTCTGAGGTAGAAAGTTTTCGTCTGAGGATGATATTAATATGTAATTCATCCTTATATGGATGTGTTGTTACGAAAGTCGCTGAATAAGGCGGATGGTGTACGTATTGGTGGCAGTGTAGTGCCTGCGTTAGCTTATGCGGATGATGTAGTTGTAATGGGTGAATCTGAAGAACAATTGAGAAGAATGATTCTAAGTATAAATGAAGTAGGAAAAGGTTTAAATCTATTACTGAATGTTGATAAATGTAAAGTGTTAGTGTTTGAGAAGAGTGATTTGGTGACTGATTGCAATGTATCGGTGAATGGTGTGAGATTAGGTCAAGTAAATGAGTTTGTATACTTGGGGAGTGTGTTTTCGAGGGATGGACGTATTGATCGAGAGATTGAAAGAAGAGTATCTGCTGGATGTAAGATATTGGGTGCTCTGGGAACCTTTACTCGGAACGTGAATGTATCCAGAGATGCTCGATTGAGTGTTTATAATGGTGTGTTAGTGCCTACGTTGATGTATGGTAGTGAATGTTGGGTATGGATGAAGAAACATGAACGGCGTATAACTGCTGTGGAAATGAGGTATTTGCGGGGTGTGTGTGGATATACTAGAAGAGATCGTGTCCGGAATACATTGGTGTATGATGAATGTGAGATTGGGAAGAATGTTGTAAGAAGAGTGGGAATAAGTCAGTTGAGATGGTTTGGTCATGTAGAACGTATGTCGAATGACAGATTGATGAAACAGGTGTATGTTGGTGAAATTGAGGGTGAAAGTTTGCGTGGACGGCCTAGGAACAAGTGGATGAATATGATTGAAGGGTTGTTGCGTGAGCGAAAGATTCTGAGCGTGAAGAATAAACGAGCTTGTATGAAAAGAATTATGAATGTGGTTGAAGCAAAAGTGATGTGTCAGGATAGGAATGTTTGGAGAAAATTAATTGCTGGATAAATATGATGAATGAAGACAAGCGTATGATTCTTGATTATAGATTAATTGGTTAGATGTTTCGAGTGTTTACCTGCAATTGTGTGGAGACCATCTTCAGAAACATGCGCAGTGTACACTAGCGATGGATGAATGTTTGTTGTGTGTTGATGGATTTTGGTTGTGAGAAAAGAAAGAGTTTGTATGGAGGAAGTGTTAATGTGGTCGAATCGAGTATCGTGTGTCAGGATGAGAATGTTGACGGGTTCGTGCTACCCCATTTAATGGGATATAGCGTGATGTTATGTATGTATGTATGTATGTATTCATCCTTATTTTGAAGGTATATACATTAATCATGTTTCTTATTCACAATAATTATAGCATGACCCTCGTATAACTGCGAAAAAAAAATTATCACAAATTAAATATTAATAACAAATTACGAAATGTGACACATCAATAGGAATTTTGGAATACAATACAAGTGAAATCTATGAAACTAAACCAATAAACTTACAAGAATGGACTAATTTCATGATTTGTACAGCATAATGATAATCCATGAACAGATATTCTTTGATCATTATTTGGTGGTGTCGCGTATACGTCTGGATAAATGTTGGCGAATGAGGGCGAAACGCACCGAAAAAATGTTTCGTGTGAAATCTAGTGTACTACAGAATTAGGATATTAGAGATATGTTTGTTAAGAAAATAAATGAATCTTTGCCCGTATATGAGCCTAATTTAGAATGCAGCATAAATAATGTTTGGATGAAATTTAAGAATACCGTTCTTAAATTAGCGAAAGAACTTTGTGAGGAATGCGATTTCTACATGTAAAAGATGTGCCTGGAGGTTTACGTGATTAATGTTTGCTAAAATATAAAAGGTTAAATAAATAGTGTAGCGAGTACGGCTCTGTTCCGTCTGGAACAGTCGACGCGTTATAGTGTGTAGCACGTTCACTGCTGTCGCATACGCAATAGACAAGTCCTAACCTGTTCGCTCTGCGTGTGTTCCAGACGCTCTCGTATATTCTAGAAAATCCTGTTCCAGTATATAAGGAAGAGTTTCGGCCGGCAACAGGCATTCGGTATTTGAAGTGTGAACAGTGCAAGTCGTTGCTAAATACTTTGTTGTGAATATAAATACGTGTTTTATATAAATATATGTCTTAGTAGTTGTACTACATAATTTTCGTTTTAAATAAATATTTTGTTAGTGTTTTCATTACTCGTGTTTCATTTAATAATAAACTTCACCGAACCCGAAATTGTAATAAACGTTACAATTGGTGTCAGGTGTTAGGGTTGTGTTTTGTGAATTAAAATTGAAGTTTAAGTGCAAATTAAGAAAAGTAAATCTAAGTAATTTAAAAGTGACTGATCTCAAGAGAGAATTAGAAGAATGTGATCTGGATACTACAGGCAAGAAAAGTATACTGCAAGAGCGACTTCGTCAATTTTTGGTTGAAGCTGGTGAAATAGCGGATACTTACGAAATTGAAATTCCGGGCGATTTGAACTCCATCTAAAAAAAATTAGAATAAAATTCCAGGAAAACGGAGGAGAAATTTGAACAAAATTCTAGGAGTTTGGAAGCCAAATTAGAAGGTAATTCTAAAAGCTTAGAAACAAACCTGGAAACCAAATTGCAAGAAAATTCTAGAAGCTTGGAACAAAGCTTGGAAAATAAATAAGAAGAAAATTCCAGAAACTTGGAAACAAGCTTGGGAGCTAATTTAGAAGAAAATTCTAGATGCTTGGAAACAAGCTTGGAAAATATATTTGAGCAAAAATTTGAAAAGTTTGAGGAACATTAGAGAAATTTTGAAGAAAAATTTGGAAGAGCGGCAGTACTATCAGCAACTAGTTAAACGCTTGGAAATGCGTTATGGCCACGCACATCTGCAGCAAATGTATCACTTGCAGCTGAGAAATAGATGTCAGAAATCAAACGAAAGTCTACAAGAATTTGAATCTGATATCGCTCGTCTAGTTCGTCTAGTATATCCTGAAACCCCAGATAGTGTGTTGGAACGACTGACTGTGCAAGGGTTCATTGATGGTCTCCGAGATAAAGAAACCAAGCGGGCCCTGATTTTGTCTCGTTCGAGTAACCTGTTCATTGCCTTGGCCAGCGCATTGGAATTCGAGGCGGCAGAACACGCTTCAAGACGGCAAGGCAATATTCGCACAATAGAGAGGGAAATCACAATGAATCTATGGAGGAAACAGCACGGTGTGTTTTGACTGAGATGTTGCCAAAGAAAAGACAACTTCGATGTTGGAACTGCGGTAAGCTAGGGCATGTGCGAAGCCGCTGCGGGGAACAAATAAAGAGCAAGGCAGCGGAAAATCTAAAGCGGGTCGACGCAAGAGGGCGAACGTCGGTCCATCATCAAGATATCCTGAAGCTAACTGGAGGTTGATTCTGTATCTTGCGTGAGCAGTTGCGTAGTTAAATTTGCGTTAGTACAATGTATGACGTCAGCGATTCTTTTCTGGTGTCGAGCATAGGGAATTCCGTGCTTTACGTTTTTCCGTCAAGTTTAGTGTTGGTGATGGGTTTGAAACTATAACTGTCAGTTGCAATCACATGTCATTGTTTGTCAACATCGTTTTGTAGTTTTTTTTTACGATTTTATTATGGCAGAAGATAGAAAGCGTGATATGAACGCTATAGAGGAGCAAAAACAAATTTTAATAAACTTTATGGCAGATAACGTTGATAACGCAAAATGACAAGAAAGTAAAAGACAAACATAATGTTAGAATGAGACAGGTAGTGTCGCAAGTAAGAAACAGGACCTACGGAGGTCACGCATCTATATTTGTGTGTCTCGCAAGAAGTGACGTCATACCCATTAGTTCTTTAAATGTCCGATAGATAGTTTACTATATGCATGTGACATATCTGTGTTAGTATGGGTGCCGCAAGTAGTCACGCAAGATACAGAATCAGGCTCCTGGACATGTTGCATCCCTACAACCAAGAATAAATAGCATCTTTGTGGATGGATTGATCGACGGAAAACCACATGCCTTGCTGATCGATACAGGTGCTACAAAAACCATCATCAGACCTGATACTCTCAAGAAACAGATAACGATTGAATCAACAAAATGGCGACTGCGCACAGCAACAGGGTCCGCGGCTACCATCCATGGCGAAGCAGACATTACCATCTCCATCGGAAATACACGAATTAAACACCGAGCCCTGGTAGCTGACATTGAAGACGAATTCATTTTCGGGATGGACATCATGAACTCAAATGTTGTCGAACTAAATTTAAAACGCGGCATACTTAAGATCAATGGTGAAGAGATCGTTTTACATCCCCGAGGAGAAGACACATTACGTGTAACCTAGGCTGAAGATACTGTCATGTTAAATCGAAGTGAGATGATTGTATATGCCCACCTGGAACGTGAACTTCCAACAGGATGTACCATGTTATTAGAAGCTGGTAATCATAATGAAACGACTACTCAAGGAATACTGGTGGGAAAATCTCTCGTGCATACATTATTATCCAGTTACACTAAAGAATGGTACTATCTTAGGACATTGTGCATCAGTATCTTCGATTATCAGACTAACATCCGTTACACGAAATCCATCAAAGAAGCGTCCCGCAGAACTGGCCAATCTACTGTCAACATCTTGCCGGGAATTAAACCAGGACCAGAATAACAGAATGAGAAATTTAATAACGGAATATCAAGACTTTTCGACACCATCTGTGGGACCACGGGTAGAATCAACATAGTCCAGCATCAAATAGACACCACCGATGCACGCCCCATCCGCCAAGTACCAAGTCGATTACAATGGGCCAAGAGAGAGGAAACCGAGAAAATTATTCAAGGCATGGAAAAAGAAGGTGTCATCGAATCCTCAAGCAGTCCGTGGGCCTCACCAGTGGTGTTGGTAAAGAATAAAGATGGGTCAACACGATTTTGCGTGGACTATCATGAACTCAACAACGTGACGAAGAAGGATAGCCACCCGTTGCCCCGAATAGATGACACATTGGATACGCTGGCCGGGTCGAAAATATTATCAACATTGGACTTGAAAAGTGGGTACTGGCAGGTTGGAATGGCACCAACGGATAAAGAGAAAACTGCGTTTTCTGTCGGGGCCGGACTGTGGCAATTTACAGTAATGCAGTTCGGGCTTTGCAATGCCCCTGCCACGTTTGAACGACTCATAGAAACGGTACTGCAAGGGCTATCTTGGAAAACCTGTTTAGGGTACCTTGACGATATTATTGTGGTCGTAAGAATATTCGACGATCACATGAGGAATTTGGAGGAGTTATTCCTGAGACTGCGAAGTTTTGGTTTGAAGCTTAGTCCAAAGAAATGTCATCTCTTTCGAGAAGAAGTGCAGTACCTGGGACATATTGTGTCCGGAAACGGAATAGTCGTTGACGATCAGAAAATCCGATCAGTAAAGGAATGGCCAGTGCCCAATGACAAACATGAATTGAGAAGCTTTCTTGGTCTTTGCACGTACTACCGGCGATACGTCTCTGGATTCGCCAACATTGCCACTGACAAGACGCACGGAGGAAGGACGGAAATTTGTGTGGGAAGAGGACTGCTAAGACGCTTTCGACAACCTCAAGCGTGCCCTAACAACAACACTAGTCCTGAGTTATCATCTACCCAACGGGGACTTCATATTGGGTACAGATGCCAGCAATGTCGGAATCGGCGCAGTCCTATAACAAATTCAAGATGGACAAGAGAAGGTCATCGGCGAGGTCGTCGGCTACTTTAGCAAAACTCTGTCGAAACCGGAGCGTAACTACTACGTCACCAGGCGAGAATTATTGGCAGTAATTAAAGCCGTTGAACACTTCTACAAATACCTGTATGGAAGGAAATTCCTGGTGAGGACTGATCATGCCGCGTTGAAGTGGCTGTTACAATTCAAGAATTTTGGGAGGGCAGGTAGCAAGATGGATAGAACGGCTACAGAAATATGATGTCGTCATCGAGCATAGGGCCGGAATTAGTCATTGTAACGCCGACGCATTATCAAGACGACCATGCTCAGAAGACTGCAAACACCGTACCCGGGTGGACGAGAAGTCCGTGCCAATCTTACGGACCACATTGATAGACGATCATTGGCTGACGGAAGAAGTTGTGAAAGACCAAGAAGTTGATCCGGAATTGAAATATCTACTATAATGGAAGAAAGAAGGCCGCAAACCAACCTGGCAAGAAGTTGCACGAGCACGAGGTGTGCTGCTCGAGCAGGATATTCTAAAACTAGCTGTACCAAAACTAGGCTGAGGCCTTGATAAATTGAGCTGGAGAATTATAAGAAACATACTGAAAACTGCTTTCCAATATACCGGAATTGAGATCCTGGTGTGCAGCTATAATCCCTGTGGTTCAACAGTAGTGAAAAGAACTGTGGACTGTTATTTCCACCAAACATCACAGTGCTCGCGGGGATCAACGTGCAGATATCGGCATGGCGCAGAAAAGTTTCGGAACGAAACATCCTTAAGGGGGCAGTGTAGCGAGTACGGCTTTGTTCCGTCTGGAACAGTCGACGCGTCATAGTGTGTAGCACGTTCACTGCTGTCTCATACGCAATAGACAAGTCCTAACCTGTTCGCTCAGCGTCATGTGTTCCAGACGCTCTCGTATGTTGTAGAAAATCTTGTTCTAGTATATAAGGAAGAGTTTCGGCCGGCAACAGGCATTCGGTATTTGAAGTGTGAACAGTGCAAGTCGTTGCTAAATACTTTGTTGTGAATATAAATACGTGTTGTATATAAATATATGTCTTAGTAGTTGTACTACATTATTTTCGTTTTAAATAAATATTTTGTTAGTGTTTTCATTACTCGTGTTTCATTTAATAATAAACTTCACAGAACCCGAAATTGTAATAAACGTTACAATTGGTTAAGAGAGTAGTGAGAGACAGTGTTAATGTTTTTAATAAAAGTCATCCAGGAAAACTATATTACGCATATGCCCACTCTTGTAAAAATGAAATGTGATTCATGTTGCTAATACTGAAGGAAATGTACTCTATTGTTCCGGTTGTCAACAAGTCTGTAAAGTCTTTTTTTTGCAAAATGAAAACGGGTGTCAAAATAAAAATATAACAGTCATATTAAATTATTTCTATCTCTCAATTTTCTCTCATTCTAGTGTACTGTTTATCAACAAAAGAAAACCTCAACAGAAAGTAAGGCGCGTTTTGATGATTTGATGAGTGAAAGATTGACGAATGATTTTAGTATGAATAGAAGAATGTTTTGGTTGAGTGTGAAGAGATTGAGAGGTGGTAATGTAAGGGCGGTGAAAGCGATTAAGAGTGCGAATGGTGAGTTATTGTGGAATGAATTAAATGTTAGAAATAGATGGTGTGAGTTTTTTAGAGGTTTATATGGTAAGTAGTGAGGTATGACACTCGCGAGCCAGACGACCGGGACAGGTGTGCACGTGCGCGTGTGCATGTGTGGGTGTGCATGTGCAGTATTTTGTTAGGGCGGCGTATTTGTTTGAAATCCAATTTCTATGAGAAACGCCCGACATTTTTGTTTATGGGTGATATATTGCTGGCGGCGTATCTATCTATCAATAATACAATACATTCTTATTGTCTTTGGTCATTGTGACGTCCCGACTTCTTTGCTTTTAGTTTATGGGGTGATAAATTTCTGTTTAAAATCAATAATACAATACATTCTTATTGTCTGAAATTATTTGTTTGAAATCCAATTTCTATGAGAACGCCCGACATTTTTGTTTATGGGTGATATATTGCTGGAGGCGTATCTATCTATCAATAATACAATACATTCTTATTGTCTTTGGTCATTGTGACGTCCCGACTTCTTTGCTTTTAGTTTATGGGGTGATAAATTTCTGTTTAAAATCAATAATACAATACATTCTTATTGTCTGAAATTTTTGGGCATTGTGTGTAAAAGAGAAAACGTCCCGACTTCTTTAATACAATATCTTTAGTTCTGGTCAATTTTATATTGCGCACAGGTGCGGGCAGCGAATCTATTTAAAATCAATAATACAACAATACATTCTTGTTGTCGTCTGAAATCTTTAGTTCTGGTCATTGTGTGATTTTAACAAAAAAGAGAAACGCTCCGCCATCAGTGTTGGCGTCGTTGTTGTTAAGCGGTATAACTTTCGCAAGTCATTCAAGTCTGGTCTAGTTTATGTGAAAAAAATCTTTAGTTTACGGGTGAAAATCTGTTTGGGAAAATTTTTAATACAATACATTGTTAATGTCTGGAATCTTTAGTTGTAGTCATGATGATTTTAACGCCGCGACACTTCAAGTCTGTTTTAGTTTATATGAAAATTTTTGTACCTGATTGAAAACGTTGTTAAGCACCACCACCGAACAGGGTCTTATATAAGCACGTAGGACAGAATTTCATCATTATACAGTTTGAACTTCTTCTCCTCCTGTATAGATCGTGCAGTTTGTAGTTTTCGCTAGAAATCATGTCGCAGTTCAGTGAAAATCTTATTCCGCCGTCGGGAGTTACGAGAGTTTCAAAAAAAAATATTTCCTCGGAGGAATCAACTGTGGACCTAGAGGGGGGTGAGCCTTGCAGGAAGCAGCAACGAGCAAGATGCATCTCATCATCATCATCATCTTCGGAATTAGACAGAGAACCTTACGCGCAGCTGTTTAATTTTACGGAGAACGAGTCTGAGCTGGATCCTGCTCTGCTTAAGGAGGAGCATTTGTTCGTGGGGGAAGGGGCTGCGTGGCTAAATCTTGTCCTGGGGGCAGCGGCAACCTCGAGTTTTGCATTCCCTGTAAATACCGATTACAGGGACAATAACGACAGACTCATTGACGTCACCCCCCTTCCCCTGGACTCTAGACGTCGTACCTTCTTGGCTATAGGAGTCGACCCCAACCCTATCCCGCACGTATCAGTGAGGCTTGTAGGGAATGTAATTAAAAAAATTATTATAAATATTGTAGACATTAGTGCAGTGATGGGATTTTTAAAAAAAGTGGACATTTCTAAATGCGCCGGCAAACGTATTTTTAATACCAGTAACATTGATTTTATTGTGCTGGAGAATAGACAGATATTGTGTAGTTTTAAAAATGTACAAATAGTTTTAAGTGAAGAGAACATTTTAAATTTAATTAGCTTAGAGAGTAGTATTAGTTTATTAATAAAACAATATAATGTAAGGTATAAATATATTAATGGTATATATAACAAATTTGTACAAAACATAGTTATTTATAGTATTAGAAATAGATTAGCATTACCAAAAAGTTTATATAAATACGTGATGCAAGAAAATGTTACTTTTAAGAGATTATTTGTAGAATTATTTAATTATTATTATTATAAGTTATTTAGAGATGTAAGTTGTGTAATCACATTTATTTTAAGAGAAAATAAATATATACTTTAAAAATACAAAATTTCTTTTTCTTTTAATATCCTTATCTAGTTGAAATTTGCCTTTGCAGTTATATATTAAATAAAATTTCTTTCATTGTATTGAATTTATAATAATACGTTAGTTTTAATGTTATAGAATTGATATAAATTACTAATTATCTATAGAGATTTTATAAAAAGCCCCGTTTTATAAGTGAGAGGGGATGAAAAACAAAACACAGGTATATATATTTTAACAAAAGACCGTAGATTTTCGACCTACATATAAAAGAATCCCCCAAGAAAGGAAAATACCAGTCAGGTAGACGCTGTTAGTGTTCTGTTTAGTATTTTGTATCGCTATTAATAATCAAGCAAATTTTGACGCTTTCTTTAGCATTTGCGAAGATCTCGTAGAATCTTCATTATCAGAGCAGGCAAATTACAATGCTTTTTTTAATTTTTGTGAAAATACTATTAATAACGCAGTGCAAATTGGTGGAGGTAGCGGTGAAAATACGGAAGTGACATCAGCTAGTCCTCGATATACTTTAATATCTGAAATTGAAAAACATATAAAAAAATTTAATGTAACGGGTAGAAGAATCACCTTCATTGTGGAAGATCCTCCAGAGGTAAATAACCCTATTACATGGTTCCAGAAAGGCCTCCAAGATGTTGTTGAACATGTAATTAAAACCGTTAGTCCAAATGACTATGTGGGATTTATATTTCACACACCCCGAATGGAGAACGGGCCGGCGTGGTTAAGTTTTCGTCGTGCACATCAATTACATATGGATGTTGTATGGGATGCAATTCGATCTATTCTACAGAGTAATAAAAACGTGTTTGCGGATGAACAATTTACAATCGAATTAACCAGAGTATCAGCTCCCTCGGGTTCAGGGAGAATACGCGGACACGGACTAGATTATGCAGAATTGTGTCGTAAAAAAACGGGTATTATAGAAATAGACAATAAAGATAATTTGTGTTTACCGCGCGCGCTTGTTGTAGCAGACTCATGGCTAAGAAAAGACGCTTGTTTTAAAAATATAGTGAAGGACAAACATGATTTTCAAGGTACAAAAGCACGCGAGTTAGTGATAAAAGCGGGAGTAATTATAAATCATCATGGAGCAGGTATTCCAGAAATTACTGAATTTCAAAGATATTATAATGGTTATAATATATGTGTATATGAATATAATAGTCGTGGTGAAGTATTATTTGAAGGAGCAAGAGGAACAAATCTCCCCAGATTAAATCTACTTCACTATCGAAATTATTATTCAGTAATAAAAAGTTTAACTGCTGCATTTTCATGTAGATATTTCTGTGAACAATGTCACGTTCCTTATAGTATTAGAGGTGGTCATAAATGTGAAAATATATGTTCTTATTGTAAATATTCTCCCGCGTGCCTTCCTACCTTGAATTTTATTTATTGTGATCTGTGTAAAAGAAAATTTCGAGGAAAAATTTGATTCGACAATCATTTAAAATTTGTGTGTAGAAAAGTGCATAAGTGTACAAAATGTTTTAAGATATACAATAACAATAAAAATAGACAGCATGTGTGCGGTGAAACGTACTGTAAATTTTGTGAAACTTATAAAAATCCCGGACATTTGTGTTACATTTTACAGGACAAAACTACATTAAAAAGCAAAAGTTTATTTATTTATTATGATTTTGAGACTCGTCAGGAGAAACAGCTTGGTGATAATTTTGAACATGAAGTTAATTTGTGTGTAGCGACGCAAGTGTGCTCTGAGTGTTGCGACAACGAAGATATAAAACAAATATGTTTTGCCTGCGGCATTCGGGAACATATCTTTAAAGTTGAACCACTTGAACAATTTCTTTCTTATGTTTTATTACCCCGTACTTCTTTTTCTTCAATAATATGTATTGCACATAATGCTAAAGCGTTCGACTGTCAGTTTATTTTAAAGTTTTAGTAGAAGAAAGACAAGTTAAACCTAAATTAACATTAAATGGATCAAAAATTCTTGTACTACAAATTAATAACACTAAATTCATCGATTCTATTAATTATCTTTCTATGCCATTATCTGCTTTACCGAAAGCAATGGATTTACCATCTTCAATAAAAAAAGGTTACTTTCCCCATTTATTTAACACAATTCAAAATAAAAACTATATTGGACCACTACCGGGACCCGAATATTACGGTGTAGATAATATGTCTACTTCTGTACGACAACATTTTCTGAAATGGCATGCTAAACAAACACAGGAAAATGTTGTATTTCGCATGGAGACGGAAATAATTGAATACTGCGTATCGGACGTTGACATATTACGTCGTGCTTGCGAGCAATTTAGGAAAACTTTCATACAGGATTGCAAAGTGGATCCGTTTACAGAAGCAGTTACCATTGCTTCAGCATGTAACAAAGTTTTTCGTCGGTTATTTATAAAGCCAAATACAATAGCTATAATCCCCGCAAGGGGTTACCGTTTAAAAGATAATCAATCTAAAATAGCCTTACAATGGTTAATTAATGAAGAAAATTCGCGAGGTATACAAATTCAACATGCTGGACACGGTGCTGAAGCTGTAATTGATAAAAAATTTAAAGTAGATGGCTATTATGCTCCAAATAAATTAGTATTTGAATTTTTCGGATGTTTTTGGCACGGCTGTCAATTATGCTATAGGACAAATAGAAATAAACAAGTTTTTAATTCCTCAAAAGAAACTTTGGAATACAGATATCAAAGAACTATGGAAAAATTAGACAAAATTATAAATTTAGGGTATACAGTCATATCTATGTGGGAATGTGAATTTAGAAAATTACTGGTTCAAAATAAAAATTTACGAACGGAGCTTAATAATCATCATATTTTAAATTATTTACCTTTGCAAGCCCGCGAATACTTGTTTGAATAAAAAAGTCGAAAATCACTAGAAGATAAAATATGTCGACGTCTGTTCCTTATATCCTTATATGTGTAAATATGGCAAATATCCTGTGGGCCATCCCCAAATTTTTGTAGGTGCAGAATGTAACACATTATGTCCAAATAATAATATAGACCATGTGCAAGGTTTGATTAAATGTACTATTTTACCTCCGGGGAATTTGTTTCACCCCGTTCTGCCAAGAAGAGCGCATGGAAAACTCATGTTTGTTTTGTGTCGTACGTGTTGTGATAAATTGGAACAAACTGACTGTACACATAATGACGAAGAAAGACAATTTATCGGTACGTGGGTAGTTGATGAAGTTCGCCGCGCGGTTTCACTAGGTTATAAAATAATTGATGTGCACGAAATATGGAAATACGCAGTGACCATTTATGATAAAGATACGAGAACAGGGGGTTTATTTGCGGATTACATTAATACATTTTTAAAAATAAAGCAAGAGGCATCTGGTTATCCCGCAGAGTGTATTGATGAGGCAACTAAAAAAAATTATATAAAAAATTATTATGAAAACAAAGGTGTGCAACTGGATTCTGCTCAAATTGAAAAAAATTCCGGCAAGAGATCATTGGCAAAATTAATGTTAAACTCTTTCTGGGGTAAGATAAATCTTTAATACAGAAATCTTATTTTTAAAATATTTTGTTCTTATATTGACAGGTAAATTCGCCCAGGCTGAAAACAAAACATGTACTTCGACCGTTTCATCCGCAGCAGAGCTGTACGAATTATTAGCTAATCCTGCTCTGCAGGTAAATAGAATTATCCCTGCTGGTGAACAGATGATGTACGTACACTGGACCCATGAAACAGAGGCTATGGATCAGCTTAGAACAGTTAATGTTGTTATTGCAGCTTATACAACAGCCCAAGCTCGATTACGCTTGCATGAATTTTTACAACCTTTAGGAAATAGTGTTCTGTATTATGACACGGATTCAATTATATACTGCCATTCACCCGGAGAGTATGAACCACCAACTGGAAATTTCTTGGGGGACCTCACTGACGAATTGACCTGTTACGGTAACAATAGTTATATAACAGAATTCGTGTCGGGAGGTCCTAAGAATTATGCATATAAAGTATATTCTCCGTCCCATAATAAAACTTTTGAAGTTTGTAAAGTAAAGGGATTTACATTAAATTTTAAAAATTCTAAAGTTATTAATTTTGATGCAATGAAAAATTTAATTTTAAATGATAATCAAATTAGTCCCGTAATAAGTTCTAACAATATAAGATGTACTTTGAATCATAGTGTTATAACAAAAACCGAAACTAAAACATTTAATATTAGATTTATGAAGCGTAGGTTAATAGATAGGGTCAATTCTATTCCGTACGGAGTAAAAAAAATAAAATTAAATTAATATATTTCATGTACTATATATTGTTATTATGTGTATCTATAAAAATGTAATAAAACAAGCAATTTATAAAAATTATTTATTAAAATAGTGATTAAACATATATCTTATAAATCTGTCATTTTCATTTCTATCATAATTGGTAAACAATTTCAAAAACTCCTTGTGCATGTATCCATTAACTCTAAATAACAAATATACTAAACAATAGTAACCACAGACTGAGGTTGTGTAGTCTTGTAAAGTATCAGTGTTAAACGTCCACTTTTTTGTGTTTCTTCTTAAAAAATCTCGATGCTCTTTAATGAATGGTTGTCGGCCATAACTATCAAAATAGAGTCCATTTCCTTGACGGTCGATAAAAATGGCTATCCAATGAATTCCAGGTAGAGTATCGGGATCGGTGTTAACAACAATTGCACATGGAAAATTAACACGAAGTGGTAATCTGTTCGCTGCATAAACACCGCAATGCCCTGTATTTTGAAAATAACATCGAAGTATTTTGTCAATAAACGATGCCTTCATTTCTAGAATATGTTGTTTCACACTGAATGCTTCTATCTGACTGATTTTTATAATAATAAAATGTTTAGTTTTAAGGGGAACTTAAAAATGAAATATTTTTGTTTAAATTACCTATATTTTATTTTCTATTATTTCCAATACAAGTATTACATATATATTTATTATAAAGTGAATACAAATATTAATACCTAACTACCATAATCTACAATAACATTTCTATTTTTATCAATTTCAATAATATTATCAAATTCAGCATAAATGACACAATTTACGGTTTGAGTAAGTGCACTTTCAAATCCGACATCAATTCTTAAAGAACCGTGTCGTGTTAAATTCCAATATAACATTGAATTGGCTGACAAGTCAGGTGTAAGGTCGAAAGCTGTTAAGCAATATCCTCGGGGATAACTTTCTCTGCTTATTCCATTTCCATTGTTCGAAAAATGTATACCTGTGCCCGAGAATAATGTATTGTACATTTGAATGTAGCTAGTTTTGTCTCAAAATGACGGTTGAAGTGGTTTTGCTGCTAATTGTTGTCCATTTACACACAAAGATAAGTAATTTATGTTGAAGTTTTCAAAATTAAAGGGGTTACTTTTGTATTCGCCATTGAATGCTTTATTAGGTACAAAACCAATTATACATCTTTTCGGAAGTTGACCCAGGAATATGATATCTAACGATTTTCCTTGGACCCCCGCAGGAATAGTAATTACTTTAACTTCAGCTCTTGTGACAGGATACTTGGCGGTATTTATTTCCAAAGCTTTGTAATGAGCAAGTAAAATACTGGGATTTAATTTAACGCGACGAACAAGTAATGTGGCTTCGTGTATTTGAACTTTATAACCTGTTCCGCTTGAAATTAAATGGAAACTATCACGGGAACGTACTAGTCTAACTCGCATTTCAACACCGTTTATTAAAAATTTTTCTTGATTAAATATATCCGCATGTAGGTGGCCGATCATATCAACGGTTTTACTTTTTTCAATAAATTTTTGACGAGCAAGGTATCCAGAATTTCCGCCGGCATCTGTATTATTCCTTTTCCCCGGATCGTCAGAATACCAAAGAGATGAAGTTAGGTGAGAGTTTTTAGCATCTTTACCATAGTTTAATAGAGTTTCAATATATGCTCTATACGGGTAAGTATTGTTTGGCGGAGATACAAGTTTTTGATTTAAATATATATCAATCTGACTAAAAATTGAATGAAGCCAATTATTAACAGGTCCCACATTATCGGTTTCAGTTAATGCTGTGTCGTCAGCTTTAGAGATTTTCGCATTTAAATATAACATAGTCTGTGATAGATCTAAATATTCTTCTCCATGTCCTGGTATGACGAATTCTATGGGGCCATCTTCAGTGATGGATGATAACGGTTTGTAATTAACCCATTGACCGTTTTCAATACTTGTCTGTGTTGGTGGTAGAGCGAATAAATCTAATTCTGTTTTAACACATTCACAAGATTGAGTATGTAAAAATGCCATTTTAATCAAATATATCTATCACTCGGGATTGCTTCTTGTTCTTTACTCAAGAAGGTGTGCTTTTAGAATGAACATATCTCTTATTTACCCGTTTCTTTTTATAGCCGGAACCGCTCATTAATTTATCAATATAATTTTCAGCTTTATGTTTTAAATTAACTCCCGCCTCTGATATACGCTGTTTGAATGATTCTTTTACTGGTCGATTTTCACTTAAATCTAAAAATTGTACTCCAGTACTAAGCGCTTGTTTGCCAACTGCTCCAACACTTTTTTTAATTAAATGCATAATGCTTCTAAATAGCCCACTAAAAAAACTTCCTATACCGTGACCTTTTTGATATTGACTTCCTTTAAATACTGTCCCTATGCCACTTCCGGCCTGTAAATTATAATATTCCTTATAAGGACAAGTTTTCATATTGTACGCCTTTTAAAATGTAGTTTGATGCATAACGGTCCAAACTGGAATGGTACTGCAAAGCCATCATTACATCTAATATCTATTTCAATATTTGTAAATTCTCTTCTTAACACGGGAACATAGTGCGGCTGCGCATACGATATCATTTTATTCGATCCGAAAACATATTTATCAGTATTAACATGTGCAATTCTTAAAAGTTGCGTAACTACGTCTCCTACGAGTTGAGGTTCAATAATATCGCAGTAAATATATAACTACGGCGGTATACCTAACATTAAATTAGGTAAATTGATTGAAGTTCTTTGTTGATATATGTCAGTAAATGGTTGAAAACCTAGCTGCAGGGCTAGTCTTGGTGATAATTTTAATGAACCTACGTTAGGATGTTTAAATTTTGCTTCTACACGTTTTTCTGTTTTATTATAACTGAATGCAACATATTTATTAATTTTCATATGTAAATTCAATTCATGCAGCACATCATCAATGTCTTCATAATTTTTGGAACAAATTTTCCCTTTTTCAGCGTTTATTATAATGCTCTTGTCTGCTGCATTCTCTCTCTCAGTCATAATCAAAACTCTATTTTCACGTTCGTTAATATTATAAATAGAACATGGGTAAATAATTTCAGCTAAAGACACTTCCCAATATCCATCTAACTTTATATTTTGAAGTAACTGAGTTGTAAATTGTGTAGTTTTATTATCAGGGAAATATTGCATAGAACTATTGCTAGGTAGTGTAATGAAAAACTCTTTGTCAATAATTTTTCAATAAACTAATACGATTTGCAGGTATCCAAGAATTAAACTTTTTACTGTAACCTTTCCACTTGACGAGTAATTTCTTTCTATTGCCCGAACCTTTTGTTGCTACTATTTTATCTATTTTATAAGTTGTATCCGCAGTCACATGTACATGTTGTAATTCATATTCGTAGAAAGTGCCCTCTATTATTTCGTTATTTAAATCTTTTACTTTGTATACAACAGGATTCCTTGTTTTAATACCACAAATTTTAAATAATTCTTCACTCCAATTAGATTCGTAACCTTTTTCAAATATATGTTTATATTTCGATATTCGCACTGTATCTCCTAATTGAAATTTTACTACGGATTTTTTTTTTTAACATTTTCTTTACTGCCATACTGATTCCTCCATACTTTTAATATATTACTTTCGTTTACTTCAGAAGGTGCCATTTTTATTGAGCGATGTTTAGTGTTATTATAAACGGAGACAAGATCTTGTAATATATCTATATATCTGAAGGTATTTTTATAAGTAAAGTAACGATACATTCTAGACTTTAACGTTCTATTATATCTTTCTACAAAGCATGCTTTTGTCTCCTGATTCTGAGTTACATAAAATCTAATATCATTATTTCGTAAAAATACTTTTACTGATTTGGCAATAAATTCCGACCCCTTGTCAGTCTGTAAAGACACCGGTTTCCGTTCGCTAAATATGTTTTTAAATGCTTCAATGACCGATGTTGGTTTTTTATCTTTTAAAGGAATCGCTCAAGCGTACCTGTTAAACACGTCGATTACGGTCAAAATATATTTGTAGCTATTGTTATAACGGCTTAACTTTCGCATGACATTCAAGTCTGCTTGAAAAAGGTCGTTTATGTTGGAAATTTTGTACCTGTTTCTTGGAAAATGTTTTCGAATGGACTTATGTAATGTATATGCATTTTGTGAACTAAGCCATTTTTGTATTTTATTATTAGCATATTGTCCTTTTACAGAGTTTATAAGATTATTAGCTCCAGAAAAACCAGCGGGATGTGAGGGATCAAAATAAATTTTACCCAGCTTCTTATTCATAATTAAAACATAAATCGTTTCCACTTCTTAATTTTGTTAGATTCCGTGTCGGTTTCTTTTGAAATGTCGCTAGTAAAATACGTTGATTTTCTTTTATTTTTAACACCTTTCAATTTAGGAGGTATATACTCAATTGCTTTTCTTCTTTGCGGGTTATGAATTAATTCTAGAGGCACATTAATAGTTTTTAATGCTCGCGCAAAAACTTCCCAGCCCACGGGATTGATATGTTTACGATACCTTACTATATCGCCAACTAAATCTGATATATTCGAATTAGGTATTTGGAAATTATTTATAGTAACAATACCTTTTTCGTCCCAGCTAATAATGTCATTATTTAATTTCAGTTTTTGAATTAATAAACGCGCTTTGTTTTGATGCGCTTTAGGAATAACATTTATTATATGTCCTATGTCGTCCGGTTTCTCCGCAAGTAACTTGGGTTCTGTACTAATATCATTTTCAATGGGTGTTTTTATAGGGTCTCGAGACTGTTTTTGAAAGTGTAAATATCTTTGTAAAATTTCGTGATACAGACTCCATTTTTCATATTCGGGCAAATTTGAATTTAAAATATCTATCGTTATCAAGCTGGCTAGATATATCTTGTTTGTCATTGTTACGTAAACGATTTAAATTTTCAGAAGATATTAATACCATTTTTTTAATATTATCCATTTTAATTTTTAATAAACTACTTAAGTATCCTGTTATAAGCGGTGCCAACAAAGATGGTAAAAATGCTCCACCGGATTGTACTAAAACGCGTTTCTTCTGTTTCCAGTTTTCACCGCGTTTCGTAAGTCTTCTTAAAACGTTTTTATGTCTTTTTAGCTTCGACTGTTGTTTTCTATTACATTCGCAGATACATTTAACTGAATTACAGTCAGTGCTTTTTAATAATGCTAACCTAAATTTAGGTTTCAGCTTATGTAGAGCGCGCAATAATTCAATATTGCTGGTTATACTTGTACTTATTTTTATGATATAATCTCAGGCATATTTGTACTACGGTATTTATACTTTTTTCTGGGTAAATAAACATATGTTAATCCGTCACGTGACGTACGAAACCGCAACCAATCGGGTGTGTTTTGTTTTAGATCGAAAACTAAATAACCATGAGGTTCAGATGTTGCGTCACAATACGCTTCCTGCACAAATTTAACATCTTCTGGAAAAACTTGACGCGATAGATGCATGATTTGCGCTTTGTCTCTAGGATTTTTAAAATAAATTATGTAATTTGCATTAAGAGATATATCTCTTTGACCTTTCACTTGATGAAATAAGTTTTGTGTAAGAAAAAACACGGATAAATTTTTATGATGAGTCCATTTTGTAAATATATCTACTACATGATCATCTGCCTCTCTCATTAAATCATCTATTACAATTAACACGGGTTTTTTTCCATCTATATTTTCTACATCAGGCAGTCCTTCAAGAAATTCTACATTAGGAATCGTATTATATAAATTTTGCCATGTTCCATAATGCCAGAAAATTTTTGAAAATACGGTATCACTCATATTGTTAATATTAGATATAAAATTGTTAACAAAGTATGATTTTCTACAGCCTGAGGGGCCCGCAATTATAGCAGAAAAGGGATGTTTAAATTTTGTACACATGTTGTCAACAAGATGCTTTATACAATACTGATAAAATGAAAGTATGTAACCAGATATTTAAACATAATTATATTGAAAGGTAGGTAGGTAATTGAAATAAGAAATATTTTATATCAACTATATTGTTTATTTTAAAATATATATATTTACATTGAACAACCGTACATAACACATTCATAATAACTGCATTTATTACAATTGTACAAATTCTACCAGTCGGGCTTTTTTACCCGTACTACCATAATCTTTCATTCCAGTATATTTTATTCCCCATTTTGTAACTGACTTCTTTAAATCCGCTATGTCTGCATCAGGTAAGCCGTCGAACCGTCCAGGAAGATAGGTAACAAATTCTTCGCAATCTGCATTATTTTTCTTCCAAATCCAGTATTAACAGCTATGATATCTACCAGTTTATATACTTTATTAATTTCTAAATCGCCTAGACTTCGGCGAGGTTTAATGTTGGTTAATTGGCCAGTTTTGTTCAAAGTGTTGAAGTCCATCTCTAGAATAATACAAATTAAATAATAAAGGGAATCAAAATTCGTCGGAAAAATATTCTCACCTTCGAATTTCAAATTTCGACACGCTTTATGACGCTGTGGGGATCTAGTTGCCTGTTGTCACTTCTGTCCAAAGAATAGCTAAGAATGATATTCTTCTTGAACTAAAGTGCCGCCTTTATACATGGCTCTCGGTCTACCCACCCCCATATTTCACTTTCTCGGGGTGCAAATAGGAAATATTTGTAAATAAAATAAAAACCATATGGAGTATAATTTTTTTTATTTCATTCATACATACATTTACATTATACAATACAACATTATACAATATACATTATACATTATATATATATATATATATATATATATATATATATATATATATATAAACATATATTTAAATATTTTTGTTTTGATTTTTTTTATTGCTGCCCAGCGGATACGCTCAGCCTGGTAATGTTCATTTTTCTGTCTTTTGCTCATTTTGTAATCCGATGGAGGCAAAAGAACCAGCTTGTTCTTCCATACATCCTTCGGATTATAGGTTGGCTCATCTACCAGTCTCAGTTCTCACTGCAATCTACGAAGTAATTTTTCTCGTTAGTTGCCCCCTTGTTACTGCTGCTGTAGCTGCTGCTGCATGTCTCAGATCCGTCATCCCAATTTTCGGCGCAGTGGACCAAGTACGGATGTATTTCCCCGTGATTCTCCTGAACTTTACTGTTCCAATTTTCACCGTAGGGTTCGAGACATGGTCGAATGTAGCTCGGCGACTTGAGATCTACAGTATCTATAGACCGCGTTTTTTCTGTACAATTTTTAGCACTGATGGAATTCATTTTGACAAAAAACTACTTTAACTATTTAACAGAAGACGAACAAACTGTATAATGATGAAAAATCTGTTCTGCGTGCTTTTATAAGACCCTGTTGTGGATACGAGGGGTAAACGGAGGTAGTTAGCAAAGAAAACAAGAATGTATTGTATTAAAAATTTTCACCCGTAAACTAAAGCAAAGATGACGGAGCGTTTCTCATAGAAATTAATTTTGACCCTTTTTTCAACCTAAGTTACTTAACAAAGAATGTATTGTATTATTGATTTTAAACAGATTCGCTGCCCGCACCTGTGCGCAATATAAAATTGACCAGAACTAAAGATTACAGACAACAACAAGAATGTATTGTATTAAAGAAGTCGGGACGTTTTCTCTTTTACACACAATGCCAAAAGATTTTTCAGACAATAAGAATGTATTGTATTATTGATTTTAAACAGATATGCCGCCAGAAATTTATCACCCCCATAAACTAAAAGCAAAGAAGTCGGGACGTCACAATGCCCAAAGATTTCAGACGACAACAAGACTGTATTGTATTATTGATTCTAAATAGATTCGCTGCCCGCACCTGTGCGCAATATAAAATTGACCAGAACTAAAGATATTGTATTAAAGAAGTCGGGACGTTTTCTCTTTTACACACAATGCCCAAAAATTTCAGACAATAAGAATGTATTGTATTATTGATTTTAAACAGAAATTTATCACCCCATAAACTAAAAGCAAAGAAGTCGGGACGTCACAATGACCAAAGACAATAAGAATGTATTGTATTATTGATAGATAGATACGCCGCCAGCAATATATCACCCATAAACAAAAATGTCGGGCGTTTCTCATAGAAATTGGATTTCAAACAAATACGCCGCCCTAACAAAATAATGCACATGACACACAATGCCCAAAAATTTCAGACAATAAGAATATATTGTATTATTGATTTTAAACAGAAATTTATCACCCCATAAACTAAAAGCAAAGAAGTCGGGACGTCACAATGACCAAAGACAATAAGAATGTATTGTATTATTGATAGATAGATACGCCGCCAGTAATATATCACCCATAAACAAAAATGTCGGGCGTTTCTCATAGAAATTGGATTTCAAACAAATAATTTCAGACAGTAAGAATGTATTGTATTATTGATTTTAAACAGAAATTTATCACCCCATAAACTAAAAGCAAAGAAGTCGGGACGTCACAATGACCAAAGACAATAAGAATGTATTGTATTATTGATAGATAGATCACCCACACATGCACACGCGCACGTGCACACCTGTCCCGGTCGTCTGGCTCGCGAGTGTCATACCTCACTACTATGGTAGCGTAAATGAATCAAATTGTTGTAGTGAAAATGCAAGAGAAAATGTTAGAAGTGATGAATGGGATATAGATGAAAGTGATCTTAGTTTTGCATTGTTAAGTTTGAAGAATGGCAAAACTCCTGGTCTGGATGGAATATCGAATGAGATGTTGAAGTATGGTGGTGAGAGATTATTTGATTGGTTATTTTATTTATTTAGATTTTGTTTGAAACGGTGTGTGGCTCCCGATGATTGGAAACGTGCTATTATTTGTCCTTTATTTAAGGGCAAAGGTAGTTCTAGTGATTGTACTAATTTCCGTGCGATAAGTTTGTTGAGTGTGGTAGGGAAGTTGTACGGGAAGATTCTTATTAACAAGTTACGAACCTTAACAATCTCGAAGTTGAATAATATGCAAGGTGGATTTTTGCCTGAGAGAGGGTGTGTAGATCAATTGTTTTCTCTTTGTATGATTTATTTTATTCTTCATTTCATTCTTTGTACACAAAACATATTATTTGACATGTATAAAAATCAACCCTTTCGCAGTGTAGTAGTTCATATAGAAGAAGAGAAAAAAAAAAAAAGAATTTAATAGGGATGGTTTATCGGAATCTATTGCTAGGTATAAGTATGTCCATAACGCCTCATTTTAACCAAAATTTACCTTTTTTGTGATTGTTTCTTGACATACACGTAATTGTTTATATGTGTACGATGTTTCATAGTCTATTTTTTATATATGTATGTAGTTTCACAACTGAGAATTACATAATGTGGTAAAATTTAGATAAGGATGATTTTATCGAAATCTCATTTTTATATTAATTATTTATTCAAATACATGTAAATGTTTATATATGTATGAAATTTTATAGCTAAGAGTTTAATAGGGGTGAAATAAATCAAATCCAATGCTGGAGACAGCAAAAGGCACACAAGACGTGCATATTGGTGACCTCACTTCGCTGTGTATCTGCAGGGTTCCTGGGTATAAGCGTGTCATACTTCTATTTGAATCAATGTATCAATCTGCAGTTAATTGTTTATTGTAGGAATCATTATTGTTTATAAATATACTAAAATTCCCGTGATGCAGTTTAATAGTTATGGGTATAATGAAACTATTGCTGGCTAATGTATTGTTGCTGCGGAGCTGTCACTGATAGCCAACAATACTGTAGCGAGTACGGTACTGTTCCCTCTGGATCAGTCAACGCGTCATATTCTGCAGCGCGTTAACCGCTGTCTCATACGAAATACAGAGACAAGTTCGAACCTGTTCTCTCTGCGTCATGGTTGTACAGTGTTCTAGAAGCTCTGGAATATTGTAGAAGATCTTGATTCAGTATATAAGGGAGAGTTTGGGCCGGCAATAGGCATTCTGTGTTTGAAGTGTGAACAGTGCAAGTCGTTGCTAAATACTTTAATGTGAATATAAATACGTGTTGTAAATCAATATAAGTATGTCTTAGTAGTTGTACTACATTATTTTCCTTTTAAATAAATACTGTTAGTAGTTTCATTGTTCGTGTTTTATTTCATACTAAACTTCGCCGAACCCGAAATTGTAATAAATGTTACAATACATTTGATCGGTAGGACTATAGTTGAGGTAGGTTAGGGTATTTCTGAGAAAAAGTATTGCTACTGTCACGCAGATCTCATTGAATACGTTCAATTTACTAAACATTAGCTAACATCAGCGGTTTTTTCGTTTTTAGAATAATGTTTATATTTTTATATACATTTTAAAGGATTGCTACTGTAATATTATTTAACTAGCAGTGTCAAAATCGTTTTAATTAATTCTGTTTAGCATTAGCCATCATTTGCTATATTACGTGTGTTGTACGTATTAAAAAATATCGTTCATTAATAAAAATCATGCATTGGGGTAATTAATGTATGATTTTGTGTACATTCATGAAACCCATTAGTAAACGATCAACAGAAAAATAATGAAAGAAATTAAATAACTAATATCCTTGGTAACGTAACGCCACAGTTCATTAATATTCTCATACGCGTTACTATAATTATAATTATTATAAATTAAAATTAATGCTCTACTGAAGAAAAAAAAAATTATATGCTTTATATGCGGATATTCCTAGATGGTACTCATTATATCGTCTCAGCTCTTGGAATACGATAAAACAGATTATTTTTTTGTCGATAAAATATTTAATTTTTTTCGATAATCGTTTTCGTTTAGTTTCGTTCCAGGTTCGTAATAAATAGAGACCGGATTTATAAGCACAAAAAATAAGCTCTTTAAGAAGCACAAAATTTTGCAAAAAAAGCAAATAACAAGCACAAAATAAATTTCGCAAAGTAAAGTTATTTATTTATTTAAATAGGTATATGTTTTAGTATACATAGTTATATTGTTATATTTATAATATATAAGGTATAAAATAATATAGATCTAAACATAAGTCGTATTTAACAAATATTTAGAAGCACAGAATCAATTCCGGTTGAAAACAGTTAATCAATAAATGTTGTTCTAAGTTCTTCACTGTAATTTTTTTCCTTTTTTCGCTTTAAATATTCCTATACGTAGAGAAACTTCTCTCGACATCAACACTTGTTATGGGTGCGTATTTGAATTTAGGTATAATGGTCGGATCCAGGTCAAAATCATTAACAATTTCCCCGTTTTAAATATTTGATATTTAAAATAAAAAATTACACACATCATTTACTTTTAATTTTACTATTGCAATAACACTATCTGGAGCAGCATATGCAGCATCTTTGAAATTATTTACTATTTTAACTAATTCAACCAACTACAATTATCGCTTACAAAATTATAATGAACTTTAATGAAGATTACATAATTTTTTTAGTTCTGGTTGTTTTAGAACAGTTTGACAATCTTTTATAATTTACTAATATATTCTGGAAATTCAAAAATAAGTTACTTAAAATTTTCAAAATTATCGGAATAATAAATAGCAGCATCTATTCAGGTACCCCATTTTTCTTAACACTAATGATCAGGTGGTAGTGGAGGGTCAGGCAACCTTTCTTTGAACATTTGCACCCTTAAAGAAGCTTTAACGAATATTTTTTATTAATTCATTTACTAAAGGACACTGCATTCGTATTGTTTTAGTAATACGATTGCATCCATGAGCTAAACATGTGCAATTAATTAAATTTTTATTTAAAAAATCCCCATATGAATACCAGCTTTTATCATATGCTGCTGCGTCTTATAGCATATTAGCAAAGTGTTTTCATTCGGCATTGCCTCAGGAAAATAAAATTTTATTAATCCATCGTGAATAAAATTTGAAATTGTATTACTGTTAGTTTTATTTAATTCTTTAGAGCATATTAAAAAACCTTTTGACGAAATTTCATTATTTAGTATCCCTATTATAAAAATTTGCTACGTATCTACCGCATGTGTCTGTAGTTTCGTCAACACAAAACAATATATAATTGTTGCCTATATATTTTTTTTATTTCCTGCATAGTTTTATCGTACACAAAGCTTGTATATTTTTTTTGGGGACTCTTTCATCTGGAATTTGCATAAGCAAATATTTATCCAAGAAGGCTTTAAAAGACGAATTTAGCAATTTGTTTAAATAAATATTTGATTTTACCATAGTTTTTCACAGATCGTAATTAAATTGTTTTTGTTCGTTTCATGTGGAAGATGAGGCTATGAATGCTTCAATAGTTTGTTGTTTGCCCTTTTTAAGCGTTCTTGATGTAATTTTGTTTTAACGTGCTGAATTATATTGTACTTTTTGTTGCACATAATCTGTAAAATGAAAACCGTAAGGTACAGTATTATATTTACAAACATTTTTTTTTATCTTACCATTTTTCGGCAAGTTTGACAAAATATTTTATTATTTTCACATTTCAATTCGGGATGTGCTCGTATTCATTCTTCAATAGTGGTTTTTGCTTCGGCATTATACAATTAACAATTGTATTCAAGTTAACACGATTCGATACTACTTGCAATAAAAACAGTAAAACTTAACAAGACGCAATCTAAGATCGATACAATACATCTATGGATCACGAAACCGGGGAACCCCAAAGAACAAATATATTTGCGAATGTGTCATTATATATTACGTAATACGTAATTTTTATAAATTATACTTAATAGTATAAAAAAAAGCTGTGAAAAAGCTCAAACTAAAGGCTTATAAATGCAAAAAAGCTGCGAAAAAGCATAAAATTAAGGAAAAAGCTAAAACACGCAAAAAAGTAAAAGACGCATAAAAAACTTTTTTCTAATACGTGAACATTTTAAGACTAATTGTTATTGCTTTTAATATTAAGGGAAAGCATAAACCTTAGAAATCCGGTCTCTACTAATAAATATGTGTTCTGTTGATTTTAGTTGGGCAATTTAAAATACAGTCTATTCAATGGACCAAAAATAGAAATAAATCTTTCACAAGATGAAGATGCGCCGAAAGAAGCAGAGGTTCTTACATTACCTTTCATCTTCAATAAAGATTGAAATATTCTCGTCAATACTAAAGATCCTCTGTGGTCTGTTCACTTAAAACGAGGCATTGTCAGCAACTTCCACAAGTTCGTAGAAGGTCAAATTTCGGAGGTATGTATCTATTATGTTACTGTTAAATAATTCAGAAAGTTTTTCCAGCTCACACTTTTATTGGATTTTGTATCCTAGGGACACACTCATTATTAATACTGGTTTATAAAGCTCAATAATAACTTTTATATATCTAATCTTATATTGGCGTGCAATATAAAAAATAATAGAAATAAATAGATGACATTTAGCACAGAACTAGTTTATTATTAGTAGTGTAAATGATTAAAATTTGGGACCGACGTTCAGGATATATACAAGTTAAAACATAATTGGTGATCTATGCATGGCCAACTTCATTGAATTGCGTTAACGCTTATTATGGCCGATTTATTCCATCTTTTTGCCATAGAAAAAATTATTGTGAGTTTTTACATCAAGAAATGCCATCTAGTGATTTTTATTTCAGTTAAATGAAGTGACCACGCCGTCAAAACAACACAACCTTAAAATATTAGAAAATTTTATTTATACATTTAATATTAGATTATGTTAGATACGACGTATCTCGTCAGAGGCGCTTGTTGATGTGCTCCGTAAATTTAAAACAAGGAATTTAATGACATATAAAACGGCCATAATAAACGTAGCGCAATTTAATGAAGTTGACCATGATCAATTCTAAGCGATGCACTATCTGATGGCAAAAATTAAACTATTGATGATGTAATAAAGTGGCGCAATTTACGTATTGTTCATATGTTATTTTAAAAAAATAATTTCACAGATTATTTTCAAATTTAATATATTTGATACATTACTAATTAAATAAATTTTCGGTATATTAAAGACCATTTGCACAGTCTTCACTTAATTTTGAAGGATCGTTAACAAGAAAATATCGAATAGAATGTTTCACGACAATCTTAATGTTTAGTTACACTGGGCCTGGTTGTAATTATATGCAAATAACGAACAGAGACAACATTTTATACGTTGCAGTAATTTTTTTTTGAAAAAATGTAAACCCTGGATAAAGAAACTTAAAATTAGGACACTACATTTATGAATGTTTATTCCTTGTATTTAAGGATACTTATTTTTAACAGAGGTTAGTTTTTTGCGGATTTTTGTATACATTTAAATTTATTATTTAAATATTAATTTACATTTTAGATTTTTATATTTAAATCGTAGCAGATAAATTTAAAATAATTTATTTTTGTTTGTAATATCACATATTTTACAAAATTATGCATAAAAAATTATGTTTTTATCTACACATGCGGATTCTACGAGTTATTAAATACAAAAATACCTAAAGAAATTCGTTATTGGACAAATTTCAATTTTTGTTTGGTTTCCATTCTGAAATAAAAATATGACACATCAGGTTATGTTGTATAAAACGATAATGCTTATCATTTTGACTTACATATTTTTGGCTGAAGTATTATTATATTATTGCTCCAATTTTTTTATTTCTCCACTTTTAAATTACCTCTGTGATTTCGAGTTCTCCACTAAGATATTTGACAGCTGGTAACCGCACATCACAAAAATCAAATGAAGGTTATAAGTAAAGGAATCACACGAATAATATTTGTGCAATAATATTTTCAATTGTGGCTTGTCACCTTTAAGTTTATTGGCTACAATATTTTATTATATATTTGTGCTAACACACATTTGTATTTAGGTTCGAATTAAAAATAAACAACAAGAGGTTCCACTTGGACAGTAGCATCCCACTTGAGCATAGAAACTTCATATTGCAGCAGATTAAGGTCCCAAGCACTTGCTTCAAAATATTTGTAATTAAATAAATTTAAATTTATTGTCAAATATTTCATGCAATAATATAGTTGTTCATGGCATAACTTGTCTGTCAAAAAAAAGTACACTATTATCCAAACTCTTTCTAGGTATATCAATAAAATAAAAAATGTATATATTGTGAGTGAATGTATATACTGTTATTTAAATCGTAAATATATAATTAATTTACTTAACAACAAAGACAAAATTAATTGTCATCCAACACTTGGTGAAACAAGGTTTAATAAAAAATATAAAGTAAACACTTGCCTATGTTTCACAAAATTCAGCCTCTAAGTCACCTTATGAGGGCATCGTCAGAGGCTGGCCAGCACAGTTAGTAACCATAGACGCGTTTCGCTCTTATTAGAGCTCATCAGTATGGTATAACTCATTTCTTCACCTAGAACAAAATTCATGTGAAGAAGCTGGTGACGAAGAACTGTGCCAGCAGAGAATAAGATCTCTAACAAACTGGTAAGATGACATGAGAAGTTCTGTGGAACTGGTCATGCCATCTACCGAAAAAAAGGGAAAGCTACGCAATAGCAATTTAAATAACAATAAAGACATAATTAATTGTCATCCAACACTTGGTGAAACAAGGTTTAATAAAAAATATAAAGTAAACACTTGGCTATGTTTCACAAAATACTACTAACTGTGCTGGCCAGCCTCTGACGATGCCCTCATAAGGTGACTTGGAGGCTGAATTTTGTGAAACATAGCCAAGTGTTTACTTTATATTTTTTATTTTTTTAAAAATTATTTTACTGTTTGTTACTTCTCTTGATCAGTGAAAATATTTTTTTTGTTTTGTTGTTATTAAATGATATTTATGTAAATAAATAATTGAATAAATTTATTATTGATATTAGCCAATGAATGAATTTTTATTATTGAAAACGATTTTTCTTCCTAGTTAAGAAAAAAATTAGAAACAAAGAGAAAATTGTATTTAAAAATTAATACAAACGCATTTTTGAGAAAACAAGTATATATTTTTAAAGTGAATTGATTCAATTTTCAATATATTTTTTGATGGTATAGTAATGTGAGTTTAATTTAATACCCCTATATAAATTGTTTATTTCAGTAAATGAAGTAATTATCAAACACCAACTGAAGTTGGAGAAACTAAAGCAAGAAAATCTAAAACTGTAGCGGCAGTTATCTGAAACAGTGCCAAACCCTACCTCTGAAGAAACGTCTAACGCGGCTCAAAATACCACGAGAGGGAAAAATGTAGAATAGTATACTTGTCAATTTTAAAGTTGTAAGATATAGTAAGTATGAAAAGTAACTAAACATAAATTAAAAAAATACCACTGGACAGACATATTTAAAAACATAAATGAAAAGTAAGGAAAATGACAAGCAATTTAAATAAAGGAAAAGATGTGAAAAATATATAAAAGCAAAACTTGATCAAAACTGAATGACAATATCAGTAATTAAAAATATGAAATTTATGTAATTAAAAAAAGAGTTTAATAATCACTGGTATTAAAGTGGGGACAGATGTGCAAAAATTTGAAATTTTTCAAGCCATCAAGTCTATGGAATTCCTTTTCAATACAACTGTCGTTTCTCTATTTAATATTTTTCTCTGACTACAATGAATCCTAATTATAATACGAATACATATTTTTCCTATAACGCATTGATTTACATATTATTTAAAAATTATTATTTAAAAAGAAATAAAAATTTTCAAAGTTGGTAACGCTGACAGATGAAAATTATTTGAAATTTAAACTATTGTGACATTTACAAGTTAGGTTAGAGTTTCATAATAACAATTTCATTAAAAAAATAAATATCTTTGAAATTAAGTAGAAAGAAAAGTGTTTATTCTAACGATATTTTTGTTTAACAGTACGGCAGTTATACAAAATTCTATTTTGTGTCATCGTTTTTGACAATAACAGTCACAAAATTGGCTTTGTATATGCTTTATAGGAAAAGATGGTATAGGTACTTGATGTCAGCTTAGAAAATAGCGTTGAGTAAGATAGGACGATAATATCCTTGAAGCTGATTGATCAAGACGAGAGATGGATTTACATCTGCGAACATTGCAGAGATTAGCGATTTCATTTCCGTTTGTCATTTCAAGTGTATATATTTTTTGTTTCAAGTAAGTTAATTGAGTATGGCAGATGAACCACAACCTGGATCTGTTCCTGCTGGTTTTGTAAAAAATCCGCAGGGAAAATAAGTCAGAAGGAGGCAGAAAGTGATGGCATATAATGTTTATAAACAATATCTTAAAACTGGTTGAAAATTCTAAATCTCAATGTGTGAAATTGAGTGCAACGGAAGTAGATATTGATCAGTCCACTGTATGGAAGATTGTTGGAGAAATTGATAAAGATAGAACTGTAAAATCGCCAAATAAGAAACGAAATCGTAAATCATTGTACGGTGATTTGGACGAAGAACAGAAAAAAAACAATTCGTCGAATTGTCCACACTTTTTTTAGAAACAATGAACCACCAAACACGGATAAAGCTTTTCAGGTGAGATTATTTTAGTTAATATACAGAAAATACATTCACGTGACGCAGATTTTTGTTTGCATACAATAATTAATTGTACGTCTAAATTGATACTATTTTTTTTTTGCTGTAGGCTATTATTAAAAACGAAACTTTGTCTCCACTGAGCAGATCGTCAGTATGGAGAATATTAAAAAAATTAGGATTCGTTTTTGAAAAAAGAGGTAGGAATTATATGCTTATAGAAAACCCAGAAATAGTTTTATGGCGACGACGTTATTTGAACAAAATTAAATTTTTGCGACAGGAGAGTCACAACATTTACAACCTTGGACGAAACATGGATCAACGCTGGTCACACAAAAGCGAAAGTTTGGCAGGATAAAACAATAAAAAACTGCAAGACAAGCCTTCATTGAGGAACTATCAGTAAGATTGAAGATTCCCAGCGGGAAAAGAAAGAGATTTATAATTTCACATATTGGGAGTAACACCGGTTTTGTAAAAAGTGGTCTACTTCTATTTGAATCAAAGATAATCGGTGATTATCATGAGAACATGAACTCTGCAATATTAGAAAACTGGATGAAAACAATTCTTCCTCTTTTGGAACCAGGATGTGTCATCGTTATGGACAACGCCCCTTATTACTCCCGGAAAGCGTCCAAGATTCCCAGAAATAATGGAACTTGTGAAGGTAGAAGTAAGGAAAAGTACAATTTATGTGTGGTGGACGAAATGATTGAAGCCACGAGAGGAATTGTTTTAAAGTTACCCCCATATCACTGTCGATTGAACCCCATAGAGTTGATTTAGGCGCGTCAAACAGAAAAAAGTACAACTTTGGGAATAGTTCTTTGTTGAGTTCATAGATTCACAAATGAACTGTCGTTTCTCTATTTATTATTTTTCTCTGATTACAATGAATCCTAATTATAATACGAATACATATTTTTTCTATAACGTATTGATTTACTTTTTATTTAAAAATTATTATTAAAAAAGAAATTTAAATTTTAGTAAGTTGGTAACGCTGACAGATGAAAATTATTTGAAATTTAAACTATTTTGACATTTACAAGTTAGGTTAGAGTTTCATAATATTACCAATATCTTTTTAAAAATAAATATCTTTGAAATAAAGTAAGAAGAAAAGTGTTTATTCTTTGATGTTATAATTTTAACATAAAAAAAGTATATTCTAATTATATATCAGTTTGACAGTATGACAGTTGTACAAAATTCAATTTTGTGTCTTTTTTACAATAACAGTCACAAAACTGTCTTTGTATATGCGTTATACAAAAAGATGTAATAAGAACGGTTAAAAAATATGGAAGAGTTCAATGTTTGGTGGTCCATATAATGAACCATCGTATTTGAAAGAGTTAAGGCGAATCATCTTTTTATGCCTATAAAGCAAAAATTTATTGAAAAAAAAAAACGGAAGTACTTGATGTTATTAGTGCCAGATTGACAAAATGAAAAATGTATAGTATATTTTTAATTTTGTTATTCTCAATTTTTTTATTTCATCACTTTTAAATTACCTCTGTGATTTCGAGTTCTCCACTAAGATATTTGACAGCTGGTAACCGCACATCACAAAAATCAAATGAAGGTTACAAGTAAAGGACTCACACGAGTAATATTTGTGCAATAATATTTTCAATTGTGGCTTGTCACCTATAAGTTTATTCGATACAATATTTTTTTATATATTTGTGCTAACACACATTTGTATTAGATTCGAATAAAAATAAACAACAAGAGGTTCCACTTGGACAGTAACATCCCAGTTTAGCATAGAAACTTCATATTACAGCAGATTCAGATCCCAAGCACTTGCTCCAAAATATTTGTAATCAAATAAATTTAAATTTATTGTCAAATATTTCATGCAATAATATAGTTGTTCATGGCATAACTTGTCTGTCAAAAAGAAGTACACTATTATCCAAACTCTTTCTAGGTATATCAGTAAAATAAAAAAAATTATATTTTGTGAGTCAATGAATATACAGTTATTTAAATTGTGAATATATTATTAATTTACTGTTTGTTACTTCACTTGATCAGTGAAAATAGTCTTTTTTTTTGTTATTTACTGACATTTATGTAAACCAATAATTGAATCAATTAATTATTGAAATTAGCCAATCAATGAATTTTTATTATTGAAAAACATTTTTCTTCCTAGTTACAGAAAAAAATTATAAACAAACAAAAAACATGGAGATTGACGGTTCGTAAAAATGTATGTTTAAACAGTTTTTACTTATTATATACATACTATTCAATTGCTTTATTCGTTTAAATGCATTTTACTTTTAAATGTATGTATTTACAAATTAATATAAACTCATTTTTGAGCAGACAAACAAGTATATATTTTTAATGTGAATTGATTAAATTTTCAATATATTTTTAAATGGTATAGCAATGTCAGTTTAATTTAATTCCTCTATGTAAATAGTTTATTTCAGTAAATGAAGTAATTATCAAACTCCAACAGGAGTTGGAGATACTGAAACAAGAAAATCAGACACTGTTGCGGCAGTTATCCGGAACAGTGCCAAACCCTACCTCTGGGGAGAAACCAGAGGCTTAACATACCATGAGAGGGCGAAATAGCCGTGGACGTCGCCGAAGAAAAGGCCATATATATATATATATATACATATATATACAGGCTGTTATATTTTAATAGACCCAGCAAATATCTCGCTTATTTATCAACTTAGCAATTTCTTTCATATAACATGATTTATACAGCAACATGTAAGCTAGTTGATGACGGATGTACATTTATGATATCATTTCCGGTTTATTAGTAATTAATATCAACTTTGAAATTTCAAATAGAACATACTATATTTTTTTACAAATTTGAAAAGTGCATCAAATTTGCTTTACAATCATGTAAAATAATCCATATGTTACATTATTAAAAAGTAAAATGGCGGGCATTTTAATATACACCAAATCGGAAAGAGAATAGTGAGCCATGACTGTGGCTTGATATAAACAATTAACTAAAACAATTGTAATTATTATTATTAAACGAAATAATTTTTTTTTGTCATAAAAATACAGAAAATAAGCATAAGGAACACTTAATAACAACAAAATAATTTTATAAAAAATATTCAAATGGATACCAGTCTCGTCAATACATTTTTCACAACGTTTTGAAACAGAATAAGTAGCCCTTTATATTTGGTTAGCAGATAAAGATTCAATTGCAGTTTAATTTTTATTCTTCAGTCCGTTTATTGTGTTTACTGGTTCATTACAAACAAAATCTTTGACGTACTCCATACAAAAATTAAGTGGTCATATCGGGAGAAAATGCATTGAAGAGGCTGGGAGTAATTTTGAATATTTGTTATAAAATCATTTTGTTGTTATTAAGTGTCCCTTATTCTTATTTTCTGTATTATTATGACAAAAAAAATATTATTTCGTTTAATAATAATAATTACAATTGTTTTAGTTAATTGTTTTATTTCAAGCCACAGTCATGGCTCACTATTCTCTTTCCGATTTGGTGTATATTAAAGTGCCCGCCATTTTAATTTTTAATGATGTAACATATGGATTATTTTACATGATTGTAAAGCATATTTGATGCACTTTTCAAATTTGTAAAAAAATATAGTATGTTCTATTTGAAATTTCAAAGTTGATATTACTTACTAATAAACCGGAAATGATATCATAAATGTACATCCGTCATCAACTAGCTTACATGTTGCTGTATGAATCATGTTATATGAAAGAAATTGCTAAGTTGATAAATAAGCGAGATATTTGCTGGGTCTATTAAAATATAACACCCTGTATATATATATATACAGCGTTAAAAAAGTTCCGGGACGGTGAAATATCTCGAGAAATACATATCGAATCAAGAAAGAAAAAAACACGTGTTTCATATTTTGCAAAAACCTATCTAAGCACACCAAATAGAAACCCCAACTCCCACCCCCAGGGGGTGGGGCGGGGGGCAAATTTGAAACCTTAAATGGGAACCCCCATTTTTTATTGCAGATTCGTATTTTGCGAGAAAAAATAAGTAAATTTTATCTGAAACTTTTTTTCCAATTCGGAAAGTCGACCTGATTGCTAGTATTTACACTAAAATTATAAAATCTTTAACAGGAATTACAATAACTGTTTATTATTAGGAATTTATAAGTTAGTTTAAATTCACTTCTTAAGAGGATATTATCTGGTCCAAAAAATAAACTATTTTTCTGGAACAAATCCTGACTGTATAACAGAACATATTTTATTAATTTTTTTCACTATTATGTAAACAAAGAATGGAAATAGTGCGCTAACTAAGATTTTTTTAATTTTTCATTCCTGGAAAATTATAGTATACTGTTAAAAAATCATCTATTTTTGATATTAAATTAACCACAAGGAAAAGTAAAATATTGATATAATAGTGATATAGCGGCTTGAAGAAAACCTTTATTTATAAACTAGACCAAATTTCAAGCATGCAGGTTGATTCTTGTGGTTGTAGTTTGTTCCAAAAAATAATCGCTTTTCGATTACAATTTGCCTACTTTACAGGCGCAAAATGTTGAGATTTTCACAGTAGGCGGAGTTAACTTGCGATTCTCGTTGCTTGAATTGATGTTTCGAGCAAACCTGCCACATTGTTGTCAGAATTGTGAATTTGATTACTCTTTGCTCATACGCTCGTGTTATATTGCTAAATATTGTTGTTAAATTAGTTTATTTTGGTTTCTTCGGTTTTTGTTAAATATTTGTTATTATTTCGTTCCATTATTATATTTTTGGTATTTATATTCTAAACACTATTTATATGTATATTAATACGATTTTGGTAGTAAAATTGTACAAATATTTTAGATTTTTGTAACAACAATTATCTTGATTTTTTAACATACCTGATACAAAAAAATAACCAATTTACAAAATCAAATAATAATATAATAATAAACATCAAAATAGATATAATGTCTCCAAAACAAAAGTATAGTATTTATATTTTTCATTGTTGTAAGCTATCATGGGCCTGAAAATATCGGTACTTAATTTAAGCCACTTATTCATCATTTTTATGTTGATAATTAAATATTCTGCATATTTCTAATTCAACTAATTACCATATAATTTTATTTACTGGAAACTTAAATAATAAAAATCATTCGTTTATTATTCAACGTGGTTACAAAATCCATTATTATTTTACGTGTCGACAAGTGGCACTAGAAATGTACTCTTTAAGAAGCATGTTCATAATTTTGCGAGTTTTGAAAAAAATATTTTTGATTGTGAATCAGCACATCGAAATGAATATACCTTGAAATTTTTGTACCCTTTCTTAACATCCTTTATATATGTAGAATTGAAATATGTAACATAGGAAATACAATGGAATTTTTTTTAATATGGTAATTGTTGCTTCCCTAATTAAATTAGACCAAACGTGAAGTGTTTCGAAATAAAAACTGCATTTAATAAGTATCTATTTGTTGCTTAATTTTTTATATTAACGGATTAATTGCCGTAAACTATTAAAAAAATACCATTGTATTTCCTATGTTACATGTTTCAATTCTACACACGGTATGCAGGGTGAGTCTGGGAAGACGCCCCCCCCCTTTAACTTTTTTATTATGAGTAATAGAAAAAAATGGTTCATATGAAAGTTTTATTATTTTAAATATACTATTTGATGGCAGATGTTGATATTTTTTATAAAGTCAGGTTTACAAGATACGACTATCAACTTTTATTTTTTAAATAGCAACCTATAATTATTTTACTAAAATAAAAACCGCCATTTTTTTCTCTTTTCAACGGTGTATTAGTTTTTATTAATGTATCTGAAAAAATTCGATAAAAATAAGAAAATTGAGAAATACTAGAAATAATTTTTATACAAATATTATAGGTGGCTATGTGAAAATAATTTGTTTTAAGTTGTTTTTGTTACTGAATTTGTTGCTTTAGTTTGTTAAGTTGTATAACACTGTTAAATTTTGTTTATTTTCACATAGCCACCTATAATATTTGTATAAAAATTATTTCTAGTATTTCTCAATTTTCTTATTTTTCTCGAATTTTTTCAGATACATTAATAAAAACTAATACACCGTTGAAAAGAGAAAAAAATGGCGGTTTTTATTTTAGTAAAATAATTATAGGTTGCTATTTAAAAAATAAAAGTTGATAGTCGTATCTTGTAAACCTGACTTTATAAAAAATATCTACATCTGCCATCAAATAGTATATTTAAAATAATAAAACTTCCATATGAACCATTTTTTTCTATTACTCATAATAAAAAAGTTAAGGGGGGGGGTCTTCCCAGACTCACCCTGTATATTAGAGATGAAAAAACTATCGATAGTTTAAAAAATAAAGTACTATCGATAAGTAATTAATAGAAAAAAACTATCGATAGTATCGTTTAGTAATTATCGTTTAGTAACTATCGTTTAGTAATTATCGTTTAGTAACTATCGTTTAGTAACTATCGTTTAGTAACTATCGTTTAGTAACTATCGTTTAGTAACTATCATATAGTAAGTATCGTATAGTAACTATCGTTTAGTAATTATCGTTTAGTAACTATCGTTTAGTAACTATCTTTAAAATAAAATAATTTAAAAATAAAAATTAATAAATAATAAATTTAGAACACGGGCTAGGCTGTGAGTACTGACAAGCAAATTACCTTATGTTCCCGGAGCAATTCGAATACGTGTGTTTTTTGCGGACCACGTGTTAAGTATGACTTATAAAGATTTTATCTGCATTTAAATGATATAATTCAAATTATATTCAATATCGTTATTGTACAGTAACTGTACACAAATGTTAGCTGTAAATCGATTGGTTGTCGGAAGACTTTAAAGGGAAGAAAGACAAAGTGAGATTTCTAAGAAATTTATTATAGGGTAACAGGTACGAGATAATTTAAATTCAATTATTCTCTGATGTTTATTGTAGTTTGTGCTGTAGTGAATATTATTGGTCATGTGGCGGCCAGTACATACACATGTAATACACACATGCTCACACAGTCATACACACATATGTAAGAACACAAAACACACGTATACACAAATAATCACACACCTTGTATATATTCTGTAATAGTCTTAGCAAAACACTTTGTATATATTCGTTCATTTTCTGTAGTTTCTAAGCAACAATAATGTACAATTTTCATGTTTCTCCACTACCTGCTATTGTAACTTCGCCCGCTTTCTCCGAACCTAACAACATCTGTTTTTCAAGTACCTATATTCCAAACTTCTTTGTTCACCCCAAAATCCACCATTTTTTTCTTCTAACCAGGACAGTCTCCGCTTACTACTCATCCAGTATGCATCACAACTCCAAAAATACTATCACAACACCACATTTCTTTTTTATTTGATTTAAATTAATATAAAAGGTGTTTCGAATGGCAATTAGTTTTTCTAATATCTTGATCTCGACAAATATATAAATTAATGTAAGAAATGATATATGCCTAGGGATAGAAGTACATATTTGCATTTGATTTTTATTTTTCACATTTGTAACTTCTGAAATCTTGTTATTAAGCCTAAATTTTAAAGAAATAAATTTTTGACATTTATTGTATATTTCCGTATTTTTTATTTCTCCCATTTTACATACCTTAGAGCGGGTAATATTAACTGTAACAAAACCATATTCACAGAAATTATTTAGCAAACATCCCTTAATATAGAGCAACATCAACAGTTTTAAATTTTAGGGGATTATAAATTATAAATTTTATTTTACCTCTCTCTCAAAAAAGGAACAAATTTAGTAAATGATTAAACTCTGTATAGGCAAAAAAATTTTAATTTTGAAAAAAAAAATATTTATACTTTTGTAAAAAAAATACTATCGATAAGTAATTAAAAGAAAAAAAACTATCGATAGTATCGTTTAGTAATTATCGTTTAGTAACTATCGTTTAGTAACTATCGTTTAGTAATTAAAACTATCGTTTAGTAACTAAAACTATCGTTTAGTAATTTAATTGACTATCGATAGTACTATCGATATATCGATAGTTTACTGATAGCACTATCGAACAATCGATAGTTGAAATTACCGATAGTTTTTCATCTCTAGTATATATATATATATATATATATATATATATATATATATATATATATATATATATATATATATATATATATATATATAAGTTAGGAAACGGTGTTCCCACAGAAACCGCTGCCTCTCCAGCAATACGATTCCAGAATAGTGTAATATCATATCTTAGAATCATGTAACATCCTGGGTAGGATCGTGTAAGACTGGACTCAGTCAGATTCTCACTCCAGTACGATCAACACATACTTGTAACAAATCTGTATCTAACTTTTGTCTTCTGAAGCTAAAAAATATCTTATGTTGTAAAACACTTAAAATAATTTTTTTTTAAAACATTTATTGCAAATCTGGCGCAGACGTATCGGATATCGCAAACGAAACATAAAAATTTCGGTTCGTTTCAACGATTTATTGCGAAGAATCAACGTAAAATCAGTGAAAAAATTCTACACGTTTTCAACGAGTGCATCGCGTCACACGAAGAGAACAACGAAGCCCTGTTGAACACAGAGCCGAGCCGTAGAGGATTCATCCTGTCCTGTTCCTCCATCGTAGAAGAAGCCGTACAGAGCCAATGACGAACACACTGATTTTCCTGTAAGTAATGCACATATGACATCTAGAGATAATCGAGCGAATATCGAATTAGAATCAGACGATAGCTCAGATACAGATTCAGTAAATTCCTCTGACTCACTAATTTACATTCCAAACACACTCCCAATCGATCAATCCCTTATCGATCAAATAAATAACCTAAACCCCGAATTTCGAGGTGATGCTAGATTATTAAGTAGATTTATAGAAATTAGCGAAAAAATCGTAAATAAATTTTATGATATCGTACAACAGACGCAAATAATTTCCAAAACGAGTACTTAATGAGCAGTATTTTGACAAAAATAAAAGGAGAAGCCGCCGTCAACATTGCGAGTGTCACAATTACTAAATGGCTAGATTTAAAAACAGCCCTATTAAATACATACGCGGACAAGCGCGATATTTACACGTTAAATTTCGAATTATGCGAATTAAAACAAAATCAAAATGAATCCCCATTTAATTATTACAACAGAGTTATACACTTATTAAATTTATCAACCTCTTATATAACTCTACATATAAAAGCGGAAGAACAACCTATTCTAATTGGCTATTTTAGAAATTTTGCGTTAAGAGTCATGTTGCGAGGACTTAGAGAGCCTCTAGACACATTAATGAGAACCAAAGATCCAAAAGACCTAACCACCGCCCTGAACATGATGACAAACGACTTCCTAATTGACTCAGTCAATAAACAACAACACAAAAATACGTTCAAACCCAAACAAAACCTTCCCACACAAAATAACAAACCATTTCAACAAAGAAGTTACCCTCAACTAATGTACAAGCCTAATCAAACACACTACACCCCTCAACCACACTACACATACCAACAAAATCATCAACAAATTAAACCAAACACTCCAAACGTTTTCAAACCTGATCCAAACAAAAAATTTGCGAAACCGACGCCCATGAGTGTCAGTACTAGACAATCATTCACACCAAGACCAAGCACAAGTAATTACCGTCCTCAACAATTCCAATCCCAACGAAAACCTGATTTTATTTCGCAAGAACTATTTAATACCGAAGTCGATGAATTACAAAATAACGAAATCGAAGAACAATACTGTGATGAAAACAGAACATTACGTCACCGAACCAAATCCCGATAATGATGAAAATCATGATCAAGACGCTTTTTTTCAATAAAAAGCCTCGGAAACGAATTTGAAATTATGAATTTAACTCATAATTATAGCGAACTACCATTCATAATATATCCCGAACATAACTTAAAAGTTTTGATAGATACCGGAAGTACACGCTCATTTATTAACCCAAATATTGCACAGAAATATTATAAAAATAAAATTCAAAATGACACTTTTAAAATCACAACAGCTCACGGTACTTCAACTGAAAATTCTAGTATTATTTTACCTGCTTCAAACTTGTTTAACAACCCAGATAAATTATTAAAATACTATCTATTCGATTTCCACAATAACTTTGATGTTTTGCTTGGAATAGATAATTTAAAAATTTTAGAAACAAGTATTGATTTAAATAATGATAAAATTAAAACTCCTACTCAAGATATAAAAATTCATTATCATAAGATACTTCCAAAATCTCATTATATCAAAATTCCACCAAACTCGGAAAAAATAATTAAAATATTTGTTAACAACATAGAGACCGGAGAAGCATTTATACCAGAAACTAAAATAAATAATATAATTATTCCTGAAGGTGTAGCTAAAGTAGAAAATTACGAATTACTCTACCCTGCTATTAACACAACCGATAATGAACAAATTTTAGACACTGTAAATTGCGTAAAACTAGAAACACTAAATCATTTTGAAATTAATAATTTAAACTTTGACAAAACCCGTACTGAAAATAATTTAGATATGAATAAAATAAGAATTGATCATATGAATCAAGAAGAAAAATCTGAAATTATGAAATTATTAAAAGAATTCTCTACTATTTTACACGGCGATAATAAATCACTAACATTTACGAATGAAGTTAAACACTTTATCCGAACTAAAGACGAAATCCCCGTATATTCAAAAACCTATAGATATCCTGAAGTGCATAGGAAAGAAGTGCAAAATCAAATCTCAAAAATGCTTGATCAAAAAATAATCCGTCCCTCTCATTCTCCTTGGTCATCCCCAGTGTGGATCGTTCCAAAGAAGATTGACGCATCTGGCAAGAAAAAATGGAGAATAGTCATAGATTATAGAAAGTTAAATGAGAAAACGATCGATGACAAGTATCCGATACCAAATATAAACACTTTATTAGACAAACTTGGTAGATGTAATTATTTTTCGACCTTAGATCTCGCGTCCGGATTCCATCAGATTGAGATGAACAAAGCAGATATTCAAAAAACTGCTTTCAATACCGAAAATGGGCATTACGAATTCATGAGAATGCCATTTGGCCTGAAAAATGCCCCGGCAACTTTCCAACGCGTCATGGATAACGTACTTAGAAATTTAGTAAACGAAAGTTGCTTAGTATACTTAGATGACGTTATAATTTTCAGCATAAGCCTCCAAGAGCATATTCAAAATTTAAGAACAGTTTTTGACCGTCTAAAGTAAGCGAACTTAAAAATACAACTCGACAAATCGGAATTTTTACGTAAAGAGGTAGCGTATCTCGGACATGTCGTGACCCCTAGCGGAGTTAAACCGAACCCGGATAAAATTCACGCGATCAAAAACTACCCTCTACCGAAAACACCGAAACAAATTAAAGCATTTCTAGGCCTACTAGGTTATTACCGAAAATTCATTAAAAATTTTGCCCAACTCACGAAACCCCTAACTAAATGTCTAAAGAAAGACGCAGAAATTAAACATAACGATTCAGAATATGTTAACTGTTTCAACACTTGCAAAAATCTTCTAATTAACGATCCCATACTCCAATATCCAGATTTTAACAAGCCTTTCAACTTAACCACAGACGCTAGCAATTACGCTATAGGCGCTATCCTGTCCCAAGGTAATATTGGTTCCGATCTTCCCATCGCCTACGCAAGTCGAACTCTAAATGACTCAGAACAAAACTACAGCACGATTGAAAAAGAATTACTCGCTGTTATGTGGGCTACGAAATATTTTAGACCATATTTGTTTGGCAGAAAATTTAAAATCATTACTGATCATAAACCATTGCAATATTTACATTCATTAAAAGAACCAAATTCCAAATTAATGCATTGGAGACTCAAATTAGAAGAGTACGATTACGAAGTTATTCATAAAAAAGGAACTTTAAACAAAAACGCTGACGCTCTATCACGAATAGAATTAAACGTCAACACTGTAGACCCCGGCATGAAAAATCTTTTTGAATATGTAGAAACATTTAACTATACTTTTGATCCCAACAATGACACACAATCTATGATTGTTGAACCTGACGAAGATGCCCTAAATGATACTGACACAGACCAAACTATGCATTCAAATCCAGAAAATCCTATCATAGGCATTACGATAACAGAATCTGCCGTAAACTATGGCAAAAATCAAATATTTATATCTCAATTTAAACACTCTCCATGTACACCAAAAGTGCAAAAATTTCATTCTGACAAAATGAGAATTTTAGTGCAATTATCAGAAACAAATTTTGAAAAAGACACGGTAAAATTTATCAAAGAATTTGTTGTGCCTAAAGTAAAATATTACCTGTATTTCGAGCAACCCTTATACGAACAATTTAGCAACGTATTGCAAAAGTATTTCAAAAACTCTGAACTTAAATTTATTAAGTGTAATACTAAATTAATAGATGTAGAAGACCCAGATGAAATTTTACAAACAATTAAAAATAATCATGAAAGCAAAACAAATCACCGTGGCATTAATAAAGTGTATAATCAAATAAAAAAGAGATATTATTGGCCTAACCAACATAAAACCATCACAGATTATATCAATCAATGCGAGATATGTTTAGCAGCTAAATACGAGAGAAATCCTGTAAAACCTAAATTAAATATAACTCCGACCCCCAACAAACCATTAGACATTATACACGTGGACATATTAAGTCTCGAAAATTCCAAATTTCTAACAATAATTGACGCATTTTTAAAATACGCGCAAGCCTATAAAGTAACGTCAATCAACGCTATAGAAATTAAAAATAAATTAACTAAATTCTTTTCCCATCATGGTATACCAAAATTAATTGTATCCGACAACGGACTCGAATTTAAAAATACAGTTGTTAAAGAATTATTATCCTTGCATAAAATTGAAATTCATTTTACTTGCTCACAAAATCCAAACTCGAATGGTTTAGTTGAACGTTTTCATTCAACTTTAATAGAACATATTCGTTTATTCAATATGCAAGACAATTTCAAGAATGAGTCGATAAAAAATAAAATATCATATGCAATTTTAGCATATAATAATACAAATCATAGTTCGACAAATTTAAAACCGATTGAAATTATTAACGGTCATTTAGAAGTAAATTCCCCTCTCGATATCGAACTTGATAAACAAGTTACCCAAGACTATATACAAAAACACAAAGATAAAACTAAACTAATGTATCGAAATATTAATCAAAAATTGCAAGATGAAAAATCTAAATTAATAACTAAAATTAATGAAACAAGAGAAGAACTCCCAGACATCCCTGAAACAGTTTATGTTCAAAACAAACAAAAAGTAAATAAAACTAAATTGCCTAAATTTAAGAAAGAGAAGATAAAAAGGTTAAATAAACCCCTGAAAACAGCGGAATTAGAAACTAATCCCAATGACAAAAAGCAGCCTAAAATACACCTTTCCAATATAAGGAGACCCCGAAAAATTTCTAACAAAAATTCGAATATTCCAGGTCCCTCTACCTCTCATACTCCCACGGACTAAGTATGAAAGACATAACACATAATCCAGGACTACTGACAATAAATCTCGGGACCGCAAAACTCCAAAAATCCACACACACATTCATACACTATTACGACTTACAACCACTTTGGACACAATATGAAAATTTAAACAAACAATATGAAAACCTTAAACGAATCCTTAATAATGACAAGACAATTTCTCCTGAATTTGACAATAATAATAACATAATTGATTATATTCGTAATACCATTAACGAAAAAATTAATCATTTAACAACACAAACAGAAAATCAACGAGTTAAAAGAGGCTTAATCAACGGCCTCGGAACAGTTATCAAATCAATAACAGGAAATTTAGATGCAGACGACGATAAACGTTATACACAAATTTTGAATCACTTAAAGGAGAATCAAAATAATTTAAATCACCAAATTAAATACCAATATTCCGTCAATCAACAAATGATAGACTATTTTAATAGGACTGTTGACACAATCAGAGAAAATGAAAATTTATTAAAATCAAAAATTGAACAACTACTCCTCATTGTTGTCGGTGGAACTAGAGATCAAGATAAACTCTTTATAAAAGATATTTTTCATCAATTAAACACTTTATATACTTTAACTTTTAATATTCTCCAAGATGTCGAAAATTCTTTGACGTTTTGTAAATTACACACTATACATCCAAGTATTATAAAGTCACACGATCTTCTCACAGAATTAAATAAAATTTCAAAATTTTATAATAATCAGTTACCAATTAATATAAATTCAGAAAATATTCTAGAACTAGAAAAAATGCTCTTTGTAAATTGCAAATTATCATCTAACAAAATTACGTATTTTATTGAAATTCCTGTAAATTACGAAACGCAATTTGGGTTAATTCACCTAATCCCGATTCCTACTAAACACAATACTGAATATGTAACTGTTATCCCTAATCAAGAATACTTCTTAAGATCAAATGATGGACAAATTAAATCTCTATATGACGTATGTATCTACAATAAGGAAAACACATACCAGTGTCCCAACAAGATAAGTGAACTGACCGAAAACTCTTTCGAGATTCATTTCACACAACAACATTGAAAATTGTCAATTTCTAAAATTAAATATCAGACAGAATCATATCGAATATTTGACTGACATCAATCAACATTTAATAATATTCCCCGATCACGAAGAAATTTAAATCAAATATAAACAAGGCGACACTATAAAAACGCTCCAAGGAATATTCCTGGTAAAAGAAGACGATTGCCTGTAGGAATACAAGAACCAAAATTTATTATTTAAGCACGGAACCTTTGGCAAACCAGTAGTAATTGAAAACTACAAATTTGACTTCAACAAATCACAAATTCCAAAAATGTCAATTGAACTGAATAGCATCAACGAGCTGAAACCAATGAACAAACTCGAAGAATCCATTGACGACTATTTCTTCGACCAGCACGATGTCAACAATATCATCAATTATTCAACCCTAATACTCTATATAATTTTGATTACAGGTGCTATCATCCTGCTTGTAATCTTTTTAAAGAGAAAGATCCACAGACGCTCGCTGACAAGACCGAAGTCCAGAGAAGGCATTGAACTTCAACCGAGAAATTCAGCCCCTAGAACGGTCCACCAGCTCCCCTATGAAGCCCAATTCTAGTGAAGGAGGAGTTAGGAAACGGTGTTCCCACAGAAACCGCTGACTCTCCAGCAATACGATTCCAGAATAGTGTAATATCATATCTTAGAATCATGTAACATCCTGGGTAGGATCGTGTAAGACTGAACTCAGTCAGATTCTCACTCCAGTACGATCAACACATACTTGTAACAAATCTGTATCTAACTTTTGACTTCTGAAGCTAAAAAATATCTTATGTTGTAAAACACTTAAAATAATTTTTTTTTAAAAACATTTATTGCAAATCAATAAATCTAACTTATATATATATATATATATATATATATATATATATTGATTTTTGTAATATACCTGAAACAAAAAAAATAACAATTTTCAATATTAAATTTTTATACATTTATGAGAAGTAATAAATATCTTCAAAACAGATAATATATCGTCTCTACAAAGTACAGTATTTTAATCTTTCATGGGTCTGAAAATATCGGTAATCAAATTAAGCCATATTTTTTTACGTAATTTTATAATTAATCTGTAACAGAGTGACCGCTGGATGCCCGATTTTTTTCCCTGTATTTTCCCTGAGTTGATCTCAATATTCCCTGTATTGTCTACCCACACTTTTACCCACTGTTTAACTTTTTTAATAAATAAAAAACTGTAATTAAACCCCAATCAGGTTAAAAGAACTTATATTTCTCGTTTAATTTAAATATTTTTTATTAAACAACGTAGAATACATAATATGTAATAACAATTTCGCAAATAAAACGTTGATGGTTGCAGCCATAACAGATTGAATTTTGTTGATCCATCCATGACAAATTCTAAATACAAAACATTTAACTACTAAGTAGTCAATTCTAGGTTATAGAAAATAACCTAGAATTGAGGTTATTATAGTGAAAGAGATCCTGTTTACCTGTATGTCTGTTTGCATGGAAGAATTTGTCCGTGCGTGTTGACAAACACAAACAAAGCCGCGTAACTTCGTGCCACCCCGAATCACGCACACAAGCACAGCTCACATATACTGCGTTTCCATCCGTTCACTGGAGAATGAGCTAATATATATATATATAATTAACTGTCTAAAGTGCACATATGTATTCGGTGGAATCTAAATACCCGATGAGGAACTATTGTTGAAAACACGCCTTCACTTATTTTGTCGTTTAAGTCTCGTGATGTCTCTAAGTATATTTATGCAGCAATGTATAGACTTCCTGTTCGTGTGTATATCCCCAACCCAATGCGCTGTTTCAATTGTCAAAGGTTCGGACATTCGTCCACTAGATGTACTTCTGTAAAAATATGTGTCTGCGGTAAACAAACTCACGAGGGAACCGAATGCAGCAACGTTAAGTGTATCAACTGCGAGGGTAATCATCCATCGAGCTCGAGAAACTGCCCCAAGTTTAAGTTCGAGTATTCGGTCATTGAATACAAAACTTTAAACAAGTGCAGTTTTCCTGAGGCAAGAGAGTACGTCAGTAAGCTTAGTCCATCCCTAGCAACATCATATGCTAGAGCCGCAACAAAACCAGTCTCAAATCTTGTTGTTAACGTGTCTGATATTGTAGCCTTGCTTATTCCAGAAATGACGACTTTAATTAAAACCCTGTTTGCTGAATTCGCATTGATGATGAACCCACAAGCTCATTTTAAGACACTTACTGCTAGTACTACAAAACTTGCTGAAACATCAAATGTCATCCCACCGCAAAAACCGATTACAGCGAGTAAAGCCCCTGCACTTACAACAAATATCTCCAACATCAGAGTACCAAGAATACCACCTACAGGGAGTAAAACCCCTGTACCGCCAACGACTAACATCAGCGTAGAACAAGAATCATATCATGATATTAGTGACGACTCTGAGGCAAGCTCTGTTGGTAATACTGAAGATAAGAAAAAAGGACGAGGCTGGATTAAGGGTAGGAGTAGGAGTAAACATTCCTAACACTTTCCTTATTCTTAGCGCGATCTCTCAGCTAATACTCATAACAGACACTACATCTCCATAATTTTAAAATTCATTTTACAATGGAACTGTAATGGCATCGTGAACCATCTATCAGAATTACGACTGTTATTAGCTGAGTATAACCCTAGTTGTGTTTGTATCCAGGAAACCCACCTAAAAGACGAGAATATTTTTTCATTGCGTGGATATAACATCATTCGTCACGACGTCGTGTCCGACGGCCGTGCGCATGGAGGTGTGGCAATCTTGTTAAACTCACGAACACCTTTTAAAGAATGTAGTATTCAAACTCAACTTCAGGCGATCGCTGTCCAAATATTTGCACCGAGAAAATTAACTGTTTGCAACATCTACTTACCTAACTTTAACTGGAACCTTAACGATCTTGAAGCTATTATTTCTCAAATTGAACCACCTTTTCTACTCGTAGGCGATTTCAATGCTCATAACAGGTTATGGGGTTCAGCCCATAATGACGGCAGAGGGCAAATAATAGAAAACCTTCTAGATACGAATGATGTAGCACTTTTAAATACAGGTGAGCCCACCTACATTAACCTTCGGTCAAATACATTCTCTGTATTAGATTTGTCCATATGTTCACCCATTCTCGCACCTCATCTCTCATGGAAAGTTCTGGATGATGCACACTATAGTGATCATTTTCCCATTCTGATTTCTTGCCTTAGTCGTTCTTCTGCTCCCTCATCAGTTAAAAGATGGAGATATGATACCGCTAATTGGTCTGGATTTGCTGATGATATTTCTTTGCCGGACACTTCAAATGATATCAACATATCCCTCCAGGACATTAATGATTGTATTTTAACAGCAGCTAAAAACAATATAAGTATGACTTCCTCTCGTCCATACAATCGAAAGGTCCCATGGTGGAATAATGAAGTTGCCAACGCTATAAAAGCAAAGAAACGCGCACTCAATAGTTATCGTAAGAATACCACACTCGATAATCAGATCATGTTTAAAAAGGCACGGGCTCTTGCACGACGAACAATACTGCAGGCGAAAACAGCTTCCTGGAGAAACTATGTGGCATCAATAACGTCTGATCGTCCTCAAACTGAACTTTGGAATAAAATCCGATACATGTACGGTTACAAAAAGTTTAACATCGTGTCCATGCTCCAGGTGAACAATGAGATATACACTGAACGTGGAGATATGTCTGAATGCTTAGTTAATCATTTCGCAGCTGTCAGTAGTACAAATAATTACTGCCCTGAGTTTCTACGCATAAAGGATGACTTTGAAGTAGTTTTGGACTTCTCTACTGATGATAACCAGGTATATAACGATTCGTTTTCTGTGGCGGAATTTGAGAATGCCCTTAAATACACAGGCAACACTTCAGTTGGCCCCGATGGTATATCCTATGCCATGTTAAAACACTTGCCCCATGAAATGAAGACACACATTTTAAACTACTTCAACCAAATCTGGCACACTGGCGTATATCCTGAGAACTGGCGAGAAGCAGTAATTATCCCTGTACTTAAACCTGGTAAAGATTCATCACAACTGACCAGCTATCGGCCTATTTCACTGACATGTCATCTTGCTAAGTTGTATGAGCGAATGATTAACTATAGGCTCGTTTGGTTCCTTGAAGCGAATCATCTTCTTGATCCGTTTCAATGCGGTTCGCGAAAACAGCACTCCACTTCAGACCTTCATACATATCTCACAAATGCCATTCATTGCAACTCTCTTGCCCGAAACCACCTTGTGGCTGTATTTTTCGACCTGGAAAAAGCATTTGATATGACTTGGAGACATGGCATTCTTAGGCAACTACATGACTGGGGATTGCGAGGTAACTTGCCACTCTTCATCCAGAACTTCCTTAGTAACCGCACATGTGAAGTTCGAGTTGACGATACACACTCCATTACACGCCCCCTGGAGAACGGTGTTCCACAAGGGTCGACTATCAGTGTAACGTTATTTATGATCGCCATTAATAACATCGTAAGTTCCTTACCTGCATCTGTGGACCATTGTTTATATGTTGACGACTTGGCTATCTTTACTTCTGCACGTACTATTGATGAATGTGAAACTCGGTTACAACAGGCTATTGATGCTGTATCTAGTACAGCTACTGCTCGAGGTTTTCGGATCTTTGCCGAAAAAACTAAATGCATCGACTTTTGTCGTTTACGGCTACAGCACAATAACCCTTCACTCCATCTCTATGACTCTGCCATTCAATGCGTAACAGAAGTAAAATTCCTCGGCCTCATCTATGACTCGAGCCTCACATGGAAACCACAGATCCTTAACCTTGCAGCGCAATGCCGTAGAACACTGAATGCTGTCAAGTGTCTTGCCAGCGTCAACTGGGGTGCCGATGAGAAGTGTCTTTCTCGTCTTTACGGTGCTTTGGTGTTGTCAAAATTGAAATACGGGTCGATTGTTGTTAACACTGCTAGTCAGCTCCATCTGAAAAAACAAGATGCCATTCATAACGCTGGTATTCGGATCGTCACAGGTGCATTTCGCACAAGTCCAGTGAATAGTCTTTATTGTATATCTGGTATAGCTCCATTACATATCCGTAGACTTAGGCAGAGTATGAAATACGCAGTTGGTATCAGATCAAAACCCTGGCATTTTTTACACAACATTCTCTACATAGACCAGCGTTCAAATGATCTTTTTCGTAACAGCAATACTTCTCTTTGCCCGCTTGCTGTTGCACTTGTACGAAAATTTGATTATTTAGAACAGAGGTTTGAAGAAGTGCTACCACTTCAAATACCTGATACACCAACATGGTGCCTGCAGCCCGTTTCAATTGACTTAAGCCTAGCAGTATATAAGAAAGACATCACCCCGCTTGCACTGTTTGTTCAAGAGACTAATCGGCTTCTTCAAAAGTATAATGATTATCATCATATATTTACCGATGGTTAAAAAATTGGCAAGAATACCGGCTGCGCGTTCACCATTAACGGAGAAAATCATTTATTTCCACTATCGCCCACGTGTTCAGTGTACTCTGCAGAATTGTATGCCATTTATTTTGCTTTACAACATCTCTTTTCTGTCGTTGACGATCTGCAAAATGTTCTCTTATGCACTGATTCCTACAGTGCAATCCTTGGGATATCTAACAACCTTAGTTCAGACCCGCTTGTCCAAGAAATCATAAGAGTCATTTTCAACCTTCGCACACGGAACGTAGGAACCAAATTCTTGTGGATACCTGGACACGCGGGAATTCAACAAAACCACGTTGCTGACGAAGCTGCCCGTGAAGGCGCTAGCCTTCCGTACATTACAAAGTACGCTGTGCGACCTGATGATATGCTGATAACCATTTCAGAGTACTGTCTTTCTTTGTGGCAATCTGAATGGTCCCAATCTGGCGATAAACTCTGGCAGATCAAGCAATCCGTCGAGAAATGGAAGGAGCCTATTTCCCTCACTCGGAAGGAACAAGTTGCCATCACGCGTTTACGGTTAGGTCACATAAAGATGACACACTTGCATCTGCACCTCACGCGAAGAAATATATCACTTACCGAGATCTGCTACTGCGGAGTGCCACACCCAGTAAGGAGTAAAAGGCGCGATGATTTATTTATTTTAAATATTGAAAAGAATAGTAGAAATAGAAAATATTACAAAATAATTAACTTCTAAAATTTACAATAATATTTTTATTTTATATTTATTTTATATTGGTGTTTACATCTAATTTTAAACTATGTTCTAAAGACTTTTTGACAAGTATTTACGTAAAAATAATATTATTTACTACTTATTTGGTAACAAAAATATTTCACAAAAGTACAACTATTCCTAAATTCACGAATACAAATAATAATCTAAAAATAAGTAACCCAAAAGTTCTAGAGTCATTAAAACTTAATTACAACGCGTCTTCAATATATTCAAATGCAAAATATACCACCTTATATTTTTCTATGTAACATGCATTAAATAAATCAAATTCCATAATAATTTTATGTTATGCTCCCAGATTGTGTTAATACAAATAAATACAAAATTTAGCCAAAAAAATTCTTTTATTACTACGAGTATGTAGGAAAAATTTAAATATTACGAAATTGCAAAGACACGCAGAAATTATAGATTTTTGTACTATATTGTGTTTCTACTATTATTATTCATTGTTTCTTGTAATAAATGAAATTACACAAAATCAGCAGTAATCAACTGATAATGTAAAATGTCTAGTAATTTATTTTTAAATTATACAAATAGTTTCTTTAAACTGTTAAAGTATAAAATATACTACCTACGTTATATTGTTCAGTGTAACAAGCAATAAATAAGTCAAATTTCATAATAGTTTTATGTTAAACTCTCAAATTGTATTAATACACAAATATACAAAATTTAACTAAAAATTACTTTCATTATATAGAAAAAATTAAAATATCATAACGAAATCGCAAAGAAACACAGAAATTATAGATTTTTGCACTGTTTCTAATATTATTATTGATTATTTATTAAAATAATTCTGTAAAAATATGTGTCTGCGGTAAACAAACTCACGAGGGAACCGAATGCAGCAACGTTAAGTGTATCAACTGCGAGGGTAATCATCCATCGAGCTCGAGAAACTGCCCCAAGTTTAAGTTCGAGTATTCGGTCATTGAATACAAAACTTTAAACAAGTGCAGTTTTCCTGAGGCAAGAGAGTACGTCAGTAAGCTTAGTCCATCCCTAGCAACATCATATGCTAGAGCCGCAACAAAACCAGTCTCAAATCTTGTTGTTAACGTGTCTGATATTGTAGCCTTGCTTATTCCAGAAATGACGACTTTAATTAAAACCCTGTTTGCTGAATTCGCATTGATGATGAACCCACAAGCTCATTTTAAGACACTTACTGCTAGTACTACAAAACTTGCTGAAACATCAAATGTCATCCCACCGCAAAAACCGATTACAGCGAGTAAAGCCCCTGCACTTACAACAAATATCTCCAACATCAGAGTACCAAGAATACCACCTACAGGGAGTAAAACCCCTGTACCGCCAACGACTAACATCAGCGTAGAACAAGAATCATATCATGATATTAGTGACGACTCTGAGGCAAGCTCTGTTGGTAATACTGAAGATAAGAAAAAAGGACGAGGCTGGATTAAGGGTAGGAGTAGGAGTAAACATTCCTAACACTTTCCTTATTCTTAGCGCGATCTCTCAGCTAATACTCATAACAGACACTACATCTCCATAATTTTAAAATTCATTTTACAATGGAACTGTAATGGCATCGTGAACCATCTATCAGAATTACGACTGTTATTAGCTGAGTATAACCCTAGTTGTGTTTGTATCCAGGAAACCCACCTAAAAGACGAGAATATTTTTTCATTGCGTGGATATAACATCATTCGTCACGACGTCGTGTCCGACGGCCGTGCGCATGGAGGTGTGGCAATCTTGTTAAACTCACGAACACCTTTTAAAGAATGTAGTATTCAAACTCAACTTCAGGCGATCGCTGTCCAAATATTTGCACCGAGAAAATTAACTGTTTGCAACATCTACTTACCTAACTTTAACTGGAACCTTAACGATCTTGAAGCTATTATTTCTCAAATTGAACCACCTTTTCTACTCGTAGGCGATTTCAATGCTCATAACAGGTTATGGGGTTCAGCCCATAATGACGGCAGAGGGCAAATAATAGAAAACCTTCTAGATACGAATGATGTAGCACTTTTAAATACAGGTGAGCCCACCTACATTAACCTTCGGTCAAATACATTCTCTGTATTAGATTTGTCCATATGTTCACCCATTCTCGCACCTCATCTCTCATGGAAAGTTCTGGATGATGCACACTATAGTGATCATTTTCCCATTCTGATTTCTTGCCTTAGTCGTTCTTCTGCTCCCTCATCAGTTAAAAGATGGAGATATGATACCGCTAATTGGTCTGGATTTGCTGATGATATTTCTTTGCCGGACACTTCAAATGATATCAACATATCCCTCCAGGACATTAATGATTGTATTTTAACAGCAGCTAAAAACAATATAAGTATGACTTCCTCTCGTCCATACAATCGAAAGGTCCCATGGTGGAATAATGAAGTTGCCAACGCTATAAAAGCAAAGAAACGCGCACTCAATAGTTATCGTAAGAATACCACACTCGATAATCAGATCATGTTTAAAAAGGCACGGGCTCTTGCACGACGAACAATACTGCAGGCGAAAACAGCTTCCTGGAGAAACTATGTGGCATCAATAACGTCTGATCGTCCTCAAACTGAACTTTGGAATAAAATCCGATACATGTACGGTTACAAAAAGTTTAACATCGTGTCCATGCTCCAGGTGAACAATGAGATATACACTGAACGTGGAGATATGTCTGAATGCTTAGTTAATCATTTCGCAGCTGTCAGTAGTACAAATAATTACTGCCCTGAGTTTCTACGCATAAAGGATGACTTTGAAGTAGTTTTGGACTTCTCTACTGATGATAACCAGGTATATAACGATTCGTTTTCTGTGGCGGAATTTGAGAATGCCCTTAAATACACAGGCAACACTTCAGTTGGCCCCGATGGTATATCCTATGCCATGTTAAAACACTTGCCCCATGAAATGAAGACACACATTTTAAACTACTTCAACCAAATCTGGCACACTGGCGTATATCCTGAGAACTGGCGAGAAGCAGTAATTATCCCTGTACTTAAACCTGGTAAAGATTCATCACAACTGACCAGCTATCGGCCTATTTCACTGACATGTCATCTTGCTAAGTTGTATGAGCGAATGATTAACTATAGGCTCGTTTGGTTCCTTGAAGCGAATCATCTTCTTGATCCGTTTCAATGCGGTTCGCGAAAACAGCACTCCACTTCAGACCTTCATACATATCTCACAAATGCCATTCATTGCAACTCTCTTGCCCGAAACCACCTTGTGGCTGTATTTTTCGACCTGGAAAAAGCATTTGATATGACTTGGAGACATGGCATTCTTAGGCAACTACATGACTGGGGATTGCGAGGTAACTTGCCACTCTTCATCCAGAACTTCCTTAGTAACCGCACATGTGAAGTTCGAGTTGACGATACACACTCCATTACACGCCCCCTGGAGAACGGTGTTCCACAAGGGTCGACTATCAGTGTAACGTTATTTATGATCGCCATTAATAACATCGTAAGTTCCTTACCTGCATCTGTGGACCATTGTTTATATGTTGACGACTTGGCTATCTTTACTTCTGCACGTACTATTGATGAATGTGAAACTCGGTTACAACAGGCTATTGATGCTGTATCTAGTACAGCTACTGCTCGAGGTTTTCGGATCTTTGCCGAAAAAACTAAATGCATCGACTTTTGTCGTTTACGGCTACAGCACAATAACCCTTCACTCCATCTCTATGACTCTGCCATTCAATGCGTAACAGAAGTAAAATTCCTCGGCCTCATCTATGACTCGAGCCTCACATGGAAACCACAGATCCTTAACCTTGCAGCGCAATGCCGTAGAACACTGAATGCTGTCAAGTGTCTTGCCAGCGTCAACTGGGGTGCCGATGAGAAGTGTCTTTCTCGTCTTTACGGTGCTTTGGTGTTGTCAAAATTGAAATACGGGTCGATTGTTGTTAACACTGCTAGTCAGCTCCATCTGAAAAAACAAGATGCCATTCATAACGCTGGTATTCGGATCGTCACAGGTGCATTTCGCACAAGTCCAGTGAATAGTCTTTATTGTATATCTGGTATAGCTCCATTACATATCCGTAGACTTAGGCAGAGTATGAAATACGCAGTTGGTATCAGATCAAAACCCTGGCATTTTTTACACAACATTCTCTACATAGACCAGCGTTCAAATGATCTTTTTCGTAACAGCAATACTTCTCTTTGCCCGCTTGCTGTTGCACTTGTACGAAAATTTGATTATTTAGAACAGAGGTTTGAAGAAGTGCTACCACTTCAAATACCTGATACACCAACATGGTGCCTGCAGCCCGTTTCAATTGACTTAAGCCTAGCAGTATATAAGAAAGACATCACCCCGCTTGCACTGTTTGTTCAAGAGACTAATCGGCTTCTTCAAAAGTATAATGATTATCATCATATATTTACCGATGGTTAAAAAATTGGCAAGAATACCGGCTGCGCGTTCACCATTAACGGAGAAAATCATTTATTTCCACTATCGCCCACGTGTTCAGTGTACTCTGCAGAATTGTATGCCATTTATTTTGCTTTACAACATCTCTTTTCTGTCGTTGACGATCTGCAAAATGTTCTCTTATGCACTGATTCCTACAGTGCAATCCTTGGGATATCTAACAACCTTAGTTCAGACCCGCTTGTCCAAGAAATCATAAGAGTCATTTTCAACCTTCGCACACGGAACGTAGGAACCAAATTCTTGTGGATACCTGGACACGCGGGAATTCAACAAAACCACGTTGCTGACGAAGCTGCCCGTGAAGGCGCTAGCCTTCCGTACATTACAAAGTACGCTGTGCGACCTGATGATATGCTGATAACCATTTCAGAGTACTGTCTTTCTTTGTGGCAATCTGAATGGTCCCAATCTGGCGATAAACTCTGGCAGATCAAGCAATCCGTCGAGAAATGGAAGGAGCCTATTTCCCTCACTCGGAAGGAACAAGTTGCCATCACGCGTTTACGGTTAGGTCACATAAAGATGACACACTTGCATCTGCACCTCACGCGAAGAAATATATCACTTACCGAGATCTGCTACTGCGGAGTGCCACACCCAGTAAGGAGTAAAAGGCGCGATGATTTATTTATTTTAAATATTGAAAAGAATAGTAGAAATAGAAAATATTACAAAATAATTAACTTCTAAAATTTACAATAATATTTTTATTTTATATTTATTTTATATTGGTGTTTACATCTAATTTTAAACTATGTTCTAAAGACTTTTTGACAAGTATTTACGTAAAAATAATATTATTTACTACTTATTTGGTAACAAAAATATTTCACAAAAGTACAACTATTCCTAAATTCACGAATACAAATAATAATCTAAAAATAAGTAACCCAAAAGTTCTAGAGTCATTAAAACTTAATTACAACGCGTCTTCAATATATTCAAATGCAAAATATACCACGTTATATTTTTCTATGTAACATGCATTAAATAAATCAAATTCCATAATAATTTTATGTTATGCTCCCAGATTGTGTTAATACAAATAAATACAAAATTTAGCCAAAAAAATTCTTTTATTACTACGAGTATGTAGGAAAAATTTAAATATTACGAAATTGCAAAGACACGCAGAAATTATAGATTTTTGTACTATATTGTGTTTCTACTATTATTATTCATTGTTTCTTGTAATAAATGAAATTACACAAAATCAGCAGTAATCAACTGATAATGTAAAATGTCTAGTAATTTATTTTTAAATTATACAAATAGTTTCTTTAAACTGTTAAAGTATAAAATATACTACCTACGTTATATTGTTCAGTGTAACAAGCAATAAATAAGTCAAATTTCATAATAGTTTTATGTTAAACTCTCAAATTGTATTAATACACAAATATACAAAATTTAACTAAAAATTACTTTCATTATATAGAAAAAATTAAAATATCATAACGAAATCGCAAAGAAACACAGAAATTATAGATTTTTGCACTGTTTCTAATATTATTATTGATTATTTATTAAAATAAATGGAATTAGGTACACAAAATTATTTATTATTAAATTAACCAAATAATTAATATTAACTATGGAAGACAAGTATTTGTAACGTTTAAATATTTTATTCTAAATACATTAATACTTATTTGTTACGAAAAAAATCTATACAAATATATTTCACAAAAGTATATTTTACAATTCAACAAATTCTATTAATCTAGCTTGCTTATCAGAACAATAATTTTTCATTTGAGCAAATTTTACAAACCATTTTGTTAAGAATTTCTCAAATTAACTATGTCTTCACAAGTTTAATTGTCAATTTGTCCCGTAAAATTAATAATAATAAAGATTTTACATTCGCCGATTATTTTTTCCAATAATAAACCTAGTATAAATAAATAATTTAGCAAATAATTTTACTATTTATTTATTTTGGACGATCATAATGGCTACTATGCAGCAGAAAGCGTTTTGGTGTGTTTGAGTAAATTGAAAGTATATTTCACAAATCGTATTCAGAATATTAAAATAAGTTTGCTAATTTCTTACATGTTATATTCGTATTACAGTTTGAAAGAAAACGATGGTTCCTATAATATATGGTCCATTACTGTCTTACCGATAACTTGTAAAATTTTGGTTATTATAGAATTTGTATAATGTACAAATATTTTTCTATTAACCATTAAATATTATTTTCAAAGTCTTTGAATTACATTTACTTAAAAGATATTAGAATGTAATTTTCCCATATTTCACAGACATTCAAAAGTAATTAAATATGCATATTAACATTTTCAACCAGTATTGTCAATAATTTCTAATAACACAAATGTCATAATACCTTATCTTTTAAGATGTAAGTAAAAATCATTTTTAATTTTATATTTTCCAATACAATTTAAATTAAATAAACCCCAAAAATATAGTATTCTTTGAATTTTATTTTAATTTACTTTCCATTTTTGTTTCTATATCTTTTGCATTCACTTGGTTTGAGGCCTTTGTAGTTTTCAAATATTTTAACTGAATAGATTTCTACTCAACAGTTTGTGGATATTACTGTTTAGTTTATCTTTTGTTTAGAATTATTCTATTATTTGAAATAAAAAAAAGCATATAGTATTTATATATTGTTTTATTAAATAATATATTTTCCAGTCTTTAACATAAATATTTTTGCATTTTCTATGTCGCTAGTTACCTTAAAACTATAATTATTAAATAAATCCCAAAATACTCGACTGTCAGCTCCATTGTACTCTATTAAATAATTATAAATGAACTCTTTAACTATATTATTATTATATCTAATACTATCTACACCAACTTTTTTAATTAAATTTAAGTAATTATTAAAAATATTTACACTATTAAACTTTTCTCTAATTCTTCTTTTTTTCTTAAAACTATATCTTTAACTTTAATAATATTTTGCATATCTTCATAACTTAACATTATACAATTATAACATGAAGAAAATGTTAAACAAATTTTACAAGTTTTTATTTTCATTTCACTACTATTTTCTACCTTAACAATTACAGCTTTATTAAATTTATAAATTTTATTATTTACTTTAGTTTCTTTTAAAAATAATGCTATTTTCTTACAAAAGTTATATATATATTACTTATATCTATAAATCTACTTTTGTTATTAACTAATCTTATCCTAATCTCATATTTTAAATTGGGATCAATACCCACACTAACACATTTACGGTACTGGGTACCATTTATATTATAATCACTTTTATTTAATAAAATGTCTTGGGTATCCCTAGCGTCAAACATAAGAGGTAAATCATATTGATCGATTACTGACGATGTACCGTTGACTAGGTCCATTCTATTCATTTTCTCGTCCGTGGAATAATCCTGATTATCCAAGTAAAATAAACAATCAAAATTATCTACCTGAACATACGGTTTCTTGTTTTCCTTCTCTTTTTGATTATTTAACTGCGGTATTTCACTGGTATTAGATGTTGTACGTTTATTCGCATTCAAAAGATCAATACCAGTGTTTGACGTCAACAATACAGTATCAATGTTATCAATATTAATACTGTTGATATCTGACACATTATCGCAAAAATCTATAAGATTCTTCATGATGCTAAGCTCGTTGGCGATGGACTCCTCATCCATCTGTATGCTGCTGTTGTTACAGATATTTTTAACAGCGGACCCATCATACACAGTTTTTAAACCTGGCTGTAAAGGTATACAATACCCTTCTCCACTTAAAGTTTTACGGACAATATCTTCGTAAGTCGACAGTTTCAACTCAAAATACTTGAAATACAAAACTACAACTGTGTAACATATATCAAGGCTATATAGTAATTGAAAGAAAATTAATTTATTTTCTTCTTTTATACAGATCGTGCTATATTATATACAAATATATTTCACAAAAATATATTTTACAATTTGACAAATTCTACGACAATATAGATACCAAACTAAATGTTTGTTCAAGATATCTCGGTTTAAAGAATATTGGTAATTGATTTTTAATGTGCTTGCGTAAAATACCCTTCTCCACTTAAAGGCGTCATTTTTAATTCAAAATACTTGAAATACAATTAAATAATATTCAATAAATAATAGCTAATATAATAATATATTTAAATGTAGTAAATCCTTCTTTCCCTTATAAATCATGGCTACACGACCTTTTGATTCGTTTAAATATTTTATATCATCATCAAAATCATATAGTATTTAAATATTGTTTTATTAAATAATATATTTTCCAGTCTTTAACATAAATATTTTTGCATTTTCTATGTCCCTAGTTACCTTAAAACTATGATTATTAAATAAATCCCAAAATACTTGACTGTCAGCTCCATTGTACTCTATTAAATAATTATAAATGAACTCTTTAACTATATTATTATTATACAAATAACTTTCAGTTTAAATATAAACTCGCCCTAATGACAAATAACTTACAAAAACAATATATTCAAACACAAAAATATATGCATATATAGGTATTTTATTTTTACAATTAAATAACATTCAATAATAATATATTTAAATGTATAAGCATTTACAATTTTTCAAATACAATACACGTAGCTTCTCTGGCTAGACTGCAATCCTTCTTTCTCTTATAAATCATGGCTACACGACCATTTGATTCGTTTAAATATTTTATATCATCATCAGACATGTCGTCAAAGCGTGTTGGTAGAAAAACATCATAATCTTTGAATTCTACTTTAACTTTTCTTCCAATCTTTGTTTCTACAGCTTTTGCATTCACTAAGTTATATTTTTCTTCTTGTACGAGGTCCGTTATTTTCTTTGTAGGTTTCAAATCTTTCAATAAACCTAAATTATTTATTTTATCAAAATTCATTGTTCTGTAAATAAAAATAATAAAATTAATGTTATTTATAATAATAATAATAAATAATAATAATATAAACAATAAAAATACTTACACTAATGCAGTCAGTGGTGGTTTAACTTTTGGATTGACAAGATGTAGTCTTGCCATGTAGTAACTTTAGTTCATATATTGTTGTTGTCTGCCATCTTCGGTCAAGTTTTTTAAATAGAGATTTAATACGTTTAATTTAATATCTATCACTTTTGTAATTTAGTACCTTTTCTACTTATTTTTATGTGGTGAATATATCTTAATAAACCTTAAAGTTTGAATAGTGATGAACTTATTCGCCCAGCTCTTGCTCGTGTTACATATTTGATGAAGTTTTGTTGGAGATTACTACCATTTATTGGAATATGTTGATAGCACAATTATTGTGACGTAAGTCATCGGAAGTCTTCCGGATCTGTTGTCCGACGGGAAGATAATTTTTTGTATCAAAAGCCACCCAATATCTCAGGTAATTCACATTTCTTATTTGGTATTGCGAAACTTGTATTCATACATATTTTAGTAGAATTCTGTAGTAGTTTAATTCATTCCTACATGAACCTAACCGCAAGCATTCTTTTAGGCTTTTTTTTTGGTGGTCTACATTTTATTGGAGATCTCAGACATTTTATTGAGGTCTACATTTAATTCTTTACTGGAATTGTACGATCATGTTTCGTGAGAGCGCGGCGCGATTTGGAATCGCCGACCTTCGCTGCTCTGTCAGTATCTCGCTGCCAGCGGGAAGCGACATTTTGGAATTGGACGGAACGCTGCACCACCAGCCTTTTAAATCTCTTTTGCTAAGCTAAGGAAATGGGAGCAAATTGCGAGGAGGAGGAATCGGATGATGCTTTGAGCACATTACAAATGTTTATCAAGGACATTGTGCCGGCAACATCAGAGGAGTTGGTGATCAAAGAAAACTTACTACTGGAATAGTAGATGAGACAAATAATAAACTGGCTGATGATACTTGTCATTATGTTTCCGGCTACATTGCCAAACAAATAATGAAAGGTTTTTCTTGCGAAACATGTGATGACATTATAAATACAAGCAATACTAGTGATTTAACGTTGTGTGGGGAATATAAACAAGGTTTATTAAATAATCCAAGTGAAATTTTTTTAAAAGTGATTAAACATATTAACAAAATATTTAATTTTCATATGTTACATTAATTTTGAATAGAATTATTGTCAAGTATATTCACGAAACAGTATTTTTTTGCGACAAACATAATTTTATTCATTTAGTTATAAATTATACATCGAAATTTTTATTATATCAATATATAAAAGAAATAAATCGTATTTTGACAGGTAAATAACAAATTGAAACAACAGATAAGTTGAAGGCTTGTGCTATTTTATTTTATTACGAGTAATAAAAAGCAAATTATGTATAGGGTATTTTTATAATAAATAGAATATACATATTTATTTCTAAGCTACTTAAATATTCAGTATTAGCATTAAACATACAAGATTGATGTTTTCAAATTAAGCATGTTTGACATTCAGTAATTTATCATTTCTGGGTAATTTATATTACCCGCCAAAACGAAATTTAGTTCTTTGAAGAAACACCTAAGCACTACTGTCGACAGATTTATAAGTCACATGTTTGGTAAAGAGAGCGCGTTCTATTCTACTTCTCTTTTCTATGGCCACTATATACATATTAGCTAATATGTATATGATGGCCACCAGTCCCGAGATTGCGGTCAGATTGTGGACGTTGGGAACCCGAACATCGCCGATCGATCATTCGGATCTCAGTGGTCCCCACCACACGCTCGCAATCTATCTCCAGCCGCTGCGCAAGCTAAGATCTTACCGTTTATTTATTATTTATTTGTCGTTCTTTAAACTTGTGTAATGCCTATGGCACACTGGTCGATGAGCGTCGATGAGCATCGATGAGCTCTTCGATGAAACAACAGAACACACTCTTCATTGACAAACAATAAAAGCTTCTAAAGTTGAGAAAGAAAATCTAAATTTCAAAAATATGCTAACGTGAAGTTTTATCGATGAGCTCTTCGATGGAAATAGAGGAGCCTCAAATTTTCGTCGATGACGGGTGGGTTCTGTTGTTTCATCGATGCTCATCGACACTCATCGACCAGTGTGCCATAGGCATTAGTTACTTTAGAGGAGCCTCTAAACAGAGGCTCCTCTATTTCAATCGAAGAGCTCATCGATGAAACAAACGTATCTCATTTCACTCGTATCTTTTGTGTCTCATTTCACGTTAGCGTGGGTTTCTATTTTAGTTATATTCAGTATTTTTCTTTTTATATTTAGTATTTATGTTCTTTTTTTATTTAGTATATAATTTGTATAAATTTAGCGGTATTTTAATTTTAGTTTGTTTTTTATTTGGTTTTAATTAGTATTGTTATTTTGTTAGTTTTATTTATTGTAATTAAGTATGAGGTAAGTTTTTTTATATGTTATTTATAAATAAAATATTTTAATGTTATACATTTATGTGTACTTTAAATCGGTCATGGAGTCGAGAAGCCATGATGGCTTTAATAAATGTATATGCAAGGAATCCCTGTTTATATGATACTCAGTCTCCTCAGTATCATAACAGGAAGGTGACTCGATTCGTGTTGAATGAAATGCAGCTTACTGTAGCACAGTTTCATCCAGATGTCAGTGGTAATTAATATAATCAAGCAGTTATTCTGTATACATTGAAGTAATTATTAATTTGCATTACAGCTGAAGATTACAAGTAAAAATACCAGTGTCTTCGGAACTAGTTTCTTGCTGAATGCAGAAAACTGACGGATTCAAAGAAGAGCGGAGCTGGTACGAGCAGCCTATACACTCCGAAACTATGGTGTTTCGAAGCTCTGCTGTTCCTTCGGGATTTTATTAAAGTTCGGGCGGGTACGATCGTAGGAGGAGAAAATGTAGAGGTGATGGCAGATAATGAAGAAAAATGGAAGAGGAAGAAATGGCAATTGAATATTTAGATGAGGTGTTCGAGGTAAATATAAAGTAAAATATGTTATATTACATTCTGTTTATATAATTATATTGTCAATGTACAGCGCCAACATCGTTAAAATAATTAACAAAAGTGTTTCTTGTCTCCATTGGCACTCTTGTTGTTCTATTTCCTAAATTTCCAGGGCGTACCATGTTCCTCAATGTTGCTGGATGCTGATTTTATTCGTTCATGTAGGTTTCCTCTGAATGTGTGGAAAGAAAATTGTGAAGAATACTACAAACTACTGTAATTCGTTCCACTTTTTCCACTTTTAAATTTATTGGAGATAAAAAAATTCTGAATCTATTTGCTAAAATTCAGAAAGCATTTTCAACAACCTTTCTTGCCCTGCTTAGTCTGTAATTGTAAATTTTTTGTTCGTGGCTTAAGCCATTATAGCGAAATGGTTTCATTATTCTACAGTTCAGAGGAAATGCGTCGTCCGCAACGAATACAAATGTTATCAGTTCCAGGGAGAAAAACTGACTCGGGAATATTATATATGTTTCTTAAAATAGCAGTGGAGAGATGACTGTTGCGGAAAACGCCTCCATCGCTTACTCTACCATTTGTCCCCGCATCGACGCATATAAATTTATAACTAGAATCCACTGCTGCTAGAAGAACTATACTGTCAGTTCCTTTATAATTTCTATAATATGATCCTTCACATCTAGGTGGTCTGCAATTAATATGTTTTTTGTCGATAGCCCCACAGCAATTCGGAAAATTCAATTTTTCTTTAAACTCATTCCCAATTACGAACCACTCTTCTTCCGTTCGTGGCATCTGAAACAATATTTTTTTTAGGACTTAGATGATTCTACATCTTCTCCGCTCGAGAGTTGTTGTACCGCAACTGCTGCTGCAAGAAATCTAAAGAGGTCCACCTCAGCTTCTTCTTCAATATCAGCAGCAACAGAAAATCATTCCTCTGCGTCGGAAGGAGCTGAGAGACGACGAACAGCTCTTTCCACCGCTACAGCTGTATGAAAACGACATTCTTCTCCCATACCTGGATGTAGCACGGAACGATGAATAACTCCTTCCCAAAAGAAGAGGAAGATATTTGACGCCACAGGAAGTCCCAGCTGTAGCACAAGTAGGGTGGGAACTCCAACTGGAGAACCAATCCAAACAGGGCGTGGAAGGTCAGATGCTTCAAAAACTGCTATAGCAGCAGCCATGCAGAAGATAGCAAATAAATCTACGACAAAAGATGACTACGATATATTTGGAAATTTCGTGGCATCGAGATTCAGAAATTTGGGAAAAGACTTTAGTGAGGAGGTGGAACACGAAATTGTAAATATCATATTCACCGCAGAAACCCGAAAGAAATATAAGTCATAAATTTCAAATATGTCTTTTTATTTTGATCTTTATATATTCATCCTTCATGTATTCAAATATTGCATTAATTGATTCTGTTACAATTAATCCAATTGTAGTTCTTCCTACTCGAAAACTGTACGATAAATTTTGAAATGATTCGCCGGTCGCCAGAAATCTCAGAGTTATTGACAGTCGGTAAAAAAAGTGTTCATATTTCTTCGTCGTACTACTATAAAATATAATTAATATATAATAATAAGTTTACCTATCTCGCGGGTCCACACTTTCCCTAAAATTTGTATTTTCATGTCAAATTTTATTTTTTATTTTTGACAAAAGCAACAAAAAACAATCTTCATTCATGCGCAAAAAGTTTTAAATGCTGTTTTGTCTTCTAAGCGCAGCTCTTCATGTAACAAGTGGAGGGCACCGTGTCCAGCATCTCTTCGTTTTAACCATTTTTGCTGCCATACTTTTCTACGCTTTTTTCTGTTTTCTTCTTCCAAAATAAGGTAACACCCAGCAAGCCCTGCTGCAGCTCTTTCGTCCTCACTCGAAATCATTTCGTCATAAATATTTCCTTGATTTACAAAACAATATTTTCAATATAATCTCCAAACGACAATAAACTAGGGAAATATCAATTTAAAAACCCATGATATAGAAACATTTTATTGATATTATTACCAACATAACTTTTTTGTCACAGAGAAATTTATTGTTTTTGTCATCGATGAAACAGAAAACCGTGAAAGAAGGGTGCGTTCTCATGTTTCATCGAAGAGCTCATCGACCAGTGTGCCATAGGCATAAAGGGTTTCTTCCTGGAAAATCTGTTCTCGCTGCGCGGTATTTTAATTTAGTTTTCTTGCTGCTGAGCAATTATTCGGGTAGAGCGGTAGTACACCGCCGGAGTCTAGGACTCGCTTTGTTTCACATACAGCGCTTGCATTATTGTCTTGTTGGTACTATCGCGATCGTCGTGTCCCGGTGCCGCGCTACTGTTGCCAGAACGTTGATCTTACTGCAGTCCTTGACGTACCTTCGCGAACCACCATCCTCTACACCCCCTTCCAACTTACTCTCATACTACTGTTAGCGCTCGCGACCAGATTATTGGGAACCATGTCATTATCTGTATCGTATTATCGCGATTAGTAGGAATAAATGATATAGTAATAAAAAATAAAATAAAAAATACAAGACAAATCGTTGTCAACAACAATAGTCTGCAACGAGTTGTGAGGCCTGCAATTTTTCACTTTCCGTCACCAAATGACAATTGAAAAGTCTATTTTTTTCTGATCGTAGAATAATTAAATCATACATATTTAGAATAAAGAAAAAAAAAACTAGTTTAATGGGCGCATGTTTGAGATTTGTGCAACCGATTCAAATGTCCAAACTCGCCTTCACACATGTTACAGTTCAGGAAGCAAACTGCCAATACTGTCTACATATTAATAAGTATATTAAAATATTTATTCCTGACCTGACGCATACATGTTGTTTTTTTTTTTCAATGGAATACATATTTTCAGTGGCGGACTGACACGGGTCGAGCCCTGTGTGAGTCTGATGAAATGCATCTCCTCAAACATTAGACAATATTTTTAAAATGTTAAATAATAGCTATTTATGAAACTAGTAAGGAAATAAAGGTTATTACCTTACGCATGTGTAATTTGCATAACGAGGCGTAGCCGAGTTATGTAAACACATAAGTAATAACCTTATTTCGTTTCATACAATATTTTTTCTACTTCCGTTGTAATAAATACGATAGAGCGTTTTTGAAATTATAATATTTTGACATATTAATGACAGTTATAAATTCAAAAAATAAAATAATAACACATCAAAATTCGTCTATCTAGATATCTGTTGCTATGTTACCTTATTATTTCACTAGTTAAATAATGCAGTTCATTACTTAACTCAAATAAGTGAAATAAAAGTTTATTTCCTAACGGAAGTAGAAAAATAAATAAATATATCATCACGTCTTTTACCTATCACTGGGTGTGGCACTCTGCCGTAAGCAGATCTCGGTAGGTGATATATTTATTCGCGTGAAGTACGGTTACCAGCCGTCAAATCACGGCCCACAAAGATGTTAGTGGAGGGGGAGCCACAGGGGTAGATTTTAAGTGTTTGTCGGTTGTAGGGATCGAACTAGGAATCTCAAGATCCACAAGTCTACTCGATACCCTTTTGAGGGGCATGCTAATGAAGTTTTGAGAAGACATTATTTTATTATTTCAAACGTTTATTATTACCTTTAAATATATAAAACGTACAAAATTAAATTTTTCATATAAATAATATAAACGATACATGTCATTTTATCTTGTTTTCATTGTGAAACCAGTGCACAATAAAAGACCTTACTGACTATGGTATTTTGAGAAACAATTTTTGTCACAGTGAGACATAATCCCACATCACATATGAAAAACATTCATCGTGTTCTATGCGGTTGTTTGCTTGTGCTACACACAGCGCAACGTCTTGATTTGCCATGCACAGGCGTATGTTTTGCCTGATCAGTCCTAATTTCTGGGGCTACGTACGGTTTGAATTTATTTTTGTCGACTTCATGTAATTTATTAAAAGATATTTTCTTCGCCGAGTTATTGCCAATTAGGCCTACTATTATTCGCCATCGAAATTCCTTCAGTATCATTTTATCACCTTTTTGAATCCGATATAATATGAACGCATTTACAATGGTTGTATCCAGAAAATGCTAAAACAGTATGTGCCACCATTTTTTGCTTTTTCTGTCAATGCAATACAGAGATTTCAGCATATCATGCTTATCAACACACCCCATGCATTGTCTATAGTTTTGTACAATAGTCGGACAAAATATTTCAGTAATACTTCCATCTTTTTCTCTTCTTCCAATTTGTGTATTTTCTGTTGGAGAATGAATAGTTGATAGTATTTGAACCACCCGTTTATCCTTCCATTTTTTACAGGAAACGGTATTATTTTTTACCGCCCAATCTGATTCTCCACGTTCGAATTCTTTGTCAGCTTTCAAGTTTGGTACATTCTTCCGGTTTGCTCGAACAGTTCCGCAAGAATAAATTTTGTTGTATTTCAATGACTCCACCAAATTTACAGACGTGAAAAAATTGTCAAAATACACATGATAACCTTTTCCGTGGAGTTAGTCAGTCAAATCTTTTACTACTCTTTCACCTAAACTATGCTCTACTTTATTTCCTTCCTTTCCCGTGTAAATTTGAAAATCGCACAAATATTCCCTTTGTCAGCCTGCACCCAGATTTTAAATCCTCTTTTTATCGGTTTCTGTGGCATGTATTGTTTGAACGAAATTGTTCCTTTATATTTTACCATGCTTTCATCAACCGCTTGTATTTTAGTTGGTTTATAAAATGATTTATAATTTTGTCTCAACATTTCAATAAAAGGTCAAATTTTGTATAACTTATCGTACCCTGCACAACCTTTCTTTGGCATTAAAATATTATCATTGAGATGTAAATTAGATAGAAGAAAACTAAACCTTTTTACACTTATTTTTGACGATATGTAATCATCCCGCAATTCTGGGTGCGATGATCAACAGTCTCTGTAACACGGGATGCCTTTTACACCCATAAGTATATTTATTGCTATAAATATTTTCATTTCAGTTACATTAGTTGGGTCGTATCTTTTTCCACTCTGGGTAGCATATAGATTGGTCTGCTCCACTATATGTTAAAAAATTTTATCATCAAATAAGTACAGAAAAGAGTCTATTGGATATTCACAACCGTTTACGTTTATTAGCCCAACTTCTTCTTGAAAGGGTTCTATATATGGATCAAAAGAATCCCTTTTCCAATTGTTTTGAACAAAAGATGACAACGGTAAATCATCTTCATCGCTGTAATTATCATTAATTGACTCTCTGCATCACTTTCGCCGGACAAAATATTTTCTATGGCATATTCATTGATAATTGCTTCAACTAATGTATCTTCCTGGACCTTTTCTCCGTCGGAATCGTTAACAACTGATTCCCCATATGATGGTATGTTATCCAAAATTTCATAAATTTCAGAAGAACTAAGTTTATTGAGTTGTAGCTAAGTCATTGCCTGCAAATAATATACTTATACAAATAATTACAGTTTTCATTATTTTTCCACGTGATTCGCACTGGTTTCAAAAATAAACCGCACATAATTTTATATAAATGTAAATTATTTCGCAACATATATAGTTATTAATGATAATTAAACTATATAAAAGAACAAAATACTTACAATTTTAATTTTACAGTATTATAAATACCAGCAAGATCTGCACTTCGTTCTCTTTCTGAATTTGAAAATTTATTAGTAATTTCATAGATTTGAATAGATTTATTTCCATTATTTTTATTACAGGCAAATTTAATCATAGATATAAAACATCTAACTTATATTCTTTATTATATTATTATTATTATCCGTCAATACGGTGGTGTGGATAGCGATACGGAATTCGAATCCGGAGATCCCGAATTCGAATCTCACTCAAGTTAAAAAATATATAAAAATGAACTACCACACTGCAGCTCGGTGAGTGCAAACCCTGTACTGTAATTGGGATTAAGTTCCTGTTGTACAGCGTAACTTAAATAAATAATGAAGTATATTGTTTGTATAGTATATACAGGTTTCATCTGTACTTCGGGAAAAACATTAAAGGGTACATACTAGAAGACGTAACTGATAATGGAACAAAAATTTATTTTTTTAAATGCGCAAAATTAAGGGTGGTTTACTTAAAGGATACATGTTAAGTGCCACTGGTTTCTTTACTGTGAAAGAAGCAGAATAATTGAACATCTATCAAAATTAATTAAATTTGTAATTTATAATTACACAATATCAGCGTTGGATGAGATAGTTACGTGCATTGTTAATACGAGTATTTGAATAAAACAAAACAAACAGCTATGAAACCAGTGGAACTCAACATGTTTCCTTTATGTAATAATAATAATAATAATAATAATAATAATAATAATAATGCCGTGGGTCCACCTCTTCGTGGTGGGGGGGATCAGTACCAAGCCTGCAAGCCAGCAGGAAGGGAAGCTAACGGACCCGACCGTCTTAGGGCCAGCACCCCGACAGACGTGTAAAAGAATCTTGCTCCTGTAAATAAAAGAAGGAAAAGATACTCTGGCGGAACAGGTGTGCAGACTGCACCTGTTAATCGGAACTGTCGTGATGCCCAGCCTGATAATCGACGACACCCAAGCGATGAAGAGGAATACGCTCAACAAGGTATAAACACCAACACCGTAAATACCTCAGCCGCTGGTAGTGCTTCCCCTCAACCAGAAGGGACCACACAAGAGGCCCGTAGTAGTCGGAGAAGATTAAAATGGAATCAAGAAATGAATGAACACCTTTATCGATCCTACTTAAAAATTACCAAATTGGAAACTGAAAGTAAACCATATAGCATCCAACTTTACAATATAATGACACAAAAATTCCCCGAACTAAAACAAAAGACCATACAGAACATTCTAGATCAAAGGCGCCAACTCTTTACGAAAAATCGACTGGCACCTGAGACTATATGTAACATCCGGAAAGCAGTCAGTATAGAGCTTGGACTTATAGACCCAGATGACCAAGACGATACAAATATGAGCACATCACCAACACCAAGTAATGGAATAGATTTTGAACCACAAACACCTGGACAAGAAACAGATGTAGGCCACCAATTTGAACGAAATCACATCATGTACCATGAACTAGATCCCTTACAGAGACCATTATTACCAAAACTAGTATACTCTAAAAACACTGCAAATATCATCACAACATGTAATAATTTAATCCGAGCCAAACTCAGCACAGAGAGTAATATAGAAGACATCTCAGATATGATCTACATAGGAGCAATAACTACGTTACAAGCAAACGGTCAAAAAACGTACAACAGTAACACAACCCGAACAGAAATAAACCAAAGTCCACCGTGGGAACGAAGAATTAAGAAAAATATCGAAACACTGCGAGCTGATATTGGTATCTTAACGCAAGTTCTAAAAAACAACAGAAGTAACAAAGTAAAAAATAGAGCAAGGAAAATAATGGACAAATACAAGAACGAAAATAATATCAGTACAACAGATATATTGGACCTGCTAAAACAACACCTCGCAGCTAAATCAAACAGGCTGAGACGATATAAAGAAAGCAACTTACGTAAGATACAAAACCACAAATTTAAAACAAACCAAAAACTTTTCTATAGGGCACTAAATAACCAACGTCAGAATGAAAACAATGGCGAAACACCAGAGAAAGAACGAGTTCAAGAATTTTGGGAAGAAATGTGGGGCACTGCCTCCCAACACAAAGCCAATGCCAATTGGATAAAAGAAGAAATTAAAAGAGTTGACAAAGTAGAAGTAATGACTTGGCAAGAAATTGAAACACAAAATGTCAAGGAAGCAACAAAAAAGCTTACAAATTGGAAATCACCAGGCCCAGACAAAATCCACAACTTCTGGATAAAGAAATTCGATAGAACGTATGAACATCTGGCGAGAGTCTTTACCCAAATAACTAAACACCCAGAGAAAACCCCGAAATTCTTCACTCAAGGAACTACATTCCTCTTACCAAAAAGCAACCCTCCTAGCATAGATCCAACTGCCTATAGGCCTATTACCTGCCTCCCTACTCTCTACAAACTTCTCACGTCAATCCTAACATCTAAAATCTACGAACACCTGGAGCACAATAAGATACTATCAGAAGAGCAAAAAGGATGCTGAAAAATGAGCCAGGGATGTAGGGCAGCTTTTAATAGATCAGATTGTAACAGAAGAAGCCAGGAAAAGCGAAAGAAACTGTACATAGCATACATAGACTACCAAAAAGCCTTTGACAGCATACCGCACTCCTGGCTAATAGAAATACTACGCATATATAAAATCCATCCGTATATCATCGGACTCATGCAGAAATTAATGGCAAAATGGGAGACAACACTGCACCTAAAACAAAAAAACAACACCCCTATGCAAATAGGACCCATTAAAATTCAAAAAGGTATATTTCAAGGCGACTCCCTAAGCGCCTTATGGTTCTGCATTGCGCTAAATCCACTATCAGCACTACTAAACGCCGCCAAACGAGGATACAAACTGGACAGTGGAAATACTAACATCTCGCATCTAATATATATGGATGACATAAAGTTACTAAGCGACTCTGAACAGAACCTAAGCAAACTCATAAACATCACAGAAAAATTTAGCCAAGATATCTGCATGCAATTTGGACTAAATAAATGTAGAGTTAATGGAATGGAAAATGGAAACAAACGAAAAATTACACATCAAAAACGAAAGAAGGTCTAATAATACAACATATGGAACATCAAGAAACATATAAATACCTGGGGATGAACCAGAACATTAAAACCGTCAATGCAGAAATGAAGCTAAATTTAAAAGCAAAAATGATCCAACGCGCCAAAGCTATATTAAAAACTAAACTCTCAGCACAAAACAAGATCACAGCAATCAACACGTAAGCAGCTCCAGTGATAACTTACAGCTTTGGCGTAATAAAATGGACAGACACTGATTTACAAGATCTAAACAGACAGCTAAGAGTGCAGTTCACCCGTCATAGAGATCACCACCCCAAGAGTTCTGTTGAAAGATTTCACCTCCCAAGATCCCATGAAGGAAGAGGAGTAATAGATTTCCAAAATGCAAAGTACCAGCAAATTAACAACCTAAGAAACTACTTTATACAAAAGTCCACAGAGAACAAGATGTATGGGGACATAATAAATTCAGATAAACAATATACACCACTAAACCTACATGACATGACATTTGATCCATCTAGCAAAATCATAACAGTCCAACAAAAAATCGACAAATGGAAAAGCAAAGAAATTCATGGAAGATACCAATCAACTATAGGAAAAGACCATATCGACCAAATAGCGACACATGCCTGGCTAAAACACAGTAACTTGTTCTCTGAAACTGAGGGATTTATTGTTGCTATACAAGACCGGGTTATAGCAACGAGAAACCATAGAAAATTTATCTTACAAGACACCACGGTTGCCACAGACACATGCAGAATGTGCTTTAAAACCTCAGAAACAATTGAACACATTGTCAGCGGCTGTCAGATATTAGCCCCAAATGAATACACCACTAGGCATGATAACGTGGCGAAAGTCATTCACCAACACCTCGCTCGGATAATAGATCCAAAAAAAGAACACATTCCGTACTACAAATACCTTCCTGAAAATGTAATCGTCCATGAAAACTACAAGTTATACTGGAACCGTACCATCATCACAGATCGATACACGAAACATAACAAGCCCGATATAGTTTTCCATGATAAACAGGAGGACACAGTGTATTTGATTGATATAGCCATCCCATATGTCAACAACATTGAAACAACAACACAAGAAAAGCAAACAAAGTACACAGCACTAGCAAGAGAGATCAAAGAAATGTGGCACGTAGAGAAAGTAAAAATCATTCCTATCGTAATAGGGGCAATGGGAGAAATCCCAAAAGCATTACACAAAGCTCTAAATACGCTAAGAACGCCACTAAACATACATGCAACTCTACAAAAGATTGTTATTCTACAAACATGTTCAATAGTACGAGGAGTCCTAAACTATGACAACACCAGACCCTAGGAAAGATGTCAACATGAACAGCAGCCAATCACCGGAACAGCAACCCGAACAGCAGCCAAATGCCGGAACAGCAGACCACCAAGCTGAAACTTGAAATATAGTATGCTATGTAAATATTACTTAAGTTTAATGTAAAACATAATATTATTTATTTATGTATTGTATATACTTACCTCTAAGAGGTCGTTGTACAATAGAATGTACCAGAAAAGAGAAATAAAGAATAATAATAATAATATATAAGTTATGTAAGGACACACCCCGTATTTCATAAGATTTCATAAGAACAATAAAGAGTTGCATCACTCATAAAATGACTATTCGGCATAATATAATCTAAACTCTTGGAAAAGAGATAAGTAGTATGAAATAGAATAGATTATAAGTTTGTGTTACTCCTGTTCTATACTTTGTACGAGCAACATCTAGCTCTTGTGTTTTGTGAAATAAACTTTTTTTAAATAATTTTGTATTACTCAACATTATAACTAGCGCAGTCGGTAGGATTTACCAAATAAGTTCGGAAATTCAAAACGAATTCAATCCGTTAAAAATCTGTAATCGTCATTTTCAAGTGTTTAAAACATTGGTAACGAACATCATTAACTCAAACACAAGCAGAGCTCGATAACGACGACCGAAAACAAGTTTACGTGTTTCGGAAATTCAAAACGAATTCAATCCGTTAAAAATCCGTAATCGTCACCTTCAAGTGTTTAAAACATCGGTAACAAACATCATCAGTTACATAAGCAAAGTGAGAGATCAAGTCATCGCCAGCGAGTTCTTCGACAACAGGCGTACGTCCAGTCAGAACCGCTACAGTCAAGACTTCGATCATCTTCAACTACTGGAGTCACGAGTCGCAAATTCCACGAACGAACATCGAGGAAGCCGACCCAACCCTTCTTCAAGCAACGTTGAGAGCACATCAACTAGAAGACTTTATTTCAACTAGTAATGTTAAAAACAGTGTTACTGTCACTGTAAGTAAAATTTTAATTTTTTATATTTATATAATATTGTACTAAAAACAATCCAACTGGATTTACTTATTTCAAAGTTAGAAAGTCTAACACTTAATACAGACACAATGTCTATACCAGCAGCACCCCTAGCAAATATTTTTGCAAATCTAAATAACGATATTTTGAAAATGTTGGACACGCTATAGTAGGTAACTCGTTACAATATTTTGTGCAATGTTTCATTAACAATTGCAAAGAACCTTTTAGAAGTCAGTTATCCGCACGTAATCCGACTAAATTAACAGAAATTTTAAATCTTGTAACAAATGATTTGCAGTATATCCAAATTACGAAACTTGAATTGAGATTCGAGTTTAAAAAAAAAAATTTATTTCACACAAAGATTTATTATAACATTCAAAAGTAGATCTTTACAAAACAGAGGTCAATTCTTAACTAACTACATTGTGAGAATCTAACATAAAAAATGAAATATGACTACAGCTACTAGTGGGGATTCTTGCGGATTCAGCGTCTTCTATGGGAATAGTGGTTCGCTAACTCCTCCCTCCTTAAAATTGAGCTTCATCGGGAAGAATCAGGTTCGATTTATTGGCTGATATTCTCGATTGAAGGTCTGGACGTTCGGTTGATTTGGATTTTGAAAGCCATTTTCTTCCGTAAATTATCGTCACGATGATGCCAGCAATGATAATAATTACGTATAATATTATCGTGGGGTAGTTTATGAGGTTATTGTTGTCTTGATCTTGTTCTATTTCTTCGTACTTGTTTATTGGTATTTTTAATTCCTGGATGGAGTTCAGGTCAGCTGTCATTTTTGGTATTTGCGAAGTATTGAGCTTGATATTGAAGTTTTCTATTATTGTTGGTTTGCCAAAGGTACCTTCTTTGAAGTTTAACTTCTGCTTCTGAAATTTTATTTGGCAATCGTCTTCTTCAATTAAGAATATGCCTTGTAAATTCTTTATTTCGTCGCCGTGCTTGCAGTAAGCTTGAATAACATCAGGTTTAGGAAATACGGCTAAAAATTGATTCGCTTCTTCTAAGGTTTCTATATGATTTCGTTTAATGTTTATTCATAAGTACTCGCAATTTTCGTTCTTGTTTCTTGAGATGATATTCTTCTCGCAGGAGTTGTCATCTACTTCTGACATTTTGTTTGGACATTGGTAATTATTATTTCCTTTAGTACATACGCCATTTAGAGCTTTAATATGACCATCGATTGATTTTAAATAATATTCATTACTTGGTATAATTGTTACAAATTCAGACTGATATCGGGTAGGTATTGGAATGAGATGAAGTAATTGGAAATCTGTTTCATAATTAATAGGAATTTCGATAAAATAAATTATTTTATCTGATTGGAGTTTACAATTTACAGTAATTAATTTTTCTAATTCTGGTATATTTTCCGGTAATGGTTCGAGAGGTAATTCATGATTATAGTATTTTGAAATTTTATTCAATTCTACATACAGATCATTAGTTTTTATTATACTTGGGTGCATAACGTGAAGTTTGCAAAAAGTTAGAGAATTTTCTATATCTTGCAAAGTATTAAGAGTTAACGTTAGTAAAGTATTTAGTTGACTAAAAATTTCTTTTAAAAAATATCTCTCTTGATCTTGGGTTTCACCGATAACAATATGTACCAATTGTTAAATTTTCTTTTTGAGTATTATCTCATTTTGTTTGATAGTGTCGATTGTGTGATTGAAATAATCGATTAATTGGTTATTGACAGAGTATTGATGTTTTAATTGATTGTCTATTTTGTGTTGATTGTTTTGTAAATGGTTTAGAATATTTGTATATCGTTTTTCATCATCAGCGTCTAAATTACCCGTTATGGATTTAATTACGGATCCGAGTCCATTTATTAATCCTCTCTTTGATCTAGATTTTTGAAAGTGTACTGATAAGTGACTAATTTTTTCGTCAATAGAATTTTGAATAAATTGGATAATCTTGTCATCGTTTTCAAATTCTTTCAAAATTATTTTATTGTTTGTAATTGTTTGTTTGAGATTGTTGTATTGTGTATTCAGACTGTCATATTGTTTAAAGAGTGGTTGTAGGTCGTAGTAGTGAATGAACGTATGTGTGGTTTTTTGTAGTTTTGCTAGTCCTAGGTTTATTGTCAGTAGTCCTGTGTTTTGTGTAATATTCTTGATGTTTAATCCGTAGGAGTACGTGAACAGGAAGGACCTGGAATAGCGTAATTTTTATGAATTATTTTCCTTGGTCTTTTTATATTTGACAGGTGTATTTTTGGTTGTTTTTTGTCATTAGGATTTGTCTCAATTTCGGCAGTTTTTAAATTTTGATTTATTGTCTTAATTTTTTCTTTCTTAAATTTTGGTTGTTTTGTTTTATTGACTTTTTGTTTATTGTGTACAAAAACGGTTTGAGGAATGTTAGGTAAATTTTCGAGATTTTCGTTTAATTTATTTATCAAATCTGATTTTGTGTTATGCATTTTTTCGTTAATGTTCTGGTAGACTAATTTGGTCTTTTCTTTGTGTTTTTGCACGTAATCTTGTGTTACTTGTTTTTCTAGCTCTACGTCAAGGGGTGAGTTTGGTTCTAAGTGACCATTTGTTATTTCTATTGGTTTTAATCCGGTCGCGGTGTGACTTGTGTTGTTATAAGCTAGGATAGCATAGTGAACTTTGTCTTCGATTGTTTCGTTTTTGAAATTTTGTTGTAAATTAAATAATCTAATATGCTCAATAAGAGTAGAGTGGAATCTTTCCACGAGACCGTTTGAATTTGGATGTTGAGAACTAGTGAAGTGTATATCGATTTTGTGTAAAGTTAGCAATTCTTTCAATAAACAATTTTTAAATTCTACTCCGTTATCTGAGATAATTAATTTTGGAATGCCATGATGAGAAAAGAATTTTGTTAGTTTACTTGTCACTTCAATTGCATTTGTTGAGCTAATTTTGTATGCTTGCGCATATCTTGAAAAAGCATCAATTATTATAAGAAATTTACAATTTTCTAAACTGAGTGTATCGATATGAATAGTGTCAAAAGGTTTGTTCGGTGTTGCTGTAATGTTTAATTTTGGCTTAACTGGGTTTCGTTCATATTTTGAGGCTAAACAAACTTCGCATTGGTTAATGTAATCTGTTATAGTCTTTATTTGATTTGGCCAGTAATATTTTTTCTGTAATTGGTTGTAAACTTCGTGAATTCCACGGTGATTGGTCTTGCCCGTGTGATAATTTTGTATTGTTTCTTGTATGTCGTCTTCATTCTCTACATCTAATAATTTTGTGTTACATTTTACAAAGTTGATTTCCGCATTTTTGAAATGTTTTTGTAAGACTTTAGTAAATTGTTCATAAACAGGATGTTCAAAATATAAATAATATTTTACTGTTGGAACTACGAATTCTTTAATGAATTTTATTGAATCTGCTTCGAAATTAGTTTTAGATAATTGTATATTATTTCGCATTTTATCCGAGTGCAATTTAGTTAATTTAGGTTTTGAGGGTGAATGTAATACTTCCGATATTATTATTTGGTTTTTACCTGCATTAACAGATGATTCACTTATTGGAATTCCGATGATGGGATTTTCTAAATTTGAGTGAACAGTGTTGTTTGTGTCTGAGTTTGAGTCTGAGTCTGGGGTATCATCTGGTTCTACAATCATAGATTGCGAATCATTATTTGTATTGAATGTTTCGTCAAAATTTTCGATATACCAATCGAAAAGATTTTCGGTACCGGGTTCTACTGTTTTAACATTTAATTCGATACGAGAAAGAGCGTCAGCATTTTTATTTAACGAGCCTTTTTTATAAGATATTTCGAAATCGAATTCTTCTAATTTAAGCCGCCAACGTACTAATTTAGAATTTGGTTCTTTAAGCGAAAATAACCATTGTAGTGGTTTATGGTCGGTGATAATTTTGAATTTCCGGCCAAAAAGATACGGTCTGAAATATTTTGTTGACCAGACAATCGCGAGTAGTTCTTTCTCAATTGTAGAATAATTTTGCTCCGATTCGTTTAATGTTCTACTTGCATATGCAACAGGGAGATCTGAACCTATAGGTCCTTGTGAAAGAACTGCACCTATAGCAAAATTGCTCGCATCGGTAGTTAAATTGAAAGATTTAGTGAAGTCGGGATATTGAAGTATCGGTTCATTAATTAAAAGATTTTTGCAGATATTAAAACAATTTACGTAATCAGGGTCGTTAATTTTGATTTCAGCACTCTTTTTTAAACATTTGGTTAGTGGTTTTGTCAATTTAGCGAAATCTTTTATAAACTTCCGGTAGTATCCTAGGAGGCCTAAAAATCCTTTTATTTGTTTGGTATTTTTCGGAATAGGGTAGTTTTTGATAGCTATAATTTTGTCGGGGTTCGGTTTTACGCCAGAGGGTGTAACAACATGCCCTAAATAAGCCACTTCTTTTCGAAAGAATTCAGACTTGTCTAGTTGAATTTTGAGATTGGCTTTCTTTAATCTATCGAATACTGATCTTAAGCTCTCAACATGTTCTTGGAGGCTGGTGCTGAATATGATAACATCATCCAGATAAACTAGGCAAATTTCATTCACTAAATTTCTTAAGACGTTATCCATGACTCGTTGGAATGTCGCGGGTGCGTTTTTCAAACCAAATGGCATTCTTAAGAATTCATAGTGTCCGTTTTCTGTATTGAATGCGGTCTTTTGAATGTCTTCTTTACTCATTTCAATTTGATGAAATCCGGATGTTAGATCGAGTGTTGAAAAATATTGACATTTGCCGGGTTTGTCTAGTAGAGTGGTTATGTTGGGAATGGGGTACTTATCGTCTATAGTCTTATCGTTCAACTTCCTATAGTCGATAACAATTCTCCATTTCTTTTTTCCGGACGCGTCAAGTTTTTTAGGTACGATCCACACTGGGGATGACCAGGGTGAATGGGATGGCCTAATGATTTTTTGATCGAGCATTTTTTTTATTTTTGATTGTACTTTCGTTCTATGAATTTCCGGGTATCGGTATGTCTTAGTGTATGTCGGGATTTCGTCTTTGGTACGGATTTTATGTTTTACTTCGTTCGTAAAAGTTAGAAGTTATTTTCATCATGAAGAATTTCTGAAAATTCTTTTAATAATTTTGAGATGGCTAATTTTTCTTCGCTATTCATGTGTTCTGTTCGAATTTTGTTAAGATCAAAAGATTTTTTTGAATATTGTTTATTAAAATTTAAATTATTTATTTCAAAATTTTCTAAAGGCTGAGCTTGAATGCGATTAAAAGATTTTATAATCAGGTCATTGTCACTGGTGTTGATAAGCGGGTACAGCATTTGATGATCTTGCACTTTTGCAATGCCTTCTGGTATTATCAAGTTATTCACATGTGTCTCAGAGATAAGCGCATCTCCATTTGCAATTTTATCTACGTACAATTTTGTAACTTTTTCTGAATTTGATGGAATTCTTATGTAATGAGGATGTGGTACTATTTTGTGATACTGAATTTGAATTTCTTGTGTGGGTGTTATAATTTTGTCGCGTGCTAAATCAATGTTTGCTTCCAACAGTTTTAAATTATCTAATCCGAGTAAGATATCAAAATTATTATGAAAGTTGAATAAATGATATTTTAATATAATGTCGGTTTTATTAAATAATTTTGAACATGGTAACAAAACGCTAAATTTTTCAGTGGAAGTTCCATGAGCTGTTGTTATTTGAAACGGATCGTTTTTAATTTTTGACTTAAAATATTTTTCTGCAGTTTCTGGATTTATAAACGAACGCGTACTGCCTGTATCAATTAACGCTTTAATATTAAATTCTGGAAAGATGATGAAGGGTAATTCACTTTGATTTTGTGACCAATTCATTAATTCTATGCGGTTTCCGAGGCTACTAGTTCTAAAAAAGGATCTGGGTAAAATTCTGGTTCCAAATTATCAGGATTTGGATCAGGATCTTGCTCATAGGTAATGTCATCGTATTCGTGTTCGTCAGTTGTTATTTCGTTTATTTCTGTGTTATATAGTTCTTGAGGACGATAAAAGTTTGTGTTTGATTTTGGTGTAAATGTGTGTGTCGTGCTAACACTCATAGGCGTCTGCTTGGGAAATTTCTGCTGTGAATTAAATTGTGGTCTGAAAACATTTGTTTTCGCGTTTTGTGTTGGAGGTTTGTTTGTTGCAAAATTATGATTTTGTCTTTGTGCTGGGTGTGAGTGTTGTGCTGGATTATGAATGTTGTGTTTGTGAGTGTTGTGGTTGCCAGTAATGTGGCTGTGAATGTTGTGGTGCATTTCTCAAGATTGGTGATCTGCCAATATTATTATGAAAACTTTGTTTTGGTTTAAAACTAGGTTTATTATTAAATTTTTGTAGCGATCTTTATGCTGTTTCTAGTTGAAAATCATTTGTCAGCATGTTTAATGCTTCGTTTAGATCTTTCGGATTTTTGGTTCTCATGAGAGTGCCCAAGGGTTCTTTTAGCCCTCTTAATAAAATTCTTAATGCCAAACCACGAAAATAAGCTATTAGAATTCTTGCTTCGTCTACATGGACGTGATTTGTTAGGTACGAAATTTGTAAGTTTAATAGTTCTAAAACTCTATTGTAAAATTCGAACGGCGATTCGTTCGTTTGTTTAATTTCACAAAGTTCGATGTTTAGGGTGTAATAATCTCTCTTATCTGAGTAAGTATTTACTAGAGCAGTTTTTACGTCTGCCCATGTGGTAATAGTACAACTAGCAATATTGACTGCGGCGTCGCCTTTGATCTTAGCGAGAATACTCGACATGAGATACTCATTTTGAAAGTCATTTACATCGTTATTATTGTAAAATTTGTTAACTAACTTTTCGCATATTTCAACGAAACGCGGGAGAAGTTTATTATCTCCGAAAAATTCAGGAATCATATCAATGTATTCCCTTTTTAAAATTGGGGTTGCCATTTCTCTTAAATTTAAATTATTAATTTGATTAATTAAAGATTGATCAAGGATATTACTTGATTGGGATAAAATAAGTGAGTTAGAGGAACTGTCTGAATCTGTACTTGAATCTGTCTCTGAATCTGTTTCAATAATAACTCTAAGTGACATAAGTACTTACAGAAAGAATATCCGTTGGTCCATTGTTCTCTGCGATAGAAACGTGTGGATGTAGACGGGACTCTGTGTGCAGCAGGGTCTGGATAAGCTTGGGTGCTCCGTCGACGTTCTTGGACGTGGTACTTCCGTAGGTTTTTCTTGATACTCAATTAATCGTAAATACGAAACGAAAATTGCGATAATTATTCGTTTGAGTATCCTACTTCGACTGCGCCAATTACAAAACTTGAATTGAGATTCGAGTTTTAAAAAAAAATATTTCACACAAAGATTTATTATAACATTCAAAAGTAGATCTTTACAAAACAGAGGTCAATTCTTAACTAACTACATTGTGAGAATCTAACATAAAAAATGAAATATGACTACAGCTACTAGTGGGGATTCTTGCGGATTCAGCGTCTTCTATGGGAATAGTGGTTCGCTAGTGGTTCGCACAAAAAATTAATCAAGTTCAAAATCAAAATCAGAAACCAATTTATAAAAATCAAATTCACTTTAACCCACCAAAATACCAATCTCCAATGCACCGATTTCCTTTCCAACAACAACAATCACAACAATCATATCAACCAAAGCCTTTTGCACCATCTACAAATATCAGAAATGCGGCAAATAGAAATCCTACTCCTATGAGTATACAATCACGACAGGTACCACGCCAAAATTTTAATCAATCACGTCAAAATTTCAATCAACCACGTCAAAATTATATTGCTGAAGAATTATTCCATCAAAATTTAGAAAATGAAAATGAATTCCAAAATCAAGATGAATTTTTTGAAATCGAACAAAATCTCGACATCGAAAACGACAACGAATTTATTGAAACTACCGAAAATGAAAATTTTCACGTAGACAAATCACCCACATTGAGTCTTTAACAAACAATTTTAGCAAATTACCGTTCATTCAAGTGTCCCAATTTAAAATTCTTTTAGATACTGGTTCTACACAGAACTATGTACACCCAATATTATTAAAATCAAATACAACAAAATATGTAATCTGAAAAATTTATAATACACACCTGTAATGGAAAATCTACTGGTTCAGAGTTTACCTTCTTCAAATATAAAAATTATAATTTAAAATCTTATATATTTAATTTTCATAAAGACTTTGATATTTTAATAGGCGTACCGGGAATACAATTATTAAAAGCAAAATTTAACTTTGAGAAAGAAGAAGTAATATTCTTAAATAAATACAGGTATAAATTCCAGTATTTAAATCAAAGAAATGAAACAAATTTTAATATGGAAATTAATAACCAACAAATTAGAGACGAACATTTAAATGATAACGAAAAAGAACAATTAACAAAACTTATACGTAAAAATAAAGATCTTATTCTAAAAGAAGACCAAAAATTAACCTTTACTAATAAAATTAAACATCATATAAAAACCACTGATAATATACCTGTCTATTCTAAACAGTACAAATACCCTGAAACATATAAAGTAGAAGTACAAAATCAAGTAGAAAATATGTTAAAAGACGATATAATACAACATTCATACTCCCCATGGTCGTCACCTATATGGGTTGTACCTAAAAAGCAAGACGCCTCAGGCAAACAAAAATTCAGAATGGTAGTTGACTATCGTAAACTGAACGAGAAGACAATCGATGACAAATTTCCTATACCTGACATAACCGAAATCCTTGAAAAACTTGGCAAATCAAATTACTTTACTACTATCGACTTAACATCAGGCTTTCACCAAATTGAAGTACATTCCGACGATATTCCAAAAACTGCTTTTTCGACTAATTCCGGGCATTACGAATTTAAGCGTATGCCTTCGGCTTAAAAAATGCGCCATCAACCTTACAAAGATTGATGAACTTTGTATTAAAAGATTTAGCTAATAAAATTTGTTTTGTATATCTCGACGATATAGTAATACTAGGGACCTCTCTTCAAGAGCATCTTGAAAATATTGAAAAGGTTTTTAAAAAATTACGGGACGCAAATTTAAAAATACAATTGGACAAATACGAATTTCTCCGAAAAGAAGTCGCTTATCTCGGACATATTATAATAACCGAAGGTGTAAAACCAAACCCCGATAAGTTTCAGGCTATAAAAAATTATACAATCCCAAAAACGAAAAAAGAAATTAAATCATTTCTAGGACTTCTTGGCTATTATCGACGATTTATCGAAAATTATTCAAAAATTACAAAACCGTTTACAAACTGTTTAAAGAAAAATAATGAAATAGATATCAACAATAAAGAATATAGAGAATGTTTTGAAAAATGTAAGACGCTTTTATCTAATGATCCCATTCTCCAATACCCAGACTTCACAAAAGACTTTATACTTACGACAGACGCAAGTAACTATGCCATAGGCGCAGTGTTGTCACAACATGACAGAAATAATAAAGACCGTCCTATTGCCTTTATATCACGCACGTTAAATAATCATGAAATCAACTACAGCACAATAGAAAAAGAACTTTTCAGTATCGTATGGGCCACGAAACAATTTCGTCCGTATCTGCTAGGACATAAATTTAAAATAATTACAGACCATCGTCCACTCGTCTGGCTAAACTCTCTTAAAGAGCCAAACCAAAAACTAATACGTTGGCGATTAAAGTTAGAGGAGTTCAACTATACTATCGAATATAAAAAAGGATCTCAAAATTATGTAGCCGACGCACTTTCTAGAATTAAACCTAAATTTGAAATTAAATATCATGATACCGATATATTTGAATCAAATAACCCTTTAGTCCATTGTATTTCAAAAGATTTAGAATTATCTCAAGGATTTGCTAGACAAGTTAAAGAAAAATATCCTATTGAAAAATTATTTAATTTAGATAATAAAATCTTTATTCAAAAATAACCAAGATTAATATTACATTTAATTACTAAAGATCTGTATTATACAAAACCAATAATTCAAAAAATAACAAAATGTTTAGAAAAACTTTTAGAATTCTGTATACAAAATGATATTGATCAAATCGATTTACCTCGCATATGTTCAGGACTAGATAAAAAATCATGGACAAAAATAGAAAACTTAATAACTGAAATTTTCGGAAATACATCCATAATTTTTAATGTTTTTAATAAACCAAAAGAGTTAGAAATAAATTTAAACTCCGACACTGACTCAATCATTGTTGAAACCGGCTCAGATAGCGAAACTACAGACACCGCACATTCAGACGACGAGAAACCGATAAACGGTTTATCTTACTTAGATTCCCCTATCAACACCTGTAAAAATCAAATCGTAGTCAAAGAGACAAACGGAAAGAACGAAATTAAAATAAATAAATAATTTGATAACAAAATTCAACGGCTTTATTTTTATTTAAATAAAATAAATTGTAATCAGATAATAATGAATTTTATAAAAAACTATTTACAGCCAGGTATTACATATTATTGCCTACCCCTGACATTTTTAAATTAAATTTTAACGGCGTATTACAAACGTACTTTGGCGCAGGAAGTTACAAACTCGTATCCTGTAAGAAAATGACTAATGACATAGAAAATAAAGAAGATCAACAAATTACCATAAAGACCTATCATGAAAGCAAAACCAATCACAGAGGCATAACTGAAACTCATAATAAATTAAAATCAATATATTACTGGCCTAATATGATAAAAGATATACAAGAATACGTTAATAAATACAGCGTATGTTTAGCCACCAAATATGAAAGAAACCCCATACAGATCTCACATATTCTAACACCAACAGCTGAAAAGCCTTTTGAGAAAATACACATTTATTTATTGTCTCTTGAACAAGTAAAAATTTTAACTATAATAGATTCTTTTTCTAAATTCGCAGTAGGTTATATGATTAAAGATAAGAATGCTATTACTATACTAAATAAATTAATAAAATATTTTACTCATTTTATAATTCCAAAAGAAATCGTTTCTGATAATGGTTTAGAATTTAATAACAAAACCATTCAAAATTATTTAGCTGTGAGAAAAATTAACATTCATTACATTTCAATCGATAACCGCAAAAGCAATGGAATAGTCGAACGTTTCCATTCCTCATTAATAGAGCAAATGAGAATAATAAATCAGAACCCTGTTATAAAGACTTTGAAATTAAAAGAAAGATTGAATTATGCTTTATTAGGCTATAATAACAGAATTCATTCAATTACTAAAAGAACCTCTTTAGAAAAAATATATGGACAAAATTTTGAATCAAATTTAAAACCTGAAGAAATAATAGTAGACGAATACCTGCAGAAACATATAGAAACCTTAAAAGAAATAAATGAACAAGTAAAACATAATATTGAAAAGAGTAAATTAAAATATTCCACACCACAAGAAAAACAATTTGATATTCCTAAACGAGTTCACGTTACAATAAACAAACGTAACTCTGGTAAAATTGAAAAGCCTAAATTTAAACAAATTACAGTAAAAGCATTAGTACACGAAAGAGGCCAAATATTAGACGATCAGAACAAAAAACATAAATTGTCACAACTCAAAAAGCCTCGTATTGTTTCAGATTAATCTCATTCGGCTTATCACAAATTATTCGTGATGAACAAAACCCTGGTCTTAACATACTTGAACTCGGAACTGTCCATATAAAGGTAAACACCCAAATAATAACCCTTAAAATATCTCTAGAAAAATTATTTGAACAACAGAACATATTAGAAAATAATGTGGACACGCTATATCAAAATTTAGAAAAATATAAATTTGATAATAGAATAACAAATTATAAAAGTATTTTAAACTCATTAATAAGCCATATAAAAGAAAAGACTCAATTGCTAAATATTAAAAGAACAAAACGCGGTTTAATAAATGGCTTAGGAGCAATTATAAAAAGTATCACAGGAAACCTTGATTCAGAAGCTAAAGAAAAATATGATCAAATAATAGAAAATATTAATAATAATCAAAAAGTAATTTCAGATAAAGTAAATACTTTAATTAAAAGTAACAATAATATTACAGCCCAATTTAATGATAAAATTAATATTATAAATGAAAATAATAATTTATTAAATATGAAATTAAACAATATCCAAAAAGATATTGGTAAAATATTAGATGAAATAGATATTATTAAAGCGCAAAATTTGATAAATGAATTTATCCAGGTCAGTCAAGACCTATATTTTTCTATTGTTCAGCTAGAAGAAACATTGACTTTTTGTAAATTAAATACATTACATTTTGGGATAATTAATCATGAACAACTTTTGTATGAATTAAATAAAATAGATGATAAATATTTGAGATCAATTATAATAAATAATATTCAAAATAGTGATATCCTGAAGATGTATTGTTCCTATAACAATCCAAATTTAATTATTCTTATCGAATCCCCATCTAACACCCGAATAAAAGATATGATCCAAATAACTTCCATCCCTACTAGAATACATGGAATAAACGAAACTATAAATATAAAAAACGGATTATATTCCAAAGACAATTGTAAAATCAAACCACTCAATAAACGCATTAAACTCAGTAAAACCGAGTACTATTGTGATTCGGAGAGCAAAGAATATGATAAATGCATAGACAATATTGTATGTTACAATGACTTTCAGTTTTGTGATTACGACAACATATCACATATAAACTCTATTATAAAAATTCAAAATTCAAAATTAAATTACTTATTTTTCCCAAATAAAATTGAAACAAAATACAATTGTAATAATAATATGAAAATAGAAAACTTAGAGGGAATATACTATAGCGAAAATTGTGAGGTTAATAACCAAATTGAGTTAATTAATAATTTTGGAATTTTATTGGAATATAAAAATAATATTAATAATACTCGAGTAACATACTTAGAAAACATAATAAAGAATGTGACACAATTTAAAACCGAGGAAATCAATTCCATAGAATTAGAGAACATTTATAAAAATGTCTCAAATAATTATATTCATTATATAATAATTTATATTGTATTAGTAGTTATAGTAATTATAATTATTATGTATTGTATTAAGAAATGTAAGTGTAAAGATTATATTATGAAGAAATCAAAAGACAAAATTAATCATGGGATTGAAGATATTGAATTAAATCAAATTTAAATTATAAAAACTTAATTGTTAAAGAATAAAGTTTTCTCTAAGGGTGGAGGAGTTATGTAAGGACACACCCCGTATTTCATAAGATTTCATAAGAACAATAAAGAGTTGCATCACTCATAAAATGACTATTCGGCATGATATAATCTAAACTCTTGGAAAAGAGATAAGTAGTATGAAATAGAAAAGATTATAAGTTTGTGTTACTCCTGTTCTATACTTTGTACGAGCACCATCTAGCTCTTGTGTTTTGTGAAATAAACTTTTTTTAAATAATTTTGTATTACTCAAAATTATAACTTATATATTTGTATTTCCAGCGGTTACACACTGATTACAAAGTGGTTGACAACATTAAATTTGGAATAATTAATTACGTTTATGAAATATTAAATAAATATATAAATAATAATAATATATTATATAAATAATAGTAACAATTTAAGTGTAGTTTAACATATATATTTTTTTTTAGATTTTATTTATCTTACATATTCAAAATTAACGCCCTCATTCTAAGCTAAGTGCAGCGGTAACATAGTTGTATATTTTATATAACTTGGCAAGATCAGAAGTATTGGCCAGGAGTACTGCTAGCGGCATATTCGTATCTTGGTTTGTCCTTGGGAGGATGGTCCTTAAGGGAGTATAAATAGGGCATCTGAAAAAGAGATGATGCAAATTGTCGTACTCAAATAGGTTGCACAGTGTACAGCAAAGATCTGCGTCAAAGGCGTGCACTACGCCTTCAACGTATATTTTAAAAATCTTTGCGTTAGATACTCGTAGTTGGGAGATAAGCTTTATAATATTAAATGGTGCATTTAGTGACATGTACCCTCTTCCATTAAGATATAGTTTGTAGTCGTTGTAGGTTGAGTTTTCTATTCTTTGCATGTCTTCTTCAAGGTGATGGTTGATGTAAGCGACAATAATATTATTTATTTATTTCTTCACTGATAAAGAGCTTTGAACCATCCGTAATTAACTTTGTTCAAAATTTCAGTTAATCTTGTAGTCCAGTTGTATTTGCTTTTTCTTGCCTCTGTTATTGTATTTGTGTTGTTTATGCTCATCATTTTATTATAACATATTTTAATATATCTATCTTCAGGAAGCAACAAAATTTTATACCAAAACTTTAATATCCTTTCAATTACATATATTTCTAGTTTATGCTGGTTGTTCTCATATCTCACGAGATAGTTTGGCGTAGTTGATCTCCATGTCCAAAAGGACTTAAAGAAATTTGTTTGGCACTTCTCAATGGCTTCAAATTGATTGGTGGCCCAAATTTCTGACCCATACAGTAATGTTGGGAGTACCACAGAGTTGTAGAGTTTTATTAGAGTTTGGAGGTTAAATGTGCCAGATTTCTTCATAGTGTTTTTAATTGCTCCAGATATTCTATTGGTCTTGTTTAGAAAGTCTTGAGTATTTTTATTATAGAATCCCGATGATGTAAAGGTAATTCCTAGGTAGATATATTTCTTCGTTTGTAGTATTTCCATACCTTGGCAGAAGTAGCGTCTTTCATTGATTGGAGGGCGACCGACATGAAAGTGTAGAATTTTTGTCTTTGCGCTATTTACTTTAAGATTAAGACTGCTACTATATGTGCCCTCAGTTTCCTTGTTAGGTCTACCGGGTTTTTGGCAAAGAGAACTATATCGTCCGCATATTGTAACGTTAGGATATCAGTTGTATTATTTATAAAGATACCTTCTAAGTTGTTAGCTCTGAAATAGGCTTCTAGGTCAGATATGTAAATCGCAAATAATAACGGGCTGGTACACTCTCCTTGGAGAACACCTTTAGTAATAGCAATAGTGTTCGAAGTGTTTCCCTGTATGTCCAAAGACATGTTTGCTTGACTGTACATGTTTTTCAGGAGACGTGTTAATTTTCCGCTTATGCCAGTCTCGTATATTTTGTTCCACAGTATGTTATGCGAGACAGAGTCAAACGCTTTTTGATAATCAACAAACACTGCATAAAAACCTTTCTTATGGGCTAAAATCTGCGATTGAGCTATAGTGTTAATTACAACACTCCGTGGCTTTCTACCCATGTTTGGAGTCTAATATTTTTGATATGTGTGAACAGCTTCATTACGGTGCTGCATAGTGCTATTGCTCTGTAGTTATTCGGGTCTTTGATATCACCTTTTTTATGAATAAGTGTTAACTTAATGTTCATTAAGTTTTCTGGAACTTTTTCTGATGTTAATATATTGTTAAACATATTCATTAAATATACTGTTACGTTCTTCGGCAGCTCACTGCTTTTATGCGCCTTGAGCCCGGCAACCACCCAACCCCTGGGTTCAGCAGTCGTCGGAACATCAGTTTGGAATGCCTTGTGGCGGGTTCTTTTATGTTTTCACGCTTGGAATTGCGAGTTGAGTATTGCGAGATTTCACCTGAAAAATTGGAATTCGTCGTCAGAAAGGAAAAAACGGTCTATTTGTCGAGTAAAGTGCGTGAGATCGGTTGCGTTACCTTGGAGAGTGAAAACTTGGTTTTGAAAATATATACATATATATAGTTTTCATATCAGATCATAGTCTGGATTAACAAGTTTCGCAACTTGCTACGAATTGGAATTCATCGGAGCAATCCGGATAAAGTCGATCCACACATTATTTTACACACTTGAAGCCGATCAACATCTTAAGGTAAATTGAATACTATTTCCTCTCTTCGAAACGTCAAGGTAGTTTATTTGGTTCAGTCACAATTCCAAGTCTGGTAAATTAAAATACTTGCAATAATTTTCATTTTCCGCCAGTCAGTGGCGTACCTGCCCACTCGTGCATTCCCTAACGATGGTTCTTTGTTTTAGGCTTCTATTCTATTCTATTTTACGTTTATTCTACGTACGTTTTACGCTTATTTTATTTATATTCTACTCCTTTTGGTGGTATTCTGTCCTACGATTACGTGGAACCGTATTTTATTGTACCGCCCACTTGGTACACGGCTTATGGTCACGGGAAGTGACATTATCCTGGGAGAACCGATAGGCAGTGTCCAAATTCAATACCGCCGCCACTGGTGTCTGTCAGCAGCGTGGCTTCATTCCACTGCGCATGCGCCGGATTCGCTATCACCGGACGCCATCTGATAGCGATCGAGAAGCCATCACAAGATAAGCATTTATTATGGTTATTTTTGATTTTGTACCTCCAGTTCCAGGTGGGTGGGTGTAGGCTTCATACTACCTTACCACTAAGAGCTGATTAGGTAGGCTCTTAGTCCAAGCATACCTGAAGGGGATAAGGAACGTGCAGGCACGCCGGCGTTACCTGAAGACCTGAAGGTACATAGCAGGCACGCCGGGGTCTTCGTAAACTATAGCCTCTCATGTCACAAGACCTCACTAGCAGCCTTCACGAGGCGGCACCGTAGATCACTGCTTGCTTTCGCAGTTGATTAGTACAAATGCTAGGAGGATCGGCCCCGCTACTAGTCCGAAGAGAGTAGCCGGGTTTTCCTACCGACGGATGCAAGTGCCAAGCAGGCATCAAGAAGAAGGGATTCGTAGAACTGAATCTGCCTGGCTAAGGGAGTCAACCCCGAAAAAAAATCCAGGCCCTCCATGCATGGGGGTTAAGGCAGTAGGTTTGCTCCCTGCTCCTTGGAAAACAGCACTATGCAAAAATTCCTAATACTACGTCTCGGACAGGAGGATTAAAACGAAGACGAACTTTAGCACGGAAAAGGACAATGATTTTAGGTACCTGGAATATACAAGGAATAAAAAACAAAACAGAAGAAATAATGAAAGAATTGGACAACCATAAGATTGATATAGCTGTTTTGCCAGAAACTAAACAGAAAGGAAGAGGCTCGGAAATAAAACAGAACTATATTTATATACACAGTGGTGTTCCCAAAGACGAAAGAGCTCGTAGCGGAGTAGCAGTCGCAGTAAGGAAAAATCTGAAGCACTGTATTAATTCCTGGGAACAAGTGAATGACAGGATCATGAAAGTCGAAATGACTTTAAAAGACCGCGATGTTGTTATTATAGGGGTTTATGCTCCCAATGAAGATGCCGTTTGCAATATAAAAGATGAATTTTACAATGATTTGACAGGGTTACTACAACAGATTAGTAACCGTAAAGAAATTATATTATTAAGGGACATGAATGGCAGGGTAGGAAAGAGAAATAACGATCCGGTAGTAGGGAATTTTGGAAAAGATGTACTAAATAACAATGGGGAACGATTGATCGAATTATGTCATCAGCACTCTCTCAGGATTATGAACGGTTGGTTTCAGCACAAGGATATTCATAAATATACATGGAGACAACCAACTCGACAAATTAAGTCAATTATCGACTACTCAATCATTAAACAAAATTCAAAACTCCAAGTCACGGACGTAAGAGTAATGAGGGGCGCAGAATGTGGACCAGACCACTATCTTTTATGGTCAAAAATAATATTTCCATATCGAACACAAGCTAATCAAGAAAAAAAGATTTAACATCTACAACATTAGACGAGAAGCAATTTAATTTAGAAGGACTAAAGGATGATTCTATTAAATTCCTGTACCAACTTAGACTGTCTAATAAACTAGGGTCGATTGTGAACTCAACTGCCAATAATATATACAGTCAAATTAAGAATTGTATTAAAGAGGCAGCTTTCGAGGCACTGGGAGAAAAAGAGAATAGAAACAAAAGAAATCAACCACAGTGGTGGACAAAGGATATAGAAAAGCTAATTTCGGATAAGAAGGAGTCGTACAGAAAATGGATGTCCTCACGCGACAATGAGGATAAAGAAAGATATCGTAGTCTCCGTAAAGAAGTCCAACAAGTTGTACATAAAGCAAAAAACCATCTTTGGCAAAATGCATGTGCTAACATAAATGAATGCAAAGGAAACACGAAAGCAAATAGAGCGTGGAAGACATTAAAAGCGCTTAAAACTGAAAATCGAGACAAATCCGGAGTCTGTATGATAAATTTAGAAACATGGAAAAACTATTATGAAACACTTCTTACGGAAGATAGACCAGAGTTTATACGGGCTGACAGTAATGTAAATTAGACCAGAGTCTATAGAGACTGAAAGTAATGTACCTCAAGACATATCTCAAAATGTTGATGATATTAGAATGGACGAAGTCCAAGGAGCGCTTAAAGCAATGAAATCTGGAAAAGCAGCAGGTCCCGGAGGAATTTCCATCAAGCTGATCAAAGCTGCCCCAATACAACTCTTGGAAATAATAACGTTAATATTCAATAAATGCCTTAGAGATGACCCACATCCAAGAGACTGGAAAATGGCCTACATGTCCTCCATATTTAAGAAAGGGAATCGAACAGATTGCACTAACTACCGCGGAATAAGTGTAATATGTTCCATCGCTAGATTATATGGAAAGGTTCTGAAAAACCGAATCGAGACGAAAATTCAAGAGTCAGAGGACCAAAATGGATTCAGAGCTGGTCGCTCTTGTACCGATGGTTTATTTAGTATCAAAATACTGCTGGAGAAAAAACTAGCCCGCAAACAATCAGTGCACCTTACTTTAGTAGATTTACACAAAGCGTACGACACCGTCCCATTAAGTAAGTTATGGGAAGCTTTGTCAAATAGTGGTGTCGGGAAAATATACACCCAAGCTATAAGAAACTTATACACAGGGTGCACGAGCACAGTAAAAATAGGAAATAAACTATCCACCGAATTTGCAATAAGCAAAGGTCTTCGCCAAGGCTGCTCACTTGCACCAACTTTGTTTAAAATATATTTAGAGGAAGCTTTAACACTATGGAGGAAAAAATGTTGCAATATGGGAATACAAATCGGCGAAAATAAATTATACACACTCTTATTCGCTGACGACCAGGTTCTGATAGCAGAAGATGAAGACGATTCACACTATATGATAAGAAAGCTAATGGAAGAGTATAGAAAATGGGGTCTAAGTATCAACATTAAAAAAACTGAAAATTTGGCAGCAGGGGAAGTTGGAAGAGACTTAAATATATCAAATGATACAATAAAAAATTGCAAAACCTTCAAGTACTTAGGTAATACCATATCAGAAAATGGTAAAAGCAATGAAGATATAAATAATAAAATAAATCAAGGAAAACGGGTTATAAGACAACTAAACTCTGTTATTTGGAGCAATAAAATAACAAAATCAACTAAAGTTATGATCTACAAGTCGATGATTGAAAGTATTTCGACATATGGCAGTGAAATTTGGGAATTAAGTCAAAGAAACGAGAATAGACTATTAGCTCTTGAAATGGATTTCTGGAGGAGAATCTGTGGAATATCAAAATTGCAGCACGTTAGAAATGAGTCAATAAGAGAACAGATGAATATGGAAGGAACCATACTAGATACAATTGACAGCAAAAGATTAAAATGGTATGGACATATGAAGCGAATGAATACCACAAGATGGCCTAAGAAAATATGGGAATGGGTCCTATATGGACGTAGAAGACCAGGCAGACCGAACCTTACTTGGCATCACGACATAAGAAAAGCTATGGAACGAAGATATCTCTAGGAAGAAGACTGGAGGAACAGAGAAGTTTGGCGAATAGGAAGCGAGAAACGGCGCCAGCCGTAACAAAATCGCGATATATATATATATATATATATATATATACCTCCAGTTCCAAACGAGGTTATGTTTATGTTCTGTAATATTTAGTCATATGTTAGTACAGTTAATACTTACCGTTGTTCAGTGGATCACCGGCGTCTTAATCTTGGTTCTAATTAGACTGTCATTGACAGCGTCGCGTCTGGTGCTGTGCCATAACGTGGTCCGCGAATCGTTTAGCTACTCACACAGTGTACGCAAACAACGTACAGGTACCTCTACGAACTCTGCGATATTCACGCTCATATTTCAGCGAGGCATTTGTTGTCACCGACGATTCACGACTCTACGTCCGCGCCCAATACCCCTCGCGCTACATTCAGTCACTTCGCTCGCGTTGAGAGCCGAAACACCGGGGATCACACTAAATTAATTTATTCTTGTATTTATATTTAATGAGCTTCACTCTACAAATTCCTTGTAATTATTGTTTCTTGTCAATAAACGTGATCAGTTATTACGAGCTCTTGGTCCACCCTTCTTTTCGTAAACCACCCTCACTCGTAGGTAAGTTGGCCGACCTTTTGGTTGGACTGGCCCTGAAGGCTAACTGGCGCCCACACATTTGGAACATCGTAGGACTATGCCCTAGGGAATTGCTACAGGTGCTTAGGTACTTGAACCCCCGCCCCTTCTCCACTGCATAGCTGGCCGAGGTTCGACCGTCTCTAACGGGGAAATTAGAGCTAGGTGGTAGCAAGAAAGATTGGCACCCGAACGTGGGACATCCCTCTCTCTCCCCCACCCTTGTGAAAAGTTATTTGGTACCCGGACGGGCTCGACTTGTGAAAAGTTATTGGTCACCCGGACGCGGACTTGTGGAAGGTTTTGAATTGTCTTCGAACCTAGGACAAGAGCTCGATTAGGTTAAGTTAGTTAAGTTGGCTAGGATCTCAGTTAAGTCGGTTAGATTTAGAATTATTAGCTAGGTTATTTATTCGCCATGGAGTCGAAGGTAGAGATAAATAGGTTAAATAAGGAAGAGTTAGCTTATGAGTTAAAAATCAGAGGAATAGACGAAACTTCTACTGTACTCGTCATGAAACAGTCTCTTCGAGCACTGCGTAAGTTAGAGAAAAATGCTAGTTTTGTTTATCCAGCGTACCCATACACATTTGCAGAGGATTCGACAGCACTGACAGCGCAAATTAAGCAAATTTCGGAATCAATCACTGCGTTTCATGACATCAAAAATTCCAGCGGCTATAAACTCATCGAAACTAGGATCGCACACGCAGCAGGCCGAGCAAATTCATTCATCTACGTTGATAGGTCCGGCATTAGAAGCATCATTCGGTGCAGTAGGTTTATCAGGGTCAGATTCAGAATCAGAAGAAGCAGGGGCTGAGAAAAGGAATCGATCGGATTTAGGAATAAAATCGATACCATCGCGAACGGACAACGATGTGCCAGCATCGATCAACGCTTTCTTAGAGTTAGCAGAAGAGCTTCGTGTGGCTCGCAATGTCTCAAAGCCACAACTATTTGCGTCCGCCATCGATTTATTCGAAGGGAATGCATTAATTTAATTTAATAAAACTTTATTTAGGACATGGGATGATATTGTTGAAGGTTTAAGGGAGGAATACTAACCGGTAAACTATGAGGAAAAGTTATTCGAGGAGATTAAGCGACGAACACAAGGGCCGAATGAGACGATAGGAAAGTATGTTGCCAACATGACATTGTTGATGCTCGTCTTAAATCAAAAATGTCAGAGGAGCATAAGCTCAGTATTTTAATGCGAAATATCCTACCGTTTTATCAGAACCAGCTAGCTCTTGTCGATGTTAAATCGGTAGCTGAATTGCAACGCTATTGCAAGAAACTAGATCAGCGCAAGGAAGCCATCGAAAATTTTGCTCCGCCTCCAAGGAAGAACATTGCTCTTGAACCAGATTTGGCATACGTAGGGCTCTCATCGACATCGCGAGATTTCCCCGCGTCAACATAGGTCAACACAGTCAGCAGGGATACCAGTAGTGCATCCAACTGTTGGAACTGCGGTAAAGTAGGTCATATGGCAATACGCTGTCGCGCACCCAAAAAACGTCATTTTTATAAATGCGGTCAGGCCTACGTTAATACCTATAACTGTTCTAGATGCTCGGGAAACGGGAAACGGATGCCGTAGACGGTCGAGATCGGCATTCGAACAAATTCATTGCGGCCACCATCCATAACGCAAAATTAGATTTTATTTTAGCGCACGCAGAAGGTGACGAACGTCCATACCTGGAAGTTTTAATTTTTGAAAGGTCAATTAAAGGATTGCTAGATTCGGGGGCTTCATGCACAATTGTAGGGAAGTTAGGTTGGGACATGCTCAAAGATTTAAAGTTACCTTTGCAGAAATCATTTTCGCACTGTACCATCGCGAACGGACAACGATGTGCCAGCATCGGGAGTATTTCGGTTCCGGTTAGAGTGAGAGATCGAGTCAGAGTGGTCGATATTCTCGTAGTTCCAGAGCTGTCACATTTATTAATTTTGGGCGCAAACTTTTGGAAGATTATGGGAATCGTGCCAGATTTACGACGCGGAGAATGGATATTTTCAGAGGTTCCTGCGGTCTCGGTTGATGCAATCAATCCCCGCAGTCATTTAGCAAGGGAGCAGGAACACAGGTTAGCTAAGGTCGTTGAGAAAATATTTTCAGGATCGGCGAAGGATAGGATAGGATGTACGGATAGGACGGAACTTAAGATTTTTACCGATAGCAAGCCCATACAACAGCGGTACTATCCACTGTCACCGCAATGCAGAAGCACGTGGACAAAGAACTGGACCAGATGTTAGCCGACGGTATCGTGGAACCGTGTCAGAGTGCATGGTCATCTCCCATCTTACTAGTACCTAAAAAGGACGGTAGCTATAGGTTTTGCGTCGACTATAGGAAGCTGAATCAGGTTAGTCGTAGGGACGCTTACCCTATTCCTTACGTTTCGGACACACTAGACAAGCTGAGGGATGCCAAATATCTCACGTCGCTAGACATCAAATCGGCATATTGGCAGATTTCGGTAGCGGACGACTCGAAACAGTACACGGCGTTTACTGTACCTAACCGTGGACTTTTTCAGTTCCGACGCATGCCTTTTGGGCTGCATAGCGCTCCTGCCACTTGGCAATGCTTCATAAACTGTGTGATAGGCACAGATTTAACCCCACATGTCTTCGTATATCTGGATGACATCATCATAGTCACGTCCACCTTCGAAAAACATTTAGAAATTTTAGAGGCAGTAACCACTAGGGTAAAAGATGCAGGCTTAACGTTAGGTCGGGACAAATGTTATTTTCGTAGGGAGGAACTAAAAAACCTTGGTTATGTTGTGAATAAACGCGGTCTACACGTTGACCCAGATAAAATACGCGCTATTTTGGATATTCCGGTACCTAGGTCAGTTTCGGAGGTACGTAGGTTGGTCGGTATGGCATCATGGTACCGTAGGTTCGTACCACACTTCTCTTCGGTCATTGCGCCACTCACCGGATTGCTGAAGAAGAACGCTAGGTTCAGATGGAACGCAGAATGTGAGTACGCGTGGAATGAGATCAAGACTCACCTTATTTCCGCTCCAATTTTGACGTGCCCTGATTTCCGGCAAGAATTTGTTCTGCAGACAAATGCATCAGATTTCGGACTCGGTGCGGTTCTCAGCCAGCAACACGAGGACGGTGAAAAGGTAATCTGTTACCTCTCTCGTTCCTTGACACGTGCGGAAAGGAACTACTCTACAACCGAGAAGGAACTATTAGCTTTATTGTGGGCAATCGAGAAATTAAGGCCCTACTTGGAGGGGTCCGAATTCACGGCAATCACGGATCATTATTCTTTATTGTGGCTGCATAAACTCGAGAATCCGTCGGGTCGTTTAGCTAGATGGTCAGTACGGTTGCAACAGTACAAGTTCAAGATTGTGCATCGGAAGGGGAAAGAACACGTTGTTCCCGATGCACTGTCAAGGGCTGTACCGGTGTTGGATTGTGTGAATGAGAGTGAGACTGGAGGGACGAAAGATATATGGTTTCAGAAAATGATGCACTCGGTGGAGAACGAACCGTGTCATTTTCCCGATTTTTGTGTGGAAGCAGGGAAGTTATTCAAGTTCGTGAAAAGTAGGTACTTAGGATTAGAGGAAGAACAGGATCAGTGGAAGGAAGTGGTTCCCAAGGACAAGCGGAAGGAACTAATTAGGATGTGTCACGATATACCAACCAGCGCGTTCAAGACACATCACCGCTTGGCAGAACTATACTATTGGCCCAAGATGAAGGCCGATGTCCGAAGGTTACGTTCGTGGTTGTGTAGTGTTTGTCAAGTCGAAGCCAGTGCAACAAGCACCACCAGGATACATGGGATGCCACTCTACCATCACCAGGCCATGGGAGGTCCTTAGCGTCGACTTGGTTGGACCGCTGCCACCGTCAAAACAGGGATACGCATACATTCTATCCGTGTACAACGTCTTCAGCAAATTTGCCATGTTTTTCCCTCTGCGGAAGGCGAATGTACAGTCGATTGTGAAGGCACTGGAGGAACAAGTCTTTTTGGTTTTCGGCGGAGTTCCTCGAGCCGTCATTTCGGACAATGGGACGCAATTTCGGGCACTCGAGTACCGGCGGCTTCTGGGAAAGTACCAGGTGCAAAAGCGTCTCACATCGCTGTACCATCCGCAGGCCAACCCGGTTGAACGGGTCAATCGCGTACTGAAGACGATGCTGATCTCGTATGTTTCAGAGAACCACCGCTCATGGAACGAGTTCTTGCCACAGATCGGTTGTGCGGTCAGAACGGCAGTTCATGAAGCCACGGGAGTGAGTCCATACTTCGTGAATTTCGGGAGGCACATGAAATTGTCCGGCGATCATCACCCAGCAGCTGATGAGGAGATCACGGAACCTGTAAATCCGGAAAAACAGCTGGAACGAGCTTGTCATTTCCAACGGCTGTATAAGGATATACGTACCAGGCTACAGGCATCCTACGTCAAATCCAAGGCACGCTACGATCTACGACATCGAGATGTAAGCTTGTATGTAAACCAGCTCGTGTGGAGGAAAAATTACGTGCTCTCGGATAAATCCAAATATTACACCGCTAAGTTGGCAGCGAAGTATCTAGGGCCGTTCCTGATCCACAAACGCATTGCTTCCGATACTTATGTGCCCAAGGATCTGCAAGGAACAGTACTACCCGGTGGTTGGAACGTGAAGGACCTGAAAGCACATCCGGAAACAGATCAGGATTTGACATAAGGTCTACATCAGAACTCATCTTGGATTTTCTTGGTTGACGATTTAGCTACTCTCTTGGTTGTTGATTTATATATTCTCGGTTTGGTAGTGTTTATAAATTTCCTTGTTGATGTTGTTTTGTGTTATCTGTTTAGTGTAGGACTGCCTATCGAAAATTTGCAGGCAAATTTTCTCGATGGGTAGGGAGAGGGTTTGTTACGTTCTTCGGCAGCTCACTGCTTTTATGCGCCTTGAGCCCGGCAAACCACCCAACCCCTAGGTTCAGCAGTCGTCGGAACATCAGTTTGGAATGCCTTGTGGCGGGTTCTTTTATGTTTTCACGCTTGGAATTGCGAGTTGAGGATTGCGAGATTTCACCTGAAAAATTGGAATTCGTCGTGAGAAAGGAAAAAACGGTCTGTAAAGTGCGTGAGATCGATTGCGTTACCTTGGAGACTGAAAACTTGGTTTTGGAAATATATACATATATATATATATATATATATATATAGTTTTCATATCAGATCATAGTCTGGATTAACAAGTTTCGCAACTTGCTACGAATTGGAATTCATCGGAGTAATCCGGATAAAGTCGATCCACACTTCTATTCTATTCTATATTACGTTTATTCTACGCACGTTTTACGCTTATTTTATTTATATTCTACTCCTTTTGGTGGTATTCTGTCCTACGATTACGTGGAACCGTATTTTATTGTACCGCCCACTTGGTACACGGCTTATGGTCACGGGAAGTGACATTATCCTGGGAGTACCGATAGGCAGTGGCCAAATTCAATACCGCCGCCACTGGTGTCTGTCAGCAGCGTGGCTTCATTCCACTGCGCACGCGCCGGATTCGCTATCACCGGACGCCATCTGACAGCGATCGAGAAGCCATCACAAGATAAGCATTTATTTTGGTTATTTTTGATTTTGTATCTCCAGTTCCAAACGAGGTTATGTATATGTTCTGTAATATTTAGTCATATGTTAGTACAGTTAATACTTACCGTTGTTAAGTGGATCACCGGCGTCTTAATCTTGGTTCTAATTAGACTGTCATAACGTGGTCCGCGAATCGTTTAGCTACTCACACAGCGTACGCAAACAACGTACAGGTACCTCTACGAACTCTGCGATATTCACGCTCATATTTCAGCGAGACAGTTGTTGTCACCGACGATTCACGACTCTACGTCCGCGCTCAATACCCCTCGCGCTACATTCAGTCACTTCGCTCGCGTTGAGAGCCGAAACACCGGGGATCACACTAAATTAATTTATTCTTGTATTTATATTTAATGAGCTTCACTCTACAAATTCCTTGTAATTATTGTTTCTTGTCAATAAACGTGATCAGTTATTACGAGCTCTTGGTCCACCCTTCTTTTCGTAAACCACCCTCACTCGTAGGTAAGGTGGTCGACCTTTTGGTTGGACTGGCCCTGAAGGCTAACTGGCGCCCACACATTTGGAACATCGTAGGACTATGCCCTAGGGAATTGCTACAGGTGCTTAGGTACTTGAACCCCCCCCCTTCACCACTGCATAGCTGGCCGAGGTCCGACCGTCTCTAACGGGGAAATTAGAGCTAGGTAGCAATACTTTCCATTTATCTGGCAGTAATTTTAGATGGTCGTTCATGACTTTGTCTGCTCCTGGGCTTTTACCTAGTTTTTGATGGTGAAGCGCGCTATTTAGCTCATTATATGTGATTTCGCTGTCGAGGTAAGGGTGTCTGACATCTATGAAGTCTGTATCAATGCCTATTCTATTCCCATACCATAGCCTAAAATGCTGTTCCCATTTCTCTAATTTTATTGGATTGTTTTTGAATGTTTTGGAATTTAGCCGTTTAATAGTGCCCCAAAATTCTTTTTGATCGTGAATATTATTTAATTTATTTTTTATTACTTTTTTGTAATTTTTCTTTGCATTTGTTGTGTATCTTTTGTATTCTTTTTTCTTTTGGAGATAATGCTGCATTTCCTCTTCTTCGAAGTTACAGTTTCTACAAGTGCGAAGACATGATTGGGGTTTTTTCTTCAGATCTTTGCAAGCATCGTCGAACCATGGTTTATTAATTTTTTTCTTGTGAATACCAGGGTATGTAACTATTCTGGATATTTCTGCCTTGATCGATGCATTTTTTATTAATTCACATAACTGTTCGTACTGTATTTCTAGTATGTTGGTGTCTTCCATGTAGTTTATGTCCACTTCTAAGTTTTGTTTATAATGTTCCGCTCTTTGTGGGTTCCAGTCGTGTTTGGTTTCTTGTACTAGCTTGTCCCTTGATTGTTTATTTGAGCTATGTTTACCTGCCATATTAAGTAACGATAAAGTGCATATGAAATGGTCCGAGAGGAATATATTGTTATTGACGCTGAAGTCATATATGAGAGGTACTGTGTAATTATATTTATCCAGGCAAGGTCAATGATACTCTTGCTCCTAGGGCCCACATAAGTATACTTGGCTGGGTAGTCACCGTTTGTTCTTCCATTAACCAAGTAGAAGCCTTCGTGCTCAAATATCTCTAACAGATCTTTTCCTTTTTTATCAACTCTTTGATCATTTGACTGGCGAGTAGCAAACATGGCAGTATATGTGAAGAGTACTTCTTCAGCATCATTTTCTTCTCCGACTTTGGCATTAAAATCGCCGCAAATTATTATATTACTGTTTTCGTATTTTTCTGATACCCATACTAATGAGTCTTTAAACATGTTTAATAAAGTAGCGTATTCATATGATGGAGAGAAGTATGCAAAGCCTAAAATTATCTCGTAGCTTTGAAGTTCAAAGCTCAGGTACAACCAGTGTAACTCTTTTTCAATAATGTTTGCCTGTTTTATCGATTTACGTACAAATATAACTAACCCACCACGTGCTCTTCCAGTCGATGCTTCTGTTATTGCCTTTTGCTGAAATATGTGGTATTCTTGTAGAAATTGTGGAGCATCACTTAATTCATGGCTTAGCCAAGTTTCATTGAGGCATATTATATCGTGAAAGGTAACAATTTTTTCTTCTTCATCATCTAATTTGAATATATTGAGAAATCCTTGTATATTCCAGAACATAATTTGGTAGTTTGACATTTGCAGGGGTGGTGAGTTTATATTTCTTAACAGTTTTTTGACGTGGTAATAGTTCGAAGTCTAGTTTGCCGTAGGAGTGTTTGTTGCTGGTTTCTTTTTTTCTTTGATAACTGGCGTACTCTGTTTGCTAGTTGCGTGATTGTTTTGGTCGTTTTTGTTTGTAGTCTTATCAAATTTTGCATTATCGCTTTCCTCTACGATCTCATTTAAATTCGTTAGAGATACTGATTGTCTCCTTATAGCTGTTTTTTGAATTACGACTTCTTCTTCTTCGCTTTCTAGTTCCACACTTGAGTATGCTATCCTATTTATTATGAGCTTGTCGTACTTTAGGTAAGCGTCGTAACCTTTTGATCTTGCTTGGCGTAGGTGCGGGATCAGTTTTCGCCTTTCGTCAATGATACGTTGGGTAAAATCTTCTTGCATACTTATGTTGGTACCTTTTAGTGTCTTAGCGAGCTTTAGGATTTCCCATTTTTTGTCTATGGAGTGCAATTCGACAAGTATTGGTCTAGTTTTGTTTTCACAAAATTTACCTAGTCTTCTTACGTGTTGCATCTCTGCTCTGGTAGTATTTTTATTCATAGTATTGTTTAGTAGATCCAGAATCTTCTCGTATAAGTTTTCTTGTTTACCTTCTTTCAATCCAAATATTGTTTTTCTCTTTAAGTTTCTTTTCTAAGTAATCGATACGATTCTCATTAATATCTGTTTTGTTTCTTAGCTCTGTATATTTTATTTCTAACTCTTTATTCAAACTATTTGATTTTATTAGTTCGTTGTGCATTGAGTTTAGTTTTTCCGTCAAGTTATCAAGTTTTTCTTGCATTGGTAACAAGATATTTTTTATTTCATCAACTGTCGCCATCCTTAGTTTTTATTTCCAATACAGTTGGGAACACTGGGTTTTAATTACCAGCGCGCGCGGCTGGGTTTAGCGTGCTGAGTGCTGTTAAGAACTTAACCTTGAATATAAAATAAAATACACGTTTTACTTCTGTTTAATAATGCACTGGCCCGAATTTATTAATTTCCTGATTTCTTTTGTTATAATGCACGGTTATAAACTTTCAGTTTAGATTATACGCTATATTTACTTGGTACTTATTATTATTTAGACTAGACTTCAAAATTTACTCTTCTCTGTACTACACACTGTCGCCAACCTGTTTCCTTTATGTAAACCACCCTTAATTTTGCGAATTCCATGATTAGTACGTCTTATAGTATATACCCTTTATTTTTTTCCCGAAGTACATATATATAAGCATCAAAGAACTATGGGGTGGCACATTTATCGTTGATGAACTTGACGAACAAGGAATCCATAAATATTATCTTTCAGACAAAAAAGTAAGCAGCCCAATGTAATAAATGAATGAACAAACATTAAATACAGATTGACTTTTATTAGGTTACAGATATATCAATATAATAACAAAACAAAAATAACTATTTGTACATTATATTTATATAATAGGATATTTTATTTTTCTTGTTTTTATAGTAACAAATTCTGTAATAATTTTATTAATATATAATCCAAACTTTCTGTTTTAACGGCTATTCGAGATAAATTGCTTAATCTAAGTATTTATATACTGTTTTCATTTTAAACTGGAGGGATCGGCATAAAACGATTAAATGCACCGCAATGACGTTTACAATGGAACTCAAAATTTGTCACAAGATTCGCACAGGGTTGTACAGCCCCATTCGCCGGTACGTGTATAATAAAAACAAAAAAAATACATTCTTTAATACGTTACAAGTATAATATATTATAAATATTATATACAAACATAATCTAAACATTTACGTACATTACTCAGTCTGATTCAGTACAGGATATTTAATGTTCTTATTGAGTAACATAACTGTTAATTGGATAATTTAATCCGAATTAGTAATTTTTAAATGGTCAATCATAGGGAAAACAAGAATAATTTTAGGTTGAATACGACCCTTTAAAATGTACCTGTTGTGACCATCGTTAAGCGATTTGGGGTAGCCGCACTAATAGATTTTATTGTAGTTTAAAATGAAAACATATCATAGTACTTAAATAATTTTCAATAATTTTAATTTAAAAAAAACAACTTGTCAGATGCAACTGTAACTGATAATGTAAATAATAAACATAATCAAAAGGGCAGTATTTGAATACTTGAACATTAAATCATTTTAGTATAGAAACTGTAAATTTTCATAAGTATGTTGTATTTAATCATTTGAATCGTGCACCGTAATTCTTTTAATTGTTCAAATAAATTTATCCCATAGATGCTAGTTTCATCTTGTACCTTTCAACTTTAAATGTAAATCTTCACAATTTTTGCAAAATATCATTATCAGAAAATTCCGAAGTATTGCTAAAAAACAAAACCTTCATCATATTTTTTTAAACTCTCAAACCTGTTATTGAAAGATAATGATTAGAGACCGGACTAAAAGGCACAAAAAAAAACAGAAAAAGGCATAAAATTTAGACAAAACAGCATGGAAATGCCATGAAATTATAAAAATAATAATAAATTAAAATAAAATAAAAAATATGTAACATCACTAAAAGAACAAACATAAATTCGCTTAAAAACATTAATGTTTTCTTGAGACACGGAGGATATTTTAATTGAAGTAAATATATTATTGATATTAAAGCTAACAATGCGTCATAAAATGTTACACAAGTACAAATTTAGATTTTATCTATGCATATATAAAATAAATTATTTAAGAACAGATCATCTTGTGCTGAGACTCTCACAGTATGAGTGGTCCTGGAGGAATATCTTCTGAGATTAGGATTAGTTTTTCATAGTTTTCTCTCAATAATGAAGGTATTACTAATAAAACCGTTTCCATCGACAATTCTAAACAAAATAGAAAAATAAATTAATTTTTGTTATTAAATATGCTGCTAATTGTCATAATTCTATGAATTTTAACGATTATATTTACCAAATTATAAAGGCTAAATTATTCAGAACAAATGAAAATAGAATAAAAATAAGTAATAAACAGTTTAGAGCTAATATTATTAAGTTGTGTGATTATTAAAGGTAATCATACCTGTAGTTTTTGACTAAAGTTCATTTATATTATGACAGAAAAATTCTGATGACGCCTGGACAACTTAATAATATTAGCTCTAAGCTTGGGTATGATTCCCTCATAATCAAAAACTGTGTCACTGTAGACGAACCCGGTTGTCAATGCCTATATAGGAGTCTCTCGGAACGAAGCTACGCTTAGACACTGTGACAGAAAAATTCAGTTGATGCCATATTTCGAACACAGGTGACGTGGTGTAACGGTTAGCATCTCTGCCCGGTATGCGGAAGGTCCCTGGTTCGAATCCAGGCGTCATCAGAATTTTTCTGTCATAATATAAATTAACTTTAGTAATAAACAGTTATTCAAAAATCGCATTCGAGAAAATTATTTAAATACAAAAAAAGTTTCACCAAGTGAGCATTTAAAGACAATTAATTTTGTCTTTGTTGTTTTTTATCAAAAAAAGTGAATTCATTTATAAATTAAACTATATATTTTACCTTTAAAATTATGATTTTTATAATATAGAGAAAGCTTTTCTACAGCATCTCGATTTTCGGCTATTTTTATTAATTTTTTAATTCGTGCTTCTGTAAAATAACTCTGTAACTCATCCGTAGCCTTTATTTGAAAAAATCTCTCGAAATCCAACGGGATCTGAAAAATATTTTGATATATTAGAGCGAAAATAAATATATTTATACAAATTTTACTTGATTTTCCAACAGTAGAGCAGGATACGTTTCAATAAATTTTATACATATTAAACCGATGCTCCTTTGTTCTTTCTAGTCTATCAGATATTATATGTAGATCTGGTGTTCTATTGATTTGATTTTTCATATGTTGAATGTGGGTTATAATAGAATTTTCATCTTCACCAATTACTATTGGCATTATTATATTTGTCATTCTATGTTCTTTATTAGCACTGACAACAGTGCGAAACAATTCTTTACGCACGGTTGCATACCTTTTTCTCATTGCTAAAACTTCTGGCTCATTATCCAATTTTCCTCTTTCTGATTTAAATTTAGTTTTTAAACTGGCTAACCATGTATCCTACGAAAACCTTTAAAAATAAGTATGTATCAATAGGTTGAAATATAAAGCAATTATATTTCATTTTGTTGGCACTAAAGTTATGATGTACAATAAATAAATATCCAGAATATTAATAAATAAAAAATAAAACTTACCTATTAGTAGACAGTATTAGCGTAAGTAAATATTTAATCCCCTTTGCTTATCGGCAACCAAAGTCAACAATTGGATGACACAAAAATTCAACCTTGGAATGTTGTTACAACCCCCATTTTCAAATAGTGAAGGTGGTGGGGTTTTATATTGGCGCTGAAACGTCGGACCAAGGGTACAAGAGCGCCCTGCAATATTTTCTACGGGGTGCAATCATATTATTTGCGCCCCACAAAGTTATTAATGAAATATAAAAATAAAATAATTAAAATTAAATACAACTGCCAGTAATTGTCAGCATTCCATAAATTTCTTCTTCCTATTTCATTTATAATTACAATTATGCCAGTTGTTGAGACGCCACTGCTTCCTCAGCCGCTCACCGGTTCATCACCAACACCCAGCGCTAGCTATTGAGCGCCACCACCTAACTTTAGTTTAGTTATTTTTTCTCGCTGTTAATTTATTGTAATTTTACCAACTTCACTTGACTTGTAACTCGCTTTTGCTGTGCACCAGTCGCACGTTTTTTCTACTAACCTGTACGCCTCTTACGGCCACGTGTTTTTACACAATTCGCTTTTTTTACGCTCAAATAATTACGCTCAAGTGTTTAGTGCTAACAATAAACATTATTTCAGCTTTCCGCATACGCTTTTCACTGTTATTACAACTGGGAAAGATCTTGTATTGCTACCAGCAAAACTTTGTCACTAACTATTTTGTATGAATAATTTGTATTTGCTACTGTATCGTAAGTACGCTTTATTTATTTGTATTATTGCACAACATCAATTCATCTCGTTTTTTGTGTATAAGTTAATTCAATTTTGTAATTTTGGTTTATTTTAAGTTATTCATTCATGTTTGCTATTGTACAGTATTTCGATATTTTTGGTTATTAAAATAGATCTTAGTTTGTGTCTGAAAATTTACCTCTTGATTCCCATACTCGCCTCAGGTTGTTCAACCCTTCAGGCACCTTCGTTTGCGTTATTTGTGAATTCAATTACTCCTTTGGCTCTCTTTTATTTACATTGTTGCAATAGCTTAACTTTCCTTCTCTTTGTTGATTAGACCACGTGACTACAGTTAGCTTTGTCACTTCCTGACGCATTATTTGTGGGCCTGCCCCTATTATCCTGTCTCTCCTTGTGTTAAGTCTTCCAGAGCAGCTCCTGGAAGTGAAGAATGTCCGTACCTTCTCCTTCCAGCTTTGCATCACTCTGCCTTACTTTCTGCATTTTCTCTCTGCTGGCATTCCGCAATTCTCTCTCTACGCACTTCCCGCGAAACGACCTCTCGGTCGAACACCAGTATAAAATAATGTGGTAACTCTTCAATAACTATTATAATCAATGTATTGTAGTTTTGAACATTATAAAATAATCAATTATAAATTCTTTCAAGCTGTTTATCTAAAAATGTACTTCTTGTAATAATTCGAGGATACACTATTTTAAGACATAACCGTAAAATATTTCATTTATAATATCAATTATGCCGGTGTCAAAATATATGGTAACTCTTAAATAAAAATTACAATCAATATATACGTTTCAAACTTAATAAAATAATTCATGTGTTAGTTTCGAAAAAAACTATAATCATTTATAAATTCTAAGATATTTATCACAGAATGTAATTCTTTGTATCGTCTCACGGGTAGAAACAATTTTAAGGCCGGGCGTATTTACCGCTATAGAGGCACGCAGATAGCTTGGGCGATTTGCAACGACCTCAAGATAGAAGTTTACCATTATAAAATTTTATTTCTACCTTCGGTCCTCAAACTACCCAAAAGTATATAAATCGGCTCAAACGGTGATGCATCTACTTTCTTTATACCCCTAAAATTTGCAGTGTACGTACAGACGTCACGACGATATTAGTCAAAATGGATTCAGGGATGCTCAAAATGCATATTTCCGTTGAAATCTGAGAACCGAAAATTTTCGCGATTACAATACTTCCTTTACTTCGTACAAGGAAGTAAAAACAGTGAATACTTGTTACTATTGGCAAAGTAGCCTAAATCTTGATCCCACGGCACCAACCTGCGAGTAACTGCAGTTGAAGTTTCTCTGCAAGTTTGTATGCATTACTGTTGCGATGAGTCACACTGGAAGAATGCATTCAAGCGAAAGTTTTAAAACGGTAAATGTAAACATGTAAAAAAACTGTTACACTGTGTGTCATATGGTGAAAATAACTTCGCCGCCAATGGTCTACGGGCAGAGGCGTACCACGAATATTTTTATTTATTTATTTAAAGAGAACCAACAGTCGTACAAAATACAGACCAATAATAGGTTCACACTAATTAATAATAACAATATTCCAAATAATACATTAAAACAATACATATTCCAGTAGGTGAAATGAAAGAAACAAAAAAAAATTCTAGTATAAGCAAGTTGCAATTAATGATTTAAAACGTTTTGAACAGAATTCTTAAATTTATAAAGGGACAGAGAGAACAAATCAATCTGCACGAATCTAGAGTTGTAGATGAACATAATTCTATTAGTCGGTGAGTTTTTATTAGTATTTGTGTTGCTGCGAGGTACAACAAATAAGTTATTTAATCTAGTGTTTTTAGAGTTGATAGATATCTTAATGTTTGAGATAGTTAGGGAAGAATATATTAAATTGTTAAATATTTTGTACATAAAAATCATATCTGAGAGTTCTCCTGTTTTCTAGAGACAGCAGATTGAAATGTTTTAATCTTGAAATATAATCATTACAATTAACATGAAATTTGTTGCATAGTATAGTGACAATTTTTTTGTGTATTTTTTCAACAAGAACAATATTACTTCTATAAAATGGATTCCAGACTACACACGCATATTTCAACTTTGAACGAATCAGAGCATTAAATAAGGAAATAAAGGTCTCTGGTTTGTTAAAGTTCTTACAACTGCGCAATATAAATCCAATTAATTTATAGGATTGTTTAACAATAATATCTACATGTTCATTAAAAGTTAATTTAGAGTCAAAATACAATCCTAGATCTTTAATAACAGCTTTATTTTCAAGAGGAACGTTGCCAATACTATAGTTAAACGAGATAACTTCGTGATTGCGAGCAAAGTTATATAACATTTCGATACATTTAGTGATAGTTTGTTAGAGTTACAATATTCTTGTAAATTATTTAAGTCACTTTTAAGGCACCCCAGATATAGTAGCAATAATCCGTGACTTAAATCCATTACAAATAACTAACTGTGATCGATTTGTTATATATGACTCAAACCAACGTAATAATGAACCATGAATACTAAACATTTTCAACTTACATATTAGTGTCGGATGATGAACCCGGTCAAATGTCTTACTAAAATCTGTGTAAATGACATCGGTGAATACAATCGTAGACTGTGTCAATGTTATATTTATTTTTCTACTCCCATTATTCAAATGTCATTTAACGAACTGGTTTCACCACATTTGTAGCTGTGGCTCCTTCTTCACTAACATCTTTGGGGGCTGTGTTTTGACGTCTAATAATTGCATTTCACTTGCATAAATATATCACTTACCAAGATGTGCTACGATAGGCGCGGTGGCCGAGCGTGTTAAGGCACATCTCTTTACATACTGTGACGTCACCCAAACCAAGGTTCGTCAGTTCGAATCCGCCTGTCGACAATGTGTGATTTGTCGTAAAATATAAAATACAGCTACAAGTAAGTAGTATAGGTGGCACTCCCGTGTAGATGACGTGCAGGTGTACTAATTAGGTTATTGACCTTGGAATGGTGGGTGAGGGGAGGTTATGTTAGTTGTGAAATTTGGAATGTCGTTTTCGAAGAATTTGATTGTGAGGGGGAGGTGGGGTTATGTTATTTGTGATTTTTGGAATGTCGTTTTCGAAGAATTTGGAAAAGATTTGACTTTCGATCTGGGGAAATTTTATGTACGTATGATTTTTGATGATCTGTAATTATGAAAGAATTTGGAAAAATTTGTATTTGTAAGTTATTTGTCATTAGGGCGAGTTTATATTTAAACTGAAAGTTATTTGTTATTACGGTAAACTTTATATTTAGTTAATGTATGTAGATTTTTATTTTTAGGTTATTTGTAAGTTTTGGAATGTCGTTTTCCGTAATTAAGAAAGAATTTTCAAAAATTTGTTTTGCGAATTGCTTGTCAACAGAATTAACTTTCTATCTGGGAAAATTTTAGGTACGTATGATTTTTGACGATTTGTAATTATGAAAGAGTTTGGAAAAATTTGTATTTGTAAGTTATTTAACTTTCTATTTAGTTAATGTATGTAGGTTTTTATTTTTAGATTATTTGTGAATTTTGGATTGTCGTAAATAAAAACTTGTAAAATTTGTTTAACATTTTCTTCATGTTATAATTGTATAATGTTAAGTAATGAAGATATGCAAAATATTATTAAAGTTAAAGATATAGTTTTAAGAAAAAAGAAGAATTAGAGAAATAGTTTAATAGTGTAAATATTTTTAATAATTACTTAAATTTAATTAAAAAGTTGGTGTAGATAGTATTAGATATAATAATAATATAGTTAAAGAGTTCATTTATAATTATTTAATAGAGTACAATGGAACTGACAGTCGAGTATTTTGGGATTTATTTAATAATTATAGTTTTAAGGTAACTAGAGACATAGAAAATACAAAAATATTTATGTTACAATATGTTTTTTATTTCAAATAATAGTGGAACATGTACACAACAAAATTATCATTATCAAACTTATTAAATTTATTAAATAATTGCAGAAAATTTGTATGGGTGTAACCATTAATTCTAAACAAAAGATAAACTAAACAGTAATGTCCACAAACTGTTGAGTAGAAATCTTGCAAAACTATAGTATTAAATGTCCAAGTTTTAGTATTTTTTCTTATAAATTCAATATGTTGTTTGATATACGGCGGTCGTCCATAGCTATCGAAGTAAATTCCGTGTCCATGGCGGTCAATGTAAATTGCTATCCAATGTGTTCCAGGCCTTGTATCAGGGTCGGTATTTACAATCATTGCGCATGGGTAGTTAACATAATTTGGTAATTTATTTGCAGCACAAACACCGTAATAAGAGACATTTTTGAAGTGGCGTTGAAGTACTGTCTGTATCTGAACAGCATTCATTTTCCAAATTTGAAATGTACCACTGTCGCAAAAGATTTACGTTCTTCACAGCACATATCATTCCTTCATGCGGTCTGGGTATTATGCAAGCACTAACATCGAAATTATTATTTAATATCTTTAATGAAGGGCATCCTAATTCTGATAATTCGTTTAAATCTTCTCTTTCTAGTACTTTTCCAATAATTTTACTTTTTTCTTCTCCCTTAACATATATTTTATCCGAAGATTGTATAATGTTTTTCAATATTATTGACAACTGACTGTAATGCACATATCCGTAATTCCAATTATATCCGTGATGATTATATTTTAACCACTTAGCTTGTGACACTGCCTTGACTGACAATTCCTTTTCATTAAAAGGAGGTTTAAATACGAAATGGTGAAAATATGCACCTGTTGTTGATATTACGGCAAGTTCCTTTACTATAAAATCTTCAGTATTTCCGTAAAAACCCTAAACATCAACTATATAACTTGTCATAATGATGGTTTCTAATTAACTGAACTTATTTTATATGGTTAAAATAATTTATTATAATAAACAATAGTAGAAATACAACATAATACAAAAATAACAATATAATTAACTTCCATAATCTACAATAACATTTCTATTTTTATCAATTTCTATAATATTATCAAATTCAGCGTAAATTACACAGTTTACAGTTTGTGTAAGAGCTTGTTCAAATCCAACTTCCAACCGTAGAGAACCATGACGTGTTAAATTCCAGTGCATCATAGAATTAGCGGCCAAATCAGGTGTTAAATCAAATGCTACCAAACAATATCCATCCGGATAACTTTCCCTGTCAATTTCATTTCCATTGTTTCCAAAGTGTATACCAGTGCCCGAAAATAAGGAATTGTACATTTGAATATAGGCTTTCTCGCCGGTGAACTTTGGTTGCAAAGGTTTCGATGGTAATTGCTGGCCATTGACATATAATGATAAATAGTTCATTTGGAAATTTTCAAAATTGAATGGATTGATTACATAATCACCATTGAATGCTTTATTTGTCACGAATCCGACTATACATCTTTTAGGTAATTGCCCTAAGAAGATATTATCTATGGATTTACCCTGAACACCTATTGGGATTGTAACGGCTTTACATTCGGCTCTAGTGATGGGATATTTAACAGTTGTCATTTCTAAAGCCTTGTTATGAGCAAGTAATATGCTAGGATTTAATTTCATTCTTCGAACAAATAATAATAATAATAATAATAATAATAATACATTTATTTTGCAAAGAGAAAAAGAAATACATCTCTATACAAAAGATGGGAGACAACATAATAATTAGATAGTATATTCACACTTGATTTTGTGGACAATGTATATTTATATAATCTAGATAAGTATGTGAGTTTTAGAACATGTTTGATGGGTTATTACATATTTAATACAAAAGCACGAAGTTTAAGTGACACGTTAATAAAATTATGTATGGCAAACATCTTCTCTGACGTCATCTCCGCTAGTAGTGTTGTCATGTTTGGGTCTTTGGTCATATACTTCGCCAGGAGAGCTTGTCTGGGGGCTGTAAATGTAGGGCAGTGAAATAGGAAATGAGGAGTATTGTTGGGTTCCCGTGTGTTGCAAGTATTGCAAATCTCATCACTGTTGAATCTGTGGTACGCCCCATCTTGGGAAATATGGAAATTATTAGCGGAGGAAGTGCGGAGCCGAGAGGAGGTTTTCATAACTTTGTACGGGACTTTTAGGTTCAGGTATTGGTGAGTTGTGTTAAATGATTTGTAGTAAGGGTTGTAACTAGAGTTCATGATGCTTTGAGTGTCTGCTTGATATAGCACCTCTCTATACGATGTTAGTATGTTTTCCAATTCGTCTTTCAGGGTCTGAGGGTTTTGTGCCACCCAGATCCACTGATAGTTAGCTTCGTGGAGCATTTGCTCGAGATTGAAAGTCCAGTTAAATTTAATTTGATTCTCGCGGGAGACAGAACTTTTGTTTTTTAGCTGAAGCATTTTTTCGTAACATATTTTGACGTATCGTGTGTCTGGCATTGTTAGTATTTTGTACCACCACTGCAGCGCTTTACTGAGTATATGTACTTTGATGTTAGTTAGACCTGTTTCGCGGCGTATAATGTAGTTAGGAGTTGTTTTTTGCCATGTTAATATGCTTTTAAAGAATTGTGATTGGCTTTTTTCGATGCTGTTGCGCTGTGTGGGTCCCCATATTTCAGCGCCATAAAGTAGTGTTGGCAGAAATAATGTGGAGTACAGTTTCCCGATTGTATGCCAAGAATAAATTTTTGATTTTATCAGAATGTTTTTGATGCAACCGCCTGTTTTATTTGATTTATTTAGTTGTTCTGTCAGGTTGTCGTTAAATACTCCCGATGATTTGAAGACTGTTCCCAGGTAGGTGTACTTAGGAGTAATTGAGATTTCTTCATCTTGACAGGTGTACTGCCTGGTTCTTCGCGGAGGCCTTCCGCGGTGAAAATGTAGCACTTTTGTTTTTCCTGGGTTTATTTTTAGCTGAAGTTCATTGCAGTAGGCCGAGAGGGCGTCTAGCTTACGTTGGACGTCAATGGGTGAGGTTGCAAATATTACAATGTCGTCGGCGTATTGTAGAGATATTATATCTTGTTCGTGATTAACGTAGTACCCTTCAAGATTTTTTGATTTAAAGTAGTTCTCTAGGTCAGAGATGTACAAGGCGAAAAGTAGAGGGCTTGTACATTCGCCTTGGAGAACTCCTTTGCTAATCTGTATATTTTCAGATAGTGCCCCATCTATACCAATTTGCATTGTGGCTTCGTCATATAAGTTTTTTAAGATTCTTACGATTTTACCACTAATACCTAAAGAGTATATTTTTTCCCATAGGTGGTTGTGTGGCACTGAATCAAATGCTTTTCTAAAGTCTATGAAAATCACATAGATTCCTTTCTTGCTTCTCAAAAAAGACGACTGGACTATGGAGTTCAGTACAAATAAGTTATCAGAACACGATCTTCCTTTCCGAAAGCCGGATTGCGCTTCTGGCAATATTTTATTGCTTTCTACCCAATTTTGGATTCTGTTATTTAGGATAAAGGTATATAGTTTAGTTAACGTATTTATTTTTGCAATTCCTCTATAGTTATCCATGTTCATTTGATTTCCTTTTTTGTGTATTAGTGTTAATTCAATAGTTTTTAATTTTTGGGGTAACTTTTCTTTAATCAAAAAGTCATTTAGCAGATCCATTATATATAGTTTCCAGTTCATTGGTAAATTTTTAAGTTGTTCATTAGTGATTCCGTCTGTGCCTGGACTTTTATTTACTTTTAGTTTAATTATGGCATAGCTGAGCTCTTGTAGTGTAATAGCTTGATCCAGATACATATGATAAGTATTGATGAATTTTGAATCGTTTCTTAATCTTTCTCCGAACCAGTTTCTAAAGTACTGTGTCCATTGAAATAAGCTAATAGGGTTAGATGAGTATCTGGTAGGGTTCAAAGATTTGACAGTTTTCCAAAAATCTGATTGGTCTGCTATATTTTCTAATCTGCGTTGAATGTTACGTCTATGGTTCTCTTTTTGTTGTGAAATAAAGTGTTGGTACGATTTTTTAGCCTCTAGGTATTTTATTGTAGATTCTTCTGTAAAGTTACATGATTTACATTTTCTTAGAAGTTGCCTTGCATTTCTTTTTAAGTTCGCACATGTTTTGTTGTACCATGGGTTTTTGTTCGTGTGGAAATTATTAGGTGTTTTTGTTTCTTTCATTATTCCCAATTCCTTGGACACTTGTTGTATTTTATCCGTTAAGTGTGTGTATTTTTCTTCCGGGTTTGCACACCAGTATTTATTATCCATCCGGCTCATTATTGTTTCCGAAAATGTTGATGCTTTTAGAACGTCCCATGTCGTTTTTGTTTTAATTCTGGTGCTTTTCTCTGTGTTATTTTTATCAATTTGCAAATTTTCTATTTTGAGAGAGCATATCATGTGGTCAGAAACTATTACGTCATCTATGATATGGAAGTCTAAGATGAATTGCATTGTTGACAAATTCACCCATACAAAATCTATTGTGCTTCTTCCTTGGGTTCCAATAAATGTGAATTTTGCTGGAGAGTCATGTTTACTTCTTCCGTTTACAACGTATAGGTTGTGATCTTCCATTACTTCAATTAAATCCTTCCCTTTTTTATTAATTTTGTTGTCAGTAACACTTCGTGTTTCAGTTAGATTGGTGTTACTCGTAATTATATTTTGACAGTTATTCAGTTCGCCAATTCTGCTATTAAAATCTCCTCCTATTATTAGTGAGTGATGCGGATAGGTGTTTATGATGTTTTCTAGGCTTTCAGAGAAAAGTTCTAATAATGTTTCAAATTCATACGATTGAGAAAAATATGTTATACCTAGTATAATGTTTCGGTGTTTGTATGATGCTTTTATAAATAACCAATGAACTTCTTGTTCGATAATTGCTACGTTGTAAGTATTACATTTAAAAAAAATTATAAGGCCGCCGATAGCTCTCCCTGTGCTAGCTTGTTTGGCTGCAGGTTGTTCGAATCTTAGGTACTGCTTCAAAAATGTTGGATTTTCTTGTATTTTGTAGTTTGTCCATGTTTCGCATATGCAGATGATTTCATGCTGTAGTAGGATATTTTGTTCGGCGTTATTCAGATTAAATATGTTCTTATAGCCCTGAATATTCCAAAACATAATATTTTCAGTTGTTTTAATGTTTTTAAATTTAGTATTGTGTGATTCTTGATCTAGTTTTTTGTAGGTAACTTTTTTGAGCCAGAGTGAGTACGTGATCTGGTTTGTATGTGCTTGTCCAGTGGTCCTACTTTTTTCACTAATTCGCTTATATTCATTTTCCTCTCGCGTGTTCTAGGTGTATTTTCTTGGGAAATTTTACTTCTTATGTCCGTTAGTTTTTGGGATCCAATTTCTTCTACATCATTAGAATTAGCGCTTGTTTTTGGTATGGAATTTACTATTTCATGTTCTTTTCCGTTGGTGCCATCTTTAAAATTCACGTTTTGAAGAGAAGTTGAAAGTCTTCTAGAGAATCTTGGGTTTATAGTTTCAGTTTCTTCTTCATTGCTTACCTCGTTATTAATGTCTTCAATAAAATCTGAAGTAGTATAAGCTGTGTTGTTAATGTAAAGAATATTCTGAAAGAGTTTTACTTTGTACCCTTCTTTTTTTGCATTTAACATATATGGTTTAAGCATCTTTCTTTCTTGTACGACCTTAGGAGTATAATCTTCTTCGAAATAAATATTTAACCCCTTTAAGTATTTTGTGTTTAGAAGAATTTCTTTCTTTGTTTTTTTGGAGGTTAATTCAATCAGAATTGGTCTTCTTTTGCTGGAGTTAAATTTGCCTACTCTTCTTATGATATCAAATTGATTTGTCGAGATGTTAACTAAGTGCAAGTTATTTTTGAGTAATTCAATCATAACGTTTTCGAGATCTTCCCCTTGCTTTTCTTCAATTCCGAAGCATAGGATATTTCTTTCGCGTACCTTTCTTTCGAGTGCCTCGATTTGTGTTTCTTTTCTTTCTAGATCTTTTTGTAAATTCTCATATCGTGAGTTAGTTAGTTCGGTATTTTTGTTGATGATGTTCATTGAGTTCTGCAATTTTTCTATATTTTTATTGATAGGATCTAATAGTTCTTTTATTTGTGCAATCGAGGCCATGCTGCAAAATTTATTTTCAACACAGTTGGGGACACTGTTTTTCGAAAACCAACAGCGCGCGACGAATAATTCCTACTTAAACTTGTAGCTTAAGATAAGTGAAGTCACTGACCTTGAGTAGATGAAGATGTATTTCATGTGATTTTAACGCAAATTACCCAAATCTTGTGCTGTAATTTATTTCACAACTTGGACGAGATGCACTTTTACTTTTATTAAGCACACTTTAATTATTATTATTTTTTTAGTACACTAAGTAGATATATTTTTATCAGACGCTACAAAAATAATGTTAATTCAGAGTTGCAGAGTTGCCAACCGAACAAATAATGTGGCTTCGTTTATTTGCATTTTGTAATTAGTCGCTGTAGATATTAAATGAAAGCTGTCGCGAGATCGCACTAATCTTACACGCATTTCAACGCCATTAATTAAAAATTTTTCCTGATTAAACATATCTGCATGAAGATGTCCAATCATATCAACACTTTTACTTTGTTCAATAAATTTTTTGCGTTTCAAATATCCAGAATTTCCTCCAGCGTCCGTGTTATTCATTTTTTGAGCGTCATCTTTATACCACATTGATGAAGTTAGATGCGATTTTTTGGCGTCTTTCCCATAGTTTAACAAAGTTTCAATATATGATCTATATGCATAAGTATTATTTGGTGGGGAAATAAGTTTCTGATTTAAATATACATCAACTTGACTAAAAATTGAATGAAGCCAATTGTTAACAGGTCCCACATTATCGGTTTCTTGTAACACAGTGTTATCAGATTTAGTAATATTTACATTTACATATAACATAGTTTGCGATAAGTCTAAATATTCTTCTCCATGTCCAGGTATAACAAATTCAAGGGGGGCCATCATCGGTAATGGATGATAATGGTTTATAATTAACCCACTGACCGTACTCGATACTAGTTTGTGTAGGGGGTAACGCAAATAAATCTAATTCCGTTTTTACACACTCGCACGATTGGGCATGTAAGAAAGCCATTTTCTAGTCGAATATATCTATTTCTCTGCCGCGTTTCTTCTTCTTCTTTTCACTTGCAAGTAATGTGCGAGACTGAATACGTTTGTTTACTAGTTTCTTCTTTTTATACCCCGAACCATTCATTAAAGTTTCAATTTTATTTTCAGCTTTGCGCTTCAGGTTAACTCCAGCCTCAGAAATGCGTTTTTTGAATGATTCTTTTATAGGCTGATTTTCACTGAGGTCTCCCAAAAACTGTACACCAGAATGTAATGCTTCTTTACCAATAATTCCAGCACCTTTTTTAATTAACGGCATAATACTTCTAAATAAACCGCTGAAAAAACTGCCAAGACCATGACCACGCTGGAGTTGATTTCCTCTAAAAACCGTTCCAATTCCACTACCAGCTTGCTGGCTGTAATACATATGATACGGACAGGTTTTCATAATGCACGACGTCTAAAGTGTAACTTCACACATAACGTTCCGAACTGGAATGGAGCGGCGCTCCCCTCGATACATCTTATATCAATTTCAATATTTGAAAATTCTCTTCTAAGCACTGGTATATAATGCGGTTGTGCATATGTAATTGTTTTATTTGAACCAAAAACATATTTATCCGTATTGACGTGGGTAATTCTTAACAGTGGCGTAACAACGTCTCCTACGAATTGAGGTTCAATTATGTCACAGTATACATATAACTGCGAAGGTATTCCTAGTATCAAGTTCGGTAAATTAATTGATGACTTTTGTTGATATATATCTATAAAGGGTGAAAATCCTAACTGAAGGGCTAATTTTGGAGACATTTTCATGGAACATACATTTGGATTTTTAAATTTCACCTGAACACGTTTTTCTGATTTAATATAAGTAAATGCCACCAAACTATTAATATTAGATTGCTTATTAATTTCATGTAACAAATCATCAATATTTTCATAATTTTTTGCAGTGATGTAACATTTTTCAAGTTCTATTTTCACACTGTTCTCTTGTTTATTTTCTATTTTCATCATGATTTTAATTTTATTTTCACGATCATTTACATTGTAAAAAGAACATGGATAACTAATTTCTGACAATGCTACTTCCCAAGATTCATTTAACTTTATTTGTTGTGGTGGCTGTGTTGTATATCGAGTAGTTTTATTATTAGAAAAATATTGCATTGAACTGTTACTTGGTAAGGTTAAGAAGAATTCGTTTTCATTCATTGTTTAATAATTGAACACTACTTGCAGGTATCCACGAATTAAATTTATCGCTATATCCGCGCCACTTGACAAGTAATTTCTTACTGCGGCCGGTTCCTTTAGTTTCTAATATCTTATCTATTTTATATGTAGCATCTGAAGTCATCAAAACATGTTGTAATTCCTGTTCATAAAAACTACCTTCGATATTTTCATTGTTTAAAACGGTCAATTTGTAAACTATAGGATTTCTTTTAACAATTGATCGAATTTTAAACAATTCATCACTCCAGTTAGACTCATAACCTTTTTCAAAAGTATTCTTTGATTTTGATATACGAACCAAATCATTTATTTTAAATTTTGACTTTTGTTTATCAAATTTCTTGTTTAATCCATATTGATTTGTCCACGTTTGTAATATATTTGTATCATTTACTTCTGAGGGTGCCATTTTTATTGACCTATGTTTTGAATTATTATACACCGAAACAAGATTTTGTAATACGTTGATATATCGGTATGTGTTTTTATAAGTAAAGTATCGGTACATTTTGGATTTGAGAGTTCGGTTTAATCGCTCCACTAATGATGCTTTTATATCATTATTATTTGTAACATAATATTTAATATTGTTTTTTCGTAAGAATGTTCTGACTGACTTTGCAATAAATTCAGATCCTTTATCAGTTTGCAAGAAAATTGGCTTGCGTTCCTCAAATATTTCTGTAAACGCTTTCACCACAGAACTTGGTTTCTTATCTTTTAATGGTAAAGCCCAGGCATATCTGCTAAATACGTCAATTACAGTTAAAATATATTTGTACCCATCATTATATTTGTTAAGCTTTCTCATGTCATTAAGATCGGCTTGAAAGAGATCGTTCATATTTGAAACTTTATATTTATTTCTTGCAAAACGTTTTCTTATCGGTGTATGCATCTTGGGCACTTAGCCATTTATGAATTTTTGTTACATCATATTCTCCTTTTACAGCATTCGCGGCACTAGAAAATCCTGCTGGATTTTTGAGGTTGTAATATATATTTGCTAACTTTTTATTCATATTTTTAAAATGAATATCGTTTCCACTTGTTTATGTGGGTTTTTGTAGTAGCGGTGTCAAGTGGGTATGAATCGTGAACGTCGAACAAGATTTTTCTTTTATATCCGATAGGTGAGCCTATAGACTGTAAATATTTCTTTCGTTGCGGATTATTTATTAATTGAATAGGTATATTAATAGATTGTAATGCTTTGGTAAAATCTTGCCAGCCTGTTGGATTACTGAATTTTCGAGGTCTAACAATATCCGCAACTAAATCGGAAATATTAGAATTTGGTATATCAACGTTATTTATTTTTACTGCACCTTTATCATTCCACGTAACTATATTATCTAATTTAATTTTTTCCACTAATATGCGCGCTTTTGATTGAAATTTTTTCGGAATAACTTTAAGAATTTCTTCAATTTCACCCGGTTTGTGTGGTTCTTGTTTCAACTCTGAGCTAGCATTATGACTAATTGTTGTTTTTATATGTTCTTTTCCGAAATAATTATCGTCAATGATTGGTAGTTTTATAGGATCCCTAGCATTTTTTTGAAAGTACAAATATCGCTGCAGTATTTCTTGATATAATGGCCACTTTTCGTGAGCAGGTAGTTTTGAATTTAATATTTTATGCATATCATTATCAAGCTGATTGAATGCATTGCCAATATTATTAGTACACTCGCTATTGTTACTATCTTTTTGTAAACGATTTAAATTTTCAGGCGATATTAATATCATTTTTTTAGCATACTCCATGATTGAATTTTTTATAAAACTGCTTAAAATACCAGTAATTATAGGTGCTAACAAAAATGGCAGAAATGCACCACCCGACTGTACCAGTATACGTTTCTTCTTTTTCCAATTGTCACCACGTTTGATAAGTTTTCGTAAAATGTTTTTATGACGACCTAGTACAGATTGTTGTTTACTACTGAGAGGAGTTTTACCATGTATTGTGTTATAAATACACTCGCAGATACAACGAACAGAATTAGAATCTGTGCATTTTAGTAAAGCCATTCGATAACTGGGTTTGAGCTTATGAAGAGCTCGTAATAAATCCGCGTTGTTAATTACTGTTTTAGACATGACGGCGTTATAATTGCTGGAAAATCTAAACTGTTTCTTTTATACTTTTTACGCGGTATATAAACATATGTCAAACCGTCACGTGATGTTCTGAAACGTAACCATTCAGGAGTGGTTTGTTTTAAATCGAAGATTAAATACCCGTGTGGTTCCGATGTAGCGTCGTTATATGCTTCTTGTATATACTTAGTATTTTCTGGACAAACTTGTCGTGAAAGATGATTAATTTGAGCTTTATCTCTAGGATTTTTAAAACAAATTATGTAATTAGCATTCAGTGACATATCTCTTTGGCCTTTACCCTGATGAAATAAATTTTGAGTTAGAAAAAAAACCGATAAATTTTTATGATGGGACCATTTTGTAAATATGTCCACAATGCGATCGTCTGCTTCTCTCATGAGATCATCAATTATCATTAATTGTGGTTTATTTCCATCGATACTTTCTATGTCTGGTAAACCTTCTATGAATTCAACTTTTTAATATTTTCAAATAGCTTTTGCCAGCTACCGTAGTGCCAAAATACTTTTTCAAAACTTGTATCGCTGATATCACGCATATTACTTATAAAATTATTAACAAAATATGATTTTCCACTGCCTGAGGGACCTGCGACTATAGCTGAAAAAGGATGTTTAAACTGTATGCTCATGTTGTTTACACAAATGTTCAAATTTAACTAACAAATTTAATTGAATTTCACACTATTTATAAAAAATATACAACAATATAGCTAATTAACAAGGGTTATATCCTATTTATATATTTCAACACATCTTTGCTTTTATTAACATTTCTAGTATCGTCACAAATTAGGTATACAATAAACTTAACCAAATAAAAGATCATTCTGATGATACACAACTTGAAAATACAAATGCACAAAATATTTTAAAATAAAATTAGTAAAACATATATCATACACTATTACATATTATACATATTTACTACCAGCTAACATTATACTACACTAATTGTTCATTCTATTTCTTTTAAATCCGTATGGTATTGAATCGTAATTTTCAATTAAACGACGTTTCATAAAATTAATTTTGTATTTTTTTGTTCTCTTTTACTAACTACGGTATGATTTTGTGTACATTTAATATTATTTGAAATTAACACTATTGGATCTGCCTCAGCAACATTATTTGTAATTAAATTTTTTAAAGAATCAAAATTTAGAATTTGTGAATTCTTGTAATTTAATGTAAACCCTTTAATTTTACAAACTTCTTTCACTAACTTATCTTTTGTACAAAATACTTTATATCCGTAATTTTTAGGTCCGCCCGAAACAAATTCAGTAATATAGCTACCCGGACCATAACATTCTAACTCATCTGTTAAATCTCCCAAAAAATTACCTACAGGTGGTTCATATTCATTGGGTAAACATCTATAAATAATTGAATCAGTATCGTAATAAAGAACTCTTCGATCTAAAAGAGCTAGGAATTCGTAGAGACGCAAACGGGCTTGTGCCGTGGTGTAAGCGGCGATGACCACATTCACTGTTCGTAGTTGTTCGGCCGCTTCTGTCTCATGGCCCCAGCTGGCGTACGCCATCTGATCACCCGCCGGGATAATGCTGTGTACGTCAACCGCGGGGTTCGCAAGAAGTTCGTATAGTTCTTCAGGACTCGAAAGGACCGAAGTACGTTTCATATTTTCTTTTTGGGCGAATTTTCCTGTAAATAATTTTAAAAATTAGTCATTAGTTTTATTTATATACATATAATGTAAAATATCTTACCCCAAAAAGAATTGAGCATAAGTTTACTCAACGATCTCTTTCCTTCGTTTTTCTGAATATTTTTCGGATCAAGTTCGATCCCCTCCTGTGTAAAGTACTCCTGAATATAAAGTTGTTTTGAGACTTCATCAACACATTCAGTCGGATATCCCGATGACTCTTGTTTTATTTTTAAAAAATTGTCTATATAATTAACAAATAAACCACCAGACTTTGTATTTTTATCATACATGGTAACATTGTAGTGCCACACCTCATATATTTTAATAATTTTGTACCCATATTGAATTGCTTTACGAATTTCATCTACAACCCATGTGCCATCAAACTCTCTTTCTTCTTTCGTATGGGAACATTCTTCCTGCACAAGATTGTCACAACATGTTCGACATAATGCAAACATTAATTTACCGTGAATTTTGCGGGGTAAAATCGGATGGTATAAATGAATAGGAGGTAAAACTGTACATTTAATTAGCCCTTCTACACGATCAATATTATTATCAGGTCCTACTATATGATTACAGTCGTCACCAACATATACGGTAGGATGGCCTATCGGATATTTACCGTATTTGCAAACATATGGATAAAGCGAACATACGTCGACATATTTAATTTTCTCCTGTCCTTCTGTTTTATAATACATGGATGTATTTCCTGTACGACCACCAAAGAAAGCATCTCGTGGATTTAATGGTAATTTTATTAATAAAGGATGATTTTTCAAAGTAATTTCCAAATTTTTGTCGTTTCTTAAAATTTTGTTAAACTCACACTCCCATATTTCTACAATAGTATATCCATGATTACGCAGTTGAAGTGATTTTTCTCTTGTACTTTCTAACCTCGAGTTTAAAGTTCCTTTTGATGTTGTAAATAACGGTTTATCGCGATTTGTACGGTAGCATAAGTCATGGCCATGCCAAAAACAACCATAGAATTCAAATACTAATTTCGAAGGTGCATAATAACCGTCAACCTTAAATTTTCCTTCTAAAACAATTTCTTTACCATTACCTGCATGTCTGATTTTAATATTTCTATTTAACTCTTCATAAATTAACCACTGTAATCCAATTTTTGATTGATTGTCGCAAAGTCTATACCCGCGCGGTGGAATAATACCTATAGTGTTAGGTTTTAAAAATTTTCTCCTAAACACACGATTACAGGCTGAAGCTATCGTGACTGCCTCGGTGAATGGACACACAGCGCAATCGTTTAAAAAATTAGATCTAAATTTGAGGCATGCACGGCGAAGTATGTCAACATCTGAAATACAATATTCTATGATTTCTTTTTTCATATCGAATACAGTCTGATTATTAACTTGACTATTGTACCATTCCAAAAAAGATTTACGAGAACTAGAATCCATGAAATCTGCACCATAGTACTCAAGCGCAGGCAAAGAACCGATATAATTTTGATTTTCTTGTTTATTAAAATAATGCGGAAAATAACCTTTTTTTATTGACGCCGGTAAATCCATTGCTTAGTTAATTTTGCCAAAGACATTGGTAAATAATTAATGAGTCAATAAATCTAATTTGTTTATTAATATCCAATAGTAAAATCTTTGTTCCATTTAAAATAATTTTTTGTTTTATATTTAAATGTTCCACGATATATTTCAAAATAAATTGAATGTCGAAACTTTTACCATTATGGGCAATGCATGTTACAGTTTTAAAGGAAATTCGAGGAAGTAATACATACTGCATGAACTGAATGATTGGGTTTTCTTTAAATATATGCTGTCTAACACCACAAGATGTACACTCGATATTAATGTCTTCAATGTTACAGCACTCGTCGCACGATTGTTGCACAACACACAAATTAACTTCATGTTCTTTATTGTCTTGATTACCGTCACTATATTGTTTTTCTTGTCTTGTCTCCAAATCGAAATATATAAATAAATGATTAGCGGTTTTTACAGGTTTTTTATCCACTTTTATAAAACATTTATGATCTTTTGATTTAAATTCGTAACATAATTTACAAAAAGTTTCTCCACACTCGTGTTGTCTTTTATTATTATTAGTGTGATATATTTTGAAACACTTGTTACACATTTTTATATTTTTACAGCGTGCAGTATTTAAATGACTATTGAAACATTCTTGTCCACGAAAACGTCTATTGCATGCTGTACACAAAATTGAAACTATATCACTTGGACAAGGTGGTGTACGATAACAATAATCACATCGATATTCACACCGATGTCGATTTATTACATGATAGGGTTTGTGACATGGTTCACAGAAGTAGCTACATGCAAAAGCCGTCGTTAAACTTTTTATTACTGAAAAATGTGACTGATGGTGTAACAAGTTTATTCTTGGTAGATTTGTACCTCGAGCTCCTTCAAAAAGTACAACTCCCTCCTGGTTGAATTCATACACTACTATATTAAACTGTTTATAATGCTTTTGAAATTCTGTTAATTCTAATATACCGGCACCATCTTCAGGAATTCGAACATCAGCAATTATGCATAATTCGCGAGCTCTTTGTAATTGAATATTGTCAACATTCTTCGCAATCTTCTTAAAATGTGTCATATTTGTTACCCAAGCTTCCCCTACAATTAAGGCTCGCGGTAGGCATAGATTATCATCATTATTTATTTCTACAATGCCTTGTTTTTGTTTACATAATTCAGCAAAACTAAGTCCGTGCTTTCGTGATCTACCTTTACCTGTAGGTACACTAACTCGCGTCAATTCAACACAAAATTCTCCATTGGAAAAGATTTCGGCATTACTTTGAAGAATTCTTGCTATAGCATCCCAGACTACATCCATAGATAGTTGATCTGCACGTCTGAAACTTAACCAAGCAGGACCGTCTTCTAAACGAGGGGTGTTAAATGTAAATCCTACATAATCCGCTGGAGGAACTTCTCTTAAAACATATGTTACTAATTCATTCAGGCTTTCTTCAAACCATGAAATAGGATTTACAGTAGAGGGCGGATCAAGCATTTTAAAAATAACACGTTTACCTCTCATATTGAAATGTTTAACTTGCCGATCAATCTCACTAATAATTTTAAAACGTTCCTGGCTCGCCACTGATGTTGTTGAAACATTTACACTATCGCTCGTAACTCCTGAACCAAGTTGCGGTGTTGCTAGCGAGTCTTCTAATAAATTTTCGCATATTTGAAAAAAGTTGTTGTAATTCTCTTCACTAGTTGACAGGGCTTCATTATCACTCACTTCACCACAAATATCTAATATTGTTTGTAAATTATTGAAATCTTCATCAGACATTTTTCTGGTTTAAATCTCAAACACACGTACAAATAAAATAGCAACACTACTGTTAGGATAGATACCAAACTAAATTTATATTCAGGTGTTTCTCAGTTTTAAAGAATATTGGTAATTGATTTTTAATGGATTTACGTAAAATCAGTGGTATTCAGAAAGTAAAATAACATGTTTGTCATTTTTAATTAAATATAAATATATACACACATTGGTGTTTTATTTTTACACTTGAATAACATTCAATAATAATATATTTAAATGTTTAAGCATTTACAATTTTTCAAATATAATAACAATACAAACGCTATTTTCAACCCAATCATATTTCAATACTACATACATTAACTAAATAGAAAGTTTCAGTTTAAATATAAACTCGCCCTAATGACAAATAACTTACAAAAACAATTTATTCAAACACAAAAATATATACATACATAGGTATTTTATGTTTACAATTAAATAACATTCAATAATAATATATTAAAATGTATAAGCATTTACAATTTTTCAAATACAATACACGTAGCTTCTCTGGCTAGACCGCAATCCTTCTTTCCCTTATAAATCATGGCTACACGACCATTTGATTCGTTTAAATATTTTATATCATCATCAGACATGTCGTCAAAGCGTGTTGGTAGAAAAACACCATAGTCTTTGAATTCTACTTTAACTTTTCTTCCAATCTTTGTTTCTACAGCTTTTGCATTCACTACGTTATATTTTTCATCTTGTACGAGATCCGTAATTTTCTTTGTAGGTTTCAAATCTTTCAATAAACCTAAATTATTTATTTTATCAAAATTCATTGTTCTGTAAATAAAAATAATAAAATTAATATTATGTATAATAATAATAATAATAAATAATAATACTATAAACAATAGAAAATACTTACACTAATGCACTTCGAACTAGCCTACTTGATGTTTGTATAGTAATAGAAAGAAAAATAATTTATTTTCTTCTTTTAAAAATATCATGCTGTTATATACAAATATATTTCACAAAAATATATTTTACTTTCAAAATTCTTTCTTAATTACGGAAAACGACAATCCAAAATTCACAAATAATCTAAAAATAAAAACCTACATACATTAACTAAATAGAAAGTTAAATAACTTACAAATACAAATTTTTCCAAACTCTTTCATAATTACAAATCGTCAAAAATCATACGTACCTAAAATTTTCCCAGATAGAAAGTTAATTCTGTTGACAAGCAATTCGCAAAACAAATTTTTGAAAATTCTTTCTTAATTACGGAAAACGACATTCCAAAACTTACAAATAACCTAAAAATAAAAATCTACATACATTAACTAAATATAAAGTTTACCGTAATAACAAATAACTTTCAGTTTAAATATAAACTCGCCCTAATGACAAATAACTTACAAATACAAATTTTTCCAAATTCTTTCATAATTACAGATCATCAAAAATCATACGTACATAAAATTTCCCCAGATCGAAAGTCAAATCTTTTCCAAATTCTTCGAAAACGACATTCCAAAAATCACAAATAACATAACCCCACCTCCCCCTCACAATCAAATTCTTCGAAAACGACATTCCAAATTTCACAACTAACATAACCTCCCCTCACCCACCATTCCAAGGTCAATAACCTAATTAGTACACCTGCACGTCATCTACACGGGAGTGCCACCTATACTACTCATGTATTTATCACACTCGGGCGCTATAAGCTAGTCACTTATACGCCTTAAATAATGTAGCATTTGACTACGAAAACCGGCAGTACGGCAGTGTAAGAACTGCGGCTCGGTGTGCCCGGTAGGCCCAGGCCCGATTTGGGCTTTAATGCCATCAGAAGAAGATCTGCTACGACAAAATGCCACACCCAGTAATGGATAAAAGTCGTAATGATATATTTATTTTTTCTACTTTTGCTTTTAAAATGCAATTTAACGTACTGTTTTCCATGGCACTAAATAACATCTTAATTACATGTTGACGAGCTGTGTTTTGTCACGGCTGGAAGTTAACTTCAGGCATCTGTCATTGTAACTTAAGCGTACTTTTTAAATAATTCATAAAAATTTATATTTGTTTGTTGTCTTAATTTGCAATCGTAGAAAAAGTATAGTATATAAAACTTGTTACATACTATTATATTACACACGACCGTATGCAAAATTGACTTTTAGTTGCCTGGTTTTAGTTCGTAAAATGACTATTTAATAATAAGATTTTATTAGTTGCTAACTGTCCAGCAACGAGTGGTTAAAATACTATTAACTACTGATTACTGGGCAATATTGTTATTAAACAGGCACTTTATAAACTAAAACTAACCAACTAAAAGTCAATGTTATACACGGGTTAAAAAGTATCAATCTTTTTTATAGTAAAATAAAATAAAATAAATATATCATCCCGTCTTTTACCCATTATTGGGTGTGACACTCTGATATATTTTTTTCGCGTGAAGTGCGGTTACCAGCCGTCAAATCACGGCCCCCAAAGGTGTTAGTGGATGGAGAGCCACAAGGGTAGATTTAAATTGGTGAAAATTGTTTGTCGGCTGTAAATAGTGTTTATTTGCAAACAGATTTCGTTTTTACTTGTTCACCCACAAATACAAAAGGTCGTAAAATTATTCTTGTTTTCTCCTATGATTATCCTTTGAAAAATTACTAATTCGGATTAAATTATCCAATTAGCAGTTATATTACTCAATAAAAAGATTAAATATCTTGTACAGAATCAGACTGAGTAATGTAGGTAAATGTTTAGATTATGTTTGTATATAATATTTATAATATATTATACTTGTATCGTATAAATCAGGAAATATACTTATTTAAAGATTGTAATTTTTTTGTTTTTATTATACATGTATCAGCGAATGGGGCTGTACAACCCTGTGCGAACCTTGTGAAACCAGTTATAAAGGATCATATTTTGAGTTCCTTTGTAAACGTAATTGCGGTGCATTTAATCGTTTTATGCCAATCCCTCCGGTTTAAAATGAAAACAGTATACCATATGTCACAAAATCCGTAGATTGTAGTGCAATATTTTTCACAACTGAAATTGCAAATAATATAGGTGAACTAAATGATACAAAATAAAAACAAAAGTTGTACATTGTTTTTGTTTAAACCGAAATGTTATATTACTCGTGCGATAATACGTCAGCTTATAAAATTCGAATAATAATATGTTATTATAAATTTTAAACACACTATGTATAATTTAATAAACGAAATGATTAAATAATTCTTCAATTTTATACCAGTATTTAAAGTTATTTTATTATTTATATATTAAATGATACAATACAGTGACAATAACTAAATTCATAAATTAAATAAAAATACAAAATTATGTATTTTAAGTAACAAATATTAATATAACAGAAATTGAATGATTTATCTTTAAAATAATTTATGAATCTTTGTCATCGAGAACAATACGCATATTTTTGATGACATAATATGCAAGTCTGAATTAGTTAATTTCTAGATTTTCATTTCTTCTAATAATTAGGATACTTTTATATTTTTCTGTTCTTGCATATTTCCAGTATTTATCTTCTTTTCCTTTTTCTGAAAATATTCATTATTTAATTAGTATAAATAAAATAAATATATCATCACGCCTTTTACCCATTACTGACAGTGGCACTCTGCCGTAAGCAGGTCTCGGTAAGTGATATATTTAAATTTTAATGACATGAAACGGTCATAATAAATAGTAAATTACAATTACAGTGTCAATGCGTTGGCGAGAGTAGACGTGATTTGTTGCCGCTCCGTAAAATTTGTCCGTTAAACATTCAAAGTACTTCAAATTTAACGTTTGTCGCTTTTTTTTCTTTATTATTTACGCAATTATGGCTACTAAAATAAGTGCAATTGTGAAAGAAACTGTGGCTGCTCTGCTTTCCAACGACTCCTGTATCGACAAGTTAGTTGATAAAGTGCTTGATCGCCTAAATCTGAAGCTGGAGGAACAGAAAGCACATTATGAGAACATCATCGCAGAACTCTCAACCGACAACAAGCTTCTAGGAGAACGCCTTGACCACCAGGAGCAGTACTCCCGTCGAAATTGCGTCCGAGTATTTGGAGTACCCGAGACCTCCGACAAAAATACAGAAGAAGTTGTGCGTGCTGTGTTTAGTGACAAACTATCCTTCAATGTTAGACTAGAGGATATTGACAGATGCCATCGCACAGGTAGATGGGTTTCGCCGATTTTTTCGCTAGTGTTTATTCGAACAGTAAAGATTTTGATACTAATTCTGAATCAGTTAACAATTGCCTTGAGATTGTTACCGTCTCAAAGGTATCTGAAGATGATATCCTCCAAGCTATAAACAAACTCAAAGCATCACGTAACCCTGGTCCTGACAATTTACCTGCCTATATATTTAAAGGGTGTTCTCGTATTTTCCTTAAACCTCTTCATATCTTGTTTAATCTTTCTCTAAAAAAAAATTACTTTCCATCCACCCTCAAAACTTTCTTCATTTGTCCTATCTTTAAGTCAGGAGATAATACCAATATTTCTAATTGTCGTCCTATCGCTATCTTGTCTAATATCTCTAAAATGTTTGAATCTATTCTTTATAAGCATATTTATAGCTCAGTATACAAACATATTTCTATTCATCAGCACGGCTTCATTCGTGGTAAATCTACCACAACTAATCTCATGAACTTTACGGAATTCACCCTCAATTCATTATATGATAATAACCAAGTAGACGTCATTTATACCGATTTCTCGAAGGCATTTGAAACTATTAGTCATGAAGTTCTCTTGAATAAACTGAATATACTTTTTAACTTTTCTCATGATCTTATACAGTTTCTTTCTTTATATTTAAGCAATCGTGAAATGCTTGTTCAATACAATAATTTTAAGTCAAAGCCGTATTTTGCCATTTCTGGGGTGCCTCAAGGGTCTAACCTTGGACCTCTATTATTCAATTTATTTATTAATGATATTGTTGAATGTGTTCAGCATTCTGAAATATTACTGTGCGCTGATGATCTGAAAATTTTCAGAACTATTAATTCACTTAATGACTGTATTCTTTTGCAAAAAGATATTGATAGCATTCTAGCTTGGTCTCAGACTTCGAAATTATTTTTTAATTTTAGTAAGTGCAAGATTATGAGCTACCTCGTTAAAAAATTTACTTACACTTTTCATTATCACATGGAAAACGCGGTACTTGACAGAGTTAGTCAGTGTAAAGATGTTGGTGTTCTGTTTGACGAGAAAATGACCTTCAACGATCATATTAATGCCATTATTAAATCATCATATAAAAGCCTTGGATTTGTCATTAGAAATTGCCAATCTTTTCAAAAGATGTCTACACTCAAAAGTCTGTTTTTTGCATTTGTAAGGTCTAAACTAGAGTACTGCCTCCAAATCTGGAATCCTATTTACGTCAAATATATCAAAGTGATTGAATCAATTCAAAAAAAGTTTGTAAAATTCTGTCATTATAAACTTTATGGACAGTACCCTGGTTACGACATCAATTATGTTACGTTACTTTCTGATGTAACTATGTTATCTTTGGAAAACCGAAGGAAGATATTAAGTTGTTTATATCTATATAAACTAATGAATGGTTTTATTGATGATCCTTGTTTTCTACAGCGCTTATCGTTCATCGTGCCACGCATTTCTTCCAGAAGTAAATTTACTTGCGTATGTAATACTGTTAAAACTAATTACCAATTAAAATCGCCCATAAGACAATTGTGTACTATATTCAACAATATTTCATATAATATGGATTTATTTGGTGATTCATTGCATCAATTTCGCAAACTATTGTTTATCAATTTTTCGCAGCCAACTTAAACTATTATTTTTATGTATCTTTTTCTATATTTTTTTATGTAAGATATTTTTCTTTTTTATGTATTATGTTTACAAATATTTATTTTCGCCAATTGTTCATTTATATTTACTTTATGAATCGTCCTGTAATTGGGATCGTAGTATCCTGTTGGATTGATTAGTTAATAAATAAATAAATAAATAAATAATAAGCGAATACAATAGAAAGTACTACAGCCAGTAATAGATAAAATGGCGTGATGATATATTGATATTTGATATTCACCTTATTCTTCAGATTATATGTTCTCTTGTAGAAAGTGGAAAACAGGATAAAGTTGCTCGCGATGGCGATGCAGACAAATATTAGCAGAAACGAGGGAATGTTGCACTGTTTACCACTGAATATTACAACTATATAGTGGAAGAATAATGCCACGAATTGTATCTGGAAATTATCAACAAAAAACATTGTCAAATTGCGTCAAGAAACGCTTAACTACAGTAAAAAATCTGATGTGGACACCACATGACTACTTTGTACGCGTATTAAACTATAGATATTTTTTTAATTGCACATATTTGACATTAAATTTTTAATTTTTTGTTCTAATTCATAGCAAAGTTAATTAAAAAAAACAAAAAGTATATAATTTTTAAATTTACATATCTCGCTTATACAAAAGGCTAATTTAATGATTCATAATGTGGTAGACGCAGAATTTAATTCTGTAACATTTTTATGTACACCTGTTTCGTAAATCTTCACTTACGCCCATTTCTCTAACAACGAATCTATAAGAAATGAAGGCAGCATCTCCTGCGCTTGTTTCAAAATACATTTAACACAATTGCAATTAGACGCTGTATCGTAAAAACTGAAAATGAAGTAAAAAAAAAGATGAGAAAGGAAGGAAGTATCTCCCTGCGTTTGTTTTTGAAACTGAATTCCACACAATTGCAGTTGGACACTCTATAGTAAAAACAGAAAATGAATCAAAAGATAAGAAATAAAGGGGGCATCTCCCTGCTTGTTTTTGAAGGTGAACTCCACACAATTGCAGGTAAACACTTGAAAAATCTAACCAATGAATCTAAAAACATTCCTATCCTGACACATCACTTTTGCTTCAACCACATTCATAATTCTTTTCATACAAGCTCGTTTATTCTTCACGCTCAGAATCTTTCGCTCACGCAACAACCCTTCAATCATATTTATTCATTTGTTCCTAGGTCGTCCACGCAAATTTTCACCATCAATTTCACCAGCATACACCTGTTTCACCAATCTGTCATTCGACATACGTTCCACATGACCAAACCATCTCAACTGACTTATTCCCACTCTTTTAACAACATTCTTCCCAATCTCACATTCATCATACACCAATGTATTCCGGACACGAACTCTTCTAGTATATCCACACACACACCCCGCAAATACTTCATTTCCACAGCAGTTATACGCCGTTCATGTTTCTTCATCCATACCCAACATTCACTACCATACATCAACGTAGGCACTAACACACCATTATAAACACTCAATCGAGCATCTCTGGATACATTCACGTTCCGAGTAAAGGTTCCCAGAGCACCCAATATCTTACATCCAGCAGATACTCTTCTTTCAATCTCTCGATGAATACGAAAGTTATATAATAATTTTAATATCCATTAACCAAAGTAGATAATAATATTTGTGACATCTGTTTAAATTAACAAATTCAAATAAATCTTAATTGTTTTATGGCATATATAACATTACTGTCAAAAGTTCGATTGTTATTTGAATAAATAAATTTTATTTACTTTGGAAGTAAATTAATTTGTCGATTATAAAAACGTATCTATTTTAATTTCTACATATTGATTCAAACATGTATAATTTTTATTTGCTGCAATAAATAATTATTCACTTTTTGTTTAGAACTTAACAAATAAAAATACGCCGCTAAAGTGTTGGCATCACGACTTTTGCGACCTAGACCGGTAAAACGGCCATTTGTGAAGTGTAAACGTTTGCAAAGTAACCATTTTGAAAAATGTGTACTAAAAACAAATGTATTTAATATACTTTATAGATAACATTAAAATTTGGTTTCGGTATCTTTAAATATTCGTCTAAAAAAAGTTGTTTTTTTTTCAATATATCTCTGTAGATAACAATTTGAATTCCCACCGCGTTTCATTCCTGTCGCTGGGAGGTATAATTTACACTTGTATTCTTTCCTCCTTTCCTCGATAGTGTGATAATAATTTCAACTTACCAACTGAAGAATAGTCAAGTATTTCTTCCACGTAAGGTACTTCTGAAATTGCGGCCCCAAGGCTGCGAACAAATAGTACCCGTACATGACAACGTGCACGACGGAGTTCAAGAATCCAATGAGCATAAAGCTGCTGGCTGGAGCGAATCGTATAACGATGCAACATAACAGCGGCATGGAACTGTGGTGGTAAATGTGCAGGAAGGACACTTGGTTGTACTTCTTACGCAGCACAAAGAACACCTGCAATCATTTCGCTTTTTATATTATAATAGTTATTTTCATGCAACTGTCAAACTTAACATATTCATTACTTTGGCGGATTGATTTAAACCAATCAAAAACACGATTAGAAAATGCAGTTGATGAACAAACAAATTGTGATTTTTTTTCTGAAGACGTCTTCTTGTTAACACATTCATATTTATTAGGGAATGCAATATCGGTCAAAACTTTCAATACCGGTATCTCGGTATTTTCGTTTTGAGAATCGGGATATCGGTATTAATACCGGTATAGATAATTTTTTTTTTAAATAGACTATTTAACATTTATTTACAGTAGGGTGTGGTGTGTGCGTATGGTATATAGATTAAGGAAATGTCAAATTTAATCAAAAATAATCATTTTATTTTAATAATTATAAAATATAAATAAAATTGAACAACATCAAAAATAAAGATAGGTAATTCTATATACCGGGTGGAACATCATACCTGTGTACATAGGCGATTAACATGAAAAAACAGTTTTTCTGTGCGCATTGCTCCCCAAATTATTTTAGCCAAAAATGCTTCAAATAAAAGTTGTAGAGCATAAAATTCTGCATCTAAATCAATAAACAGAATTACATTTACATACGTTATAACGACAGAAACTAAATAAAAAAATATTAAAAATTACGTTGAAAATATCAAATAGCCATGGAAGTGAAACAAAAATAGATAGATGCTTGACGTTTGACAGATCTCCTGATTTACCACCTAGCGATTTTTTTTTATAGGGTCATCTTAAATGTAATATTTTAAAGCAACGCCACCTAAATATTAATTCTTTGAGAGAAGCTATCGTGGATAACTGCGCCTTAATCACAAATAGGCAGCTCGCTAATGTACGACATTCCTTCTACAATAGACTTGGTTATTGCTTAGCTGAAAATGGAGGTTTATTTGAATATTTATTGTAATAATAAATTGTAGTGATTATTTTCTTAAGAGAATTATTGTTTGATATTTGAATTATAATAGATAGGTTATAATTTTTACATGATCAACCCTATAAGAAATAAACGTTTAATTGAAATGTACAATTGTTTATTTATTATTAAATTGTAATCATAGGTATGGAGTTTTTTGTATGAATTTTATTGAATGATTAATTTGTCGGGGGTAATTTATCAAATAGACAGAAAAACGTCAAGCATTTATCTATTTTTGTTTCACTTCCATGGCTATTTGATATTTTGAACGTAATTTTTAATATTTTTTATTTAATTTCTGTCGTTACAACACATGTAAATGTAATTCTGTTTCCTGGTTTAGATGCATAATTTTATGCTCTACAATATTTATTTGCAGTAGTTTTGGCTAAAATAATTTTGGAGCAATGCACACGGAAAAACTGTTTTTTCATGTTAATCGCCTATGTACACAGGTATGATGTTCACACCCGGTATGTAAAATAAACAATATAAACTTTAACTTTTTTGCTTCAATGAAATTAAAATAAGTTTTTAGTAAACAAATATGATCGAGTGTGTCGTCTTTTAATCTGGATCTTATTCTTGTGCATATTTGAAATGCGGCTGAAAATGCCGTTTCTGATTCCACACTTGTTGGTGCTACTGTTTGTAAATAATTGTTTGTTAATTGTAAATTCACGCCCTTAATACCTTCCTCTTGAAAAAATATCATTTCCTTCCTGATTAGTTGCTCAACTCCTTGTTTTTTGCTATTTGCTAACGAACGACAACGAAACAACTACGAATTGGCGATCGGCAAGCTAATACTTGACAAATACGCAACGTTTCACTGTTCCATTATTTGGGATTCCCCGCAACAAACTTGCCAACTCTTCAATAACATAATTTTTAAAAGGAGTTAAACGTTAAAGTAATAAATAATAATAACATTCCGCTAAATTATATCTTTTACTTCAATTGAAAAAATACCGAAAAAACGGTATTTCTGTGCTTAACACCGGTTTGAATACCGGACAAATTATATCCGGGATCCCGGTATTCGGGATCTCTGGATCCCAGTATTGCATTTCCTAATATTTATTAAACCATCATTTCGAAATAATATTTGTAATAAATATTGAAGTTTTTTTTAATGAACATACTACAGTTGCGTTAAAAAAGTATGCATCTCAGCCAGGAAATGATTTGGTGCGCTCAGAAAATAGTCTGCTTCGGTTTTCAACCTCGACCATCAAAATTTTTCTTCAATGTATACAAACAATCATTTCGTGAGTTATACAGGGTGTTATATTTTAATAGACCCAGCAAATATCTCGCTTATTTATCAATTAAAGCAATTTCTTTCATATAACATGATTTATACAGCAATATGAAAGCTAGTTAGTTGATGACGGATGTACATTTATGATATCATTTCCGGTTTATTAGTAATTAATATCAACTTTGAAATTTCAAATGGAACAGCCTTAATTTTTTTACAAATTTGAAAAGTGCATCAAATTTGCTTTACAATCGTGTAAAATAATCCATATGTTACATTATTAAAAAGTAAAATGGCGGGCACTTTATTATACACCAAATCGTAAAGAGAATAGTGAGCCATGACTGTGGCTTGAAATAAAACAATTAACTAAAACAATTGTAAATATTATTATTAAACAAAATTATATTTTTTTGTCATAATAATAAATAAGAAACTTCAACAAAGGCAAAAAACTAGAAGATTATCCGAAGAATACAAACAATTGAGACGAGAGGAAAAAAGATCCCACAGAATAAAGAAGAGAGAGTATACGAAAAGGAAAATGGAAGACCTAGAGGCCCTAAGGTCGCAAACGGAAGTTAAAAAAATTTATAATGAAATTAACAAAAACAGAAAAGAGTTTTAGCCAAGGACAAATATGTGAAGGAATAAAGAAGGAGACATAATAAGTAATAGGGAAGATATTTTAGAAAGATGGGCTGAAAATTTCGAAGAAAAACTAAATCCGAGAAGAGAAGGCGAGGAAGAACAAGAGTACACTGTGGGTGACAGGGAAGAACACGATGAGAGAGAAAAAGAGGAACCATCCATCGAAGAAGTAGTAACAGCAATAAGAAGATTAAAGAATAGTAAATCTCCTGGATATGATGAAATACCAGCGGAATTAATAAAAAAGGAGGGGAATTATTATATGAGAAATTACACATACTGATAATGAAAATATGGGAACAGGGCATAATGCCAAATGAATGGAACGTTGGAGTACTTGTTCCATTACATAAAAAGGGGGATCAGTTAGAATGTGAAAACTACCGTGGAATAACCCTCCTGAGCATAGCATATAAAATACTTGCTAATATCTTATACGAACGTCTGAGACCATATGCAGAAGATATCATTGGCAATTACCAATGTGGATTCTGTAGAAATAAGTCAACAACAGAAAAAATATTTCTACTGAGACAAATCTTGGAAAAGTCATATGAGTATAACATGGAAACACACCACATGTTTGTTGACTTTAAAAGTGCATATGACACAGTGAATAGGAATGCTTTATACAAAGCAATGGAGGACTTTAAAATTCCGCCACATCTAATAACCTTGACAAGGTTAACGTTGGCTCAAGTGGAATGCCGTGTTAGAGTCCAGAATAACCTCTCACGTTCCTTTACTACAAGGCAAGGGCTAGGGCAATGAGATCCCCTATCTACTATCCTCTTTAACATTGCCTTAGAAAAGGTTATCAGAAAATCAGGAATATACACAAGAGGAACCATTATCAACAGAAGCCTACAAGTTTTAGCATTCGCGGATGATGTGGATATAATAGCTAGATCAAAAAGAGATGTAGTACAGGCCTTCACAGCTCTCGAGGAAGCAGCCAAGGAAATAGGCCTAGAAATCAACACCAATAAAACGAAGTACATGAGGGCTGTTGAAAAACCGAGGGTGCCGCAACAGCTTCAAAACCTAACAATTGATACATACAACATTGAGACGGTATCAGAATTTATCTACCTAGGATCCAAAGTAACCAGCAACAATGATACAGGACTAGAAATAAAACGTAGAACCTATTTAGCAAATAGGGTATATTTCGGGCTACAGAAACATTTGAAATCAGATCTAATATCTAAAAGCACGAAATGTATAATAAATAAAACATTAATCAGGCCTGTTCTAATGTATGCCTCGGAAACGTGGACAATGACACAAAACGATGAGAGGATACTAGGAGTATTTGAGAGAAAAATATTACGGCACATCTATGGAGGAATACAAGAGGACGGAGAGTGGCGTAGGCGCTACAATTTCGAACTATACAGAGAATACGAAGACTCAGATATCATCACAAAAATTAAAGTAGGGAGGCTAAGATGGATGGGACACGTTCAAAGGATGTCGGATACAGATCCAATAAAACAAATTATCAGGCAAGTGCCAGTGAGCAGGAGATCGCAAGGAAGGCCGAAGATACGATATATGGATCAGATAGAAAAGAACTTAAAAGCATTGAAGATAAATAATTGGAAAAGGAAAGCGCAAAATAGGGAAGAATGGAGAAAACTCCTAAAGCAGGTCAAGACCCTTGAAGGGTTGTAGTGCCACTGATGATGATGAATAATAAAGAAAATAAGAATAAGGAACACTTAATAACAACAAAACGATTTTATAACAAATATTCAAATATCTCCCAGCGTCTTCAATACATTTTCTTCCGATATGACCACTTGATTTTTGTGTGGAGCTATGTGAAAGATTTTGTTTGTAATGAACCAGTTAACACATTAAACGGACTGAAGAATAAAATTGAAGCAGCAATTGAATCTTTATCTGCTAACCAAATAGAAATGACTACTTATTCTGTTTAAAAACGTTGTGCAAAATGTATTGAAGACGCTGGGAGATATTTGAATATTTGTTGTTATTAAGTGTTGCTTATTCTTATTTTCTTTATTATTATGACAAAAAAAATTAATTTTGTTTAATAATAATAATTACAATTGTTTTATTTTAAGCCACATATGGATTATTTTACATGATTGTAAAGAAAATTTGATGCACATTTCAAATTTGAAAAAAAAGTAGTATGTTCCATTTGAAATTTCAAAGTTGATATGAATTACTAATAAACCGGAAATGATATCATGAATGTACATCCGTCATCAACTAGCTTTCATGTTGCTGTATAAATCATGTTATATGAAAGAAATTGCTAAGTTAATAAATGAGCGAGATATTTGCTGGGTCTATTAAAATATAACACCCTGTATACACAAATAACTATTTTGTGCCTGCGTCCAGAAATATTAGTTTTGTGTAACTTAAAATCGGCCAGAAACAACCTGTTTCTGACCTAGGCCGGCAAAAACTAGAGACTTTGGTTATGTTAGCATTAGCATCAACTGGCTGTCAGTGTCAGTTTTATGTATTGATTATTTGGGCCGACCTACATATATCTACTGTCTACACGCTCTTGGCGAATCTGTATGTTTCGTGATTTTATGGAAAACCAAATATATGGTTATAAATAATGAGCATTTAGAGGCCGTTGAGAAAATTAAATATTTGGGTATAATACTGGATAATACGAGTAAGATACATTTACAAAATCACATAAATTATATAACTAAATATAGCATCACGCCTTTTACCCATTACTGGATGTGGCACTCTGCCTAAGCAGATCTTGGTAAGTGATATATTTCTTTGCTTGAAGTGCGATTACCAACCGTCAAATCACGGCCGCCAAAGATATTAGTGGAGGGGGAGCCACAGGGGAAGGATTTAAATTGGTGAAAATTGTTTGTCCGCTGTGGGGATCGAACCAGGTCGACTCGATACCACTGAGCCACCGACCCCATATAAATTATAAATTATATATGTAACAAATATTCCACGAATTTATGAAGACTCAATAGATGCAGTAATTGTTTAAGGATCTGAAGCTATGCGTATTATTAAAAGGAATAAATATACAAATATTAATAAAATGTTGCAAGAGGCAGATTAGTTCAATATTAACAAATCTATTAGAATACAAATACACTTTTATTCACAAAATTAAATTCGGATTAAATTCGGAGAATGTCAATGGTAAACTGGTAACTAAATCAGATTTGCATATTTACAAAATTAGTAATAAAAATAATGTTGTAAAATGTGTAGTACTAAAGGTGAAAATACAATTTTTTACAAAGGTATAAATGTGTATAATGATTTACCTAAAGTTGTTAAACAATTGCCACTTGGAATATTTGAAGCAAAGGTGACGAAATATTATAAACGGTTGTGATTTAGATGTAATTATATTATAAAGTATGTATCTTATATAGCATTGTTAAATAAAGTTAATAATAATAATTCCGATTCAAAACTTGAAATAATAATATAAAGTATTTTGGGCCCGCGTTTTCACGGATCGTCATTATTTATCATTTAGTTTCATTAAAAACATATAGTTGCGAATAACAAAACTTACGGTGTCTAATAATTCTAAATACTTATTTAAGTAGTAGAGATGTTGGATGGTAATAGTCTGAAACACAAATGCGGAGTGTAATTGAAAACTGAACCAATAGGAGCTGCTGTCTTGTATTACTTTTAGCACTTCAGGATCGTTCGGCTCAGGGATTGGTCTGCATCGGACCCAGTTCCTGACGTCAGTAACCCACCCTTCAGATCCCTGCGAAACAATAATAATACGAGTATTTTCACTATATTTGTATATAAAATAACATGTTTAAATTAACATTTAGCATGGTATATATTCCGCTGTCAAGTATTTCTAAATTTCTGTTCTAACAAAAAATTTTAAAAAATTTAATTTTTACTAGGTTCAACTTACGCAGTATCGCGTTATCAAAAGAAATTGAAGAACCTGTTTCAAGAGCAACTTTAGAATTACTTCCGATAAAATTTAAACAGCAATATGAATTAGCATATAACACATTATTACGTAGGTTGTCTGAAAAGTTTTCGACCTGAACATGAAGATGGCAGTACTCGTCAACAAAAGTGGGGAAATGTGTTTGCGCATGCGTTGAAAGGTACTCACCAAAATTTCAGCTATTTTAGACTCGCAGTTGTTTGACAATCATTTGAGTGAGTCAATGTGAGTTTTTTGTGTGAAAATGGAATATTTGTTTTTAAAAGGCAATACGCCTGCGCAAATCGAAGATGAGTAGAACGCGGTATAAGGGGGTCTTTGCACCATTATTTACCAGCGTGAAATTTTGGGCAACTGAATTTAAACGTGGCTGTACCAGCTTGGGTGACGATGAACGATCGGGATGTCCAAAAATTGCAACCATCGCTCAAGTTCAGCAAATGGTGCTAGACAACGGTCGAATTAAAGTTAGAAAGATAGCAGAGGCTATAAATATGCCCAAAGAACATATTTGTTACAAATTGAATCAAGATTTAGACATGAGTAAGCAGTTCGCTCGTTGGGTGCCGCGTTGGCTCATTTTGGACCAAAAACGTGTTCGAATAACCATTTCCAACGTTTTGTTGGCGCAGCAGAGTTTTGGCGGCAATGAATTACTGTAGATGAAACATGGATATACAGGGTGTAACAGCGAAACCAACCACCGCCTATATTTTCTTTATTATTATAGTTACAAAAAAATATTATAAAGAAAAGTTATAGAAGACCAAGGGGGGCATCTGCTAAAAGAATAAAATAATTTTTTAAACCAGTGGTTCTCAAGTTACAACACAAAGTTATATTTTTTCACATGGGATTATACATATTTTGTAAACCTATTCGATAGAGTATTTTTTGCTGAATTCAACCATGTAATCATTTTATATTGTTACATAACAAAAATATTGAGAAAATTCAATTTAAAGTTTCGATAAATTTTATTTAACATGACACAAAACAGTAGGCCATGATCAATAACAAAGCAATAAACATAATGATTATAAACCATAAACATTTAATTACCTAATACAATACTCATAATTTATCTTCTCAATAAAAAAAACAATCACAACTAATTATTATAAATAACAATGAACTTATTTTGTTTTGTTATTGATCATAACCTACTGTTTTGTGTCATGTTAAATAAAATTTATCGAAACTTTAAATTGAATTATCTCAATATTTTTGTTATGTAACGATATCAAATGATTACATGGTTGAATTCAGAAAAAAATACTCTATCGAATAGGTTTACAAAATATGTATAATCCCATTTGAAAAAATATAACTTTGTAAATAAATAGTAGTAATAACTCTCGGTTTTTTTGTTTCAAAATAATTTAATGATTGATATTGATGTACATTTCGGTTCTTACACCATCTACAGAATGACAACAAATAGTGTTCTTACTCTAAATATATAGTAGTCTGTACATGTATAAGAATAGAGGCTTAAGAGGATATTATCCGGTACGAAAAATAAGCTATTTTTCTGGAACAAATGATGACTGTATAACAGCACATATTTTATTAATTTTTTCACTATTATGTAAATAAAGGATGGAAATATATATATATATATATATATATATATATATATATATATATATATATATATATATATATATATATATATATATATATATATACAGGATGTTTCACAACTTAGAGCAAATAATTAAAGGGTATATTCTGTACGACGTGCTGATCATGAAACAAAATGAATTTTTTTTAAATCGCAAAACTATTTTCCATGTTTTCCAGTGAAAAATTTTTTGTTGCCACTGCCACTGGGTGGATGATTATCTTAACGTTATTAATTAAATAAAATTCTATTATAAATAACTGCTAATAATTGAATTGTGTAATTATTCTTTCGTAGTTGATACCTACTTCATTGTTTGTGTTTAATAGGAAAGCGAATCCAGTGCAGTACTACAAAAAAAATTTAGGTTAACAACCCTTAATTTTTCGAATTAAAAAAAATTCTTTGTGTTTCATGATCATCACGTCGTACAGAATATACTCTTTAATGTTTTGCTCTAAGTTGTGAAACACCCTGTATATATATATACGATTTTGGTAAGTCAAATTTTACAAATATTTCAGATCTTTGTACCAGTATATATCTTGTTTTTTTAATATACCTGATACAAAAAAATCACAACTTACAGAATGCAAATGACCATTTTTACATTTATGAGAAGCAAAAAATATCATCAAAACAGATATAACGTCCCAACAACCAAAGTATAGTATTTTTATTTTTTATTGTTGTAATCTAGCATGGGTCTGAAAATATTGGTAATTAATTTAAGACACTAATTCATAATTTTTTTATATAATTTTATAATTAAATATTCTACATATTTCTAATTCAACCAATAATTACTATATGGTTTTTTTATCTGTATCTGTATCGACAATGCGAGTTGATGATTTTAACTATTAGGAATAAGATAGATTACTGGAACAAAGAATCGATAACCTCTATATATAAAAATATAGATATCATTTGTTTTTATTGTAGCAATTATATACATCCCTACAATGGGAAAACATTGCACTAAGAAATCTTAAAAAGTTTCGGCTGGAAGAAAAAGTGAAAAACTTCTCGCGAAACATTTATTCAAAAAAGATGTAACTAACAATGTAAATGTGCGATCAACAGAATGTAAACGCGAACTATTTTCTATTGTTGAGGAAGATAATTTGAACACTGACGAGGAAATATCTCAGATAGTAGAAAGTGATATTGATAATATATATATATATATATATATATATATATATATATATATATATATATATATATATATATATATATATATATATATATATATATATATATATATATATATATATATATATATATATACAGGGTGTAACATGAAAACCTGGCCATAGGCGTTTAACATGGGAAATCAGTTTTTCCTTGCGCAAAAGTGGCCAATGGATTTTAGACGAAAATGCTTCAAATAAAAGTTGTAGTGCTTGAAATTATGTATCTAAATCAGTTTTCAGATTTTATTTTGCACGTTTTGTAAGCGAAGTAATCGCATTAATATTTTATAAGAATTTCTACTTTGTAGTGATAGCCATGGAATTGAGACAAAATGATAAACAAATGTGTGACGTTTTAACTGTCAGAAAAGTTTAGTTTGAAATGGATTTGTGATTTATTTAAATGACAATACAGGTGATTGTTGTTATATCATTATTGAAAATGGATAACTATTCACATGAAGAAAAGTTACAAATTATTAAGTGGAATTATTCTGGTGAAAGTTTTCGAAGAATACGTGATTTAATCAGTATTATTTGGCCGCACCATAACATTCGAAGTTCAAACTAAACTTTTCTGACAGTTAAAACAAATAAAAACAAATGATATATATATATATATATATATATATATATATATATATATATATATATATATATATATATATATATATATATATACATATTATGTGTGTGTTAGTGATATTATGTCTATCTAAGAATAAAAAGACAAGAAAATGAATTATAATTTTTGTTCCAATAAAAATAAATTTACTATTTCTATACCTACAATGTAAAGTAAATATCGGAAAAGAAATATTCGAATACATACAGTTTGTATTTCGTACGGTAACTTTAACATTCAATATTTAGTAGTGGGGTAACCAATCACTGTCAATCTAGTTACTAACGTAGTGGGGGTTGGGTCAGCCCACTGGCTACCGGCCACCGCACGCTGGCACCCCTGTGAAACTAGTAAGTCGGAATAATAAGAGATTCCCAGAAGCGGGGATTTATTATCTATTTGTTCGTTCATTAGGTTCATTCCGTTAATACTTGCTGTTTGAATTTCCAGCGCTTCTAGTAAATCCATTCTTAAACCTTTAGTCTCTCTATGAAGTATTTTAAAATTATCAATATAACATTTATGGTTGTTTTGAATTAAATGTTTAGCTACGTTGGAAGATTAAATTTTATTGAGTCTCCAGCTGCTTAGATGTTCTTTGGATCTTATGCCGAAATTACGTGAGGTTTTTCCAATATAACTGCAAGCACAATCATTGCAATCAATTTGGTATATACCACTGTTTTTAATTTTATCTCGTTTTTTATTTTATTGTTAACTAAAATTGATTTTAAATTTCGTTTATTGTAGAATGCTGTGTGAACTTTAAATGATTTCATATGATTTGCTATTTTTATACTAGTTTCTCCAATAAAATTTAATTTTCTACAGATTTTATCCTTTGCTTCTGGATCCATAGGTGTATATAATAGCTTGCTATTCTTATTTTTAAGTTTCTTTTTTAAAATCTTGTAAATGTAGTTTTTGTTATAACCGTTATTTAATGCGATTTGACCAATTGTGTTTAATTGAGTATTAAAATCAGTTTTTGATAATGGAATATTAACTAACCTGTGAATCATACTTTGAAATGCTGCTGCTTTTATGTTAGGATGGTGTTTTGAACTAGCCGGAATTACCGCGTCTAAATATGTTTCTTTCCTGTAAATACTGTATTTGAAATTTTTGTCTCCTCGGGTAATAGATAAATCTAGAAAATTTAGTTTTGAATCTCGTTCTTTTTCTATTGTAAATGTAATATTTTTATTGATGTTGTTGATATATAATAAAAATTGATCTAGTTGTCTGTTCGTACCGGTGCAGAAGCAAATAATATCATCTACGTAACGGTACCAGAATTTAATATTTTTACAGAGGTTTTTATTCTTATTTAGAAGCTCACATTCAAACTTGTCCATAAATATCTCCGCGAGCAGAGGAGAAAGGGGACCCTCATCGAACACGTTAGATTGTTTAATAATCAAAACGAATATAAAACCGAACCCATTGAATCCAAAGTAAATTACGCCCTTTTGGCGTATAACAACACAAATCACTCAGTCACAAAACTCAAACCATGTGAAATCATTACCGGTCACCTAGATACAGAATCACCCTTTAATATCGACTTAAATAAACAGCTTATAAATAATTATATAGAAAATCATAAAAATAAAACAAAATTACTTTACGGAACAATTAACGATAAATTAAAAGAGAACAAGGAAAAAGTGATTGGTAAATTTAATGAAATTAGAGAAAATTTACCCGAGATATCGGATACAGTATATGTCAAAAATAAACAAAAACAGCAAAAAACCAGAAATAAATTCAAACGCGAAAAATTATCTAAATTAAATAAAACACTCAAAACTGGCAAATTAAAGCCAACTCATGGTAATACGGTAGAAAAAATACATCTTTCTAACATAAAACGACCTCGACACAAAACTTATCAATTTGAATCACTTCCAGGCTGTTCGCATGCGGGCGAGGAACAATCATAAGAAACATAACAGAAAACATTGGAATCCTTCCCATCAACCTAGGTCCTGCCAAGCTTGAAAAAACTACACACACATTCATACACTACTATAATCTCAAACCTCTTCTAGATCAGTATGATAGTTTAAACACACAATACAAAACACTAAAATCAACAATTTCCAACAACACGCAGTATCTCCATGAACTCAATAATTACGATAAAATATTAGAATTCATCCGAACCAGCATAGACACTAAAATTACAAACATCGGATTACACGCTAGTCACCGAAATAAACGTGGCCTCATAGATGGATTGGGAACTATTTTCAAATCCTTAACCGGAAATTTGGACGCCGAAGACGGTAAAAGATATAATGACATGTTAGCACATATGCAAGAAAATGAGCATAATTTAGAAAATCAAATTAAACAAGCGTATTCAGTAAACCACCAAATTATCACAAATTTTAATAAAACAGTTATTGACATTCAACATAATGAAGAAATATTAAAATCTAAAATTTTACAACTTTCAGAAATAATAAATAATATGCATATCCAAGACATTCTTTATGCCAAAAATATTTACGACCAACTAATTATACTATATAACTCGGTGCTCAATATCCTACAAGATGTTGAGAACTCTATTACCTTCTGTAAATTAAGAACCCTACACCCGAGTATAATACACCCTCTTGAATTATTGTCAGAACTTAATAAAATATCTAAATTCTATCATGCACAACTGCCATTCGAACCTAGACAAGAAAATTTACTTGATTTTGAATCCTTATTAAAAATTAACTGTAAAGTGAAACCTACACAAATAATTTATTTTATTTCCACCCCAATCAACTTTGAAAAAAAATTCGAATTATTTTATTTATATCCTATTCCAACAAAATATGGTTCAGATTTTGTTACAATCATTCCAAATACAAAATATCTTCTAAAATCGGATAAGGAAATTATTCCTTTAAGTGACATGTGTGTACGAGCAAAAATATTCCAATGTCCTAATAAATATCATGCCCACTTTTCTTCAACCTGCGAGGAAGAAATATTCCAAGAGCAGACATCAAACCACTGCCATTACACAAAAATAAATTTAATAAAAAACCACATTGAAGTGATTCCAGAACTCAACAAATACCTAGCCGTCTTCCCTAAGGAAGAAAATGTAGTAATTACATGCCTACAAGAAACTAGCATCAAACCATTAGTGGGAATCTACTTAATTAACAATGAAGATAATTGTGAAATTTACTTTAAAGAACAAAAATTGGTATTTTCAAATAAAATTCAAGGACGACCATTACTATTACCTAAATTAAACTTCAAAATTCAAACACAACATATTACAAACTTCTCCATTAACCTAAATCCATTAAAACTCAATGATATCTCCTTTAACCCAATGGTCCCTATAAAAGAAGAATCCATCAACATTCATATTCCCAGTATTTGGTCTCTGTTGCTGTATATGATGATTGCAATCACCGCCGGCTACTTTTCCATAAAATGGATAAGAACAAAAAGAGCTGCACGATCCTGCTCAAGAAGGACACCACCCGAAATTCAGCCAGAGGACATCGAACTTCAGCTTCCAGGGGGAGCTCAATTCTAAGGAGGGAGGAGTTATAGTGTTCCACTCATCACCAAACTGCTGACATAGACACCTTCCCCCGAACGTGACATTAGTAATATGTAAAGTTATTTAGTATGTAGATGTAATAATGTTAGCCAGTTCAGATTCAGACTTAGAAGTAGAAACACATGTAATTGTAATACTCAAATAAATCTTTTAAAAAAACTAAGTTGGTGGTTTGAGAAAGTTAAGTTATATATATACAGGATGTTGCGTCGGAAAACGCACCATAGGGATTTCAATGTTAATTTTGAAATGTTCAAATAGTTTTCTGTAGAGAAAAAAAATCTGCATCCAATAATATCCTTACTCATAATTTCCTTTTATCCGGAACAGGAAAATGAATTTAATAAAAATGTTAATTTTAATCAAATTACTAGTGCCATGAAATAAACAAAAACCAAATACATACTTACAATTAAATACATTTGACATTTTATAATAAACATTCATAGTAAAGCAGAAAAGAATCAATATTTCATTTAATATTGTACAATAATAAATAACAATTATAATAAATTTTCAAAAATATTTCAATTTACTGCTAAACAGTATCCTAATCTGTCATAAAATTGCTGTCTAACATTTGATAATTGATAGGCTGATATTTTATTGCATTCTACTCGAATACTTTCTTTTAATTCTTCAATATTTTCGAATCGCCGAACCATAAATTTTAGATTTTAAATGACCCCATAGAAAAAAACCTAATGGTGAAAGATCTAGCTGGCCATTTAATGAAAAAATTTGGTCCAATTATTTAATTATTAAAACTATTGTTCAAAAATTTCCGGGGCAACCATCCATTTGGAACCAAATTTCGCGGTCGTCTTCTACAATTTTAGTCATTGCCGGCGCTACTTCTTCTTCTAGAAGTTGTAAAAATCGTTCACCGGTTAAATATCCTCTTAAAAACAAAGGTCCTACAATATGGTGACCAAGAATTCCTGCCCATACATTAATTTTTTGAGGATATTGAGTCCTAGTAAATAAAACGTTATGTGGATTCTCCGTAGCCCACATTCTCCAGTTCTAAATATTTGGTTCATTATACAGTGTAGATGTGCATTCGTCAGTGAAACAAATATTTTTTATAAACTGGCGATCTTTATTTGCCTTTTCCATTATTTCGAAACAAAACGCGCTTCTCTTTTCCATATCAACTTCACACAGTTCTTGGTGGCATTGGTATTTATATGAATGAAATAATTTTTTTTTTCAAAATGCGGAATGCTGTTTTGTAGTGAATTGAAAAATTATCCGCAAGTTGCCTCAAACTAATATTAGGATTTTCAATTACAGACGCCAGTATATTCAATTCGTTTTCGTACCGATCATTATTATTACATCTACACTTACAGTTTTTTAATAATGTTCCCGAACTTTTCAATTTTTGTATCATTCTTTGTATTGACGTATGACTTGGGCACATACTTGCCGGGAACTGTTTCCACCATAAAACCACTTCACTATTTCAATCTTTTCTTCAATGATATACATTTCAGATAAACTAGTATTGATATTATCTAGATACAAACACAATATGTCAAATAATATATATATGTTTATATATTTTTATATATTTTGAATTGTAGTTTTTCCGTTTTTTCTCTCAAGAAGGTTAAATACACGCATTGCTTTATGAAGACGCACTGAAGTTATTTTAATAGTAAAAATGAAGTTTTTTTTCTACACAACTGTAACTATACTCTATGTTTTGACATATATTTTTTAAATGTAATTATACAGGGTGTTCAGTAAAGTGAATCAAATTTGCTCAACTACAAATGACTTTAATGGCGGTTACATTGAAAATCTGTTGTAAATTAAAACAAAACAATAAACTATAAATTAAAACAAACAATATCCAAGGTATACTAGATTTAAATTTTAATTGAATAAATAAATTTAGTGAAAATGGTTAACAACTCCGAAATTATTGGTTTTAGGTATAGGATACCCGTAATAAATATGAAAGGTTATACAAAAAGACACACAACAGAATAATAAAATATAGAGTGTTCCATTTGAAAATGACGAGTTATAATCATTTGAAGTGGGATAAATTTGATTCGCTTTACTGAAGATCCTGTATAATTACATTTTAAAAAATATATGTCAAAACATAGAATATAGTTACAGTTACAGGAGTTATCGAAGACGGGCATTTCGATGACATTTGTATTTTATATAAGGTTTGTTTTACTATTTTATTTATATGTTGTTTTTTACTTCTTTGTACGAACTAAAGGAAGTATTGTAATCGCGAAAATTTTCGGTTCTCAGATTTCAACGGAAATAGGTATTTTGGCCCTCCCTGAATCCATTTTGACTAATTTCGTCGTGCCGTCTGTACGTACTACGTACGTATGTATCTCGCATAACTCAAAAACGGTAAGCCGTAGAAAATTGAAACTTTATATTTAGGACTGTTATAACTTCTAGTTGTGCACCTCCCTTTTTGGTCATTATGCAACTACCGGAAGTAGTACTTTACTTGAAGCCTATAATAGATTTTCATGAAAAACTATATTCAAATATAATTAAAAAACTTTCTAAATTTGATATATAAGACTACTTTATCAATGGAAATAACATAATAGATTTTGGTTAAAATAGACTAACCGGAAGTGGCACATTACATGAAGCTGCTAACAGTTTTCCTTGAAAAGAATGGTATTATTTTAATTTTAGAAATAAATGCTGCAAATAAAAGTTTTAGAGAACTAAGTTCTGCGTCTAGCACATTAAGAATTTTTAAATTAGCTTTTTGCATAAACGAGATATCAGATTTAAATATATGAATTTTTTGATTTAAAAAAAAAATTTAAGTTTGCTATGGATTAGAACAAAAAATAAAAGATTTAGTGTCAAATATGTGCAATGAAAAAAATATCTATAGTTTAATACGCGTTCAAGGAAGTCATGTGGTGTCCACATCAGATTTTTTTACTTTATATTGTATTATAGCTGAAGAAGAGTGAGTTGTACACTCGAAACGTCCCGCATTTGTATTTTCATATTTATATATAATATATTAAAAAAGTGGATTCTGAAGCCTCTATTTGATTATAAAATTATATGTAGTGGATCCTATATAAACTTTATTTCCTACAATAGTATTTATTTTCAACGTAAATTATATTACATTTGTCGGATTATTACAATGTATTCGTTCGGTTATAATTCCCTTAGGTTTGTGTCCGAGGAAAAAAAATGACAGTTGTCATCTTGCCAATAGATGGCTATATCCTACATACACAGCTAACTTCTATATCAACTTAGTTCAAAGTCATTCATAGAGCTGACAACAGCGCTCACCTCGAGCCAGAAACAAATTAAAATTGGGTATCGTTTAACGTTAACGTTAACGTTAAACAAACAATATCCAAGGTACACTAGATTTAAATTTTAATTGAATAAATAAATTTAGTGAAAAATGGTTAACAACTCCGAAATTATTGGTTTTAGGCATAGGATACCCGTAACCGGAATAAATATGAAAGGTTATACAAAAAGACACACAACAGAATAATAAAATAAAAAGTGTTCCATTTGAAAATGACGAGTTATAATCATTTGAAGTGGGATAAATTTGATTCGCTTTACTGAAGATCCTGTATTGTTTATTGTTTTGTTTTAATTTACAACAGATTTTCAATGTAACCGCCATTATAGTCATTTGTAGTTGAGCAAATTTGATTCACTTTACTGAACACCCTGTATAATTACATCTTCATTTTTACTATTAAAATAACTTCAGTACGCCTTCATAAAGTAATGCGTGTATTTAACCTTCTTTAGAGAAAAAACGGAATAACTACAATTCAAAATATATAAAAATATATAAATATATATATTATTTAACATATTGTGTTTGTATCTAGATAATATCAATACTAGTTTATCTGAAATGTATATCATTGAAGAAAAGATTGAAATAGTGAAGTGGTTTTATGGTGGAAACAGTTCCCGGCAAGTATGTGCTTTATTTGCCCAAGTCATACGTCAATACAAAGAATGATACAAAAATTGGAAAGTTCGGGAACATTATTAAAAAACTGGAAGTTTGTTTCACTGACGAATGCACATCTACACTGTATAATGAACCAAATATTCGGAACTGGAGAATGTGGCTACGGAGAATCCACATAACGTTTTATTTACTAGGACTCAATATCCTCAAAAAATTAATGTATGGGCAGGAATTCTTGGTCACCATATTGTAGGACCTTTGTTTTTAAGAGGAAATTTAACCGGTGAACGATTTTTACAACGTCTAGAAGAAGAAATAGCGCCGGCAATGACTGAAATTGTAGAAGACGACCGCGACATTTGGTTCCAAATGGATGGTTGTCCCGCTCATAATAGTGCGGGAATTTTTGAACAATAGTTTTAATAATTAAATAATTGGACCAAATTTTTTCATTAAATGGCCAGCTAGATCTTTCACCATTAGGTTTTTTTCTATGGGGTCATTTTAAATCTAAAATTTATGGTGGTCGGCGATTCGAAAATATTGAAGAATTAAAAGAAAGTATTCGAGTAGAATGCAATAAAATATCAGCCTATCAATTATCAAATGTTAGACAGCAATTTTATGACAGATTAGGATACTGTTTAGCAGTAAATTGAAATATTTTTGAAAATTTATTATAATTGTTATTTATTATTCTACAATATTAAATGAAATATTGATTCTTTTCTGCTTTACTATGAATGTTTATTATAAAATGTCAAATGTATTTAATTGTAAGTATGTATTTGGTTTTTGTTTATTTCATGGCACTAGTAATTTGATTAAAATTAACATTTTTATTAAATTCATTTTTCCTGTTCCGGATAAAAGGAAATTATGAGTAAGGATATTATTGGATGCAGAATTTTTTCTCTACAAAAAACTATTTGAACATTTCAAAATTAACATTGAAATCCCTTTGGTGCGTTTTCCGACGCAACATCCTGTATATATATATAACTGCGCATCAAATAAAAAAAGTGGATTCTGCCTTTATTTTATTACATAATTATTGAAGGAAATTGTATAGTCACATGTAATTTTTTCACTAATTGTATTATTTTCGACCAGTTTTTCAGTCAATAAATTTTATAAATTTAAGGAACAAAACATTGGAAATATTTTTGACTTCCATATATAACACAGCTATTTATTGAGTAACTTTTTACATTGTCAAACAAATTTTACCGTACAGAGCATGCAAAATTTACAATTTATTAAGTTATGCAGAATTTGATACCATAAAATTTATATTTCAAGTTTTTTTCGAAAATTATTGGAGAAGTAAAACATTATAAAAGTTTGTTTGAAAGTTGTAGACAAAATTAAAGATGAATATACATAACACAACGTTTCGATTGTTATAATCTTCAATCGTTATCAAGTGAATACTATTATTATTATATATTGATTATTGATTATTATTTTGTATTCACTGGATAACGATTGAAGATTATATCAATTGAAATGTTGTGTTATATATATTTCTAAAATATAAAGACAATGAAAGTTCGAAATTTATCTTTTATTAATTATGAAAGTGTTATACCTAATTTGAAAATACGTAGGTATAAATATTGCATATTTTGCGATATACTTGCATTATATTTTGCGTTATTTGAATGTGAAAATTTAATATGAAGAATATTATTTGGGATATAGGATGAAATCATAAATTATCTTCTTGCAGTCAACCTCTTTAATATAAAATTTAAAAATTCTAAGTAAAATAGTACAAAGAAATTTTAAAATTACTAAATCTATATTTTTTTTTCTTTCAAGACAAATATATTTTTTTATTTTTTCCTATGGGTCATGTGGATTGTATTCCGCATGTAAAATTCCAGACTTCTAGTCATATTTTCTAATGCAAAATTAGATCAGGATAATTGGTCAACTTAACATACAAAATTAAAAATATATATAATTTTAAAAATCAAAATCAAATATATTTTGATTTAAAATAATATTTCCACCTGCATACGGCGCACGAGTATAGGAGATTGAATCGCTTTGAGCGCGTGGCGTAAGCACAGCGATATAGTGTGTGATGTGTCGCGTCATATCGGTGGGGCAAGAGACGCAAACATAACAGAGTCGTGGAAGTAGTACATAATTTACCCACAGCTACTCATGTCGCTTGTTGTCATTAAACGAATTGTAAAATATCCAGTAAGTTTCATTATTTTTTTACGGTTCTTACAACCTATTGTCTTGCCAAAAAAATAGTAAGTAATATATTAATATATTAGTACTTTATTATAAAAATTATATTTGTGAAATATAATTTATTTGTTTGAAGTAAAAAATTAAAATTACATTAAAATTACTTGTTTTATTATTATCTTGAAAGTTCAAAGATCAAATGGCATAATTTTTTTTTTCGAAAAGATATTAATATTCTCCAAGACATATAAAAAAATGAAAAAAATAAAAGTGTCAGTTTTTGAAATATTAATTTTTGAAAATTTAGAGAGGCATTTTCAGACAGTTGTAAATATGTAAAAATTTTGAAAAAAATACAGCATATTTAGTATATCATTAAGATTGTATATCAATTATAAAAATAATAAAAAGTGAAAAAAAAAATTCAAAAAATTTTTGAAATATTTTTTCTACTTTTTTTACAAGTTCAAATTTTGATTTTTGTACACGTATGTGTGGGGAATATAAATGTGTATAAAATATAAAAAAATAAAAAAAATAAAAGGAACAGATTTTGAGTTATTTGGATTTGAATTATATTTTACTTCATATTTTCGTTATTTTGCATGAATTTTTATAATTTAGACTTAAAATAATAAATACTTATCCATTACTTAATTATTATGTTAAAATAAGTGCATATTTATACTGCTTAGATGTATAAATTGTGCCATTTGATCTTTGAACTTTCAAGATAATAATAAAACAAGTAATTTTAATGTAATTTTAATTTTTTACTTCAAACAGATGAATTACATATCACAAATATAATTTTTATAATAAAGTACTAATATATTAATATATTACTTACTATTTTTTTGGCAAGACAATAGGTTGTAAGAACCGTAAAAAAATAATGAAACTTACTGGAAATTTTACAATTCGTTTAATGACAACAAGCGACATGAGTAGCTGTGGGTAAATTATGTACTACTTCCACGACTCGGTTATGTTTGCGTCTCTTGCCCCACCGATATGACGCGACACATCCCACACTATATCGCTGTGCTTACGTATATTTTATTTTGATTTTTAAAATTATATATATTTTTAATTTTGTATGTTAAGCTGACCAATTATCCTGATCTAATTTTGCATTAGAAAATATGACTAGAAGTCTGGAATTTTACGTCAGACATGCGGAATACAATCCACATTACCCATAGGAAAAAATAAAAAAATATATTTGTCTTGAAAGAAAAAAAATATAAATTTAGTAATTTTATAATTTCTTTGTACTATTTTACTTAGAATTTTTAAATTTTATATTAAAGAGGTTGACTGCAAGAAGATAATTTATGATTTCATCCTATATCCCAAATAATATTCTTCATATTAAATTTTCACATTCAAATAACGCAAAATATAATGCAAGTATATCGCAAAATATGCAATATTTATACCTACGTATTTTCAAATTAGGTTTAACACTTTCATAATTAATAAAAGATAAATTTCGAACTTTCATTGTCTTTATATTTTAGAAATATATATAACACAACATTTCAATTGATATAATCTTCAATCGTTATCCAGTGAATACTAAATAATAATCAATAATCAATATATAATAATAATAGTATTCACTTGATAACGATTGAAGATTATAACAATCGAAACGTTGTGTTATGTATATTCATCTTTAATTTTGTCTACAACTTTCAAACAAAAATATGTATTTTGGCCCTCTCTGAATCCATTTTGACTAATTTCGTCGTGCCGTTTGTACGTACGTACGTCGTACGTATGTATCTCGCATAACTCAAAAACGGTAAGCCGTAGAAAATTGAAACTTTATATTTAGGACTGTTATAACATCTAGTTGTGCACCTCCCTTTTTAGTCATTATGCAACTACCGGAAGTAGTACTTTACTTGAAGCCTATAATAGATTTTCATGAAAAACTATATTCAAATATAATTACAAAACTTTCCAAATTTGATATATAAGACTACTATATCAATGGAAATAACATAATAGATTTTGGTTAAAATAGACTAACCGGAAGTGGCACATTACATGAAGCTGCTAACAGTTTTCCTTGAAAAACATGGTATTATTTTAATTTTAGAAATAAATGCTGCAAATAAAAGTATTAGAGAATTAAATTCTGCGTCTAGCACATTAAGAATTTTTAAATTAGCTTTTTGCATAAACGAGATATCAAATTTAAATATATGAATTTTTTTATTTAAAAAAAATTTAAGTCTGCTATGGATTAGAACAAAAAATAAAAGATTTAATGTCAAATATGTGCAATTAAAAAAATATCTATAGTTTAATACGCGTACAAGGAAGTCATGTGGTGTCCACATCAGATTTTTTTACTTTATATTGTATTATAGCTGAAGAAGAATGACTTGTACACTCGAAATGTCCCGCATTTGTATTTTCATATTTATATATAATATATTAAAAAAGCGGATTCTGAAGCCTCTATTTTATTATATAATTATATGTAGTGGATCCTATAGAAACTTTATTTCCTACAATAGTATTTATTTTCAACGTAAATTTTATTACATTTGTCGGATTATTACAATGTATTCGTTCGGTTATAATTCCCTTAGGTTTGTGTCCGAGGAAAAAAAATGACAGTTGTCATCTTGCCAATAGATGGCTATATCATACATACACAGCTAACTTCTATATCAACTTAGTTTAAAGTCATTCATTAGAGCTGACAACAGCGCTCACCTCGAGCCAGAAACAAATTAAAATTGGGTATCGTTTAACGTTAAGAATAAACCCTTGAAACATCAAATATGTCAAACGATGAGATACATATGGAAAGTTTTCACTCTTGAAAATGACCGGGAAAATATTGATTATGGTAACGAAACAGAAATCGAAAGTTATGACGATTCTTTTTTAGGCGAGATTGGCCTCAGCAACAACCAGGCGAAATAATGAATTTAAATTACACAAAATAAATTGCGGGAAGAAATATATCACTTACCGAGACCTGCTACGGCAGAGTGCCACACTCAGTAATGGATAAAAGGCGTGATGATATATTTATTTATGTATTTTTTATAAAATTTTCCTGCTGACTCTCGAAATTATTTATAATTACTGTCAACAATGAAAACGACTTGAAAATGTTTTTATTTAATTATTTCAATTTTAAAAACTTGCCGAACAAATTCATTATTCATATTGGTGTTTACAGTGTTGTACTGAACATTTTTTTAAATAAAATTATTTCCTGTGTTTAAAATAAAAGGTAGGTATTTTACTCTTCAGAAACTTTTCAAATTTTGTATTTTCTAGTCGCATATGTAAAACAAATATTTAAGTTAGAAGACACGCAGAGAGACTTTATTCAATCATTCAGTTTAATAAGTTGAAAAAAAAATATTTCTGGATTAATACGAAAATGTTATAATTATTGATACTTCCAAATCAGATTTTGATGAATTTTTCGAAGAAGTTATTCACTTCTTAACCTTAAATGCTTATACATTTGAATACGATAGTAGATATTTTATACCCAATGACAACACTATTTTCAATTTTAATCTTTTATCTTTTACCACTACACTCATATCACATCGAACCTGTATATTAAATTAATTCCATGTTACAAGATCAAAATATATTTTATTCACGTTATTCCAGAAATTTTAGGAAATTCCAAAAACTCTGCGCAAGTACCAATTTCACGTGTATACGTCCAGAGTTTATCTAGATTGCATAAAAACATCTCTGAGATAGACCTGACATATGGCCTGACATCATCAGAACAAAAGAAATAATGTATATTCTAGAACTTATATCATTTTTTCAATTTAATTTTGAAATTCTGTTTCATAAATTAAGATTATTCTATACATAATATACTAATATTTACCATAATTTGAAACGATTTCTTTTAAAAATAATGTAAGAATAATAATGAAGAATATGTCTTCTTGAATATTTAACTTCATTTTTAACGCCCCAGTATGAACTGGCAATAAAATTATATAAAACATGTTTTTATATTGAGAGTAGACAGATTTATCGAGTAAATAAAATATTATTATTATTAGATTTGTTATTATATGGAAAATAATTATATTGACATGTAGTCGTGGCTAACAAAATATATATTTTCATTATGCTATAAAACCAGATATTACTATATAACAAATATAATCTACAATGAAATCGTTTAATGATATACTTAATCGAATATTTGGATGTATGAATAAATTGGTTACGAATATGTATGATGTATAGTGATTCTTGTTGGATTACTTTACACTGTAAACTTTCAAAACTAATTCTAATGGATTTACACCAATTAAATATTTTATCTTACTTGAACGATTCGCACGATAGACGGCGCGAAATCTGTAAAAAGGTTTTTTTTTACTTTGATTTGAACTAACTATTCTGCTTAAAATCTTGTTATACTGCAAATGGCGGCGTACTCCTTCCACTTGCCTCACTCTGATCACAGATGTCAGTCATCCAGATAAATAAGTAATATCCTTGATTAATATACTGTTTTCATTTTAAACTGGAGGGGTCGGCATAAAACGATTAAATGCACCGCAATTACGTTTACAAAGGAACTCAAAATATGACCCGTTATAACTGGTTTCACAAGGTTCGCACAGGGTTGTACAGCCTCATTCGCCGGTACATGTATAATAAAAACAAAAAAATTACAATCTTTAAATAAGTATATTTCCTTATTGATACGATACAAGTATAATATATTGTAAATATTATATACAAACATAATCTAAACATTTACCTACATTACTCAGTCTGATTCAGTACAGGATATTTAATCTTCTTATTGAATAACATAACTGCTAATGGGATAATTTCATCCGAATTAGTAATTTTTAAATGGTTAATCATAGAAAAAAACAAGAATTATTTTAGGTTGAATACGACCCTTGAAAATGTAGCTGTTGTGACCATCGTTAAGCGATTTGCGATAGCCGCACTAATAGATATCATTGTAGTTATATGTGACAGGGATGTTTAATCATTGTATGCCGATGCCTCCGGTCTAAAATAAAAATACTATACCTTGCCTGAATGCTAAGGTGATCACCGGGCCTTGGCTGTGTACGTCTTGTGCCTCCTACAGTTAGAGAAAGACGATTCTGAGAAGCATGAGCGGTTTTGATTTATTGTTGCACGTTTGTCGGCCATATGATTGAATATTGAAATTTTGTTGGAATTTGTAAAGATCAGGTTGGAAATCTCGTTCTCCAAGCCCATGTGATGAGTAAATGTCCAGTTCTTATTATTTTGGTGATTAATCTGATTTTATTCTAAAATTTTAAATGTGATTTTTTTTTCAATTTAAAACCAATAAATAGTTGGAGTTTGGGGCTTATATGCATCTGTGTCTTTACATTAATTTATATAATTTGTTTAAGTAGGTGGCTCAGTGGTAGCGAGTCGGCCTGTGGATCTTGAGAACCCTGGTTCGATCTCCACAGCCGACAAACAATTTTCGCCAATTTAAATCTACCCCTGTGGCTCTCTCATCACTAATATCTTCGAGGTCCGTAGTTTGACGGCTGGTAACCGCACTTAACGCGAAGAAATATTTTACTTATGGAGAGCTGCTACGACAGAGTGCCACACTCAATAATAGGTAAAAGGCGTGATGATATACTGGGTGTTAAAAAAATTCTGGGACGGTGAAATATCTCGAGAAATGCACATCGAATCAAGAAACAAAAAAACACGTGTTTCATATTTTGCAAAAACCTATATAAGCACACCAAACACAAACCCCAACTCCCACTCCCGGGGTTGGGGCGGATGACAACTTTGAAACCTTAAATGGGAACCCCAATTTTTTATTGCAGATTCGTATTCTGCGAAAAAAAAGTTAATTTTATCTGAAACTTTTTTTCCAATTCGGAATAGATGGCGCTCTAATCGCAAAAATAAGTTTTGACAAGATTCTGAACGAAAAGTAAAAAAAAGTCACCCCGAAAAACAATAAAGGAATAAAATAACGTTTATTTTATAAAATCGTTTTGCAAATTTATTTCAAGCATTTGGTCGGTTAAAAGCTTGTGGCTACTTGTGATTATGTTGATATTTTTATTTGATTCAATGTTTATTTCTTGTGATATTAGACCGTTTATTACTTTTCCCATTGGGGGTGGGAGTTGGGGTTTGTGTTTGGTGTGCTTAGATAGGTTTTTGCAAAATATGAAACACGTGTTTTTTTGGTTTCTTGATTCGATATGTATTTCTCGAGATATTTCACCGTCCCGGAACTTTTTTAATACCCAGTATTTATTTTTTATTTATAAGTACTTTTCTAAATTATATCCAATTTTTTTATCTTGGCCTAGTGTTTTGTATTTCGACAAGCAATCGATTTGTTGCTTGTTTAATGCAGTTTGTCCGCAATCCAATGCCTTAACACGATCATGTAGCCACTACCTACTTTCAACGATTATTTTATTAATTAATTTCTAGATTAATTGTAATTATTCCTGGAAAGAAATAACATATTATTTCTTACTCTAAACGAAGAGTCATGTCTATATTTTAAAAGTCAGTTTGATGTAGGTTAAGTTTTGATAACATGACGTAACTACGGAGGAGGTGTCCCACTTCCGAAGCAGTTATATTTTACTTGAAATGTATAAGCAATTATTTAGATTTTATAATGTTTAAAATATTGTAATTAATTATTAGACTTTTTTACATTTATATTTTTGTAATTATTATTTTATCTATGGAATAGATGTGTAAAAATACTACTTTTGATGTTGATTAAATTGAATATAATATGATTGTATATGATTAAAAGATGAATCAAAATAAATTATTTAAAGCACAAAAGTCAAAAACATTTACTGGAAAATTTATAAACTAGAATATTTGTGTACATAGCTACGGTTAAAAAAGATTTACAACTATATTCGTCAATACGGTGGTGTGGATAGCAATATGGAATTCGAATCCGGAGATCCCGAGTTCGAATCTCACTCAAGCTAAAAAAATTATATGAAATACCGCACTGCGGCTCGGTGAGTGCGGACCCTGTACTGTAATTGGGATTAAAGTCCTGTTGTACAGAGTAACATTAAATAAATAAATAAATATTAAAACAAAAATAAAAATATAACAAAATCAATACCTACTCTTACTTTTTGAGTTAAAAATTTAATACGATAGGGGTAGGTCACTACATAGTTCACTCCAAAAATTAATGAGTAGACTTACAATAAAATAATCGAAATGACAGTTGTGTCACAGAGATTACAAATTTATAAGTGGAAATGTTACATATTTATGATTTTGATGTTACAATAATGTGAATGAAAAGAAAAAGGCAATAAAAATGCTGCAACACTTTCACGCGTGAAGAAGTAAAATGAAAGAAGTAGTGAATATATACATTGGATAAATTATATTCAGCAAACGAAGAAACTAAGAGAATAATAATTTCAACGGAAAAAGTACAATAGGCGTAGGTCCCTATAAGTGACAAACTAGTATCGAGTCTGCCTCATCCTCATTTGAGAACCCGGGTGGGATTAAAGTTCCCCTATGGCTACCTCTCAACTTTTATCTTTGGGGGCCGTAATTTGACGGCTAATAACCGCATTTTACGCACATAAATATATCACTTACTAAGATCTGCTGCAACAAATTTCGGTAAATAAATTTCCAGTAATGGGTAAAAGACCTGATGATATATTTATTTTTAAACTCTGTTTTTACTTCCTTGTGCAAAGTAAAGAAAGTATTGTAATCGCGAAAATTTTCGCTTTTGAAATTTTAGCGGAAATATCCATTTTGACCATCCCTGAAGTCCATTTTGACTAATTTCGTCGTGACGTCTGTACGTACGTATGTACCTATATCGCATAACTCAAAAACGGTAAGCCGTAGAAAATTGAAATTTTTTATTTAGGACTTTTATAACCTCTAGTTGTGCACCTCCCTTTTTGGTGATTATATAACTTCCGGAAGTGGTACTCTACTTGAAGTCTAAAATAGATTTTAATAAAAAACTATATTCAAATATAATCCAAACCTTTTTAAATTTCATATATAAGACTACTATATCAATGGAAATTACATAATAGGGTTTGGTTAAAATAGACTAACCGGAAGTGATACATTACATGAAGCTGCCAACAGTTTTTCTAGAAAAAAATGGTATTATTTTAATTTTAGAAATAAATGCTACAAATAAAAGTTTTAGAGAATTAAATTCTGCGTCTAGCACAATAAAATTTTAAAATAGCTTTTTGTATAACCGAGATATCTAAATTTAAAAATTATATATTTCTTGTTTCATGTAATTAAGTTTGCTATAGATTTGAACAAAGATAAAGAAAAAATAAGAAATTTAATGTCAATGTCAAATTACGTCAAAATAAAAAAATATAGCTATAGTATAATACGCGTACAAGGAAGTCATGTGGTGTCCACATCAGATTTTTTAATTTAATCTTTGATCGTGCGCACTTGATATTTTAGAGTAATCAGGTGCGTGTTGTATTTTCGACGCAGAGGCAGATGGGGCCGGCTGAAATCGGAAAAATTTTCAATGGGCCGTCAGAATTTGAGATCAGGATAGGGACCATTTTATCAAATATCTGAACTCACTTTATTTTGTAATTCGGAGTTTCATGAAAAAAATTGAAATTATTAAATAATTAGTTTCATATCACACATATATATTTTTAATGGATTATAGGAAATTCAATGTTAAAAGTTTCATATGGTGGCAATTTCTGCCCTATTAATTTTAAAACAAAAGTGTGTATAAAGAAAAATGTTTAGAATTAAAAATTACGTTTAACGACTCAAAAATTATTGAAAATTCCCGTATTTTTCACTAGAAAAACAAAAACAGCTAATTACAGTATACTACAAAATATATAATTCACGCTATCGTATTGTTTCAGTTTAGCAGATAAAAATTTATTAATTGATATTTAATTGTTAATATTTTTATTTTGATGTAAAAATCAAGATAAGATTTAATGTAGAAGAAAAAGTTCAGGTTTTGAAATGGTATTTTGCAAATAATTCAAGTAGAGAAGTTGTAGATTTATGTTTTTGTTTTCAAGGCATCCTATAATTAGCTTTAAATTTTAAATTTTATTTTGCGTTTATCTCGTGAAAATTAAATTTTTAATTATTTCTTCTCAGATGACGACAATACAGATATAACCTCAAATGTTAAATATCACAACAACTTTTGGTCAGCTGATTGTTGATCATTGGCCCGCTAGTTTTCCGTTTGAAGATTCAACCAATTTGATTCATTGATTCCGCACATGCATTGATTGAAATCGTTTTAGCACAGTATATAAGATAGTACGTATTTGGTACTACCATTTGGATCTGAATTATGAATAAATAAAGAACACATAGTGCTGGCGCAACGCTCTGGGGCGGCATTAGCCCCAACATAAAATACCGATGCCCAGCTAAAATATTTTTATTTGCTTAATCTAAGAAAATATGTTTAACCACGAATCGGTTGTCACGGCCGGATAATCCACGGCGCCATGGAGCCATGGCTCCAGGGTCCCCTACATCACTGTTTTTAAAATTCATTATACTAATTATATTCATATTATAATTCACAAAATATTTAATTTTGATATCCTACAACTTATTGTAAACAAAATTCCGTGCTCTACTGCCATTTATTTTCCACTGCGCCGCACATAGGACATAAGAAGGAGAATGCAGTCGCGAACAATGTGGCTGTGGCAACACTGTGTCTAGTTTTGTGGCTCACATCGGTGCACTGCACTTCGCACAATTCATAAATATAATCATAAGATATTTTGGTGTCATAGTGTCGCATATTTTTTCTGCCACATTTACCTACAACCAACGTACGTACGTTAAATTGTTTGTTTTTCAACAACCACAAAATCAAAGAAAATGTGATAAAAACAATTAACTGCATAAAATGTAATCTCATTTTACTTTTTAGTTTTTGCCATTATTGTGCAATTTAAATTAGTATTAATTCTTCGTGTCTGAAAAAAGTATCTTAGGCACATATTACATAAAATTTGAAACATATGTATTTAATCCAGCTTATTTACAAAGTGGATAGAAAATATTTGAGCGGTAAGGCAAAAATGAATTTATAGAATGAGAAGTCAGAAAGTAAGCTAGATGATTCACTTCAATGCCTATTTTCTGCTAATGAACTGGGCCAAGGTCAAAAAGAAACTAGCAACTTTTAAAGATAGTTCTGATGATGGTCTTAAATAGACAGAAACGTTAACATATCAACACTGATTTTGATTTATTCCTGTCCACATTCCGACTAAAAATTTTTTTACTTCAATTATTTGGACGCTATTCTCAATTTTATATTAATTTTAATAATTATTATTATAAGTATAAATATTTTTGTTCAATTCTTTTATTGAAATAATTATTTATATTTCAAGTTGACTTTAAAAAAAACTAATTTCAGTTTAAAAAGTTTAAAACACAACTAATTTTAATTGCATTTTCCATGGAAACTTTGTATTAAATACATATTGATCAACAAATTATACCTACTACATCAAATGAATAAGTTTTTAAAATTTGTATGCTCTTGTTTTGGACCGAAACAACAAACAAAAGGTAAATCGACATGTAATAATAATGAAGCTGTTATTTCACTGCAAAATTTCAAATTTTATATTCCACATAGATGTTATATAGAAGTGCAGTAATAACGTTTTTTATAACCTCCATTTTAATTGTTTTTTTGTTGGGAACTTATTGGATATTTCCTTTTCAATTTCGCATTGAGTCTCTATAAAAGTGTTTTGAATGATTATTTGGTTCCATTTTGGTCAGTGAGTAAATTGTGTTCTAGTTATAAACAATAATTTCGTTTATTTAAGTCAACTTCAGTGTTTTTTCTTAGAAATTACTTAATTAAACATATATGTGCGTGCGCGCATCACCTTTACTTATCATTGAAACATTCTATATTCCTACCGTTACAACGAAGAGGTCATGTCCGTTCTCTGTACAATCTGCTCGACGAAATTTGACATCTCTTCATCAGTTAAATGCACGTGTTGTTCTGCTTCCTTCCATGCTGAATGTGTACAAATTTCTCAATCCGACTCCAGAGCACTTCGCTCCAAAAAAAAAACTTGAAATGGTTTTGCAATTCTTGCGAACCCACGGCTGAATTGAAAACAACCGAATTTAATGAACTGAAACAACTCCTGCTAAGCCTTAAATCAGAAATAAAAGAAATAAAATCTAATATAAATTCCATTAGAAAACTAAGCTTGAAGAACTTCAAGATTTTGAAAATATTATTTCTGCGATTAAAGACCGTAACAATCGTTAGAACAATCTCATCATCTTTAATGTTCCAGAGAAAGCAATTCCTCAGTAAATGGAGATAGTGCCGATGCTGATACTAATAGTATTAACATCTTATCCGTTGTTTGTACCAAAACCAACACGGTGTCCAAACAATTTCGGTTAGGTAAACTTAATTCTTCTAACAACAGACCTAGAACAATTAAAGTTATATTTAAAAATACAACTGATGTTCTCTACATTTAAAAAAACTAAAATAAACTAAAAGGCAGCCGATTCAACAACATCAATATTGTAAGTGATAAAACTATCAAACAGCGGGCTTACTTAGCTGAATTAAAAAATGAACTTCTCACTCGCACAAATAATGGTGAAAATAATTTAATCATTAAATATATCAACGGTGTACCTTCTATTGTTTTAAACAACTGAGCAACAATTCACATTCACATACAATAAACTTATACTATTAAAATGTGCGGGGGTTGAATACGAAGATATCGAAACTTTATGTTGACTGTAAACTATGATGTCTTTGTGTTCACTGAGACTTAGCTCTCTGAGAATATTTCAAACAATGAACTGATGGACAAGCGGTACAGTGTTATAAGAAGTGACAGAAATCCTGCTCGAACTGGTAAAAGCCGTGGTGGATGGGTGCTCATTGCGGTTAATAACAGCATTCTTAGTGCTCAGCACTGCGATATCAGCTGTTATTTAATTAATATCGATTTATTGTGCGTCAAAATTTCTTTGCTGAACTCATCAGCTGATTTCTATAATATTTCTATGTATATTCCACCTCATACCACCTATGTAGAATACTCTAATTTTTATGACGCCGCCTCATCGTTGCCATTTATATTTAGCTCAAATCATTGGTGATCTTAATTTGACTACTCTTAATCAGTTTTTATATAAATAATGTTACTAATAGTCAAATTAATACTTTTATCAACTTTATTAATTTATTAAACATGGATCAAATTAACAATATACCTAATGCTAACAATAATATTTTAGATGTAATTGTTACCAATTTAAATTGTACTGTGGAAAAAAGCGACTACGATCTATTACCTGATAATAAACATCATCCTCCTTTGTCTGTAGAAATAAAATTATTAAGTGGCACTCAACGAAACTTAAGTCAAAATCACAATATAGTTTATAATTTTAAAAAGGGTGATTATGGCCGCTTATATAAATTAATTAGTGAAATTGATTAGCAGTGTTTAGAATCAAAACATTCTATTCAATACTGCATACAGCTATGGACATTTATATTCCAAAAATTGTAAGACGTAATACTGTCTATCCAATTTGGTTCACGCATGAAATTATATTTGAACTAAAACTGAAGGAGCACCACAGAAAACTCTACAGAAGTCTAGGTTCTACATATCATTTTAATAAATTTAAATCATGCATGCCTCTGTAAAATTTTTAATAAAAAAATCATACAGTAATTACATTGATTCTATTCAAAATAATATTATAAATGATCCTAATTATTTCTGGAGTAAATACAAAAAAAGTAGCAACAGAATCCCTTCAATTTTATACCACAATAATGAATCTTTTGAAACTGAACCAGCTATTGCTGAAGCATTTACAAGTTTCTTTAAAAGTGTTTATAATGAAAATTCAGTTAACTTAGATGATGTTAATATAAGTCTCAGTTCCTCAGATTGTAATGTGGTATTTATATCCGAAATTGTAATATCTGAAGTTTCTAATGCTATTAAAACCCTACGAAATACCAAATCTGTTGGTCCAGATAACATACCCGTTTATATATACAAAGCTTGTTCTGATTTTTTCACGCTTCCCTTATGTGTTCTTTTTAATTTATGTATTCAACAAAATTCCTTTCCTGATCTGTGGAAACAATCTAAAATCCAACCTCATTTTAAATCTGGCGATAAGTCGCAAATAAAAAATTATCGACCAATAAATTGTCTGAACTCTGTGTCAAAAATATTTGAAACGATCTTGTATAAACGTATGCAAAATCAAACTAGTAATTATATTAGTACTTTTCAACATGGTTTTGTTAGCCGTCGTTCGGCGATTTCTAACTTACTTAATTTTGTTCAATACATATTTGATACTTTCGCGTCTAAAAATCAAGTTCACGTAATCTACACAAATTTTTCGAAAGCTTTTGACACAGTTATACACTCAATTTTAGTTACAAAATTACAATGTATTGGGTTCTCTAGTGGCTTATGCAATTTGATTAAATCATATTTACATAATAGAATTCAGTATGTGTATTGCAACGGGTATATTTCTACGAATTTTCTAGCGTTATGTATGTCGATGATTTTAAATTATACCAAACAATAAGTAACGAAGAGAACTGCTACTTGTTGCAAACTGATTTAAATAGCATTTATCGCTGGTCGCAACTTAACCATCTCTATTTTAATCTGGATAAATGTCAATAAATTAGTTTTAGTAAGAAAAAAGTTACCATCCAATTTCTATACGCTATGAATAACGTCACTTTAAATCGTGTTAGTGTAGTGAAAGATTTGGGTCTTTTTCTAGATACAAAGCTGACGCTTATTCACTATATCGTCCTGTTACAAAATCGTAGGCTTTATTATACGAACTACTAAAGAATTTAAAAACTTAGAATGCTACAGATCCCTATTTCAGTCACTGGTTGTCTGTAAATTAGAGTATGGTTCAATTATCTGGAATCCCTCCCAGAAATATCTTAGTGATCCAATAGAAAGTATCCAAAAAAATTATTTCTAAGACAGTTTTCTTGAGATTATATCACTTTTAGCCCAATTATCAATATCCCAACTTGTTAGATGTCTTTAAGTTTGAACCACTGGCAAATAGACGAGCCAAACATCAAATTATGTATTTGTTTAAAATTGTTAATAATTATGTAGATGATATGCAGTTAGTTAGTCAATTAAGCTTTTATGTAAATGCTCATAACACAAGATGTAGCCTCACATTTTTTTGTAATTTTTCTCATACTCATTATCATTATCGTTCACCAATTATTGATATGTATCATCTATTCAACAGTTTTTGTGATGATTTGGATTTCTCTGTTAATTTTAAGGAATTTTGACGTAAGCTTGATGTATTACTATAAACATTAATTTTCTCTTTGTATTTTCTCACTTTATTTCTTTACTTTTACATGTATACTTAATATTATTCTGTAATAGGGCCTTGGCCTGTTGGATAATAAAGAATTTATTTATTTATTTTATACTTATTCATGGGAAAATGATGGTATACCGGCTACAAGAGAACGTGAGTCGTATATAATTTCCACTTATTTAAGTAATATATTATTATCATATTTCTATAAATTAAACAAAATTAAGTTTTTTTTGGTAAATGGTTCGTTTTGTAAAATTTGCGAGTGCCTTTCTTTCCCAACCGATGCGAACAGATATGGAAATATCCAAGGTACAAAATTACTGGATTAGTTTGTCTGCCATGGAAAACATTTGATTAACCCAGATAGACCTGAAACTTAAAAGAAACAAATTTTGTGTTTCTTATTTAAAATTGTGCTTAGTATATAAAGAAAATATTTTTTGTTATATAAAGTTTTTGTTGATTTTTTCTAGTTTTTTATGAAATTAATGTCCTTCTAAACGGACGGTAGGATTATAAGTGTCTATTAAAAAAATCTCAAGTTTGGTTTCAGATCATATTTATATTATATTATCGCATAAAATACAAAATATTAATTTTATATATTCACTCTTTAGTGTGATATGAAATAAAACAGTTTTTGATGAGAAAAGTGCAATATTACATTTCGTACATATGCTCTGAACTTTTTTTATGGCATCTCGATTGCTTTTCGTGATGTGCATGTAAATGATCCAATCTATCAAATCTTTAAACCTCAAAAAGAGATGATGAATATTTACTTGGGCCACTTTTACTAAGCTTCCTATTTTCTCCAACAAAGCAGTAGCTACACTTCTTTGGAAGGCTATTAGTGTCATCTAAAATATTCAGCAACAAATTATAGTCTAAAAAATACTCAAATATTTCTAGACAAAAAGGATTACTCGCAGCTTGTTGTTCTGATTTCCATCCTGATTCACTATTTGGCAAATCATCTTTTATCCAATTGAATATTTTACGCCGTTTTGTATCAAGTTTTTATTTTTGTTGTCTCAACAAGATTTCGTCATCTGCATCATATTCCGCATCAGTATTATTATCATTAATCATCAACAATTGTCCCAAATCATATTCAGCTTGTAACTGGCGTCTAGGTCAATTTTATATGGAAACGTTATCTTCTTTGCCGAAATCTTAATCGGTATTATCATCGCATGCATTTTCTGGTGGTAAAATGAATATATTGTTAGGTATATTTTCAACTAATTCTTCTTCCGTTAATAGTTAATAGTTCAAAAAGTGATAATGACCGGATCTTATTAATAAAACGTATTGTGTATTAAGAGCGTAAAGTGATTCTTTGTTACTCGAGCACGGTAATTACCGTGCTCGAGTAACAAAAACACTTTACGCTCGTGATACACACATAATTTTTTCTACGATTACATCTTAAAATGATTTAAAAACGTATACGTACTGAAAATAAATTCATTCTGTCAACTGTCGATATGACATGTTTCTATTTTGTTTGTATCCCTAGTAACTATTGAAATAAGCGCGCATTTAATATCTTTTTCGCGCGTTGCCATTGGAAACGCGCGTATTTAACATCTTTTTCGCGCGTTACCATTGGAGACGCTCAAAAAAGATATTTTTCGATTGTTCCACAGAAAACGTCAACTTTACGATGACAAATGAGAGCGTAATTGTCAACTTTTCATAGCAATCGTAGTAAAATAATATTTATTTTACAATAGATAATTATACGCCTACCGTCCTTTTAAAAGGACACTCATAGTTACATAACAATAAATCATGTAAGATAAATTTTTATAGCCAATCATTACAACATAAATTTATATGCACTATCTGACATTACAATAACTTATAAAATAATGATCTGATGATATATTATATATATATATATATATATATATATATATATATATATATATATATATATATATATATATATATATATATATGTGTATAAATTAATAGTTGAAATAAACCTTACCGTGCGGATGTAACTACACGTATCAGAATTACTCTTCTTGGGTTGTTTGCCAAAAACATTTTGATGAGTCAAAATTTAACATATTGTTTATATATATATATATATATATATATATATATATATATATATATATATATATATATATATATATATGTATAAAGTCCCGTCATTCCATTTCGAAACATAGGGCCTCTGCCAGCTTCTTCCATCTGACTCTATTGAAGGCAATGGCTTTAATTTCTCCCCATGATTTGTTTAGACGTTTTTCCTCCTCGAAAATGGTGCGTTTCCAGGTGCATTTGGGGCGTCTTCTTTTCGCGACTCTTGTGGGTTCCAGTCTAGTGCTTCTCTACAGATGTCATCTTTGGGCTTTCTTAGGGTATGGCCCAGCCATCCTCATTTTATTTTGCAGATTAGGGTCTCTATTGGATCCTGATTTGCTTTTGCCCAGAGTTCAATGTTCGTTATCCGGTACGTAGACATTTGTTGACGAAGGTTTGTGGTTGATTGCTTAGTCTTTTTGTCGTTTTCCACGTTTCGCAGCCGTATAAGAGGATATATTTGACATTTGTATTGAAGATTCGTATCTTTGTTTTGTTTGAGTATATTCTTAAAGCCCAGATGTTGTTGAGGAGGCCAAAAGCTCTTTTTGCTTTTAGAATTATTGTTTCTACGTCTTTATTTGATCCACCTTATTTGTCGATGATGCTGCTTAGATACGTAAATTCTTCAACTATTTCGATACTTTCGCCATTTAAGGAGAGAATTTCATTGTTCCGTGTGTTTATTTTTAAGTGTTTTGTTTTGTTGATGTTTATTTTTAGACCAACTTTATTTGCTTCTGTCTCAAGGCATTGTAATTTAAGTTTAATGTCATCGAAACAATATAGTTGGATGAGTGTATCAAAATTTGTATCTTACCCATTTGTCTTTATTTTTCGAATGATATGACGGTGGCGAGTCAAATTGTTCAAGTTATAGATGAATTGATCAAAATCCAAAAGTATTATAACGTTTTGACCACGGTTTCAAAATCAAGTTCACGAGCTGATATTTACAACAAAAAAATGAACAAAATTCTGGGAAAAAATTTAAATCATTTAAGAAGTTTTGTAGCCGGTTTAATTTTTTTCGTTATGTAAAGAAATTAAAATAAAATATAATTTTGATATTTAATAAATACTTCTTTTATTACAAGTTGTCACTTTAATTTTTAATAGCATTTAAACAGACTTTTTTTTTATATAAAAATAATACGAATCTGAAAATAATTAATTTGCATATTCCTATTATTTTTAATTATTAATATTGATAAAAATTTTACGTTCTTCGCAAGTGCAAACAGCTTCGTTCTGTTCATCTAGATTTTTTTTAGTACAGGGAAGCGTAAGGGCGATTATTCGGACACACCTACTTATAAACAATTTCGTGGTGCGTACAAACAATTCTAGTTTGACATGAAATTAAAAGGTTCGATACATATAAGTGCAGCATTTTACCGATAGAAAATACAACAGTTTCTCATACGACATTTGAGGTTGTTGTACGATATTTATTAGTAGCCTGCGATTATTTTCAGCGGTTGAACTGTACAGTTTTATCGAAGTTATATTAATTTATATTGACTAAAGTTAATTTATATTATGACAGAAAAATTCTGATGACGCCTGGATTCGATCCAGGGACCTTCCGCATACCGGGCAGAAATGCTAACCGCTACACCAAGTCACCTGTGTTCGAAATATGGCATCAACTGAATTTTTCTGTCACAGTGTCTAAGCGTAGCTTCGTTCCGAGAGACTCCTATATAGGCATTGACAACCGGGTTCGTCTACAGTGACACAGTTTTTGATTATGAGGGAAGCATACCCAAGCTTAGAGCTAATATTATTAAGTTGTGTGATTATTAAAGGTAATCATACCTGTAGTTTTTGACTAAAGTTAATTTATATTATGACAGAAAAATTCTGATGACGCCTGGATTCGAACCAGGGACCTTCCGCATACCGGGCAGAGATGCTAACCGCTACACCACGTCACCTGTGTTCGAAATATGGCATCAACTGAATTTTTCTGTCACAGTGTCTATGCGTAGCTTCGTTCCGAGAGACTCCTATATAGGCATTGACAACCGGGTTCGTCTACAGTGACACAGTTTTTGATTATGAGGGAATCAAACCCAAGCTTAGAGCTAATATTATTAAGTTGTGTGATTATTAAAGGTAATCATACCTGTAGTTTTTGAATAAAGTTAATTTATATTATGACAGAAAAATTAATTAATAATATTAGCTCTAAGCTTGGGTATGATTCCCTCATAATCAAAAACTGTGTCACTGTAGACGAACCCGGTTGTCAATGCCTATATAGGAGTCTCTCGGAACGAAGCTACGCTTAGACACTGTGACAGAAAAATTCAGTTGATGCCATATTTCGAACACAGGTGACATGGTGTAGCGGTTAGCATCTCTGCCCGGTATGCGGAAGGTCCCTGGTTCGAATCCAGGCGTCATCAGGATTTTTCTGTCATAATATAAATTAACTTTAGTCAAAAACTACAGGTATGATTACCTTTAATAATCACACAACTTAATAATATTAGCTCTAAGCTTGGGTATGATTCCCTCATAATCAAAAACTGTGTCACTGTAGACGAATCCGGTTGTCAATGCCTATATAGGAGTCTCTCGGAACGAAGCTACGCTTAGACACTGTGACAGAAAAATTCAGTTGATGCCATATTTCGAACACAGGTGACGTGGTGTAGCGGTTAGCATCTCTGCCCGGTATGCGGAAGGTCCCTGGTTCGAATCCAGGCGTCATCAGAATTTTTCTGTCATAATATAAATTAACTTTAGTCAAAACTACAGGTATGATTACCTTTAATAATCACACAACTTAATAATATTAGCTCTAAGCTTGGGTATGATTCCCTCATAATCAAAAACTGTGTCACTGTAGACGAACCCGGTTGTCAATGCCTATATAGGAGTCTCTCGGAACGAAGCTACGCTTAGACACTGTGACAGAAAAATTCAGTTGATGCCATATTTCGAACACAGGTGACGTGGTGTAGCGGTTAGCATCTCTGCCCGGTATGCGGAAGGTCCCTGGTTCGAATCCAGGCGTCATCAGAATATTTCTGTCATAATATAAATTAACTTTAGTCAAAAACTACAGGTATGATTACCTTTAATAATCACACAACTTAATAATATTAGCTCTAATTTATATTGATTTCGTTATAAGAGAAGTATATCAGAAAATAAACTACGAGCCATGCAGAAATACGTTTCTTAATAATTCTATTGAAAGCGATTTAATTAAAATAATAATCAAATGTGAACTTCTCAACCAGTCAGTAGACGTTCTACATGTGACACTCTGCCGTAGCAGGTCACGATAAGTGATATATTCACACGATTATACGTGTATAGTACGGTTATCAGCTAGTGGAGAAGGAGCCATAGGAGTATTTTAATATAGTGAAATTTGTTTGTTGGTTGTGGGAATCGAATCCGGGTTCTTAAATCCTCAGCCCGAATCGATACCACAGCCAGCTACCCTATAAAAGATAGGCTTTCATAGAATCTTCGTCTTGTTAGTTGTAGGCTGAAATGAATCTGAAAGTGTGCTCGAAAAAATAGATTTTGGAATTTATTAGATAGTGTGATGTGTGATCCAGGTGAGCTGTTATCGTATGTGGTGATTTTAATAAGGTAAGAGCGAATGTTATCTCTTTATTTCTAGCTCATAGGAGAATGTGAATGAGAATAGACGGAGTAAGATTTGATGATTTTTAAAGTAGACTAATCAGGGTATGGGGTAGGTGACTCAGTATATCGAGTAGGACTGTAAATATGAAATCACTGATAGTTGGTTTTGTTTTTCAAAAATTTCTTTTTCCAATTCTGTGATTGTCTAATTCTTCTTTTTCTAGTACCTCCAACACTTTAGCTGATATTTAATCTAATAAAACAGCTTTTTATTTGATTGTTTCTTTTTCAAAGTATTCTTAATCTCTTTCTTAAGTAAAGAAGAAGCAGAAGTGATCGGCCACAAAGAAGTGTGCGAACACCGGAGATATGTTTGTCCGAGAAGTGTTCGCAGTGCTCGACGGAGGTGATGGTGATCCAGTATCGCAGCCTAACTGGTTGGCAATGAGAGCGCTGCGCTCCCGCCAAACAGAGGTCGTGTTGTCGCTAATTATTATTTATTTTACCAAATATAGCCATCAGTATACAAAAATTGCTTTCTTCTGTAAGTATTTATCGGATTATAGGATGGTTCACCTAATATATGGTCAACTAGGGTCTTACCAATAACTTGTAAAATTTTAGTTCTCACATTCGCCGATTACTTTTCTGACATCAATAAACGTAAATTATGGATTAATAATTAAATTGGCAAATATTTTTACTATTTCTTTATTTATTCAGGATTTATTTAATAATCAACCTATAAAAACAACTATGGCCATAGAAAATGCAGAAACGTTTATGTTATTTTATAGTGTGTATTCAAAATGACTACCATGCAGCAGAAAGCGTTGTTGTGTGTAAAAATAAATGTTAAATATATATTTCACAAATCATATTCAAATAAGATAAGTTTGCAAATTTCTTACATGTTATACTTGTATTACTGTTTGAAAGAAAAATAATAATTAGAAAGAAAGTTTAGCTATGTAAATATTTTTTGTTAAGTTTGTAATTTAAATATGTATCAACCTGTTTAAAACCTATGTCTACATAATCTGTTTTAATTAACTCGGTATTATAAACTTGTTTATAAACTAAATGAAGTTAACTGATTTATTTATTTATTTTTGTATTGTTAACAGATATCTACATAATCTGTTATAAGTAGCTCGTTAGTAATGAACATTGCATTTACTATTCATAAAACATAGGGTGCGTTAGGTTGAAATATTCTTATTTGTGTAGAAATAAGTGTATTGTTTTATAGTATTCAAGTACCTCATCCATAATTTGTAAAAATTAGTTTATGTTGCAGAATTTGTATAACGTAGACATTTTTCTACTTCAAAAGGCAAAGATATTAAACGTAATTATTATTTATTTCACCAAATATATCCATTAGCATACAAGAATTACTTTCTGCTGTAAGTATTTTTCGGATTATGGGATGATTTTTTTTGTTAATAAATAAGTATAAAAAATTAGTCTTGTATTTTGAATAAAAATTAAAACAGTTCAAAGATACTATTTGAATAATTTTAAAATAATTTTGTAATTCTATTTATTACAATAAATAATGAATACCAGTGGCGGTGTAGCTATACTAGTTCAAAACTCAATACCCTCCAAGCAACTCCACCTTCAAACCAACATAGAGGCAATAGCCATCCAAATATTATACCCACAGGAAATTAGTATCTGCAACATTTATATACCCCCTGATATATGCCCGGACCAAACCACAATGGAAGCACTAGTCAACCAATTATCAAACCCAAATTTAATAGTAGGAGACTTTAATGCCCATAACACAAACTGGGGCTCTCAAAACACAAATCAAAAAGGAAAAGTTATAGAAAGTACGTTTGAAAACTATGTATTATTAAATAATGAGTCACCAACCCACTTCTGTAGTGCCTCCGGCACCTTCTCAATAATAGACCTTGTTTTCTCTCACCCAAACATAGCTACAAAATATACTTTCGAAGTACTATCTGACCTTCACGGAAGTGATCATTTTCCCATACACCTACAATATATTTCAGCGAAACAACATCCAAGCCAAATACTACCGAAATGGAACTTAGAACAAGCAAATTGGACTCTATTCGCAAAAAAACTACAAGAAATGACGTACCCACAATTAGAAGATACAGATAAACTTGTCGAATGTCTAATGAACAATATAAAAACAGCCAGCGAAGAGACTATAGGATTTAAAAAATATTCAAAAAAATAATGTGTACCATGGTGGAACGAAAACGTTAAAAAAGCTATCAAGGATTGTAAAAAATCACTATATAAATATAAAAAGAACAAAACCACTGAACACCTAATAGCTTTCAAGAAAGCAAGAGCTATTTCCCGAAGGACTATAAAAACAAGTAAAAAACTATCTTGGAGAAAATATGTTTCCACACTTTCCACAAAAACTCCTATGTCTGCAGTCTGGAACAAAATTCGAAAGATCAAAAATGAAAATTACACTCTACCCACAACAATGCTTATAAAGGACGATAAAAAAATAACAAATCCACGCCAAATAGCAAATACAATTGCAGACACAATCGAGTCAAATTCATCTGATAAAAATTATGATTCAACGTTCCAAGAATTTAAAAAAAATCAAGAAAATACACAAATACAAATTGAACACGACGACACAAACACAATAAACAAAGAAATCAACAAAGAAGAACTATTAACATCAATACACGACGCCAAAAATAATAGTAGCCCTGGACCGGATAATATCCCATTCGAAATCATAAAACATCTGCCAGAAAAAACCATGGACTATTTACTATATATATATATATAACTATATATGGACAAATAACACTTTCCCGACACAATGGAAGCAAGCAATTATAATTCCAATCCTGAAACCAAATAAGGAACAAACAAACCCTCAAAGCTACAGGCCTATAGCTGTTACAAGCACCTTATGCAAAATAATGGAAAAAATTATTAATAAAAGGTTAATCTGGTATCTTGAGTCTAATAACTTAATAAGTACGTATCAGAGCGGCTTCAGAAAAGGCAGGTCAACCACGGACCATCTCATAGCAATAACAAATGACATCCAAAATGCTTTTAAAAACAAATAAAAGGTAACCGCAATATTCTTCGATATGGAGAAAGCATACGACACAACGTGGAGATACAATATAATTAAAACACTTAAAAAATACCATGTCGAAGGACGAATGCTGCACTTCATACATAACTACCTTCGAGAAAGGAAATTTAAAGTTAAATTCAATGGACATCTCTCAGATGAAAAAACGCTCCAAAATGGTATACCACAAGGGTCAGTAATAAGTGTAACGCTCTTCCTAATAGCAATCAATCAGGTTATCTCCATCATTCCACCCCCGGTAATAGCACTCCTTTACGCCGATGACCTATGCATTTATTGCAAGGGGAAAAATATAAACTCAATAAGAGAACATATAAATACAGCCCTAGAGAACTTGGATCGTTGGACAGCACTTACAGGATTTAAAATTTCTACAACGAAAACAGTTGCCATGCAATTTGACAAATCCAGAAAACCGCTCAACAAACCAATACTTAAATTCAAGGAACAAAATATCCCCTACACCGAAACCTTTAAATTTTTAGGCCTAACTCTGGATTCAAAACTATCATGGAAACTACATTTACAAAATCTTAAAACCGAAACTACCAGAAGACTTAATATAATTAAAATACTAAGCAACCAAGACTGGGGAGCCGAAAGAGATATTCTTCTAAGAACCTATAAAGCATTAATTCAATCAAAAATAGATTACGGAAGCATCGTATATGCGTCGGCAAAAGAAACACACCTCAAAATGATAGACAGCGTACACAACTCAGCTTTAAGGCTTATAACAGGAGCCTTTAGAACAAGCCCTATTCACAGCATATTAATAGAGACAGGAGAAGACTCTCTCGCAGCTAGGAGAACTTATTTAACCTTATCATATCTTATGAATCTAACAGAAAACCCCTGCCACCCAAATTATCACACCTTATTCCAGAAAACGATTAATACTATCTGCCTAAGACAAAACAACCCATTCTTAACAAATATCCAAAATTCCATAACAGAACTCAACTTCAATTTCCCAAATACACTCCTTAAGAATCCACCTTCGACCCCACCTTGGTTATACCATAGCCCCATAATAAACATGGACATGACCAAATACAAAAAAGAAAACACCAACTTAACAATATATAAGAACACATTTAATGAGCTACAAGAAAAATACAAAGACCACATCTTCACATATACCGATGCTACCAAGACAGAACATCATGTCGGAGCTGCAATAATCTTCAATCAATCCAAATACCTATACAAACTACCTTCATTGTATAGTATATTTTCCGCAGAAGCCTTTGCCATCGAGAAAAGCCTTGAAATAATATACAACAGGGAAAATGACAACGAAAACCATGCCATATGTACAGACTCGTACAGCGTACTCCTCGCTCTTCACGGCACACACACGACAAACCCAACAATCCACCATATACGTGAACTTATTCACAAACTGAAAGCGGAAAAAAAGTCTAGTACCGCTCTAATCTGGGTCCCGAGTCACGTGGGAATAAGCGGCAATGAGGAAGCAGACATGGCAGCAAAGTCAACAACGGACCTCCCATTACAAGAACTACCAATTCACACATACGACATTAAAAGTTGTGTCAAACAAAAAATATCCAGCAAAAGAGAGGAAGAATGGCATAATAACACAAGTAAATTGAGACAAGTAAAAGATAACATCTCCAAACTAAAACACTATGGATCCTGAAAAGAACAAATACTGCTCACAAGACTTCGAATCGGACACACACGAATAACCCATAGCTACATCTTCAGAAAAGAAGAACCCGACATCTGTACAACATGCAACAAAAGACTGGACGTTCAACACATTATAACAAAATGCCAACTGTATACAACCCAAAGAGAACAATTTGCAATCCCAAGACAGCTAAGAGAAGCCCTAAAAGATGATCCCACCCACACATATAATATAATAAAATACTTAAAAGCCATAAACTTATACAAGGAAATATATCTGTAATTGTATAAGAGGTTAAGGACCACGCAGTCGAAACCTCTATAATCATAATAAAAAAAAAATAATAATGAATAATAATAATATTAGAAACATAATATAGTGTAAAAATCTATAATTTCTGTGTGCCTTTGCAATTTCGTTATGACATATTTTTCTACATAATAATGAAAGTAATTTTTGGCTAAATTTTATATTTATGTATTATCAATACAATTTGGGAGCATTACATAAAATTATAACTTAATTCGATTTACTTATTGCATGTTACATTGACAATTATAACGTAGTATATTTTGTATTTGAATATATTTTAGGCTTGTAGTAATTAAATTTTAAAGACTCTGGAACGTTTGGGTAACTTAATTTATGTTGCAATTTGAATTTGTGAATTTAGGAATGATTGTAAAATATACTTTTTTGAAATATATTTGTATATAATATTTTTGTTAACAAATAAGTGGTAAATTTATATTAAACAAGCAAAATTTATACAAGTTGTTGAATTGTAATATATACTTTTGTGAAATATATTTCTATATATTGTGTTAACAAATTCAATAGGGTTATTTTCGGTAATGGCTTATAAGGATTTATAAATAATCCGCTGGACGTATTCAATACTAGTTTATGAAAGATAATGCAATTCCCATTTCCAAAATGACTACAGAGTCTTACTTTGAATTGCATAATTTTAAATATACAGGGATTTTCGTGCTCTGTATACTTTTCTACTGTTTTATATAAATTTAATCTTGTTTAAAAGTACGCGTAACATATAATAACGCCAATTTTAAACCATAATACAGTTTTCGTAAACAACTATAGTACAAACCCTTAGTGAAAATTAAAAAAAATGGCACCAAGACAATTTGTGAATTATTATCTATGTTTGTATGATGTTTGCGGTGCTATTGATGATGTTCAAGAAGTTTTTGTGCCTCAAAATAATAATTATAATGTTAACAATGTTAACGACGTCGGGTTTATTGACTTTATCTCCATATATGAATTTGAATCTATGCATGAAGCTGAGAGAATGTATATCAACGACATCATTGATATTACCAGTGATAGTGATAATATGAGTGTAAGTGACAATGAAAATAGTAGTGAGGATTATAATGATAATTTAGTAATAGTTGTTGAATATACGCCTATTAGTTATAAAAGCGGCAATACCAATATTATTGTAAATGTATGTGACGTGTGTTTAAATAATATTAAGTTAAGTTATAATTTAATTCATTATACGAGTAGTTTTATTAGTTTTATGTTAGAATTTGATTATATAGATAATGGTGCGTTGTACATCGCAGATAGTGTTTCAAATTCATATAACAATCGCGATGATATAATGCACCAAATAAGTCAATATATAGATTATAAGTGTTATAGTTGCCGCAAAAGATTATATAATTTTATTTATACGTAAAAGGTCTTTAGAACTTAGTTTTAAATTAGATGTAAACATCATTATAAAATAAACAGAAAATAGATATATTTTTGTAAATTATAGAAATTAATTATTTGTACCATATTGTAATTCTACTATTCTTTTTAATATTTATTGTAATAAATTCATTATCCATGTAAAATAAGCCCAGTTTATTTGAAACTTTTATTATAATATAATATAATTGATATTTATGATCTTTTACGAAAATTATATTATTATTATTATTTAAAGCAGGGGTCACCAATCTTTCAGAGAAGAAAGCCAAATACAGATTTTTATAATGTGTGGCGGGCCAAAAACATTCTTATTGGAATCGTATTTGACCAAAATAAAATGATAGATGCAGAATTTAAACTTACCTTTAATATATAATATGTGAAAATGCTGAAAATTCAAGATAGTAAAAATGAAATTATTATAACATTTATATAATTATTTATTTGTCATTTATTATTTATGATACATTGATTATAATATACACATATAATTAACAAAAAGTTAATGCGAAGAATGCATTCGTTTTTCGGAACAAATTTTTTTAATATTTGGTGTAAAATTCGATGTTCCAATATGCAAAAAAATTTCTAGGTGCGGGTCAGTGATGCGTGATCTATTTTTTGATTTTACATATTTCATTTTTGAAAATGTTTGTTCGCATATATTGTCACGTTTACAAAAAACATAGCCGCTAAACATTAGCGATCTTTACTTAATTTGGAAATAATCAACACTTGTTTCGTTGAAGTTACGATAAATTGGGGGGAAGTCATAGCTATATTCTGATAGAATCTACTCGACGTGACTTAAGGCTGCGAACGTAGGCCGGTTGAGAGAACTTTACATGTTAGCTAGTGCTGAACTGCGTCCAACATGCGGGTCAAAATAAATAAGCATACACAGTAATTTTCAAAGTATATTAGTTTATATTGAATAAGACATACTAGTTAGTACAACGTCTAACAAAACTCTAAGTTAATAATATTCTTAAACTACTTACATATTTGACAAGGCAAGTCGAACCATCATGGAGTCAGCGTCTCGCACAGGCAACAGCAAGGATCGAGGTAGTCTTCACGTTCAAGTGACAAACACTACTGCTACCTTCTCTAGTCAAAAGCTAGGGTTTTTATACGGTATCATCCCTACTCCCTAGGTTAGAGCATCCGCAGGGCCTTTGTACTCTGGGCTTTTGGAAAGTTGTGAAAGACTTTCAAAGTCATACACGTGTCGTTTCTACAATAAGGAACCTTGACCGTTTTAGTCATAATTCTAAATAGGACCGAGATGGTTAGGAAATATCATGCAATGACAATATTTATTAACCATCCAACGGATGGCAAAACCTCAGAAATATGTATGTTTTAAGCCGCTTTCGAGAAGTGCATTAATCATTGTCAGATAAGGAAGTACGAAGACCACAACACACGCTGTGCCGGCCCGAGTCGGTGACCACCAGTTTTGGTGTATCAAAGGGCCGCTTTTAGGCTTTCCCATGACTAGGCCGTCATAACTTGCAGGAGGTGTTCATGTCACAAGAGATAATCGTGTTTCATACTTTTTTTAGAAAACGACTCTACGTACATAGTTTCAACATCAATGACTAAGATTTATTACAAATAGTTACAAGTTCAATATTCTTGTGACATTACCCCTCCCTCAACTTCATGGCGTCCCCGACATGACCTTATTCTAATTATTAAGTCTCATGACTTGTGATAAAGGGATGTACCCTGGTCTTTCACTATCGAGTTCCTGTATCACATCGTATTCTGGAACTGGTGGAGGGAAACTAAACATGGGTAGGTAATCTGAGGCGGTTGTTGGTAAGGGTGTGAGGTAGGTTGACTCGGATGCGTTGGAGCTGTGTATGGATCTAGGTCTGTCTGGCAACCGAGGTGCTGCTTCAGGTGCTCGATAGTTAATACGAGTGACTGGTACCTGAGCTGGTACATGAGCCGGTGATGCCACTCTTCTGAATATTCTTTGTGTTAATAGACCAGTGTACAACTCTCTTTGCTTTCTGATTATAGTAACATGCCTACAACTATAAATTATCATCAATATTATCATTACGGGCCAAGGAGCATACAAAAGAATACGGGTCGTTACATCTACTTGATCGGTGGCCACAGCACTCATGTCTAGGCAATCTTGTAAATTATTAAAAATAGGGTATTGTGCTGTGTCATAAGGGGGTAGATTTAATGACTTAGTTCTAGCCCACGCAGCTGGGATTATGTGTTTATACTCGAATTTTATATCGGTTGATATGCATGGAAATGCGGGAGTGAGCACTATTCTGCTATCTAACAAGACTGAACAATTACAGGGCAATGAAAGCCATACAGCTCCGAAATCTCGTTCAATTTTAGTTGTTTGCATTCTTGTGCAATTTTCTTGCGTCACATTAGCAACATGAGTTAAAATAAAAGTATTCGTATTAATAACAGTTACTAATCGCGTATCTGGCTTAGACGGTCTACACGACATTGGACAATGATATGTAAATTCTTTGATTGTTGCTCCAGTCAACAAAAGCCTTGCACAAGCTGCAGTTATTAGGTTCTCATAACTATTAGAGACAGCACAAAGTCTATCTCTGTGTGGGTCGCATCGCGGAGTAACAATATCCAACTGCTGGCTGTTATGATATTTTATTATCGCTAAGTCTACATGCTCCGCCTCAAGCGCGCATGTTTGGTCCTGCCAAGCAAAAGGGGCGGGGATTAATCGCCGCAGTTGTATATTCGCTACTTGCAATCGCACCACGGGAATGTGCACGCCTATGTTAACGTTCTTATCAGTGATAAGGCAATCAGTGAGTGGCAAGCCGTAGTATTGGCCAACGTCAGATATGGCGGACCGGTAATCGTTGTTATTAATTTGTCGTTCAATTTCTGTTAAATCTTTATGCAAAATTTCCATACCAATTACCGCAGTTGATAAATGTCTTGCATGACACGCACTAATGAGGTTACTTAATTGAAAATTTAGTAAATTTGAAAATACCAGTAATTGATCACATGACGTTAAATTTTGACTCATTACATGTTGTTTAATTTTAAATTGAATCGGAAATTGTTTAATTTTGTTTTTGAACGCTTGCGACTCATTGGTAGTGGTAAATAATCTTTGAACGTGACTTCGTGAAGCTATTTGAAAGTTCCAACCTGCCGTATTTCCATCATTCGCTAATATAAGTACATTATTCTTAAAAGTTTTAATCCCGTGTATTAGGGTATCACATGCTAAATATTTTATATTACTAACTTGACAACATTGTAAAAGTTTAGCTTGTAAATCTTTCTTAATAAAATTAATATCATATATCAAGGGTATTGATGTCTCATATGAAATTACTTCTGGCAACGCTTGAAAATATGCTCTCGTATTAATTTCTACCTTGCCCTGAGTTAGCCTAATATGAAGGTATATAAGTAACAAGATTACTTGTTTAATTACGTTAATTGACTCCATCACCTTTTTAATCATATATCCAATTATCCCCAACCACACAAAAAATAATACCTTCAGTTTAAGCAAACTGAAAAATAGTTTGAACAATACAAAATAATAAACATAAATTGATAAACACAAATTGTAAATTGTAATATAGTGTAAGATTGTAATATAGTGTAATAATAGTGATTACGCGGTTCAGAGCAGTCGCGTTGATTTGAAATTGTCCTTTTATGAAAATTTCCCCTGGATACCCCTTTAACTATTTATAACTTTTCCTCTACCAATTTTTTAAACAAAAATCTATCCAACCAGTGACGATGTCCACGTCCCCTTGATTGTAAACGTTTACACAAATTTTACGTTTTTTCCTGCCTTTTCCTCACACACAAATTATACTTTAACTACAGTTATTTCCTTTTGTAATTAATTGAGCTCTAAACATATACAAAAAACCTCGACGGCCCCATATAACCTCAAATTTGGCAAAAAATTGCATATATGAGACGGTTTTAATTGTAGGACATTCCAATATTACTTAGAAGGGTACTCACGGACGGTCGCTCGTCGAAGAGTGTGGGTTTGGGGAAAATTAGGGCGCTGACTTCTTCCTCTTCGACGGTCCGCTGGTAGAGTCCTGGCACGGTCCCTCAGGTACTCGTCGAGCATGTGAGTGATGCTCGACCCCGACTGACCTCGCTGTCCAACTTTACAGCGATGTTGATTCCTCCGGGTAGAGTTAGGGTTCCCTCGTTCACTCCCTCCAATTCGAATGGCACCTCGTCTTATCGTGGGGGCCTCAGGATACGGCGTATCGGGCAATTCGATAGCCGTGAAAATCGAGCAATATAATATAATCTCAATATTATAATTGCGACGCTTAATAATGTTAGTGTGACCAAGTACACTATAAACAAGGCTGACGGTGCCTCGGGGTTGATGCTGTCGGGACTGATGGCTGCTACGGTTGGTGGAACGATGGCGAACTGGGCGGCGGTACGTCTACTCATCCATAATTTGAACAGGATAAACGAAATGAGTACGTTCCAGATGTATATGAGTACGTCCTTATGATGCGAATAGGCGTCGATTATTTCGTCGGGCCGTAGACTGATCTGCTGGAAAGCGCTGGCCCAATCTTGAGTGGTTCCGCTGATGGCTGACAGATTTAGATGTGGAACGTGCTGAGTCCAATTATGATTTAAGCACTCGGTTATGTTGTTATACACCGGGTGCGTCTCCGGAACTAGCGGGTTGATTCTGAATGATTTTAACGTTGACCAAGTGGCTGGAAGTACGTGCAGGATTTTTAATTCTTGACTGTCTTCTCCACATGGAACTCGAACAGGAATTAAGCGAGACGAGTTGGTATAGAGAGCACAGTTACACGGCAACTGAACTTGAAGTGCACCGGGCTGTCCTATGTGTAGTGTGCTGACCGGATATTCTTCCCGCGGACATCGGACTCTCATGTCGGCTTGTGGATGGGTTATTACATAGGTATCGGGCCGGACTTCGGAAATGATGGTTTGCGTTGAGCGATAACAGCGGAATGAACATTGCTTTGTTATGTCATCCACCGTCGCTCCTTGGTACATTTTAAATGCACATTGTGGTCCGTATACCGCATCTGATGAGAACCGCGGCAGATAGCATAATCGGTCTTGATAAGGCCGGCATTGATGTAGCCCGGCTCCGGATATCGGTCTCATGGATTTTCCACTGACTGCTAGATACATGACATCATGCATGATCATGCACGTATCATTGTTCCACCCGAATGGCGTTGTCAGTAACTCGACTAATTTCCAGTCTCGCTTAACCTGGTTCACGGGTACTTTGACGTGTACCACGATTTTACTGGCACTTATACCACAGTCGACAATAGGCAGCTTGAAGTATTGAGACAGATCTAACCGGGATATGGCGAGTTGCATGCCATATCCGGCTAATCGTCCCTCTAATTTATCCAGATCGGCCGCCAATATTCCCGGCGTTAGTAGAGCCGTAGGAATAATTCTATTTTTACAAGCATTAAGAATTTCATTTTGCCTCGTAAGTTGTAGGCTCTGCAGCATTCGTTTTATGGTTAAGAAATTATTTATCAGCAATTCATGAATCAGCATCTTGGATGAGTCTTGGAACCGTACGCCGTATTCTTCTGCCTCAGCTAATGCTTGAATTCTATTCTTCAGTTCGGAGAAGGCCTGTTGTAGTTCTGCATCATATGACTCGAAATGAGTAGTGATAGTTGACAGTTCTTTAAATTCTTCGTGCAGCCCTGATTGTAATTGTTCTATTTTTTTCGCCATCTTCTTTTCGTTGAAAACGAAATCCTTCATTTTTGTGTCCGTCATTACGCCGCAGCACCAGCTGAATGCGTCCCCAATAAAATTGAGTGCACGGCTCGTCCGTACACGACTGATACTTGTCGTATACCGCTGAACATTATCATTATAAAGCTGTTCATCTAGTTTTGTCCCGGATAACTTCTCGATGTCCAGGCAATACTTCGGATCCAGTGAGGCATCCAATTTCGTGAATAATTCGTCGTGGAGGTCCCCCATCTTCTGTATCTGGCTCGCCATTAGACAGTTGGCGGCATCATCGTCTTTGCAGTGTACTATACCATTCGAGGGATCGAACGTGACGTTGAGTTGAGTGAGACGGACATATGCCAGCAATGTGAGGAAGCAAGTGATACCCCGGAACATACACTCTTCCACTGCCCCAAGTGGACAGAGGAAAGGCTCGAGATGACGCGGATAACGGGAACACTAACACCAGAAAACATAATGGAAAAAATAACTAAAGCAGAAGAAAACTGGAAAGCGTTTAAGGATTTTGCAAGGAAGGTAATAAGCGAGAAGGAAATGGCCAGAAGGCCAAGAGAAAGATAAAACGGAGTAGCACAACTGAGTACCCTGAAGAAATGTCAAAAACAGTACCGGGATACTTGGTGGAGGTAACGGGGACGGGAGGTTTTAGTGGGTTAAAGTCCCACACTACCCTACACCCTACGGTAGTATGCGCTGCCTAGGCATCATACCGGGTGTGCAGGATGCATTTCCTCCTACCCCCCAAAAAAAAAAAAAATAAAAAATCCCCTTAGTAGCGTTAATATTATAAGCAAAGGCCGTATTTTTAAACATCTTACGAGCTAAATTCCTACTTAAATTCTTAACTATAGCCGTCCATGTGCCTAATTTTGACTCGTGAGGCCGTAATTCCAAAATTTCTAAGCCGTATCGTTTTGTAATATCCGAACGTATCCATACGTCATGCGTGATATTGCAAGCAGCTGATTCATTCTGATAGCAAACGACCTCAGCATTTCCTGGAATAACTACGTCATCGCTTAGCACGAGTTTATTCATTTTCGTATCTACTATCGGCTGACTAGCGTAAGGCAGTTCTGACCACACGTCACCGGCTGCAGTATCTATCGTTGTCAGTGATAGTTGAGCGCTCAGTTGCGCCAGTGGCGTATCGTTTAACCGCATATGACTAGATCTGAATTTAATTTTATAAATTTTATCATTGTCGTAGATTGTAATAATTTCACTTTTGAAATCTATTAGTGCTTGGGATTTAATCAAAAATTGCATGCCAAGTATGACGTCACAAGGCAGATTTGGAATCACCAGAGTGGCTACTTCCGTGTTCCATGTGCCCATCGTGAGGGACAGGATTGTACTCCCCAGCACTGGAATTAAATGACTGCCCGCGGAGCGGAGCATTTTTACCGTCGTCTGTTTGTAGTCTAGGGCGTTTCGAGCGCCTACTACGTTGTACACACACCCTGTGTCAACGATGATGCTAACAGGTTGATTTTTCAACCAACCCGCCACTGTGAGTATGCGAGGATTATTTTCTTCATTAGGCCCTGAATCAATTAGGCACACGACGCTACGGACCTCGTCTAGCGTCGTGAGGCCCCGTTTCCCACGTTATCTTGCCTCGGCTCTTCGGCATTTTCCCGTCGTAGATCGGGACACTCGCGACGATAGTGCCCCGGGCGCGCGCAATTGTGACAAATTATACGTCCGTTCGCGGTACGCGAGGGCTTGTATTGGTAGCCGCCGCGGCCTCGACCGCTGTCCCGGCCGCCGCTGGGGCCACCGCGTATGATGGGATTCCTTTGTGCCGCGCCTGTTTGGTAGCGTGGTGTAAAATCCCTAGGGGGCGGGGGACGGAAACCTCTCCGTACCTCATCCCGCACTACCTGCATCAAATCACTCTGCATCTTTTTTAACCGATCTTCCAAATCGATCTCTTCGTCGGTATTTACCTTCTTTTCCGCAAGCACACGCTCGCGAGCCATCTGTACACGGTGATCCATGTCACAGATCTTATCGATTGCTTGTTTCAGTTCAGTGAGAGTGGACGGTTCTTTAACCGCTATTTTTTCTTGCATGTCCGGCAACAAACCCGCTTCGATTGTGTTTTTAATTTGCGCGTCGTCTAATTTAGTTTCGAGTGCATCGTTGATATCCAGCATCGCGTAAAAATATGCGCGCGGATCTTCGTCTTCGTCTTGAATGCGCGTACGCCACTGATTCTGCAGTGTGCGTTCGTAATCTACTGGATAGAATTCACTTTTAAACTCCCGAATTAGCTGTGCCTATGTAGCAGTGCCGTTACGTGCGGCATATCCTCTATTCCACACGGCGGCGCGTCCATTCAAATATAATTTGAAATAGGACAGTCGCTCTTTCTTATCCCAATGATGTGCTTCCGCGGACTCGTCGAATTTCCGCAAAAATTCTACCGCGCTAATGCCCTGCCCAGGATTAAATTTTTCCGGCTCTTTGAATTTAGGGTGAACCACCTCCGCGTCTTCATTACCCAGTGTATTTAATGTTGGCTCTGCCATCTCGGCTTCGTGCATCGAGGTGTGAACAGAATCAGAACTGGATTCGGATTCAAGTGAGCCTTCGCGATTTATCGGTATCGGTTCAGGAGGGTCCGGTGGAGCTATTATTTGATCGGTAGGACTAAAAAATTCCCTGTCTGTACGCGGCGTGTCTTCTTCCGGTGTGAACGCGCTACTTTGTTTAGCTTGTCCTACGGCTGGACTTTGAAAGGTTTCGTTCTCCTGCTTCTTTCGCGGTGGTGAACGAGCTATCGGCATTCCCTTGTGTATATTTAACCGTGCCCTAGTTATTCGAAGATTATACGACGGCGATATAGATGTTTCATCCGAATCCCGGTTATCGTTTTGCTTTTTCATTTACGTCTTTGCATTATAAAATTGAATTGTTAGTTTTTTGACCGCATTCTCGTCAAACCCGAATTGGTTAGTACCCGGCACCTCCACCAAATGTCACGTTTACAAAAGACATAGCCGCTAAACATTAGCGATCTTTACTTAATTTGGAAATAATCAACACTTGTTTCGTTGAAGTTACGATAAATTGGGGGGAAGTCATAGCTATATTCTGATAGAATCTACTCGACGTGACTTAAGGCTGCGAACGTAGGCCGGTTGAGAGAACTTTACATGTTAGCTAGTGCTGAACTGCGTCCAACATGCGGGTCAAAATAAATAAGCATACACAGTAATTTTCAAAGTATATTAGTTTATATTGAATAAGACATACTAGTTAGTACAACGTCTAACAAAACTCTAAGTTAATAATATTCTTAAACTACTTACATATTTGACAAGGCAAGTCGAACCATCATGGAGTCAGCGTCTCGCACAGGCAACAGCAAGGATCGATTTAGCCTTCAAGTTCAAGTAACAAACACTACTGCTACCTTCTCTAGTCAAAAGCTAGGGTTTTTATACGATATCATCCCTACTCCCTAGGTTAGAGCATCCGCAGGGCCTTTGTACTCTGGGGTTTTGGAAAGTTGTGAAAGACTTTCAAAGTCATACACGTGTCGTTTCTACAATAAGGAACCTTGACCGTTTTAGTCATAATTCTAAATAGGACCGAGATGGTTAGGAAATATCATGCAATGACAATATTTATTAACCATCCAACGGATGGCAAAACCTCAGAAATATGTATGTTCTAAGCCGCTTTCGAGAAGTGCATTAATCATTGTCAGATAAGGAAGTACGAAGACTACAACACACGCTGTACCGGCCCGAGTCGGTGACCACCAGTTTTGGTGTATCAAAGGGCCGCTTTTAGGCTTTCCCATGACTAGGCCGTCATAACTTGCAGGAGGTGTTCATGTCACAAGAGATAATCGTGTTTCATACTTTTTTTAGAAAACGACTCTACGTACATAGTTTCAACATCAATGACTAAGATTTATTACAAATAGTTACAAGTTCAATATTCTTGTGACAATATAAGTGCTACCAAAAATAGATATTATATTTCTTGCAAAATTTTTAATATTTGGGTAATTGGATGCTGATAACATCATATAAAACGAAATTAAATTTTCACTATTAAATAATGATTTCAACGCATCATTAGCTTGAAGATCAAGGACTTCTAATTGTAAATCCTCTCTAACGTCTCTGATGGAGATGTCAAATGGATTTTGAAATATCTGAAATGTCGATGAATAAGTTTTAAAATCGGAAAAACGATCCGCGAAATTTTGCTGCAATACTAATATATTTTGAACAAAACTGTCAGTAGAGAAATTATTGTAACCACTCATAGATTTTAATAAGTGATCACAACATGGAAAATGGGCAAAATTAGATTGAGTTAATTGGTTTTTAAATAAACTCAGCTTAGCTTCAAATGATTTGATGTTATAAAACAAATCGGTAATAAATTTTTCACGTCCCTGTAGTTTTGTATTTAAAAAGTTAAGATGTTCACATATGTCTGTTAAAAACGCAAGCTGCCACAACCACTTAGGATCCGATAGCTCTGGCACAGGCTTTAATTTTTCCGTCATAAATATGTCGATTTCCACTCTGAGGTCAAAAAATCGCTTTAAAACATTTCCGCGGCTCAACCAACTCACTTCAGTATGGTACAATAAATCACCGTACTCAGCATCGATTGTTTCAAGAAAGATTTTGAATTGACGGTGATTTAGTCCAGCTTTACGAATAAAATTTACAGTTGTTATTACTGTTGCCATGACTGCATCTACACCCAAAAACTTTCCACATAAAGATTGTTGGTGAATTATACAATGAAATACCATAGGTTTTTTCATGTCGTTATTCTCCAGATATTGATGAAGCCGGCCCATGAATCCAATCTTAGAACCGACCATATTTTTAGCCCCATCCGTCGTAACCGCTGATAAAAATTTCCAATTTAATTTGAGGTCATTAATTGCTTCTAAAACACACGAAAATATGGTTTCTCCTGTAGTTCTATCTTTCATACTCTTTAATGCTGCTAACTCTTCAGTTGTTTCAAAATTTTGATTTACACCTCGAATATATATTAGTAACTGAGCTGTGTGAGCTGCATCTTCGCTTTCTTCAATGGCAATGGAAAAATGTGTGAAATCACGAACTTTCTCTCTGAGTTGATCCTTAATATCAGATCCTAGACCTTCTATTCTTCTTGTTACAGTGGAAGCAGATAAACTTACAGCAGCAAAATCCTTCACTTTTTCAGGGCATATTTCTTCGGCAATCGCCAAACAAACTCGTTTAACAAATTCTCCGTCAGTAAAAGGTCTTTCTTCTTCAGCTATGATTTGGGAAGCACGGAAACTTGCTCGAACTGTATTTAAATTTTGATTCGTAAAAATTCTCATCTTAAGCTGTTGACTTTCAACATTTCGGAGTAAGTCCTTTAGTTTCTCTCTCGCAAATGTCCTTGAAATTCATCAAATTTTAAACTATGTTTTGTAGTGTAGTGCCGTTTTAAATTATATTCTTTGAATATTGATACACTTTCATTGCAAATAAGACATATGCAACTATCATTGTTCGCCATAAAAAAGTAATTAAGTGACCAGCGCTCGTTGAATGAGCGACACTCGATATCCACTTTTCTCTTCTTTGACATCATCGAACTCAGGTAACTAAGTTAATAAATAAATATGCATTAAAATTTTAGAATATAAAATAGTTTAAACAAAATAACTAATAATAAGAATAATTTATAAATCAATGCAAATACTAAGTAGACATTTTAAATTAAAAATTGAAATAAATAGATAAACTTAGTTAATTTTGTGTAAAATTTCCACCAAATAATTAAAATATATTTTTTGTCTTATAAGCTAACTACGTATTTTGAATTATTTTATTTTATTAAATATTTAGCTAAAACTTGGGTTTTAAAATTAAAAAATTCAAATAATCAAAATATATTATTTGTCTTATTAGCTAAGTACGTATTTTCAATAATTTTATTTTATAAAATAATTACTTAAATTGTATAAAATATGAAACGTAATATAATAAAGAGTGAAAATAATTTTCTTACCTTGATTTAAAAATAAATAAATGTGGATCACACTAGTCACAATCACAATTTACTATTCACCTTGTGAAGCAAAGACCAAAATCGTAATGATTGAAATTTTCATTATGAAATTAAGAAATGTCCATTGAGTGATAATGCTTTCGTCGGTTACCATAGCAATAGGGAAATTCCGAGAGAAATTCGTAGAATCATAAATAGGCAATTTGCATGTATCATAATACCTGAAGACAATAAGTCGTCCTTTCTTCATAGACCCCATGGAGCGCTCGACAACATATTTTTGCAATTGTGGAATACACAATATAAAACTTAACAACCATCATAAAAACATAAACTCAAATAAATTTGTAAGATAAGTAAGAAGAAAAAATGCACGAGCAAATATTTAGATTTACATGGTTAGGAATCAGAAATTATGGCGGGCCGGATATAAACCTTAAGCGGGCCGTAGATTGGGGATCGCTGATTTAAAGTATTCATCATTCTGTTAAAATGGATTTGGGCAATATATGCAGTAATCAACAAATAATATAACATGCATTTAAAATTACCCAAATAGTGTGCGTGAACTGCTGAAATCAAGTAGCTGTAATATATAAATATTTTATATTTATGTCGTCACAACGTATTGGTAGTAAAATATCATGTTCTTAGTAGTTTTTGTTATATTTATTATGAGCAGGAAATATATACTAGCTTATTTCACAATAAATCAACTCATGTTTATGTCATTTTAAAAATATTTCATTTAAACAATAAAGCAACTACATCTCTATTCTTTTATGGTCATTTGCTAGATTTGTAGAGAAGAATTATGACGTTAATTACACTATGACGCTGATAATCTAACCTTATGCAGCGCTCGCTATAGAATTGAAACTATTTTTCAATTCATCAATATATTCATCTGGTAAATCATCGAATCGTCCTGGAAGATATGTAACAAATTCTTCGCATTCGACAATCACTTTCCTCCCAAATCCAGTTGTAATAGCTTTAATATCAAATAATTTACATACTTTATTTATTTCTAACTAAGTTAGAATTCTTCGAGGTTTTATATTGGAGAGCTGGCGTTTCCCATTCAATTTGTTCAAATCCATTTCTAAACTAAACAATTATTTTAATAACACAGTTTATAATTTGTAATTATATTTTTATCTTTACAATGATATGAATACGCAGTGTCAGCAGTATCTATAATGTAAAAATTTTAAACCAAACTTCCACATTTATACCAGTCGTAATATAAATCCGTGTCAACAATAACAATAATGTAAAAATTTTAAATTAAACTTCCACATTTATACCCGTCGTAGTAGAAAGTAATATTTTATGTTAATAATATATTTACAAAATTTAAAATTCATGCCAGTATAAGTTTTAAATTTAAATTTTACAAATAATAACATTATTCAAAATAGTATAACCAAATAATTAATTATGTTCATACAGACTGGGATTCATTGTTTCCCCGTGTAAAGACAATAAATTCTAAACATATTATTATTAAAGAAAGTCAATCCTCTACTTATATTATTTATTAATAGTTTAGTTTTACAAATATTGAAAACATGCGGTAGAAAATAACATTTTAAATTACCTAATCTTTTTTTTTTTATTTGGATATTTTTGGAGCCCTTCAACATCTAGGGTTATTTAGGCTCCGGTACAGTGTATTGGTATATTATGTTACATAGCAAGTATAGTTATTTTATTTATTACAGTAGGTATGTTTGTTATATTTTGTTAATATGGTTTATTTGTATCAAGTAGTTTAGTATGTTATTAGTGTGTTGTGTGCTGTTAGAGAGTGCTTCTTGAAGAGTTTCTGGTATATTGTGTTGTTGTCGTTGTGTGTTGTATAGCTCGCATTCTGTTAGTATGTGTTGTACTGTGATTTTCGTGTTGCACTTCTCCGTGTGTAAGTAATGTGTGTCCAATCCTGAGGCGTATGATGGCGACTTGTTGTCTTCTGTTCTCTGGAGATGGCCATGGTTGTATGGTTTCTTTTATTAGGCGTAGTTTGTTGTTTGAAGTGTTTTTCCATTCCTCGTTCCATGTGGTTCTTATACTTCTTTTTGATGGTTTATAAGGTCGGTTGTAGTGATGTGGATGTTGTTTTGTTCCTCTTCGGTGGCTTTTCTTGCTTCTTTGTCGGCTTCTTCGTTTCCGGGTATTCCCTTGTGTGAGGGAATCCATAGGAAGGTAATGTGGATCTTTTGGTCTCTTAGGTTTGTGATGGATTCTAGGATAGTTTGTATCATGGGAGAAGGCCTGTAGCTGAGTTTTAAGGCATGTAATGTGCTAAGAGAGTCGGTGCATATTATATAATTTAGATGTTCTTTAGTCCTGTTTATGTATTCTATTGCTTTCATGATGCTATATATTTCTGCTGTGTAAATGCTGGCCATATCCGGTAGGTGAAATCTTTCCTTGTTATTATTTGTAGTATTGTATATGCCGATCCTACTTTGTTGTTTATTTTTTAGCCATCTGTATATATAAACTGGTAGTTGCCATACCTCGAATTTTTTAGTTCTTGGAAATTGTTTATTATGATTTGCTGGTTGGTGTCACTTTTTTTATATTTAGTAAGTTCCAGGTTTATTTTTGGGATTTTTATTTTCCAGGGAGGGATGGTGAATTTAGTTGTGGGTTCTATTTTTGAGAGTATGTGTGATGTACTTGTGGAAGCGGGTAATATTCTTTATTGTTATTGTTTCTCTGTTTTTTGTATAGATTGTCGCAAATGTGGGATTTGATTGATTACTAGCAAGTTTTATTATGTATCTTGAGGTTATTTGTTGCCTTCGGAATTTTAGAGGTTGTTCGCTGGCTTCGCATAAAATACTGCTGATAGGGCTGGTCCTGTAAGCTCCAATTGCAAGTCGTATCGCTGTATTATGTATCGCGTCTATTTTCTTCAGTAAGTATTTTTTTCAGTTTGCATATAGTGTGCATCCATAGTCGATCTTAGGTCTTACTAGACTTCTATATATCTTTAGGAGAGTTATTTTGTCTGCTCCCCACTCGTGATGGCATAGAGTTTTTAGCACGTTTATTCTTCGTTGGCAGTCTGTTTTTAGTTCTGTTATGTGCTTTTTCCATGTTAGCTTTTTGTCGAAATACATCCCTAGAAATTTGACATGATCTACGTTCTGAATTCGCTCATTATTGAGATTAAGGTAAGGATTTGGTTGTGGTCGTGTCATGCTGCGGAAGTGAATTGTTTTGGTTTTTGTTGCATTAAATGTAAATCCTGTGTTTTCTGTCCACTATTCGAGTTTTTTGAGTGTTTTGCTGAGTTGGTTTTCGATTGTTTTGATGTTTTTCCCTCTACTATATATTATTAGGTCATCAGCAAACAGGGAGAATTTTACGTTTTCTGTTATATAATTTTTTATGCTGTTAATTGCTATTATGAATAGTATTGGACTGATTGTGGATCCTTGTGGAATTCCATTTTCTTGTGTTTCTTCTTCTGACAGCACTCCATTTGTTTTTACCCGGAATTTTCTGTTAGTTAAGAAATTTTGCACGTAGTGGAGTATGTTTCCATTTAATACGTACTCTTGTAATGTTTTTATAATGCGATAGCGCCATGTAGTGTCAAAGGCCTTTTCTAAGTCGAACAGTATAGCACTTAAGTGTTGTTTGTTGTGTTTGGTTGTTTCAATTTCACATGTGAGCGATATTAGTTGGTCCTGGACTGATCGGTTCTGTCTGAATCCACTTTGTTCTTTAATTATTAATTCTTCGTTTTCCAAGTGCCACATTAGTCGTCTATTTACCATTTTTTCTAGTATTTTTCATAATACGTTTGACAATGCGATGGGTCTGTAGCTGGTCGCTTCTGCTTTGTTTTTACCTTGTTTCAATATTGGAATGATGTGAACCATTCGGCATTGATCTGGAAATGTTTGAGTTGTTCATATATGGTTGTATATATTGAGCAGATGTAGTTTTGCTTCTATGGGTAGTTCCTGTATAAGAATTGCTGTTATGTTATCTGGTCCAGGACTTGAGTTAATTTTTAGGTCACTTATGGAAGATGATAGTTCGTTTTCATTAAATATGTTATTTATAGCGGCTTCGTTTTCCTCTATGTTTATTGTTTGTTTCTCGATTTAATTTTTATTTTTTATAAATGTTTTAGTGTAGTGTTTATCTGATGAATTTTTTGCAAACGTTTGGGCTATTTCATTGGCTATTTCTATTGGGTTGCTTAGAATATCCTGTCCTTTTACAATGGTCGATGTTGGACTCGAATATTTTGATCCTTTGATGCTTCTTATTTTGTTCCAGACTTCGTTGATTGGAGTATTTTCGTTTATGGATTGCACATAGTTTTGCCATGATAGTTTCTTGCTTAATTTGATTTTTCTTCGTGCTATTGCTCGAGTGCGCTTGAAGTGTATTAGATTTTCTGTTGTTTTATTATTTTTATAAGTGTATAATGCTTGTTTCTGTTCATTTATTACTGCTTTGCATTCATCGTTTCACCATGGTGTTGTGGCTTTTCGCTTTGCTTTTTTCTTGTATCCAATTGATGTTTCCGCTGCCGTTGTGATTTTCCTTGTAAAATTTTCAATTAAATTGTTCGTGTTACTGGTGTTGTTTATATTGTCATAACCGTCATTTAAATATGTTTTGTATAAATTCCAATCAGCTTTTTCTATTTTCCATTTATTATTTGGTATTGTGGGCTCAGTAGGAATGAGTTTTGAGTGTTTTATATGGATGGGAAAGTGATCGCTACCATGAAGATTAGTTAAGACATTCCAGGATAGATACGGTGCAATTTTAGGGTGGCAGAATGTTAAATCTATGCTTGAAAAGGAGCCCGTCCCGCTACAGAAATGTGTTGGTGTTCCGTCATTGAGTAATGTTTCATTTTCTAGTGCTGTTTCTATAATTTTACCTTTTTTATCTATGTTTTTAGAACCCCATGAGTAATTATGTGCGTTGAAATCGCCGGTGATTATATATGGTGTAGTCAGTTGTTTTATTATGTTTTCTATTATGACTTTGTTTATCGCGAGGTTTGGCGGTATGTATACGTTGCAGATAGTTATTGTTTCAAGATAAAATATGCGTGCTGCATTTACTTCGATATCTGTATTGATGTTTATGTTTTCGGCGTGGTGTGTGTTTTTAATCAGGATTGCAACTCCGCCACTGGCATGTTGTCTATCTGCTCGGTTTTTACAGTAGCTGTTGTATCCTCTTAGATTTATTTTCTGATTATATTTTAAATGTGTTTCTTGCAGACATATGTAATCAGGGTTCAATTGGGACGTTAGTATTTGAAGCTCTGGCAGGTGGCTGTAGAAGCCATTACAATTCCATTGTATTATCATTATATTGATTACTTTAATTTTGATTTTAAATTTATTATGTTTAATTTAATTTAATTTAGCTTAATTTAATTTAATTTGATTTAAATTAACCTAATTTAACTTAATTTAATTTAATTCAATCTAATTTAATTTAACTTAATTTAATTTAATCTAATTTAATTTAATTTAATCTAATTTAATTTAATTCAATTTAACTTAATTTAATTACTGTACTAATCTGACTCTGGGTTGTTTCTATTCTGGTCCTGATTTTCATTTATTATCTGTACTTTTATTTTAGTTTGAAGTCTTGTTAGTCTATTCCTTATGGTTCTGTTAGATAATATTGGATATATATCTTTTAGCATCTTTAGCAACCCGTTTACATTTTCTGTATATTCTCTTGCTACAGCTAGTGGATCGCTGTTTCCTTGTACATTTTCTAGGAATAGTTTCAGTTGGTTGTAGGACAGTTCGTATTGATCTGGATTTTCTTCCATACCTTATTTTAATGGTGCAAGTACTTCTTCTAGTGGGGGACACTGGCTAGGGCTTTCATGTCGTGGTAATTTCCTTACTTTCTTCTTTGTTTGTGTTATGTCCTCTTCTGGGCCGGTTCTTTTTGGCTGTCTTTTCACTGAATTGCTCCTTTTAGAACTTCCCGTATTGTTTATTTGTTCTTGTGGTTCGTAGTTTTCGTCAAGTCTGTCTGTGAACGATCGTTTATTGCCTGGTGTGTTGTTTTCGTGGTTGTTATTCATGTTCTCATTTTGGTTAGCTGGAGTGGCCGTTAGGTCTGTTTCCATGGTTGTTGGGCATTTTGATGCTGGATGTCCTTGTTCGTTATATTTGAAGCATTTGATTATGTCTCTGCTGAAATAAATTCGGTAGGTTGTGTCTTCGTGTGTAATCATAGTACTGTCAGGTAAGGGTGGACTATCTGGAGAGATGAAAACTTGTCTTCGAAAGCTTAATATGTGACTGAATCCTTCATCTTGTATTCCTATTCTTAGCGTGTTTATTGGTGATACGGTTTTTATTTTTAGATTCGTTAAAGTATCTTCAATTACATGGTTTGGGACAGATGGACATACATTTGATATGACTATTCTATGTGCTGGTGTTATTAGTCTGCGTATTATTATGTTATTCTGTTGGATTTCAATTTCGGGATGGTTGGTCATGATAATCTCAACTATTTCCTTGCTGGTTAGAAATATGCAGATTCTGTTGTTAGAGATTTTGGAAGCTGAGTGAATGTTTTTTCCGCCAACTAATTTTCCTATGGCTACAATGTAATCTACGATCTGCAGTTCATTAATTGCATTCATTACTATTGCCTGGTCTTTTTTTGGGTAAGTCTGGTATTTTATTTTTGAGTGAGTTTGCATAAGTTGATTTATTTATGTTGTTAGTTTGTGGGGTTAGTATATTATGGTCCATTTTATATGTGGTTTAATTACTCCTGTAGTCAGAAGTAATTAAATTAATTCACTTTTTGTTTACTTGCCAGTTGAGTTTTGTTATTATATTTTTGTCGTTAGCAGAGATTCTCACCGCACCGGGAAGGTGGGTTATCGCTATTCGCTTATGGATGGCGCTAGTATATTGTGTTTCAACGCATGTAAATGACAAGTATTATAATTATGTTTTTTGGTTAGGTTTATTTAGGGATAGGAATTTTATTCGATGAAGGAACGGGGTAGGTTTATCTTTTACTTTTTTAATTAGTAAAAGGTTGTGGGTTTTGGTTTTTTTGGTAAATGTATGGGTGGATTTATAAACGAATATTTCTCTAGAAATACCTTGATTATCGACTGCCCACCGTCACTTATCAAAGTCACCTTCAACTCACTTATAAATATTAATTGGCGGCTTTTTATTTTATTAAATGAGTCATCTTCTTGCGCTGCTGGAGATAGTGGGCTTTTTTTTCTCTCACAGCGTTCGCTATAGAATTTCTGCTGTAACAGCTTTAATATCAATTAATTTATATACTTTATTTATTTCTAACTCAGTTAGAATTCTTCGAGGTTTTATAATGGAGAGCTGGCCTTTCTCATTCAACTTGTTAAAATTCATTTCTAAATTTGTTTAATAACACAGTTTATAATTTATAATAATATAATTACCTTTACAATGATATGAATACTCCGTATCAGCAATTTTAAACTAAACTTCCACATTTATTCCGTCGTAATACAAATTTTACTTTTCAGCCTTGAGAACTGTTTATGCACTTTTAATAAAAATAATAAGTTAAATTCCTTACGTATTCCCATCAAAATATATATTACACAAATATTTGCTTATCACATTATAATTTTAAAATCATTAATATTTCTTAAATATTCACTTATCACAACATCATAATTTAAAACCATTAACATTTCTATCTTATCATTACATCACAAATACACACATTCCCCAGGGTCATTAAAACTTAATTACCTGGCGCCACCCCAGACGGCTCGAAAAGTGGGACTACATACTACTGTTGTAGGCTGAAATAAATCCGAAAGTGTTCTCGAAAAAATAGATTCGATAGTGTGATGTGTAATCCAGGTGAGTATGTTATCGTATGAGGTGATTTTAATAGATAGGTAAGAATAATGTTTGCGAACGTATCTCTTTATTTCTAGCTCATGGGAGAATTTGAATGAGAATAGACGGAGAAAGATTTGATAATCAGGGTATGGTTAGGTGGCTCAGTATATCAAGTAGGACTGTACATATGAGAACACTGGGATTTGGTTTTGTTTTTGAAAAATATGTTTTTCCAATTCTGTAATTGTCTAATTCTTCTTCTTCTAGTACCTCCAACAATTCTGCTGATATTTAGTCTGATCAAACAGCTTTTTATTTGATTGTTTCTTTTTTAAGCATTCTTAATTTTTTTTCTTTAGTATAGAAGAAGCAGAAGTGATCGGCCACAAAGAAGTGTGCGAGCACCGGGGATGTTTGTCCGGTGCTCGGATCAGCCCGCTGCGACTGGCTGGACACCAGGACGTCTATAATGGCGCACTGCCATGACCAACATCCGGACAGCGTGCTCGAGAAGTGTTCGCAGTGCTCGGCAGTGGTGATGGTGTTCCAGTATCGCAGCCTAACTGGTTGGCAATGTGAGCGCTGCGCTCCCACCAAGCAAGCCTGCGAGAACCAGCCCCAGGACAGCACTAACACCGACATCGACGAGAAGACGAGAAGTGCAAAAACACGGGTGGTTTTTCTGTCAGCAGGTCACCGAATGTGAAGTCCGTCATGTGAGCGTGTCTCGAAGATCGTTGTCCGCGCACTACGGTTCAGAGATCCCAATTGTACAGTAATATTAGTTAATACACAGAAAAAATATACAAATTATATATTACAATATTATACATTCAATCTAAACACAATATTTTTAAAAGTAGTGAAATTCATTGCAAAATTATCAATTTATTTATCAGGTGTAATAAACTAATTGAAAGCTTTGCAAGACATTATTTTTTGCGATTACAAAAAGTTGTGGAATAAAAGAAATCTAAAAGTTCTTTGCAATTTATATTTGTGACATTACCAGATAATATAAAATATCAATATTTAGAAAATTTTTGTGTATACTATCAATGAATGTGACGAAATATTTAACATTTGAAAACTATCTAATGATTTTATATTCAATTTTAGCTCTGACACAAGCATCAAAAAGGGTGTTAAGTGTAAGTAGACGAGGTGGGGGTATACTAATTAGGTTATTGACGTTTGAACGGTGGTGGTGAGGGGGGTTATGTTATTTGTGAATTTTGGAATGTCATTTTTCGTAATTATGAAAGAATTTTAAATTTTTTTATTTGCAATGTGTTTGTTATCAGCCTAAAATATATAAAACGGGGTGAGATTGACCGAAAAGTTCAAAAAACATTATTTTGTATCTCAAAGGCAAAAGTCATGCATGATATAAACCAAAAAAATGCTCAATTAAGAGTACACCTTTATGTTTGTTGTTGTTGTGCAGAAAAAAAATTAAATATGAAATATCAATTTATTATAAAATTACATAAACTTTCAACTTCTACCTCTAGAAATTCAGTGAAAGCAAGTAGCAATGTCTAATATTTTGTTTTTTGTAGTGGAATATTATCTTTAATAGCCTTTCTTCACTCGTTGTATTATTATATATGACATATTTTTTTTATAAAATCATTTTAAAAAAGTTGCAGATTTCTGTAATTTCTGGGGTGAGATTGACCACATCAAACACAGATGTAGCTCTATCATATGTTCTTATGATTGATGTTAACTATTTTACCTACATTTGTACAGGGTCGTTTTCTAACCTACAAACACTATTCCTGCGAATTTAGTGAACCTTAATTTTAATTTATTGTATAAAGTGTGTCAATCTAGTGATAAATATGCCTCGTGTATATAAGAAAACACCTGGAACTCGAAGTTATAAGAACTATTCTGACGAAACACTAGATCAGTGTCTGAGAGAAGTTTTGGATGGCAAAATTGGTGCAACAGCAGCTGCAAAGAAGTACAAAATTTCGAAAGGTACAATAATTAATTAAATACATGGACGAAAGTGGTTAAAAACTGGTGGGCAGACTGCACTGTCTTCTAGTGAAGAGCTTGCATTTGTAAATAATTTAACCACTTGTGCAGAATGGGGCTTCCCCCTAACCAAACATGACTTAAGTTACTTGTAAAACACTACTTGGACAGGGAAGGAAAAGTGGTTCCACGATTTAATAACAATTTTCCAGGCGAAGAATGGGCCAGCAGTTTTATGAAACGTCATAAGGATACCCTTTCACAAAGACTGGGAAATAATATTAAACGTTCAAGAGCTGCGGTTGATCGTAACATGCTAGGCTCTTTTCACGATGAACTTTCTCGTTCCCTTGAAGGTCTTTCCCCAAATGCTATATTCAACTATAATGAGAGCAATTTGTTTGATGATCCTGGCAAAAAGTTGATGATATTTAAGAGAGGTGTCAAATATCCTGACAATGTAGTTAATTTTTCTAAGAGCGCAGTTTCTATAATGTTATGTGTTTATGCTTCTGGGATATGTTTGCCACCATATGTAGTTTATAAAGCTGCTCATATTTGGGACACATGGAAAATTGGTGGTCCTAAAGGCAAACCATTGTGTTCGGAAAAATGTTGTTCAAGAGGATCTCGCTACAACCGATCTAACCATGGATGGTTCGATGCAGTGTGTTTCGTTAACTGGTTTAAGATGTGTTTTCTGTCACATGCAATAAAAATTCCAGGACCGAAAGCATTACTGGACGACAATCTATCCTCGCATTTCACAACTGAAGTGTTAAATCTCTGTGAGACCCATAGTATTCGATTCATTTACTTACCACCCAACGCAACACATCTTTGACAACCACTCGATATAAGTTTTTTTGGTCCAATGAAAAAAGCTTGGCGAAAGATTCTGCACGATTGGAAACAAGTGAATGCAAAAAGCTCATCGGTTGATAAATCCATATTCCCAAGACTATTGAAGAAGTATTTGACGATATGGCTCCTACAATGGCCCAAAATACTCAAAGTGGATTTAGAGGGTCCGGTATTTATCCCCTATCAAAAGAAAATTTGCTGTGTAAAGTGCCTAGAAATACAGCAGAAGAAGAAAATGACAACGGAAATAGCAGTTGTGTTAGTGAAACCTTCCTCCAATTTTTACAAGAGCAATGGAATCCAAACAAGAGAACTATTGTCAGCATTAGAAAAGAATTAACGAGCATTTAAAGTAGGAGGTCATTCTCACCCCAAATGTAGGATTGAGATTGACCAGGGAGTTTTAAATTTTTTAAAGCTTTGGAAATAACAAAAATAATACTTCAATAATGCAAAATGTTACACTGCGATTTGACTCATATATATTAACCAATTTATGTATTTTCGCTAAAGCAGCAAAAAACATATTAAGTAAAGAAGGACAAAAGTGGTCAATCTCATCCCGTTTTACGGTACGTAATTCTTTTTTCTGTTAAAGTTCTCTCTTGTTTTTTTATTATTATTATTTAAGGGTTTATAGAGATTTCGACTGCAGGGTCATTAATCTCTTGGTACATTTGATTACATGTATGTAGGTTATGATTTATAATATACATTAGTTTTAGAGTATATATTATAATACGTGTGTATAGTTATATTTCGGTGTATAGGTTGATACTTTTGTGGTAATTTATTATATTGTTTGTGTTGGTAGGATCGTCTATTAGAGCCTCTTTTAGTTGTTCTGGGATCTTGTGTTTTTCTCTCTGGTTTGTATATAGCTGGCGTTCTGTGATTATATGTTGCACGTCTATCTTTTTGTTGCATGTGGTACATTTGTCTGGCTCGTTTTTTTTTTTGAAAAGATAGCTGTGTGTGAGTCTTGTATGGCCAATTCTTAACCTTGTGAGCACTATTTGTTCTTTTTTGGTTCCATGGTTTTTCCATTTGAAGGCGTTATCTTTTATTTGTCTCATTTTGTTTGTACTGTTTCGCCAATCTTCTTCTCTTTTGGTGGCTATTAATATGATTTTTGATGTCAGTTATGTGTATTGATATGTCTTGGACTGGGATATTTGTTGTTGATTTGGCTGCCTCGTCCGCTTCTTCGTTGCCTGCTATTCCTACGTGGCTTGGAACCCAGACGAAGACTATGTTAGAGTTATTTTCTTCTTTAATCTTGTGTATGAGTTCACGAATATTTTTTGTTATTGAGTTGTTTGTGTTTGTGTTGTTGAGGGTGAGGAGTACTCCATTTGAGTCAGTGCATATAACATAGTTTTCGTCGTTATTTCCGTTTGCGAGTATTAACTCGAGGCTTTTCTCGATGGCGAAAGCTTCTGCGGAATGTGTGCTGTACAATGTTGGAAGTTTGTATTGATAGGTTGGGTCTTTAGTTTTTATAGCGGCTCCAACATGATCTTCTCTCTTGGTGGCATCGGTGTATATAAAGTTGTGATGTTTGTAGTTCTCTTCTATTTGTTTGAATAAATTTCTGTACGTTGCTTGGCTGGTGTTTTCCTTCTTATATTTACTTAATTTTAGATTAATTGTTGGCTTATGGTATAACCATGGTGGGGTGAGGAGATACATGTTGTTGTACGTATTTGGGAATTTTAAGTTTAGTTTAGTTACGGAATTCTGGACGTTTTTGAGGATTCGGTTGTTTTGTTTAAGGTGGATATTGTTTTCTGTTTTTTTGGAATAAGTTTTGAAAATATGGGTGGCTGTGTTTCTGGATAGGCTAGCTAAATATGATAGTGTTAAGTAAGTTCTTCTGGCTGTAAGAGAGTGTTCTCCTGTGTCTATCAGTATACTCTGTATGGGGCTTGTTCTAAAAGCACCTGATATAAGTCTTAGAGCTGAGTTGTGTACACTATCTAGTGTTTTTAGGTATGTAGCTTTGGCCTGGGCATTTATGATGCTGCCATAATCTATTTTAGATTGTATAATTGTTTTGTATGTTCTTAGAAGGGTGTCTCTATCAGCTCCCCAGTCTTGGTTGCTTAAAATTTTAAGTATATTGAGTTGTTTGCTTGCTTCGGATTTGAGTTGTTGTATGTGTGTTTCCATGAGAGTTTTGTATCGAGAATTAGCCCTAAGAATTTGAAAGTTTCAGTGTAGGGGACATTTTCTCTGCGTATTTTCAATGTGGGTTTGTTTATGGGTTTTCTGGATTTGCTGAATTGCATTGCAAATGTTTTTGTTGTGGAAATTTTAAATCCTGTAGTTGTGGTCCAGTGTTCTAGGTTCTGTAGAGCTGTGTTTAGATGGTCTTTGATTGTAATTTAAAAATAAATAAATAAATACAGCTAATATCTCAAAAGTAACTAAAACTTCTAACTTCACATTAAGTTAATTTGAGTATAAATTCAAATAAATGGTAGTCAAAACAATATTAATAATACTCCACCTACTTTGATTACATTGTTAATTTGAATTTTTACAACTCTTATATATTCCACTATTTAATTTGCATTTTTATAAAATTGTTTTTCCAATAAGTTTTGTTTGAATGTCGGCAATCATATCTTCACTGATAACGTTCATTAATTTGATGTTTTTCTTTATTTCGTCGCGTGTGAAAATGTATTTTCTATGTATATATTTTGTCCTAGAATGAAACATACTGTTGGTTGCTAGTTTTATAGTAGCTTAATTGTCATTCATCAAATTTTCCAAGTAGTTTTCGTTGTGTATTTCAATGAATAATTAATTGATTCATAAAAGTTTTTTGACAGCTTCTGTTAAAGCAAGGCAGTGGCGGCACCAGTCTCTAAAATCTAGGGGCGCCAGTAGAGACCAGGAAGAATATTAGGGGGGTATTTATTTTTTATCATTTTAATAATAAATAACAATGTTGACAATATTAAATTTATTTGGTACCAAACAAATATAAATATAATATAGAGTAGAATCTCTTATAGCATGCTCTCCTACAACACCCCAACTAAATTTACGACTCAACTCAGTTTATTACAACACGTCAAAAATCTCACATATAACACGTGAAATAACACAAAATCTGCGCTTCTACAGTAACGTGCTATAATACAGTCGAGCGTCTCCTACTGCACGAATATTTTACAACACGCATATTCTTTAAAAATAAAACAAAAAATGTTCTCTAATATAATTAAAAGAAAATAGGATAAATACAAAACACAGCAGTGATTTGTTATGTTGTTAAATCTTTCATTTGTCATTCTTGTTCTTAAATAACTTTTAATTCTTTTTAAAGAGAAAAATAATCTTTCTCAAGAAGCTGTTAACACAGGCATTAAAATACAAATTTTTACCAAATTATAAATGCATTCAAATGCTTGCTTATATTGTTTAACGAATGGCAGAAACTCCATGAGTGATTTAATATTTTTATTTTCCTACCTACACAAAAGTTTCTTAACTAGCGAGTTTTGGGTTCAATTCAGGAAACAGAGTTTTTAAAAAGATTTCAAAGGTTCTTTAATTGTTTCGACTTGTTCCCAAGACGAAAGTTTCGAGACAAGTTACAAGATTACATTTGCTTCTACATATAACATTTTCTTATCGTTATCGTGATATTCATATTACATTCTAAAGTAAGCAGTTATCTTAACATAACTCCTCCCGGCTAAGTGAGAACTGTGGGGCTTCTTGCCACAGAGTTCGGTGACATTTCGATGTTTTCTCTTGCATCGGATTTGGGCCTGGATTTGGCTGATTTCCTTCGAACATAGTATGAATACATGCAATACAAAACAATTATAATTAATATAATACAAAATAATGGTATAGATTCTATTAAAATATATAGGTTCAACATTAATCATTTCTAACTTATTTTTTTGGTTATTTATAAGTGAATACATATTTTTTGTTTCATCTAAATTAACTGTATCTAATTTTAGAGGTTTGAAATCAAAACGATTTTTATCATCAGTGTCAACTTGAAATTCTAAATTTGGCAGTTCGATATTCTTAAAACTTGGTTTATAGTTTTGATACGTTTTAATTAGGGAAGATTTCACTTTTACTTCACATTGATTATTAAGTTCTACTAGATAACTTCCGTTTAAGGGAATATTGTTTGTATTTAACCCAATACCCGCCGCAATTCAATGATCAATAAAAGAATACCTGTTCAGTAAAAATATCTTTATTTGAGTTCTAAAAAACAAGTTTTTGATAATAAAAGTTATACATATATCTGACCTTGAAATATAATTGTTAAAAACACCGAAATTAAGTAACTTTAAATATTTTTAAAATTATTGGTTTTGCAAATATTTGAAAATTGGCTGTGACTGGCTGTCATAACATAACTAATTAATATATTCATTAAAAAAAATATACATTTTAAATGTAAAAAAAATGATTACAGCCAAATATTTAAGCGTCCCAAAAATGGGACGTTGGCGTTTAATGGGTTAAGCCACATTTTTGGGTTGCAACGATACCATTTAGAGCTATGATGATCCATTGGTTCTTCTCAACTTTTTGATTCTTGACGTTGGATATTTGGGTAAATACTTGTTTGCAATTGGTTGTATTTGCTGTATACTTTAGAAGTTGGATTTCACATGGTGCGTTTTCGTCTATTTGAGATGTATGAACTTCATGGCACAGGAACAATTCTAATATTATTTCATCACATCTTGTGTCGAAGAATGCATATGTTTGCTCATTGGAGATAAGGTATTTTGAGTGTGGTATGATTATTTAAAAGGTATTTTGATTTGGAATAGGTAGGGAATATAAATGGTAGTAATTAAATATTTTGGTTTGTACAATTAGGATTTCTAATAAAAATGTTATTTGATTACTTTTACTATAACTTTTTTTTAAAATTTATATTTAAAGAGTACTTCAACAGCTACGGATATTAGTATCCGGTACAGTGTTTTGAGTTACAATTCAGTGTTTTATTAGAGTATTGATTTACATTCTTTGTTTATATCATATGTTTGGATATATGTTTGTGTTTTTGCAAAATTGAATGGTGTTTAAATTTTTTCTGTTGTTTCCTAGTGTTTCTTCCAGTGTTGGAGGAATGTTGTGCAGAATTCTTTGTTGCGTGTATTTAGGACATTGTATTAGAATATGTTCTATCGTGATTTGGGTTTTGCAGGTATCGCATACTTCCGGTTCGTTTTTTTTGTATTATATGTTTGTGCGATAGGTTTGAATGACCTATTCTTAATCTCGTAATTTTAATTTGATCTGTCCGTTTTTCTATATTTGACCATTTTTCGGTATTTGTTTTAATGCTTCCTAATTTGTTATTTGTGGTATTTATCCAGGTTTCTTCCCATTGTTTTTTTGTTTTTAATTTTATTATTTTCGTGAAATCTTTAGCTGGAATGGGTATGTTTGTTAAGTTTTCTTGGTGGGCTTCTTTAGCTGCTTTGTCCACTTCTTCATTTTTACCGATACCTTTGTGGGCTGGTATCCACATTAGCGTGATTTTTTGGTGTTCACTTATATGGTGTATTAGTTTTTGGATTTTATTGATTAGAGGTTGTTTGTTATAGATGTTCATAATTTCTTGGATGACGTGTAGGGCGTCTGTGAGGATAATATGTTCTTTGTGGTTTTTACTGGTGTGGATATGCTTTAACGCTGCATATATGCCGTAGAACTCGGCTGTGTAAGAGCTTGTGTTGTGAGGTAAGTGGAATTTGGTGATTTTATCGTCTATAATGATCGCACCTCCTGTCCCTTCTGTTGTTTTGGACCCGTCTGTGTATATTTTTTGGGCGTTCTGATATTCTTGACATATTTGGTTAAATTTTTCTTGCAATGTATGCGGCGGTGTGTCTTGCATTTTATATTTTAATAATTTCATATTATAATATGCTGGAGTTTTTTTCCATGGTGGTATTGTTTCATCATATGTTTTTTCAAGGTCAGTAAGGTTTATATGAAGGGTAGTTAGGGTGTTTGTTGATGGGGTGTCCGTGATTGGAGGGTGATTTGATTTAGGTTTAATTTAAAGATGTGTTTATAAGCAGGGTTGTGCGGATTTGTTGCTAGTTTGGTTATGTAGGACATCGTCAGTTGATTTCTGCGTGTTTCTAGGGGCGTGATGCCAGATTCACAGAGCATACTTATAGCTGGGCTGGTTCTATATGCACCTATTGCTAGCCGAATGGATGTATTTTGTATGGGTTCTAGGGTTTTTAGTGTGTTGTTATTTGCTGTTTGGTATATAATAGTACCGTAATCGATTTTAGATTGGATAAGAGATAGATACAATCGTAATAAGATTTCTCTATGAGAACCCCATTTGTTGTGACATAGGCATTTAATGATATTATGGGGTTGCGTGTAGCTTTTGTATTTTGTAATCAGAACAGATACGCCTTAGTAACTTTCATAAACATTTATTTATTTAATTAATAGTTTTTATATGTACAATATTATCATTGCCGAATTTCCCTGCGTGTGCCCTCTGAACCACGGATAGGCGGGGGTCCGCTGAATGGTCTCGGCTGCGGTTGACGTCGTGGTACTGCGGGTCCGGGGTGCTGTACGGCGTCAGATGGTAGCGGTGAGACGGGCTGCACTGGCGTGGACAGTTGGCGGAGATTCTCCCATAGATAGGTCCGGGCTAGTGAGCGTCTGGTTTCTGTGCTGTCCTCGAAGGCGGTGATTGCGCGATAGCGACGGACAGCTGAAAACTCTGGCCTTGCGGCTGAGCTGAGTGCGTGCCTAAGTATGAATTCTCTGGCCTTGCGGCTAAGCAGAGTGCCTTAGGTGTGAATCCTCTGGCCTTGCGGCTGAGCAGAGGATGAGAGTGCCAAAGACTCTCAGCCTTGCGGCTGAGCAGAAGTGTGTATCCTCTGGCCTTGCGGCTAAGCAGAGGATGAGAGTACCAAAGACTCTGACTGATTTGTTCAAGGAACGCTCTTTTATACCCGATCACTGACGCGACTGGTGGGGGTCGCTCACGTGATTGGCCGAACTCTGATTGTTGCGACTGGTGAGGTACGTTCATGTGATTGGCTTGAGATGTGCGACTGGTGGGGGACGTTCATGTGATTGGCTGAACTCTGGTTGTTGCGACTGGTGAGGTACGTTCATGTGATTGGCTTGAGATGTGCGACAGGTGGGGGACGTTCATGTGATTGACTGAGATGTGCGACTGGTGGGGGACGTTCATGTGATTGGCTGATGTGTGCGACTGGTGAGGGACGGTCATGTGATTGGCTGAGGCCGCCACAATATTAATCCTTTTATAGCATTCCTGTTTCAGTTGTTGGAGGTGTTTTTTCACGTTAAACGAGAGTCCAGAATCATACCTAAGAATTTTATATTGGTAACATATTCTATTTTTTTATTATTTAGTTTAATGTGTGGTTTGATTGTCGGTCTGGTGAGTTTAGTGAAAAACATCATTTTCGTTTTTTCTTCAGAAAATTGTAGACCGGTTGTTTTAGACCATTTATGTAGTTGGTTGGTGATATGTTGAAGTTCTTGTTTCATGGTGGTTGTGTTCTTGTTTTTGTGGTAGATTGCGAGGTCGTCGGCGAATATGGAAATATTGATATGTCGTGGTATGTAGTTGGTTATATTGTTAATTGCAATTAAGAATATGATAACGCTCAGTATTTCTCCCTGGGGAGTTCCATTTTCTTGACATTTTAGTTCCGACAGAGCTCCGTTATATAGCACTCTAAATGTTCGACCATTCATGAAGTTGTTGCAATAGTTTAGTATGTGACCATTTAGATTGTAGTCTTTTAGAGTTTTAATGATATAATACCGCCAGACTATGTCGTACGCTTTGGTTATGTCGAAGAATATGGCTGCGGTGTGTTGTTGGTTATTGAATGCATTATGTACTTCAGTCTGGAGGGACACCAGTTGGTCTATGGTGTAACGTCCGTGTCTAAAACCACTCTGTGTCTCATTTAGGATTTTATGTGTTTCTAGGTGCCATACCAATCTTTTGTTCATAATTTTTTGTAGCAGTTTACTTAGGCAATTGGAGAGGGGAATGGGTCTATAATTTATTGGTTTGGTTTTTTGTTTGTTAGGCTTAAGTAGGGGAATTGTAGTAACTTCTTTCCATTTTTTTGGGAATTTGTTGTTCATCCAGATATTGTTGTAGATTATTAGTATGTAATCTTATGTTCTATCTGGCAAATGTTTAATCATTTCATACGTGATTCCGTCTGGTCCAGGGCTCGTTGATTGATTAATTTCTTGTATTGTGCTTTCTAGTTCATTTTTTGTGATAGCGAGGTTGATTTCGAGGATAATTTTGGTCGATTTAATTTTTTTCTTTTTCTATGTTTGTTTTATGTGTTATAAGTTCACGAGTGTATTGTGAGTTGCTGGAATTCTGGTAGAATTGTTCAGCAAGTGTGTTTGCGATTTCTGTAGGTGTTGATATTATTTTGTTATTGTGTATTAATGTGTCAGTCTGAGCGTATTATTTTTTCCCATTGATCCGTTTTATTTTGTTCCACACTTCTACTGGAGGAGTATCTGTAGTAATTTTAGAGGGGTAGTCTTGCCATGATAGTTTTTTACTCTGTAGTATTGTTTTCCTGCAGAAGGCTTTTGATCGTTTTAGGTTTATTAAGTTTTCTAGCGTTTTGTGTTTTTTGTATTGATATAGAGCTGTTTTGTTGTTTTTTTACAGCTTTTTGACATTGACTGTTCCACCATGGTACTTGTTTACCGGATTTATTAATTTTATTTTTTTTTAGAGCAGAGTTTGCTGCTTCTGTTATGGTTTTTGTGAGAGTTTCTACTTGTTCATCGATATCGTCCGTGTCGTGAATTGTTATCTCTGTTAGATTTGTAAATAGTAACCAATCTGCATGTTTTGTTGTCCATTTGTTTATTGTTTGTTGTATGCTATTGTTATTTACTATGGTTGTTGTTACTTTTATGGGAAGATGATTTCCAACGTAAGAAAGAGGTAATACCGTCCAAGTCAGGTCTAGTGCAGTAGTTGTGTCGAAAATAGTTAGATCTATAGCTGTAAAGTTGCCAGAGTTGGCGCAGAAATGGGTCTTGCTGCCATCGTTTAATAAAATTAATTTATCTTTTCGATCGATTATGTTTTCTATTATTTTTCCTCTCTTGTTTGTGATATCACTCCCCAAATGCTGTTGTGTGCATTGAAATCTCCCATTATGAGAAAGGGCGCTGGGAGTTGAGTTATTAGATTTTCTAGTTCGGTTTGGTTGATTTGCTGGTAGATATATGGAACAAATTGTGAGTTGTTTCGGAGTGAAGATTTTGCTTCCATGTTTGGGTTTAGAGTAATATCTTCTACGTGTTTAGTATTGCTAGTTAAAATGGCCACTCCACCGCTAGCGTTGATTGTATTTTGCCTGTCTTTTCTGAAGAAATTATAGTTTTTTAATTTGGCATGGTGGTGGGGATGTAGGCGTGTTTCTTGTAAGCAGATAATCTGTGCATTTGTTTCTGATATGATTTTTTGTAGTTCAGGGAGATGTGAGTGGAAACCATTTAGATTCCATTGTACAATGTTCATGTACTCTATTTTTGGGTTTCTTCTTGTTCTTCTTCAAGTTGAATTTTGAGTTTGTTGTAGATTCGAGTAAATCTATGTATTTTTGATTATTTTTCTTGTTAATAGTGGGTATAGTTCGTTTATCATGGAGATTAAATTTACTGTGTCTTGAGTGTAATTTTTTGATATTGTAAGAGGATCTTGACTATTTGTGGCGTTTTCGATAAAATCTTTAAACCTATCATAGTTTAACGGGTATTTATCTGGATTAGTTGTAATTGTAGCTTCTACGCCTGCTATTAATTCATGTGTTGTTAAGTTGTATGTGGGGCTGATTGATCTTGTTTTTTTTGTCTTTCTTGTTTCAGTAGGTGTAATATTTGGTTGTGTATTTGTATCATCTGTAGCTGGCCGTTTTGTACTAAAGGCTGTGTTTTGTATCGTTGCTTTACTGTGGCTTTTTTATGATGATGCTATTTGTTGTTGTTCATTTGTTTGTTATCAGGTTCAAAGATTATGGGAATGTTTGCATTTGGTGTTGTTAGTTGTTTTAAATTGACATTAACGTTTGCATTTAATTGTTTAAGTAAATCAACACCTATACGTCCGTCGTATTTTTACTAAATTGGAAAAGATAAAATTTATGACATTGGGGAACGTAAAAAATTTGGAAAACTGGAATTTCTGCTACTTCGTTATGGAATGAAATATTATGTGCAGTTTGAATATTAAAAATTTCTTCAAAAATAAAATTATTATAAAATTTGTAAGCTAGTTCTGGATTGATTAAACTTTTAGTACATCCTGTGTCAATTAAGAAGTTCGCATTAATTTCGGGTATATAAATGTATGGCAGATTTGCTTTTAATACATTTACTTGTATTATGTTTGATTGGTAGCATCTGAGGTTTGTGGAAAATTTACCTCAGTGTTGTAAAATTCTTGTTCGTGATAATTTTTGTTCTCATATTCGTTATTGTAATCCGATACTGTTTCTAGCTCGGCGTGAGAGTTGTTATAGCCGGAGTCGCAATTATCATATACATGATGTTCGTTTAAATAATTTTCAGAGTATTCATATTGCTAAGGGACTTCATATGAATTTGCGTAGTTTTCTGCATCGTAAACATTTTGAGTGAATAGTGCAGTTGAGGTGAAAGGTTTTTGCGTTTATATTCTGGAATGACCGGATGAGGTGTCCATGGGTTCGGGTTTGAATTCGTTTTGTTGTTGGTTTGAGTTAGGGCGATTAAAATTTTGGGAAAAATTTGGGCTTTGTTGAGGATTAAAATGATTGATAGTTGGTCTTTGTTGGGATGTGAAATTGTTAGGACGAGTTTGGAATTAAGGGGGTCGTTGTGCAAAATGCATTGGTCGGTAATTTGTTTGATTATTTGTATTATAGAAAGGATTTGATTTAGGTGCCAATGGATTAGGTGATCTCGTTCGTAAGTGAGATGGCATTTGTGAATCAGGATTATGATTGTAATATGAATGTTGTGGAACATAATATTTGTCTGTGAGTTTGAGTTATGTCTGGTAGGTGCAAGTCTTTGTGGTAGTCTATAACCTGTTTGTAAATTTAGTGTGTTCTGTCGTTGTGTCGAGTAAAGGAAGTTTTCTTTATAGTTTATTTGTCTAACGAGTTTTTCAGCTTCGGTTAAAACTAGTGTATTTAATTTGGAAATGAGTAAACTTCTAGCATCTTGACATCGCATACCGAAATTATAAGGTGATTCGTCTTTGGCAGGTCTCAGTGAAATTAAATTCTGAACTAAGCAATCTATGTTTCTTTGATTGCCGAAACTAAGACTAAGTGCATCTTTAATATCTTGCCAAGTAGTTAATTCTGTTCTGGATCCGATTAAAATTAAAGCACGACCAGTTAGTTTGCCTAAGACTGTACGCATTAGAAAATTATTTAGTGCTGGGTCAGCAACGTTTGCAAATGTTTGAATTAGATTTTGACAATTATCTAGAAATATTCCCAAAGTGTGAGGATTACCTTCGTAGCGTGATATTGAATCGATATACAATCTCAACAGTTGATAATTAACTGGTTGTTCAGCCATTTCTGTGTTATTTAAATTTATATTGTTGAGTAAATTTAGAATATTAGCAATGGCTGCGACTGTCATAAAATTAATTTTTTTCTACTTTATAAATCTAGTTTGCTAAATCTACTTCTTGTAAAAAAAAAAAAAATCTTTTACATAATTCATATCAGGGGATTGGAGATAATTAGATACAGTTGTAACTGATTTTAATTTTTTTATAAAAATAAGCAGTAAAACAATAAATTCTTTATCGATTTGTAAAAGTAAACCTTTCACATCTTCTATCCTTTTTTACATCAGTTTTAGAAATAAGATTGTTTAATGTTACAAAAATAGATTCAATTGTTTCTAAAACAGTCTCGCATGCTCTGAACTGAACAGTTCATCGCGTATCACTTATCCTTTTTAATTCTCGAGCCTGTTTTGTAGGATAAATTTGCGGATGAGTTGTAGAGTTTGACATAAATGTATATAATTTTTCAAGATTAGAAAATAAAATAGCTGACTTTTTCAAATGTTTGCAACAATCAACAACAACTAAATTTAGTTTATGGTTAAAACAATGAATATATACTTCTTGTGGAACAATACTTTTAATATGATTTTGCACGCCACCTAAATGACAACTCATTACAGCAGCACCATCGTATCCTTGTGCTATACAATTGCTTAATGCAATATTATTTTCATCTAATATTGTTTTTATATAATTTGCAAAACTAGCAGCATCTAGCATACCGTTTGCACTTTTAAACCCTAAAAACCTCCCTTGAATTGCATTTTGATGCAAGTACCGGAGTATAACAGTTATTTGTTCATCTTTACTCAAGTCTTTTGTTTCGTCAGATATTATTGCAAAAAATTTGATTCCTTTACATCGTCTGAAATTTTTTACGTGCAACGGTCGCCATTATAGAAATTAATAAATTTTGGATATCATGATATAGGTATTTAGCATTCTTTGAACTAGCCTGTAACTTTTCTTGTACAATTGTGTCATGTTTACTTATCAATAACATTAATTCTATTAAATTACCTTTATTTAAACTTTCATCATGGCCACTTTGAGCAATATCTTGCGTACATGTAAATAATAAACACTCATAATTTTTTTTTATGTAGTGTCTGTTTTCTTTAATTTCATTTTGGTATTGATCATTCACCATTTGTTCAATATTTGTTTTCTGTTTCATTAATTTTATATAATTTACATATTTTATAACACACATTTTATGTTGTTCAGATTTGTCATGTTTTACTAGTCCTTTACTTAAATCAAGTGCATTTTTCAGTTTCGAAACCCTTCTTTCCGAAAAATTTTTGCTTGATTTACACCATAGAAAAATCGGCAGTATAAACAAAGAACACTGCCTTTTAAAACACTATACTCCGACCATGTAAATTCACTTATATCATCCTCACTAGTTTTATTTTCACTAGAACTAGACTCACTATCACTTTCTTCAGTAGCACTTAAGTTACAAAATGTCACCATTTCATTCGTTTTTAATATATTTTCTACATTACAGCATGTACTGCCGATACTGGTCGCAGGCAGGAAAGTATCAGTTTTTAATTTTTTTTATCTGCTTCTGATAAAAAATAATTTTTAATATTATTTGTGCGCTTCATATTTATTTTTACTTTACTCTTTGACCACAAAATAACGAATAAACATTGAGATTTTCATCACTCGTATAAACACCAAAATTTGTAAAACATATTTGACCTTGCTAAACTATGCACGTGAACGAGTAAGTAAAGTATAGAACAATCTTAACAAGTAATTACAAGTTCATTGCGTCGCTATCGGACTCGCACAATTAATGTGATAAGTTTGGACAAGTTCGGCAGCTCGTTTATTATAACACCAATAATAATCATGGTTAAATTCAGAAAGAGATTTTTAGATATATGTGCATTGATGCAAAAAAATTATGCTGTATAACAATGTTACATTTTATAAAACTTATATTTTTAATCAGTTTTGTTCATATTTGCGCTGTTTTAACATAAACATTAAATATTAGATGAATGCATGACTCGTAGAACTCAGATAATAATCTGCCTCATCTGTTAATTACAAACTGTCATCGTTGTCAAGGTCAAATCGATCCGTTTTACAAATAAAATGACGTCATTCTAACTATAACCGTGGTAAAATAGTACTGCACCGTGGTTCATTTTCCGAATATACTATTTGTTTTCTATTATTGGTAAGGTCTAATTTTTTGTTAGGGCCACAAGAAACCCTACTTACACTATAACAAATTGTTGATGAACGAATTCCAGGTCGAATATTTCACCTTAAATTATTTTGTTTGGAATAGAGGCTGTGGGTATATAAAGTCACGGTCAGACGGGTTGCGGATATGGTGAATTATATTTCGGCTCGTATCTTTAAATACAATGTTTACTTCAACGACTGGTAACCGCACTTCACACGCAAAATATATTCACGGTGTTAATTTTGCGCATGCTCGTAGAAACTTCGTGACCAAATCTGTCTTTAGAATCATACGTGTATAATAAGGTTAAAATAATCAAGAAATACTCGTATAAAAATTGCAATAATCACAACATTCAAATCAGTGACCATAACTTGGATCACTGATACATAACCTAAAAAAATTATTTGAGATCGCGAAATCTTCTAATTAATACTTTGATATAATTTTTAAAATATATTATTATTTTTTTCTTATAATAATTTATTCTGTGTGTTAGAATTTTATTATTAGAAAATTATTAATTCAAAGAAAAAAAATCAGATAGACAGAACGCAAGTTGGATTTTTTCGTAGAAATCGATAAATCCATTTCAAATATTGTTCGTCTCCATTTATTTTGATTTTAATTGAACTATAACGCAAGAACTATATTAAATACGGTCCTATGATTTGCAGCGAACTGTTGGGGATAAATACTCATATTTTAATAAATTTCTATTTCATATTGAAGTCTAAAGTGCTGTACTGTTCTATTTTTTTAAATAAAATTATTTCCTATATTTCAAATTAAAGGTACTTGACTCTTGCATTTTTTTTCAACTTTTGTTTTTTCTGCTGCTCGGAATTTTTGTGATAAATTTTAGATCCGAGTAATAATAAAAAAAGTTACCCATTTATTAAGACTTTTTCATTCTGAATATATTGTAACGCGCCAAAATTTGCTCACAATTTGCTCCGCGTTTTGGCGGCAAATTTGTAACGCAAAAACTGGTGTTACACGTAATCAACCATACGCTCCCTGGATGATGAACCCGGATGGAACGGTTGAACCACGGCTAAACTCAGTGAAGATGCGAGTGAGTCGGAGAAGGGTGTGATAAATCACAGAATTAATGGGCGCCAGCCGGCCTGAGCCGCGACCGGTTCAACAGGAGTATGACGGCCGACGAAAATCGGGATACGAGGGTGCACGAATACTCTAATAACAAGATCGTAGTACGGGAAACTGATAAATATATTGAAACAATTAACGAGCAAGTTATACAGGACACAATAATTGATATTGCAATACAGTTGGATCGTAAATCCACTTAAGGCAGAACGCGTCAAAGCGGATACTAGCATAAACGAAGGCGGGGCGCTGCGTTTCGCCGTAGCGACTAGGGCTGCGGAAAAGTCTACACCTAAAATGAACTGGCGTATACCGACGTATGACGTGTCATTGGCCAACGAAGCGTTTACGCGGCACGACCGATTGTACGTGACTACAGAATCGCAGACCCTAACAACTATTACGTTGCACAAGCAACACACCTCGTCAGTGACAACAACGTCACTACAAATGATTCTACAAAATACTCTTAACTGGATTTTCACAAAAATACTGTAACTACTATTGGTAAACTCGATAATCAGTAACTCAAATATATCGTGAACAAAACGGTACATAAATCGAAAATACGACAACATATGATTACACAAAAAAAAAAAATGAATAAAAATAATAATCAATTGATTGTGGCTTAGCTGTATGGCGTCCAGGCGCTAACGGGAAAGGTGACAGCAGTGACACAACTCGATATGTCAACCGGATGTCCAGAATCGTCACTTCCCAAGATGGCGGACAAGCACGTGAAATGGGAACGTCACGCAGCGTCACTTCCGCTACACGTGGTTTCTTTTCTTTTCCCAAACTGCTGGGCTTTAATCCCTTGGCAACAATTATCAGGACTCCTCCAATGCGATGCCAGGAACACGGAACACAGCATGGACCACAGGTAATACGTACACACGTAAGAACGTAAAACGTGAACGTAAGATAAAAACGTAAGACGGCAAAACGTAAGCGTCAAAACGTAAGCGTCAAAACGTAAGACGTAACAAAAGTGGACGCAAAAACTAACGTAAAATGAAACGAACGTAAACTATAACGAACGGAAAAAAACCTGAGTTCTTGGGCGGCTTTCACGGGAATGAGATATGCGACTTTTCCTATTGGAAACTTAATCCGGAACAACTCCGCTGAATAATGCTATCCCACTGATGCAATATTCACTAAATGGAACTAGATCGGTAATCCCCACACGGGTATTTCGCAAACAAAACAGGTTTGCCGAAATATAACTAAACTAGTCCAACTTCCACTATTCAAAATCTCACAACCTCAGCAACGAAACGTCGTTCGAAAAGACAAAAACGAAATCGTCGTTCAAAGTCAAAACCAGCAAAAGTTTGCCAAAAAGAGAGAGCGATGCGCGAAGACGAAGATAGCCTCAGTCTAACTTCTGAGAGGTGTCGGTAAGGAAACAAAACTAGGAAACACTATTATCGACCGAGACATGATGATTGTTATTGATTAGCGAAGAAAATGGAAAATTTGAAATAAATAAATCAGCGTAAAATAAATATTGTACTGGGAATAAAATTAAGCTAAAGAAGAAAACAAATAAACTATTTATTTAATGAACTCGAACATTTAAACCGGAGCTAACTTCTCTGCGAACTACCACTAATTGGGTGACAGCTAAACAAAACAAAACAACGTACTTAACCAAAAAATAAAGCAACGAAACAAGAGAAATGAATTTAAGTTTTACTACTAAATGAATACTGCAAGCGGGAAATCTAAATTAAGCTAGGTATGAGGGAATTTAATCGGTCAATATTTAATTGAGAATTAGTTTCAGGTGAAGATACACAAAAATAATTTAAACAGAATAAAATTATGACGGATGACAAAAAATGAACGTAACAATATATATTTTTAATAGGGTGCCCCTGCACACAATTTTGTGTGAAAGTCGACATACTGTTTTCTCCTTCGGCACTACTCCCCGCAGATCTTATGGTTTGCCAACACGTGTTTTGATGTTTGACGTTCGGTTAATGAGTATTTCTATGGCGTGGCGTATGTTAATAATTAATATATAAAAATGAGTTTAACGCAAGATGATGTACCGGGAGCATGATTTGTGTTTATAAACATTGAAGATCATTCCGTTCTACAGTTAAAGATGGTTAGAATGCGGAGGTTTGAAGAAAAGTGGAAATAAAAGAGAATTAATTAAAAGGTATGCACTGATTAGACCATGTTAAGAAAATATATAAAAATATTTTGTTTTTCTTTTTTATTAAGGTGCAGAAATTGTATTGAAGCAGGAAGAACTGAAGACATCACTAGAGCTGACACTTTTATGCAAATGCATATTATGTTTACTAATACATATTTCGATTTTAGCTTGTTTTCTGTGCGAATCGTAAAAAATATAGCTTATATTTAAATTTAAAAAATGCATATTTTGCATATTTTATTATTTTTAGCATATTTTGCAGTTTCAGACCATATCTTTGCATATTTCAATATATATATATATATATGCACAGACGACCTTTTGAGGTCTAAACTTTATATACAGAAAGCTGTTTGCGGACATTTGCTCTTTTTGAGGACGTCCTCAAAGAGAGCTTTACATTTGTACTATCGTTTGCGGACTTGTCGCTAGTATCGTGCGGCTTTAATTGGAAGTACTAAATATCCTAGAGATGGCAATAGTAGTTACATTTTTAAATCTTTTTCCTGAAAATTACGTCGTTGTTGTAGAGGGCACTGTTCTTCATTTATTGATCTGTCATCCATGGGTTTTGAGGGTTGTTATGCGTCTAGGCGTCTAGAGCACACAACTGATTGCTTATATTTAGGTTATTTCCTTAATAATTGAATTTTTATAAGGAAATTTTTGCCTTCGTAGCATGTTCCTTGTACTAAGTCGGTACTATTATTGATATTACAGGTACGCTAGTTTTTCATACGCAATTATACAATAAAACTAACAAAGTGACACCCAATTTCTGTTCTTACAAGAAAATATGGCCGATGAAAAAATAGAAGAAGTAATTATACAAGTATTACTTTGTGAATTTCATTTTTATTCATAATAATTCAGTCAGTTAGTAGTTTAGTTTTAGTTATTTCTTAAACTGGGAGTCACCGTTTCAGCTAAACGTCGCTTTTGTCTGAAGTTGGACAACACTGGAATATTTATTGACTTTCATTTTTATTGTTATTCCTATTTGTTACATGTCGTTAAATTGAAAGTAACCGTTTCAGTTGATCGTCGCCTTCGTATTTCTTGTTAATTAATACTTAATTTTTGTTTATAATAATTCAGTCAGAAAGTAGTTCAAGTTTACTTGTCCCCTAAACTGGGAGTAAACGTTTCAATTGGTCGTTGCTTTCGTATTGCTTGTTAAATAATACTTCATATTTGTTTACAATAAATTAGTAGTGCAGTTTTACTTTTCCCTAAACTGGAAGTAGTCAATTCATTTTATTAGTAATTTTAAAAATCTCTATAAAAATTTATATCATTCTATTTAAAAAATCAAAGTGATGTCGCTTCCGGTTAAACCACAACGTACATATATAATGATATTTACCACGTCCTCAAATCACAAATATTACACTGATTAAATCATGTGCACTACGCAATATATATTTGCGTGAAATACGGTTATCAGCCATCAGTATAACTTAAGGCAAAATACTGATATTATTTCGAGCTCGGCTTCGCTACTCGGCCAGTGTCACTGTCGCTCGCCGGTAAACAAGACCCATATGACCGCACTGCAACCGAACGAGTTTCAATTATGCACGCGGCATATAATGTCTATTGCCGATCGCTGCTATGAATAGGAGATTATAAACTACTTTGTGAATACTAAACACGGACAATTTGTTTAAAAAATGTCTACGTTAGAAATTGACATTGAATATTATTTTTAATTATTTATCCAACTAACATATTGAACATTTACTTGCCTGATTTCGGAAATATTATATTATTGTATTGACAAATGTTGAATAAGTATTAATATGTCAATCTAATAAACTGTTATAACACATCAAACTAAATTAACATCAGATTTGCTATCGCATATGAAACACTATGATTATATTTGTCGAATTTAAACGATAGGAACAAAGAAACTGTTTATATGTTTATCACTTCACTTAGAAGTAACATGGATAAATATTGAATAATTATTAATATGTCAAACTAATAAACTGTTGGAACAAATACAATTATAAATATATTTTAAATATTATTTGGGATGTAGGATGAGAATTCAATCAAAACAGTAATATCCAAGGAAGCGGCAACCTTAAGCATTTGTTGTTTTTTTTAAAAAAAATTAACATAAAGTAATAATTTTTTTTTCAATTATCTTTTTAATTTTATCGAACTCGAGACCACTAGGCGAACTTTTGTAAGGCATTTATAATAATAATAATAATAAACTATTAAATAGGTATGATTTATTATTACGGTTATAATAATTATAATAGTTAATAATATTTGCTGTTTTGTGTATAATTGTAAAAGATTTTTGGGTTGGCGGCCAGTTCATTCCTTTCACAACACATTTTTATTCATGTTTTTATTACTAAACTTTATAAACCGCGACACACGGAATGCGATGTTGCCAATACTGTTCCAATTGTAATACAACTTTGTATACTCTGTGCACTATTGTTGCTGTGAAGGAAAATTCCATTGACGGATGTTATATTATATTGTTAAACTAGTTGACAAGATTTTTCACGCCATTATTTCAAATGTATTTTAAAATTATTAAACATTAATTTACCCTGATGATGATCGTCATGACCGAAACGTCGGTTGATTAGAAATTAAATCTTTGATATTTTCCCATTACTATTAAAATTTATATTAAAGAATCAAATCTCTAAATTAATTATACCTAATGCATTTTAATACACTTAAACAAATATTTACGTCCCATATTTTTCCATAAATTTGTTAAATTCAAAGGTAATGTTAAAAGTTTTCTGTTAAAATTTGTTTTTTACAGTGCTGAAGAACATTTTTGTGCAATCCTAAATATGTCGATATGTAGCCTACTTTAATTATATTTTGTAAATGTAAACTAAATCTCCTATTTATGTTTATAATCTTCATACTGTAACTTGACTTGCTATAAACTAGTATTTCCAGTGGCGGCTCGTCATAAGGGGCTATCTGGGTCTGGCTGTAATTTCATCAGTCAAATTTTATTATTGTACTGCAATGTTTTATTATTTAATTTCCCCAACTTTGTCCATTTAATTAAATTAGCGCTGTGATTTTGTACAGGTCCGGGCTTCTATATTCAATTGAAATTTAAAAAGTAAGAATATTTATAAATATAAATTTTTTACAAATAGGTAATGAATTTTAGTTCTTATCAGACTTTAGACATAGATTCAACTTCAAATTTAAATGCAGTTGACAACATACTAAATTTAGAATTTGAGAAAAGAACACAAGAAGAAAAACTATGTATACGAAAACTTGGACCACATCATCCACAAAATTTTAATTTTTTCCAAATGTACGGTAAAAGAAAGCGACAATTCAATACCGGTTTGTTTAAAAATATTACGTGGCTGACAGCAAGTGAAGAAAAGCGTTCGGTTTTGTTTTTATTGTTTCCAAACGAGACAAGCGTAGGTACATCACTTGAGGAATACGTTGAAATTAGGGCTGTGCAAAATAACCGATTAATCAAATTTAATCGATTAATCGATTAAATGATTATTATTTTTTAAATAATCGATTAATCGATTCTTTCATTATTTGATTAATCGATTATTTGATGATCAAAATGATCGATTATTGAAAACCATAATTGAACAGCCTTACTCAAGACTGACCCAAAAACTATAGAAATAGAAGCCAAAGAAGCATGTGACATAATTGTAACACAAATGGAAGACCGTTTAAGTAATTCAAATAACTGCGTAATTTTGTAATTCTTGATCCCAAAATGTTCAACATTTACGAAAATAATTTTCCACTCCAAAACTTCAAAATACTAATTGAGAATTACAAAATGCTGAACGAAGAAAAACTTGATAGTTTTATATCAAAATCAAACAGTTAGCAAGATAGACAATATTTCAGCGCTTACGATTTTTGTTTCTGAAAATAATTAACGAGTTCATTTTCTGAGGTCAGGGCCGGATCCAGACTTCGAATTGTGAGGGGGTCATGGAGTGAATTTTGTATCTGGGGGGGGGGGGGGGGGGGTATTGTCCATCTTAAAAACATTTGTATTTGCTCATATTATATTCCTGCTTTAAATAATTTTTACAATCACATTAAATCGTCTTTCTTCGATAGAATACAAAAGTTATTGAATTAGAAGTTGATGTTCTAAGTGCAAATGTCGGTAGTCACATACTTGACTAGGTCTTAAATAGAATACCTCTTCCATCTGCGGATCGAAATAATATCCCCACAAAATATTGGTTTTTGGCTATTTATTAGGATAATAAAACAAACAATAGTTCTTAATTATCTTAGAATTTTAAGTTCTTAGATAATATTTTCTATTTAATTTGTTTAAATAAATTGTGTTATCGTAAATAATTACATCATTATTATGTATTAGAGCCAACATTTAAAAAAAGTCCATGCTTAGTGAGGGGGGGAGGTTATGACCACCATGACCCGCCCCCTGAATCCGCCCCTGTCTGAGGTACATAAACTCATGGAAATAATTTTAGTTACACTTGTGTCAATAGCTGAAGCAGAGAGATGTTTTTCAACGTTGAAGTGAATAAGAACTTTTAAAATAAATTCTATGACCCAAAATGAATTATCATGAATTTATTACGAATATGACAAATTTCAACAACATGGTAATAGATAGATATTTTCTTCAAAAGGAATATTTATATAAATAATTATATTTTACTTAAATATGTATATATTTTTTTAGTATATTTATAAATTGTTTTATTTTTTTAAGATAAATTAATAAAAGAATTAATTTATTCAATTGCCCTCTTTTTATTAAGATAACAAAAATGTTCTTTTCGCTTTTAGCTGGCTATTATAAAGGTGACAAGCCGCCACTGAGTATTTCTTATAAACTAGTGAAATACTGAATATAAGTATGAAATAAATAAATTTAAGGACCCCTAGAAAAACATCAAATTTATACTAAAAAATCAAATTTGTGAAATAATACTATACCAAGTTAATATTTCTAATTGGTGGGAGGATTTGTTTAGGGTGTTGCATTCTTTTTGTTTCAAATTCTTATCTCGAAAATAAGTTAACAAATATTTTTTATGACATTAAAAAATAATATCAAATTTATCACTCATCCTGCGGCTCTGTTGCTTTTCACTACTGACTAGTGAGTGACTAATTCTTTAGATATTTTGTCTCTGACTAATTCTGCGTTTAGCTTGCTACGTACACCTGCGATGCAACATTTTAACATGTTATGTAACTGTTCCACTGTTCCCCGAAATTAAGCTACTATTCAGTGGCGCACCCAGGATAGTATCTCGGAGGGGACAAATAATTATTTTCTTTCAAGGTCAAACACCTTTAAATTCAAAGTTTAAAATTTTTAAACATAAAAAGTTGCACGTTTTACCTTCTTATGGACATACATTGTTTCTTCAACAGCTCTCCTAAAAATAACAACTCGGAAATCATACCGGTATTATATTTTAGTTATGAGAATTCGGCTTGCGGTTCTTGAGAATTTGAGGTCGATTTCCGCAACCGAATATCAACTCCCGTGGCTCCCCCACCACAAATAGTTTAACCGCACTTCACGCGCAAACATATATCACTTACCGAGATCTGCTACGGCAGCATGTCACACCCAGTAATGGGTAAGAGGCGTATTAATATATTTATTTATAAAATCATGAATTAAATTACCTGATAATACCCTACGAAAACGTGAGTCTCACGAGCTTCCCGGTAAAAATATCCTATTTCGTGTAGGCCCACGACCCCCCCCCCCCTTGAGTGCGCCCATGCTACTGTTATTTTATTCATTTGTTTTTTACAGCAATATATCCTGTATTAACAAATTTTGCCTTGAATATGGTATGTTCGCCACATTCTTCTGCAAATGTTGGGAAAATTTTTTCCTAAGTTAACTTACCAAAAACCAATCTAAAAAACAAATTGTACTGCTAGTATTATTGGTCTCTTGCACACACAAAATTATATTAAGTAATTCAAAAAAACTAAATTGTTATAAATATGGGAGGTAAATTTGTCTTCAGTAAAAAATAGTTATTTATGCAACAAATGTGTAAAGGAATAGTTTATGTTCGACTGTGCTATAAATACATCATTTTTTATAGCGTCCGAAAATACCTACATAAAATAAATAAATAAATATATCATCAGGCCTTTTACCCATTACTGAGTGTGGCACTCTGCCGAAGCAGATCTCGGTAAATAATATATTTTTCGCGTGAAGTGCGGTTACCAGCCGTCAAATCACGGCCCCCAAAGATATTAGTGGAAGGGGAGCCACAGGGGTAGATTTAAATTGGTGAAAATTGTTTGTCGACTGTGGGGATCGAACCAGGGTTCTCAAGATCCACAGGTCGACTCGATACCACTGAGCCACCTACCTCTACATTATCGGACTATTACTTTTTATTTTATAGTGGTCAGTCATAGCAACATAGTCAATTCAAATATAAATGTCGTTCCGAGTGTGGAACATAAAATAATATTGTAAGCAACACTTACATAATACGGTCTTATGACCTCGCCCTTTTATTTGCCTCTCTTCGCTGCGTTCGCTCGGACCTAAACTATCCCACCCATAAAACCCTATATTATGTACTAGTTACATAATAGTTATTTACAGTATAATATTATTTCTATTTCTAATAAATTTTTACATTTAGGTTGTCTAAGTATGTCTAAGTATGATAATGGCGCCGATTGAATTCATGTTGATAGTCAATTTTTTTGCAAAAGATTTTATAAACATGATGTGCTTTTTTTAAACATTTAATTAACGGACTACACCCTATTATTCCCGGGTAGGGCTGTGCGCTTACATCGATATATCGAATAACGATATTAAGTAGAAATAATATCGATATATCAGAGTAAACTATCTTTAATCACTAATATCAGTTATTTAAAAAAAATATATTAGTGTTCACAACCATAACCTGATTCTAATCGCATCTTGTGTTGCTACACTTCGACCCATATTCCGAAAATGGCCTTCGACTATGTCGGCAACAGATTCATCACTCGCCAAGAAATAAGTATTCACGTATGCCGTCATAATTATAATAAAATATCAATTCACTTCAAAGCTATATCACATTACTTACAAGTAAATTACTATTTTGGGACCAATTAATTAATGATTATTAATGAAAAAACAATGCTCATTCTCTATTATATTTCATAACAAAAAAAAACTTTTAAAATAAATTCAAAATAAATTTTAAAAAAACTTTAATAAAACAAAAATTCTGTTTCACAAGTTCTTCGAAATCACTAATCTTTCTTGCTTCTAGTTCTAATTTTTTCTAAAAAGTTCTAGCTTCATACCTAGTCTTTTAAACAGAACTTCAGTTAAATTTTTTATTAATATTGTTAGCCATATTTGCGTATGCAAAATTCATATATTGGTCTTTTTGCAATTTATTTTTATATAATAGTATTTTGTCACTAATAGTGCATATTTTGGTATAAAATAACAAAGATATCTGAATGCGAGAATTTGAAATACGGATAGAAAACGGGCTAAAGCGGTATGATTTTTGTGGCAGTATTTTGTTATGGTGCCGTTTATTTATTCTCGAATTAAAACGAAAATGCCGCCCATTAAAAAGAATAGAATATATTAAGTGGATTAAAAATGTTTATCAATTCACATAGAAGAAACATGGATAAATATTTAATAATTATTAATATGTCAAACTAATAAACTGTTAGAACAAATACAATTAATATATTTTAAATATTATTTGGGATGTAGGATGAGAATTCAATCAAAACAGTAATATCCAAGGAAGCGGCAACCTTAAGCATTTGTTGTTTTTTTTAAAAAAAAATATCATAAAGTAATAATTTTTTTTCAATTATCTTTTTAATTTTATCGAACTCGAGACCACTAGGCGAACTTTTGTAAGGCATTTATAATAATAATAATAATAAACTATTAAATAGGTATGATTTATTATTACGGTTATAATAATTATAATAGTTAATAATATTTGTTGTTTTGTGTATAATTGTAAAAGATATTTGAGTTGGCGCCCATTTATCCCTTTCACAATTAATTTTTATTCATGTTTTTATTACTAAACTTTACAAACCGCGACACGCGGAATGCGATGTTGCCAATACTGTTGCAATTTGTAATACAACTTTGTATATTCTGTGCACTATTGTTGCTGTGAAGGAAAATTCCATTGACGGATGTTATATTATATTGTTAAACTAGTTGACAAGATTTTTCACGCCATTATTTCAAATGTATTTGATAATTATTAAACATTAATTTACCCTGATGATCATCGTCATGACCGAAACGTCGGTTGATTAGAAATTAAATCATTGATATTTTTCGCATTACTATTAAAATTTATATTAAAGAAACAAATCTCTAAATTAATTATACCTAATGCATTTTAATACACTTAAACAAATATTTACGTCCCATATTTTTCCATAAATTTGTTAAATTCAAAGGTAATGTTAAAAGTTTTCTGTTAAATTTTGTTTTTTACAGTGCTGAAGAACATTTTTGTGCAATCCTAAATATGTCGATATGTAGCCTACTTTAATTATATTTTGTAAATGTAAACTAAATCTCCTATTTATGTTTATAATCTTCATACTGTAACTTGACTTGCTATAAACTAGTATTTCCAGTGGCGTCTCGCCATAAGAGGCTACCGGGGTCCGGCTGTAATTTCATCAATCAAATTTTAATATTGTACTACAAATTAAATTAGAAAATATTAATTAATATACGAACAATTATTTTTTTATAAAAGATTTTATTTGCAATGTTTTATTATTTAATTCCGTTTGCAATGTTCATTCACCAATCCTTTGGGGGGCTAGACGCTCGCTACGAGTAACGCTGTGAGTCGTGCGCGACCTTGAGCTAGCCAATCAGAGCATGAGTGATGACGACTTAAGCGGGGATTCCCCAACTTTGTCCTTTTAATTTAATTAGCGCTGTGAATTTGTACAGGTCCGGGCTTCTATTTTCAATTGAAATTTAAAAAGTAAGAATATTAATAAATATTATTTTTTACAAATAGGTAATGAATTTTAGTTCTTATCAGACTTTAGACATTCAACTTCAAATTTAAATGCAGTTGACAACATACTAAATTTAGAATTTGAGAAAAGAACACAAGAAGAAAAACTATGTATACGAAAACAAAAATTTTATTTTTTGCTTAATGATCAACTGGAACAGTTTAATATAAAAAGTAAATTAATTGCTCAGGCTTATGATGGCGCTGCCGTTAGGAGTGGTGTGCCAGGCGGTGTGCAAGTTTTGATGAAATAACATTTTCCATTTGCACGATATTTACATGGCTACGCACATCAAATAAATTTGGTTTTTAAAGAAAATATGTTCTTCTATTAAGCATATGAAAATATTTTTTGCCAATATAAATGGAATTTTTTTCGGTGTCACCTAAAAGGTCAAATTTATTACGTGAAATGTGTAAAAGACGTATTCCGTCGGGATCATATACACTATGGAATTGAAGAGTGTTCTGAAAAAATGCAGAATGAAAATCATTGGGATGACAAAAGCATTAGCGAAGCTGCAGATTTCAAAGATTACTTAATGATGAACAATTCTTATTTTATTTATCGTTCTTTTACAATATTTTTAAGCAAGTAGACATATTGTATAACACGGTTCTAGCAAGAAATACAAACATTGTCAATTTTTCACGGGAATTTAACAATTTTAAAGAACCAATTACTAAAGTTAGGAAAATATTGAACAATATCACATCAACATCAACACAAATGGAAGACCGTTTATGTAATTTAAATACACTGCGTGCTTTTGTAATTCTTGGTCCCAAAATGTTCAACATTTACAAAAATAATTTTCCACTCCAAAACTTCAGAATACTAATTAAGAATTACAAAATTCAGAACGAAGAAAATCTTAAAAATTAATTGATAGTTTTATATCAAAATCAAACAATTAGCAACATAGACAATATTTCAGCGCTTATGGTTGAAGCGAATAAAAAGTTTTAAAGAAATTCTATGACCCAAAATAGACTAAACTCATTGGCTGTCATCATGATATTATTACGAATATGACAAATTTCAACAACATAGTAATAGATAAATTTTCTCTTCAAAAGAAATAGGCGGGCGGAATATTTATATAAATAATTATATTTTTTTCAAAATATGTACATTTTTTAATTTTTTTTTGTATATTTATAAATTGTTTTATTTTTTAAGATAAATTAATAAAATAATAAATTTATTCAATTGCCCTTTTTTTATTGAGATAACAAAAATATTTTTTTTCACTTTTAGCCCCGGTTATTATAAAGGTCACGAGCCGCCACTGAGTATTTCTTATAAAGTAGTGAAATACTAAATATAAGTATGAAATAAATAAATTTAAGGACCCCTAGAAAAACATCAAATTTTATAAATAAAGAAACAAATTTGTTAAATAATACTATACCAAGTTAATATTTCTTATTGGTGGGAGGATTTGTTTAGGGTGTTGCATTCTTTTTGTTTCAAATTCTTATCTCAAAAATAAGTTAACAAATATTTTTCATGACATTAAAAAATAATATCAAATTTTTCACTCATCCTACGGCTCTGTTGCTTTTCACTACTGACTATATATTATAGTGACTAATATTTTAAATATTTTGTCTCTGACTAATTCCGCGTTCTGTTTACTACGTGCACCTACGATGCAACGTTTTAACATGTTATGTACTAGACTACAGTGTTGCCAGATCTACTTAATTGTTCCACTGTTCTCGGAAATTAAGCTACTGTACAGTGGCGCGCCCAGGATTGTATACTATTTTCATTTTAAACTAAAGGGATTGGCATAAAACGATTAAATGCACCACAATTACGTTTACAAAGGAACTCAAAATATGATCCTCATAACTGGTTACACAAGGTTCACACAGGGGTTGTACAGCCCCATTAGCCGGTACGGTCAATCATAGGAAAAAACAAGAATAATTTTAGGCTGAATACGACCCTTGAAAATATACCTATTTTGACCATCGATAAGCGATATGGGGTAGCCGCACTAATGGATTTCATTGTAGTTATATGGGACAGTGACGTTTAATCTTTTTATGCCGATCCCTTGAGTTTAAAATGAAAATAGTATATATTGGAGGGGGCTAATAATTATTTTCTTTCAAGGTCAAAAACCTTTAAATTCAAAGTTTAAAATTTTTAAACATAATAAGTTGCACGTTTTACCTTTTTATGGACACACATTGTTCCTTCAACAGCTTTCCTAAAACGAACAACTCAGAAATCATACCGGTATTATATTTTAGTTAGGAGTTTAATGAAGACAATAAAATATACCAAAGCACAGAAATCGGCTTGCGGTTCTTGAGGACCCAAGTTCGATTCCCACAACCGACAACCTGGCTTTATATCAACTCTTGTGGCTGCCCCACCACTAAAAAATTAACCGCACGTCACGCGTAAAAATATATCACTTACCGAGATCTGCTACGGCCGAGTGCCACACCCAGTAATGGGTTAAAGGCTTAAAGGCGTGATGATATATTTATTTATTTATATTTATTTATAAAATTATGAATTAAATTACCTGAAAATACCAAACAAAAACAAACTGATGGTCCAGTAGGTATAAAGTTGGCTTGCGATTCTTGAGGACCCGAGTTCGATTCCCGCAACCGACAAACTGGCTTTATATCAACTCTTGTGGCTGCCCCACCACTAAAAAATTAACCGCACGTCACGCGTAAAAATATATCACTTACCGAGATCTTCTACGGCCGAGTGCCACACCCAGTAATGGGTTAAAGGCTTAAAGGCGTGATGATATATTTATTTATTTATATTTATTTATAAAATTATGAATTAAATTACCTGAAAATACCAAACAAAAACAAACTGATGGTCCAGTAGGTATAAAGTCGGCTTGCGATTCTTGAGGACCCGAGTTCGATTCCCGCAACCGACAAACTGGCTTTCACCAATTTAATATCAAATCCTGTGGCTCGCCCTCCACTAACAACTTTGGGGCCATAATTGGACGGCTGGTAACCGCACTTCACGCGTAAAAATATATGACTTACCGAAATCTGCTACGGCTTGCGATTTTTGAGGATCCGAGTTCGATTCCCGCAACCGACAAATTGGCTTTCACCAATTAAATATCAATTCCTATGGCTCCCCCGCTACTAACAACTTTGGGGTCATAATTTGACGGCTGGTAACCGCACTTCACGCGTCAAAATATATGACTTACCGAGATCAGATACGGCCGAGTGCCACGCCTAGTACTGGGTTACAGGCGTGATGATATATTTATTTATAAAATTATGAATTACAAAAACGTGAGTTACAAACTGATGGTCCAGTGGGTATAAAATCGGCTTGTGATTCTTGAGGACCCGAGTTCGATTCCCGCAACCGACAAACTGGCTTTCACCAATTTAATATCAATTCCTGTGGCTCCCCCTCCACTAACAACTTTGGGGTCATAATTTGACGGCTGGTAACCACACTTCACGCGTCAAAATATATGACTTACCGAGATATGCTACGGCTTGCGATTCTTGAGGACCCGAGTTCGATTCCCGCAACCGACAAATTGGCTTTCACCAATTAAATATCAATTCCTGTGGCTCCCCCTCCACTAACAACTTTGGGGTCATAATTTGACGGCTGGTAACCACACTTCACGCGTCAAAATATATGACTTACCGAGATCTACTACGGCTTGCGATTCTTGAGGACCCGAGTTTGATTCCCGCAACCGACAAACTGGCTTTCACCAATTTAATATCAATTCCTGTGGCTCCCTCTCCACTAATATCTTTGAGGGCCGTGATTTGACGGCTGGTAACCGCACTTCACGCGAAAAATATATGACTTACCAAGATCTGCTACGGGAGAATGCCACACCCAGTAATGGGTAAAAGGCGTGATAATATATATATTTATTTATTTATATAAATTACCTGAAAATACCCAACGAAAAAGTGAGTCTCACGGGCTACCCGACCACATATAAAAAAACCCTATTTTGTGTAATTATCCGCATACTGGCAACCCTGAAGGTTTGTGACCTTGTGTCGGGAGCCGGGCATCGCTATGCCCTCTACATTTACCAAGTCACATTACACCTATTAGACTAATATTCCCGTAATTCGTAATTGTATTTTTAAAGAAATAATCCAGTAAATTTATTCATTAACACATCTCATATATCTACATAATTGTCATTAACATTAAAATAGTATTTCAAAAATTAGAACTGAGATACTGTGGTTAGTTTCCGTGCTAAATTATACAAATTCTATATTACCTGCAGAGCAGTACCTCAAATAGTAGTCTTAATATGATATCTCAGGGACTTCGAAGAGACGGCAGGACATATATATATATATATATATATATATATATATATATATATATATATATTTTTTTTTTTGATATTCCGCATAATTCATATAAATGTGAACAAAACCTTATAATTTCTTAATAAAAACTTCTATGCATGTGAATAAGCCATATTCGTTTTGTTGGTTTTTCGAGTACATGTGTAGACTCTAGAGCAATACAAACAAACGAACCTAGAGAGAACTTGACAGCTACCAGTAGCTTCTACATAACCTAATATTTTTTAAGCAACTGTGCAATACGAATGTTAATAGTTAAGTAAACACCTATAGTTTTGAATTAAATATGGGTAAAATAAAGAACAAACAAATTGAACAATGGATAAGAATAGACTCTGCATTGAAAATACATGAAAATATAGTTTATTGTCAAGCATGTTCCAAAACGGTAAAAAATAAGATATATAGCATACACACATAATAAATATTAATTTGTTTTACACCAATCTTTGATTTTAGATTACATGTGAAAGAAAAAGTCAAATTGAGCAGCATGTACGGGGACAGAAGCATACTATCAACAAATCTAAGCATTCTGAACTTACGCAAACATTTTTTACTCGAGATAATATTAATAATAATTTAACTCTAGCTAACTCTTTTAAAAAGGATTTATGTGAAGCTCTAATTTGTGCCAATATACCTATGTATAAATTAGAAAATGAAGTTTTCCGAATTTTTTTTGCAAAAATATACAAATCAGCATATTCCATCTCAAACAATTTTAAGAAATACTTACGTAAACGAAGTTTACGATGAAATTATGGATAAAATTAGAGAAAATTTGAGAGATCGGTATTTATGGTTTTCAGTTGATGAAACAACAAATAGTAGGGGGGAATATGTTGCTAATTTAATTGTTGGGGAATTAAGTGCTGATTGCTACAATAATCCTTATTTAGTACAATCAAAAGTTTTAGAAAAAACCAATTTTGAAACTGTATCACGTTTTGTTAATGAAGGACTCTTATTTTTGTTTAATGGTGAATCAATTTCAAAGAATAAAGTTGTACTAATGGTCACGGATGGAGCATCATATATGCTTAAAGCTGGACAAACACTAAAAGTTTTTTATCCTATCTTAATTCATTTAACATGTTCTGCTCATGGCCTAAATTTGGTTGCTGAGTGTATCAGATCCTGTTATCCCAAATTAAATATGTTGATTAGTAATGGTAAAAAAATATTTCTTAAAGCTCCTTTGAGAACTGAAGCATTTCGAAATATGTACCCTAGTGTGCCGTTACCTCCAGAACCAATATTAACTCGATGGGGACAGTTGTTGAATTATTTAACTCAGATTCTGCAGCAATAATGGAATGTAAAGAAGTTTTGAAAGATGTAGAAATAGAAGCTCAATTACAGTATATCAAAGCTCATTTTATTTCCATATCAAATGTTATTAAATCGTTAGAAGAAAAATTTGGAATTAACTACTAGTATAAATCTCATAGAAAATCTTAAACATAATTTGGAAAATGTACCAGGAGCATGTAGATTAAAGATCAAAGAAAAATTAAATACAACTTTATATAAAAATCCGGGATATGCAATTATCAAAAATATTTCATTAGTATTAGAGGGGGAAGAAAAATATATTTCCGAATTAGATCCTAACATAAGGCAATTACTGGCATATTTCAAATATGCTCCTATTACATCATGTGATGTTGAGCGTTCATTTTCACAATATAAAATAATTTTAACTGATCGCCGTCATTCCTTGACAAATATAAATTTAGAAAAATATTTAGTTGCTTACTGCAACAGAGGAGTACTTTAAATAAATATTTATTGGTACATTAATTGTTCAGAGTAATTTTTTCATTCCATTCTCATTTAGTTTACATTCCAAAATATGTATAGATATATTTAAGTTATTTAAAACCTAATTTTACTCGGTTGTTAATTTAATGATAAAAATATTCTATAACTATAAATATAATGGCAGTTGGTCCGCCCAGAAGCCACAAATTAAAATGTACATGATTTTTTTATGTAATTTTATAATAAAAATGTGATAATTATTTGCTATTAAATAAAACACAAAAATGCATATATTGACTTTTTTTTTGCATAAAATGACTTTTTGGATGCATAATTAGATAAAAAAATTAAACATATTATGCACATAATTTACTTATTTTTATGCATAAAAGTGTTAGCTCTAGACATCACTGTAGGAGTTGATGCTGAAAAGAGGTATGAAAAGAGCTTTAGTTCTGTACGTGATACTGTTTCAGTTTCACCATCGACAAGTGGAACACAAACAGCCAGAGTTGAATCATGGAAACCATTTCCATCAACACAAATTTCCTGAATGTTTAACAAAGTACATATTTTATATATATATATATATATATATATATATATATATATATATATATATATATATATATATATATAAATTAGATAATTCAGTATTGAATTATTAATAAAAAAAACTTTATTAATTTTTGAGGAATACAATACAACATGTATTTACTTAGGCGAGTGTAACAAGACTGTACTAGAAACTAACTTACAACAGATAACTGCAGCATGTTGAACATGATGCTTGAATATGATACTATATGATAAGGAAATCTAACTGCGCATTTTATTATTATTGTTATGAGAAATGCAATTACATAATTTATATATATATATATATATATATATATATATATATATATATATATATATATATATATATATATATATATATAAGTAACGTAAACGTGATGTACGGTTACAATAAAAAATTATTTATTATTTGACAACGAAAGATTACATAGATTTTGCATACAAGTTGATACTTCAATCTCTCAACAGTAACTGACTTACAAATGTGAATACAGAGTACAGGTTGTGCTAAAAGTGCTTATGCACACATAGTATAATATAACATATTGTTGGGAAAGAGAGTGGTGGCTGTGCCTGGAATGTGCAGCGGTCGGCGGTTCTCATGGGAACGGGTGATCTAATTTATATATACAGGTTGTAGAATTGAAATGTGGTGTATAGGGATTTCAATGTTATTTTTTAAATATTGCTGAATCTCTTTACCTATTCACTTTAGAGCAAAAGCGTAAATACAAAAATTGTTCAGAAATTAAAAACGCTTCCTATAAAGTAAATTTCATGTGAATAGTTCACGAGATATTAATTAAATGAAATTCAAAATGTATTCAAATTTTTTGTAGATTGCGTTGGAAAATTAAACAAATGAACTGAATATTTGACATATTGTAAAAGAGTTTGACATTTGTTTGTTACAGTGTTGTAATATTTATTGAACAAGTTTTTGAAGAATATTGTAAGAAAATAGTGAATAAATTTCAAGTGCACAAAATGTTTGACGTATTTATTATAAAATAAGAAAAATACATTATATAGCTACTATAATTTTAACAAATTATTTATTTATAAATTTACAAGAAATGTTCGAATAAGTTTCCATTTACTGCTAAGCAATGCCCTAACCGATCATAAAATGCTTGGCGCACATTACTTAATTGTCCTTGTGTGATTGCTTCACATTCTTTTATAATTGTATTTTTTAAAATATAAATGTTTGCAATATTGGTTTTATAAATTTTTTCTTTTAAATATGGCCATAAGAAAAAGTCATTTGGCGCCAAATCCGGAGAACGGGCTGGCCAGTTAATTGTACCCCCACGACCAATCCACGAATCTGGAAAGCATTCATCTAAGTATGCATTTACATCTCTTGCAAAATGTGCTGGGCAGCCGTCATGCTGGTACCAAATAATTTGATTTTCCCTGGATCTTACTTACAATTCAGGTCCAATATCGTTTTGAAGGATATTCAAATACCTTACTCCATCTAAAGCTCCATCAATAAAAAACGGTCCAATAATGTGCGATCCAAAAATACCTGCCCACACATTAACTTTTTGGCGATACTGGGTATGAGTTTGAAGAACCAAACGAGGATTATCTTTACTCCAATATCGATGGTTTTGCACATTAGGCTCGCCGTTCAAAGTAAAAGACGTTTCATCCGAGAAACAAATGTTATTTAAGAATTGTCTATCTAAATTCGCTTTGTTCATCATTGTTTCACAAAAATCAGTTCTTGCCATTTCATCAGCTTCAAAGATTTCTTGATGTGTAGCGTATTTATAAGACTTGTAATTTTCTGATTTTACTATTTTATGAACTGTTGAAAAATGTATGTTTAGTTCAGAAGATATTTGACGCACGCTACAATTTGGATTTTCGGTTACGGCTAATATTGCATTAAGTTTATTATCATTATAATCGTCATTATTCACAAGTTGTTGATTTCGCCCTTCACATTTCCTACATAATGGTAAAACACTTCCAGTCGTTCTAAATTTATGAATTATTATACGGATTGTAGTAAGGGATGGAATTGGCCGATCCACATACAAAGCGCTAAAAACATCTCGCACTTGCGCAGCAGAATTTCCCGCAAAATACCACCCAATACATTGAATTTTTTCTTGCTTGCTAAGATTATTCATTATTTCTTTGCAATATTCTTCAAAAACTTGTTCAACAAATACTACAACACTGTAACAAACAAATGTCAAACTCTTTTACAATATGTCAAATATTCAGTTCATTTGTTTAATTTTCCAACGCAATCTACAAAAAATTTGAATACATTTTGAATTTCATTTAATTATTATCTCATGAACTATTCACATTTATGTAATGAAATTTACTTTATACGAAGCGTTTTTATGGGGTAGATGGCTCAGTGGTATCGAGTCGGCTTGTGGATCTTGAGAACCCTGGTTCGATCCCCACAGCCGACAAACAATTTTCACCAATTAAAAAATCTACCCCTGTGGCTCCCTCTCCACTAATAACTTTGAGGGCCGTGATTTGACGGCTGGTAACCGCACTTCACGCGACAAAATGTATCACTTACCGAGATCTGCTTAGGCAGAGTGCCACACCCAGTAATGGGTAAAAGGCGTGATGATATATTTATTTATTTATTTATTTACGAAGCGTTTTTAATATCTGAACAATTTTTGTATTTACGCTTTTGCTCTAAAGTGAATAGGTAAAGAGATACAGCAATATTTAAAAAATAACATTGAAATCCCTATACGCCACATATCAATTCTACACCCTGTATATATAAATAAATATATCATCACGCCTTTTACCCATTCCTGGGTATGGCACTCTGCCTAAGCATAGCTCGGTAAGTGATATATATATTTTTTCGGGTGAAGCGCGGTTACCAGTCGTCAAATCACGGCCCCCAAAGATATTAGTGGAGGGGGAGCCACAGGGGTAGATATTAAATTGGTCAAAATTGTTTGTCGTCTGTGGGGATATATATATATATATATATATAGAGTGTAACAGCGAAACCAACCACTGCCTATATTTTCTTTATTATTATAGTTACAAAAAAATATTTTAAAGCAAAGTTGTAGAAGACCAAGGGGGACATCTGCTTAAAGAATAAAATAATTTTTTTAACCATTGGTTCTCAAGTTACAACACAAAGTTATATTTTTTCAAATAGGATTATACTAGAGATGGGCGAATATCGAATACGAATATTAATCAGATCTCGAATATTCGAGTTCTCGAATATTCGAATACTCCTAAAATTATTAATAATTATTTAATTATGTCCTGTTCGTTATTTGAATGAAATTGTTAAGATAAAATAAAATTAAAACAAAAAGTACAAACAAAAAAGAAAAAGACGAAAACTTCAAATTTAAGGTGATGTTGGCGAAAAACAAATTTGAAATATGGTACGTCTTCATGGTTTTGAAACAAAATATCTTTGTTATTAATAACTTCAAAGTATTGTAATGAGTTTGTATACTTGGATAGTATGTTTTCGAAGGATGGACGTATTGATCGAGAGATTGAAAACAGAATATCTGCAGGATGCACGATATTGGGAGCTCTGATACTCGGAACGTGAATGTTTCAAAAATGCGCGATTGTGTGTTTATAATAATCTGTTGTGACTACGTTGATGTATGGTAGAGAAAGTCGGGTGTGGATGAGGAAACATGAACGGCGTATAACTTGTGGAAATGAGGTATTTGCGGGATGTGTGTGGATATACTAGAAGAGACCGTAGCTGTAATATATTGGTGTATGATGCATGTGAGATTGGGAAGAATGTTGTTAAAAGAGTGGGAATAAGTCAGTTGAGATGGTTTGGTCATGTGAAACGTATGTCGAATGAAAGATTGATGAAACAGGTGTATATTGGTGAAATTAAGGGTGAAAGTTTGCGTGTACGATCTAGGAATAAATGGATAAATATGATTGAAGGCTCGTTGCGACAACGAAATATTCCGAGCGTGAAGAACAAATGAGCTTGTATGAAAGGAATTATGAATGTGGTTGAAGCGAAAGTGGCTTGTCAGAATAGGAATATTTGGCGAAGGTAAATAGCGGTATGAATCCGATGAACAGGGACAAATGCATGATTCTTGATTTTAGATTCATTGGTTAGATTTTTCGAGAGTTTCAAAACAAGCGCTGAGCGATACTCCGTCCCTTTCTTATCTCTTGATCGTTTACTGGTCTTACATAGAGTATTTTGTGGAATTAACTTTTTTTTAAAGCTCAGACAATATTCCCTTCCTTTTTATTTTTTTGCTCATCTTTAGTTCACTGTAATTATGTAAAATTTACTTTTAAACCAGCGCTGGCGATGTTTCCTTCATTTCTTTAGATTCTTTGTTAGAGAAGTGACCGTAAGTGAAAGATTTATGAAGCAGGTGTACAGCAGCGAATGGATGGATGTGATTGAAGGTTTGTTGCGTGATGGAGGATTTCGGGTGTGAGGAATGAAAAACCTTGTGTAGAGGGATCTTTAGTGCGGTTTAAGCTAGTATCGTGTGTCAGGATGAGAATATTACATGGACCGATTATTTTTATGAATTTGTTAGTGTATGTCCAGAAAATGTTTTAAGGGTTCCTTTTACTACATTTAATTGGATATAGTCCCCCCTAGAGGATGTCACCTTGACGTGGTGGGGGGGCTTAGTACGGCAGGCCGGGACTCACCGGTAGCCGGAACACCAAATGACATTCACGGCGATGGCGACGCACACGGACTCTGACTGGTGGGCGATTTGGATCTTTTGAGCAACAGTATGACGACCAGGCTATGAACATGGAAAAGTCCGCGGCGATCGGGATAGGTGGTGAGTGCAGGGTATACTAGCCTGGGAGCCCTTAGCCGACTCCTGGCGCGTTGGCGGCACTGGGCTAACCCGTCGTTCGGTGGGTATGACTGTAACCACTGTCCGGCTTGCCCCAGTGCGACGAAGCAGCCCCTATTTAGGGGATGGCCTGCTTCCCTGGATCAGAAGGGGCCTGGAAAAGGTGGCCTAAAAAGCCATCCGTCGTCTCAACCTGGCCGGCTAACCGTGACCGGCGGGTAGTACTTTGCGGTGCGAAGAAGGAAGCAGACAGCCGAACGGATTTGTTGAAGACAACCACAGCAACGAACGAGGACTCTGACACTGGAAGTAGCGAGGGTGATCGTGTAAGAGACAAGGAAGGGAGATCGACGAGCGCCGGGGCTCCACCTACGATCTGGAATTAGAGGATAATGGCAGAGAGGTTTTCTTCACCCCTACAAGGGGCCATGCACTGAACAGTGATGAGGAACGGGAAAAGTATGAGAAGCTCCTGGAAGACGCCCAGCGAAGGAAGGAAAAGATGACACGGTCTCCCCCTGAGGTTAAGATAAGGAGCGTTATAGAGGTAACGAATAGCCCGGAAAAGGAAACCGGCGCCAAGAGAAAGCAGACCTCACCCCTTGAGCAAACGCAGAAGAGTAGAAGACAGGCCAGGGGTTTGAGGAAGACTGCAACATTGACCACGAGTGACAAGGTGGAGAGCGAGGGTGCAGACATGCTCTCTCAGATAAACATGGACTGGGTTACCCATGCAGAAATCGAGGGAAACACCGGACACTCTACTGCAAGGGGTCTGGAAAAATTTAAAGATAGGTCGCAACCAGATGCCCAAGCAAATACGGCACGGGAGGCTAGACAGCAAACACGGGAAAACCTCGTTACACCCGAAGGATCTAAGGGCGATGACCAAGCGGAGGCTTGGCGGAGACTTGATGCGGAAACTCACAAGGGATTGGAATGCGCTGTTCGCCTCGATAAACTGCTGCGTGAACATGGTCAGAGTATGCACGGAGAGGTGAGAGATGAGTGCCAGCGAATGATCACGGCTATGGTAGGCATAGTCCAACGCAGGATGGACATTGACGAGATACAGTACTTGCCAAATGAAACTAGGCCGACAGGTGACGCAGCCAACACGTGTGAGGCGAGCACCCAAACCGAAAGAAAAGGTGAGGTGGTGTCCTTAGCGGAAATAGATGCAGATAAGCAGAACTGCAAAAGCCCTGAGGACTACCAGATGGGGTTCCAGTAGAAGTAGTGCGAGCTGCGGTGGCAGAGCACCCTGAAGTGGTTCTCAACGCTATGAACCAGGTGCTACAAACGGGAGAATTCCCTACCGCGTGGAAGAAGGCAAGACTTGTCCTACTAAGAAAGAGAGAGCAACCGATGGATGAGCCTTCATCCTATAGGCCTCTCTGCCTGCTGGATACCCTCGGTAAGCTAATGGAACAGCTGCTGCTTGTAAGGCTTAAGCAGGAGATCGACAGGACGGGGGGTCTATCCCCAAGACAGCATGGATTTCGGGAAGCCCGAAGTACGGTAGGAGCCATTGCCGAGGTGCTGGCCATAGCAGAAGAAGCTAAGAAGGGCACGTGGTGGACAAGGAGACTGTGCGCTCTCTTGCTATTGGATGTGAGGAATGCCTTTAATTCGGCCTCCTGGAGGAAGATCGATAGGGAGATGGCGAAAAGAGGTATAGCACCATACCTGCGTAGGGTAGTGAGGAGCTACCTGAGTGGGCGCTGTATCCAGGCCGAAAGTATGGAGGGTACCGAAGAGGTCAGCGTGACCAGCGGTGTACCGCAGGGCTCTGTCACTGGACCCACGCTGTGGAACCTCTTGTATGATGGCGTGTTTCGCCTGGAGCTCCCGGTCGGTGCTGAGTTAACCGGGTACGCAGATGATGTGGGCCTAACGGTGGTCGCTAAAACGGAGGGGGACTTAATGCGAGCCGCGGAGACGGCAGTAGAAACCATTTGTGCCTGGATGGAAGAAATGGGACTGGAAATAGCCCCCGAAAAAACAGAGGCGGTCATTTTCTCGGGAAGGCGGAAGATCGCCCCAGTTGTCTTCCGAGTTAGAGGACAAGAGGTGCGCCCAACGAAGACTGTGAAGTATCTAGGCGTTACTCTGGACAGCGGGTTAACATTCGCCCCACACATAAAGGCGGTGGCACAGAGGGCGGCTACCGTGATAGCCGCACTGAGCAGGATAATGCCGAATGTCGGAGGCCCAACGGCAAGCAAGAGGCGAGTACTGGGCAGCGTGGCTCATTCAATCATGCTCTACGCGGCCCCAGTATGGGAAGGTGCAATGCGTATCAAGCGTACCAGGAATATGCTGGCGAGAGTTCAGCGCAAGATTGCCCTTCGAGTGAGCAGAGCCTACAGAACGGTGTCTGAGGAGGCAGCCCTAGTAGTGGCGTCCATCCCGCCAATTGAACTCATGCCAGCGGAGAGGACAGAGGTTGTGCGAGCGACCGCGGAGAGCAGGGCTGCGGCCAGGAGGGAAGCCAGGCGGAAACTGCTTGAGGCATGGCAGGCAAAGTGGAGTAATGGAACTAAAGGGGGATGGACAAGAAGACTCATCCCCAACATTGAGAAGTGGGTGAGTCGGGGCTACGGTGAGACCACCTACCAACTCACCCAAGTGCTCACTGGGCATGGTAGCTTTGGCACGTACCTGGCAAGGATTGGAAAGAGGGCCAGTGACGAGTGTGCCGTTTGCCTGGGCACAGCTGACAGTCCGGAGCATGCAGTCTTTAAATGTTCGAGATGGGACGGCGACAGAAGAGCCCTTGAAATGGATTTGGGAATACTGCCTACGCCAGATACGCTGGTGGACACTATGCTGGAATCTCAAAACAACTGAGACATAGTGAGTAGGTATGTGAAGAGCATAATAGACATCAAGGAAGGAGAGTAGGCCGAGCCTACTCCTGACCCTTACTTACGTATCATTGGTAGTTAGCATTCCTGACTAGATCGATGCACTGAGACTATGAGCGCAAGCTGAAACGGTGCATCGGTCGGGCGAAAGCCGGGAGAGGTTTTTAGGCGACAGAAATTCGTCATCACCCTCCAGCTGGAGGGTGTCTTTCAGAAGATTTTCCTCTCTCTCAACAAAAAAAAAATAAAAATTTGGATATAGTGTGACGCTATATATGTATGTACTTTCGAAAAAATAAGATTATCTTAGAAAATAATTATATTATCAAATTTTTATTTTTTAATTTCATGTTATAAAGTAATCTTGTCACAATAAAATTTTAATTCAACATATTTTTTATCGGGTAATTTAAAAAAATGGTATCAAATCCTGTCATGAAAAACAAAGATAGATATAATAGGCATGTTTGAGCTACAATCGTGACATTTTTCATGGTCAATTGAGACAATTTATTTAAAATTTATGATTTTGAATCTTGTTGATTTGACATTTAAAGGACCACCGAAATAATTATATATCAATTACATATATTTTATTTAAAAATGTCTTTCTAAATTGAACAATTGGTAACATTTTTCGTTGTTAATTATGAGAGATAATTATCTAATTAATTTCAGAAATATGTTTTTTTTCATGGCATGATTTGATGCCATTCGCCCGTTAGGTAACTAAATTTAAAATAAAACCTGAAAGTTTTATACTTGGCTACAAACACCACAGATCAATTCGTTATAAATTGAATTAGAGTTAATATAAATATATTCAGTGTTATAATAAATATAGATTTTATTAACAACAAAGACAAAATTAATTGTCATCCAACACTTGGTGAAACTAGGTTTAATAAAATTTTGTTAAACTTAGCCAAGTGTTTATTTTATACCTTTTATAGATTTTATTATCTGCAACTAGTACAACGTTTTTGTCCAAGAATTTAACACTGAAACAGAGATAAAAATTAGATTTTTGACAGTTAATAACAGTCACCTTTCCGTTCTAAAACTGTACAATTTTATTTATAGTATTTATTCTACCTGATTGACTGATCCTCCGGAAAGTATGATTCATGGAGCTCGTCTCCGTTGAGAGTAATTTTAATTTTGTTATCGTGAACGGTAGCATCGAAGAAATTATCTCTGGCCCACAATGTAAATCCAACATGAGTGTCACTCATTTTTTCAATCGTCATACCGCGCCTTGCGTGTTTGATACATTCTACGAAGGCTACTTGCTTACTTCCATCAATTAGAATATTGCGTCCGGTGAAAGAACGTATATTATTTGGAGTAACAATACATGAGCCTAAAAAAGAAACATTTATCTATTATATTTGCAATTAAACCCCATGAAATATTTCGTTAATCGTACATAACATCATGCTATATCCCACAAAATGAGGTAGCAAGTTTCATCACTCTTTCATTCGACATGCATTCCACATGTCGAAGCCATTTCAACTGATTTTTGAAATGTTCTATATTTAAATTAGACTTACTTTTAAACCAAGCAATTACATCACATTCTTGATATACATCAGCAACAGGGTTTTTAGTGTGATAGGGATAGTAGGTGGTATACTTGATGTATTTATTAGCTTGTTCTAGCAACTCCATAGTAAAAAATGGCGTAGTAAATAATTCAAATTTCACTTTATTATGATCTACACGCGATACTTTATACAGATGATTCTTGTTCAAGCCTGTGCCATCCATATCATTCACATTCTAAAAAAGATATTAGACATAACGATCCGAAATTGCATAATTTAGTGAAAGTAACAGGAAAGTTTAGATCAAATGCAGTCGTCCTCCACAAAAAAATATAATAAATAATTGTTAATAATACAAGGTTTGGTTTAGATGAACAAAATTTCAAAAATATAAAATCTTTCTTTCGACTTTATAAATATAATTCACTGTATTCTCTTGTATTTTGGTAACTAGAAGGGATAGGACCTATGTTTATATGACATTTTTTGCTCAAAATAACCTCAGGAATAAGCTGTTTTTATAAAGTCGAAAGAAAGATTTTATATTTTTGAAATTTTGTTCATCTAAACCAAACCTTGTATTATTAACAATTATTTATTATATTTTTTTGTGGAAGACGACTGCATTTGATCTAAACTTTCCTGTTACTTTCACTAAATTATGCAATTTCGGATCGTTATGTCTAATATCTTTTTTAGAATGTGAATGATATGGATGGCACAGGCTTGAACAAGAATCATCTGTATAAAGTATCGCGTGTAGATCATAATAAAGTGAAATTTGAATTATTTACTACACCATTTTTTACTAGGGAGTTGCCAGAACAAGCTAATAAATACATCAAGTATACCACCTACTATCCCTATCACACTAAAAACCCTGTTGCTGATGTATATCAAGAATGTGATGTCATTGCTTGGTTTAAAAGTAAGTCTAATTTAAATGTAGAACATTTCAAAAATCAGTTGAAATGGCTTCGACATGTGGAATGCATGTCGAATGAAAGAGTGATGAAACTTGCTACCTCATTTTGTGGGATATAGCATGATGTTATGTACGATTAACGAAATATTTCATGGGGTTTAATTGCAAATATAATAGATAAATGTTTCTTTTTTAGGCTCATGTATTGTTACTCCAAATAATATACGTTCTTTCACCGTACGCAATATTCTAATTGATGGAAGTAAGCAAGTAGCCTTCGTAGAATGTATCAAACACGCAAGGCGCGGTATGACGATTGAAAAAATGAGTGACACTCATGTTGGATTTACATTGTGGGCCAGAGATAATTTCTTCGATGCTACCGTTCACGATAACAAAATTAAAATTACTCTCAACGGAGACGAGCTCCATGAATCATACTTTCCGGAGGATCAGTCAATCAGGTAGAATAAATACTATAAATAAAATTGTACAGTTTTAGAATGGAAAGGTGACTGTTATTAACTGTCAAAAATCTAATTTTTATCTCTGTTTCAGTGTTAAATTCTTGGACAAAAACGTTGTACTAGTTGCAGATAATAAAATCTATAAAAGGTATAAAATAAACACTTGGCTAAGTTTAACAAAATTTTATTAAACCTAGTTTCACCAAGTGTTGGATGACAATTAATTTTGTATTTGTTGTTAATAAAATCTATATTTATTATAACACTGAATATATTTATATTAACTCTAATTCAATTTATAACGAATTGATCTGTGGTGTTTGTAGCCAAGTATAAAACTTTCAGGTTTTATTTTAAATTTAGTTACCTAACGGGCGAATGACATCAAATCATGCCATGAAAAAAAACATATTTCTGAAATTAATTAGATAATTATCTCTCATAATTAACAACGAAAAATGTAACCAATTGTTCAATTTAGAAAGACATTTTTAAATAAAATATATGTAATTGATATATAATTATTTCGGTGGTCCTTTAAATGTCAAATCAACAAGATTCAAAATCATAAATTTTAAATAAATTGTCTCAATTGACCATGAAAAATGTCACGATTGTAACTCAAACATGCCTATTATATCTATCTTTGTTTTTCATGACAGGATTTGATACCATTTTTTTAAATTACCCGATAAAAAATATGTTGAATTAAAATTTTATTGTGACAAGATTACTTTATAACATGAAATTAAAAAATAAAAATTTGATAATATAATTATTTTCTAAGATAATCTTATTTTTTCGAAAGTACATACATATATAGCGTCACACTATATCCAATTTTTTATTTTTTTTTTGTTGAGAGAGAGGAAAATCTTCTGAAAGACACCCTCCAGCTGGAGGGTGATGACGAATTTCTGTCGCCTAAAAACCTCTCCCGGCTTTCGCCGGACCGATGCACCGTTTCAGCTTGCGCTCATAGTCTCAGTGCATCGATCTAGTCAGGAATGCTAACTACCAATGATACGTAAGTAAGGGTCAGGAGTAGGCTCGGCCTACTCTCCTTCCTTGATGTCTATTATGCTCTTCACATACCTACTCACTATGTCTCAGTTGTTTTGAGATTCCAGCATAGTGTCCACCAGCGTATCTGGCGTAGGCAGTATTCCCAAATCCATTTCAAGGGCTCTTCTGTCGCCGTCCCATCTCGAACATTTAAAGACTGCATGCTCCGGACTGTCAGCTGTGCCCAGGCAAACGGCACACTCGTCACTGGCCCTCTTTCCAATCCTTGCCAGGTACGTGCCAAAGCTACCATGCCCAGTGAGCACTTGGGTGAGTTGGTAGGTGGTCTCACCGTAGCCCCGACTCACCCACTTCTCAATGTATATATATATAGAAATAATTGACAATAAATGTTGTAGAGCATAAAATTCTACATTAAAATCTGTAAACAGAATTAATTTTGCATGTTTTATAACGACAGAAATTAAATTCAAAATGTTGAAAATTGGCTTTAAGATAGAGATAGCTTTGGAAACGAAACAAAATTGTCAGAAGAAAAATTATTTTGAATTATCAATTTTTATGATAAATTGCAGTAAAAAAATTATCTTGTAGTAAAAGTGTCGATATTCTTGTCATTATCAATAACATTAATTGTTTTTATTGTATTTTAAATTTAATACAAATAATCAGAATTATCTTAAATTAAGTGCTCAAATAAATCTGCAACTGTGGCATAGATTTCAATTTATTAATAACTCTTTAAAGTGTATATTGACGGAATTGGCGTATGAGGGTATGAACCCGCAAATAAATCTCTCACTTGTCTTAAAATGGTACCATTATAATAAAACTTAAGAAATTAATTTTGTCACCAATTGAGTCCACCATTTTTTCTTATAATTCACTTAAATTAGAGTCTAATAAATAACTACTACTAATAAATTTATGAAACAAGGAGTTTTTTTTTCTACTGACACGTGAATCATTTGTTTAACTTTGTTTCATTTCCAAAGCTATCCCTATTATTAAGCTAATTTTCAACATTTTCATTTTTATTTCTATCGTTATAAACCATGCAAAATTATTTATGATTTTAATGTAGGATTTTATGCTCTACAACATTTATTTGAAGCTTTTTTTCTCTAAAATAATAAGAGAAGCACAAAATTATAAAAATATGATTTTACATGTTAGTCCTATATTCTGGTGTCGCGATCACCAACCCGTATAGGCTCCAATACTCGTACAATGTATAAAACACTTGAGGTACCTATTTCATGTTATAAGTTGGAAAAACCATGTGACATTTATACTTTGCAGGTACTTGCAGTACTTCGAAACTGCTAAAAGAGTTAGTAGCCATTGGAAAATTTTCGTGCACCTACGTCATCAAAGATGGCGTCAATCACCTGATTGGAGGGTTAACAATCCATTTCAAATCATTATTTTATGTTGAATTGTAAAGGTGTTATGGGGTTGGGTGTAGCTTTTGTATTTTGTAATCAGAACAGATACGCCTTAGTAACTTTCATAAACATTTATTTATTTAATTAATAGTTTTTATATGTACAATATTATCGCCGAATTTCTCCGCGTACGCCCTCTGAACCACGGCTAGGCGTGGGTCCGCTGGATGGACTCGGCTGCGGTTGACGCGGTGGTACTGCGGGTCCGGGGCGCTGTACGTCGTCAGACGGTAACTCCGCGGCGCCTTCGTAGGTGATGTCCACTGCCTGGGCCGTGGCTTCCTCGGGGACACGGAGCTGGGTGGTTGCTGCGACGACGATGCCTGGAGGCGCTTCTGTGGTGACCTGGTGCGACGTGTCTTCGGCGGCGTTGGTGGTAGCGGCGAGACGGGTTGCACCGGCGTACACAATTGTCGGAGGTCCTCCTGCAGGCGGGTCCGGGCTAGCGAACGTCTTCGCTGGGAAGTTGACTTCCGCGGTGTTTGCCGCATTGATAACGACAAATATCTGAAAACTCTGGCCTTGCGGCTAAGCAGAGTGCCTTAGGGTTCTGGCCTTGCGGCTGAGCAGAAGCGTGCCTAAGTGTGAATCCTCTGGCCTTGCGGCTGAGCAGAGAATGAGAGTGGTTGAGGGTGCCAAAGACTCTGACTGATTTATACCCGCTCACTGACGCGACTGGTGGGAGTCGCTCATGTGATTGGCCGAACTCTGATTGTTGCGACTGGTGAGGTACGTTCATGTGATTGGCTGAGATGTGCGACTGGTGGGGGACGTTCATGTGATTGACTGAGATGTGCGACTGGTGGGGGACGTTCATGTGATTGGCTGAGGTGTGCGACTGGTGAGGAACGGTCATGTGATTGGCTGAGGCCGCCACAGTACCCCCCTGCCAGTGATCGAGTCTTCGATTACGATGAAAAACGAACAGTCGGACGCGACAGTCTGCCGCTTCGCGTTATGCTTGGATTTGCTGAGGTTGGAGCTGGGCTTTCCTGCTGCTGCTCAGAATACGGTAGTTCTGATGCCTGGTAAGCTGGTTTGAGCCGGTTGATGGCTACCGTAATATGTTTTCCGCGTCTGTTAACCACGTAGTGTTTGTCACTCCTTTTGACTACTGGGAATAGTCCATCGTATGGATTCTGTAGTGGCGCTCTGTATCCGTCGTGTCGGATAAACACATGTGAGGTAGTTGCTAGATCTTTAAAAATAAAGATTTTGCGATTGCCGTGCTGGGTACCTGGCGTGGGTTTGTGCTCTTGAAAATGATAACGGAGTTGAGTTACAAAATCATGTGGTTCGCATATGTTGGATTGTGGCTGTGATGCTAGGAACTCTCCAGGTAGACGAAGCGGTTCTCCATATACTAACTCTGCTGCAGTAGCTTGGAGATCGTCTTTCCAGGAATTTCGTATCCCTAACATGACTGTTGGTAGTGTTTTCGTCTACTGATGATTACCGTGTCCCTTGAGTGCTGCCTTCAGTTGCCGGTGGAAGCGTTCCACTAGGCCGTTGGCCGCTGGATTGTAAGCGGTGGTCCGAATTCGTGTGTACCCGAGGATACCTGTAAGCCGTTTGAATAGCTGCGATTCGAATTGTCGACCTTGATCAGTTGTTACTCGGAGCGGTACCCCGAATCGAGTTATCCAATGTTCATAAAATGCTCGAGCCACGGTCTCAGCTTCCATATCCGCGATTGTAATAGCCTCAGGTCATCTAGTATAGCGATCTATGCAAGACAAAATGTACGGGTAACCCTCAGAGATAGGTAATGGCCCCACTAAGTCTATGTGGATATGCTCAAAACGTGCTGATGGCGTTTTAATTGTACCAATCGGTGAAGTGACGTGTCTTGTTACTTTGCTTTGTTGGCATGATAAACATTGTTCGCTCCACTCTTTGCAATTCTTCTTCATGTTCGGTCAGATGAACCTTTCGGTCACCATTTTGGTTGTCGCCCTTCTGCCTGGATGCGATAGGTTATGTAATATGTTAAATGCAGTTTTCCTGAATGCTGGTGTCAAATATGGTCTTGGGTTAGCTTTTGAAGAGTCGCAGTAAAGCTCTATGTCGCATGTTGCAGGTTTGAGCCTTTCTAGTTTGAGATTGGTTTGTGTACTGCTCATCAACCTTGTGAGCTCTTCGTCTTCGGCTTGACTCTTTGCTAATTCTTCGTAGTCGATTGTGGTGGATAGCTCTTCGATCCGCGACAATGCGTCGGCTACTACATTCTCCTGCCCAGTGACGTGACGGATGTCTGTGGAGAATTGGCTGATGAAGTCCAAGTGGCGAAATTGTCTTGGTGTGCATTTCTCCGTTTTTTGTTTGAAAGCGTAGGTAAGCGGCTTGTGATCCGTGTAAATTGTGAAGTTGCGGCCTTCTAAGTGATGGCGGAATTTTTTTATTGTTAAATACACGGCGAGGAATTCGCTGTCGTATGCTGAATATTTTTGTTCGGTTTTTGATAGTTTGCCCGAAAAAAATGCCAGTGGTTGCCAATCCTGCCTGTCTTCACGCTGCTGGATGACCCCTCCTACCGCGACGTCCGAAGCATCGCAGACTAGTGATAACTCTGCTGCCGGGTTGGGATGATTTAATCGTGTTGCCGTTTCCAGTTGGTTTTTGAGTGTTGTGAAAGCATTGTCTGCTGCTGAAGTCCAACTGAGTTTTGCATTTTTTGTTATTTTGCCTTTCAGCAGTTCGTCCAGAGGTGCCTGCGTTACCGCGAGATTGGGTATACATCGTCGATAATAGTTTATCATACCCAGAAATCGGCGCAGCTGTCGGGCTGACTGTGGTTTTGGGAATTCTTGTATAGCGTGTACGTCTCTGGGAGTGGACTAATTCCGTCTTTTGACACTCGGTACCCCAGGAAGCCGATTTCGCTGACGCCAAAAATGCATTTAGAAGGGTTTATTACAATGCCGTATTCTTGCAACCTGTTGAGTAACGTGCGCAGATGGTGTATGTGCTGTTCTTCGGAAGATGACGCAATGAGTATGTCATCTATATACACATAACAAAACTCTAATCCTCTGGTTGCTTCGTCCATGAAACGCTGAAACGTCTGGGCTGCGTTGCGTAGCCCGAATGTCATAAATGGAAATTCGAAAAGTCCAAATGGAGTAGTTATGGCTGTTTTCGGTATATCTTCAGCTGCTACCGGAATTTGGTGATATGCTCGGACGAGGTCGACGGATGAAAAAATGACTTTGTTGTGAAGCTGCTGTGCAAAATCATGAACGTGCGGTATAGGATACTTGTCTGGAATAGTTCTGCTATTCAGAGCTCTATAGTCACCGCAGGGTCTCCATTCGTTATTTTTCTTGCTTACTAAGTGTAGGGGCGAAGCTCAGGTACTGTTTGAGGGCCTGGTGATACCCAGCTGTATCATAGCATTGAACTCGTTAATGGCGATTTTATGTTTGTCAGGAGCGAGACGGCGTGGTCTATTGGCAATAGGTGGACCAGGTGTGGTATGGATGTAGTGCTCTGTTGAGTGTTTCACGGTGGTTGGTAGTCCTGAAGGGTTAGTGAGCCCTTTGAATCCCTTCAAAAGTTCTTGGTAGATATGATTGTCAATTATTGCGATTTTTGGGGCTGTTTCTCTGCCTGCTCTCTGTCCGAGGCTGGATAGTGTTGTTGTCCCATCGATTAAACGTTTGTGTCTAACGTCGACTGGTAGATTGTAAAATGCCAAGAAATCAGCTCCAATGATTGGCTTTTGCACGTCCGCAATAATAAACTGCCATGGAAAATTCCTTCGCAGGCCAAGATCCAGTGTTAATGGAATATTTCCGTAAGTCTGAATTACAGTATTGTTAGCTGCGTATAAATTATATGCTGTTGGTGAGCATCTGTGATTTATCATTTTTTTTGGAAAAACGCATAGATCGGCGCCGGTGTCAATTCATCTTAGTATTCCGTTCGTGGATGTAAAGACGGCGAGATGTCTCCTGGGAGTCGCTTGCCGCCATTAGCCCCCTTGATTGGCGTTTCCCGAATTCTTAAAATTGCATGGAGGTGTGCAATGTCTGGTAAGGTCTCCGTATGTGTAATGGTACCAACATACATCGTATCGTGGTCGTGATGGGGACCGGCGACGTGGCGCACTTCTCGGTTCTAATCTTTTTTGTGATGGGGACTCTGCTGTATTCTGCTTCCGCAGCTCTGCTGTCAAGGAGTCTATTTTTCCCTCCAGCTACTGTATGGCGGTCTGCCACGGTTGCGACTGGTGGGGGACGTTCATGTGATTGGCTGAACTCTGGTTGTTGCGACTGGTGAGGTACGTTCATGTGATTGGCTGAGATGTGCGACTGGTGGGGGACGTTCATGTGATTGACTGAGATGTACGACTGGTGGGGGACGTTCATGTGATTGGCTGAGGTGTGCGACTGGTGAGAGACGGTCATGTGATTGGCTGAGGCCGCCACAGTACCCCCTCTGCCAGTGATCGAGTCTTCGATTACGATGAAAAACGAACAGGCGGGCGCGATGGCCTGCAGCTTCGCGTTATCCTTGGGTTTGCTGGGGTTGGAGCTGGGCTTTCCTGCTGCTGCCCAGAATATGGTAGTTCTGATGCTTGCTAGGCTGATTTGAGCCGGTTGATGGCTGATGTGGTGGCGGGCGCCGGGGATGGCACGATTTCGTTGAGACTGCTGCAGAAATGGGTTTCGGCGATGACATCTGCAGTGTGTGCTTGTTTCTCCAGTGTGTCGTCGGTACCTTCATCTGGATGCGGTCCACGTGTGGCGTCGCGTTGGCGGACGCGTTTTCCGGCATGGAGTATCTGTCTGATCACGTCGGTACCTTCATCTGTATGCGGTCCACGTGTGGCGTGGATTTGCCGGACACGTTGTCCGGCATGACGTATCTGTCTGATCACGTCGGGGTCAATTTTATAGGGTTGTGTGTAGCTTTTGTATTTTGTAATCAGAACAGATACGCCTTAGTAACTTTCATAAACATTTATTTATTTAATTAATAGTTTTTATATGTACAATATTATCGCCGAATTTCTCCGCGTACGCCCTCTGAACCACGGCTAGGCGTGGGTCCGCTGGATGGACTCGGCTGCGGTTGACGCGGTGGTACTGCGGGTCCGGGGCGCTGTACGTCGTCAGACGGTAACTCCGCGGCGCCTTCGTAGGTGATGTCCACTGCCTGGGCCGTGGCTTCCTCGGGGACACGGAGCTGGGTGGTTGCTGCGACGACGATGCCTGGAGGCGCTTCTGTGGTGACCTGGTGCGACGTGTCTTCGGCGGCGTTGGTGGTAGCGGCGAGACGGGTTGCACCGGCGTACACAATTGTCGGAGGTCCTCCTGCAGGCGGGTCCGGGCTAGCGAACGTCTTCGCTGGGAAGTTGACTTCCGCGGTGTTTGCCGCATTGATAACGACGAATATCTGAAAACTCTGGCCTTGCGGCTAAGCAGAGTGCCTTAGGGTTCTGGCCTTGCGGCTGAGCAGAAGCGTGCCTAAGTGTGAATCCTCTGGCCTTGCGGCTGAGCAGAGAATGAGAGTGGTTGAGGGTGCCAAAGACTCTGACTGATTTATACCCGCTCACTGACGCGACTGGTGGGAGTCGCTCATGTGATTGGCCGAACTCTGATTGTTGCGACTGGTGAGGTACGTTCATGTGATTGGCTGAGATGTGCGACTGGTGGGGGACGTTCATGTGATTGACTGAGATGTGCGACTGGTAGGGGACGTTCATGTGATTGGCTGAGGTGTGCGACTGGTGAGGAACGGTCATGTGATTGGCTGAGGACGCCACAGTGTTCACAGATTGTTTGTCAATGTCAATGAGACTATGTTAAACTATGAGTTCTTTAAGAGAATACTTTCATACACTTTGAGCGCAGTGTAAAAAGTAAATATCAGTTATAAATAACACAGGTCCATATCCGGAAATAAGAAGGGTTTAAGTACAGAGGTTAAAAGACTTACCTCAAATAAAGTACGTTGACATATACAATTATGCAATATTAAAAAGTGCATATACACAAAGTGAGTTTCGTGCATATAACAATTTGATTTCATATACATTTTTCAAGTATGGATGTGTGAAAGAAGTTGCCACAAAAACATTCTATGCCGGTATTTTAATTCAGGAGAAGGTACAAAATATTACTTGTATAAAAAATTACTTTCGTACTTATATTAATTGCTTACCCTCGAAACAGCTAATGGAAGCTATGTTGTGACGTCAGTTGTACGAAACTTATATACAGAATTGACATCACGCTAAATTTGAAATTTGATGAAACTATTTAAAGAATCACAATTAAAAAACTATGTTGTTTTCAGAAATGTAATAAATGTTTAAATTAATACCTTAACTCAATCTTCCATAAAAATAAAAATTAATACATTAAAAAAATAGTGGAAGGCCCCAATTAAACCTCTTGAACGCTGTTATATATTTGGTTATAAGTTTAAATTAGAGCGGTTTCAAATTACGACTACCTATCAATAAATTGCCACTGCAAGTTAATGTGTTAAATGTGTACTATCTTATATACTAAGACAAAATTATTTCAAGCACCTAGGAGACTGGAATTCAGACATATACATCCTCTGTATCGTATGATTGGTGTTGTCTTAAGCGCGTGCGCGAATTCAATGAATCATATTTGTTGAATTTTGAAAGTGACAAGCGGCGGGCCAATAGCTAATAGAACTGTTTAAAAGTTTCTGTGAAAAACACGTTTTCGATATTTGACATTTGAGGTAATATTTATATTGTCAATTCGGAGGAAAGAATTGGATTGTCTTCCGGTACGAGAGGTTAGAAAATTTGTGCAGTCAAACTATCCATTACTTTTCGACTCGAGGCCCAGTTTAGTATTCCGTTCTAAATCAACAAATAAGTAATTTTAACAACGTAAAATACAGTAACAGCTTTAAATGACGACATAAATAAAAGTATATTTTGTGAAAATCAGCTGTACGCAATAGTTTATTAAATATGATAATTATCCATTATTATACGTAATTAACATACCGTTTTTCCTTTATCGCATTAATTTTTTTCTTATTACATTTTTTTATTAATAATAATAAAATTTCAAGATGGATAACATTAATAGATTCATTGCCATTTAAAATAAATTTATTTTGACATTTATTAGTTGGGTTCGAGTTCAAATTTATAATTATCGGGTTTATGTTATATAATTAAATATCTTAAATTTTTAATAAAGAAGCATTAATAAAACAATAATTGCAATAATATTACTCAGTAATCAATTTAACAAAACAACATATAAAAAATGGATTTGTGACGAATGTTTAGTTAATTTTTCAAATGAATTAAAGCTTATTAATCATCAAAAGAATGATTGTGTACACATAGTTATTTATTTACCGAACGAAAACGAAAATATTCTGCAATTTACTCATTTTGAGCGAATATTAAAAGTTCCCTTCGTTGTATACGCTGATTTTGAATCTTTACAAATTCCTTTTATGTCTTGTTTGCCTGCAACAAATCATTCATTTACAAGCTTGACTCACACGCATGAACCATATAGCTTTGCATGTTTTATTAAATGTTCATATAACAATGAACTTAGTAAATTTAAAACATATTCCGATAAAGACGCTTCATGTAAATTTGATGAATATATTTCAAACGATGTTAAAGAACTTTATAAGGACCATTTTAAAAATATAATATCTATGACATCTTTAACAGATGATGAACAACATTTTTACAATTCCTCAAACATTTGTCATATTTGTGAACAAGAATTAGGTACTAATCGGGTACACGACTATTGTCTCCTTAATGGCACCTTTCGCGGTCCATCGCACTCTTCATGTAATTTAAATTTTAAAATACCCAACTTTGTACCTATTTTCCTACGCAATCTGACAAATTATGATTGTCATATATTTATTAAAGATCTTGCATTTGATGGTCAGAAAATTGATGTTATACCTCAAAATAAGGAAAAGTATATTTCATTTACAAAACATCTATTAGTTGATCAAATTGATGGTAAAAGAATTTGCATTAAATTGAGATTTTTAGATTCCTACAGATTTATGAGTAAGCCTCTAGATAGTTTAGCACGAAATTTAAAGTATTTCCCAAATTCAAATCAATTTAATCTTGTAACTAGAAAAGGTGTATTTCCCTACATGTATATGGATTCACTTGATAAATTATCTGTTACTAAATTACCCGATAAAACGTTTTTCGATAATACACTCATTAATACTTCTATATCTGATGATGAATATCAACATGCTCAAAAAGTTTGGAGCGAGTTTAATTGTGAAACATAGGCGACTATTCTGCTATTTATTTAAAAAAGGATGTTTTGCTTTTAACTGATGTTTTCGAAAATTTTAGAATTCTATGTATGAAAATATATAATTTAGACCCATGTCAATTCTTTACCGCGCCCGGTCTCAGCTGGGATGCTCTTTTGAAAACAAGTAAAGTTAAATTGCAACTATTAACAGATATTGATATGATAAATTTCATTAAGAATGGAATCCGAGGAGGTATTTCACAATGTTCAAATCAATACTCAAAAGCAAATAATAAATATATGTTTTCACACGATACGTCTTTATCCTCCAAATATATAGTCTATTGGGATTTATATGGTCATGCAATGTCAAAACACTTGCCAACTGATAATTTTAAATGGTTTACAAATGAAGAAATTTTTAAAATAAATATTGAAAATATTCCTGAGAATTCAGAACAAGTTTATATTTTTGAAGTTGACTTAGAAAATTGTCATAGTTTATATGAGAATCATAACGATTTACCGTTTTGCGTTGAATCAATTTCTTCACCAAATTAAAAAAATACACAATTTATTACAAATTGAAATAATAAAGTAAAATATGTTATATATTATAGAAATTTACAACAAGTTTTGCAATATGGGTTAAAATTAACTAAAATACATAGAGTGTTAAGTTTCAATCAATCAAATTGGATGAAAGTTTACATTGATCTTAATACTGAGATGAGAATGAATGCAACAAACATGTTCGAAAAATACTTTTTTTAAACTTTTAAATAACGCAGCGTACGGACAGACTTTAGAAAATGTTGACCTTCATGTTACAGTAAAATTAGTTACAAGTTGGGAAAATATCGCTAATACACGAGGTGCAAAATATTATATATCAAAACCAAACTTTCCCAGTTTATCTATGCAAATGAATAAATTAAATGTTTTGTATAACATACATACTATAACGTTTATTACAATTTCGGGTTCGGTGAAGTTTATTATTAAATAAAACACGAGTAATGAAAACACTAACAAAATATTTATTTAAAAACGAAACTAATGTAGTGCAACTACTAAGACATATATTTATATTCAACACGTATTTATATTCACAACAAAGTATTTAGCAACGACTTGCACTGTTCACACTTCGAATACAGAATGCCTCTTCCCGGCCGAAACTGTCCCTTACATACTGGAACAAGATATTCCAGAATATGTGAGAGCCTCTGGAATACGGTAGAAGCATGACGCAGAGCGAACAGGTTCGGACTTGTCTATTGCGTCTGAGACAGCGTTGAACGCGCAGCAGACGTGTCGATTGTTCCAGAGGGACCAGGGCCGTACTCGCTACACTGCCCCCTCCTTAAAGATGTTTCGTCCCGAAACTTTTCTGCGCCATGCCGATATCTGCACGTTGATCCCCGCGAGCACTGTGACGTTTGGCGGAAATAACAGTCCACAGTTCTTTTCACAACTGTTGAACCACAGGGATTATAGCTGCACACCATAATTTCAATTCCGGTATATTGGAAAACAGTTTCCAGCATATTTCTTACAATTCTCCAGCTTAATTCATCAAGGCCACAGCCTAACTTTGGTACAGCTAGGTTTAGAATATCCTGATCGAGCAGCACACCTCGTAGATCACATAGGGCGTCCCAGACGGCGCGATAAGTTGATTTCTCGTGGTACAGATGTTTGGTCACCAGGTAAAAAATGCTTCTGTTTCGGCTCGACTGTCTGTCGGCTATCTGTAGCACTTTGCCGACACATGGATGTTGTTGCCGTAATTCTTCAAGTTGGCCGAACTTTTTCTTAAAAACCGCGGCGATTCCTCGAGACATCTGTAGATCTTGGGCCACACAATGCGCTAATGAGTATTCTGAGTATACACTTTGAATAAGTCTCCCTGATGTTCCTTGGTCACATCATTTCGTACTTTATGGCCCGTAGAATAGGAGGCCATGAACTCGTCAAAGGTGATTTCCGGATCTTCTACATTAATTCGTCGAGCTCGAACTTCATTGGCGTTGCCATCGTTGTTGTCACCGGCGAAAGGAGCAAATCGATTGAAATGAATCACTCATGGTTTTCCTCCAGTCCTTTTCCGGATTCGATAGATGACATCATTTATTCGCTTCAGTACTTCGTAGGGACCTTCCCAGGAGTTCTGTAGCTTTGGGGACATTCCACGGCCACGTTGTGGGTTGTATAGCCAAACCAGATTCCCGGCTTGATATCCACCATTCTCAGCCTTGACATCATATAGGTCTTTCAACCTGTCACTAGCGCTCTGGATGTTGGAGCGTACTTGCTCATGGATGTCGTTTATCTTCTTCCGAAGTTCGGTGACGAAATCTTCGCCAGCCCAATTTTCACCTGGCTTGCTCCCGAACTTCAAGTCGCAGGGCAATAGCAGTTCATGACCAAAGACGATGCTAACCGGAGTCGGTCCTGTTGTTTCATGGACGGATGATCGATAAGCTAACAGGAACATTTGTAGATGACAATCCCAGTCTCTTTGGTGGCCGGAGACAACCTTGGAGAGGTGTCTATTGATGGTTCTGTTCATGCGTTCGACCATGCCATCTGACTGTGGGTGTAGAGCAGTTGTTCTTGTTTTGCGAATGTTCAATAGCTCGCAGATCGCTTGGAACAGAGACGACTCGAAGTTTCTACCTTGGTCCGAATGTAGTTCCAACGGTACCCCGTATCGGCAAATCCACTGGTTGACAAGTTCTGCTGCTACTGTAGCGGCTTCTTGATTTGGCAACGAATAAGCTTCAACCCACTTGCTGAAGTAGTCCATGACCACTATGATGTATTTGTTTCCCTTGTCGGATTCTGGAAATGGACCGACCACGTCAATTGCGATTCTTTCAAACTGGCTCCCAACATTGTATTGACGCATTGGGGCTCTCCGACGTCTTTGTGGTCCGTTGCTTGCAGCGCAAACTACGCACTTTTTGCACCACTCTTTTACGTCCTCTCGACAATTAGAGATCTTATTCTCTGCTGGCACAGTTCTTCGTCACCAGCTTCTTCACATGAACTTTGTTCTAGGTGAAGAGGTGAGTTATACCATACTGATGAGCTCTAATAAGAGCGAAACGCGTCTATGGTTACTAACTGAACTGTGCTGGCCAGCCTCTGACGATGCCCTCATAAGGTGACTTGGAGGCTGAATTTTGTGAAACATAGCCAAGTGTTTACTTTATATTTTTATGAAACCTTGTTTCACCAAGTGTTGGATGACAATTAATTTTGTCTTTGTTGTTAATTATGAATGTGCTAGAGGAAGAATTCAATTCTCTAAAACTTTTGTTTGCAGCATTTATTTCTAAAATCAAAATAAAGCAATTTTTGTCAAAAAAAAACTGTTAGCAGCTTCATGTAATGTATCACTTCCGGTTAGTCTATTTTTAACCAAATCTATTATGTTATTTCCATTGATATAGTAGTCTTATATACCAAATATTTTGGATTATATTTTAATATAGTTTTTCATGAAAATCTATTATAGGCTTCAAGTAAATTACCACTTCCGGAAGATATATAATGACCTAAAAGGGAGGTGCACAACTAGATGTTACAACAGTCCTATATATAAAAATTCAATTTTCTACGGCTTACTGTTTTCGAGTTATGCGAGATATATACGTACGTACAGACGTCACGACGAAATTATTCAAAATGGATTCAGGGATGGTCAAAATGCGCATGTCCGCTGAAATCTGAGAACCGAAAATTTTCGCGATTACAATACTTTCTTTACTTCGTACAAGGAAGTAAAAATACTCGCGGTAGAAGAGTAATATTTGTGAGATGGGCTAATTTTTAACATTTTTCACTTAGCTTATTTGTTTACATTATACACATTAACTTAACATTCGCGACACTTTCACTCATTAAAGCTCACTTTTCATAACATTGTTATAGTCTTAGAATATTAATGACTAGTTATGAACGATTTTTTACAACTATTAAGTTTTTAATAATGAATTTAGTATTAAAGTTCAGACTATGTAATTGAAGATATCATAATTCTTTAAAGGAGTGAGGTCCACTAACAAATTCTGGAGTGGTGTATCATATTTAGGTGTTAATTAGTAAATTCTAATCAAACTGGCGAGTACAATGGATAGGTTAATAGAAAGTGTTCTAAATTTGTTGCATAGGGTACATATCTCCGAAGAGTTGTATTTGATCATTGTTCATTGGCAGTAAATTTGAATATAGTTCCTGTTGGCTATTCTAAGTTGACTAACAACTCGTAAAATTATTAGAACTATGTCGGTAGTAAAATATTTTGCTGACATATTTTAAAGTTTATATTCCGCGTAATGAGAAAAGAGTTCATAAGTCTTGTTGTGTTAATAACATATAAATAATTTATTTTATTCTGGATAGTTATCGGATTCTGCTTGTTCCAGACCCAATGAAAATTATTTTTAAAATTATAAATTACATAACTTATTTTCCCCAAAAGTTTTGACTAAATTTTAAATTATTAAACAAGAGTTTATATGTTGATGTGTGCAGGTATCTACACAGCAACAGAAATAATTTGCTATTGTTCAATGGTGAATTTTTTTGGTGACGTTGGCGTACATCTTCAACTATAAAGTTGTGTTGTCGGCGTAAGTTGTAGAAATGTATCCAAAAATATTCATTATGATTGAAGGAACCTGATGTTGAAGTATAAATATGTAGGAATCCTGTTCACTAGGTTGAATGAAATGAAGCTGGTCAGAATTTGGGCATCAAATTAAACAATCATGATCATTGTTAACGTTTCGGTGAGTTTAACACATTGTGGAGGAATTATGAGTTACAAAATTAAATATCATATATATGACATTATTTAAAATAAAACAGCAATACGAGGTGTGGCTATTAATAACGAGATTGACGCTGCTACAGAGGTTCGCATGCGCCAAACGCCAGCGACCGCCAGCTGTTTAGCGTGATGCCTTCTCTTTCGAATGCAGTACCTCACGCTTCTGTAAACAAATCCGTATAGCCGTAGCGTTCGTTCTCATTATAGTTGTTTTTTTGTTTCGCCGGAAAAAAATTAAGTGCAACAGTAAAACAACGAATTTTTGTGAAATATCACATGAAACTTTATTGAAAAAGTTAAGTAAAATATAAGAAAATAAAACAGTAAAATTGAGTAGTTTAAGCGGTATCAAAATGGCCGAGAAAACGTTGACGATGATTCACGCCCGGGTCGCCCTTACACGTCAAAAACGGATCACAATATCGAAAAAATCGATAATCTGGTTCGATCTGACCGTCGGTTAAATATTCGTACGATTGCTGAAACTTTAAGAATTGACAAAGAATGCATACGACCCGAATTGTGGAAAGACAAGTCATGGGTTCTCCATCAAGACAATGCGCGTCATTCCGCAATGTCTGTCAAGAGGTTTCTAGCCAAGTACAACATGTTGGATCACCTGCCTTCTTCGCCGGATCTTGCACCGTGCGACTTCTATCAAATTTCCTAAAGTGGTATCTGCCTTACAGGGAACAAGATTTCAGTCCTTTGAAGTTGTGAAAGAGAAAAAGGACAACGTCTTGAAGGAGCTGAAAGAAGAAGATTTTCAGCACTGTTTGGAACAATGGAAGATACGCATGGAGCGTTGTAGGGATAGAGGAGGGGGTGTATATTGAAGGTGATAATAAGTAAATAGGTATGGAATTAAAATCAAATGTTAAAGCAACGTCAATTTCGTTATTTAATAGCCACATGTCGTACATGCCATTAATTAAATTAAATTGTCTCATCAAACACAAGAAGGCATTAAATATTACAAATGTGTATTAATCAGTGTAGAATAGTTAGGCAACATTGGTTCGGTTCATTTGTTTCCATCGACAGTCGCTAATCGAACTCGGAATCGAATATCGTAACGCTAATCACACCACCGTGCTGTGGTATAAGTACAATACATTTTTATTCCGTTTGAAATCGTTAATTCTGTATTAAAAGATAAAATCGCAAAGAACGCTTTTTTATCGCCTATGATACCTAATATATAATTCTGATGAATTAAAAGATTAAAGTAATAATAGTCAATTGTCTTCATTGAAAATATTATAACATTTCCTGTTTTATTGAATTATTAACTACTTTTGTTCATAAATTATTATAAAAATGTTAATCATTATTATTATTAGAGCATCAGATTTCCTGTTTTTACAAAATTTTATTTGATACCTCAAATGATAACTTTCTGCCGAATTTCTGTAAATTAAAAAAACATTATTTGTTTATCAACCAGTTGTCCATTTATTTATTATTTTTAAAAGGAACGATGTTTGTATATATATACGAGAGTTTTTGAATTCTACTAAACGCAATAAATATCAGCTAAGTGTCTTTTATAATGTTTCATCTAACTAGTGTGTTGGTTTTTGAAACTTTTATAACTTTATTCTATTTTGGGGTAAGTATCTATAACATATCTCTAGATTTATTTAAACTTTATTGATGTATATTGGTCCTTTTCAAAGAAGATACTATCATTTAATAAGTAATATCACTTATAAAATGATATGATTGTTATTTTAAATGAAATATCCATCCATCTCCAGGTACCTGAAGCAGACCCTCCACGCTCCACCAAACACCCTTAGTATATAAGCTGTAGCCTAATGATCATTATTCAGTATTCACATGATAACGATTAAAGATTATATCAATCGAAACGTTGTGTTATATATTTCTATAAAAATAAAGACAATGAAAGTTAGAAATTCATCTTTTAATAATAATCTACCATTTTCTACAACTTTCAAACAAGTGTTTTTTTATTGAAATCAATATTTTCTAAAATATTTGTATTGCTGGTGGTTTGACACCTACTATTAAATAAAACACTTATGATGTTTATAATGGTATTGTTAAAATGATTTGTAATTATATATAAATCGGTTGTTGATATTCCATTTATATTTAATTTGAGTTTAAAGTTATCTGCTTTATTATCAGTTTGTTTTCTTGTGACATTCCAAGCAGCTGTAGCTCGATTTGAATGAGACTAAATATAATTAGAATAGATCGAATGATTATATATATATATATATTAAAAATCATTTTAACTATAGCATTATAGACAATATAAGTGTTTTAATTAATAGCAGGTGTCAAACAAACAACCTTTCAAATAATTTAGAGAATTTTGATTGGTTGGTGGTCTAGTGGGTATGTAGTCGGCTTGCGGTTCTTGAGGACCCGAGTTCGATTCCCGCAACCGACAAACTGGCTTTCACCAATTTAATATCAACTCCTGTGGCTCTCCCTCCACTAACATCTCTGAGGGCCGTGGTTTGACGGCTGGTAACCGCACTTCACGCGTAAAAATATATCACTTACCGAGATCTGCTACGGTAGAGTGCCACACCTAGTAATGGGTAAAAGGCGTGATGATATATTTATTTTTTTATTTTATTTGATTTCAATATGAGAAACATTGTTTTTATCTTCAGTGTCAGTTTCAGATATAATTAATCTTGTGTTTAGTTTATGTCATTTTGAATTCCGTGGTATAGATGATATTCGCTCTAAACTCTTGAAAAAATTGATATTTGTACTGGCTGAGTTCTTATATATTCTCATAAATCATAAATGTTTTGTTTAAAAGTAGTATATTTCCTTTGCATAATATGGGATCAAAACTGGCATTGGACTAGAGCTTCATTGTCAACTTTTTCGAAAATAATTGAAACCGCAATTGTAAATCATATTTTAGATTTTCTAAATGTCAATAAACCTCTAGTGGAAGTATTTTATAGATTATGTGTACACAAACTTAGATAATAATAATTATGTAGCTGGTCTCTTTCTCGATTTGAGCAAAGCTTTTGACATCCTCAAACATGTAATTCTTCTAGATAAATTATAGAATTATGGATTCTAGGATAGAAACCTTTATTGGACTGCAACTTCTCTTAGAAATAGAAAATAGATAGTTGAAATAAACGGTATTAATTCTAATACTAGAGATATTTTCTATAAAGTACATCAAGGTTCTATAATAAAGCCTTTTCTATTCATTATTTAACTTAGTGTTGAAATTCAATAAAAATAAAATCATTATGTACGCGGATGATACAACCTTATTAAGCAGTAAACCAATTTTTGATAATATCTCTGCGGATACTTACGAACTATTATGTAATTTTAATAATTGGTTTAATGATAATGCACATATTTTTAACATTGAAAAAACTCATGTTTTATTATTTACATATAAACGTGATGATAGTCAGCTATCAGTTAAAATGTAATGATAATAAATATGTATCGAATGAAACTAACAAAAGGACTAGGAGTCTTTGTTGATAGACCCCTCACATGGGAACCAGAGATTGATAAAAAATTAAGTAAAGTGCGCTTTGCAATTCGTCAGTTACGTACTAGCGTTGATTTAATTGTTTGATATTATAAGTTTGACATCAAATGTCCAAGGAATATTTTTATTGCAAAAAAAACTATTCGTTTTATGTTAGACGTTAGAATCAATACGCTATGTTGAAATCTTTTGCAAAAGTCACTATTTTATCAATAACTTTCCTGTTTATATTACAGTGTTCCATGTTAGTAAAAAATAACATTTCTCATTTTACAACACATTCAAATACGCAAAATTACAACACAAGAATAAGTAATTTACTACTAACTAGATTTTCACGTTTACAAATAATAGAAATCCAGTGAATATTGCTATTGAGGTTGATAATAAACTGCCTGTTGATATCATAAAAATAAGCAAAATTTATTATTTTAAATCAAATTTAAACACCTGGCTTATAATTAATTGTTTTTATATTGTGAATGATTTTAAAAAAATTTAATTTATTTTTGTATTGATATATTTTTTTCACATGTATTTTTTGTACTTATTATGTTGTATGACTTATAATATATCACATTGTAGAAGTCTACTGAAAGAATATTAAAATTATAGTAGATATACTCGTAAAACAAGGAACTGTATTAATACCCCAAAATCAAAATAAACATTTGAGAATATCATACAGGTATGCATTATGTTTAATTGTGAACACATCCGACTAGAAAAAAAAATAATAATCATTTAAAACCAAACATGGCGACAAAAAAATTCAAATTATAAAATTTATTGCAGCTTAAATCTAAACACGTTGAGAAAACTCAATTCGATTTTTCCGAAAAACAAAATATTTTGTTAAAACTTAAAGATTAGTTCGATATATTTTACTTTGACGATTAAAAAATTGACCTACCAAATAAAACAGAATAATAAAAAATCAAGACAAAATCCTAGTATATGCAAAATTATACAGATACCCCAGCGTACATAGGAAAGCAATAAGAAGTCAGGTAAACATGTTAGAACAAAGCATTATTAAACCCTCTAACGCCCCATGTTCCCCACAATATTTGTAGTATCTGAAAAGATCGATGCACCCAGTGAAAAAAAAAATTGCGCATAATAATAGACTATCGCAAATTAAACAAAAAGGACATCAATGATAAATACCCACTACCAAACATTATTTCTTTTTATACAAACACGGACGTTGTCAATATCTACTCTTGATCTGGCATCGGGAATTCACCAGATATAAATGGCCAAACAAGACATACCCAAAACCGTATTAATACTGAAGACAGCAAAACGAATTCTTACGTATGCCATTCGGACTTAAAAACGCACCAGCGACATTCCAACAAGTTATGGACACGAACTAACACACTACAAATGTTTCGTTTATCTCGATGACATAATTATTTTAAGCAGAAGCCTTTAAGAACATTTATATAATCTAAAATTAGTATTTGATAGACTCAAGATATCAAACTTCAAAATTCTAGTAGCTACCTCAAATACATAAATTACCTCATACCGAAAACCAGTATATCAATTGAAGGTTTTTTAAGACTCCTAGGCTACTATGGTAAATTTATTAAAGACTTTGCAAATTTAACCAAACCTCTTGCCATGTGCTTAAAGAAAGGCGCAACCATTGATATAAATAACCCTGCGTATAGACAATGCTATGAACTTTACAAAAACTTACTGACTAATAAACCGTTACTTCAATATCCAAATTTTGATAAGGAATTTATTCTGACGTGTGATGCAAGCAACGTAGCGATAGGTTCTTTTTTTTTTCATAGGATAGGAGAGAATGCTCATGCACACCCGACATGATGCCTGCGGCAGCGCATGCCCCCTTGCGGGTCTGGGTAGTGTGGGACTTTAACCCACTAAACTCTCCCTTCCCTATCCTCCAAATGGTATGGCACCTTGTAATAAGATTCTTCGCTACCATTGGTTCATTTCCTTTCCTTATCTTCTTCATGTCCTTTAGTTTCCCTCTAATTTGCTCGTCGCCCCTCTCTTTCTCTCTGTTCTAACCTCTCGTCCTCTAGTTTGGTCTTCATTATAATCATTATCATTTTATCTATATTTTCCCAGTTTTCCTTGCTTTCTAGCATTAGTTTTATCATATTATTCGTATTTATTTCGTTCTTTACCTTTCTACTAGCTTCATCCCTGTATTCCGTCCACCTTCTGCATAGGAAGAGTGTGTGCTCTGGGCTATCATTTTCGGTGCAGCGATAGGTTCTGTGTTATCACAAGACAGCCTTGGCAATGACCTGCCTGTAGCTTACGCTAGCAGAACACTCAACGAGATCGAGAGAAACTACTCAATAATCTAACAAGAACAGTTAAGCATCTAGGCTCAATACTTCAGACCCTACCTGTTCGAACGGAAATTTGAACTGTATACAGACAATTACAGTAGTTAATGTCTCTAAAACAGTGTAGTCGAAAACTAATTCGCTGGCGTCTTAAATATACAAAACAATATCATTATACAAGTAACAGACGATTTATTTAATGCACCATCCGACACTAGCTTAGTTCATTTTGTAAGCAAGAATTTAGAAATGTCATCTGCAATAACAGAAATATTTAAAATTAGAATTCACAAACTCTGAGCACAAAATCCAAAAATTCATAATTTAGTTTATCTAAATTACCGAGACAGAGATTTAATTTATTTGATAACAAAAGAAAGATATTTCAATAAACCTACTAAACACTTTTACAAACTTTTAAAATTAGAAGAATTTCGTGTAAATCAAAATAAAAGTTGAGTATACCGAAATTAGTTTGTGTCTTACATAAATTAATTTGTTCCGAATTTAAAACAATGCTGGAATACATTTTTCAGAACAGCCATATAACGATAACAGTTTTCAAACTTCTTGAAATTTCTCCAGTTGAACTAAATATAAATGAGTCAGATAATACTGAACAACTAAAGAAATTATTTACTAAGAAACTAGAAAAGAACAACGGTAATGATGACGACACACAATACCTAGCTATTGAAATAGGGTATATACAATCTACCGAAGTAAACTACGATGATTCACCAACTTAAAGCGATATCATAATACACTTCAATCGAGATAACTCTGTTATCTGCTTGTAAAGTGGCCAACCTAAAATTTAAAAGCCGAAGACGCAAAAAACATAATGATATGCTAGCACATATGCACGAGAACGAGCTTAATTTGTAGTATCAAATTAAACTCGCGAATTTAGTAAATCATCAAATTATTACAAATTTAAATAACACGATACTGGACATTCAACAAAATGAAGAAATATTAACATCCAAACTTTTATAACTCTCGGAAATAAAAAACTCATGCATTTTCAAGATATTCTTTAGACAAAATTATTTACGATCAATTAATCATACTATATAATTCGGTTCAGAATATCATACGAGATGTTAAGAATTCTATTACCTTCTGCAAATTACGAACCCTACAGTCAGAACTTATTAAAATATCAAAATTCTATCATGCGCAATTTCCATTTGAGTCTAAACAATAAAAATTACTTGCTTCTAAAATCTTACTAAAAATTAGCTGTAAACAAAAATCTACAGAAATAATTAATTTTATTTCCTCAACAATTAATTTCGAAAAAAGGTCCGAACTATTTTATTTATATCCCATTCCAACAAAATTTAGTTTGGAATTTGTTACAATCGTTGCAAATACAAACTATCTTTTGAAATCTAATAGAGAAATTTTCCTTGTGAATGATACGTGTGTGCGAGCAAAAATATTCCAATATCCCAGCAAATATTACGCCCATTTTTCTGCTAGCTGCGAAGAAGAAATATTTCCACAGCAGACCTCAAATACTGCCATTATACAAAAATAAACCTAATAGAAGACCACGTTGAAGATATTCCAGGATTCAGCAAATACATAGCCGTCTTCCCTAAGGAAGAAAAAGTCGTACTCAAATGCCAAGACGAAACCATCATCAAACAATGAAGTTAATTGTGAAATTTATTTCAAAATATTTTTTTTATTTTTTTAGCAAAATCCAAGCACGACTATTATTATTACCTAAATTTCAAAATCCAAACGCATCGTACTACAAATTTTTTATTAACCTAAATCCATTAAAACAGAATGACATTATTTGTTTTAATCAGATGGTCCCAAAAAAAGAAAGTCAAATAATTTTTTTTATCTGAATTGGCGTATATATACAGGATGAGTCTGAGAAGACGAACCCCCACCTACATTTTTTTATTATAAGAATTATAAAAATTTTCTTAATATGGAAGTTTTAGTATATTAAATATACTATTTTATGACACATATAGAAATTATTTATAACGTCAGGTTTACATGATACGACTACCAACTTTTAATTTTCAAATGGGAACCTAAAATTATTTTATTAAAATAAAAACTGCCATTTTCTTCTCTTTTCAACGATGTATTACTTGCCTTAAATGTAAATGAATAAATTCGAGATAAATAAGATATTTGAGAAATGATAGAAATTAATTTTATTAAATATTCTAGGTGGCTATGCGAAATTAAACAAAATGTAACAAGGTAAAATTAATGACAACAATGCAGATATTTATTTGTTACTTGTTTCACGTGTTTTGTTTTTCCCATTTCTTATAATACAGGGTGATTCTGCGAAGACGAACCCCCCCCCCTCAACTTTTTTATTATAAGAAATAGAAAAATTTTCTTCATATGGAATATACTAATTTATGAAATTTTTTATAGTCAGGTTTACATGATACGACTATCAACTTTTATTTTTCAAATGGAAACCTAGAATTATTTTATTAAAATAAAAACCGCCATTTTTTTTCTTTTCAACGATGTATTACTTGTCATAAATGTATATGATAAAATTCGAGATAAATAAAGTAATTGAGAAATCAGAAATTATTTTTATTCAACTATCCTAGGTGGCTATGTGAAATTAAACAAATTGTAACAAGGTAAAATTAATGACAACAATGCAAATATTTATTTGTTACTTGTTTCACGTGTTTTGTCATTCATTTTACATTGTTACATTGTGTTTAATTTCGCATAGCCTCCTAGAATAGTCGAATAAAAATAATTGTAAATGTCTCAATTATCTTAGTTATCTCGAATTTGTTTTAATTCGTTGTACTAGCGTGTTTGTAGTACTAGATATTTTCAAAATAAAATGTGACATGTTTGTGCTGAATCAGATAGCCATGCATACAAAATCTCATTCTGACAGTGCAGTCAAGTGTAACTAATCTTGATTGTTCTATTCATTGTGTAATATTACTATATTTTATAATTAGCATTAAAAACTTTATAAAATGGAGTTATACTGTATTGAAGAGAAAATTTCGTTTGTAAAATTGTTTAGTGGAAAGTTACGAAGATATTCGAGCATTGTTTAGTGAAACTTATCCTGGGCATCCGATTCCCAGTAAATCTACTATTTTCCGAATAATTAATCATTTTAACGAAACAGAGAGTGTTTTAAAACCTTGTCAGTATACAAAAAAAATTGAAGAAAAAGAAGAAAGATAAGAAAAGAAACTAAATGTAATTGCAGCAATAAAAAATAATAGAAATTTTAAGATTACGTGAAATAGACGCAGAAATATCTGTTCCATTTAGTACTGCAAGCAATTTTTTGAGAAAAGAGAAATATAATTCTTATAAGTATTACAAACACCAAGAACTGAAAGAAAAAGATAAATTTCAAAGAGCACCATTTTGCGAATTGATTATGGAAAAGACCAGTGAAGATAGACATTTTATTGAAAATATTTGCTTTTCCGACGAATGCACTTTTACTCTGCATAATAAGTCAAATGTGCAAAATTGTAGATATTGGGGTAAAATTAATGCTCACGATTATGTTACAACTCATGCTCAATATCCTCAAAAAGTAAATGTTTGGATAGTGTAACGCAAAAACTTGTTACAAGTAATCAACCCTATGCTCCCTGGATGATGAACCCGGATGGAACGGTTGAACCGCGGCTAGACTCAGTGAAGAAGGGGTGAGTCGGAATGAGTGATCGGTAGATAAAAGGGCGCCAGCCGACCTGAGCTGCGACCGGTTCAACAAAAGTATGAGGGCCGACAAAATTCGGGATACTTCCCAGGACGGGACTACGAGAGGTGCCAAGTATTTTAATAACAAGATTGGAATACGGGAAATTAATAAATATATTGGAAACAACTAACGAGAAAATTACACGGGACACAATAGTTGTTGCTACACGATAACTGGATCGTAAATCCACTTAAGCTAAAAACGGATGATGACATGAACGAAGGCGGGGCGCTGTGGCTCACAGTAGCGACTAGGACTGCGGTAACGTCTACACCTAAAATGGTGCTAACAGTGACTTGGCGTATGCCGACGTAAGACGTTTCACTGGCCAATGATACATTTACGCGGCGCGACCGAACGTACGTGATTACGGAATCGCAGACCCTAATAACTATTACGTTGCACGAGCGACGCACCTCGTAGGTAACAACAACGTCACGACTAATAACTCTAACAAAATGTTCTTAAATGGATTTTCACAAATAAATCTGTATCTACTATAGTTATCTCGACAATCGTGAACTCAATTATATCGTGAACAATACGGTACATAAATCGAAAATATGACAATATATGATTACAAGAAAAATAATGAATAAAAATAAACAAATGATTCTGGCTTAGCTGTATGGCGTCCAGGCGTTAACGGGAGGGGTGGCAGCAGTGGCACAACTCGATCTGCCAGCCAGATGTCCATGTCGTCACTTCCCAGGATGGCGGACAATCACGTGGAATTGGAATGTCACGCAACGTCACTTCCGCTACACGTGGTTTCTTTTCCCACAGCTGCTGGGCTTTCGATTCCTTAGTAACCAGTATCCGGAACTCCAATCCACAACCAGGGGGAATCCTTGCATACAATGCCAGCGAGGTCAGTGAGCTCACAACAACTTCTATGCCAGGAACACGGCACACGGGACGGACCAAAAATGGCACGAACAGGCTAACCAGCCACAAGAATACGTAAACACGTAAAACGTAAAACGTAAAATAAAACGTAAGTACAACGTAACGTGAAACGTACAATAAAAACGAACGTAAAATAAAACGGACGTAAAAAGAACTAGACCAACTTCCAATATCAAAATCTCACACTTCTGCAACAGACGTCGTTCGAAAAGACAAAAAAAAGAATGAATTCGTTCGAAATTGAACCTGTGAAATTCTGCCAAGAAAAGAGAGCGATGCGCGAAGACAAAGATAGCTTCCGCCTAAATCTGAACGGTGCCGGTAAAGATCATACCTCGCAGATCGTATTATCGACAAAGCGTTGACAGCTAATCAAACAGATGTAAATAACCAACAAAATTAAAGCAACGAAAACAAGAAAGACTGAATTTAAGTTTTACTAATAAATGAATACTACAACGAGAGTGAAATCTAAATGAAGCTAAGTATCAGAAGGATCTAATCTGTCAATATCTAATCAATAATTAAGTTTCAGGAATTTTGACGACGAAGGAAAAATAAACAACAACAAAAAAGTACGGAAGGCATGTAAAGAAAACAAAACTGAAGAATACAAAAAAAAAACCGTTACAATAGGCATATTAAAAAATCATATTTTTGAACCATATTTTATTAATGGATCTTTAAATGGTCAGCGCTACTAATAAATGCTAGTAAATAATATTTAACCAACAATACATGATCTCGCTGATGATCGCCAAATAATAGGGTTTCAACAAGACGGCTGCCCAGCGCATTATAATATAATAGTCAAACAATATCTTGACCAAGTATTGACCAATACCTGGATTAGTAGAAATGGACCAGTTCACTGGCCTGTAAGATCCTCAGATCTAACATCGAATAATTTTTTTCTTATGAGGACATTTAAAATAGATTGATCACAAATATCTTAATATAGAAACATTAAAAAATAGAATAGATAGTAATAAAAATAAATATTCAAAACAAAGTAACAGACGATTTATTTAATGCATCACCTGACACTAGCATTTTGTAAGCAAGGATTTAGAATAGAATTGACTAAAATAAGTGTTATCTTTGATATTTACAATAGTTTACTTTTTTATGTATAATTTCTTTCATAAAGTAAATAAATAAATAAATAAATATATCATCACGCATTTTACCCATTACTGGTTGTGGCACTCTGCCGTGGCAGATCTCGGTAACTGATATATTCTTCGTGTGAAGTGCGGATAAAAGCCGTCAAATCACGGCCCCCAAAGATGTTAGTGGGGTGGGGGAACCACAGGGGCAGATTTAAATTAATGAAAATTATTTCAAATAGTTATTTGTTTATATTAGTTACGTGCTTAGTTACGGTGAATTATGATTTGTTTTTAGGTGTGATTGACATTTGACAGGTGTGTGAATATAATTCATTTCATCTTACTTTTATTGTTAAAGATAAGCCTGGTAAGCTACCTTAACTTCTTCACTTTTACTGAGAGAACCCTATATCTTATATCTTTTGTTCAAATGAGGAATAAATGGACGAAATTTGATGAGTATAAGTTTGGTACGTGGAGTGTTAGGGGTATAAATAGAAAAGAAAATGAATTGGTGAATATAATGCGTCTGTATAATTTAGATGTTTTAGGTGTGAGCGAGACTAAAAGGAAAGGCTGTAATGAGGAGGAAGTAGGGCAAAACATGTTGTAGAAGTGCTTGTTAGTTAAAGAATGATACTGTATGTAAGAGATTATAGTTGTATCTCATCGAGAATTCCTTGACTGAGACTTAAGTAGGTTTTCATAGAATCTTCGTTGTGTCAGTTTATGGCCCAGTTGAATCCGAAAGTGATCTTGAAAAAGATCGATTTTGGAATTTGTTAGATAGTGTGATCCAAGAGAAAAAGTATATATGGTAATTTGAATGGTTGGGTGGGAGTTATGAGAAGTATTTCTGGGAATGATTGGGCAAGTTTGGTGATATGTGAATGAATGAAAACGGTAGGAAGATAGTATCATTCTGCTTGGAGCGTGATCTGTTCGTTTCCAACTTTAAGCATAAATTAGTTCATTTGTAATACATGGGAGAATGTGAGTGAGAATAAGCGAAGTGTGTTTGATTTTATTTTGTATTATAAAAGACTTAGAAGTTTAGTTGTGGATACGCATGTGAAGCGTGGTGCTGAATTAGGTACGAATGACCATTATTTGATGGTGTCGTTTATACGTCTGGATAAATGTTGGCGAATAAGGGTGAAAAGCACCGAAAAAATGTTTTGTGTGAAATCTAGTGTACTACAGAAGAACTTAGCAATATGTTTGTTGTGAGATTAAATGAATCTTTGCCCGTATCATATTATTTAGGACCCATTAAATTACGGTGTGTTTCTGCGACTACGGTTTGATAATAAATAAGAAGAAATGCCAATTTTTGAAACGAAGAGTTGCATTTTTAGGCCATGTAATTGAAGACGGAAAATTACTACCATCGCCTGAAAAAATTAAAGCTGTAATGCGTTTCCCAGAACCGAAAAATGTGAGGTAAATTCGGAGCTACTTAGGCCTTACAGGGTACTTCATAAAGTTCATACCTTTCTATTCGATAATGGCAATACCGATAAGTGACTTATCGAAGGAGTGCCATAAATTTTGTTTTGACGCAGAACAAAGAAGAGCTTTCGAAGAGTTAAAAGAGATACTTACAAAGAAACCAGTCCTAAATGTCTATAAACAGGATGGAGAGTTATAGGTTCATACTGACTCCAAAATAAAAGCTCTCAAAGAACTGGTTGAAAAAAGACATCTTCTATAAATTACAGGACAATGCTGAAGTGTTGGTAGTCCCAAAAAAAATGCAAAACATCCGAGTTGTTATTATTTGTACTATCCCTTCACTAAGTTTCTTTTTTGTTTATTTAAATTGTAAACACGTTTTATTGAAAATAATAAACTTGTTAATATCAAACGCTAAACAGAGTTTGTTTCAAGCAAACCTACACATGTATATATACCGGGTGTAACACGAAAAGTGAAACATAGGCGTTTAACATGGCAAATCAGTTTTTCCATGCGCATTGCTTCCCTAATTATTTTAGGAAAAAATGTTTCAAATAAATGTTGTAAAGCATAAAATTCTACATCCGAATCAATAAACAAAATTCATTTTGACTACTTCATAACTGCAGAAATTAAATTTAAAAATTCACGTAATTTCAATTTAATAGTAATAGCCATGGAATTAAAAACAAAAGATGAACAAATGCGTAACGTTTTATACGTCAAATTATTAGTATTTATTTTGACCAACTGTGATATTAAATCAATATTAGGGTTTATTATTATCAAAAATGATTAATTATTCAGATGAGGAAAAGTTGCAAATAATAAATGGCATTATTCTGGCCATAGTTTACGACTAATTCGTGACTATATTAGCGTTATTTGGCAGCATCATGATATTCTTAGTAGGGCAACTATTCAGAGGTTTATAGTAAAGTTTGAAAAGACAGGAACACTAAATTTCAAGAAAGAAATAAATGAAAGAATTTATAACAATGAAGAAAATATTCTTGCTTTAATAGAACTGGAGCCAACAATGAGTGTGCGGGAAATTTCTGGAGAACTAAATATAAATTTTATGACAGTGCATAGAATTCTCAAAAAACATAAATACAATTCCTTTTAAATTTCAAAACCACCAAAATATTTTGGAACGAGATTTTGAACTGTGTGCCTCATTCTGTGAAATAATGATGGAGAAATCAAATTGTAATAGAGAATTTTTAAGTAGTATTTTATTCACAGATGAATGCACATTTACCATGAATGGCGAACTAAACTGTCATAATTATCGGTACTGGTCACAAAATAATCCACATAATATTGTACAATCGAGGACACAATATCGTCATTCTGTCAATGTGTGGGCCATTTAAAATCTTATGTTTATAAAAAAAGATACCAGAATTTAGAAGAACTTAAAAATGCTATATTACAAGAATGCCAAAGAATAAATAATCGACAATTAAAGAATACTCGAGAAAGCTTCTACAACAGATTAGGTTATTGTTTTAGCTCAAAACGGTGGACTATTTGAACATCTAATTTAACAATTTAAGAATATTTAGTTTGTTGATGTTTTTATTGAATTAAATTTATGTTACATTAACTAATTTGTTAAATAACAACCTACCTTAAATATTTTATCGAGTTTATTATTTTATTATTCTTAAATAATAAATCTAAAAAATATTTTGCCTTATTATTATTAAATTTTTATTTAGAAAATATATATTTAGTACGTAAAAATGATTTTGACCATTTATTCTGACATTGACGTATAAAACGTTACACATTTGTTCATCTCTTGGTTTTAATTCCATGGCTATTACTATTAAATTGAAATTACGTGAATTTTCAAATATAATTTCTGCAGTTATGAAGTAGTCAAAATGAATTTTGTTTATTGATTCGGATGTAGAATTTTATGCTTTACAACATTTATTTGAAACATTTTTTCCTAAAATAATTAGGGAAGCAATGCGCACGGAAAAACTGATTTGCCATGTTAAACGCCTATGTTTAACTTTTCGTGTTACACCCGGTATACAGGCTGTTTCAGACCACCCGTACCACCCGAATATCTCGCAAACAACAAAACGGATTGAGAAACAACAAAATACGTCCAAAATATTTTTAAAAGTTCTATTGAATAACACCAAATGAGAGTTCCCCCCTCACCCCCTGTGGGAGAGGGGGGTCACTTCGAAATTTTAAATGGGAATCCCCAGTTTTTATTGCAGATTCGGATTCAGTGATGTACAAAATCAAGCTTTTATCCAAAAAAATTTTAAATAAAATTTACATTATTTCATAAATTATTAAACTTAAATAGAGGTGGCAACACTGGTTGACTTAAGTCGTGATACAGGCATACAGTGAACAGAATTCTAAACTGAACATTAAAGAAAGCTAATTAATTAGTCCTAAAACAAGCCCAACACACCAACTTTACGAGGAATAACAGTGAGTAATCTTCTTTTATTCTCTCACGCATGCGATAAAATATTCACTAAAAACAGAAGTGTCAAGCATTGCCCTTGAATCATACGCAAAGTCATTAATCAATCCCGTCGTACGCTTGAACCTACCGGTCAGCGCTGACAATAATAGAAATTAAAATAACCAGTGTTGCCAACTATAGCAATATTTAAAAACAACAAAACCCAAGTACAATAAATACACCTGCATAACGACTAAATCAACTACGGATATAGCTATAACTCAAAAACGAATTTAATACAATACTCAATATGGACACCAATCTAATACTAGAAAAAGTCGAAGAAAGTAGAATAGACAACCTCAATGCAATTCAAACGGCAGTAGCTGAAATTAAACAAATAGTACATAAGACTAATCAAAAAGTTAACGCAATAGAGGCAAAGGTAAACGAACTTCAAGAAGAAAACAAAAAATTAAAACATAATATTGAGAATAAAGATAAAAGACTCGAACAACTCGAAAAAATTTCCAAAATGAAAAACATAATCATCTACGGCATGCAAAAGGAAGAAACAGAAACAAGAAGCACACTTCGAGAAAAAGTAATAACCTTCCTAAAAATAAATCTACAAATAGAGCTAAAAAATTATGATATAGAAAATATATACAGATTTGGACAAAAACACACTAACCAAGCACGCATAATTTCTGTGACGCTATGGAACCCGAATAAAAAACGCGAAATATTGGGGAACAGACAACTTTTAAAGGGTACCGCTATCTCAATCGATGAAGAATATACTAAAGCCGAAATGCAAATAAGGAAAAAATTACTACCGCATCTCAAAGAAGCTAAAGAGTCAGGTAATAAAGCTTTTATCAGTGTATTTCACCTAGTAGTTCAAGGGGAAAAATACACTATTGAAGAAATAGAAAATCTACAATGCGAAAACGAACATGTCACAGGAACAAAACTAAGGAGACTTTCCTGCTCAACACCCTCCCTACACAGATTGACAGAAGAAGCCCAAGAAAATACCCAAATTGAAGATAATTCGACGGCAGGAATTGCATTTACTCAAGCTAAGGATAATACACCTAAAACTGGCAATAATGAACCAAAGATCCAACCGAAAACAAAAGGGAATAATAAGACAACAAAAAACGACAACGCCAAAGCTCAAGTAAAAAAGATAGAAGGACCTATGGACCGAATATTAAGATCAAGACCGCCAACCACCCCAGGGAAAAGCCAAAAAGTGTTACCAACAACAACAACAACAATCGTCCACGAATATCAATCGGATTCTGGAACATCCAAGGCCAAAAAAACTTCAGATTAATGGATAACTCCCAAAATACCTACTTGCAAACACTAGTTATCATATGCGTGTGCGAAACCTGGACTGAAGAAAGATATAGTAACATTAGCCCAAGTTTCCTTAACCAATACACTTATCACTATAGCGCTGCAATTAAGGACACAAGCAGAGGAAGAGCAAAGGGCGGACTGGCTATATACACTAAACAAGATAAATGCACAATAACAGTACTAGAAAAATCAGCGCACTGGATTGCAGCAAAAATCGTATTCACCGAAAGTAAAATTGAAATAATTCTAATTTCCGTTTATTTCTCACAAAGCTATGATTTTAACACTTTTCTTGAACTTCTATCTATATTAATAGCAGAATTAAATGAAACATACATACATCTCCCAATATTTGTGGGCGGGGATTTCAATTCGCAAATAGGGGACATGAACCAAATAGACGATATATTATTTGAGACATCCAGACTCAACAAGACTCGTGTTGCCTGCAAAATGAGTAACAGGAAAGGAAAAGCTCTAGTCGAAGCCATGGAGAACAAGGGATTTTATGTTCTCAACGGCAGAACGGAAAATGACACTCCAGCACAGAAAACATTCATTAGCAAGATAGGCCAGAGTACGATAGATCTAGTCTGGGCGAACACTAACAGCATTAAACATATAATTGACCTCCAAGTGGAAAACAAAATACTACTATCAGACCACCTAATATGCAGACTAAAATTAGACATCAAAGAAACAAATAAAACTCAACAAATAGAAACCAATTTCGAACCATACAAACAAATCAATTGGCAATCAAGTAGAACGGAAGAATTTCAAGAAAAAGTTGAAGACCACCTTATGCATCTTCAATTAAAAAACTACCGCGACAATCTGTACGAACAAATAAAATCAGCCTGCTATTCCGCTTCAGATGAAATGGGTATCTTACGTACAATAAGACCCAGCAGATCACAAAACAAAAACAAACCATGGTACGATAAAGATTGTCAGGAGAGCAAACAACAAACCAGGAAAAGCTACCACAAATTCATAAAAGATAGAGCAAATGCAACTAAATTGAACGAATATATTGAATGTAAAAAAACTACAAATACATAATAAATACCAAGAGGAAAAGTTACCTCAAAAAACCCAAGACTGTATTAATAACATATCCGACAGTAAAGAGTTCTGGAAAGTCTACAAGGATCACAAGATAAAGAAGAGAAAATCAAACCCAATATGCATCCTCCAATGGAAGATTTACTACAAAAACATGTACAAAATGATTATCCCTACAGACATCCAGTTCACCGATGTATTACACCCATACTTAGATATGGAAATAGACAGCCTAGAACTACAGCATGCAATTAAACGCCTAAAAAATAAGAAAACTCCCGGACCAGATCTAATACCGAACGAAGCACTAAAAAGTTTAAACAACGAATGCTGCTCAACACTATTGAATTTTTTAAATAACTGTCTAAACTCAGAAACTGTGCCCGCTGAAATGTGCATAAGCTCATTGACGCTGATTCACAAAAAAGGGGAGGAAAATAACCCAGGCAACTACCGAGGATTGGCCATGATAAATACTATCCTAAAACTACTAACGAGCCTAATTTCAAAACGCCTAGAAACCTGGGCTGAAAGCTTCGATATTATACCAGAAGCACAGTGTGGCTTTAAGAAACGAAGGTCCTGTTTGGACAACATATTCACCCTGACCTCTATTATACAATCACGCCTCATCGAGAAACGCAATACGTATGCCATTTTCATTGATTTCAAACAGGCTTTTGATTCAATTAATCATGTTAAACTCTGGAATAAAATATTCAGTTTAGGGGTCAGTGCTAAGATAATCAGACTTCTTAAAAATATATATGAAAATGCAAAAATCAGGCTCAATATTAACAAACAAAAATCTGAGCCTATAAAAGTAAGCAAAGGAGTGTTGCAAGGAGATTCGTTAAGCCCTCTCCTATTCAGTCTGTTCATTGCGGATATTGAATCTTATTTTAAGAACGAAGGACTGGAAGATCTGTACATTAACCACTCAACAGACATACTAATGCTACTATATGCAGACGATTTGGTAATACTATGTAATTTTACCCAGGACGTACATAAAAAACTTAAATGCCTCGAAAAGTATTGCAATAGCAACGACCTCTCCATCAATCATAAAAAACAAAAGTTATGCAATTCTTCAGAGGCAGACCGCAACCTATAAACACAAACTTCCATTGCCAAAATGCCACAGTTGAAATAACAAATGAATACATATATCTAGGTATCCTATTTACTAGTTCGGGCCTCTTCAAGCAAGCCAAAGACGCAATGATTGGTACAGCAGGAATGATTAAAAATCTAATGGCCACAACCAAAGTAAAATCATGGGAGGCGAGATTACATCTCTACAAAACTGTGGTAATTCCTACAATACTGTACGCAGCTGAAATCTACGCTCTACAATACATACAAGATATAGAAATAACACAAGTAGGATTCTTCAAAAATTTGCTCAACTGGCCAAAATGCACACCAAACTATTTGGTACGAAATGAAACAAACCAACTGAAGCTGGAATACCTTGTATTCAAAGCGATTATAAACTATAATAAAAAACTTCTATTAATGAACGCTAATCGGTACCCCAGAATCTGTTATACAAAACTAATTCAGCTAGATAAAAGTAAGAATAACATACCAAAGTATAATTGGGTTACACAAGTGAAGAACATGTTTGAAAAAATAAATAGCCTGGAAATCTGGAATGAGCAAAGCTCCGTCACACTGGATAATCAAACAGAGATACTGGCAGACACCCTCCGCTGCATGCTACAAAATGAAGATAAAACAAGAATTGCTAACTCAACATACAGCACAATATATAAAGAGATAAGCAACGACTCCGATCTCCACTACTTAGAAGAAGAAGTCAACATATATGTTATTAAAATAATAAGCCAGATACGGATAGCTACAACACGAAACGTAGCACAAATATATATCATGGGAACCGCTCATAAATTTGACAACAATAACATATGTACCATTTGCAATTGTTTAGAGCCCGATAACCTCCACCATTTCTTCTTGAGATGCCCATTCTATAGGCCACCCAGACTGACATACCTAGAGAAGCACCTGCAAAACGCAAGCGAAAACAGCCACTTCACCCAATTGTTACAACCACTAACAAAGAATAAAATGTACGATATATATATATAATTACACTATCTCCGCACTTAAAATACGAGCATTCGCTGTAAACATGTAATATTTTAATTTAATTTATATCAAATATGAAATTAAACCTCCACCATTTCTTCTTGAGATGCCCATTCTATAGGCCACCCAGACTGACATACCTAGAGAAGCACCTGCAAAACGCAAGCGAAAACAGCCACTTCACCCAATTGTTACAACCACTAACAAAGAATAAAATGTACGATATATATAATTACACTATCTCCGCACTTAAAATACGAGCATTCGCTGTAAACATGTAATATTTTAATTTAATTTATATCAAATATGAAATTATAAGTATAACATTAGTACTGTACCATCCTCACTCTTTGTATAGGCTAAGCCTTTGAACAATAAACTCTATTATTATTATTATTATTATTATTAAATTATTAAACTTAATCACGACAAATTGATTAATTATCTACATTATTTTGGTAAATCCGAAATTGATTATTTTTTTCACCTCCGTTTAATGCTAGAGGGGGGGGGGGCATCAATATGATTAACCCTAAATTTACAATTTTCAAAAGGTTAACACGCCTTTAATTTATTTTTCAAATCTGCCTTTGAAAATTCTCAGAAATAGGAAAAAACTGTTTTTTGTGATTGTAGCGCCATCTTCCGCGGATCGAAAAAAATTGTTCGATAAAAGCTTAATTTTTTGCATCACTGAATCCGAATCTGCAATAAAAACTGGGGGTTCCCATATAAAATTTCTAAGTGTCCCCCTCTCCCCCAGTGGTGGGGGGGAACTCTCATTTGGTGTCATTTAATAGTACATTTAAAAATATTTTGGACGTATTTTTTTGTTTCTCAATCCGTTTTGTTGTTCGCGAAATAATCGGGGGGTACGGGTGGTCTGAAACACCTTGTTTATATATATATATATATATATATATATATATATATATATATATATATATATATATATATATATATATATATATACCGGGTGGAACATCATACCTGTGTACATAGGCGATTAACATGAAAAAACAGTTTTTCTGTGCGCATTGCTCCCCAAATTATTTTAGCCAAAAATGCTTCAAATAAATGTTGTAGAACATAAAATTCTGCATCTAAATCAATAAACAGAATTGCATTTACATGCGTTGTAACGACAGAAATTAAATAAGAAAATATTAAAAATTACTTTGATAATATCAAATAGCTATGGAAGTGAAACAAAAATAGATAGATACTTGACGTTTGACGGATCTCCTGATTTAACACCTAGCGATTTTTTTTATGGGGTCATCTTAAATGTAAAATTTATAAGCAACGCCACCCAAATATTAATTCTTTGAGAGAAGCTATCGTGGATAAATGCGCTTTAATCACAAATAGGCAGCTCGCTAATGTACGACATTCCTTCTACAATAGCCTTGGTTATTGCTTGGCTGAAAATGGAGGTTTATTTGAATATTTATTGTAATAATAAATTGTAGTGATTATTTTATTGAGAGAATTATTGTTTTATATTTGAATAATTGTAATAGAAAGGTTATAATTTTTACATGACCAACCCTTTAAGAAATAAACGTTTCATTGAAATGTACAATTGTTTATTTATTATTAAATTGTAATCATAGGTATGGACTTTTTTGTATGAATTTTATTGAATGATTAATTTGTCGGGGGTAAAATATGAAATAGACAGAAAAAGTCAAGCATTTATCTATTTTTGTTTCATTTCCATGGCTATTAGATATTTTGAACGTAATTTTTAATATTTTTTTATTTAATTTCTGTCGTTACAACGAATGTAAATGTAATTCTGTTTATTGATTTAGATTTTATGCTCTACAACATTTATTTGAAGCATTTTTGGCTAAAATAATTTGGCGAGCAATGCGCACGGAAAAACTGTTTTTTCATGTTAATCGCCTATGTACACAGGTATGATGTTCCACCCGGTATATATATATATATATATATATATATATATATATATATATATATATATATATAACAGGATGGTGACTCGCTCAGCCGGTCATTGGACTTTAACAAGGGACATAATGTTTTTTGCAATTTCTTGCTTCCTTAATTATTTTAAGCAAAAACGCGTCAAATAAAAGTTTTAGGGCATCAAATTCTGCATTTAAATCAATAAACAGGATTACTTTTACGTGCTCTGTAACGACAGAAATTAAATATGACAATGTCGAAAATTACGTTGAAAATATTGATAGCCAGATATCAGAATATAAATTTATTTATAACAAAATTAAACTATAATGGACATAATAAATACATATTCTAGTCTAAAGACCAAATCTTTCATAAAAATTACGGCGCATATTTGATAGCTGCCGGACTGTAATATTCAATTCCTCTTCAATTCTTTGTTTTAGAGAATCCACATTTGGGTGCCTACTTTTGTAAATTTTATTTTTTAAATGACCGCATAAAAAGATATCATTAAGTGACAAATCCGGTGATCGAGCTGGGCATTTTATCTGTCACAACGTCAAACGTTCATGTTTTCACAGATAAAACGTCAAGCCTTTATTTATTTCTTTTGTGGCTATCAAGATTTTCAACGTAATTTTCGACATTTTCATATTTAATTTCTGTCGTTATAAAGCACGTAAAAGTTATTATGTTTATTGATTTAGATTCAGAATTTGATGCACTAAAACTTTTATTTGACGTGTTTTTGCTTAAAATAATTAGGGAAGCAGGAAATTGCAAAAAACTTATTTCCCATGTTAAAGTCCTATGACCGGCTGAGCGAGTCACCATCCTGTATATAAGTATATATATATATATATATATATATATATATATATATATATATATATATATATATATATATATATATATATATATATTATATTATTTAGGATCCATTATATTAAGCTGTGTTTGAATTTTGGTTGTGTTTATTTGATTTTTCTAATGACCTGATTCTTTAATTTGCAGTCGTGAATGTGATAGGTTATGAGGAAGTAAAGAAATTAAACACGGTCTGAAAATAATTTACTTCTGTTGTGGAGATACCTGACACCTGAGGGAAATCACAGGAAACACACAGTCAGAGGAATTTGAAATCAGTAAAAGAAAAATCGTACATAACATGGTAACACGACACAAAAATGTCAGCCAAGATATTGGAGCAGTGGTTACGATAATGTCGTTATATGAGTGCTATTGCGGCTTCAGTGTTTGGCGACTAAATCTCGGCACCCACGAACAGGTACAGAGGGTGACTTAGCCAGATGGTCGGTAACCGTCTCAATAATTGCTGTATCTCGGGTGAAAAGGCAAAGCGGCATCGAGTTTCTGAAACTTAGAGCAGATTCCACCGAGTGTCGCAAATTCGTATTTTCAGCTTAGAATTTTACAATGCGTTGAGCTAGCTTACTTAAGTGGTCATGAAATTAAGTTTTCATCATAACAGATAATGTACTTGCCATAGGATGCATGAAATCCTCAGATATGATGATGGACTGGGTAGTATCATAATTATCATCAGTGGCAGTAACAAGATCTGTTGTCAATTTGATATGGTCAGCATTTTGACTTAAAGGTGAAAACAGGTTACTAGTCAGAGCATATTAAACACGTCTACACTGTACAACAGCGGCAACTACTCGTATTTTTTGTTAGTAACGGCAAAGGAAGGAAAATGAAAAAATAAAGACCTAAACACAACCGGGAAAAATAGGGCAGAATTCGCCGAAATAACAATCAAGAAAAAGCAATAGAAATGATAAAGACAAGAAATTGTAAAAACGAAACCAAATTAATGAAACTTAGAATCTATCAACATAGAATATGTGTTGGAAATTGAAAAATTATTGAGTTGGCACCATTTTTCTTCACAAACATAATTTTTATGATTTGTAGATTGCTAACAATGTTATATTTTGTTTTTGAATTGCAAGTCATTATGAAAATACGTTGTATTGTTTATGTATAAATATAAAGTGTAATTTTGTTTATATTATATTCCTTAATCGTTCACATTAAAATTATTTATCTTGCCGTATAATTAAACGAGTTTGTTTTTTGTACTCATCTATAGTAAAAGTATAAATGAGAAAAAATACTGTTATATAAATTCATCAAAAAGATATTAAATATGTTGGCTGTCAGTGGCGCGTCAACAAAATTTGCCGCCCGGGTGCATGAATTTATTTACCACCCCTATGTATGTCGACAGTAAAACTCAATAAAATTTTAAATGTATCTAAATAATCTCATATTTTGAAATGCATTTGAAAATTATTATTTGACTGCAAAAAAATCAGAAAAAAACACATTTTAAATAAATATATTTTATTAAACAATAGCAATATTATAGTAAACATTTATATAAAATATTACAACACCAAATACATAATTTTGTAAAATTATATGATTACATACTATGATACTGAATATAATTATAATACTGTAATACTCTGCACATTTGTACAAACTAAAATCTATTTACTTATTTTAATCTTGTTCTTTTCACTGCAAATTGATCGACAATATCGAAAATATTTAATTCGTCAACACACTCACTTTCTATACTTATTATGCTTAAATTAGAATGTCTTTTCTGGGACATTAATTTTAATTTGGAGAATGATCTTTCTCCAGAGGCTACAGTTACAGGCATGGTAAAAAATATTTTTAAAGCTACGGTAATATTTGGTAAAATATTAAGGAGGTCATGTGAAAATAAATAATCCAGAACAGTTGATGCATTCCTATGTTTTGTTTCTGCAATATATGGTGCAAGATTTTCAATTTCTTTGCAAAATCTAATGCATTGATATCGTTTTCTTTTTTTGTAGGATCAGACAATTTAATTTGTAACTCTGCACAATATTTCATTTTGGTATCTCGATCAACCGACATAAAAAAATAAATATAATTTAAAAAAATTCAACTTTCGTTGTGTATTTTCGAAATTGCTGTATCTAAAAAAGTAAAAAAATAATAATTTTGTAGTGACGTTTCTGATCATAAATTGTTTCATCAGTGTTCTCGTAATGAAATAGTGCCCTTTTTTAATAGTATTAACTTTTGGAACTGTTCCGCAATCTATTTCTTTTGCAATTTTTGCTGCTTCAGCCAAAATGGTCTTAAAGCTATTGTCTGATCTGCACTCTTTCAAGTAATTATTAACCTCTTGAAGCATTTCGCTTATTTTTGGAAGTTCTATGTCAGATTTTTACATTACCTTATTTACAATATTAATTTTTGTTAAAATATTGTGCCAATTCACTATTGAACAAATAAATTTGAACGATTTTATTTTAGTTAACAATGACTTTGCTAAATATCTTGTGTTAGCATCTCAAGATATATCGTCGAATATATTGTATAAAGCGTCATACACTATTTGCTTTCCCATCTTGTATCTGAAAGTGGTTTTACAGTGAACGAGGGACACTCTTTTTTCAAAAGATGCCAACGGTAGGTTGAAGCAGCAAAAATACGTATATTTTCTGAACAATACTGAAAAAAAATTCGATTTCAAGTGAAGATTTGGCCGCGTCATTTATGACTAAATTTAAACTGTGTGCAGCACAAGGCACATAAAAAGCTCTTGAATTTAAATCAAGAATCTTTTTTTCATGTCCATTGTGTTTGTCCTTCAAATTATTCCCATTATCGTAACCCTGGCCGCGCATATCATTGATATCAATGTTTTTGCGGTTCAAAAAGTTACTAAGATATCTCATTAAAACTTCCCCGGTTGTATTTAAAATTGGATAAAAGTAGAGATGGGCAAATATCAAATTTCTCGAATTCGAATATCGAATACGAATATTAATCAGATCTCGAATATTCGAGGTACTCGAATATTCGAATCCTCCTAAAATTATTAATAATTATTTAATTATGTCCGTTTCATTATTTGAATGAAATTGTTAAGATAAAATAAAATTAAAACAAAAAGTACAAACAAAAAAGAAAAAGACGAAAACTTCAAATTTAAGGTGAAACGTATGGGCTGATGTTCGCGTAAAACAAATTTGAAATATGGTACGTCTTCATGGTTTTGAAACAAAATATCTTTGTTATTAATAACTTCAAAGTATTGTAATAGCTCTAAGTTTATGTACAAATGATAAAGAAAAACATAGTCAAAAATTGAGGTCAACATATGGCGCGATATTCGAGGTATTCGAATGTTCGCTATATTGATGTTAATATTCGAAAATCTCGAATATCGAATAATGTCAATATTCGCGGCATTCGACTATTCGCGGATGATATTCGCCCATCTCTAGATAAAAGCCTAAAAAATGTTCCCGTATTTCAACTTTTTTTGAAGTATTGTTTAGATACACAAAGCGAACAACTATTGTCATTTGTTCCACGTGACTTATGTCGAGAGTGCAATTCAATATGATAGAATAATATTTCCAATATTTTAATTAACTGATAATATTGGCTTTACTTTATTCACCAATTAAGGAAATGATTTCATTTTGGATCTTATCACCCAAGTAGTGTGACATTCTAGCGGAATCATATTGTTTAATACGACCAATATGGTCAGCTATAATGTTATCAAATTGAGCAATTGTTTCCATTAATTTTAAAAAGTTCCCGTTATTGTTTTCATATAATATATTACTATGTCCCCTAAAAGCTAAATTTTGTTTCGCTAAAAACTGAATTATATATACAATTCTTTCAATAACTGCTTTCCATCTTTTTTGTCTAAACTTATTAATTTTTCGTTCATTACATCAACCGGTCGTTCATATTTCAAAGATTTTTTAAAGTCAAACAAAGATTTAAAACATTTAAAATTTTCCTTACTTTTTTCGTGCCTTTTAAAATTTATAGACAAATGCTGCCAATCACTATACCCCTCATCGCTAAAAGCACTTGCACTTTTAATGTTGGTAAAAATTTTGCAACAAAAACAAAATACTGAATTTATTGATTTTGAATCTATTAACCAATATCTATAAATTTTCTCACAATTACTAATTTTTTTATTCAAATATAAAGTAGAAAATGATCGGTTATTATGATCTTTTGGAAAATTATCATCTGAACACTCAATAGAGCCAATGTCAATTAGTGACATTTTAACAGAATCAGTTATTATTTTAGGTCATTTGGCTGGGTCACTAAGATCAATATCGCTTTCTTGTTGGGGATCATGTGAAATACCTTCTCAATGTTTATCAGAAATACCTTCTATATCTTCTGGTAAAGATGAATCGGATCCACAATACTCTTGAGGTGGAGGTGGAGATAGTGACTTCAAACACAATTCCTCAGGATTTTCAGTAATTTGATTGACCTCATGTTCATCTACATTATGATCTTCATTTGTATCTGATAATTTGGGTGACTTATTTGGAGATACTGATGAAGGCATGGTACTAGTTGATGTAGTCGGAGTAAAAAATTTTGTGATCTGGGTGGTGACTTGTCTTATGTGTTTTCTTTGTTCAATTTTCTTTTCCGACATTCAGTACCTGACAGTCGTTTTCTTCTTTCAGACATCTAAAGTACAAAGTATTAATGAAATTTAATATTTTATAATTTAATTTTACATCTACCTCATCCAGTAAATATACTTAACTAAGGATTTTAAGTAAATAACAATCATGCCTATTCTGTAACAAATATGTTTAAAATTTTTAAACCATGGAAACATCTAAAGTTTCTATCTGTAAGTAACTTGCTGCAATATAAAAAAAAAAATAAAAAAATCTATTGAATAATAGGCAATAATATCAAATAAAATATAAATATAACAATGTAAAGTTTAAAGTTTGGAATAAAACACTAAAACACAAATTCAATATAAATAACGTCAACCTACCTTTGATAGATATTGATCACAATTTACACTCACTAATAATACTTAAGACAGATGAATGAATAGGGTGCAAATTGTAAGTAGCAAGTTCAATGAATACTAACACAATACGAACTAACCAAGTCAAAAAACGGTTTTGTACCTTCGCATCGTTTCTTGGAGAATCATCAGTTTTTTTTAAGTGCAGGGATTGACCGAATCGCCGGGATAGAATCCAATTTTATGGCATAATCGGTAAATACCCGTGTTTTACACACTCCATTTGTTTTTAAAATTTACGCGCAAAATTGGACTTTAGAAATAATTAATTTATTGTAGGTACTCGTTCTAAATTATCACCTGCATTTTCCATAATTCTCTACTTTACCTACATTATTTATGTTCGTTATTTAAACAAAAATATTTTTTTACAATCCATAATTATTTAATTAACATGATAACGGGTTTTTGCCGCCCCTGAAATTTGCCGCCCGTGTGCAGTGCACTCCTTGCACCCCCGGGTTGGCGCGTCACTGTTGGCTGTAACGGAAACAAAGAAATGAAGAAAAAGTGATTGAAAACGGTTATATATTTCTATATAGCGGGAGTAGCACATTATGAAAGAGCATCGGCAGGAATGGTTTGTCTAAATCGCAAAGAATATACAAAACAAGTAGAATAAACGGAAGCTTGCTCTGAAAAAAATATTAAAAATGAAATAAACAAAGGATAAAGAAATAACAATAATAGTGGTTAGAAAATAAAAATTCATTTTAAGAACCTCTACACATAGAAACAGAAAACAACCGAAGAAAAAAACATCAACAGACGATATAGAGAAATTTGGCGAAGAAAATAGAAACAATAATAAATTAAGACTAATTAATTCACGTACCTTAAACAGTCTCATAGTGACATAAATAATATAATAATAATAATATACCCTATATTGATAACCCGTTATATAGTAGTAAGTAAAGTGTTTTGGTAAGATAAATTACATGTGTACATAGATATAAACATTTAATTATAATTAGTGGTTGATTTGGTTATTGCACCCAATTTGGGCAAAGGCCTCCTCCTTGTTTTTACACATATTTCTGTCTCTTGCGATTCTCCACCATGTGACTCCTGCTGTGTCTTTTAGTTCGTCTTCCCATCTTCTGTTTGATATGCCTCTTCTCCTCTTTGATTCCAGCGGTGTCCACTCCGTAATGATCTTTGCCCAGCGGTCATATTTCATTCGTGCTACGTGTCCTGCCCATCTCCATTTAATTCTTTTTGAGTAGATGTTTGCATCTTCTATTTTTGTTTGTCTTCGTATCTCTATGTTTGGAACTCTGTCTCTTAATTTAATATTGAGCATACTTGTCTCCATTTTCCTCAGTGTTGTTTGTATGAAGTTGCTTTGTTTGCTTGTGAGTGACCATGTTTGGCAGCCGTAGGTGAGGCATGGTACAATGCATGAGTCAAAAATCTATTTCTTTAGGGCGTGTTGAGGACTGCAGCTCAACAGGCTATCCCCACCCAGACTTACCCTTGTGGAGGAGGACTATGCATATAAAAGGCAGTTACTCAGCCGCCCAGAAATCATTATTATCCTGTTAAGTTCATACCGTCGATAAGATACAGTCGCTTGTAACAGTGAAAATCAATCTATTTGTTGAAATATATATATGTTTGTGTGTTGAATTAAATTCCTATTATTCAAACGTGAATTCATTTCATTTCAAATAACATAAAGTATATACCAGCGAAATCAGTGTTCGTGTTACTGCGCGGATCTCCAAGCCACGCGAATCTAACATTTTGGTCCTTCGAGCCGGATCCCGGATGAATAACATCACCAAGGAAGTTATCATCCAAGATTAGGCATCAATCATCAATTTGAACTCCTACTTAGCAGCACCAGCGGAATCAGCCACGGCAACAGCTCCAGCACCGAGGGTGACGGCAGGACAACATCTACGCGATGACAGCGTCATCGCAAGATTGAGGTAGGCTCATTGCATTTCTTTACGCGTGCGTTTCCTCAGTTGTGAGCAATCATGAGCACGGAGGAGATCAAGAAATTGATTGAAAAACGCGGCTTCACAAAAACATCATTAACAAGAATTGTAACGGCAGTAAATAAATTCGATCAAACCAACGGCGATATAAACCAATTAAAGGTGCGTTTACCGCATTTACAAGCAGCATACAAACATTTTGATACCAGTCAAAGCGAGTTAGAGTTATTAGATCTAACCAAATCAGATAAATATACTCAAAACCGCGATGAATTCGAGCAAAAATATTATGATGCCGAGTGTAAAATATTAACAAACATAAAAAAATTCGATAACAGCAATAGTATTCGTAATAGCAGTACAAGTTCGAATTCCGAAACTAACGATAACATAGCCTTACACCCGGCCAGCAACGCACGATTACCACTGTTAGATTTACCTACATTTGAAGGAAATTATATTAATTGGACAGCATTCCATGACACATTTAATTCACTTATTCACGAAAGCAGGGTATATAGGCGATGTAGAAAAATTTCACTATTTACGATTCTGCTTGAAAGGTGACGCGTTTAAAACAATTGAAGGAGTAACGATTTCCGAACTAAACTATCAAATAGCATGGGACACACTTAAAAACCGGGACTTATCATTCAAGAACATGTTTTAAAAATTATTAATACGCCACAAATTCAAAAAGCATCGCACGTAACAATGCAACAATTATTAGACGATATAAGTATTAATTTGGAAGCACTTAAATCTTTAAAGCAACCAGTCGATCAATGGAATGCAATCATCATACCTATTATTGTTCAAAAATTTTATTTTCAAACCAAAAAAGAATGAGCAGGTACATTAAATTCTGATTCACCAAATATTTGGGAATTAATAGCATTTTTACACAAAAAATGCTTATTATTAGAGTCTTTAAGTACATCATATAAACAGAACATTCCAATTAAACCTAATCAGACATATAAAAACAGCAATAATGTATCTCATAAAGATCAAACTAACAATTTTCTAGCAACAAACAATAAATTCAAATGCCCTCTATGGAACAATGAACACGGCCTGTATAAATGTAAAGAATTCTTACGGCTATCGGTCCCAGATAGAATTAATAAATTAAATGCACTTCAATTATGTTTAATTTGTCTTCGCTCAAATCATAAAGCTCCCGATTGTAAATCAAGTTCATGCAGACTCTGCAACCTGAAACATAATACATTTATACACTCTGAACCGAGTTCAACATCTGCTCATGTCCACAACAAAATACATATAAATAATCAAGCCCTTCTATGCACGGCAGAAATATTAATTAAGAATAGAAGTGGAAATTGGCAAAAATTACGGGCATTACTCGATGTTGGTTCTCAATCAAACTTAATTACTAAGACAGCTTGCAATGAATTAGGCCTAACATTTCGTTCCACAAACATTTCAGTGTGTGGTATAAATAATGCGAGCAGTAATTCAAATTATAGTGCAGAAATAGCGATCAAATCACTGTACAATTCAAATGTTCACAATATTTTATGTTTAGTTATTCCAAAAATAACTGACAATTTACCAAAAATTAATTTGAAAAAGATAATTTGCAAATTCCATCGAATTTTCACTTAGCAGACACAAATTTCCACGAAAGCGAGAAAGTTGATATGTTACTCGGGGCGGGAATCTTTTGGTCATTGTTACGCAGCGGTCGTATACCTGCGTCGGGTCGAAATCCGCACTTCAAAGAAACAGAATTAGGTAATAAAACTAATACCCTAGACTTGCAAATAGTTAAATTCTGGGAAGTTAAAGATTGTACCAATAACCATATCGCTAGTAACTACTCGGTCAAAGATTCTAAATGTATTGAACATTTTAAAGGTAGCTATAAAAGAGATACTAACGGTCGCTTTATTGTCCGTCTTCCTTTCAAGGATAATTTAGAATAATTATGAAATTCCAAACTATGCATCGGTTTTACAGCTTAGAACGTAAACTAATTCGAGACAATACACTAAGCGCCAACTACAGTAAATTCATAAATGAATACGTGGAACTTGACCACATGCAAATGATAGGTAACACAAACGGCGAAACAAAAATCCAGTCAGTAAATATTTTGCACACCATGCAGTGCATAAAGAACTGAGCACAACAACGAAACTTAGAGTAGTGTTTGACGAGTCCGCGAAGACAAGCTCTGGTTTAAGCTTGAACGATACGTTAATGGTAGGGCCAAAATTACAAGAAGATTTATACACCATCATGCTTAGGTTTTATACATATCAGTATGTTATATCACTGACATTAACAAAATGTTCAGGAAAATTTTAGTACATCCGGAAGATAGAAAATATCGATGTATACTTTGGCGAAACAATAATGCGGATGAAATCAAACTGTATGAATTAAACACAGTCTCATATGGCACCGCGTGTGCAGTCTTTTTGGCGGTACAATGTCTGCAACAATTGGCAGAAGAAGAAAGAGTCAATTTTCCGGTAGCGTCAGTAATTGTTCGTCGGGACTTTTATATGGACGATTAAATTAAGGGGACAAACACAGTCAACGAAGCCCTCCAATTTCGTAATGATTTACAAACGTTAGTATCACGCGGCGGATTTCAATTAAGAAAGTGGGCTTCAAATAATCTCTCTTTGCTACCAGACGCCCATCAGTCTGAGCATATGATCAATTTTGAACCTGATGGAAACACAAAGCTGTTAGGGCTTTGGTGCAATTATAATGCAGATCAACTAACTTATGTCATCAATCTATCCACACTAGAAACAGACGTACGGCTAACAAAAATATCATTGTTATCAAAAATATGTCAAATATTTGACCAACTAGTCCAGTTATCATTTGTGCTAAACTTATTATACAGAAATTATGGCAATTAAAACAGGGCTGGGACTAGACAGTACCAACCAACCTACAGCTCTCGTGGGAACAACTATCAGAACAATTAAAGGATATCAACCTCTTTAAAATATCTCGTAAGGTAATTGAAATTCAGCCCGCGAATTCCGAGAAGGCATATGGGGCATGCGTATATGTCCGAACAGCGGACAACCACGGTCAAATATACGTTCATTTAATGTGTGCCAAATCACGTGTAGCGCCGTTAAAAACACAACCGATTCCGCGGCTAGAATGGTGTGCAGCCTTGTTACTTAGTAAATTAATGAAATCAATAACCAACGCACTAACTATTAACATTGACAAGTTGTTTTATTGAACAGGCTCTAAAATAGTGTTAGCATGGCAGTCATCTTGCCCAAACAAATTAAAAATCTTCGTCGCGCACCGGGTAGCAGAGATTCAAACGCTGACGAAACCGGAAAACTGGCAGCACGTACGCTCGTCAGACAACCCGGCTAATTTAGTTTCCCGCGGTTGCACTCCTCAACATTATGTCAGATCAGATCTTTGGCCTATCGTGGAATAACAAATTCAAGTAGAAACTTGCCTGAAGTTCGGACAGTGTCTTGTAAGATTAATACAATTCCAGAAATTGATTGGATGTTAAAATTCTCACATTTTGCAAAATTGCGCAGAGTTGCGGCCTATTGTTTGAGATTCATACATAACTGCTGGCGCAAGAAGGCACAGCCGAAAACAGGAATTTTGTCCATTTCCTAGCTCCAAAGCGCCGAAGGTAAAATTACAAGAGCCGTGCAAATATCAAACTTTAATTCAGATTGGCAGGAGTTGAAGTCGGGGAATAAGGTCAGCAATAAAAGTAAATTAATGAATTTGAATCCATGTATCGATGCTGATGAACTTATTAGAGTAGGTGGCCGGTTGCGCCATGCAGATATAGAATTCAACAGAAAACACCCTATCGTGCTCCCAAAACATTACATAACGAAACTGATTATAAAAGATGCACATGAGAGGCATCTACATGCAAGCACGACAGCAACGCTAGCTACTGTTCGTGACAGTTACTGGCCTCTGTCGGGGCGCAGTCAAGTACGTCAAGTACTACACAAATGTATGCCATGCTTTCGCGCAAACCCGAGATCAACACACCCGATAATGGGTAATTTTCCCGCGGCGCGAATACAATTTTCTCGACCTTTCGCAAACTGTGGTGTCGACTATGCTGGCCCGAAGTTTATAAAAGAAAACACGGGGCGTGGCAAACGTAAATTTAAGGCATATATATGTTTGTTCATATGCTTCACGACAAAGGCCATTCATGTAGAGCTAGTTCACAGTCTCACTACAGATGCATTTTTGAACGCATTAAAAAGGTTTATAGCCAGACGCGGAAGAGAACTAAAATGATTAAGAGAATTATTTGAATCTCAGCAATTTCGAGAAAATGTAATAGAGGGGTTAGGCGAACATAACACAGCATGGCATTTTATTCCCCCACGATCTCCAAATTTCGGTGGGTTATGGGAGGCCGGTTTAAACGGGTTAAATATCACCTGAAACGGGTAGTAGGAGAAGCATTGCTCACATGCGAGGAGATGTACACGTATTTGATTTGCATTGAGGCCTGCCTCAACTCGCGCCCATTGTGTTCGTTGTCAAACGACCAGAACGACTTGGCAGCCCTCACGCCATGACAGCACCATACGAGAGCCTCTGCATCATTTAAAGCAGAATAGATTATCCCGATATCAGCACGTCGAGAGGCTCCGTCAACATTTTTGGAACAGGTGGTCTAGGGAATACCTCGGACAACTGCAACCAAGACCAGCTGACCAAGGCGCCGACGCCACACCCATCCAGCCAGGTGTTCTCATCTTCATGAAGGACTCAAACACACCGCCGCTGTCCTGGATATACGGGTGAATTGTGGAAGTGCTCCCAGGGGCAGATAGCATCGCTCGTGTTGTGAGTGTAAAGACAAAACAAGGTGTTGTGAAACGTGCAGTGCGGAATATTTGTGTGGTACCTATATAAAACAATAACTGTGTAATTGCCAAATTAGGTTACGTTGAAAAACCAGCTTTCAACGGAGGCCGGGATGTTGAGGACTGCATCTTAACAGGCTATCCCCACCCAGATTTACCCTTGTGGAGGAGGGCTAAGCATATAAAAGACAGTTACTCAGCCACCCAGAAATCATGATTATCCTGTTAAGTTCATACTGTCGATAAGATACAGTCGCTTGTAACAGTGAAAATCAATCTATTTGTTGTAATATATGTATGTTTGTGTGTTGAATTAAATTCCTAGTATTCAAACGTGAATTCATTTCATTTAAAACAACATAAAGTATATACCAGAAAAATCAGTGTTCGTGTTACTGCGCGGATCTCCAAGCAACGCGAATCCAACAGGGCGACATTGATATTTCCTTTGAGAGACTAGAACTTGTTCCACGCTGCTGTGGATCTTGGTTGGATTTATTTTTCTGTTCTATTTTTAAATGAGATTAGTTGCCCGAGATAGACGTATTCTGTGACATAGTCTATTTCGTTTGTTTTGATTGTAATTGATTCTCCTCGTCCGTTTATCATGGCTTTTGTTTTGGATTCGTTAATTTGTAGCTCTGCTTTTTCACTTTCCTTTACCAGTTCCCCTAGCATTATATTCAACTCTTCCATAGATTTTGCGATGAGGACTATATCATCAGCGAACTTTAGGTGAGTTAGATTATACCGTTGATGTTATACCGTTGTTGTCCCATTGTACATTTCTGAAGATGTATTCTAATATGCAAGTGAAGAGATATGGTGATGCCGGATCGCCCTGTTTTACGCCTTTTTCTCTTTTGAAACTTGAACCGTGGGTTTCTAGTGTTATGTGAGCTGAGTTGTTTTTATATAAATTGCTTATTACTCATATATTTATTTTGTATTCCTACGGACTGTAGTGACTTTTATACGTATTTGTGCTTTACTGAATCACACGCTTTCTTAAAGTCTACGAAAAGGATGTATAGGGTTATATTATATTCTTTTGCTTTTTCTAGAAGTATATTGACGGTGTGTAGGTGATCTACTGTCGAGTAAGAGGATCTGAATCCTGCTTGTTCTGTTGTATGATTGCTATGGAGCGTAATGATTATTATCCTTATAATTATTTTTGTAAATATTTTATATATAGTTCTTATGGCTCTGTAGTTAGCGATATCTTTCTGACAGCCTTTTTTGCATAGCAGTATGATGGATGATTCTTTCAGCTGCTCTGGAATGTCTTCTGTAATCATTATTTTATTTAAAAGATTTCTCAATACTGGGAGTAGTATTTCAGCGTTTGACTTTAAAAGCTCGTATGTTATTCCATCGTTTCCTGGACTTTTATTAGTTTTTGTTTCTTGTATTGATTTTAAAATTTCGCTTTCTGTTATTTCTGGTACAGGTTCCGTGTCCGTGCTTGAATCTATGTTTGTTTCTGAAATAAGTAGTGGTTCAATATCTGGTATTTTTCTGTATATCTCTGCGAAAAAATGATGTTGCTAATTCATGATGAGTTCTGTTGCTGTAGTTCTTATTATTTTTTGACAAACGTGTGATCCATTTTCTTCCTGTGGTCAGTTCTTTCCTAATTTGTTTTGTAGAACCAGATTTTTAAATTAGTGTTTGAATTGTTTTTAGGTTTGCTTCATATTTGTCTTTTATGATAAATTTTTTGACTGTCTTCTTCAGTTCTGTGTATTCAATTTTTTGACGAGTGTTTTTGCTTTTCAATCTTCTAAATTCCTCGCGTTTTCTGATTAAATCTTTTGTTTCGTTTGATAGTTTATTGTTTTTGTGCTTCCTCCGGTAGGAATATTTTCAATTGCGTTGTACATCTTTTGTACTGTCTCATTTGTTTGTGGAATTGCTTGTAGACTATTTACTTTATTTTCTATTTAATTATTGTAGATCTTCAGTGTTTCTATATCGTGTGTTAACGATTTTTGGTGCTGTGTTACATTTTATTTTGTGCCTTCCTTGGAATTTTATTCTGTTCATTCTTTTTTTGTGTATCGGCACCTGAAATTTAATTATCGATTAATTATTGACCGATCGATTTCGATAATACTTAGCATCATTTAGATTACCTTCTTCAATACTCCATGTAGTAGCCAAAACTTAAATTCACTTTCCTTTGTTCTTGTTTTTTTGTAGGTTAATCACATTGTTTGTTAGCTGTCAGTTAATTAGTGGCCGTGCGTCGTGAAGTAGCTCGGTCGATATTATTGTCTGCTTCTATCCTTGTCTTCGCGTTGTGCTCTCGCTCTTTTGCAGATTTTTGCAGGTTCGACTTGAACGAATTCTTTCTTCGCACGTTTTGTTTCTGAGAAGTGAGATTGATATAGGAAGTTGTGCTATATCGAATATATTTCGGCAAACTGGGTTGTTTGCAAATGTCATTGTGGGATTTACCGATATAGTACTATTGAAGTGAATATATTGTATTATTCAGCGGAGTTAGTCCGGATAAGTTTCTGATACGTAATCAACATATTTCTTTTACTTAAAGCCGCCCAAGAACTCAGGTAAATATATTTTCTATTCGTTAAATATTTAATCTGCCTATGTCAAGTAACGTTAGTCTGTCTAGTCATTTTCCTCCATACATGGTCCTAATTGCAGTCTTATGTTAGGATTTTATTTTTACGTTCCACGTTTTACCTTTATTTTAACTTTTTCGTTTACGGTTTGGCTGGTCTGTCTGTTCGTTCCATTTTGGTTCGTTCTGTATGCCCGTGTTACTGGCATACGCGCTGCTGTCTGCGTGCTTGCTAACTGAATTCCGCCTGGTTGTGGATTGGAGTTCCTGATAATTATTACCAAGGAATTAAGCCCAGCAGTTGGATTTCACGTGATTGGTCCGCCATATTAGAACAGGTGATTTCTGGGACATCCGGTTGGTACATCGAGCTGTCTGCTACCGCCACTACACCCCGCTAGCGCCTGGACGCCATACAACTAAGCCAGATCATTTATTATTTACTATGTTTACTGATATGATTGTTATATTTTCAATTTATGTACCATATGTTCACGATATATTTGATTTAATTGTCGTTGAGATAGCTAATAGTAGATTCAGAATTATTTATAAAAAATCCAGTTAAGAAGATTTTGCATAGAGTCATTGGAAGTTACGTTGTGGTCACTTACGAGGTGTGTCGCTTGTGCGACGTGATAGTCATTAGGGTCTGTGATTCTGTAGTCACGTTCGGTAGGTCGTGCCGCGTAAAACGCATCGTTGGCCAATGAAACATCACACGTCCGTAAACGCCAGTTCACTTTAGCGCCTTTTAGGTGTTGACTGTACCGCAGTCCTAGTCACTACTGTGGGACACAGCCCGCCCCGCCTTCGTTTATGTTAGTACTCGTTGAACCGTTCTACCTTAAGTGGAATTACGATCCAGATTTAATTGTGATACCAGCTATCGTGTCCAGTGTAATTTCTTTATTGCATAATATAGCAGTCATTCAATATATAAGCCTGCCAGTATTTTCGTGCACCCCTTGTATCCCTTTCCTGGGAAGTATACCGATTTTTATCGGTCGTCGTACTTTCGTTGAACCGATCGCGGCTCAGGCCGGCTGGCGCCCTCTTGTCTACCGATCACATTTTCCGACTCACCCCCATCTTCACTGAGTTTAGCCGTGGTTCAACCGTTCCACCCGGGTTCATCCTCCCAGGGAGCGTGGCAAGTTTGACTGCCCGTGGTGTGGCAACTTGGAAGCCCTATCGTGGGCCAAACCTGGCGCCGCATACGTGGGACAGTAGAAATCGTTACAGCTGGGTAATTTTTTGTTTACCATGTAGTTTTTAAATCGTTATTCTTAACATTCTGTGGTCAATGTCGAACGGAAAATGATTTAAAATTTGTAAATTCCTTATTAGGTTCTTGTTTCTTGCTAAAGCGTAGTCGATTTCATTGTAGAGCGAAGGTAATAAGCATAGTGCCTCTCTCATTTCTAATGCCGTAATTTGAGTTTCCTAGCACTCTTCCATCCATCCATCCATCTTCAGATTCCTTTTGTCCAACTCTCGCATTGAAGTCACCGATAACAATGTTCTCATTTAATCGTTGTTTTATGTTTTCTAGTGTCTCTGACTGACACTCATAGAAAGATGTGATGAGAATTGTGTTGTAGGTGTGTAAACTTGTATTATCCCTAAAGATAAGTTTTTGTTGATTTTTAGTATTATTGTAGTGATTCTAGGAGAGATTTGAGTCAGTTCTTCGATGTTGTTCTTAAATGTATTTTTCAGGTAAAATCTTACTCCGTGTACCCCATTTTCGGCGTTTGTGTGCTAGAGGATCGAGTTTGTATTTGTTTGAAGTATTTTTTCTTCTTCCTGTTTCTGATAATCCTACAATGTCGTAGTTAATTTTATCTAGCGCATATTCTAGTTCAGTAAGCTTATCATCTGATAGGAGAGTTCTCATATTTATTGTGCATATTTTAGTAGGGTGGATTGTTGCTTGGTAGACTGTTGTTTAAGTGGTTTGTTTTGGAGGGAGCGGTCAGTACTTTCCACGGCGACCACCCGGGTTGGAAAGTTTGGAAGTTTGTTAATAATTGAGTTCGGCATCTTATTATTGTGGGATTTGTTTTTAGTTAAGGTTTCTTGACCATATTCCTTTGAGTACTGTTGGTTTGGATCATATTCATTTGTGGAGACCTTTGTTCGTATGTGTCATTGTTGTGAATTTATTGTTTTTGATATATGATTCGAGCTTTTTGGGGCTGTACTTTCGTCTGATCGGATATGTATATTTTTTGCGTTTTTATGTTTACTTAGACTATTGGGCCCGGGGCTTGATTTTGGACTTGAACCTGAGTCCTTCCTGGAGTGGCTTCGTAGTTTTTTCTGGCTGATTCCGCTGTCCTCTGATGGTACTATCGGATTGCTACCAGTTCTTTTATGGTGTTGGTGGCTTCTCGTGAGTCATTGTCATAGTGACATATGCAACTAAAATAAATCCATATATATTCTTGACAAGGACTGGATAATACAGACAAATCAGTAATCAATTTCTAGATCAAGCAAAAATTTAAAAATGACTACAACAAACATGAACAAAGACGCAGAATGATTATATAGTATTTGAAAACATCAAAACATATAGGTTGGAAGACGAGATAATAGCGAAAAAATACTCGACTGACTTACATCCAATATTCTCTAACATATATCAATGTAGGCACTAACTAATTATAAACACAAAAGAAAATATTTACTACGAATATCTATACTACTATACTAAACTAAGAAAATATGTTAGAAGTCAAATGAAAAACAGTTATATTAGTGCTTCTCAAAATTTCCAATCAAAGAGCAAAGTAAATTTCTAATTTCACGGATGATTGTTTTTTTTCTGTTGTCAAGGAAATATTTGATAGATTAATGAAATAGTGCAGTGAGAACAATATTACTGGTTATTATTCTGAAAATGTACGCTTTGCAATTTTGAAGAAAAATTTACTATACAACTACGCTTTGAACAAATTACTAATTAATAAAATTACTTTTAGATGTATATAACAATCAGGACATTAGTAATTATCTTAAATTAATAGCACTTTTATAATAAAAATTGGAGAATTACTAATCAAACAAATCGAAAGTATTATTGCGGAAAAAATTATTACCCGATCTTCGCTTTTATAATGGACATTGCTTCCAAAGTAGCTTAGTATCACTTTCAGCAGATTCCGGTGCCTAGCATAATGACAATTCATTGGGATGGAAAATAGAAATCCTGTACCATCGCTGAATATTTTACTATAGATTCTACCGAAAATAAAATGAAGATTGCTGTAAAACTGCTTCCAACGTCAATTTCTAGTATTTCTAGTTCATATAATACAGTATTATCATTACTATCGTCTTAACTGTGATTCTTTAAATTTTAAAATAATTTAAAAAATATTGTAAAAACCGTCCACATTCATAAATTGTAATAATTGTAAAGTACATGTAAATATATCAAAAGAATAATCAATATAAAAAGTTTAGCCACATTTATATACAGGATGCTTTACTAATTATTTTAAGCAAAAACGCGTCAAATAAAAGTTTTGGGGCATCAAATTCTGCATCTACATCAGTAAACAGAATTACTTTTACGTGCTTCGTAACGACAGAAATTAAATATGAAAATGTCGAAAATTAAGTTAAAAAATATATAAATGCTTCACGTTTTATCTGTCAAAACATCAACGTTTGACGTTGTGACAGATAAAATGTCAACGTTTGACGTTGGACCTGCAGGAGAAAATATTTATATTTATAAAACATTCACAATTAAATAGGCAAGTATACAGTTTATTTATTTAATTTTAATATCAGAAGAAAAATTTATTTATAACAAAATTAAACTGTAATTGACATAATAAATATATATTCTAGTCTAGAGCCCTAGTCTTTCGTAAAAATTACGGCGTATATTTGATAGCTGCCGGGCTGTACTATTCCTGCATTCCTCTGCAATTCTGTGTTTTAGAGAATCCATATTTGGGTGCCTACTTTTGTAAATTTTATTGTCATTAGGTGACACATCCGGTGATCGAGCTGGCTATTTTATCTGTCACAACGTCAAACATTGCTGTTTTGACAGATAAAACGTCAAGCATTTATTTATTTTTTTGTTCAATTCTATGGCTATCAATATTTTTTACGTTATTTTCGACTTTTCATATTTAATTTCTGTCGTTACAAAGCACGTAAAAGTTATTATGTTTATTGATTTAGATGCAGAATTTGATGCCGTAAAACTTTTACTTGACGCGTTTTTGCTTAAAATAATTAGGGAAGCAAGAAATTGCAAAAAACTGATTTCCCATGTTAAAGTCTTATGACCGGCTGACCGAGTCACCATCCTGTATATATATATATATATATATATATATATATATATATATATATATATATATATATATATATATATATATATATATATACATATATATATATATATATATATATATATATATATACATATATATATATATATATATATATATATATATATATATATATATATATATATATACATATATATATATATATATATATATATATATATATATATATATATATATATATATATATATATAATATTTAGCTTTAATAATGTAGTAAGATAAAATTAAACGCAATAATATAGGTAATGAGGAGATCAAGAAGCGTCCAATAGAATAAGACGAAATTGCAGTTTAGTTTAAGTGTTTTCTACGCGTTGGTTCTGCAAAATATTTTTCAAATTACATATAACTCTACAATTATGACCAATGAATACCTTTAGTTTTAATTTATTTTTAGAATTGTTGGCAAATAACACTAGAACGTTGTTACACACACCATCCATATCCAGAAATCGCAGCTGCAAACTGTTCCGTGTCGAAGGTTACAAGAACTTCGTACGCTATGACCTTATATCTAGAGTACTTTATAGATTTTCCACCTGACGCTATGGTGTTGTTTAAATGACAGGTGTATATTTTGAATGAAAATACTAATAATGATTTTCAATTGTAGATTGAAACTCAATTGTACGGTGAATACAGTAACCGTTACCTAGAACTGCCATTTTTAATAAAGAGAAAGTTATGTGACTTTATACACTTTGAATATAACTTTATAAAGAGAGAAATACAAAATACTTTTATTCTAAGCTGTCCAATGAAGAAGGTGAGAAATGATTATATTCAGAATGAAGTAATATTTTTTAATTGTGTTTTAGGGTCTTAATTATTTTAAAGGTTTCTTGCCGAATGCTAAGCGTTTTCCCCGCCTTCCATGGAATATAACCAAATATTACTTAACAATGAAATATATGTTTAAAGAGATAATGACGGGAGAAGCGAAAATTTATTTTCGCGTTTCAAATGATGATGAATATCATGTAGAGTAGCTACTTGAGTTCGGTCAGTGCCCATCTTCCCATAAGACCGATAAGACAATTGTTTTAGACAAAATAAAATATATTCTATACAAAGTAGTCAGGATTTTTCGTACAAATTTAGTTGTTAGAAGTTGTATAGTTAAATGGGTGGTCTTTCGTTATAATCAACCACCAAAAATGCAAAGGACCTTAGGTTGTTGATTGAAATGAATTATTGATGCAACCCAGGTCACTTTATAAATTCTAACAACAAAATTTTAGGAAAAATCATGAGAATTTTGCCGAGCATTTATAGCTTAAGTGGTAGAACAATCACCTAAAATATGAAAAGTTGTGTATCTGAATTCCGGTGATTACTCAAACAATATGACTAAATATGTACGAACAGATAGTTATGTCAATATATTAACTCTCATAAGTTTTTTATTTATTTATTTATGATACCCTGTACAACAGAAACTTATTCCCAAATAAAGTACAGGGCCCGCATTCACCGAGCCGCATTGAGATAGTTTAAATTACTTTCACTTTGAGTGCGATTTAAACTCATCTGGATTCGAATTCAGTATTGCTTCTACATCACTGTACTGACGGACTTGTTCAGTAGCTTTAGCATTCATCTTATAACAACTGGTACAACGTATGTATTAACAATAAATCTATTATTATTATTTTAAAAATAATAACAATTTAACCTGTAAGTTGTTACTTCACTTTCTTTACGTAAATAGTCGCTCATTTTGAACAAAATCTCTATTTTTGTATTGCACATTAGTACCTGCTACAGCGTTATTATTCACCATTTCACCGAACGTCCCACAAGAAATACGAAAAAAAAAAACAACCGCGTGCATAAAAATATGTGAAAATGTCTCTCTCATATGCCTACGTATCGAACAACACCCTACCGCAGTGCCAGACAGATTGGCTTGTCTTGAAATAGCAGTGTAGCTTGAACGTCGATTGCCGATGGTGGCACAAGAGAACAACAGAGTGTGTCGCCGAAAGGTGCCAATGGCAGCAAACGTGTTAATACAACATATTCTTGTTTTCTTTTGTTAACTACCGCCCTGATTAGCTATAAACTTCTGGGTTGGCGCCCAGGTAAAATTCTGTGATTTTAACGAAAAGATATTTACCTCAGTAAATTATACAGGATTGAAATAAATTGTGTTTTTACTCATTTACAAAATTTATTTTCTAGGAGAAACGCTCGACATTCCAAAACTCTTTGTTCGACTTCTAAATTAGTGCGACTATTTTTATTTCCTATAAATAAAGATATGAATTATTTGTAAATCTCTTTAAAAATATTCAAAATTAAATTTACCTGTACTATAATCAGCCGCAACACTTGCCGTGGATTCAAATTTTTAACATACGCGCGTTTTGTTGTAACGCTAGGAATTGGCCTATTTTGATATTTCACAGCGAATAAATCTCTAAATCTACGTAAACAATTTCCACTATAAAAAGTTTTTATGATAAAAACTCTTTTTTCGTTAGAATAAACTTAATTCATTTTAATATTTTACCTGCCAAATTATTCATTCATCTATCAAACGTCAAGCATTTATGTATTTTTGTTTCACTTCCATGGCTATTTGATAATTTTAACGTAATATTTAATATTTTTTTAATTTAATTTATGTCGTTACAACGTATGTAAATGTAATTCGGTTTATTGATTTAGATGCGGAATTTTATGCTCTACAACATTTATTTGAAGCAGTTTTGCTTAAAATAATTTGGGGAGCAATGCGCACGGAAAAACTGTTTTTTCATGTTAATCGCCTATGTACACATGAAACAAGATCTTCTAAAACATTCCAGAGCTTCTGGAACATTATAGAAGCATGACGCAGAGAGAACAGGTTCGAACACGTTTCTGTATTGCGTATTAGACAGCGCTAGACGCGCTGCAGTCTACGACGTATCGACTGTTCTAAAGGGCTCGACTGTCGGCTATCTGTAGCACTGTGCCGACACAAGTATGTTGTTGCCGTAATTCTTCAAGTTGGTCGAACTTCTTGTTTTAAACCACGGCGATTCCTCGAGAAATCTGTAGATTACGACCACACAATGCGCCAATGAGTATTCTGTAGGCACTTTGAATAAGTCTCCCTGATGTTCCTTGGTCACACCATTTCGTACTTTATAGCCCGTAGAATAGGAGGCCATGAACTCGTCAAAGGTGATTTTCGGATCTTGTACATTAATTCGTCGAGCTCGAGCTTCATTGGCGTTGCCATCGTTGTTGTCCCGGCAAACGGAGCCAATCAATTGAAATGAATCACTCTTGGTTTTCCTCCAGTCCTTTTCCGGATTCGATAGATAACGTCAATTATTCGCTTCAGTACCTCGTAGGGCCTACCCAGGAGTTCTGTAGCTTTGGGGATATTCCACGGCGACGCTGTGGGTTGTATAGCCAAACCAGATCCCCGGCTTGATATCCAACATTCTCAGCCTTGACATCATATTGGTCTTTCATCCTGTCACTAGCGCTCTGGATGTTGGAGCGTACTTGCTCAAGGATGTCGTTCATCTTCTTCCGAAGTTCGGTGATGAAATCTTCGCCAGCCAAAATTTCACCTGGCTTGCTGCCAAACTTCAAGTCGCAGGGCAATCGCAGTTCATGACCAAAGACGATGCTAGCCGGAGTCTGTCCTGTTGTTTCAAGGACGGATTATCGATAAGCTAACAGGAACATTGGTATATGACAATCTCCCTTTGGTGGCCGCAGACAACCTTGAAGAGGTGTCTATTGATGGTTTTATTCATGCGTTCGACCATGCCATCTGACTGTGGGGTGTAGAGCCGTTGTTCTTGTTTTTGCGAATGGTCAATAGCTCGCAGATCGCTTGGAACAAAGATGACTCTACCTTGGTCCGAGGGTAGTTCCAACGGTACCCCGAATCGGCACATCCACTGGTTGACAAGTTCTTCTGCTATTGTAGCGGCTTCTTGATTTGGCAATGCATAAGCTTCGACCCACTTGCGGAAGTAGTCCATGACCACTATGATGTATTTATTTCCCTTGTCGGATTCTGGAAATGGACCGGCCACGTCAATTGCGATTTGTTCGAACGGGTTCCCAACATTTTATTGACGCATTGGGGCTCTCCGACGTCTTTGCGGTCCGTTGCTTGCGGCGCAAACTACGCACTTCTTGCACCACTCCTTTACGTCCTCGCGACAATTAACCCAGTAAAATCGCTCACGCAGCTTCTAAACTGTCCTCGTTACTCTGGGCTGTAGCTGTTCCATCATGAATCTCCTTTAATACCTCCGGTACTCTTTACGTAGGGATTATGATCTGCATCTTTAGCCCTGTAGCCTCAGAACCTTCCAGGATACGTTTCAGTGGTCCATCTTCTATAACAATGGAGTCTCACTGCGCCCAGTACGATTTTATGGTTTTCGAGTGTCGTGCAACTTCTTGCCAAGTTGGTTTGCGGCCTTCTTTCTTCCATTCTAGTAGGTATTTCAATTCTGGATCGCCTTCTTAGTCTTTCACAACTTCTTCCGTCAGCCAATGGTCGTCTAGCACTGTGGTCCGTAAGATTAGAGCGGACTTATCCTCCACACGGGTAAAGTGTTTGCAGTCTTTTAAGCATGGTCGTCTTGATATTCCTTGCTACATGCCCTTCCGGATTCTTGATTTGTAACAGCCACTTCAACGCAGCATGATCAGTCCTCACCAGGAATTTCCTTCCATACAGGTATTTGTAGAAGTGTTCAACGGCTTTAACTACTGTCAATAATTCTTGCCTGGTGACGCAGTAGTTACGCTCCGGCTTCGACAGAGTTTTGCTGAGGTAGCCGATGACCTTATTTTGTTCATCTTGAATTTGCATTAGAACGGCGCCAATTCCAACATTGCTAGCATCTGTATCCAATATGAAGTCCCCGTAGGATAGAGGATAACTGGTGCTGTTGTTTTGGTTTGCTTGAGGTTATCGAAAGCGTCTTGGCAGTCTTCTTCTCACACAAATTTCCGTCCTTCCTCTGTGAGTCGTGCCAGTGGCTTGGCAATGTTGGCGAATCCAGTGACGTATAGCCGGTAGTAAGTGCAAAGACCAAGGAAGCTACGCAATTGATGTTTGTTAGTCGGTAATGGCCATTCTTTTACTGATCGGATCTTCTGATTGTCAACGGATATTATGTTTCCGAACACAATATGTCCCAGGTACTGCACATCTTTGCGGAAGAGATGACATTTCTTTTATCCAAGCTTCAAACCGGAACTTCGCAGTCTCAGGAATACCTCCTACAAATTCCTCATGTGATCGTCGAATGTTCTTCCGACCACAATAATATCGTCAAGGTACACCAAACATGATTTTCAAGATAGCCCTTGCAGTACCGTTTAAATGAGTCGTTCAAACATGGCAGGGGCATTGCAGAGCCCGAACGGCATTACTGTAAATTGCCACAGTCCGGCGCCGATATAAAACGCAGTTTTTACTTTATCCGTTGGTGCCATTCCAACCTGCCAGTAACCACTTTTCAAGTCCAATGTTGAGAATATTTTCGACCCGGCCAGCGTATCCAATGTGTCATCTATTCGAAGAAACGGGTAGCTTTTCTTCTTTGTCACGTTGTTGAGTTGACGATAGTCCACGCAGAATCGTGTTGACCCATGTTTCTTTTTTACCAACACCACTGGTGAGGCCAACGGACTGCTTGAGGATTCGATGACACCTTCTTTTTCCATGTCCTGAATAATTTTCTCAGTTTCCTCTTTTTTGGCCAATGGCAATATTCTCGGTACTTGGCGGATGGAGCTTGCATCGCCGGTGTTTATTTGGTGCTGGACTATGTTGGTTCTACTTGATATTTCGTTTTTAAATTCTTCATTCTGATATTCTGACCCGGGTTTGAATCTTGGCAAGATGTTGAAAGTAGATTGGCCAGTTCTGCGGGAAGTTTCTTTGGTGGATTTTGTGTAACGGATGTTCGTCTGATAATCGAAGTTACTAGTGAACAGTGTCCTAAGATAGTACCCTTCTTTAGTTTAACTAAATAATAATTCACATTAATTACTCGAACTGGTACTACCTTTCCAGTATGCACGAGAGATTTTCCTACCAGTATTCCTCGAGTAGTCGTTTCACTATGATTTCCAGCTTCTAACATCATGGTACATCCTGTTGGAAGTTCACGTTCCAGGTGGGCATCCACAATCATCTCACTTCGATGTAACACGACCGTATCTTCAGCTAAGGTTACACGTACTGTGTCTTCTCCTCGGGGATGTAAAATGATCTCCTCTCCATTGATCTTAAGTATGCCGCGTTTTAAATTTAGTTCGACACCATTTGCGTTCATGATGTCCATCCGGAGAATGAATTCGTCTTCAATGTCAGCTACCAGGGCTCGGTGTTTAATCCGTGTATTTCCGATGGAGATGGTGATGTCTGCTTCGCCATGGATGGTAGCCGCGGATCCTGTTGCTGTGCGCAGTCGCCATTTTGTTGATTCAATAGTTATCTGTTTCTTGAGGGTATCAGGTCTGATGATGGTTTTTATCGCACCTGTATCAATCAGCAAGGTATGTGGTTTCCCGTCGATCAACCCATCCACAAAGATGCTATTTAGTCTAGGTTGTAGGGATGCGACATGTCCAGTTAGCTTCAGGGCATCTTTATGATAGATCGACGTTCGCCCCCTTGCTTCGACCCGCTTTAGATTTTCCGCTGCCTTGCTCTTTATTTGTTCCCCGCAGCGGCTTCGCACATGCCCTAGCTCACCGCAGTTCCAGCATCGAAGTTGTCTCTTCTTTGGCAACATCTCAGTCATGACACGCCGTGCTGTTTCCTCCATAGACTCATTATGATTCTCCTCCACGCCCTCTATTGTGCGAATATTTCCTTGTCGTCTTGAAGCGTGTTCTGCCGCCTCGAATTCCAATGCGCTGGCCAAGGCAACGGACAGGTTACTCGAACGAGCCAGAATCAGGGCCCGCTTGGTTTCTTTATCTCGGAGACCATTAATGAAGCCTTGCACAGCCAGTCGTTCCAACACACTATCTGGGGTGTCAGGATATGCTAGGCGAACTAAACTAGCGATATCAGATTCGAATTCTTGTAGACTTTCATTTGATTTCTGGCATCTATTTCTCAGCTGCGAGTGATACACTTGCTGCAGATGTGCGTGTCCATAACGCATTTCCTAGCGTTTAACTAGTTGTTGATAGTTCTGCCGCTCTTCTGGAGGAATTGTTTGCAATATATCCACTGCGTAATTATAAAGGCCGTTGCCTTTTCAGATGACGACCAACCATTAGATACTGCGGCAGCTTCGAATTGGGCGTAATAATTAGGCCAAGATACCTTGCCATCAAACTGTGGTAGTTTCATGTGTAATCTACGCAATAATTATTTTCCCTCTGTCACTAAATCTTCGACTTTTCCGTTATTCAATGGCTGGTCAGTAGATCACGTTCTTGTAATTCTCTCTTGAGATCAGTCACTTTTAAATCACTGAGATTCACCATTTTCGAAGCCATTTTTATGTATTTGCACTTAAACTTCACTTTTAATTCACGAAACACAACCTTAACACCTGACACCAATTGTAACGTTTATTACAATTTCGGGTTCGGTGAAGTTTATTAATAAATAAAACACGAGCAATGAAAACACTAACAAAATATTTATTTAAAACGAAAATAATGTAGTGCAAATACTAAGACATATATTTATATACAACACGTATTTATATTCACAACAAAGTATTTAGCAACGACTTGCACTGTTCACACTTCAAATTCTGAATGCCTCTTGCCGGCCGCAACTCTTCCTTATATACTGGAACAAGATGTACCAGAATATACGAGAGCCTCTGGAACACGGTAGAAGCATGACGCAGAGCGAACAGGTTCGGACTTGTCTCTGTATTGCGTATGAGACAGCGTTGAACGCGCAGCAGACGTGTCGACTGCTCCAGAGGGACCAGGGCCGTACTCGTTGCATTATATTACAAATTATTATGAAAACGAAGGTGTGCAACTGGATTCTGCTCAAATTGAATTTTGTTGCAATGAAAATGTAATTTTACATGATAATCAAATAAGTTCAGTAATAAGTTCTAATATAAGATATACATTGAATCATAGTATTATAACAAACCCGAAACTAAAGCATTTAATATTGATTTATGAAGCGTAGGTTAATAGACAGGGTCAATTCTATTCCATACGGAGTAAAAAAATTAAATTATTATATTTCATGTACATGTATGAGTACTACATTGTTATTATGTGTGCCTATAAATAATGTAATAAAGACAAGCAATTAAAAAAAATATATAAATGTATTATTAATTTTCCCGGGGAATACGAAAGAGATGAAGTTAGGTGAGAGTTTTTAGCATTTTTATCATAGTTTAATAGAGTTTCAATATATGCTCTATACGGATAATTATTGTTTGGCATAGATACAAGTTTTTGTTTTCAATATATATCAATCTGACTAAAATATGAATGAAGCCAGTTATTAACAGACCCCACATTATCGGTTTCAGTTAATACTGTGTCGTCAGCTTTAGAGATTTTTATATTTAAATATAACATAGTCTGTGATAGATCTAAATATTCTTCTCCATGTTCTGGTATGACAAATTCTATGGGGCCATCTTAAGTGATGGATGATAACAGTTTGTAATTAACCCATTGACCATTTTCAATATTTGTCTGTGTTGGTGGTAGAGCGAATAAATTTAATTCTGTTTTAGCACATTCACAAGATTGAGTATGTAAAAATGTCATTTTAATCAAATATATCTATCACTCTAGATTGCTTCTTGTTCTTTACTCTAGGAGGTGTACTTTTGGAATGAATATATTTCTTATTTACCCGTTTCTTTTTATAGCCGAAACCGCTCATAAATTTATTAATATTATTTACAGCTTTATGTTTTAAATTAACTCCCGCTTCTGATATACGTTGTTTGTTTGTTTCTTTTACTGGTCGATTTTCACTTAAATTAATATCCTACTTTCTGTGCTAACGTGCGGACGTGTTTATGTTTTGCTCGCGAAGTCAGTAAAAAATATACACATTGAATTGTAAATTATGATTATATGTCTCAACTATGGGCACCAAAACAAAAAGTTCTACAGAGCATAAGGCACTTATAAATGAGTTATTTAACAGTAATGAATTTAATACGCAATTTATCGAAGCAATTGCTGAGAAATTAAAGTAAATAGTGCAGGAAGAAGTAAATGAAAAATGCGAAGTGATTTGTAAATTAATAGAAGAAAATGAATTATTAAAAGTTCTAGACAACAATCTACAGAGCAAACAACAGTTTATTCCTCAGAATCAAACTATCAATAAAGAATTGCAGAGTCAAACTTTATATCGGGATAAAACTACCCAAAATTTGACACCAGCGGCGTCGGAACAGGAGCTGAAAACTACAACAATAACACTAGCTGAAACGCCAGTAGCAGCGCATTACGGACCAAAATTGCAAACAGGGGCACCTGCTGCTAATATACCAGTGGCATTAAGACAAGTTGAAGAAGAATTTAAAACTGTAGCAAGAAAAAAATGGCGACCACTCCCACGGTCTAAGGTAAGTGCAGCCATTGAAGATAGATCTGGTGATATACTAAAAGGAGCTGGGAGACCTAAAAGAGTCAGGATATACATAGGCAAAATTAAAAGCAAAGATGCATCTATTGAAAATGTAAAGGAATATTTAAAAGTAGAGCAAAATGCAGAATTCTTGATCGAGAAGTTAGAAAATAAAAGTCAATATGCGGCATTTAAAATAGGAGCTCCATATGAGCTAGTGGCCACCCGGTGTGTTGATAAGAAGATTTAAATTCTGGAAAACACAAAATATAACGAAGAAAAACATTTTTTAAGAATGAACCAACAAACAAGATTAAAAACTATATCTATGTAAGTTAGAGCACCCGTTCCCATGAGAACCGCCGACCGCTGCACATTCCAGGCACAGTCACCACTCTCTTTCCCCACAATATGTTATATTATACTATGTGTGCATAAGCACTTTTAACACAACCTGTACTCTGTATTCACATTTGTAAGTCAGTTACTGTTGAGAGATTGAAGTATCAACTTGTATGAAAAATCTAATGTAATCTTTCGTTGTCAAATAATAAATAATTTTTTATTGTAACCGTAAATCACGTTTACGTTACTTGTATTATCAAAATGTACGGGGATTACGATCAAAATATAACACTTTTTTTAATAATATATCGGGCCTAAATATTGATATTATATTAATTACGGAAACATGGCTAAATGAAACAGTGTATAACGGTGAACTATGTGACTGTCGGTATGCAGTGTATAGAAACGATAGACTGTATAGTGTAACAGGCAACACTAGGGGCGGCGGAGTAATGATAAAAGTCAAGAATAAATACAAATCTACTTTACAGGTTAGTTGCTCCAGTGTTTTCTCTGAAAGGATATGTGTAAAAATAGTAATTAAACAAATGACCATTATAATATGTTGTGTTTATATTCCTCCTGCTGCCAGTGCTAGTGCTTATATGCTGAACTCATAGAATCTTTTCAAACTTTGGAAATAACTTATGAACATGACTATTTTTTTATAATAGGTGATTTTAATTTACCTGACATTAAAAATGCTTTTTTCAGCTTTGATAATAACATGAAAGATAAGCTGGTTGGTGTAATATTGTCATTACTTAATCTATATTCTCTAAATAATGTGCAAAATGTTAATTTATGTACATTAGACTTAATATTCAGTAATATGGTAGAAGCAAATTTTGCGCTTAGTGAGACCCCTTTGATAAACATCGACACGCATCACCCGCCACTGGATATTACCTTTAATTTTGTTGGCATTGAATCTATTAGTGAAGACGTATCAGACAATCAAAACTTTAAATATGATTTTAAAAATACAGATTACATTACCGTATATTCTCTTCTAGAAAATATACAGTGGGAAGACATTATAGATAGAGAAGATAGTAATATCGCATTAGACAGTTTTTATAGACAAATTTATTTTGTATTTGATCAGTGCGTATCTAAAAAAGTAATTAAAAATCGTAAATCTAACTATCCGATTTGGTTCACAAACACAATTAGAAGTAAAATAAAGCAGAAAGAATATTATCTCCGTAAATTAAAAAATTGAAAATATAAGAATGGTAATAATAATTCTTATGATGTTGAACATAAAAAATTAAGAGCATAAATTAAGATATTAATTAAAATTTCTCGAGAAAACTACATCAAAGGCATTGAAAATGAGTTAATGCATAAACCAAGTAACTTTTGGTCATACGTTAAAAATAAACGAAGTAACAGTAATATACAAACTTATTATTCATATAACAATAATAATTTAACAGACGGAAAAAAATTGTAAACAGCTTAGCAAATTTCTTTAAATCGGTCTATAATGATAGTGCAGTAGAAATAAAAACTAATAATAAACAATGTTACTGAAGATGAAGTATCACAGGCAATATCAGCTCTAAATGCGAAATCATCTGCAGGCGTAGATGTTATTCCTCCATAGTTTCACAAGGCCTTTAAAACTGTTTTACTTAAACCTTTAGTAATTGTATTTAATATCGCGTTAAATCTCAAGTGCTTCCCAACAAACTTAAAACTAGGACGAATAACATCAATTTACAAAAGTGGCAACACTGTCGAAGATATTGGAAAAAATTATTTTTGACAAAGTCTACGCTCACGTGAAGCCAGTAATACTTGCACAGTAGCACGGTTTTGTAAGACAAAGGTCAACAGTTACAAATCTCAACAAATTTTGTCATGATGTGTCTGATAAATTAAATCAGGCTGTACAAACAGATGTCATATTTACTGACCTTACCAAAGCATTTGACAAGGTACATCACGAATTATTAGTTCAGAAATTGAAATAATTCTCAATGAATGAGAGTTTAATTACTTTTTAAAATCGTACTTATATAATAGAATACAGTATGCTCGCTTTAATAATAAAAATTCAGAACATTTTATTGCAACTTCTGGAGTTCCGCAAGGATCTATACTGGGACCGTTATTATTTGTAATATTTATTAACCCATTATGTACTAGTGTGCCATATATGGTACCTAAAATGGGTAATTTTCAAACCGCTAGTATAAATATTAGCAGAAACATCTGTGAACATTTTTCCATGTGTTTAGCTAGAGTTGTATATTGGTTACCATTATTGATAAATAGATGACACCAAAGTGACTTTCGTTCTGTTATATGCGTAATCAAATATTGTTAGGTTATGAGACATTGCACAAAATGACTTCTTGTAAAGGTAAGTGTATTTATCGACAATTTATTCTTAAAATTTATATTATATTCATGATATTTGACAACATATGTGTAATAGGTTGCCTTTACATTAAAATTACTAAATATTAAATTATAGTTTTGGTCTGAACAAGGTATTTTTGTTGACGGGCCTTATATGACACTCTAGTCTTACATTACTCACATTTTAATTTATGCGGATAATAAAACTCGTGTTTATTTGTAGCTTAACTGTGCAACAAATTGCTGTTAGAGTCAGAAGATTTTTGGCGAGATTTTGAAAACGACGCAGTACAAACTATGTACATTGAGCCCCCTGTTAATAAAAATGAGTGGGATGAAGATTCTGCTGACGAATCCGTTGGACTTCTGGATAATTTGTCAGGAAGGCAATAACAAGCTCCTGCAGAAGTAGTTATGGTCAGTGGTAATCGAATAGGGTGCAATGGTTTTGATGATGATGACGTCTTATCCCTCAGTCACTTCAAAAAACCAAAGTCGTACAAATGGCCCAGAAGTCAGGACTTGTCCAATGAAAACAATGGAATATTTCCTGAAAGTAACTTTACGTGGTACAGAAATATACCCATACAATTATTTGAGTTATTTAGAATGACATAGTTGAACAACTGTTGATTGAAGAAAGCAGCAAATGTGCTCTGTTTATCAATTGCCCTGATCCGAAAATTTCGGCTGAAGAAATGAAGTGCTTTTTAGTTATTTTGATTGTATCTGGTTATGATAAAAAGTCATCGATGAAAAGTTACTGGGACTCAGGCGATGACCTAAGAAATGCCACGGTTTATAATTCCATGCGGCGGGATAGATTCATTCAAATGATGAGATTTCTTCATTGCGCGGATAACATAAACCTTGAATCTTTAGATAAAATGACGAAATGAGACCTCTATAATCCATTTTTTTAAAGAACGGAGTAGATAACGTTACGGGCGCGGAGCGGTTTACACAACACAATAAATAAAATTGTGCGCTAAATTTAAATCTCAAAATGAATTAATTAAAAAATAATAATCATTTAAATGCATGAAGTTGCTATTATTGTTAATTACGAAATAAAATACGTATAATAAAAGAAACAGTCATTTAAATGAATTATGAAATATTTTCATTATACTATTCAGAAATTATAGGTATTTATATATTCACTATAAAATGAGTTTCTACGCCTATGCATATAAATCTGGTTCGAATGACAGAGACAGAAGCTGATGAAAGTTGGGACAGAGATCCATTTTTCCACAGTGTAAACTTGCCTACGGTATTATCCAATCAAAATGCAAGGTCAAACTGCTCTTATCTTGCCCACACTCCGTTCTTAAAAAAATGGACTAAAATAAAGAAAGCAAAAGAGAACTTTCTGATAAATTATATAACCGAACAGGAAACAGGTTATTATGAGAGCATGATTTAGTACTATGTGCGTCACGGATGTAAACAATACATCCGTGGCAAACGAATTCGATTTGGATATAAGGTGTGGTGTATAAATTCTAAGATTGGATACCATATAAATTTTGATGTTTACCAGGGTTTCATACCTAATTCAAATATAGAGAATCAAAACCAATTTGGAAAAGGTACTGCGCCATTAAATCAACTCTATTAAGACATACGAATCACAGTAAAATCCTTGCCCTTCCGATTTTATTTTGACAATTTGTTCACTCCAACGAATATTCTCTTGGTTTTGAAGAAAGAATACTATAATGCTACAAGAACAGTAAGAAAAAATCGATTGCCAAAGAACTGTCCTGTACGCTCAGTGAATGAAATGAAAAAAACAGCTCGTGGGAGATATTATTATGCCGTAACAGATGACAAAACTGTAATAGCAACACGTTGGATGGATAACGCTGTAGTTACTGTAGCTTCTACAATACATGGAGTTTTTCCTATATCAACTGCAAATAGATATTTAGCTGCAGAGAAGAAGAAAATTGGGATACGAGACCAGATTGTATCGCTAAATATAATAATTTTATAGGAGGTACAGATCAGATGGATTCCAATATAAACGTATAAAGGATAAATATAAGAGGAAAAAAGTGGTGGTGGCCAATTTTCACGTGGATCATAGATGCATCTATACTGAACGCTTGGATTTTATACAAATATCAGAATCCCGATACATAGCAGATACACTTCAGAAGAGAAATAGCGCAAGCCTATTTAAAAAAATTTCAGACATTATCGAAATCTGCTGGCCGACCCATATCATTTTCACAAGAAAGTAGAGTTTCTGCAGATATAAGGTATGATCGAATGAATCAGGTTGTTGAATATGTTCCTAATAATAAAAGAAGACGTTGCGCAGGAAACCACACTACTGCAAGTGCTGTAAGAGCTCAATGTCGAAAATACAATGTCGGTTTATGTATAACTTGTTTTGCTGAATATATCACTACAAAAACTAGTTTTCAATAAAGATTATGAACAAAAAAATATTTTATAATTTTCGAACCTCACAGTACTAGTGTGCCATATTTGTCACACTCTGGCATTTTGTTTTTGTAAATCATTTTTTTTTTTGTTTCTTTCAATATTTAGCTTTATAAAGAAATAGTATATTACTAAATATCACTAGTTAATAATAAAAATAATTCACTTCAATTTGTTGTAGTTGTCAGACAAATATTAATTGTATGAATACGAATTAATAAAATAAACATGTTCCTGATCTAAAATAACATTCACTGTGATTTATTTTAGAACCATTATACTAATATTATAATAGGTTATGGGCCCAGGTATACGAATATGACATAAATCCAGAAAAGTACATTTTGAGCAAAGGAAGAAAACTACAAAAGCATATCGGGCTCCATCATTTTGCAAAATAATCGTGGAATTTTACGAAGATGATTGGAAATAATGTACGAATTGAACTTTCAAACAAGACCAACAGGGATGTGCGTGTAGTCTACTGCAAGTAATCTACGCCATTTTCTACGTGTAAACAATGATGTAGTATTCATTTTTCATGTAAACAATGTAGGCTATGTAGACAATGAAAACACCTGTGTTCACTTAAGTCAGATTAGAAATTTTATCCCTAGAACTAGGAAATTTTAAATGTTGTTAGAGATTTTTATTTTTATTCTAGGGATTACATGAAAAAATGACGTCAATGTCGCGACACCTCAGCTTGGCCGACGCAGGGACGACCGAAATCAAGGGCATCGGAGATGCTGTCCTGATGATGGAAGACGGAAACTGCGAACGACGCGCTGATTTGAATAACGTGTTGTTTGTCACAAACCTTCGAATAAATCTCATGTCATTGGATTTTAGCCGACCAACTTCGTGAGTTCTGTCCGTGCAATGGGCTTATACCGTCCAACCAGCATGGGTTCGTGCCGAATAGGTCGGTCACCACAAACATGTTGGTATGCCTGGGTAATTGAACCGCTGCACACGACTCCGGCCACCCGATGGACGTCATTTACCTTGATTTTGAGAAAGCCTTTGATCAAGTCCCCCACAGCAGATTCCTGACCAAACTAGAGCACATGGGAATCAGAGCCAAACTGCTATCCTGGATTGAGGCCTTCCTGAGGAATCAGACCATCAGAGTCAGGACTGGGCAACACAACTCATCGGTCCGACCCGTCGGGAGCGGCGTTCCACAAGGCAACCCTTGCTGTTCTTCCTGTACATTGCCGACCTCTGCCTTCTCATGCACTGCACCAACAGCTGGTTTGCTGACGAAGCAAGATGCTACGGGAACTCACTGTTAGAGGACCTCCAAGCCGACCTCGACCGACTCCAAATGTGGTCATCGAGACGTTCAAAACAGTCTGAGGCTACTACGACAACCCGCGCCTCCTAGAGTTCGTTTCCGGAGACTACACGGCGATCTCATCGAGACGTTCAAAACAGTCCGAGGCTACTACGACAACCCGCGCCTCCTAGAGATCGTCTCCCACAACCCGTACTGCCAGGAAGAGGAGGTTCAGTAAAAACCCGCTGAAAAACTATATCTTCGTGAGAGTCGTGAACTTTTGGAACGCTCTTCCCGAGATTGTCATAAACTCTGACTCCATCCAGCAGTTTAAATCTTGACTTGACTCCCACCTTCATTTGAGTGTAGTACCGAACGAATGAGTTGTGATTTGATATATGATTCTATCTTGATGTTCCTAGTTATCTTATATATTTTTAAGAGTGTATGCGAAATGTATTTACGAGTTGCACAAGTACGTGCATATGTATCGCGGATGGCACCAGATTTTATCTGTTATCCGCTGTATTATATGAATAAATAAATAAATAACATTATTAAACACCACCACACGAGGATACAAACTTGACAGTAGAAATAATATCATTTCGCACTTTATAAATATGGATGACATAAATTTACTAAGCGACTCTAAACAAAATCTGAACTAGCTCATAAACATCACAGAAAAAAAAATCAAAATGGAAGCAAACAAAGAATTATCACATCGTAAACGAAAGAATATCTAATAATAGAACATATGGAGCATCACGATACATGTAAATACTTGGGGATGAACCAAAATTGAAATTAGCGATCTTTTGAAGCAGAAGCTAGCGACCATATCAAAAAGACTTTAACTACATAAAATAAGTTATGAGCGAACGCAGCAAAACCATCTGTTTAAAACGAAAGGAATTTTTATAAAATCCTACAAAAAGCAGAAAAAGATGAAAATACAGCAAGAACACCAAAATTACAAGACGTCAAAAAAAACTGGGAAGGAATTTTGAGAAGTTCGGTGACACATCAGCGAAATAAATGGCTTTATAAAGAAAAACAAAAAGTGTTTATCTAAGAACTATGTTAAAATGGGAAATCAGTAGAGAAGAATTGCAGCGAGCTGCAAGTAAAATGCAAAGTTAGAAAACTCTTAGCCCTGATAAGATTCGAAACTTCTGTCTAAAAAAGTTCACTGCTACACATAAACTACTGGCAATAAATTTTACGGATATCTTTGCTAGCCGACAAGTAATGCCAACATTTTTAACATATGGTACAACTTGTTACTACCTACTACCGAAGACAAAATCTACCTCCCTCGACTCCGCACGCAACAAACCAATAACCTGTTTGCCCACATTATACTAAATTGCAACATCAATAATAATGGAAAATATGTACAGCCATTTACAAATAAATAACCTATTAGATGAAGAACAAATGCGTTATCGTACGAGATTCAAAGACTAAAAAAAGCAACACATAATAAACTCAGTAATCACAAACCATGCAAGCCAATACA